>JAVMKO010000001.1:108421065-109671065 GCA_032164245.1 Sternotherus odoratus
TTTTATGCCCACTGTGGTCTCACTCCGGACAGATTTTTGCTCTATGGTTCTACAAAATATATATAGAGAAGATCAACATTTGATATTTATAAAGCACAAGTTTTCTATAAATACAGAAAATATTAATAAACCTGATGGCTCTCAAAACCTTATAGATGCAGCCAAAAAAAGAGAGAGGCATCTGTTGATACAATGAGAAAGCTTATATGTAAAAACGTAGCTCAAGTAATTAGTTTTACAAAGTGAGACAATTACTGATGCAGATCTGCAAAACTAGCTTCAAAGTAATCTCTTTGTTTAAGCCCTATAGAGGTAGAATTTACATCACATAGCCATAAAAAAGGAGGAACCAATTGTGGGCTCCCCTCATTTTGCAGCTAAGACTGATTAGGAGCATGCTGTAGCAAACTCTCATATTTCTAAGATTTTGTTACGTTGACAAAAAATAGTTTAGCTTTTCATAGCATTTCACCTTAATATCTGAGTGTTTTGCAAACATTAATCAAGGCTAACAATTGCTCTTTGAAGTAATTACTATCACAGCTATAAAAAAGCAGAGCAGCAGTCACCTGCAGGAGAATCTTGAAAAATGACACCATAAAATTCTCTTGGGGAACAGAGACATGACATCCAAAAATACCTTTCTTACTGGGGTAGCAGGAAACAAGTAATTTTGGAGCCACACTTTAATCTGAGCACCTGTGCCTTTAATTTGGGAGACTGACCTCAAACCAACTGTTGTGCCTACAAGGGACATGATTCTGCATATTAAATAGTTGCCTACATTAAGATGGGGCAGGGTTGTACCTCCCCCTCAACCCCAGTGGGAGCTCCAAGAAGTACTGAGCTTCCCAGAGGCACAATGAATTCCAGAGCTCCCTGCTGAAAAGGGAAAGCAATGTCACAAGGTAGAGTTTCTCCCCAGCCTGCTTCGGACTCACTGCCCCACCCATATAGTCTCTTTTGGTATATCTACACTGCAAACATACACATACGTAACACACAAGGCGCCCAGCTTTAGAGATGTAGGCATACAGTACTAGGCTTATGCTTCGGTGCTAAAAATAGCAGTGTAGACATTCCCACTCAGTTACTGGTAGTTTTAGTTTGGTAGCAAGGACCCTGCAAGTCCAAGCCTGTAGACTCAGGCTTTGAGACTTGCTACCATGTTTGTTTTTCACCATTTATTACACCTCAGCATAGTTCCTTTATTTTTATTTGTGTTGGACTGCTTATTTTTTACAGCAATGGAAACTATACCTTAAATATCTTGCCCTGAGTAAGAGGACACTTACTGAAGCCTAATACTTTCACTGGCCTGGTGTGGTTGCTGATAAAAACATGTGAGCTTTTCAATTTAAATAGAATGTGCCTTGCCATGATATGACTCCTTCAATTCCTCTTTATTTCCCTTCTGCCCCCTATCAAGACAAAGCAAATGTTTATGTCAGCTCTTAGACTGAAGAGGGAGTTGGAGGCAATTCCCTGTCTCTTGTTACCGTTAAACCAGCGCTGCAAAGGAGAATTTTTATCTGGTTCAAAGATATTTCTGAAGAGTAAGTTTTTGACTTAGGAATGCACAACATTGCACCAAATAATGGCATGCATTCTCCAGCTGTGGGCCTCAACTACAAAGATTATATCAGTATCTAAGGGCTTGGCTACACTTGCAAGTCAGAGCGCTCTAAAGCTGCCCAGTGTGCTTTACCTCCTTCCCTGTCCACACTGGAAAGGCACTAAAGAGCGCTTGGACTCCGTGGCTAGAGCGCTTCTGGTATTCTACCTTGGTGAGAGGTTTAACATTTGATGGGTCTTGGCTGAGACACGCCAGCGACAGTGTGAACGAGGTGTTGCATTACTGTGCTCTGATTGACCCCTGGAAATGTCCCATAATCCCCTTAAGTCAAGTGGTCACTCCTGTCATTGTTTTGAACTAGGCTGTAGGAATGCGGATATGCCCTTTCAAAGCTCCATTTCTGACAAACGACATGCTTATCTGCTCCGAGACAAAGCAAACATTACTTAGGAATGTTGCTTGCTTTGAGTGAGTGAGAGAGAGGCAAGGCAGGCCGGGTCTGAACTTACAAGACAGCATACTGATACACTCTCAGCACCCCAAAAACCCACTCTCTCTCCCCTCCACATACACACAACACATTCCCTGTCACACTTCACCCCACCTCCTGCATTTGAAAAGCGTGTTGCAGCCACTTGAACACTGGGATAGCGCCCATAATGCACCACTCCCAATGCTGCTGCAAGTGCCACAAATGTGGCCATGCCAGTGCGCTTGCAGTTGTCAGTGTGGACAGACTGCGGCGCTTTCTCTACTGCGCTCTCCGAAGGCTGGTTTAACTCAAAGTGCTCTACAACTGCAAGTGTAGACAAGTACTGAGATACTGGTTTATCTCATTAGACACAGCCCTGCTGCAAACTTTGATCAAGATCCAAGTTTATCCAGAGTCTGTCTGGATGTAGTGTTTTGGTTGGGTCAATCCCTAGCATCTCCCAACAAATTCCTGGGGAAGATTCCCCGGCCCTCCTGTTAAGGGTTTTTCCCCAAGTCAGACCTTCTGATTACTCAATTCAAATGCCTTATAGGCCAGATTCTCTGCTGTGCTGAGATCTGCTAAGAGCTGGTTACAGCTCCTTGATTCTCTGCCTTGTACATGCAAGTCATAGGGATGGTCTATTTTACACAAGCTGGCAATGTTTCTCAGGGGACCATTTGTCAGCTAAAAATACTAGAAATGAAGCAGCACCCCAGCCCACTCCTGCTTATTACACCCCGAGTGATTTGTACCAGCTGAGAGTTCCCATCTGCCAGAGTAATATCAGATGGCAAAATGTAACCACTGGCCCACTACTTTGAGCAACCCAGGTAGCCCAATGGGGCCAGATTGGAGTTGGGAATCTGGCCTCCTATTCCTGCAATAAATTAAGGGGAGGAATTTTGAAGTCTTTCTAATGCAGAACACTGATTTCACAATAACTTTATTCTGTTTCATGGAATACAAATTCAGTATTCTCCAATGTTAATGCTAAAACTGAGCTACCAAAAACCAGAGGGAAAGCAGTTGGGTTTGCTATAGTTTACTGTCCCATATTGAAAGGTAATGAGGCTCCTTCCTAAACTTAAGGGTTGAGCTTTGATGCAAGTCCAACATGGATAATATTGTTGTCTGTGTCTCTAGGAATCTCAGGCCAACCCTGCAAACTGCTACATGGATGCACAATCCAATGAAGTGAAAGAGAGCACTCATCTAAGGAAGAGTTTGCAGAGTCACTGATGTATTTACATATTTTCTCAAAAGCACATTATTTTTTGAACCCAATCTGTTTGCACCATATTTTAAGATTAAAGTATAGATTTATGGGACTATATTAAGGCTGTAATCAAATTGAATAACCTTTTTAGGTTTGCCTTTCTGTAAGTTGTGTATAAACACACACATTCTTTGGTTCCTAAAATAATACTGTCAAGATTGATAGTTTCAACAGTTAACCTACTCTTTTTGGTTGTTTGGCCAGAGCAATTGTCATGTAAATGTAATAAGTAAATACACCACTCTTTTAATTGTTACAACCTTAGGCCCAGCTACTCCAATCACATGTCACTTCAATGGGCCCCACTGTGGGCACAGGGGACTACCTGCTTATAGCTCATTGCAGGAGCAGGGTTTTATAAAAGGCCCCAATCCTGTGAAAACTTATCCACTTAAATAGTCCTATTGCTACTGGAATGCTCAAGTGTTACAGGATCAAGACATACATTTAGTGCTATTACATGATTGAGAATTATAATTGTACATTAGTCTATAATTTTTCATGCTTCAGTTCATGAATGTGTCCCAGTAACAGTGTCATATGACCCTCCTGTATTGTAACCACATAGAAGCTACATTAAAATTACGATGTGTGCAATTTACAGCAATAGTAACTTAGAAAAGGATATCTCTATATTTAGCTACTACTTTTATCATATTACAAGTGGATGCTCTTTATCAATCTGCAGTAATATTTATTGATTGACAAGATTTTCAGAAGTGATTAGTGATTTTAGGTGTCTCAGTTTTCAGGGCCCCAACCTGAGATACCTTGAACAGATCTAATTTTTAGAAAGAGCTGAGCTCCCAGCATTTGGAAAACGGGCCTCATCAGGTGTCTCATGTTCAGGTGCCCAAAACAGACACTGAAAATGACTTTCTGGCAAGGGGAAATATGATGTCACATATTTCTCCTTTCTCACAGCTTTTGTACTTCAGTCCCAAGTTATATTTCAAGAGCTAAATTCTCCCCTGGCATACTGTACATACTTGTGAAGCATGATTGATGTCAATATATATTTAATATTTATTTAAACTTACAATCTTATCCTATACAATCTTACCTTATTAAACATCCTGAATCCAGCCTAATGTTTCAGAGAACATTTGACAGGTGAATAAACATCTTTTGTCTAACAGGAAACTTGTTTCTCCCCCTCTGCTGTGGTGCAGAATCCAAGAATATATTTTCAGTATACATACGGTACATAACTCTTTGCCCAGTATTTGAACATGCATTTAACAATGACCACCGTGACCATGGCTTTCATTTAATACCTCACATGTCATTCTTTGGTGAATCAAAATGTACATACCATAATCAGGATACTCTTGTAACCCCCTTACTTGCCACTTGTCATTGAGAGGTTCTGGGTCACACACTCCTCACCCCTCTCCTCGTCCCCAACAGCAAGCAAGGCTCAAAATAGCATGTGCACCAGATACTTAAAGCTATAAAGGTTTTATTTCCTTGAACAATCAAATCTTACAATCATCAGCCAAACATGTCACCCCATTGGCCCCCTTTCCAAGCCGACTGATGGTCACTCTTCTTCCCAGTTGACTGCACACACACACCGTCAAGCCTCCCTCCTGTTCAAGATGTCAGCATCACAGAGATTTTTTTAAAAGTATGGCAAAAATTACTGTTACAGCAGATATAGAAATGGAAAAGGCAGTAGACAATGTACCTTGGATCACAATTGCAGCAGTGCATGGAGCTTTTAGGTAGAATTAAATTTTATGAGGCAAATTGCCAAAAGTGAGGCTCCAGAGACATTTCAAAATGAATAGAATAAAATGTCTTGCAATGATTCCCTTAGCTTAGTTAATTGCCAATATACCTAGTGTTTCCCATCCACCATTGTACCTTGTGCCAACACCATTATGGTAAAGAGCAGTTGTGCATATGTTCTTTTTTGCTATTGTTCTGGTTTGCTATTTTCTTTTTTTTTTTTAACAAGACCCTTGTGTCTCCTGGAGACACACCTAACAGTAGCATGTTCCAACATAAGGAAAACCTGCAGGGATGTTATTAACTTGCCTCCTTTCCTTCCAACTTACACATCCCCCTTAGGCCTTATCTAGGACCAGGTACCAATGCTGGGTGAAAGAAATATGGAAAAGATCTCATCTAGAACCCAAAAGTGGGAAAAGAGATGGGAATGGCATTCCAGAATTGTGGAGAAAGCCAACATTTGATAATTGTTGGCATGGAGACAAGTAATGAGCCCATAAATATTTCTGCTTTTTGGATTTCCTTTAGCACCTGCAGCAATACCACAGCCCACACATACAAGAAAGGAGAAAATATGAGAACAAAGATCTTCAGGAAACTAGCGACTGCATCCCAACAGAAGGCCACGAAGGCAGAAGGTTGGAGGATGGTTTCCTGGGGCAATTCTATAGGCTCGAAACGGAGCATAGGTTCTTGCAATGGGATATATATGCTGCAGACAATGCAGGGCCAAACATCTGCGCCGGAACACATTTTGTTACATAGCACCCCAAACTAGCCCTGTCTTGCAAACTATGGAGAACATACCATATTAGCACCTCAGTCTGGACCAACCAAATTTCATGCCCTTTCACACCAGTCAACCCCCATGGTCACGGAAAAGGAGAACAATTTTGAATATCCTACCAACAGGATTAAAATGAGCACTAAGCACGTTGAGTATGCCCAAGATAAAAGGTGTAAGAAAAGTGGGGTGATGTCTTGTTCGGGGTTCTATTATAGACCACCAGTCAGGAAGAGGAGGGGGATGAGGCTTTCTAGAACAAAAGAGAAATAGCCAAAACACAAGATCTGGTAGTATTAGGAGACTTTATTACCCAGACATCTGTTTGAAAATTAATATGGCAAACCACAAAATTTCCAGTAAGCTCTTGAAATGTATTGGGAACATCTTTTTTGTTCCAGAAAGTGGAGTAAGTAATCAGGGGAAAATCCATTTCAGAGTTGATTCTGCTCAATAGGGAGGAATTGGTACTGAATCTGAAAGTGCAAGGTAGTTTGGGTGAAAGCGATCATGAAATGATAGTCTGTGATTCTAAGGAAAGCAAGGAATGAGAGCAACAGAAAAAGGACAATGGACTTGTAAGGAAAGGTTAAAAATATAGGAAAATGTCTTACTGAAGCTGGGTAACTAGCTCTGAGCTGCTTTAAGTTTTTATTTTGTGTTATGCATTCCTGGAGGCACCACTGGGCCTCACTCATATCTCCATGTATTCTTACCCCATATGTACCATTTCAAGGTAGGAACTTTATGTTTGGATGTCCTGTTCTTTCCAGACAAATAAGTAAATAGATAGGAAACAACGTCATGTTAATTTGCATGAGGCCCTTCTTGCCTCCTCCTCCATGTAAAGAACCATATAAAAAGTCTTGTAATAATGTATGAAGGGAAGCCATAATTTGAGAGCTATCTCTGTGGCTTCACTTCGCTAGCGAATAAACTTTTGTATTCAAGCTTTCTCCAGGGCCTGCCTGTTCTTTGAAGGTAAATTGGGACACCTCCAAAGGAAACGAGCCATTTGTGCAACAGACTTAAAAAAAGGAGATGCTAACAAGTTCAGAACTGATAGTCAAGGTCCCATGGGAAGAAAATCTAATGGAAAAGAGAGTTCAGGAAAGCTGGCAGTTTCTTAAGGAGACAATATTAAAGGTATAACTGCAAACTATCCCAGTGCAAAGGAAATGTAGGAAGGATAGTAAGAGGTCAATAGACCTGGTAATCAAAAGGGAATCCTACCAAAGTGGAAAATGGACAAATTGCCAAGGAGGGTACAAAAGAACAAGAATATAGGGACCAAATTCAAAAAGGCTAAGGCACAAAATGAGTTATACTTAGCAAAGGACATAAAAAGCAATAAGATGAGATTATTTAAATATGTTAGGATCAAGAGAAAGACAAAGCAAAGTGTAGATCCTCTCTCCTTAGCAGAGAAGGAAAAATAACTGATACATTATGAAAAACAAGATGTTTAAAGCCTATTTTGTCTCACTCTTCACGAACAAGAGTAATGGTGACCAAAATACAATTAATATTATCGAGGGGGAAAGAATCCAAGCCAAATTATGGAAAGATCAGATTAAAGAATATTTATATACATTGGATGTATTCAAGTCAGCAACAGGACCTGAAGAAATTAATCCTAGCATACTTAAGGAACTAACTGATGCAATCTCAGAACCGCTAGCAATTATCTTCAAGAATGTTGATGGACAGGTGAAATTCAAGAAGAAGAGAAGTGTAAACATAGTACCTTTCTTTTAAAAGGGTAACAAAGAAGACCTGGGAATTACCTGGAAAGATAATGGAGCAATTCATAAAAACAATCTGTATGCACTGTCTTAGAGGATAATAAGGAATACGCATCATGGATTTGTCACAAATAAATCATTCTAACCCAACCTGATTTCCTTCTTTCACACGCTTACTGTCCTGATGGATACAGGAGAAGCAGTAGATATGATATATCTTGAGTTCAGTAATGATTTTGACCCAGTTCCACATGACACTCTCATAAGAAAATGAGGGAAATGTGGTCTAGATGTACTATAGGATGGGTGCACAACTTGTTAAAAGAGTAGTTTTCAATGGTTTGTTGTCAAACTGGGAGGGCTTACCTAGTGGGATCCCACAAAGGTCACTTCTGGGTCAAATACTATTTAATATTTGTATTAAAGTCTTGGATTATAGGGTAGAAAGTGTGACAAAAATACATCCCTATATTCACACCCTACACACTATTACAGTAATCTTTGTACAAGGCATGCCATGAAAACTCAATTTGTTGGTCAGTATTGTCCTGATAAAATATGTGTGGCAACATTTGTATGTGAAGTTATAAGATTTCCCCAGTATAATGTTAACAAATGTTTCAAACCCCAAAGCCCTGCTCAGGCGGAAGTCTACAAATAGGTCTAGTCTAAACAAAGGAATGTGTGCTTGCCTTTATTTGCCTTTAAGCAGTAAACAGAGTCATCAGGAAGTTCAAACAGGTGAAAAAAAAGTAAGGAATATCCTTCCACATAGACTCCTGGTTCTCCACAAGAAATGTTTTTCAAGAGGGGACTGACTGAAACTATAAAAAGGAGGGCAAAGGACCCCAAAGGACCACTGTCTCTCAGTCAGGGGGAATTCTGCATCACTGCCTGTGCGCAGAATTCATGTCCTCTGTGGAATTCTTTGCTGCACTGCAGACAAATGACTTCTGAAGGGGAAGCAAAGGGAACCTGCATGAGCAGTCACATGCCCCCTCCCCAGCAGCACAGGCAGGTTGGTTCGGGCACCCAGAGCAGTTGGTAGAGATATAAATCACCGCTGTGAGGGGCAGGGGCTGGGCAGTCATGCATCTGCAAGAGACAGAGAGAGAGACACTCTTTCCCTCTTGATCACTATTGTAGCACGCTCAGCAAGGAGGGACAGGGCTTCCTTCGGTTTCTGAGGAGGTAGGCATGGGGAAGGCTCTGTCCCCTCAGCCAAAGCAGAAAGTAGCAGCCTGCCTTCTTAGTGAATTGTTCCCATTGTCTTTGTGAATTCCTGCAGGAGTATAAAACAGGTATAAAAGTTTTAAGGCTCCTTTACATTGCCAGTGTGGTGTAAAGGACAGTATGGCCTTGTAAGTGCTTATGGTGCTTTAGTGATTAGAACTGGTCTACATTTTTTAAATGAAACATTTCCTATCAAAATGTGCTCCATCAGCTGTTTGCTATTGATCTTTCTGGAGATGCTTCCTGGAGATAAATTGTGA
The DNA here is from genome assembly GCA_032164245.1 of Sternotherus odoratus. Classification (NCBI taxonomy): domain Eukaryota; kingdom Metazoa; phylum Chordata; order Testudines; family Kinosternidae; genus Sternotherus; species Sternotherus odoratus. Next base: position 108,430,152 of record JAVMKO010000001.1, read on the forward strand.
GTTTCATTCCCCAACCCTCACTTTCTCTTCAGCTGCTGCATTTATTTGTTGACTAATAACTAGAAATAAAGAGTCAAACCTAGCTACATTACTACTGGGAAAGGGGGTTTGGGGATTTCTGCCAATGCGCCCCATTCCCATTCTTCATCCATCGTATTGTAGTTTAAATAAATAACCAAAATAATTGAAACCAAAGTGATTGTATTGCATTATTTTGACAAATAAAATATGCAGATTTTTATAGAATTTTAGAATATTATGTGCAGAATTTTTAATGTTTTGGTGCAGAATTCCCGCAGGAGTACTCTCTCCCTGCCCATTGCATTCTCTACACCTGAAAAGACAAAGGAAATAGCTGTAGGACTTGGGGTGATAGTGGTCCTGATCTGAAGAGTTTGGTCAGTAATCTTGCTGATAGTACGTGGTGAGACATTTTGCTTGAATCTAATTAGTTTGTTAAGTTAAGCACACAAAAAGCATTTTCTCTTTATTTTTTTGTAACCATTTCTGACTTTTATGTCTCATTACTTGTACTCACTTAAAATCCCTTTGTTGTTAATTAACTTGTTTTATCTAGTCCAGTGTGTTTAAGTTGAAGGATCTTGGTACTAGATAAAGGCTAGTGCAGAGGTTCTCAAACTGTGGTCCACGGACCACCAGTGGTTCACGAGCTCGATGCAGGTGATCCACAGATAGTTCCCTGTAAGTGGAGCTGTGTATGCACAGCTCCACTAATTAGGTGCCTGGATCCTGAAGAAGACGTGAGGTGGTGGCCTTGGGAGGAATGGGGGTAGGTCAGGTGAGATGGGAGAAATAGGAGATGGGGGGCAGTAGGGTGAGTAGAGGGAGTGGGGCGAATTTAGGACCTGCAGGGCTGAGGGGCTGCCGCTGCCGGGGAGAGATGGTCCTCCTTCCCAGCCCCAGTGGTGGAGAGACACCCAGTCACACCTATAGTGAGGGAGAGACACCCCCCTCTCCTTCCCAGCCCAGTGGCTGCCACAGCAAGGGAGAGACTCCTCCTCCGTCCCGCTCCAGCTATGGCAGAGGAGAGACACCCCTCCCCTTCCCAGCTCGGTGGAGGGATTTAGTCATCTATGGTAGGAGTAGGTTATTTAATTGGGCCTTGGGTGTTATTTTATTTTAATTCATATTTAATCCAGAAGCAAAATGTGTGTTTCTCTAAATTGGTACCCCACTACACTACGTATATAGTTTAATTGGTTTCATTTTTCATCAAGGTATGCATGGTTTGCATTAGATGCAATTCAGCTAACCTACCTATTGTATTTATTGGGCATTATTGCCACGTGGAAAGTATTGACTGTACCAGAATCTCATGCTTTTTCAAACAATGTAAAGTCCAATAAGTAGGATAGTAGTCAACCCCCAGACATGGATTTGTGGTTGAAAACCGAATATTTGAAAAAGAAAACAACAAATAATCAAACCAGTGTCGGTGAGATCAGTGAAAAGTTCAAAATCGAACATGCGAGTATAGCAAGCGAATATACATCTGCAAAGGAAATTTTGAGTGCAAACTCGTGTTTACCAGAAACTAGTCTGAGTACCAGTAATGAAAATACACTGAAATGCTGAAAGCTGATAAAACAATACCACTCAAGCTATATTAATGTAGGCTTCATGGATCTATCCTCCATGTATTTATCTAGTTCTTTTTTGAACGCTGTTATAGTCTTGGCTTCACAACATCCTCTGACAAAGAATTCCACAGGCTGATTGTGCGGTGTGTGAAAAAAATACTTCCTTTTGTTTGTTTTAAAATTGCTACCTATTAATTTCATTACTACCAGCTCTTGTGTTATGAGGCATAAATAACACTTTCTTATTTACTTTCTCCACACCAGTCATGATTTTATAGACCTCTATCATATCCCCTCTTAGTCATCTGTTTTCCAAGCTGAAAAGTCACACAAGGTATCACATTATAAAGGGCTTATTTCTCAAATTTCTTGGAGGGTGGGTGTAGGGTCAGAAGTTAAACTATTGACTAAGGTATGGTATATGCCTAAAAATTAAATCAACCTAGCTACAATCGCACAGGGCAGTGAAAAACTTTGTGTCCTGTGTGACACAGTTAGATCAACCTGACTCCCACTGTAGATGCTGCAATTCTTCCGTGGACCTAATTTACACTTCTAGGAGAGGTGGATTAACTCCAGCAATGGAAAAACCCCATCCAGTAATGTAAGAAGTGTAGCACCATAGTTGTGGCACTGTAGTGTAGACAAATAGTTTACAATATTTTTAGCAAGGATTAACAAACCACAGAAAAAAAAAGATATAAACAAGTGGGAGGATGCATTGTTTCACTTGGTAGTAATTGAATGCAAGAACCAGTTAGCAGACATTTAGGGGCTTAAACTTCCTCTTCAGGTAGTTTAGGGCCCTGCATATAATTATTTATTGTCAGTTAGTCTTCAGTTTTAGCTTTTGGCTTATGTATCAATTTAACTTTGGAAGACAGAGACTCTTCTATGGACCTACTTCCCAAGCAAGCAGCCCAGTCCCCAATATTTAAATGGAGTTGTTCCTCTTGGTGAGTCAACAGAAAGTACTCCATAAAAGAACTCTTAATCCATGGACTATAGTTTGAGAACTGGAGCTTTATGTTGATTCAGTTAATTTTAATTTGTAGCCCTTCATTAATGCTATAAGGTGGTAAATTGGATTGTTTACATTCTAAGTAAGAACGGTAAAATCTCTATGGTTGCTCTTTTTCCACACATGGCTATACATATCAAAATTATTCTCTGTACTTAGAGGCTTGGCAGAATTCTCTTTTTAATTTTTTTTTACTAATTTTACCAGGTATCAGTTTATTTTTAAGCTTTTTTATTTTTATCAATTTAAATTTTCAGTTGCTGTGTTTTGGGGGAATCAGGTAATGGTTGAATGACAGCAATGTTGAGATTCAAAAAGCTTACCACCATTAAAACTCACATTGTTACATGTCAAAATACAGTGTGCATGTCCTTAAAATCAAACTCTAATAAGTTCTCAAACTCAAGCAGCATTTTTCTTACTTTGTCCAGCAGTACATTTTGATTCTTCTCAATGGAATATTTTTTTCAGTTTGTGTTCATACAGTGAAATTGATGTTTACCAACACATTATTGATAAAAATATAACCTTCTCCTGCCCCCAAGCCTATCTACACTACAGTGTCAGACCTGGATTAAGCCCTCCAGAGTTACTATCTCCACATCTGGCACACCCTCAGTATAATCTTTGATTCAGAAAACGGAGAGCCCTAGGCAGTGCATTAAATAGGCCAGGGTTGGACAGGTCAGTCAGGGAAAGAGCCTTGTAAACAAATGTTCTTTGCCTTGATCTAACCTGGACTGAGGTTTTGGAGCAGTGAGTCACCTGTGGGTACGGGCAGGCAGGGCTGATGTGGCTGCCATTAGCCGGGCATGCCTAGAGCACCTGCACACCTGTAGCTGACATTCCCACAATCATACACCCTGGTGCCTGAACTCAGTCAGTGGCCATCCATACAGACAAAGAACAGCCCCCCTTGGTTCACGTAGGGTTGAGCACAGCGCGCTCTGCCTGCCACAGGCGAGGAAGTAAAATCTTTTACTGGACCAACTTCTGTTGGCAAGAGACAAGCACTGGGATTGCAGAGAGCGCTTTTCCTACCCCTTATTAGCAGCGTTATTAGACGTCCACACACACAGCACTACCTCCCCCCAACCAACCCGCACGCGCCAAGGCCAAAAGAAAAGGCCAGCAGAGAGGAAGGCGCTCTATATATAGCATGCTGTTTGGGACACGTGACCAGAATTCGAACGACAGGCGCGAGAGCGACCCCGCCCCTTCCAGGCCCCGACCGGCGCAGGCCGTTAGCCGGGCGGGTCAAGAGAAGCCCAGAGGATTGGCTGTCGGAGGCACGCGACCGGCATTTCCAACTGCCGGGCGCGAGTCACTCTCCGGAGTCTCCGCCCCCTGCTTCCCGGCGTTTGCGCCGCCCACGGCCGCCCGCCAATTGGGCTCCGGCGAGGTGAGTGCGCAGGGTCGCTGCGGTGACGGGCGGTTTCCCGTGGGACGGATTGAATTCTGCAGAGGTGGAACAAGAAAATGGCCGCGGCCGTGAGCAGCGGAGTGGGGGCCCGGCCCTGACCGCAACGCGGGGGGGGGGGGATTTCCTGTGTCGAGGGAGGGGGAGGCGCGAGAGCTCGTGGCCCAGGCGTCCGGCGACCCAGACTCCGCCTCGACCCCGCAGCGCTGCGGGAGGCGCCACCATCAGCGCGCTCCCCGCCGCCGGCCTTGCCTGACGGGAGTGGGAAGGGAAGCGGCGAGACAGGTACCGGCCCCGCGGCGGCGCTGCGCCCCCGCCCGCCCCTGCTCCCCCATCTGCCCTCCCCGGCCCGGGGCTGCTCCTCTTCCCCTCCCCAAATCTAAGCCCAGCGCCTTCCCGGGAGCGCTGCGCGGGGCCTTCGCGCGGCTCTGCCCGTGTCTGAGGGAGGGAGGGGCTGGGGCTGGTCTCCCGCCGGCCGGGGAGGGTGGCAGCTCAGCAGCATGTTCCCCCCACTTGGGTCTAATACGCCCAGGTCTCAGATTGGCCGCCCCCCCCCCCCCCGCGCGCGATTTGTGTGAAGAGTCTCAGTGCCCCTGGGAAGGATCCGCCTGGAGAGGCGACCGGGGAGACTCCGCTGCGACCGCTCTAGTCCGGATTGTGGAGAAACCTCTTTAAAAACGACACCGGCCTGGGGCACCTTCGAGACTAACACAAGTATCGAAGCAGGAGCTTTGGTGGGCTAGTGCCCGCTTCCTCCGCCTCACGAGAGTCTCTGGCTTCTGCAGATCCAGACTAACACGGCGACCTCTCTGATTCGTGACATCTTTAAAAACGGCACCTAGACCTGCTGAGAAACTGGAAGGCAAATAAAGCCCAATTGCTTAAAAAAACAACACACACTTTTTAAAATCAAGCTTTTTTTTCCTTTTTTTTTTTTTTTTTTTTGAGGCCTAGCTCATAGTTTTTGACCATTTGGGGTTGGCAGTGCTGCATCCTGGTGGCTTAGTTGTGATAAAGTCTGAGATCAATCCATTTAGTTTTTCATTTTGGAAATATTTGGCTCATAACTATTTTAAAAAAACCTCCACTTTAAGTCTTGAGCTCACACATGGTTGGTCACAGACCTCTGGGCATAAGATAAGTGGGACATATTAAACAAAGATTCAGTGTCCAAAAGCTGATTGGTTTTAATAACATTAACTTGCATGAATTTTACTTCCTGTGTACATTACATTCAATACATATGAAACAGTTCTAATAAACTAATTTAAACTGCAGCACTAATACTGGACTATTGATTTTTTTTGTATTTAATTTTCTAATTTGAGTTGATTATGCTATATTGTAGTACTGTATGTGAAATGCTAATGTTAACATTGCTGAGATAACCTTAACCTTTGCATTTCCTGATGTGATTCTAAATATGTCGGCTTAACTTTACATTAATAAGTATGGGATAGATACACACACCTATATTGGGTTTTAAAAGTAAAACCAATTTTTTTTCTCCTGTGCCTGTTGTACTGCCCTGCCTTGCTTCCACTAGAGTTTGTGCCAAGAGCTGCATAGTTGGCCACTGTACACACACACACACAAGATTTAGGGTAAAGGTGGTCTGATGTTTTCTAATTTGAGAAACAGGCTGTTTAGGATTTTGATATTAATTATCTAGTGCCTAGCAACCTTAGTTGAATGGACCAGAATCCCACTGAGTTACTTACTGTATAGACATGGGTCAGGGTGAAAATGTCACTTAAAGAGTTCACAATCTAAGGCCTGGTTAACACTAGAAAATTAGGTCAGTTTAATTACATTAGGTCAGGAGTATTGGGGTGGGGTGGGGAGTTAAGCCAATTTAAATAGACAGCACTGAGTTGATGGGAAAATTATTCTGCTCTGCCAATCTAGAAACTGTCTCTTTGGGAAGTGGATTACCTATGTTTACAGGAGAATCCCTCCTATTGGTATAGGTCAGCGGTTCTCAAACTTTTGAGACCGCGACCCCTTTTCCGGCTGGGTGGGTGGGGCGCGACCCCTCCAGTCCCCGCTGGGGGGGCGGGCTGCCGGCTGCGTGCCCCCCCCCCATCCCCGCCGCGGGGTGGGGGGGATGCCGGCTGCGCTCCGTGTGTGTCGTCCCCCCCCCACCCCCGGTCCGCCCGGTCCGCCTGTTCCCGCTGCGGGCGGGCTGCTGGGTGCGCGCCAGCCCCCCCTCCACCCGGGCTGCCCGGTGCGCCCTGGTCCGCCTGTTCCTGCCGCAGGCGGGCTGCCGGGTGTCGCGCCGGCCTCCCCTCCCCGCCCCAACGCCGCGAGTTGCGGCGGCAGGAACTTGCGACCCCCCGGGGGGTCGCAACCCCCAGTTTGAGAAACCCTGGTATAGGTAGTGTGCCCACTGAATCCCTGCAACTGATGAAGCAACCTCCCCAATGGAAATAATAAAAAACTTTTGGAAGATGACAAATTGAAATCTGTTCGGAAGACAGAGGGAACCTTTGCTTTCTGGAAATCTGCACCAAAGAATAAATACCCCAATATTAGAGGTGCAGCCCTAAAATTAATCTGGATGTTTGCCTCAGCCTCTCTCTGAGAGTCTGTTTTCTTAACACTCAAACGTGAAATCCAAGCACCAATCCATTTTGACAGCCACTTAAGAGAACTCCTGCTTGAGCACAGCTGAACACAAGCCAAACTTCAAGGGAATTGTTGAAAGCAAAGATTGCCAGAAGTCCCACTAAGTAAAACCTTAAGACAAGTAGTTGTTGTTGACAATTCATTATAAATGCATAATATACATTATCAATTTATATAATTATGTATATAATCATAATACTGTGGCTCTTTGGTAAATTCTGGCTCCTTCTCCGGCTGGCCACCCTGGTCTATGCTTACAATGCCTTGTCCTAATGATGTTGACCCTGTCTCTATGGCTTTCGTGGAGGTGGAGTTAAGTCAGTATAGCAGCAATTATGTTGGCGGGAATGAAATTTTAGAGTAGACACTTACGTAGTTAGGATGACAAATTACTTTGTGTCAACCTAACTCTGTAGTGTAGACCAGCCTATAGTGGAGAGTCTACTCTGGATGTGATATGGTAGAACAGGAATTTGATATAATTGTTTTAAGACATCAGGAAGCATCTTGTTTTATTTTCTGCTTTAGGGATTAGTGAGAAATAATGAACCCATAATTTTAGTTTTTAAAATCCCCCACTATTACTTAGTGTTTCTTGCAGGAAGCACTAAAATGTATACCTGCTGTTGAAGAGGTCAAGCCCCAGTATCAAAAGCAAGGTAGTTTTGATGTTTGTTGAATTGCAGTAGTACTTTAATTTAATTATCACTTAGCCTCACTTAGCAGGGCGAAAAGTTGACACACTCCACAAAATAACATCCCGTTCCTTTTCAGTATGAAAAACTTAAGAGCCTTTTCTGACACTAATTGTCTTATAGAAATTCTTCAATTTGATTTAATTGTAGAAAGTGATCAGTTTACTATGAGTCATTTTGAAGTATTGAAATTAAATTGGAGATTAATAGAAAGTTAAGATATTAACCCTCTTGCAACAGTTCTCAGCCAAGATGTTGTTACTCAGGATACTCAAGCTTTGCTCCAAACAAACTTCATTAAATGTATAAGTTCTTACAGGCAACTTTGTTTGGTTAAATATGAGCTTTCCAATTCTATATATTTAAAATTAGTTTAACCTAAACAAGATTTCAGATAATTTAACCAATCTCAGAATTTACCCCTCTTACATCATTTCAGCTCTAACTAAATCAATTTCCTTTTAGAAGCCGTTCTAAAAACTGGTTTATATCTCAAAATTAACTCTCCATATAAAATGTAATAGATTCAAACTAAAGAAGAGAATCTAGAATCAAGAGTTCATTGAACTGTATTGTAATGGAGATGGAGCTTTTTTTTTTAAAAAAAAAAAGTGTCTTCGTAACTTAAGCATTTGATTGTTTACAAAAATAAATAACTGGTTTTAATATATTAAAACCAATCTTCTGAGCTTGTGGTTCCATTGTTGAGGTTGTATGATATTGTAAGAATGACTTATCTACTTCTGGAGTAGGAAGGAAGACACAACAAACCTCCTTTCTGTATACATTTTTTTTTTATACATTACTAGAGGTTTGTTTGTTTTTGAGTTTGCAGTTAATTCTACAAACATTTTTGTCAAGATACAATATGGGCAAAATATTTAAATTTATAGCCTTGATTTATACATAAACCTTCAGAACATTTTATGCTGAATTGCCTGGCACACGTTACAAGGGTCTTGTATTGCAGAGATGACCAGTAAAGTGATCATTAGAGTGACAAATATGAACAGCTAATTTCCCCCTCCCAGTACTTTTTAGAAGGCACTCCGTGTCATGCTGCTGTATAGTACAGTTTGGTGTTTGAACCAAAATGCAAGTTTCACAACTTCCTAAATAATGTTTCCGTAATTTGGTTTCAAAAGGGCAGCATGTTTAGTCTTGACTTGTCAGTAGTTTTTACATTTAGCCTAAAATTCTGCCGGTCTTCTACAGTGTGTATTTTAGATGTGATGAAACTGCTTTTTCATGTATAAGAACATGTAGGTTTACAAAGCAGCATGGTCATAGTAATATTGGTTAAATAGGGTCAAATAGTAACTATCGTTATTCTTCTGTGATGTGACATGCTGTAAGTTGAGGGTTCAGTGTGCACAAGTCTTCATTCATATTTCCAATTTTACATGGTTTTATTAATACAAATCGAAGATCATTCTAACTTTTGGTTGCTTTTAAAATCAAGTTGACACTTTTAATACAAACTGCTGATTATTGAAACTCTTACACAGGTGTGGAAAAATGGCAAAGAGAATTGCAGAGAAGGAGTTGACTGACAGAAATTGGGATCAGGAGGATGAAACTGAGGAGGTAAAGCATTTTTTTGCATTTCCTAACAAGACAATAAAATGCCTGTGACAATGCCAGCAGTGAGGTCTTCCCCCCCCCCCCCCCCCCGAGTTATAGAACAAGTACGTGTGAAAGATGTACACTAATTCTGTAAAACTAGATGAAGCTCAAGAAATAAAAGTTCAAGCTGGAAAAATTACTGTGTAATAAAAGACCCCTGTAGAAGGGTTGACTCACCATTGGTCACGTATGGCAGCCACACATAGCAGCTCTTTCCTCATCTAATGCCCCCTGCCAACAGCTGCTGCAGCCCTGCCATGGTCTTTCTTCCTTTGGCTTGGCCTCCAGCCATGTTATATTTTAGTTCCACTTCTTCTGGAGTACGAGAACAACAAATAACAGTCCAGTATCCTTACAAAAGGGTCTTCAGCTCCCAACTGTGGGTCCCGTGGTCCTCATGTCCTTCTCTCAGGGCTCTTAGTTGTGCTTATGCCTTTCTCAGGGGGCCTCACACCATCTTCCACAGTAGTAGTTAAGGAAACCCAGGCCCTCCCACTATATTGGGGTCAAGTTCATAGACCCTGTAACTAGCAGGCAAAATCTGTTCCTTTTGATTCCTTGCTCTTGCTTATTCTGTAGCCTGTCCGCTGGTCTCTCACTTAGTTCACACTTCGGGCAGGGCCAGGACTCTCAGGGCTCTCCCCTAGAATCCTCCAGCAAATCCCCAACCAGAAGTATAAACTTAAACCAAACTCACGCTCCATGGACTTGACCTTTTAATATTTCTTTTTATGTTCCCCTTGTTCTGTTTCTTCACTGAACACCTCAAAAAGTACACTCCCTGGAATTCCAGATCCTGCCCTTTTGTTAGGATTCCTCACCATTGGAGCCCGCTCCAGCCTTTCGTTTTCTCTCTGTCTGTCTCTCTCTCTGTCTCTCTCCTGGTCTCCTTTCAAGTCTAACAGGTCAACTCTCCCCTGGACTTCTTCTTTGACTCCTCCCTCCCCCAGTCCTAAACAGTGACTGCAGCTGCCACCTCCTAGTTCAGAATTCCTCTCTTTATAGTAGCCACTCAGCTCATCTCAGAGCTGGGATTTATCTTTTAATTAGAGCTGGCTCATCTCCAGGTGCAGCCAAGTCAGTTAATTGGTCTTGCAGACCCACATTTAGCTCTTCCAGTTCCAGGATGGGATATATATTTTATCACAGTCCCCAAGATGTATTGAGCAATTAAGTTAATTGTTTGCTGGAACTTGTTGAAAAAGAAGATAAACAGTGCAAACAGCTTATTAATTTACAGCTTAGAGTGAATTCATGTTGGGGTAACAAACTCTCCTCTTTTTTTTTTTTTTCTAACTTCTTTAGAGCAGAAGACAAAATAATAGTTCACATGTTGTGATTGAAGTCCTTTTCGGAAACTGCTTTTTAATAGAATCATAGTGTGATTTGTTCCTACATTACACTCATTCAAATAGGATTGATACATGTAGGTTATGGGTTCACTAGCTATTTCACTTTCCTTTTGGTCTTGGAGAAGACTGTATTCAGCCATGATAAAAGGAACACTGCCTCCTGGAACAAATAGCTCATATCAAAAAAAGGCTGAATTTTGGTCTTCTCTGTGACGTGTAAGGCTGAAGAAAGTGCTTTAAGAAATCCTGGGACCTTAATCTGATCACCCCTCTAGCTATGTCGCTAGAATTACAGGAAGGGAACTAGCCTCCACAGAAGCCAAAGTCCTTTTGCACAGAGTAGAGAATATTAAATTTATAGTGGGAACCCAGACTTGTGAATGTTAGAATGCATAAGGATTTTGAGTTCTTAAGATGCATGTGGCATAGAAGAGCTGTTACAATACTAATCACTGCATGCATCTGACGAAGTGGGTATTAGCCCATGAAAGCTTATGTTTTAATACATTACAGTGAAACCTCGATTTAACGGACTAATTCGGGCAAGGGGATGTCCGTTAAAGCCAAAAGTCCGTTATTTAATAATTTTTTTAAATCATTAAATAACAGGACTTTTGGCTTTAACGGACACCCCCTCGCCCCCAATTAGTCCGTTATATAGAGGTTTTACACCCCGCTGCGGGGAGCCAGGCGGGAACTGTCAAACACACCCCACCCCCCCCCGCAGCAGGGAGCCCAGCGGGACTTGTGAAACCCCCCCCGCGCCCGCCTGAACAGCTCCCCCGCCTGAGGGGGGGGGGGGGGGAGCCGGCGCGGGGCTGCTTGGGCGATGGGCTCAGCTGCCTGGTCAATTTCACCTGAAATTGACCAGGCAGCTGAGCCCATCGCCCAAGCAGCCCCGTGCCGGCTCTCCCCCGCCCCCCCCCCGCCCTCGGGCGGGGGGGTGTCTGGCTGGGGGGGACTGTTCGGGCGGGGGGGGGGTCCGCGGGGCTGCTGGGGGGGGGAGCCCGCGCGGGGCTGCTTGGGCGATCGGGTCAGCTGCCTGGTCAATTTCACCGGAAATTGACCAGGCAGCTGAGCCCATCGCCCAAGCAGCCCCGCACCGGCTCCCCCCCCCCCCCACCTGTCAGCCCGCCCGCCCCCCCCCCCCGGCTCCCCGCTGCGGGGAGCCGGGCGGGGGTGGGGGGTTTGACCGCTCCCGCCGGGCTCCCCGCTGTGGGGAGCCGGGCGGGAGCTGTCAACTCGGCCGCCCGCCTCCCCTCTGCGGGGAGCCGGGCGGGAGCTGTCAGCCCGCCCGCCCGCCTCCCCTCTGCGGGGAGCCGGGCGGACGGGTTGACTGCTCCTGCCCGGCTCCCCGGGGCGGGAGCCGGCAGCCCCCGAATAACGGATTTCGGATGCATCGGAAATTTTGTCAGTTGCATCTGAAGTCCGTTAAATCGGGGTCCGTTAAATCGAGGGTTTACTGTAGTTAGTCTTTAAGGTGCCACAGGACTCTGTCACTTCTGCAATTCCAGACTAACACTGCAACCTCTCTGATTCAATACTTATCCAAGTTTGGTAGGGACCGTTGCTTTGATTGCTTGAGATACAGATAGAAGTCACTGAGTGGGTTGCTATGCCATTACCGCGGCTTCATAAATAAAGCCAATACAGAACTTCTGTTAGAATCACACTTAGCTTCTATATCAGTCAACCTCAGAATTGTATGTTTCTTATTTAATTTGGAACACTTTGCTTCGTTCCTCTGTGACAGTGTAGGAGCAGTTAGCCACTAAACAGCACATTTCACCTAGATATAAGAATCAGTATTTATAGTGTCAAAATATATTAAGACCTGTAGCATCATTTGTAAATAAGTTATGCTAGTTTATGCAGTACTCAAATTGTGAAAACTTAGGCCAATAGAAAATGAGAGCACTAAAGTTACCAATACATTTTTAAAACAAATTGTATTAAAGTCCTCCATTTATTCTGTGGTGGTAGTCAGGTTTTACCTTCTAAATGCAACAGCTTGCAGATGATTGGTGACTTATGGCCATGCAATCTATATCTAACAACAGGCGAAAGCCAAAATGAAGGTCACAAGAGTAGCATCTGACTGCACTACTAATGATTTGGAATTAACTTCTTCAGCATCATTATTGGGTAACCTCTGTTCCCAAAAAGCTGAATTTCTGAAGCCACTTACTTGCCGTAATAAAAATGAAATCAGACTGGCTTTGTGAGGAAGGGAAGTAAAATGAATGATATGAGAGAGATGGATGTGAAGATAGTTTCAAACGTCCAGCTAACCACCCAAGTGTCTGACAGCCTAGTCCCGTCAAACATCAGATCTGGCTTTTTCAGTTTCCTTTTCCTTCATACTGGAAAAGTGTTAAAGCACTGTCCTGAAATTGGTCTTCACTGTAACAGATAAATAAAACTATTGCAAAATGATACTATGGTAGAATCTCTATTTTATGAAGTACTTGGGGATTGAGGAGTTTATAAAATTGAACATTTTGGAATTTCATCAGGTACATCAGTTAATCGTTCAGTGATATGGTACATAATGAGTGATGAAAAATATTACACAGTGTGGCTGATTCTTGTCTTTTAGAGAAATGTATTTCTCTATTTTAGGGAACTGCATCTCTTTGCTGCCAGATCACTGAGGCTCTTAAAACCTGTACAGTTGCTTGAATGTCAGCTGAAGAATTGAAGTCACATTTGGCAGCAGAAAGATGACTTGGACAGCAGAAAAATTGTTCATATTACTAGTCATTCATAAGATCAATGTTTCTTTTCCACTATTAAAAAACACACTTTCTTCCCTTTATCCATTTTGTTCTCCACTTTCCATTTGTGAAGGTTTGCCCTCTGGGAGTTTGGCAATGTATCTTATTATTGGTATTGGGAGTTGTTACTGAAGGTGGGAGCGAACGACAGGAAATAAGTCATTCGATGACTGTGTTCTGTTTTTTTCCTCTAAAGAACGTGGCATTGGCCACCGTTAGAAGACACGATACTGGGCTAAATGGACCATTGGTCTGACCCAGCATGGCCATTCTTATGTTTTTACAACTGCTGGTACGCAGAAGACTAATACCACTAGTAGCTTTCTTTCTGGGGTATTTTGACCCTGAATGTTCATACTCTCACCAGCCATTCCACAGTTTGTACTTTTCCTGCAGGTGGGAACTTTCTCAGTGGCTAGTGAAGAAGTCCTGAAGAACAGAGCTATTAAGAAAGCAAAGCGCCGAAATGTTGGGTTTGAGGTAACTAACATTTAAGACTAATATATTTAGACTCTCAATTTTTAATACTGAAAAATGTGCCACCTGTGCTCTATTGATGATTATATATTGTACATTTCCCCTGTAATTTAACTTGTATAGCAAGCGTTTTGAAAGGTACTATAGTGGATCCTGTTCAAATACAGGAATCTGTGTTTGCTGCAGAAGGTATTTTCAGTAACTGTCCACATAGCAATGGCAAGGGTGGAGTGGGATATAGATAGTACAAATGCCATGGTCAAAAAAGGATGAAAGTTCTTTAAAACATTTTGGATTTTCACTAGAGACAACTAACTAGCATTTCTAAAGACAAAGGAAACCAAGCATTTGAATAGCTTCAGTTTTCCAACAGTGGGGAAATTTTGGAGATTTTAACAAGAACTTAGTGTTAGAGGAGGGATGATAGACTTGCCCGTTATTAAGGTTACCAGGCATTTCCTGAAATACCCTATTTTCAATTGCTATAATTTCGTTTAACTTTTAACCATTTGGGCTGAAATTTGCCATCCCGAAATTTCAGCCAAAACAATTCAGCCATTTATGAGGATGAGGTATGGGGAAAAAATACATTTAATTTTGCTGATGTTAAAAAAAATTCTGGAGACCTTTTCTGGAAACAGGCAGAAGGTTATGTGTGGGAAACACATTTTCTGTGTTTTTATCTGAAATTATGTAATTCTAGGTTTCCATGTGTTCAACAAAGGAAGTTATTAATGGCTCTTTAATGCTAGATACATAATTGCTCTAGGAGTAGACCAAATAGTGTTTATCATCAGTGCTAATTACTAACATCATGTCTTCCTGCCTGACTTCCATATACTAGACAATATGTACTTTTTAAAATATGGCATTTTTCTACTCATTCATTACTAATCCTGCAGATTTTGTTCTCAAATTTGTCTTCCCATTCTGATCATTTAGTTAGTTGTATGAGGTCTTCTGAGGTGAGGTGTATATGTAGGCTTGAAAGGATTAGATTTTTATTGGTAAATGTCAATAAACGTCTATTTCACCATACGCACGGACCAATGCAAAAGTATTTGTCAATAATACTCAAAATTAGATAGTCAAAGAAAGGAAAGATGTTTGAAAACAGTTTGATTTAAGGATACTTATTTTGTATATTTTTGACATGATGTTGGCAATTTGTTTTAATAGTTCTAGAGCTTTGAGATTTTTAATGGTGCCTACTATTAAATAATTCAGACCTCACCTTCCCCAATTTATGATAAATGTGAAAATTAAATAGATTTTAAATTAATACTTAAAAAAATCTGCTAAGTTAGTATTATAAATTGTACTGATTGTCAGTTTGCTAGCCATTGTACTGATGTAAGTTCCTAAAGTACAGTAATTCTAAAGGTTTGTTGAAAACAAAGAATGTATGAACTGGAAGGAAATTGATGTCTGATTTCTGTAAATAGAGTGGTGTTAAAATTATTTTTGTTAAAGGTAGTAAACTACAGAAACACTAGTACATTTTGTTATTGTTTTGTAAGGATTCAGTACCATTCACAATTTTTTTTTGTTGGAACTGTTTTGCGGTAGTGCTTGATTAGTACTAAGTAGATGAAAGCATTTTTGTAGTTGAGGTGTATGTAACTGGTTGTATTTTTTTTTATTATTTCAGTCTGACAATGGAGGAGCTTTTAAAGGGTTTAAAGGTTTTGTTTTACCTTCTGGAAAAGGAGGTGGTGGCTTCACTGGTTTTGGTAATGGTACAGAAATGAAGCCTTTAGGAGGGCTGTCGAATGGAAGCAGTGGTATTTCTAGTACTCCCACTTTCACTAGTGTAAAGACTGCTTCTGAAGCACAGCCTGCATTTGGTAAGTTGACTATTACTTTTATTTTATTAAATTAAATTGCCATGGAATTGAAAAAGACATCTCCAAAGTTGTTGTTTATTTATGTAAGCTAAAGTGGTGGTCCAAACTTTGTGACAGTTTTTTTCATTGTAACAGTAAAAGAAAGTTTCAGAAAACTCTATTCTCTGTTGGGTTTCTTACAAAGACTTTAAACAAGTGGGAAGGGCAAGTTTTATATACTCAGTTTGATCTCCAAATGGGAAATTTGGAAACTAATTCATATTTGGCAATAGAGGAGGTAGAAGTTAGAGGCTTTCTGAAAAAAAAATGAATGGGAATGGAAGACTGAAACATGGTATAGCATGCCAAGTTTATGAAATCCTGCTGATAAGTTATTTTCATTTTAATTTTGAATGTCTTATTTTTCCTAAATTCCACAATTTAGAGGAATAAAATTCAGTGAAAATAACCCATCAGATGTGATTGTTTCCGTTGCAATTCTCATTATTGAAAGATGGATCAGATAGTGTTTAGATCTTAAGGGAAGAGATTTAAAGACTTTCAAGTTATGCTATTTTTAATTTTATGTATAAAACACATTGCTAATCTACTTAAAATCAAACTGAGCATGTGGAGAAGTGTTACTTTAAAATACTTGTGGATTGCTCACAATAGCAAAGGGAAATTTTCCTTTTTTTTTTTTTTAATGTAGCCATTATGTTCTTTATAATGTTTCCGAAGGAATGTTAAAATCATGATTCTGGCCACCTGCTTCTATAATTGTTTTCTAAAATAATTTGTGACAGCTATTGAAAACCTATCCACAAATCAGCTACAATAATCTGAAACTGTTTTCTGTACTGCAGTTTGCTGTAGGCAAACTTGGAACTAATGATGGGTTGCATTTGAATTCTATCTTTTGTATATTCTATAAAAATACTTTTGGCTCTAGTTATCTGGAATCAAACTGATGACTTTTAGGTTTTCATAATGCCTTTGTCCTATTTCCTTTGCATTTTTCCTTGAATAAAGTTAAAACAAATATTGCCATTTACTCTATAGAAACCCTAGGTGGAGCTATGGACATATTAGCTGCAGACTGCAGGATAATTGATTCCCAGAGCTGTATGATTTTATGCTCTCCAGTGAATTGATCAGTAAGATAATATGTATAAATATAGATTGTATACAAAAAATACTCATCCTAGTCTAGGCTCTTAATTATGGTACTCTTTCAGTTACTATGAGATTATATTTTCAAACACACAGGTCTTGTGGCTTCAGTATTTTTACAATATTTTGTAAATGCGAACACCTTACCTTATAAATAAAATCTTGGAATTTACAATATTTCAACATGTTATACTGAAAAACTATCCTAGTAACTAGACTTTCATACATTGTGTTATGACACTTAAAATTATAAGAAATTTTAAATAGCTTGACAAACCTTGATCCAGACTTTGAAACAACTGTCAATCTTCGACACTTCTTGAAGGGCACTGTTGAACACATCATCTTAATAGCCCACACTGGTCATGCTTACTATAATGAAGGTGGTGAAACTTTCTCTTATAACCTGCATTATCCCACCATTTTCCAAAATGATCATTTAGGATTGAATTCTTTGCATGTTCTCTGCTGGAAGAGGAATCTTTTCATCTTGAAAGATTGGTTCTTCTTCGAATAGTGTCCATATGGGTGCTCCACTGTAGGTGTATCCACGTTCCTGTGCCTCAGATTGAAGATTTTAGATAGCAGTGCCCGGTTGGCCTGCATATGCGCTTGCTCTCTCTTAAGGCTATCCAGTGCTACATGGGTGAGCCACTGTGAGTTCCTTGTCATGCACTTTTGGCCTGAAATGAAGCATTAGCAAAGTCCAAAGTCCAATTAGCAAAGTATTTATTTCTGAACTGTATTTCCAGTAGATACTATAACTAGTAAAATTTAAGTTAGACTAATACTATCCTTATTCCTTAAAATTTTTTTGGACGGGGATGGGGTTTGAAAAGTTCTCTTCCCTTTTGGGGGAAGCGAATCCTGAAAAGGGGCGTGACCGGTTCCCCCAGGTTTAAACACTTGCTCTCCTGCACAGAAGCTATTCCGTTCAGTAACAGCCATTCGCACTGTATTCACTACCTCAGATAATGTCAGGTACCGCAGACGTGTACTTTCTGCCTGAAATTAAAATCCAGGGCAAGAAAAAACCATCAACTCAATCTCAGATTCCTCATGATGGAAAGTTCACTTGAACCTCCACAGAACAGCAGTTCCCAACACATCCCTCTGTGCCCTCAGGACATCACACTCAGGTGACTTCAAAGAGGAACTCTTGTGATTCTCTGAAAACCTTAAAGATAGTTACAAGTCCCCAGACTAATGAATTGACCAGGAAAAAAAGAGATCTCTGGCAAAATCATCCACCTCGGTATAGACCGAACTGTGACTGGATACCCATGAAGCTATAGATTTCTCAGGTACCAGTACTGCCAGTAAGCCTAAAGATATGAAGGAGACAGGCACAGGGACGTCTGTACCATCAGAGGAGAGGAGTGGTAGAGAGTGCACTGGCTCCTCTAAAATGACACTGCCAGAGTCAAGGAGAACCTCTGTACCAAAAGACTAGCGCACCTTCTTCTGGCCACTCATTAAACCACAGAAGACTACAGGTACTGTTGACTCCCTTGACAATGATGGTTCCCTCTCTGCAGACTTTAATGGTGCTGATTGGTACCACAGTATCATAGGAATTCCATTTATCCAAAGACCTATTCATTTCAGAAACACCTGAATCTCCATTGGTTGGTACTGGCATTACCGCAGTACCGACTACATCTGGATCTTCTGTATTTCCCACGGTACCAAGACATTCACAATCAGCTGCCTTGTCTGCTCCACCTCTGTCTAGTGAAGAAGAGGAGGATGACTGATATATATTCAGGCTCAGTGCAAAACTCCCCAGGGTAATGTCAAGAGACCAGTCACTTAGAAATGGTCACAGATACACAGAATCAATGTGACAGACAAGGCCTATCCAATTGCTATGGACATCCATGCCCTTCTCACCATCCTAGTAACTGTACTGGGTCCCATGGGCAACCTATAGATACCAGTTCTCTAGGATCTTGAGTGTGTCTCACATCCGGATAGAGGAAATCTCCCTCAGCTTCCCTTTCTAGACCCCCAGATCTCCTTTTTTTTGGAAAAGGAACTTTTGAGGAGCAGGAAACAGACTGGACAAGGAGATTACACGAGCAACAAACATCTCTTCATCTTCTCCAGATGAAGCCATTATACCTCCGCCACCAACCACAGTAGATGATGTCAGATTTTCAGGAATTCATCAAGAAACTAGTGGACTCTCTCTTCAGATCCCCCTTGATGAAGGGAAGGAGTCGCGACGCAAGCTGCTTGACAATGTCCATACATCCACATTAGCTTATATTACCCTTCTATCAACAAGACCCTACTAGACTCAGCCAAAACCATCTGGCAAACACTAGCCATAATACTGCCCACATGTAAAAGGGCTGATTTAAGTTGTTGTTTTTTTTCCTCTAAAGAGGTGGATTCTATTTTCCCACCCACACCCAAATTCTCTTGTGATAGATGCTGTAAATGAACGTGGCACACAGCACCACACTAAATCAACACCAAATGACAAGGAGTAGAAAGACTGTACTTACCTGGCAGGAAATTGTACTCACCAGCAACCCTACAATTTAGGATTGTATTTCACCAGAAGGGCCTGATAATTGGCAATCATATTAATTCTTTGAAACTAGGAGTGTCTATTGTTTCCCAAATGATCAGAGAACCATACCAAGCCATTATTGCTGAGCATCAGCTTCTAGCATGAACACAGTTATAGACCGCATTAGATGTGGTGAAGATAGCTACCGGCTCCATATCTACAGCAGTGGTAATGAGAGCTTTGTGGCTTCACCTTTTCAGTCTCCCAAGAGAGGTCCAAATGACATTGGAGGACCTTCCATTCAAAGGATTCAAACTCTTTGCAGAAAAACAGATGAATCCCTCCACACACACTAAGACTCCAGAGCCACATTGTATTCTCTGGGGATCTATGCACCTGCACAGAAAAAGAAATACAGCAAATCTCAGATATCAAAGATCCAAGCCTGCTCAGTTCCCTCCACCCCAGAGACACTAGGAACCTCCAGTGGAAGAAACAATGGATGCAGAAACAGACTGACAACAGCTCAAACATCAACTTCACCACCGCCAATGTTGAAACATTAGTTTTGATGCATAGGTCAAGGACCTGACCCCACCATCAATTGTTGCAAAACTCAAATAGTCTGCTAAATAGGACTTGCGAAGGTTTCTCTCATTACACTGATTGCATTTCCCTAGTTAATTTACCTTCAATAGGTGTTATCTCGTGCAGACACAGAGATCCATTTCAAAAGGTGTTTTTTTTTCCTCCTGCTGATAATGGCCCATCCAAATTTTAAGCCTCTTAGAATTGATATGCTAATGTACAACTTTTTTATTTCTTTGTGTATAAATGCATCTTCTGTTCCATTCTATGCATCTGATGAAGTGAGCTAAAGCCCATGAAAGTTTATGCTGAAATAAACTGGTTAGTCTCTAAGGTGCTACAGTCTTCCTCATCTTATTTACAGATACAGACTAACATGGCTGCTAATCAATCTTAAACCCATCTTTTTGGACACCACCTTGTTCTTTTTTGACAAAACTGGGAAAAGATCACATCAGACAACTAGGTACTGAAAGTCATCTCCAATGGTTAATTCCATCTACTTGACTTACCTACCTACTTCTCTGCCCCACTTCAGGGATCCTTCTCCTGAGCAACTGTTAAGTCAGTAAATAAACCATCTCGTAAACCTCTGTGCTGTAGAACCAGTTCCCAGTCAGCACAGAAGGAAGGGTTTTGATTCAAATACTACCTGGTCCCCAAAAAGAACAGAGAATCGAGACTCATTCTGGATTAAGATTAGCAGCCGTGTTAGTCTGTATCCGTAAATAAGACTAAGACTTTGTAGCACCTTAGAGACTAAACTGGTTAGTTTCTAAGGTGCTACAAAGTCTTCCTCGTCTCATTCTGGATTGGAGATCACACAACAGATCTGTAAAGACACAACGATTCAGTATGGTTACATTAGCAGCAATAATTCCATCTCTGGACCAGGGAGACTGGTTCTTGGCCCTCGACCTACAAGATGTTTACTTAAATACCATGATCCAGCCACCTCACAGAGATTCACCTTGGGTCAAGACCATTTTCACTACAAGGTACTTCCATTTGGCCTATCATCTGTACCCAGGATGTTCTCAAAGATCTTGTCTGTTGTAGCAGCACATGCTTACAAACTAGGAATTGTGATATCCATATGTAGATGACTGCAAGTGCCTACTCAAGGCATGATCCTTAGATGCTCTATCTGCCACACAAAATATTACAAATATATTCATGCAGAATTGAATGTTCAAAAATCAACTCTAACTCAGTACAACAACTAGAATTCATAGAAGCCTATCTACATGCAGTGATGGCCAAAGCCTTCCTCCCACTACAAAGGTTCAACACCTTAGCTGTCTTAATCAGCAAAATCCAGGCCAGCCCGCAAACCTAAGCCAGAAATTGCCTACAACTACTGGGTACTTGGTGGCAGACACCTTCGTAATAAGCCACACAACACTTCACATGCATTGCCTTCAAGCATGGCTCAGAACGGTATATGCACTAAACAGATTGGACAGCAGTTTCTTCAGTTTGTCCCATCCCCCTTTCCCTCTCCCGATCTGCAAGCTGGGGGGAGAGGCGACCCTCCCTGGCCCCAGCCACCCCCTGGATCTGCAGAGGATGGGGAAGAGGAGTCCCAGCCCAGCCACAGCTCCAGACCTGCCACGACCAGGGGAAAGGTGCTTATCTCGTGACCCCAACCCTGGAACTGCCATGGTGGGGAGAGGTGCCCTTCCCTCCCCCACTCCAGACCAGGTGCTGCTATGGGAAGAGAGAGTTGGGGAGAGTCCTCTTTCCCCACCATAGTCCCGGGGCAGCCAGCATCCCAAACCCCTCACCCCTTCTACATCCCAAATACCTCATCCCCAGCCGCACCTCAGAGCCTGCACTCCTCCCCCCAGCCAGAATCATATCCCCTGCACTCCAACCCTCTGCCCCACACCTGAGCCCCCTTCCACATTGCAGACCTTTCAGCTCCACCCCTACCGCATGACTTTTATGTGCACCAATATGGAGGTTGCGTCACATCTCCATATTGGTGCACATAACTACATTCTTTCCGCACACATGTAGGAAAAATTAGAGGGAACACTGCTCCAGAGGTGATCCTTGCAGATTAGCTGTGAGTAAGCCTAACTTCAGTACAAGGCAAATCGGCCCTAGATGTTAGCACTCTCGTGTTCTAAACAGTTCCATTAGTCAACCCAACTATTCATGGCTATTGAGGTCAGGATGAAAGGTCTCCCAGTCTCTTCACAAATAATTTTATCATGGATAGCTTCCAGTATTCATGCATGTTCTGATCTGGCTGGCATTTCACCCCTGAGCAAAAAAAACTGCGTAGTCTACAAGTTTGCAAGAGGCCTGAGTGTCATTTTTCATGCAAGTCCCTATCCAGGACAGTGGTAGACCAGCAGTCTGGTCTTCGGTGCACACCTTTGCATCCCCATTATGCCAGGACTCTCGAGACTCTACTAAATTTGGATAAGGTGTATTCCAGTCTGTGTATACATAGGCTCCAATCTCCCCTCCTACTTTACAGTTTGAGTCAGAGTGAAATGTCCATGTGCAATAACTCAAAATGCTTACTAACCTTTTGTAACTGTTCAACATGTGTTGCATATGTTCATTCCATAACCTGCCCTCCTACCCCTCTGCATTGGAGTTGTCTGGCAAAAAGGAACAGAGGGGACTCTGGAGCAGCTGATGCCATTGAGGGGAAATTTTCCTATGGCTGCGCACACTAAGCATGGAATGGACATATGTAACAAATCTTGAACAGTTACAGAACGATAGTAATCTTTTTATTTTCCCCTAATCACTTGTGTTGGATACGGAAGAGAGACATGCTTTTTGTTAAAACAACTTTAACCTAAGTCACAGACTAGAAATGGTGAATGCTTGAAGGTTACATGGACTTAATCTGCCCTGATTAATGCTTTTATTTAGAGTTATGATAAATTAAAAAAACCAAATACTTCTGAATGTGCTCATTTGGCATGTTTTAAGTGAAAATTAATTCCAGTGCCCATTGTGAGATTATTATGGAGTCCCTCTAAATTGCTGCTCAAACAAGACAAAAATAGGATTTACTACAATCAGGTTGCTCTAAAACAGGAGGCACAGGACAATTAGTTAAATTTACCTTAAACACTCAGATTATCTAGTAAAATGTATTTTATCACTGTAGTGTTTGTTTTTGCCACATTCTAAAAGATTGTAAGTTCTAGATTTTTTTTAACTTTACAAATAGATTTTTCTGTCATAAGTATAATTATTAGAGATAGGTGTTGCCCTGTTACAAGCTTTGCAGAAAAATTTTGTGGCAAATAGGTGGGAAAGTTCAGTTGAAAACCCTTTTCAGTATTAAAGCTAAAAACAGGCAATTAGAAAGATTCTCTTGAAGAGAAAAAATATAAAGCTAAAGTTGTTCAAAAGCAAAGTTAAGTTGCCTGTACTAAATGTATTCAGTATTTTATATCCTTGCCTTTCTGATTTAAGGGATTGATCTGGTTCTCATTGAGTGAATGACAGGTCTTTTGACTTCAATGAGAACAGGTTCAGATCCTGTGTGTGAAGATGAATATAACTACCATATGTATAACGTATTGTGAAATATGCAGTTGTGCAAGATAGCCAAGTAAATATTGCTGTGTATGTAACTTCTGCATTTCCTGACTTTAAATTTGCATCCTTAAACTTGTAATAGTTTTGTTCTTTTTGTTTTTATTATCTGATTATGTTGAATGCAGCAAAGTGGCTGAAAACTAACCTATACCTAGGATCTTCCCTTGTATTTTAGTACTTTTCTATACTTCGCTTGTTTTTTTTCTTTTTGGTTTTCTTTTTAAATAAATACTGTACTCTGTTTAGCCTTTATTCTTTTGTACTATTTTCTTTTTTTGGAATTTTTGCCTCTTACCTTACTAATCAGTATCCATACAATTTTGAAACTCCAACTGCAAACACTGGGCCTGTTTAAAAGCATTATCTATTTACTTCTACTGCTCCACCTCTCCTTTTCCCGAAGCCCTTAAGTATTGTGATGATGCAAATTAAACTGAACTCTCAGAGAGCCAGTTGAACAAGAAAGTAGATGATTTGATATACAAATTTGAAGAAAAGTATGCATCTTCCAGATCACTGTTTTTTAAATGACTCTTACTTTTTTCAATAGGATCCATGACATCAAATGGTCCCACCACCACATGGGTTGAGAAAAAGGCTTCAGGCACAAAAGCTAATGGTGGCAGTCAACAATCCTCATCCTCTGGTTACAGTCAAAATAAAATGTGCAGCTCTAGTGTTTATCACAAACAGTTAGCAGCTCTAAACTGTTCTGTGCGTGATTGGATAGTAAAGCATGTAAACACAAATCCACTCTGTGATCTCACGCCCATATTTAAAGACTATGAGAAATATTTAGCAAGCATTGAACAACATCATGGAAGTAGTAGTGATAGTGGCTCTGAAAATGAAAGTAACAAAACAACTGGAACTCAGCCTGTTCCTCCATTTGGGACTTCGAAACTTCAGCAAGGATCAACGTTTTCGTTTAACAGCAACAAAACTGAGGATGAATCCGACAAGAAAACCGAATCTACATCGGAAAAGAACCGGGAATCAACATTAGGAGCTGCATCAAATGTTTCATTTAATTTTGGCAAGAATGTTGACAGTTCTATTTTGGGTTCCCTTGGTTCTGGCACATTAACTAGTTTTTCATTCTCCCCTGGGAATTCTGGTGTATTTGGAAAAGATTCAAACCAGGGAAAGTCTGTGTCCACACTTTCCACCAGGATATTGGAAGCTCAGACAGAAAGTGGAAGTAGTGAGGATAAAGGTAAATATTGATTTTTTGATAAATTGAACTTTTGCTAATGATAGGCTTCGAATGTTGGGACGTAACTTAATATTCCAAGGCTTCTTCATAGTACACTATTAAGCTTAGCAAGGGCTTGTATAGGTTTATTCACTGTTTTGCTCTTGTATTTTCAGTACTGAACAATTGCAGAACTTTGCCTCTAATCTTGAATTTCTCAGTCTTGCGGTCATGACTACGAAACTGTAAATTTTAGTTGGATTTATACATTTTAATATCTTTTCAGTGTTGCATAAGCAATTTATTTGCCTACACAACTATTGACATTTTATGATTGAGATCTTACTCGTATTTATCCAAAATTTCAACCAAATTTGTAATCGGACCCTGTGTTGACTTATTCTAATATGTCAGTTTAGTATACGCCTAAAAAGTCTTCGAGTGATTGCTCATGTGCATTCCAAGATGTGTGTGGCCAACGCGCATGCACGGTCCCGGAAGCTTTTTCCTAGCGGTACCCATAGGGTCAGCAGGGGAGACCCTTAGAGTGGCGCCCTTATGGCAGAGTATATATGACCCTGCCAACCCTCCCCCGCTCAGTTCCTTCTTTCCGCCATGACAGTCGCTGGAACAGCTAGCTTCTTTAGCAATACGCACTTAGTGGTACTTAACTTAGTTTTTGTGTTCATAGTTCATGGTTTTCATTATTAGTGGTAATTAGTGTAAATAGAGTAGTTGGTTTTCTACCTCCGACTGCGGAGTTCTCCTTTGCCACAGCACCGGGGCATGCCTCGGCTGCCGGGGTTTAAGTCTTAGGCTTGCCACAGGATTCACATGTGGGCAAGTGACCTGCACTCACAGTGCCTGAACTGCTTGGGAGAAGGCCACCAGTCGGACAGGTGCCATATTTGTCGGAGGTTTCAACCTCGCACTAAGAGAGACCGTGACTCCTGCCTAGAACTTCTCCTGATGGAGTCCACTGTGCAGCGGCAGACCGAACAGGCGCATCACACCGGCCTCGATTTGGGGCACTCAGGCGCCGAAGAGGGATGCCTCCCGGGCCCGCTGCCACAGATCACCGGGTGCATGCGGGTCTAGCACCTCTTGGTGGCACTGCTTGCAATCGCTGGTGCCCCTGAAGGCCCGACAGGATGATCACCCATTGCAAGATCTTGGGTGTCCCGCAATGGGGGGTGTCCCGCAACGGGGCCAGCAAGAACCAACAGCCATGACATCAGGCTTGACTGTTCAACCCCCGGTGCTGGTGCAGCTGGAGTCGCCTCCGCATGGTCTGGATGAGGAGTTAAGACCTCCCCTTGACACCGGACACTTATGAGGCGGCCCCGGACCTCATTAATTTGGTGCAGGACCCAAGACCACCGGCCTCGGCACTGAGCACTACCACTCGCTCAGTTACCGCTTCATTGGCGCTGGAGCATGTCCTCACTGCACTGGCGGTTTTGCCTTTGACGTCGTCCGCACCACCTGCGGTACCGTCTGTGCCAGACCCCGTATTGATTTCTGTGGTCATAGGGCACTGGGGAAAACAGACCATGATGCGGCGCCGTTCCCCGCACTGAGCCCCAGCACTGACAGGCTCTGCTCCTCCGTGGTCTGTCAGAATACTCTTCGGAGTCTGACACGGGGTCTTCTCGTTCGAGGCGGAGCCATCACCACTGCTCACGTGCTTGGGCCCAGATTACTTCCAATTGCTGGGTGCTCGCCATGGTAGCAATGTGATATTCTATCCAATTTTCTTCCCTCCCTCCTTACCACCCCCCATCCCTGTCCCTCTTCAGGGACCTTTCTCATGAGCAACTCTTCATGCAAGAGGTTCAATCCCTACTGTCACTAGGGGCTATAGAGGAGGTTCCTCTCCAATTCATGGGGCGGGGTTTGTATTCCCTCTATTTCCTTATTCCAAAGGCCAAAGGGGGCCTCCGCCCCATCCTGGACCTGCAAAATCTGAACACATACATAAAGGAGTTCTGGTTTCGCATGATCTCCTTGGCCAATATCCCTTCTATGGATCCATCAGACTGGTATGCTGCCCTCGACTTAAAGGACACCTGTCTCCACATCTCCATACTTCCGTCCCACAGGAGGGTCCCGAGGTTCGTAGTCGGGGGTGCACGCTACCAGTTCAGGATACTCCCTTTTGGTGTCTCCACCACCCCCAGAGTTTTTACCAAATGCATGGCAGTGGTGGCAGCTTTTCTGTGCAAACATCAAGTGCAAATGTTCCCCTACCTAGACGATTGGCTGATAAAGGCAAGGTCCCAATCTCTAGCAGTCAAGCATGTAGCTCTGGTCAGGGAAACTTTCCTCTGTCTCTGTCTCATACTCAGTGAGCCCAAATCGACCCTTATCCCTACTCAAAAAATAGAATTCATAGGGGCGGCCCTCGACTCAACAACCGGGATAGCGTCTCTCCCACCGCCACGCTTTCAAGCATTACATCGCTCTTGTTGTTGTCGGCAACTTCCGCTGCGTTTCTGGCTCACGTTCTGGTGCTGAACATTTGTGGAGCAGCGACATGGTCTTCGGTCCATACATTTACTGCTCACTACACCATCACCCATCAGGCGAGAGAGGATGCCAGTTTCAGATTGGCAGTCCTGCAGTCCGCAACCAAATAAACTCTGGACCTTCCTCCAAGGTAACTGCTTTCAAGTCACATCTTGGAATGCACATGAGCAATCACTCGAAAAAGAAACGAAAGGCAAGTAACCGTCCTAACTGTTGTTCTTCAAGATGTGTTGCTCATGTCCATTCCAAATCCCTCCCACCTCCCCTCTGTCAGAGTTTTTCTGGCAAGAAGGAACTGAGCGGGGGGAGGGTCGGCAGGGTCATATATACTCTGCCATAAGGGCGTCACTCTAAGGTTCTCCCCTGCCGACCCTATGGGTACCGCTAGGAAAAAGCTTCCGGGACCATGCATGCACGGTGTGCAAACACATCTTGGAATGGACATGAACAACAGTTATGAAAGGTAAGTAACCGTTCTTTTCTCCATGCAATGTGATAAGTATAAGCACTGATAAAATTTAAGTACATTGTAATCTGTAGCTCAGATTAAACTGAATGTAACTTTAATCTGCATATCTAATTAAAGGGGCAGCATTCAGTAGCTTTGTCAAGCAACTGCAGAATGAAACCAATACAATTCTGGTCAGTTTCACTGCTGCTGTTCTTAAGTATATAGGGAGCAGTAAAACAACAAAAGATCTTGTCTGTTTCCTTCTGCTGCTGCTGCTTGGAAAAGTTGTGAGTAATAGAGGCAGGCAGGTATAGCATCCTGGTAGAATTCTTAGCAAGTGTGGGAGGTGGAAAGAGGCTAAGTTCTTGATATCATTGGTATAGCTCTCCTTCCCCCCTCCCCCCCCCCCCCCCACCTACCCCTAGAATACTTTTCAAGCCCTCCATATAATTTGTTTTTTTGAGGAGGGGGAACTATTCATGAATCTCTTTACTTTCTAACTGAACCTCCGCACCAAAAAAATCTTATTTTTAAACCATCTTATAAATTAACTTGCTGCTATTCAGATTTCCAAACACGAATATGCAGATCAGAATGATCCTAATTACATTTTGCTGGTGTAGCTATTTAAACACTAATCTTTCTGACCACAGAAGGTTTTATAGTGCCTTACCTCCAAGACACAAATCAATTTAAAAAAACTTTTGGCAATCTCGGGATGATATATGTGCACTCTAAATATGTATGTTTGTGTATTATCAATAATACAGTGCAAGGAAAACAATTTTTTTAAGTGGTACCTGCACAACATTTGTTCTGGGTTGTATTAAACCATTCCTTTGTTTAAGGAGGAGATGAGGAGGAGGAAGAGCAACCAAAAGCAGTTGTTAATGAGGTAAAGGAAGATGATGCCTTCTACTCAAAGAAGTGAGTGGTCAGTTTTGATGTTTACAAGCCAAAGTAAATAAAAATCATGACTTAAAAAAAAAAGTAAATTAATTATTTTTCAGTTGAAATTGCTGTTTTTATTTACATTTTGCAAGTTCTGTACCTACTTCCTATTCTACAGTCCTAAATTTCGGACATTGATGTTTTCATCCTTTTTTTAGTTTCTTAATTGTTAGAACTTCTAATATATTTTTTTTCCTGTGAAGTTTCATCTGAGCTCATCTATGTAGAATGTCTAGGTCCTCATTAACATCCTTACTGTGAGAACACCTATTCTTACAAAATTAGAGTGCAAAATTTTGCTCCTTTGTAACCAACATCACTTTCTGATATATTGCATTTTCACAGCTCAAGAAAGCTGAAACACTTTGACTAGCCTATACTCCTCCATCAGGTTTTGCAATTTGAAGTTGGAGACTTGTTCTCCAAAGTAACTTTAGGTGCTTTTGAAAATCCCGCCAAGAAGAGACTGGGCATAGGAGTCTAAAGTTAGACTCTCGTTTTTGAAAATTTTGATCTGTATATTAAATAATTCACAATATTTAAGATATTTTAAGTCTAAATAACTTTTCATTAACACAGAACCAAATTTGTTTAGAATTCAGACTTTAAGCCTATTAAAACAAGTGTTGAATTAACATAGTTTTAGTGCCTGATGCTCCAAACACTTACATGTATATTCTTAATTTTAAGCACGTATGTCATCTCATTGACCTAAAAGGAACTATTCATGTGAGTGAAGTATTTACCATATTAAATCTTTGCAGGATCGGGGCTTTAAATTTAAATATTTTGAAGCAAGGTTTATAAAGTACACAAGATCTTATTTTAGGACAGGGGTAGGCAACCTATGGTACGTGTGCCAAAGGCGGCACGTGAGCTGATTTTCAGTGGTACTCACACTGCCCTGGGTCCTGGCCACCGGTCTGGCGGGTCTCTGCATTTTAATTTAATTTTAAATGAAGCTTCTTAAACATTTTAATAACCTTATTTACTTTATATAAACAAACTGTTTTATGTATTACAGACTTGTAGAAAGAGACCTTCTAAAAACATTAAAATGTATTACTGGCACGTTAAACCTTAAATTAGAGTGAATAAATGAAGAGTCGGCACACCACTTTTGAAAGGTTGCCAACCCCTATTTTCGGATAACAGTTTATACATTTTAATTTAATATATTGCAAGATCTGGGATTTTGACTTAACCATTAATATTTTCAAGTTCAGGTCTCATTTTTTTAACCCTTTGCTTTGTGGTCCTACTAAAATAGATTCTTATGCTTTAACTTGCGACTGCATCATGTGTGATGCTGACTGATTTTTCCCCCCGTTTTGCAGTAAAATTAGCGTTTCAAACAATGGGCAAGAGTTATGTATTATTAATCTGTATCGTTTAACTGCTCTTCTCGGGTCTTTATTTTATATAACATATACGAAGTGCAAGCCAAATTACCATATCATAATTTGGTGTGCATGTTTGAAATTACAGTTTGAAACTGCAGTCTTGCATATTTGATTTTATTTTGTTAAGAATGAGATCCGGTATCACAGCTGTTTACCGAGTGGGATTTAGGCAGTTCTTTCTAAGTTTTCAGTGGCTGTGTCTGCAATACAGGAAACATTTGATCTAAGCTATGCAATTGGAGTTAATGTGAATAGCGTAACTGAAATTGACATAGGTTAGATCTACTTACCGTGAGGTCCGCCCTATGTTATGTCAATGGGAGACAGTCTCCCTTCGACTCCCCCTACTCTTCTCTATTCGGTGGAGTACAGGAGTTGATGGGAGACTGATTTGTGGTCAATTTAGTGGGTCTTCACTAGACCCGCTAAATTGACCACAGATGCATAAATCGCTGCTCGTCGATCCCCTGGTAAGTGTAGACAAACCCAGTATCTTCATAAAACTTTTCAAATTTTCCATAAAGTTTTTACTTAAAATATTTTCAGTCCTTTGTTATATTAGTCAAAATGTCACACCTTTTATTTGAGCATATTTCAAATGTTAATAGTCAACAATTTATACTTCAAGCCTAAATGACATTTTCTTCCTGAAACATTAATGCATACAGCTTACTCATGCTATGGGAATCTATTGTCTGGGTAATTGCAGTAAGAACCTAAATAATATATTTTTGTTGTGATGTGGGAGACTAGATGTGTGTCTTTTTTTTTTTTCTATTCTTGAATTGTTGGGTTAAAATTATTTAAAGGACTTTAACTGTAGATTAAATCCTCCATTGTGTATTATCTGGGATATTTTTAAAATTTCTTTATTGTTGTACATACTGTCGGACTTATTTTATAGGTGCAAACTATTCTACAAAAAAGATAATGAATTTAAAGAAAAGGGTGTGGGAACGCTGCATTTAAAACCTGCAGGAAATGAAAAAACTCAGTTGTTGGTGCGAGCAGACACCAATTTAGGTATGTAACTTTCTTCTGAGTCTGTCTTGCTGGTCCTGATAATGCTGTAGAGTCTATAGTGTAATCTACATTGGTACTCTTTTCTAAAGGATCCAGTGCTGTGACTGTAACGATAGTATTTCTGATTTGAGTACTTATACATATTGAGCACACAAGTGTATGCATTTTTTAGTGTGTGATTGTCACAGTTCAGAGCAACTGCACCTGCTTTCCCCCTCATGTGCCACTAAACGCACCCACCCTAGGTTTCCAGCTCCTCAGCCGTCACCTCTTAGGTAGAGACCTGTGTGTGTCTTTCTCCTGATGGGTTGTACAGTTCTCCCTGCCTATACCGATATTCCCAGCAAACCAGATTGCCTAAACAAGCCAGCACTTGCATTTTGCTTCTGCTCTAAAGGCTCTGAATAGCCGTTATAAGTAACTACACCGCCCTCTATAAATAAGCACATTTATTCTTAAGGTGAAAGTATTAGAGAAAACATTCAAAATAATAAAATATACACATGCTAGTAGGTTTTTACCAGAGATTACCTCCCAACTGCAACAGGGTCTCTGCTAGGTATCAGTCCTTCAACAAGGGTTTTTTTTTGTATGGCTATAAGTCTGAAACAGCCTTCGCTCAGAACTAGCTCACCAGTGAATGGATTCATTTGTCCATTATACAGCTTGGGTCTTTGATCTTGAGACCCTGGGAACAGCTACTCAGCAGATAATGGTCCTATCCTCAGGGCATAACTTCAGAAGGCTGGGGTTTTGCATAACTGATGGTGGGGAACTTGTATTCAGCTCCCCCTAGAGATTCCCCAGGCAAACCACTTGATGCTGTCCCAAAAATACCTGTCTGGTATATTTGTTCAATACATAAAAACATAAGTCCTTTGAAGTTCATATCAGTTTCCAGGGTTCACATCATATCCTCTCTTTCCCCATCCCCTCGAGAGGTTACCTACAATCTTGGACCACCACAATATATAAATCATTCATTTAATACAATAGACCCCAAAGATGCTTAAACTTAATTCAGTAAGGATTTGCAGGGATATGGCAGGAAATTGCCATACCCGTCAGTGATTTTGATATAAATTGTGAAAACTAGGGCATTAGGAAGAAGTAGAAATCAGGACTTTTGCATCTGGGACGGGGAATGGGTTTGTTATTGGAGAGCCTTCTATATTAAGATTTAAATTAGATTACACACTAGAAATTCCATGGATGTAGGGTGCTGCTGAGCTGTGGGGCATGAAAGCCTCCAAGATGTAATTGGTATCGTACAATGGAAGACACTCTCCCAATTCTACTACAGTTTTGTGAATTATTTCCTAGGTTAATGAAAACATTGGGTTTTTTTGTTTATGCATATTCCTGAATTTAAATTTGAAACTACTAATACACAGCTAATTTTGAATGTGATTCCATACTAAAGCTTAAATTCCTGCTCTGTAAGCTTACTAATATTTAAATGGTCTTACAATAGCAATGATTTAATTCATTTCTCACAAATGCAGGTAACATCCTATTGAATGTGTTGGTTCCACCCAAGATGCCATGCACAAGAACAGGAAAAAACAACGTTCTTATTGTCTGTGTTCCCAATCCACCAATTGATGAGAAGAATTCCACTGTCCCTATCACTATGTTAATAAGAGTGAAAACAAGTGAGGATGCAGATGAATTGCACAAAATTTTACTGGAAAAAAAGGAGGCCTAAACATATTGCAGTCAAATGCTCTGGAAAATTACTGCTGCTGCTCATTTTTTCTTTAACCTTTTAGGACACTTCTTAACACTCTACTCTGACATTCTAAGAACTGTTACAGGAATTCTGAAAAGGTTTTGTGAGGAAAAGCTAAAATGGCTAATAAAAGCTTTAACTGAACACAAATGTCCATCTGTCCTCCCTCCTTTTTTGGAATATCTAAAGTATGAACCATATTTGGATAAAATTTGTACATTTACATTAAAGTGATTGATGGGTGGACTGAAATCAAAGTACAGAATGTTGTACTGTGTGTTCTTCTTCACAGGCTTTAAGGTGAAGTGCAGCAACCTTCCTTTGAGAAGGGAGGAGGCTAAATTGTTTAATTCTTGAAACTGTTTCTAGACTGAAATGCTCTTTTTTAATACAAAATAAGTGTCTGCTAACTTCTGGTAAGGGATCTAACCGTTTGAACTGTCACCTGAATAATTATGTATCTGAATAATGCCTCTGAAGATTTTTTAAATTTGTAAGAAATTTGATGTACTGTTGGGATTCAGGGACTGCATCTGTGGTTCCTCAAAGAAAATTATTTGCATCATTCCTGTTGACTTTAATGTTGCTTTGCTGCAAACAATTCAGTTTTGTTGTGCTTACTGTTGCAGCAAGCTAATGGCATGCAATAGTATCCACAGACAACTGGAAGACTATTAGCTCTCAACCCACAACCAGACTGGCCCTATAATTGGTATTGTTGACATGGCTAGAGGCCAAGAGAGGAGACTCCAATACTCTCTCTCCTACAAGTATTCTTCCCTACTCCCTCCAGGTTACAGTTGAGACACATCATCAACAGCATAAGCAGTTTGGTGGGGGAAATTGGGCAAGGTAAATACATGCCCTCTCTGTTAATAAAATTTACTGTGTGGGTCTCATGAGCATCAAGTTAAGCTTTTTAAAATATCTTTGTGCTGTACGTCTCCTGACATGGCCAAGAGTCTGTGTAAACTTGGGTACTATAATATTAAATATTTGTCTTTGTGGTGTGATAAAACAGCAGAATACTACATGCTGGCATCAAATATAGCAGTAGAGTTAGCTGCAGTGTTCTCTCTTTTGGACTACTGAAACATCTTGAAGTGTGAGTAAAGTATTTAGTGTTAACCTGGAAGGAAACTCAGATGCTGTATAGACGTACCCATTTTAAATGTAAATTGGTGCCTTTTTCCATTTGGTTTTGTAGTTAGCCACTAAAGTGTGTGTGTGTGTGTGTGGTTAGTTTCCTCAGTTTTTTCTAACATCATGCTGGTACATAGCTCAGAGGTCAGAACTTAAGTGTTTGCATGTTAATTCTGTGAATGAAAATCCTAAAATGTTCAAGTTTTACAGGTTCAGGTTGAAGGACCAAGGGCTTAAATTTTGCATTTGTTTTTAGAAAACTATCTTAATAAATTTTCAGTGAAGAGATTGTTTTGTAGGCTGCCAGTCACTGCACATGGAGGGGAATAATCTTTTGTGATGTGCAGATTACTCATTAAGCACCTCACACTTTAAGAGCAATTGTGTATTAGACTGTTAGAGGTATTGTGCTTGGTACTTGTTTACTTCCTCCTGTGCAAAGATGTGTAGTAATATGCTTTCCACCACTTGCAATATGGACCAATTAAAGATCAATAGAAATTCATTGAGAGGCAAATGTAACTAACTTTGCACAAGCCCCTTGCACAGCCATCCTGAGTGATTTTTCCTCTGAAATGAGTGAAATCTGGGACTTTTGTACAAGCATGTTTTGGCTTCCTCTTGAAGCTGGGTAGGCTAAGTAGAAGAAGCCAATGAATGGTGTAGCTGTATCGGATTGCAAGAGTTTAAAACATTGTTTAAATTGTGATAAGCCAAGTATTTTTGCCGATGGGTGTTGAGGACAGGAAAGAGGATGGGACAAATGCTACTTAGTAAAAATCTGATATGCTGGAAACTTTATACCCCACAATGCCCAAGCTGGCAAATACAGAAATTTTCTATCCTAGTTTGGAAAACAATGAGTAAAAGAGGTGGCACACCTTATTCGTTAGCTGAGCCTGTATTGGTATCAGTAAATGGTTTGGAAACACAGATGGGAGAGATGGAAATAGGAATGTGTGTACTCCCATCTTTACATTAGGTCACCCTATAACGTCTCCCTTAAAAAGAAAAGTATATGTATGAAATGTTTTAGGACTAATAATATTAAAAACAGTGTTTTTCATTTAAGCTCGTAATCCTAGAGTTTTTATTACAACAGACCTTTGCTGTTAACACTTTGTAAAACAAAATTAAACCAGGAAAAGTGTGAGAGCTAACTGGAGTAAAATTGATCTGTCTAATTAAAAGTTCTATTTATCTTATATTGACTTCAGTTATTTGAATTGTGAGGTGGGGAGAACTTAAATATATATTTTTACTCGTAGAGTTCAATTGTACAGCACAACTTTTTTTGTTCCCAGATTTATGAAAACACATGTGGCACTATGGTTTGATTTTTGTAGTTCATAGGGCACTTTTGGAGGGAGAAACCTAAAAAGTAGATGCTGGGAGTAGTCTTAATACAAAACCTGGGGGGGGGGGTATTTTTTTTTGTCTGCATGCAAATTTAACTTGAAATTAAGCTCTAAAAACTAATTAAAAGCAAATGTAAAAATAGTTTTTTAGGAAATTACCATTAATCATAGTTTGTATCAGGGTATCTGTCATGTGCTACTTTAATTAAAAGATTGTCTTATTTAGAATTCTCATTCAATAAATTTTTGTATCTTGCCTTGTAGATAGAGCATTGCTGTCTTCTTTAAAGTAGTATGGGGAATAAACAGGAAGAACTAGAAATACTAGTGAATTATGTCAAGTTGTGATTATTGGCATCACAGACTTGGTGGAATAAGGGTATAAAAGGGTATAGCTTGCTCAGGAAGGACAAGTAGGGGGAGGAGGTTGTTTCCTTGTATATCAAGGATGTATACACTTGGACTGAGGTTGCGATGGAAATAGAAGACAGACTTGTTGAAAATGTCTGGGTAAGGATAAAAGGGTTTTTAAAAAAGGGGGAGGGGGCAATGTCCTGGTAGGGGTCTACTATAGATTTCCTAACTAGGCAGAAGAGGTGGATCAGGCTTTTTAAAAAATATATACCAAATCATCCAAAGCACAGGACTTTGTGCTGATGGTGGACTTCCCAAACGTCTGTTGGGAAAATACAGCTGGGCACAGATTATCGAACAAGTTCTTGGAATGCACAGGAAGAGTTCTTTTGTTTCAGATGGTGGAGAAAGCAACCAGGAGAGACTGTTCTAGATTTGATTTTTGTCAAATAGGTAGGAACTGGTTGAGAACTTAAAAATGGAAGGCAGGTTGGGACAAAGTGATCATGAAATGATTGAGTTCATGATTCTAATGAATGGTAGGAGGCAAAACAGCAAAATGAAGATAATGGATTTCAAGAAGGCAGACCTCTACAAAGTGAGGGAATTTGTAGGTAAGATGCCATGGGAAATGTCTAAGGAAAAACAGTTCAAGAGAGTTGTCTGAAAAACTGCCATTATTAATGGCGCAAGTGCCTATTATCCAACTGCATGGGAAAGAGAGGAAGTATAGCAAGAGGCCATGCTGGCTTAACCAGGAGATCGTCAATGATCTGAAACTCAAGAATGACCTACAAAAAGTGGAGACTGAGTCAAGTTACAAAGCATAACCAAAAAAAAACAACAAGCCATGTAGGGACAAAATAGAAAAGCCAAGGCACAAACAGATTAGCTTCTTTAGGGTAGTAAAGAGTATCAAGAAAATTCTACAATACATTAGAAATGAGGAAGACCAAGGACAGAGTAGGTCTGTTATTCAATGAGAGGGGAAAGACAATAACGAAGCGTTAAATGTCTGCTTTCACCAAAAAGGTTAGTCGCAATCAGACATCTAACATACAAATGCCAGTGAAAGCGAGGTAGGATCTGAGGCTAAAAGGAAGAGGTCAGATGTCTTCAAGTCAGCAGGGCCTGATGAAATACATTCTAGCATACTCAAGAAGATCTCAGCCATTAGTGATTATCTTCAAAAACTCATGCAAAATGGGAGGGATTCCAGAAGCCTGGAAGAGGGCAAATATAGCACCAATCTATAAAAAGGGGGAATAAGGACAACCTGGGGAATTGCAGACCAGTCACTTTCACTTCAGTACACAGAAAGATAAGGGAGCAAATCAGTTTGCAAACACCTCCCAGAAGATAAGGTTATAAATAAGAGTCAACATGAATTTGTCAAGAATAACTCATGTCAAACCAACCTAAGAGCTTTCTTTGGCAGGGTAACAAGTGTTGTGGATATGGGGGGGGGGGGGGAGTAGATGTGGCATAGCCTGACTTTAGTAAGGCATCTGATACTGTTTTGCATAGCCTCAAACAAACTAGGGAAATATAGCCTACGGGGAGCTACTAAGGGGGGTGCCTAAGTGGATGGAAAACTGTTTCAGAGAGCAGTTAGCAGGGATTCATGTTAAAGCTGGAAGGGCATACATAACGAGTGGGGCTCTGCTGGGATCAGCCCTGGAGCAGATTCTGCTCAGTATCTTCACACACAATTTAGATAATGCCATAGAAAGTATGATTACAAAGTTTGTGGACAATACCAAACTGGGAGGGGTTGCAAGTGTTTGATAGGAATAAAATTCAAAATCTGGACAAACTGGAGAAATGGTCTGAAGTAAAAAGGATAACATTCAATAGGAACAAGTGCAAAGTATTCCACTTAGGAAGGAACAATCAGTTGCATACATACAGAATGGGAAATGACTAGGAAGGAATAGTGTGGAAGGGATCTGGGATTTATAGTAGATTGCAAGCTGAATGAGTCAGTAACATTGTTGCCAAAGCAAAAAAAGGGGTGGGGGCATTCTGCCATGTATCAGCACCAGTGCTGTGAGAGAGACACATTTGTGCAAGAGTTCTTCCCCATCTGAGTTACAAATGATCTGTTCCATTGTTACAGCTGTAGACTTTTGATTTTTTTTCAAGTCTACAGGTTTGAGTTGCTCTACTTTTGGAGCTCGGGCTTTCTGGATATACTTTCCTCCAAAAGAACAAGACTAAAGCCCCTGCTTGTTTTCACAAAACCCTTCCTTGTGGATCCTATAACTTCCTCTTACAAGTTTCTATTCTGTACATTGTATGTGTATCTTTTCTCTGTTTTGGAGAAGAGAAGTGGGTCATTGAGTGGCTGCTTTGCCATTAGCCAGAGGGGAGCATGGGGCAAATCTAGAAAGAGTCTAAATCTACAGTGATGGAGCTTTAAAGTGAATGTGTAATTAAGTACAACAGGAAATGAATGCTACCTGATTTAGTTCCTTTTGCAGCACCATGACTTCATGTGTTGCAAGACTTTTCTAATGCCTTAAATTATTTATTTGCATTTGCTAAATTTTGTGGCTGGTACATGTGCAAGCAAAAACGTAAATCTCATCTTACTCAAAACTTCAAATGGCATTAATTAGTAATCAGTCATTAACCACGACTGAACTGAGTAATGTAACAATTCACTCTTCATTATTGTAAAAATAGACCTCAAAGCTCAACTTTTTCCATAGGAACTGATCTTTTATTGAATAATTTGTCATGAACCTTTGTGTTTTATTTCTAATACATTTTGAGAAAATGTAAAAATTCCATGGAAAATGTGAATAAACAAATGGGAGATGTAACCACCTTTTGTTTGATGGTGTGTGTTTGGTTATGGCTGCAATGCCAAATACTGCCTGCAGGGGAGTGGCAGCTGCTTGAAGGGTGGATTCTGCTCTGCTGCAAGTAAGAATAACTAACTACCAGGGAATTTGACCTGTTTGCACCAAAGTTGAATTTGATCATTAGAGCAAAGCCAGGCCAAGGGAAAACAGAAAAATCTTCACAAAAACCAGGAATTAGAGCTGTGCTAATCCAGGTCTCAGCAGGAGCTTTTACTAGCCAAGACAAAACTGCAATTCCACCTTCAGTAGCCTTCTACTGAAGAGCTGCAGTGAGGGAAGGGGGGGGGGGCGGTTTGAGAATTAGTGCAGGCAAAGATATTTGCCATGTGTACCTCTTCTCTCCCTTCTTTTGGTTGTCCAGATTTAACATACTAGTCATAAGTAACAATGGTCAAGTAAATACGTGTCACCACAAATTAGGTGAAACTGGTAATACAGCCTATAGTTAAGGTTGCCTATTCATGTCTTTCATTGATTATAATCTTGCCAAATTGTCATCACTTACACTGAAATCTAATAGCTCAGAACCATGCCGGTGAAAACTGTCTAAAAAGTCATTTTTATTCTGCCAAAAATATTTTCCTGACATTTAACTTGGATAGGTGGGAAAAGAGCTTTTGGCGGAAGTTTGTCCCTTCTTCCTGCCTTGCAGCAAACCAAGTGACGCGTGAGCAGGCTGTCCATTTTCAAAAGTGAAATGGTTTGAAAAATGTTTGAGGGAAAGAAGTTGAACTTTTCTTGGCCTAGGAGGGACACGAACCAAACTGTTTCCTCATGTAATCACCTTGAGCAGGGCATAGCTGTGTTGGGAGGGGCTGTACTTGGCCAAATTTGAAGCTGACTGCTCTGGCGATAAGGCAGAGCAGCATGCTGAAACTGAACTTCTCCCAGTGTGAGACAGTCCATGTTGGAAAGTAATACAGGGCGGCCAGGAGACTAATTGAATTGGGATGGTCTTTCATTCACATAGACACCCTAAACAATCCACCAGCTTCCACCTAGAACTGCTTTATCAAGGAAGAAGTTGCATGGGAAAGATGGCACCAGCTGGGGGTCTGATCACCTGTTGAGGCTGAGCCAGGAGGCACCTGACTGGGACTGAGCTGTTGGAAAGGGCAGGAGCTGATTTATTTGGGAGCTTCAGCCATTTTTGCCAGACTAAATCAAAGGAGGCTACTGCAGGCCCTGATGAGACAGGGAAAGCCCTGCTACCTACACTCAGATGGACCATCTAGCGCTCCTGGGGGGTGAACCATTCAGAATGTCTTTTCAAAATGCTCCATACTTGGGCTATTAAGTAAGGAGCAATGGAGTCTTAGAGTCCTGTGCAAAGTCGGGGTGGGGTGGGGAGGGGCATTTCACTTATTGCCGTCCTTTAAACCATTAGCATTTCCCTCAGCTAGAAGGGAGCAGGCAGCTATGGGGGAATGCAAGGAAGGAATTAAGAGAAACTACATGTTTATTAGAAAAGCTATAAAAGGGGTTCAATTTAAAAATTTACAGTCATCACTTATGACAATACACAGGTGTTACAGGCAAAGCAATATGCAGATGTTCCCCTCAAAGATCCAATAGTGTTATCTAAAATGACTTATTTAAAGAGGCACCAATATAATAAACCTGGCACCTGCCTAGGGGATGGACAGCTCTCACTGCTTTTAACAAAGGGCACTGGGAACTCAGTCTGAGTACTCAGGTGAGGTGGTGTTTTTATTCCCATGCCTTTTAAGGGGACAAACAATCCAACCCAAAGGAAAAAAGGCATTTTGCTCACTGAAAGAATTTTTCTAGTATTTAATTACAGGAAATAGACAAAAATAACATCTTACTACTACTTGGACACAAGCCCATGTGTCTCCAGGACAATTTAATAGAAGACAGGCGGCAATATTTTTTGCTACACATGTCCCTTTGAGCATTTCAGCACAACTCAGATACCGATGGCAGGTGTTTTAAGCAAGGGGAGCCTTGCAAGGTAAACTCCTCACCTTTGCCAATGTGTATGCTCCTCTAAGTCAAGCTTTTTTTGATCAGATTTTTAGGGAAGGGGCTATTGCGGGTGTGGAGAGGAAATTGCAATGAGATGCTTACTGCCACGTTAGTTAATTGAATGTACACACGCTATGGGGGGAAGAGCAAGTGCAAATTGGTTGCATCACTTAGAAAATGAGCATCTGGTGGATGTTTGGCAAGATATGAATCAATGTCAGGGACTATACAGATTATTCTGCAATTCGTGGATCCTATTCCAGGATTGAGAAGATTTGTTTTTTGGACCTTCACTAATTTGGTCCAAAATCACTAATCTTGGTCTGATTATGCCCCTGCATATATTAAATTAAAAGACTGGGACTCTGGAATAAGAGCCTAGCAGTTGAGGAGAGTTTTGTTCCATGTCCCCCTTAACATTCAGAGTTGGAAGAAAGTTTTCAGCAGGGCTGGCCCCAGGCACCAGACTTGCAAACAGGTGCCTGGGGCAGCTAACCGCATGGGGGGCTTTGGGTGCTCTCAGGGAGACACTCAGACATCTTTCAGTGGCACGCCTGTGGCCGCTTCCACACTTCCCTCTTTGATGGCGCGGCCACAGGGGTGCCCCCGAAAGCCACCTGAGTACCACCATGACAGCGCCACTTGGGGTGGCAAAAAAAGGTAGCCCTGGTTTTCAGAAATAAATATGTACAGTATATTGAAACATTGTGTTTGTTTTATTCCTCCAAATCTTATTTTAGTCCACAGTGGGAGTACTTTGCCTTAATTTTTTTGTTTCTCCACAATATTTATTCCCGAATGTTTCTCCGTTCCTTTGCTCATTTAAACTTATGTAGCTGACCATTCTTTTGACCATTTGTAGTTTATTTTGAAGCCTACCACACACCAATGGCAGCATCAACTCTTATTTCAGGAGTAGAAGCCTCATTAAGAATTATAGACCACAACATTGTCATACAAAATTGATTTGCATTTAGTCCAGAAGGTGTTTTAATACCTTTTACAAAGGGGCTGTTTCTCCCATTTATTGCAGATGACTCAGTTGCCAAAGTGGACATTGAGGGGTGTGGGAGAAGATGTGACAAGGCACCTGTCCTCCACTAGACAAATTAAACAGAGGGGCTTGATGACCACTGACCACAGCAGATGCTTGAAGATGAGTAGAGGGCTGATATACCCCCTATAAAACAGATTCCCAAAGCTTATCAAAATCTGAAGTGCTCCTATTCCAGCCAGTGGCAGGCCGTCTCTTGCTCTGCTGAAAGCAGCGCATGGAAAGAAGTGCTAGAATTAACATTCTAGATCAAATTCAGAATTCTGCTGCTGGTATTGGCTAGATACCTGTCAGCAATGAAACCAGACTAGTTCAGCTGAAGTTATTTGGGCAAGAGGACACAATCTCATTTCTAACATCTTGGCATATATTTTAGCAACCACATCAATTAAAGATGTAGGGGTGTACAATGCACAATGGGTGGGATCTTTTCCTTCTTGTCCCTTTCCAAGAACCTGCCATCTCATTCCTCTGCAATATATCTCTAAACAGTTAAAATAGGGACCAACACTCACCTTAGAGTTCTAGAATGCTCTCCAGAAAACCTCTCAGAACTTGGAGCTTTACTGGATTTTAAATTCTTAATTACTTCAACTTCCTCTGCAGAAATTTGCCTATGGAAAGCTACCATGTCATCCTCTGTGAGATGAAGTAGTTTTGCACGGCTCAAATCTATTTGTGAATTGAGGAGTTCGATATTCCAAGTTGTAAGAAGTATGGAAAATGTTAGCAAATATTTCAAAGAGCTTTTTGGTGCCAGTTACTATGTTTCCCCTTTTATTTCTAATTAAAGGGATAGCTGATTGTTTGTTTGAAGTTTCTTGCTAGAAGCCCTAATATTATTTAACATCTAAGTGTTTGTGCCTTACCTGTTTGTAACAAGTTAATTTCCCCTCTTAACTGTACTTTCTTATCTACAGGGTTTAAAAGTGTATTTGTCCATTTTCCAAAAAAAGTTCATTAACCAAACTAATTTTTAAGGGTTGATTCTTAATGAGGGGTATCTGTATTTCCAGCAGCCCCAAGAACATTCATTGATTCCTTCCTTTTTATATTCAGAAGGTTTCTAAAGAAATAGTTCTATGCTCTGATAAGTCCCATGGGTGCTGGTTTTGAACACCACAGAGGTGCTAATACTAAAGAACCATTGAGAGAACCCAAATTCTATAGCAACACTTCCCTGCTCATGATTGAGGTGGGAGAAGGTTCCCTCCCCAACCTAAATTTTACAGCAAGTCATCTAGAACATCTGACCTGTTACCATTTCTGGCTAAGGGATGTTTGCTGATTTATTGAGGCAGATGCCTTGTTGCCAGATATGGCTCTGTGGGACCAGGGATGTGGTCTGAGCACTCCTGGAGGTAAGACTTGTCCTCATCTTTGTGTTTTCCTTACCAAAGGCTTATCCACTTATTGAGGGGGGCAGAGCTACTGCCAGATTTGCTCTTCATGTCAAGGTCACACAGGAGAATCAGGCCCAGAATCTTCCTACTTTCCTCTCCTGTGTGTCCCTTCAAACCTTCTGGCACAACTTTTACCTAGTATGTTCTAGGAAGCACAAAACAGTGGAACAATGGACAACCCATCTGTCAAAATGTGGGGGTTCCCCTGCCTTGGATTCCTAGTGCACACAGTCCTCAGCCACACCAGAAGCAAGTTCCACACCAAGTGTTTTATTTACAATCTGCTTCATAAACAGGTGTTCCTCCACAGCCTACAGTTCCCCTTCCCCCCAACTCTACCTACTACCCAGACACAGAGCAGGACTAGAGAGAGCTCTCACCTCTGGTATCTTGGACATCTCTGGTGTGTCCTTCCAGGTTGTGTGCTGCCCCCACCCATGTCTTCCTGCCTCCCTTTTCAACTGTTTCCAGCTGACTTGGTAATTAGTTAATTTCTTAGTGGTAAAACTTTACCTCAGCAATGTACCCCAGGTGGGGACACTTCCAAAGTGCACTAAGTGGTGAGTCAGCCTTGGGCTACTCATACTGTCCAACAGGCTTTGTTTTCACATACTGTCAGCACACAAGGTATCCACTACAGCTGCCAATTGGGGGTAGTTATCGGCCCAGTTAACACAAAATAATCTACATTTCTCCTGAAGCACACTCAATCTGTGGAGTGAGTTGCCACTCTGTTTATATCACTGAATAGAAAGATAAATCAAGGGGCTCAAACTATGAAGAAGCAAGAAACTTATGAATCATACAATAGGAAAACATATATGGAGCATCTCTGCAAATGATAAGAGCTGGCCAAATAACTTTGCTTGGCTATAGAGACTGCTTAGGGCAGTGGGTTTTTTCCCAACCCTTCTTCTTCCCTCTTCCTCCCTCCCCCCCCCCCCCCCCCCCCCCCCCCCCCCCCCCCCCAGGGATAGATCCCATTGGAAATTTCAGACAGTCTGCACTCGC
Organism: Sternotherus odoratus; assembly: GCA_032164245.1. Classification (NCBI taxonomy): domain Eukaryota; kingdom Metazoa; phylum Chordata; order Testudines; family Kinosternidae; genus Sternotherus; species Sternotherus odoratus. The sequence continues at coordinate 108,473,899 of JAVMKO010000001.1, forward strand.
TCCCTCCTCCCCCACTGCCCCGGGCATGGACCAGAGCTTGAAAAAACAAAGTTACTTACCTGTAACTGTTGTTCTTCGAGATGTGTTGCTCACATCCATTCCACTATAGGTTAGGTACGCGCAGCGTGCCTGGTTGCCGGGTAGATTTTCCCCTAGCTGCAGACTGGGTGAGCAGGGAGCCCCCTGGAGTGGCGCCACTGCGGCACTCTATAAGTACCCCTGCGACACAGTCTGGCCCTCAGTTCCTTCTTTGCCGGCTAACCCGACAGTGGGGAAGGAGGGCGGGTTTGGAATGGATGTGAGCAACACATCTCGAAGAACAACAGTTACAGGTAAGTAACTTTGTTTTCTTCTTCGAGTGATTGCTCACATGCATTCCACTATAGGTGACTGCAAGCAATACCTAGGAGGTGGGGTCGGGTTGACCCATTGCTGATCGTAAGACCGCTGACCCAAACGCCGCATCGTCCCTGGTCTGCTGGACTGTGGCGTAGTGGGCGGCGAAGGTATGGACGGAGGACCAGGTAGCCGCCCTGCAGATGTCCGTAATAGGGACTCCCTCCCGGAAGGCCGCAGAGGACGCCTGCGCTCTCGTGGAGTGTGCTGTTACTCTCTCAAGCGGCTTGTCCGCGAGTTCATAACAGGTGTGAATGCACGAGGTAATCCAGGGGGAGAGCCTTTGGGCTGAAACTGGCTGGCCCTTCATCCTCTCCGCAACTGTCACGAAAAGTTGGGTTGTTTTCCTGAATTGCTTTATTCTATCTAAATAAAAAGCAAGAGCCCTCCTAACGTCCAACGTGTGTAATTGCTGTTCCCTTCCAGAGGTGTGTGGCTTAGGATAAGAGACTGGGAGACAAATGTCTTGATTAACATGGAAGGGAGAGACCACCTTAGGCAGGAAGGCCAGGTGGGGACGTAGCTGTACCTTGTCCTTATGGAAGATAGTGTAGGGCGGCTCGGAGGTCAGTGCACATATCTCTGACACTCTACGAGCCGAGGTGATAGCTACTAGGGATACCACCTTCCAGGAAAGGTGTAGTAAGGAACACGTGGCGAGGGGCTCGAACGGGGGCATCGCGAGGCGTGAGAGCACAAGGTTGAGATCCCAAGGTGGAATGGGACGCTTGACGCTCGGATACAGCTTATCTAGACCCTTAAGGAAACGGTATACCACAGGGTCGGAGAAGACTGAGTGGTTCGACTGACCCGGATGGAAAGCCTATATGGCAGCGAGGTGGACCCGGATAGTAGAGGTAGAAAGGCCCTGATTTCTGAGGCCTAAGAGGTAGTCCAATATGCGTGGGATAGTAGCCTCACTTGGAACGATGTCATGTTGTGTGCACCAGGTAGAGAAACGGGTCCACTTGGCGTATAGGTACTTCTGGTGGATGGTTTCCTACTGCCCAGAAGGATATCCTGCACCTCGGCTGAGCATAAGAGCTCAGGACCTCTCAGCCATGGAGTAACCACGCTGTGAGGTGAAGGGACCGCAAGTCCGGGTGCAGGAGGCGACCGTGATCCTGGGAGATCAGGTCTGGCCACATCGGGAGGCTGATGGGCGGGGCCCTGGACAGCCGGAGGAGGGACGCATACCAGCATTGCCTGGGCCAGGCCGGGGCTATGAGGATGACGTGTGCCCTGTCCCGTCTGATCTTCAGGATCACCTTGTGGAGAAGCGGGATCGGAGGGAACGCGTAGAACAGGTGCCCTGTCCAGGGTAGGAGAAAGGCATCTGTCAGGGATCCCCGGGAGCTGCCTCGAAAGGAGCAGAACTGGAGGCACTTCCTGTTCTGTCTGGAGGCGAAGAGATCAATGTGGGGAAACCCCCACCTCAGGAAGATCGGCCGGATGACATCTGGCCGAAGGGACCACTCGTGGGTCATAAAGGATCTGCTGAGGTGGTCCGCCAGGGTGTTCTGGATTCCGGGAAGGAAGGAGGCCACCGGGTGAATAGCGTGGGCTATGCAAAACTCCCATAGGAGAATCGCCTCTTGACACAGGGGGCTGGAGCGGGCCCCGCCTTGCTTGTTTATGTAGTACTGGGCTGTGGTGTTGTCTGTCAGCACCGCTACACAGTGACCCCGTAATGTGTCCCGGAACGCCTGGCACGCGAGCCGGACGGCCATCTGCTCCCTGACATTGATGTGGAGGCAGAGGTCTGACTCTGACCAGCGGCCCTGGGTCCTGAGTTCCCCTAGGTGAGCTCCCCACCCGAGGGACGAAGCGTCCGTCACCAGGGACATGGACGGGCTGGGGGGAAGGAAGGGGACCCCTTGGCACACATTGTCCTGGTCTTCCCACCAAGCCAGAGCGGATAGGGTGGCTCTGGGGATGGAGAGGAGGGCGTCCATACTGTCCCTTCTCGGTCTGTAGGCCACCGCGAGCCACGACTGCAGTGGGCGTAGCCTTAGTCTGGCGTGCTGTATGACATGAGTGCACGATGCCATATGACCTAGCAGGCTGAGGAAGACCTTGACCGTAGTCATTGGACAGTTGCGTAGCTGTCTGATGGCCGACTGGATAGTGAGGAACCGAGGCTGGGGCAGGGATGCCCTTGCTACCGTGGAGTCTAGTAGGGCTCCTATGAACTCTATGTTCTGGGTAGGCTCCAGGGTGGACTTCTCTCTGTTGAGAAGGATTCCCAAGCGGTCGAACGTGCTGATAACGAGCCGCACGTGAGCTGACACTTGGTCCCTGGAGGTGCCTCGGATCAACCAATCGTCGAGGTACGGGTATAAGTGTACCCCGCGGCGCCGAAGGAATGCCGCTACTACCGCCATACACTTTGTGAACACCCTGGGTGCGGTGGACAGGCCGAAGGGCAGGACGGCAAACTGATAGTGTTCCCCCGCTACCAGGAAGCGGAGGTAACGTCTGTGTGAGGGTTTGATGCTCACGTGAAAGTAAGCGTCCTTCATATCGAGGGCAGCGAACCAGTCTCCCGGATCCAGAGAGGGAATGATAGTGCCCAAGGTGGCCATGCGGAACTTGAACCTGATCATGTAGGTGTTGAGTTCGCGCAGGTCCAGGATGGGCCGGAGGCCCCCCTTCGCCTTGGGGATCAGGAAGTAGCGGGAGTAGAACGCCTTCCCCCTGAACTCCTGCGGTACGGGCTCGATGGCTCCCAGTGCGAGGAGCGACCTCACCTCCTGTACGAGGAGTTGCTCGTGAGAGGGGTCCCTGAAGAGGGACGAGGAGGGTGGGTGGGTGGGAGGAGTGGAGGAGAGCTGGAGCGAATATCCCACCTCCACCGTGCGGAGGACCCACTGGTCTGATGTAATGTCCGACCATGCACGGCGGAAGTAGGACAGACTGTCTCCGAAGGGAGGATCCAGGTTTATGATTGGTGAACTGCCCCCGGGCGCACCATCAAAGTTGGATTTGGGCCCCTGGGAAGGCTTAGAGCCTTGTTGTTTTCCGCCCTGCCTAGGCCCTTGCCGCCCGTGGTAAGGGCGGCTTCTCCTGAGGGAGGAGTCCTGGGGCGGGCGCGCAGGTGGGAAGAATTTCCTGCGTGGCGGGATGAAGGGACGCCTCTGTGGGCCTGGGGTGTGCATGCCCAGGCCTTTGAGGGTTACCCGCCTGTCCTTGAGACGGGCATCCGTATCCTCCGAGAAGAGGGACTGTCCCTCAAAGGGGAGGTCCTGGATTTTAAATTGCATGGCCGGGGCTAGGTTGGATGACGAGAGCCATGCTGCCCGGCGGAGGGCTATGCCCGAGGCCATTGTTCGGGCCGCAGAATCGGCCGAGTCCAGGGTCGCTTGCAGGGCATGACGAGATATGTCCCTGCTTTGGGGCAATAGGTCCCTGGACTCCTGTTTGCCCTCCTGCGGGAGAGCAGTCTCAAATTTAGTAAGGGCCTCCCCCGTGTCGAAATGGTGTCTACTCAGGAGTGCCTGCTGGTTGGCGACTCTGAGTTGTAGGCCCCCGGAGGAGTAAACTTGCCTGCCGAAGTGGTTCAACCTTTTGGCCTCTTTGGCCTTGAGGACCTGCGCCTCCTGCCCGTGGCGCTCCTTGTTATTAACAGAGTCCACCCCCAGGGAGGAGGGCGTGGGGTGAACATACAAGTATTTATATCCCTTGGCTGGGACAAAATAACGCTTCTCCACCCCACGAGCAGTGGGGGAGATAGAGGCGGGGGTCTTCCAAATTGCCACCGTGTGGAGTTTAATAGTATTAATGAACGGCACTGCCACCCATGCCGGAGTGCCCTTAGTTGACATGGTGGTGACCGGGTCGTCCACCACTGGGACCTCTTCCAAAGGCAGGTTCATGTTTTTAGCAACTGCCTGGAGGAGATGTTGGTAACTGGAGAGGTCCAAGGCGGGCGGGCTAGTTGATGAAGTGCCCGCCACTGCCTCTACCCCTACGGGGGAGGCATAGGGACCCGGCTCCATAGGGCTACGTGCCGTGGAGGGCTGGACTGCCGATGATGGTCCTGCCAGCACGTCCACTGGACCCTCTGAGCTCACCGGGAACCCGGGTTCAGACTGGGTTTCCCGGGGCCGATCGTACCCCCATGCCGCCCACTCTGACCAGGTAGGGTTCTGGGTGACCTGGGCTTGTCCCGCCGAGCGAGGGGACCGCGTGCCGGCGGACTCTCGACGCTCCCGGTGCCGTGGGCTTCTCGACCGGTGCCTGGCGGTAAGGTGCCCATCCAAGGAGTCGTGGCTAGCCGAACGGTGCCGCCTCGGGAAGTCTCGGTGCCGAGACGACGATCGGTACCGGGGGGACCTTCGGCGCCGCGACGGGGTCCGGTGCCGCTCTCTACACGCCCGGTGCCGTGGGCTTCTCGACCGGTACCGGGCAGTATGGTGCCCATCCGAGGAATCGTGGCTACCTGAACGGTGCCGCCTCGGGGAGTCTCGGTGCCGAGACGATGATCGGTACCGGGAGGACCTTCGGTGCCGCGACGGGGTTCGGTGCCGAGATGACGAGCAGTGCCAGGACGCGGAGCGGCTTGTGGAGCGACGTGTCGGACGGTCTCGGCGCCAGCTGAGGGACCGGTGCCGGGAGTGCGACCGGTGCCGAGAGTACGACCGGCCCCTACCAGGGTGCCGGGACTCTGATCGGCGGCCAGAGCGCGAGTGGCGCGAATGGCCAGGAGGAGGCCTTGAGCAGGGTCTCAACTCCTTGCGGCGCCGAGACTGCGACCGGAGCCGCCGGGAGTCTGGTCGGCGCCGCGAGATCGAGCGGTGTCCATGCCCTGCCGGGCTCCGACATGCGATCTCTGCCTCGGTCATGGGCGGCCTGCCCGTCGACCGGACTTGTTGCTGCGGGGCGTCCCCGGCAAGCAACCCTCTCGCAGCAGTACACGCCTCCATCGTGGAGGGAAGCTGCTGCGGAGTTGGCACCCCAAGTGGCAAGACCACTGGCACTGGACTCGACGGGGCCTCCTGCGGCGCCGGAGTCAGCGGTGCGGGTGCTGGCGGTTCTTCCTCAGGTCGGCTCCCCGCCTGTCTTTGCGGGTCCTGGGCTGAAGGTACTGCAGATCTAGGAAGAAACTGCCAAGTGCACTTACCAGGCACTTGAGAGGCACTTAGAGTGTGGATCCCCCACAGGCATAGGCTTCCCACACTCTAAGTGCTTGAATCCCGGAGCCTTGAAGACAGAGGCTCGGGCAGCAGGGAAAAAACCCCTGCACTTGACTATTTACACTACAAAGACTATGTAAACTAACTAACAACAACTGCTAACAACGAACAATTAAGAGAACAATCGACTAGCTAGGAGATAAGGAGAACGCTGAAACGCAGAACTCCTCTTCTGACTACCAGCACGAGCGGTAAAGAAGGAACTGAGGGCCAGACTGTGTCGCAGGGGTACTTATAGAGTGCCTCAGTGGCGCCACTCCAGGGGGCTCCCTGCTCACCCAGTCTGCAGCTAGGGGAAAATCTACCCGGCAACCAGGCACGCTGCGCGTACCTAACCTATAGTGGAATGCATGTGAGCAATCACTCGAAGAAGAACCACTGGCTTAAAGTGAACTAATTATTTTCCAACACAGGAAATCTTTGTTGCACACGATTTATTGCTATATTGTTTTAACAATGCTGTTTCTTTGGGTATAAGCCAGAGGTCACTTCTGCCCACTGATACTACTGATTGACTGAATCAAACAAGTCATAGGTCAGTTGCTCAATGGTTTTCATAAGCAGCTAATCATGCCTGATAATTTGAAACTACAGATTTCGTAACACTCCCAAGATAAGGGTAATAAATCCAAATAAGAACCACCCAAGTAAATGTATATTCCTTGTAACAATCCACTTTCTAGGCCGTGAGCAGTCTAGTGGGAAAGCTCACGGAACTCCAGGACATGACGTGCTTCATTTGAATTCCATAAGGACCCAATGGTCCACTGTGATGAGAGGATGGAGATAAGAGTTTTTCTTTAAATCTATTTGGATGCTAAGGCCTGCACAGAATGCATCCACCCTTATTAAACAGTATACATCCCTGGAAGCAGATAGTACCTCTGTTCTGCAGTGACTGACCAGTGGCTTCTGAACAGTTTAAGGTTTTATAGGTCAAACAAATACCTTAAACACTTTTGGACTTCCCTACATGGAAGGCTGCCTCATTCCTCATGTCACACTGCAGTCAGCGGAAGCACCTGAGCAGGAATCCCTTTGTTTCAAAATACTGAGGTTATTTCAGTGCCAAAGGCATAAAGGCCCTGTTGGCCACCCCCAGCTATTCACTATTGGGGGATGTTGCAAAAACAAAGTTCTTTGCTAGGGCTTTTAGGGAGGATTTGCACGTCTCTTGGCCGTTTTGCATTGCTGGCTGGAAAACTTATTTCCATTGTGTGGTTTGTAGTCTTGTACTGATGGTCGGATAGCCTTGGGATGGATTGTTTTTAAATAATTTGTTAGGGGGCCTATGACCGGGGATAAGTGTGTAGGTTCTACACTCTTCCCCCCTCTTTGCCCCGGTCATTCCACTGAAAGACAATCTTCCAAGAGAGTTAGAACACAGTTTCTGGCCACTTGTGATCCTTTCCCATGTTTTGCCACTGTTCTCCCCAAGGGTCACATGGGATTATTACCTAAAGTGTCCCATTTCCTTTCTTTTTTCCTTCACCCATCGCCTCCAATTTTCAATTTGAATAATGGATCACCATTCTCCACTTCTTCTCATGCTATTAGGTGGTGTTGTGCGTGTATGCTACAGTACACACTGGCTGGAGGGGCTGCATTGTGGTGGGTCTTGTCTCTTCAAAATTCTGATTCTTCAGGATGGGGGACCTCCCATGTTTTTTAAAAACTTAGTGTTTAAAATCTAACTCAAGGTGCTTTAAAATGATGCTTAGAGATAACATTAAAATAAGGGGTAAAGACCCAACCTTGCATTCCTTATCCCAACAAAGATGGCACTGAACTCCATGCCAATTTTGCCTAAATAAGGACTTAAGAATCAATGTCTCTTGCCTGACTAATTCCAAATTCCACAACTCCTATCCTTTACATGGATTCAGATTAATAACAAACCAAGGGATCATTTCATTTTAACAATACCTCAACATGTGGAGACTTTCAAAGTACCTGAACTTGTCAGGAAATTTTTTTTTCCAGCTAGTCATGTCTCAATATTCCATTCTATTTAACCTTTCCAATAGATAAATACATAAGTGCGTTATGTAGCCATTAAGTTAGAGAATTACAAGGAAAACGCAATTTTAAAAGATACTAGACTTTTTTACTATTATATTTAATTGAAAATATGAAAAACCTTTTAATACTATGTTTCATTTCCCCCTTCCTTCTCCCCTTCCCTCCCTAAATACTAAAGTGATCACACAAGGAGCCAATGTTAGTCACATAAGATGAATCTTTTTTACTCAAGGTCAAATGAAAGTGAACAGTACATGGGATAGTCATCTTCAGATAATTGCCTATTTGGTGGACCTTTGTACATGTTTCACATTATTATCCCAACCAATTTCCAACTTGCTACTTAATATAAAGACTTGTAATGTTCTGGAAATATAAATTCATACTACCCTCAAACATCATAGGATACAATACAAAGAAAATACTATTAATAAAACATATGGTCATTTAAGAGGTCTTTGTTTATTGGCTGCAGGGTTCAACATTTTCTTCATGTGGCAATAAGTAACATTAGTCTTATTTTTGGTGCACAGAGGTGTTCTCACCGCTCTTTGTTCAAGGGGCTCAGCAACAGTGCCAGCATGATTTTCCATTGATCATCTGTCACTCAATGCTGATGATCAAGGAGGCAAAAAACTATGCAACATGTGTTAGTTGATTAAAATTAGTCTGAGAATATATTTATATATGTACATAGAGAACGTTGAACATTGTAACCTGCTTGCAGTCTTATATTTTCCTGTACAGTTACATTCGGATGTAAAATACTGTGTCATTTAAGGTTTGGTGTACAGGCAACTTATTCATTAAGCCATTTCTCTACATGGGCTCTATTCTACTTACTTTCAACACACACAATTTCTATGTAGTCTGGTTCAGTCACATTTAATAATACAAAGTGGGGAAGCACCAGATAACTCTGGGCTGTGGTCGCAGAGAACCCAATTCCCAATGCTTTTGGGTCACAACCCTCTGGAGCAGCGGTCGCCAACCAGTGGTCCGCGGACCACTGGTGGTCCGTCAGAAAATTTGGGTGGTCCGTGGGGAAATTTCGGGGCAGGGGGGGAGGGGAAGGGAGGCAAGCGGCGGGAGCAGTGTGCTGCGCTGCGGCGCCGCGAGAGTGTGCCCCTGTGGGGCAGGGAGGCAAGCGGCGGGAGCTCCCGCCCCCTGCCTGCACGGACTGTGGTGCAGCGGCGTGGCGCCGCGAGAGTGTATGGGGCGGTGGGGTGAGGGAAGCGGCGGGAGCCCCCCCCGCCTGCTCGGAGCAGGGTGCAGCACCGCGGCACCGCGCCCCTATGGGGCGGGAGGGTGAGGGAAGCGGCGGGAGCCCCCCCCCCCGCCGAGAGAGAGCGAGCCTCCAGCTACCGCGGCTGCTCCTGCGCCCCTTCCCCCCTCCCGCTCGAGCAGCACGGCATCGCAGCCCCCCCCCCCAGCTGGAGGGGGGGGCGGGGCTGCGGTGCCGCGCCGCTCGAGGGGGGGGGGGGGGACTTTAGTGGTCCGTGAGCTCTAAAAGGTTGGCGACCACTGCTCTGGAGGACCTGCAGACCAACTGCTAATGTGTATAAGGTGGGTCCATAGGAAACAGCCAGCCCTGCCACGTACAGCTAAACTCGTCATTTCTGGCGGCTGTCCCTGTAGCACTAGTAAAATTCTCACAAGAACCTTCGTTCCATGCATTTAAGAACTTTAAAGTCCCAGTGACTATTGCGGAGACTTGAGCACTTTGGAAAGTTTTACCCTGCATCTGTTTTTATCAGGAAGATTTTAGGCTTCAAAAAGTAGGTGACAAAACAAATTCAGGTGGAAAGCAAACTATTACGATTGGCTGAAAGCAATGTCAAAGGAGATTTACAAGCACTTGCATGCATGGACCTAAGGCTGTAGCTACATGGACCCAGCTGTGGCCTTAGAAGTTTCAGAACTGAATGCTGGTACAAGATCTTTTGGAAATGTAATGTGTTATCTCCCCTTGCAAGTCAAACTAAATGTATCCCTCTTTTTAGAAAAGCCCATCGCATCCTTTCTGCAAATGGAGGATTGTGGATAACAGAATGATTCAGGTCACATCACACTTCAAGCTATGCAAAACTTGAGGCTCCCCTACTTTCGTTTCAAAGCCAGATTTGCCATGGTGAGCAAGGTGACCCGGCTTATGGTTCTGAACAGGGACTATGCAAACCGAGGCTGGTTCATGTGGCTTTGACTCAGTTAAGATTTGCGGCCAGGTTGAGTGAATCCAACGAGAAGGAACGTGAACCCATACTCAAAGTTTAGATGAACCAAGACTGCTCAAGCTTATACATTTCTAATAATGGCCTCTATCAACAATGTGACATAAGCAAGAGGTTGAACAGACTTGGAAGACATCCTGTGGTGGCTGGGGGGGGAAGTGCAAAGACTTTGAATGGAATTTTACATACACTGTGGTCTTTAAGGCACAGCACCGCCCTGCTAATACAATATAACTGATCATGGAGAATGTCTTTAATGTTACCATTTCAAGGTGTAATAAGCGCTTGTTAAGTTTTCCAACCTAAACAGATTTCTTACACTCTTGTATTTGACATCTGTCTCTATAGTTATCCTGAGGATGATGGATATAGCAAATTTCAGCTCTCCGGAGGTGATGGTTGTGCAGCACACAATGGAAAAAGCTATCAAACGAAAATAACCAATTGATTAACAGATTGACCGGAGCAGCAAAGCTTTCCATGCTCATGTTAACCATAGTGCTTTCTCATGCTAAAAACTTCCATTCTAGTTGTCAAGCTTCAGTATATAGAATTCAGACTGCTGCTGCTGCTTCTTCAATAGTCAAACAGTAACTGGGCAAATAAAACCCTGTTTACTCATACTTGTCGTCTATATGGTATATGGATGGAGCTCAACAACACTTCAGTCCATTTCTTGGTAGTTTTTAATTCCAATGGTGCCTCAACTCCATTGATTTAATGCTTTGGAGCTACAGGATGGAAAAATTCCAAATGAAAAGGTATGGGGCTCCCACCTCACATTCTCTTATGTAGTGTAGTGCAATAATATGCTAAAGGTCCAGTATGAAAGTGCAGAATAAGGGCATTTTAAGGAGACTCAAAGTCCAAATAATATGCCAGCCTCATTTAAACCAACCTCCTGCTAACATCACTGGGACTCCTATCTGCGAGGACTATCGGTTTTGATTCTAAGGGTTTAATAAAACAAAACAAAAAACCAAAATCCTCCTACCAGGGAGTATTCAGTTTCATATTTAAACTATTCACTTGACAGAAAATAGCGGACTAGAGCTGTACAGAGAGTTCTACTTCTGATTTTTAGAAGGGCCATTTTAGAGTCTGGTACATCTAGCTATTTCCTCAGAGCACTAACAACATTCAATACACACTGATTTGTATTTCCTGTGGCTGTTTAAGCTGGTGCATTTACAGCCCGTTTTGGCTAGTTAAAAAGGTGACTCTTCATTCAGAGTGCCTGTGGCAGATCTGTTAACACGGCATAAAAAAATACCAAAATGACAGACTGACTTTCTTAGCCCTTTAAAAACTAGACATTAGCAAAACTCCAGTCCAGATACAATACAGCAAGACCGGATGCATAAGGCTATGGAATTGGTACTGCTTGATCCTAGAATTGTCTGTACATTTCTGATTAGTTTAGTATCATGCTGTGTTTGCAATTTATCCTGAAAATATACACAGCATGAACTGTTTTGGGTCTCCAGCCCAGGAGAATTTAGGCTGTTTAATCCTATTGTATCGATATCAGTTTGGAGGCAGGAGGGGGGGAACATGGCTCGAGACAGAACAGTACTCTGACACCCAAGTCACATTTCCAAATGGGTACATTTTCCTATTCATAATATTCACAGAGTATTTGGTTCAAATGTTTCAATTACCTCTAGAAGTACAAATGTTCTCTCTCTTCTCCCTCCCCACTGCAATGAACAGTTAAAGGAAAACTGCATTGATTTGCTTAGCCCAGCAGTATGAAAGTGCAGAATAAGGGCATTTTAAGAGGCTCAAGAGACTGGGAGGTTGCTCTCTTGCCAGAAGTGATTTAATTCGTGACACAGGAGGAACAATGTTTAAGCCAGTCTCTAATCTGCAGTAATATCGGTTAGCACTACCAAAATAAACTCTACTGGTTAATGAGTTCCTTAAAGCTGAAAGATTTTGCCTAAAGTGAATGGGAAATTGGCCTACAGTCTCTTGTAGTGTGTTCACATTGCCAGTGTTAGAAATACCATCGCTTTGCATTATGTTGACTTCTTCCAGCCTTAGGCTCCAGTAATGCATATTCTAATTTAGGTTTAAAGTGTAACAATAAACAGACTGACGAGTACTTCTTACCAGATGGAGCCATCATGCTGGGTGAGCAATAAAGATACCGTCTACCTTTAAGCTGTAGTGGAACCATTTCCATGGATTCTGGGCAGAAATGAAGCTGAAAGCTTTACTTGAAAGTCACCTGATGCTGCTGAGAGAACAACAACAATACAATCTGGGAAAAGGTCAAGGGGAAAACCAAAGATTTAGGCTTTAAGCACATGCCATGTTGGCAACTGCAGTGCCAGCATGGAGCACAGAGTGGTTATATTCGGAGGGCTTGTTTATACATATAGACAAGTCCTGAAAAGTAACTAAGAATGGCATCTGCTCTCTCAACAGATCTCTTTCCTGTGTGTATTTTAGAGTCTGCCGGTTACTGCATTGGCTCTGCAGTGCTAAGAAAGGAAACTATGCTATATTCTGGCTCCCACTTCAGAATTGTTAACGGAATGCTGGTTGCAGAATATTTACCAATTGACCTTTCAGATTCCCAGAGAGGTTTACCGGGCTGCTATTTAGAAAAAACATGCATTACTGCTAAACACAGCACACAACTACAAGCCTCCCACAAGGTCATTTCAGTTACTTTTCAGAGAAGAACTATACTTAAGTTTGTCTTTAAAAAAACCTCTCTGTGCCCCAGTCCAGTGAATCGTCACAGAAACTAACAAACATAGAATCCAGGGAAATTGCTGAGTTGGTCAAAAGCTTCCAGGAGGAGAACTCGTTACGCTGCAGTCCTGCGAGTGCAGAAGGATAATAATAAATCTGAACGTGTTTGGTACTGGAGTCTAGATCTGCTCGCCCATTTCTCTATATATTAAGACTTGGGTTTACTCCTACATATCATAGCAGCAGCAGTACTGGAACTAGACTTCTAGAGCAGCATTTTCTTCCCTTCTTATGTTGGCTCTTTCCCTCCTAGAGCATGAAGTCTTCACTGTTCTTTGGTAAATGGGGAAATGGTCATCATGGAGTAAAGCTGTCTTAGGAATTCAGGAACGACACACCAACAGAAACAAAAGATTAAAAGCATCATTTTAGCTCCATCCTGACCAACTGCACATACCACAATGGCAACTCATCTTTGTTGCATCTCTTTCCTTGTCCCCTCTGACTAGTGAATATTCCATTGTCCCTTGCATCCCAAAACACATGCACACAAAGCCATTATAACAAGGAAGGCATGAACAAAGTTCATTGGTACATCATTATGAAATCCTAAAGTTGTTTCCCTCAATGAATATAAAGTTCGACACATTCTGTACATGTTGGTTTCTCAGTTATAAAGTAAAGACGGTAACAAATTGTTCATAAAGCATTGGATTTTGTTTTTAAACACAGCCCCTTCTGGTTTTGTTTTTGAAAGTCCTCTAGTCAGAACACTATAAAGAGATGTATTACTGTTGTGTGAAGACGGCTTATGACAGCAGAGGAAGGAAGAGAGAGGCACTTTGATTGGCTGGTATTCTTAGACTTCCCTTTTTTTCTGTGTAGGTTTACGTTCCTGACACTAGATGGTAGCGTTGTCACAGAAAACCATCATGGGTAGGCACTTGGCAGCAAAATTCCAAGGCAGTGCCCAGCGCTCTGCTATGTCATCAGAATTGGTTTTTGCCGCACTTCCAGAATATCTAAACAGAGAAGGGAAGACAAGTTACAGTCCATATTGAGAATATCTGGCAAAAGTTGTAATTGTTAAACACCAGTAAGAGGAACCAGTGATCTAATCATGGATTGCATGTTAGTCACATTATTTTCACACTAATTCAGAAGGGGATTAAAAAGCAGAACTGTCACATCGTATACCACCAAATATATATTAATTTCTTATTCTGCATACTAACAAACAAAATCTATGTGCCATCAGAGAGCGATGACAACTGATCCGATGTAGAGTTTTTATACTGATATGGGGTCCTTTGACAGGAAAGGTGTAGTTGTATGGGGATCCTTTCAGATAACATTGTTAGTCAGTGGAATAGTCTTCCAAGGGAACTGGTGGGAGCACTATCACTAAGAAATTATTGTAGCAAAACAAGCTTTTGCTGCCACTGAGAAATGCACCTAAATTCTGTTCTCACACACCAAGGAAGCATCCGGTTTTCTTGACGCTTCAGAGACTGAGACAAACATTGATAAGATTTCATCTGCCATCTGCTGGGCGTGGTTATAGACAACACAAAACCAACAGGGGTTTGGAGCATTTTTGCTGTGTTCTCATCCAGCAAAACATTGATTTGGAAGAGCGCTTTTGAGTCAGGCCTCTTTTTCAACATGGGCATTTGAAAGGCAGATACTTAAACCTGTATTTATGTGCCTAAAATGGGCACCTGAGATACTTAATAACATTTAGCAATTGAGCTGCCAGTCTCTCCATTATTAGGCAACAGAAAGAGTCAGGATTATTATTTGGTATAAAAGAGGGTTGATTTGTAATTAGGAGGCAGATCAAATAAGTTTGCACAAAGTTACAAAAATCAGGCATTAGTATGGACTCCAGATCTCATAAGTCCACCCCCTCATCAAGCCACCTGACAGTAAGACCCTGACAAATAGATAATATTTATCATGTTCCTTGAATTACAATAAATTTGGGGTTTTACTGAAACTGCAAGAAGTGATTTCATTAGGTGAAAGCTCTGCACACAGACAAACCAATCTAGAACCTATCAACTCAAATGTCCCAGGTGATCCCAACTCCTGGACTGGAGCATGGAGAGAGAGATGGATTCTAGGATACAGCAGGTCCAAGTAATAAATACCTTCGCAGATCAAAACCAGCTCCTTAGATTGCACCCAAAAAATATCTGAGCGAAAGTAGACTATGGAGCACAGTTGTATTATAGCATGTACTGTTATGTAAATGGACAACTAAATATTGCACTGCCTGAACTTGCTAAGTGGTCTTAAAGGGTACTTCCTGGACAGGGTATTACAATGCTTCAATCTGGAGCTGAAAGGGGCATGGTTAGGTTTGCATCAAGAGAAGTGCCAGTCTCCAGACAAACATAAACAAGAACTCTTGATCACTGCCGCTTTCTGTGCATCCATAAGCAGCCCAGGATCCGACAGGAACTCTGGATTGACAGCCTTATCATGGAAAGGTTTGTATGCCCCCTCAACTGTTGGCGCTAATCCAGGACCTTTCCAGTTGTTTCCCCAGCCCATCAGTAAAAGCTCTGTCTTAAGCAGACAGACTGGAGTTAGCTGGATATAAATCTGTACACTGGTGTACATATATCACCTTGTATATCAACTTACATGGCACTATAAAAAAACCCTGGACAACAGTGCAATGGGTGGGAAAGGTTCAGATGTTCTACATAGATTGTCAAGAGCAAAATATTTGAAGGGGTGTCTAGCCCCACTCCTGAAAGCCTATGTTGTGGCTGTGACATAGGTCAACTAACTGGGCAGTGTCAATTGACGTGAATATAGGGAAAGAACAAAGAACTAGCTAACTCACAGGTGTGAGTCACCTGGGGACTAGACCATTTTGGTATTGATAGGAAGATCTGAAAGGTTTCACCTGTTAAAATTCGATGCAGTGGCAAAGTGACATAGGTTAAATGTGCATAGAGTAGAAAGTTTTCATCTGTTCTGTTTAACTTCAGCCATGAGCCAACCAGAGACCGTCCTGTTCCAGATAAGGACCGTGACCTTAGATTCGAAGCATTGTGCAGATCTGTCAAGGTAGAAGACAATAACCTTAAAGTAATTGTGCTTTATATCCAGCCTGTCCCTGGGATATTCAGATACCAGTTTCATCTTGAAAAGAACCCATCACAAATAGGATGGTAGTGTTGGAGTTGTAAATTATCATCTAAAGCTGAATTCCATGCAGGGCATTGATACACTCATCAGGAAGAGGTCATGAGTAGCAGTTGAATGCAGGGTCTTGGACAGCACATACCATTACCACTTGAACTAACAGAGTGACTCCATTAGCTGGTGGGAGTAGTAAACTGTTATCCTCTAACAGTCCACCACCAGTCTGGAACTTGGGCTTCTCTATCTTGTTGCACACAGAGATGTTCTTAATCACACAATATCCCCATACAGAAATTGCTTATATGGAAAAGTAATATTAGGGAATTAATGTATTTTTAGCTCTTAACTAAGATCGACACTTGGAAGCCAGGAGAAGCAGCATCATGTGATGAGCCAGTCTTTTCACCCCTCCATCAGCGTTCCACACACCACAGCTTGGGATCCCCTGACATATGGCTCTCTTTACATTATCAATCTACAGTTCCAAAAATAGACTCTCAAGGGAACAACAAGGACTTAATAAGGAACAACAGTGATTAAAAGCAGAGGTTGGGCTGAACAAAAACTTGGGATCTGAAATCCCAACTTTAGAAAGGAGTTGCTCAAAACCGAAAGCTAGATCAGAACCAAAAGGCTCGAACCATAGAGATAGGTTTAGCAGTGACCATTCCAGCAACACCTAGAACAAAGGATGTGAGAAGAGAATCCCATCTTTTCTCTTCACTGTCAGAGACCTAGAGGTGTTCAGGCCATAAATCTACTTTTCCCTCCCACTCCGATACCATTCCAAGAGATGCCTTAGAAAACTCAAACATACACAGATCTAGCATTATAGGGTCAAAAGAGTATCATCAACAATTTAGTTAGGTCGGACTAGATAATCATAATGGTCCCTTCTGACCTTAAAGTCTATGAGTCTTAAAGTCTATGAGACCCATTCAATTCAACTTGACTTTGGACAAAGTTTTCAAAAGCATATATGTGACGTAGGTGCCTAACCCATTTTAAAAAATGACTTAGGCGCTACTGGAAACACAACTAATTGATTAAATTCTGATTGAATAAAATCTCCAGGGGAAAAAAAGTAGAGCTAGGAGAAGTGTCTCTAAGACAAGCAGAAAGAAATGGTGCCCCATCTGCAAACTAAGGCAGAGGGAAAAGTGGGGGTTCTTAGAGGACTGCTCACCGGTCTTTCAGAATCCTGAGATCAGAGCCTCATCCCTGCTCTGGTCCCTTTACACCTGGTAAAAAGGCCATGGCACCATAACTGGGTCCTAAAAGCTCTGTCTGGGGCAGGATTCCCCAGGCACAAGCATGTTGCAAGAAAGCCAAAAGGCTGTCCTCCCAGGATCCCCTTGCCAATCCTGGAATAGTGGCAAATCCTGCCAGTGGCAGCATACAGTACTGAACACAGTCCAGGCTATGTGGAGGCCTACGGGGAAATGCAGAGAGGCTGCCAAAACTTAGACAAGCCCCCAATGGTCTTTAAGTCATACCAAGAGCTTCTTCATTCTCCCAGAGCAGCCCAAGATGAGGGAGGGCTCCAAGGTGGCTTAGTCCTCCTTCCCCCTGGTTTGTAAATTCTGTGCTGTGCCTCCAAAATGCAACAACTTTCCAGGCAAATAACGTTCGGATTCTTGGGTTTCTGAAGTCCACGAACCAAATTAATTTACATTACTTATCTACTTTTAAATTCTATATGGATAGGTAAATTTAACCCCTTATTACAACATTTTTCGCACACTCAGCCTGTCAAAAATTAGAGGGAACATTGGAATGAGAAGAGCAAGAGTTTAAGTAGTGAGAATTTTTGTCATTAGGATTTACTGTTTTAGAGTCTGATTCTGCAAAACAATACTGAGTAAAGTATTTTATTACCACGGATATCAACTGGCCATCAGCAAGTGTAGGCTTGGAATTAGATGAAGGTTTCTAACCATCAGAGGAGCAAAGTTCTGGAACAGTCTTCCAAGGGGAGTAGCGGGGCAAAAACCTTAACTTGTTTCAAGACTGAGCTTCATAAATTTATAAAGGGGATGATATGATGAGGTGGCTTACAATAATATCCATGCCTGCTATTAGCAAATATACCCAATGGCCAGAGATGGGACACTAGATGGGAAATAATAATACTGGAAATAATTCTGCTCACGTACTCAGGGTCAAACTGACCACCATATTTAGGACCAGGAAGAAATTTTCCCTCAGGTCAGAATGGCAGAGACCCTAGGATTTTTTTGTCTTGCTCTGCAGCATGGTGCATGGATCTAGGGTTGGTTTGAACTAGAGTAAATTGTGGATTTTCTGTAACTGGAAGTCTTTGAGAACCTCAGAAACTCAGCCAATGGTTCTAGGCCTATGGCAGGAGTAGGTGGGTGAAGGTCTATGGCCTGCTCCATGCAGGAGATCAGAGTAGATCATGATCTGGCCATGAAGTCTATGAGTCTAGTCCCACTGATATCACAGTAAGCATTATAACCAACAGCAACTTCAGCAGGATTAGTCCCATAGGCCCCATCCCACAGTGTGTTGCACGCCACAGGAACGCAACCAAGTGACTGAGGCTCCGTGTAGTCACAGAAGTTTTCCCCGCATGCTATACAGTACAGGATTCAGGCCTCGGCTCTTACGCTAAACTTTGTTTAATCACATATACGAAGTACATCTTTTATAGTTATGATGAAGTGGTGAATTTTTTGAATAGTAAAATTAAGGGTGTGGGGGGGTCATGTCTGTGGATAAACGTTTCAAGAATTTAGATGAAGATCAGCTCCTTGATTTTATTTCACAGAAATTGAATGGAAATTTGTTACTTCTGTTGTTTTCTTTTTAATTTGAAACTCTGATCTAAAAATGAATCTATTTACCAAAATATTAATTGGGTTTAATTTTGCATGATATCTGGTTGGATAATCTGGTCGGATAATCTGGTCAAAATTAATTGAAATTTGACTGATACAAAAGAACAGTGACTGATTATTTCTGTTAACATTTTGTGATCTAGAAAATGCCTCCTTTGTATTTACATATTATATCAATAGGGGTTTAATTTTATTGGCTTTCCTACTGAATACATTTTTGAATATGAAAAACAGTTGTGACTTTCTCCTCACTGAGTTTTTATATTATAAAATTATGAGCTGGAAAATAAGGCGATTGTATTCACTTACCATCTTCTGAATGGGACTCAATATTAATCGCGTTGGTTTTTTCCTATTAAATAACCAAGTCTAATGTAATTGGAAGTGGAGAGAGAAAATATGCAACGATCTGTATGAAGTGTTAAATCATTACATGCATAAATGCAATTTGTTAGTAGTATCGGACTTTTTATCTGTGTACTTAGGACCTGATTCAAATCCCATGGAGGTCAATGGGAGCCTTTCCATTGGTTTCGATTATCTTTGGATCAGGCTTTTATTACGCAAGATATTCAGAGGACTTGCCAATGAGTTTATTGTACATCAGGGGTCTCAAGCTCCCAGCCCGCTGGCCATCTGCCAATCAAAAACTTCCCCAATGTGGCTTGTGGGGCTCCACCAATCTTGGGGCCGGGTCTCTCTCTTGGCCCCACCTGCTGCTCACGGGCACCCCCTCGCTCCCCATTCACACCTCCCCCTGGTGATTTAAAATGGCCCAGGACCCCACTCTCTACCAGCAGCACAGCGGAGCTGAGCAGCTTCTGCCTGCTCGCTCCACGTATCTGCCAGCCCCTTGCCCCACCCCAAGCGCCTCTGTGGCCGTGGCCAATGGGGAGCTACCAGGGCAGTGCCTGGGGGCAGCAGCACGCGGGGGGCCCTGGCCTGCCACGCCTTAGAGCCCCAGGTAAGTGCTGCACCCCCACACCCAGAGCCTTCACCCCCTTCCCTTTCCCACACACCCCTAGCCCCCAAACTCCCTCCCAGAGCCTGCATCCCCTCCCCACACACCCCCTGTGGACCCCCCCAGAGGCTGCACCCCCTGCCCACAGATCCCCAGCCTCCAAACTCCCTCCCAGAGCCTGCAACCCCATCCCCTCCTCCTGTACCCCCACCCTGCCCGAGCTGAGAGCCTGCACCTAGCACCCAAACTCCCTCCCAGAGCCAGCACCCCAGACCCCCTCCCCCACCCAAACTCCCTCCCAGACTAGGGTGACCAGATAGCAATTGTGAAAAAACACGACAGGGGGTAGGGGTTATAGGCACCTATATAAGAAAACTCCCCCAAAAGAAATGGGACATCTGGTCACCCTATCCCAGAGCCTTAGGCAGCTGGGGGGAGGGGGGGGTGTGCTGGGTGGCATAAGTAACATTATTGGCTTACTGGGAGGATCTGTGGACTGGCATTGGCCCCAGGGTAAACTGAGTTTGAGACCCCCTCTTATCCATTATTGACTTGCAAAATGCATCTGAAATGAAGGATTCTCTTTTCACAATTTTTCCCCACATAAAGGAGGATGTTATTAGAAGCAGGTAGGAATAGTGAGGCTCAGATTTTCAAAAGTTTTCTGAGGGGTTAGGCGCCCAATAAAAACCAGTGCTTGTGTATTTCACTTTCAGTGGAGTTGGGTTTCTTGCTTAGGGCCCCTTGAAAACCTTTGGCTTGGATCTCTTTCCCGGGTGCTGTACCCTAAGCACTTGGGTTCCCTGAGGTAATCTCCCTCACCTCCATCGTCATCGTCTCGAAAGAATTCCTCACTATCATTTGCAGAGTGGGACTTTTTCATCTCAGCGATCCGATTTCGGGGCACTTTCCTCTTGAGGGACGGGGAGAAAAAGGATGGCCGATTGTTGCGCTCTGGGGTCGGTGGCGTGCTGAAGGAAGTGACCTGAAAGGGAATTGGGAACAGAAGAATTTTTGGAGGCAGAGTTTTATTTGATGACTTCTGCTTCTATGTGATGAGTTCACAGGTTCCAAGGCCAGAAAAGACCACTGTGATCCAGCTAGTCTGTCAAACGCAGGCCTGGAGACTCCCCTGAATTAATTCCTGTTTGAACTGTTTATATGTGGTTTATCTCAGTAAGGCTAGCAGAAATCACCGCCACAACTGGCACTCTCGCTGGTTGTTTCAGCACAGTGCTCAAGAAGCAAATGAACCATGGTGACTGGACGACCCTGCACCCATCGAAATGTTTGTCAAGGTGGAGGTAGTGCAGAGTGTCTGGCATTGCTGCTATTTGTGCTGTGAATAAAGAGAGGGCTTCATTCTTCAGGGCTGCCTATTGAGCACCTCATTCATCGGAAACAATACTAGAGAAAAAAAGATTTAGCAAATGATAAATAATAATATAAATACATAAATAAATGTCTCAACCTTAACATTAAAAGTTAAGCAAAATGAATAAGAAAACAAGAATGAACAACTAATCAAAGTTGTGGATTGACATATGATTGGCACATGCACCTTGCTTTGGAAATGAGGTTGACTTTTCTTGCCTTTAGGATGACATATATCATCTTCTAGAAAGGTGATTGTGTCTCAGTGAGGCAGGGTCAGGGAGCAATTACTTAGACCAGGATGCTGATGTGAAAATGAAGTCAGTACATCATTATGGCAGATGAGAAAATGTGCAGAAAGGACTAGTGATGATTTAGTTAGGCTAAGTGATAACAATTGCATGGAGACAGCTGCCTAGACTGACCAGTTCAGGAATGCTTTCACTGCCTTGGTTGAGTGCTGCTGCTAATATTACTTTAATGGTTTCTTTTCAAGGGAAAAAATGGATAACTACTTTGCTGCCTCAGCAATCCCCATCTCATCTTTTCTTCTCTACACAGTTAATTTAACAATTTTGCTGCTGCTTGTCGGATGCAGTCTTACATCACTCGTATCTGTCCCTATGTATAAAGAGCTACGTGACACATGGTTGAGGATGACAGCAAAGTCTGCCACGCTGGTGGTGCACTGCGGAATCCCTCCACATCATTTCTCTGTCATTAATATGAAAATATTCAAGAGCTTTTTTACACCCATCTGATTCTCCGGTTTTTGTATTTAATCTCTAGTTAATGGCTGCCTTAGAAAAAACATTCTTTATTCTGTACACACTAGATATAACACATACATGGAAAAACAATAGTAAACTATACATAATTAAAACCATTACCAGCAGGGTAATGTTAAGACACAAATAGCCATCAAGTAAAAACACTGGAAATCTTGAGACACAAAGAGACCAGGAGCTCCCTCCAAGCCTGACTCATCAAAGTTGCAATGCAGGGAAAGCGACAAACTCTGTCACTTTTGCAGATCCAGACTAAGATGGCTACCCCTCTGATAATGCAGGGAAACAAACTCTACTCTAGGATATGAGATACCAGGCTTGGTTACGAAGCCTGATCTTTCACTCCACAGGCCAGCAAAGCATGGAAAACACTCTGGTGGCAGTTCTTGGCCCTTTGGGAACCCACAGACACCGGCAGATCTTTTCACACTGCAGTGGCCAAGCAAAGGGGGAGCATGGATGAGCTTTGAAAAAATGATGTTCTGTTCTCCTTGACCAAATGAGACTGCTTGTTTCCTGCAGGAGATCAGATGAGCAGAAGTGTCTCTTCTCCACTTAATTTATGAAACAGGAACTTTGAGGAATGAGAGGCAGAGCCCACTGCTGAGCCCTATAGAATTAAGTGGCTTGCAGTCATTGTTTCCTGGGGCTGTTTTGGTGTGTATGGGAGAATGCATCAGTAACTCCTTAGGCTAGGACGTGACTCTTAAAGGTAGTTCTAACACAGTATGGCATCATCCCTACCAGCCAGGCAAAACAACTTAGCTGAAACGGTGCTTAGAACTGAATTATGGCCACGTTGTGATCCCTCTTCTCCCGTGGAATACTATCTTACTCCCACTGAAGTCAGTTGAACTAGTCTCATGCTTAAAAGTTAAGAATATACTTAAGTGCTTTGCTGGATTGTGACCCTAGTCTTTGACTTAATAATATACAGGTCCCATACTAAAAATCACATTTGTGGCAAAATTCCATTGAAATGCCTCCTCATTGTGCTGTGTCCTAATAGATTTAGTAGTAATGCACAAAACACTTTACATTACTACGGCACCTTTTGGTAGGGAAACTCCAGCTCTTATGGAAATTGCAGCGAGATCTTTTGATTTTGCACAAAGGAGACAGGGCTTCAGTTTTGACTTACACCACCCTAGCTATCACTTCAATAAAATATCCCTCCAAAACTGTGGAGTAGTCTGATAACCTTCTATATCCACTATCTAGTCAAAAGCAATGGGCACAGAAAGTAATCAACCTACTGGCTGTCCACAACATGCAGAAGCAAACTTCGGAGTCTAAACATGACTAATCATAGCTTTGCCCCACATGTTGGTTTCTGAAGCAAGGTGCATGAATGTTTATTCATCCATCCAGTATTTCATATACTACTTACTCTCTCATGCACAGGGGATCCTGGGTTCGAATCTTCCTCCGTTCCATATGGAGAAGTGTCACCGGTTGAAACTCGACTCACTGCCATCTCTGCATGTCCTTTACCTTGGGGCCCCTTCATCCGTACAAACTCCATGTTGCTGTACTTATAAAAGCCAAAGGACATCCTTTGAGCCATCTTAGCTGCAACACTCACCTTCAATGCACAGAAAAGGAAAGAAGCATACAACATGAATTGCTAAACATTAGAGCATACATTTGCTCTACACTATAATTCTACAGAACATTTGTACAGGTGCCTGTCAGTAGGCATCTAAGCATCACCTAATAACACCAATGCAAAACATTAAGACCTACATTTTTGGAACTGTGCATTTTATGCACATGCAGTTGTGCAAATCAGGGTTTGGGTGCGCTTTCAAAATGTTGGTCTAAAATCAAAATAATAAATAGTAGTAGATAATGAACAACACTTAGCTCTTATATAGCATTTTTCATCTGTAGTTCTCAAAGCGGTTTACAAAGGAGGATGATATCCCCAGTTTACAGATGGGAAAACTGAGGCAACCGAGCTCAGGCAATTCCCTCTCAGTTGATCAGTGGCAAAACTGGGAATAGAACCCAGGTCTTCTGACTCCCAGTCCAGTGTCCTATCCACTAGGCAACACTGCCTAGCAAGAATAAAGAGCCGACTAGTCCAAATACACAACCAACCTCAACAAAATAGTCTGTCACAAAGGTTAACCTGTTTTTAAACAAACACACCAGACGTCATGGATCAATTCCCAGTTAATGGAGAAAAAAGGTCTGAAAAAGGGATAGGTCCCAAAATGGTCAAGGATCAGCCTGTCAAAGTTTTATGTGTTTCAAAATTCTCAGAAGTGAAAGATAACGGGTCAATTTTTTCCTGGTGAAAAATGAGTCATATCAGAGTTATACTGGGGATGAATATGGCCAAATGAAACCAAGCAGCTTTCAAAAATACAGACATTTTCTTCCTTTCCCTCAAGTAGTAGCAAAAAATGACAATGGATCCAAGTTCAGATTTAGAGTCCCCCTCAGTCTGAAACTTGGAATATTTAACAGAGCTAGTCTATTTCAGTTAACACACCAACATGAAATTGCAGCAAAATCTCACACACACACACATCATTAGCTGCATGCGGGGACATTCCTTAGCTATTGTGTATTAGATACACCACATTTTGACTTTCCACTATACATTTTCCACTCTACTGTGAAGACACACCACCTGATTGTACAAAACCATAGACTACATGGCATGAGGTATAGGTGGTCTAGAGAAGCAGTCCCATGGTCTCCTGAAACTATGTTAGCACAGGAGCAAAAAGTATTTTTCTTGAGACAAAGTTATTCAAACCCTCCCTTTTATGAGGGTGGGGGAGAAAAGAAAGTTTAGAGTTAAAATAGAAGAGGTACAGCACTCCCTAGTCTAACAGGTGAAATGATGCATTTCTTGCTGGATTCAGAATCAAACAGTTGGATCTGAGAATTGGAATTTGCTCTCATTTGGAATTTGCTTCTCATTTTTCCACAACATAAAGCCTAGCCAATGATTTAATGTCTTCTAGAGTTAGCTTGAGCTTATGGTAGAGGGAGGCAAACCTCCTTAGTTAAGATCAACTTTTTAGCATGTTTGTCAGAGCTGCTTTCAGTGCTGAGCTCTCTGGGAAGTTCTATTGGTGGCTCTCACGGTCTCTGGCATTCTCACCAAGTGTATGTGAATTATAAGTAATTACTGTTAATATTTCACATTTCCATAGCAAATTAACACTTCAGCAGCTAAGAAAATTGTGGGAGTCCTTTCAAAGCATGTGGACATACAGAATATATATATGAGAGAGAGAGAGAGAGAGAGAGAGAGA
The DNA here is from genome assembly GCA_032164245.1 of Sternotherus odoratus. NCBI lineage: Eukaryota > Metazoa > Chordata > Testudines > Kinosternidae > Sternotherus > Sternotherus odoratus. The sequence continues at coordinate 108,498,870 of JAVMKO010000001.1, forward strand.
GAGAGAGAGAGAGAGAGAGAGAGAGAGAGAGAGAGAGAGAGAGAGAGAGAGAGAGAGAGAGAGAGAGAGAGAGAGAGAGAGAGAGAGAGAGAGAGAGAGAGAGAGAGAGAGAGACACACACAACAGTGAAAGATTAAAACCAACAGGTGTAAAAAAAGCTAAGAGGGTTTTCCTGGCTTTTAGAAGATAACTATAGATACCCAGGACACCTCTGAAAAGAAGAGGATCATACAAATAGTATATGGCAAAACATTCATTTCATTATAGAACTGGCAAGTTTCTTAGGATTCACACCAGGTTCACTTAGATTTCTTGGGTTCCTATCAATTTTAAATCCCAGGCAAACATCAGGAGTTACAAATCCTGCCTGATTCTAATGACTTCAGTTCGCCACGGCTGTGTGAATCAAAACTAGTGGATTTCTGTACAGCCCTTTCTGGTAACTTTCAAAGCCATGAAGACTAGCGCGCACTCAGCAGAAGTAGCTTGAGAAGACAAAAAGCTGTCAGTATCAATAGTACAGAAAACATCATGGAAATTTCACTACCACCATTGCTGTAAAAGAGGTTCTATGGGTAGGAAGTGTCTTACTCTGTTGTCATAGACCTTCTTGAGTGCTTCATAACGGATGGATCCCTGGAAGATCACTCCTTGGAAGGTGTTGCTTTTGTCACTGGCCACCAGCTCCACGCAGACCATCTCTCCTTCCCCCACGGTCATGTCACTGAACACCTGCCATTGCATCCAAGGAAACCAAACACTTAAAGGAAAAGCTGTAGTGATTAGCTACTTTAGATATAGCTTGAGTGTGTTCAGGATCCAGGGTTTTGCTTCAGCCTATAGCACAGACGGGGGCCACTTGGAAAATTCAGATCTAGATCTGTGTTTCCAATACCCAGAAAGTTTGGGGTTTTAACGTGTGACCAAGGAACCTCTTAACGGAAATGGGGTATGGACTAGTTAGAAATCTCACGAGTTTCATGTGTACATTCTAGTTCACTATGGAATGTCATGTGAGAACTCAAATGAAAGCCGGTGTCACACTGGTCATTAATACTGGGGTGAAATGTATGTACAGATACAATATAAGGAATGATGTCTATATACTAAAAATATGTTTGTAAAGTGTGTATCAAGGGATCAGCCACCAACAAAGATGAAAAAACAGTTTTCCTCCAGACAGGAGGTAAGAAATGTGCATCTCTCTGTTATAATGTAAATTAAGTACTGTTAAACACAATGGTTGCCTGTTTATATACCAAGTATAATATTAAAGACGTAAGCTCAATGGGAAAGGAGCACACAGGAAAAAACAAGGCCCAGGTGATTATCCTTTCTATGAGCAAAGAATGATCTCTGGGGTACTTCTAGAAGGCAAAGAAGATACCCCTTCATCCTGCACCTAGGAAGTAAACAGATAGCATGTTTGCATTCAGGAAAACAGGGTCTCAGCTAACTGTGGCTGAAAACTCTGAAGAGGACTTTGGATGAGATCAACTGCTTTAGAGAGGAGAATAGCCTGTTAGCTAAGTTTAGTCACTAGAAAGCATGTTATGATTTTGTATTTATCCATTTGTTTCTAATATCCTTACTCACTATGTCCTGAATCTCTAGTCTTTGATAATAAACGTATTCTTGTTTTCACTGTGAATATATCTCAGTGCTGTGGTGTGAAGCAAAGTGCTGGTCTGGAGCTGAATTTTACAAACTGGTTCCTTTGGGAACAGCTGGCCTGGTAATTCTGTGAGTGTTCAGTGGATGAGGGGCTGGGCCCTCCAGGAACTCCCAGAGGGTTCAGGCATTGGTGTGTGCCTTTCATTAAGCTGCACCTGGGGAGCAAGGCCTGCGGAGGCCTGGAACGTAGTATTCATATTGCCAGAGATTGATGGAGTCAGGGAGCTGGTTCACAGCAGGCACAGACAAAGCCACCTCAACAATAAAGGCAGGTGGTGGTAAGGTGCCTCACCAACCGTGGATACCTCTGAGGAATATCACATAAGATTAATGTTTCTGGAAAAAAATCATGGCTTTGCCCAGCTGGCTGCATCATGGTCAGGGGGCTCCACAAAGACTAATTAAGTAAACTGTTGCCTTGTAGCCAGGGGCAGTGATGTGGTGGTGAGAATACATCAAGTTGGACAAACAATAGGAAAGGGAGATTACAGGACAAAAATGAAGAAAATTTTCTGCTCTAACAACAGACCCACCTCTTCAAAGTTATCAATCATGAAGAATATGTTAGGGTAGCTGATCTTTGATTCCTCTCCTTTGCTGTCCATTGGGTGTTTGCTTGGAGATGCAAATACTTGCTGGAAGAAATTTTGAAGAGGTTATCTACCTTAGTTCTTGAATGTATGTACAATTATGAAAACTTAAAAATAAACCCACAGTAAAACATTGCAAAACTGGCCAAGCGCATATTATAGAATTTCACCTTCCTTTAAGCCAGTGGTTCTCAAACTTCTTTGTGTCTGTAGTAGTTTATGCCCCTCCCCGTTCTCACCCCACACCATGCCACTCTTACGTCTGTGCTGCTGCTGACAGCAGCGCTGCCTTCAGAGCTGGGTGCCCAGCCAGTAGCCACTTCTTCCTGGTCACCCAGCTCTGAAGGCAATGAAAAAATAAGGATGGCAATACTGCGACTCCTCTACAATAGGCTTAAGACCCTCTTTTTCCCCCCTATAGCTTCTCATGCCCCCACCCCCATAAAATATATTCCGTACCCCACAGGAGGCCATGCTCACCAGGTTGAGAACCTCTGCATTAAGATAGCAGTGTCAAACTCATTTTGCGGAGAAGGCTGAGCTGTATTTCTAATTATAGTCTATGGGCCAGGGTATACATTTTGGACTAAATACTACTCTTAATCCAAAGTGCCACTGGTATCAATGAGAGGTTTTCACAGAAATCAAAGGAACACTATGGACTTTAAGTATAAACGAGGGTTGTCAAGCGATTAAAAAATCAATCATGATTAATCAAGCTGCTAAACAATAATAAAATATTTATATAAATATTTTTGATGTTTTCCACATTTTCAAATATATTAATTTCAGTTACAACACAGAATACCACTTTATATTTATTTTTATTATGTAAAAATAAAAGAAATTGTATTTTTCAATTCACTTAATACAAGCACAGTAGTGCAATCTCTTTATCATGAAAGTTGAACTTGCAAATGTAGAATTTTCTACAAAAAATAACTGCATTCAAAAATAAAACAATGTAAAACTTTGGAGTCTACAAGTCCACTCAGTCCTACTTCTTGTTCAGCCAATCACTCAGACAAACAAATTTGTTTACATTTGAAGGAGATAATGCTGCCTGCTTCTTGTTTACAATGTCACCTGAAAGACAGAACAGGAGTTTGCATGGCACTACTGTAGCCGGCATTGCAAGATACTTCTGAATCTTTAGCGCATCTGGCACATATGTTCCTTCATGCTTCAATCACCATTCCAGAGGACATGAGTCCATGCTGATGATGGATTATGCTCGATAATGATTCAAAGCAGTGCAGACTGATGCATGTTCATTTTCATCATCACAGTTGGATGCTACCAGCAGGTTGATTTTCTTTTTTTAGTGGTTCGGGTTCTGTAGTTTCCGCATTAGAGTGTTCTTCTTTTAAGACAGCTGAAAGCATACTCCATACCTCGTCCCTCTCAGATTTTGGAAGGCATTTCAGATTCTTAAACCTTGGATCAAGTGCTGTATCTATCCTTAGAAATCTCACACTGGCAACTTCTTTGCGTTTTGTCAAATCTCCAGTGAAAGTGCTCTTAAAACAAACAACATGCTGGGTCATCATCCGAGACAGCTATAACATGAAATATATGGCAGAAAGTGGGTAAAACACAGAGCAGGAGTAGTACAATTCCCCCCATTATTTTTTTAAAGAGCATCATTAGCATATCCTCTGGAATAGTGGCCAAAGCTTGAAGGGGTATACAATCTGGCATATAAATACGTTGCAATGCCGGCTACACAAGTGCCATATGAACGTCTGTTCTCACTTTCTGCTGACATTGTAAATAAGAAGTGGGCAGCATTATCTCCATAAATGTAAACAAACTTGTTTCTCTTAGTGATCTGGTGAACAAGAAATATGACTGAGTGGACTTGTAGGCTCTGAAGTTTTACACTGTTTTGTTTTTGAGTGCACCTATGTGTAACGATGGGGCATCTGGCAGGACACAACTCAGAGTATCAATTCAGGACAAATTGCTTAGAGCAGGGCAGTTACAGCCCACAGCTGGGTTTCCTTTACTATTAAGGCAAACCAATCCAGGCAAACAGAGTGGACTTCCGTTTTACCACACCGGCTAACAAGAAGTCATACAAGCAATTCCCTTAGACACTCCAGTTTCCTAGTATAACCACCACCAGCCACTCCTTATGGGGATGTATGGTTATAAAACCAATACCCCAGTAAAAGAAAAAAAGGTTCTCCCGGTCCCAAAGGACCAAGCCCCAGACCCAGGTCAATATACCAGTTAGATCTTACCCACAAATCACAGATGCTAATCCTTTAGAATCGAAAATCTAAAGGTTTATTCATAAAAAGAAATATAGATGAAAGTTTAAATTGGTTAAATGGAATCAATTGCATACAGTAATGGCAAAGTTCTTGGTTCAGGTTTGTAGCAGTGATGGAATAAACTGCAGGTTCAGATCAAGTCTCTGGAGTACATCCACAGCTTGGATGGGTCATTCAGTCCTTTGTTCAGAGTTTCAGTGTAGCAAAGTTCCTTCAGAGGTAAGAAGCAGGATTGAAGACAAAATTGAGGGGTTTCCAGGGCCTTTTATATTCTGTCTCTTGTGGGCAGAAACCCCTTTGTTCTCCTGTGCAAAACCACAGCAACGAGATGGAGTTTGGAGTCACATGGGCAAGTCACATATCCATGCATGACTGAGTTTGCAGGCGGCAGCCATTGCTCACATGCTACCTTGAATGTCCCACGAAGGCTCCTCAGATGTGGATTGGAGTCTCCCAAGATCCATTGTCAGTTAAGTTTTTCTTGATGGGGCACTTAATCAAATAGTCCTTTCTCAAGAAGCTGACCAAATGCTTCACTGATGCTGCTTAGAATCAAAACACATTGCAAGTACATAGCCAATATTCATAACTTTAAACACAAAAATGATACACACACACACAGACAGCATAATCATAACCAGCAAATTACAACCTTTCCATAGGTAACAAAGTCCTGTGGCACCTTAAAGACTAACTATAAAGTTTTGAAGCATAAGCTTTCGTGGGCTAATACCCACTTCGTCGGATGCAAGCCTTGCATCCGACGAAGTGGGTATTAGCCCACGAAAGCTTATGCTTCAAAACTTTATAGTTAGTCTTTAAGGTGCCACAGGACTTTGTTACCTCTGCTATTCCAGACTAACACGGCTACCTCTCTGATTCTGGACAACCTTTCCATAGACATTTTACATGACCTCTTTTGTACAAGATTTGGTGCAACTATAGGACCTTGGTTGCAACAATGATTTATACGGTCACAGTTCATGTCAATAATGTCACTCTATGTAACAAAAAGGATCTACACTTGTAAATTGTGCTTTCACGATAAAAAGTTTGCACTATGGTACTTGTATAGGGTGAATTGAAAAATACTATTCTGTTTATCATTTTTACAATGCAAATATTTGTAATAAAAATATAAAATGTATTCTGTGTTGTAATTGAAATCAATATTTGAAAATGTAGAAAAACACCCAAAATATTTAATACATTTCAATTGGTATTCTGTTTGATTAAAACGGAGATTAATCACGATTAATTTTTTGAGTTAATTATGTTGTGATTAAGCGACAGTCCTGGTATAAATGTTTAGTTATTTATTTAGTAAGTTACTGATTTCAACATCACTCACTGAGAAAATATGCTCCTCTTTAGGGCTCTCACTTTTTCTGCTCCATGTTTCACTTTCATCCCCATCCTCCTTTTTCCATTTCTCTCCCTCTTCACTATTGGTGTCTCTTCTTTCCTCCTCTTTGCAGCAACTCCCAATTCCCACTCCCTTTCCCATTTCATCCTCTAAAATGTCCACTGATGAAATAGTTACCACTGACATTTAAAGTACCCTCTTTATGCTTTAGAAGCAATGTCCTACTGAGAATAACGGACACAAGGGTGGGGGAAGAGTTCACACTAAATAGCATGGTTTCTGGCTGCCAGTTTGCAGATTCCGGATGACATCGCTTTAGTTTACACTCTGTTCACATTTGGAATGTTATCTTCACAACCACGAGGTTCTGCAAAAACATCCACCACCACATGGGCCACATAAATATATCAAGTGATCTGGATCTGACACCTCCCCTCCTAATCATTGAGCATGGACCATGGCTGAACATAAGACATTGGGCACAGATTATAGGCTTGATCTGGTATAGCAATCCTGAATACAAATTTGTATATACAGTACTAAAAATAGTTGTTTCATGCTCACAACTGAAAAATAAACTGAGATATCGACTTTCTAATGGAAAGGCTAACAAGCTTTCCCCAATATGGAAGATCTACAGTAATCACACAGCAGCAGCAAATCTTTCATTTCATAATCCATAATCCTGTTTTACTATCATTACCCATGGGTAGCTAGATTAAAAACTGGTGCCGATAGGTCTACACACACAGACTACAGTCCCACCTTCATTTGCCTGATGAATGTATCCATAAGAAGGCATGCAATGTATATACCTTGATTTTTTTTCATAGCATATTGATAGACTGATATGACATACTACGATTTGATATTAAATTTAGTCTCCAGGACAGGAGTTGAGTTAGCAGAAATATTGAAGCAGTTTCCTTGAGGAATTTTCATTCCCCTCGCCCTTCAGTAAATCAGCCACGTTGTGTCTGTGTGCCTCATATAGAACTTTTCTATAAGAAAAAGTTTCTCTTTCTTTCTTCCTGCATCCCAAAGCTATGTCTTTGCCTTGTACAAAATAAACAAAGCCTACAGCTATGTCAACAGCAAAGTTCACAGAGGTCACTTTATAGCTATTTCAGGTTACCTTCAAAGGAAAATCCTTGACAATAAATCTTGTATAGATTTCAGCCAGAGACTGTTGGGTGTTTTGTTGTTTTGAAGTAGGAGGAGGACTCTATTTAGATTTAAATAAGGGTTTAGACATGGACAATCAGTCCTGGTCCTTATCAACGATTTCCCTAACTCATTAGTTCTCAAACAATTTCCTATTCCCACTTCTGAAAGCAGGAATCCTCCCAGCCCTGATCTCATGCCTCCTTCTCTGCCAAACGTATCATGGCTGGTTAATGAGAAAGCAAAGGCATTAAAGGAGACAAGCTGGAAATAAATTCACATAGAACTGGAAGGGACCCCAAGAGGTCATCTAGTCCAGTCCCCTGCACTCATGGCAGGACTAAGTATTATCTAGGCCATCCCTGACAGGTGTTTGTCTAAGCTGCTCTTAAAAATCTCCATTGATGGAGATTCCACAACCTCCCCTAGGCAATTTATTCCATCGCTGAACTATCCTGACAGGACATTTGACTTAAAACGACCTTGCTGCAATTTAAGCCCCATTGCTTCTTGTCCTTATTTTATATCAGTGCTGTTGATTTTTGGCCTCTGTGTAGATTTGACCTTTTAGTAGCATCAAGTCTTTTTCTCCTTGCCTGCAACCCCCAATGCCACAATCTCTCCTAGCTGCCTTTTGGTTTTGTTCTCTTCTGGGTTTGATACCCTGATACTTTGGGGGCAATCTTCATATTTGATCACAGTTGGATTTACACTAAAGAGACACACCCAACAAAGATGCTGAGAGGCACTGGGGTGGGGTGGGGTTTTTTTGGATTTTAAGCCAACCTCAAAAAACCATTCTGAGAAATTAAATGATCTTTGTTCTGTGATGTAACGATCAGGAAAGGTCACTTCATGAAGATGGATGGAGGGCTCACCTTTGTGAAGAAGCTCCATAGAACAAAACTTGAGACTTGTAGCCCTGGTTTTTATACAGTTCTTAGGGGTGGGGAAGTTCGTGTGCAAAATATTTGCCCTCAAAACCTGAACAATAATGGGATCCTCTCACCTGAGATTTCTTTTTGTGAATGTGAATATCCCCTCCATCTGAGCGAGTGCACACAGCACAGGTAACCACGTAGTCCAACTGCAACAGACAACAGAGGTGTCAACTGGTGGTGGGGAAAACAGATGTTCAGAGCTAAGTATCAGTACACAAAACACTCTACATTCATGGTTTTCATCTTTCTGTCTGGCTTCAAAGAAAAACATTTTTGCGTTCCAATTTTCTTTGTGCCTCAGCTCACTGAACACACTGAAACCACTGCTGTTTTATTCATAGCCAAGACACACTTATTCTGATCATCACTTCAATATCTAACAGTTCTGCAAAGACCTTTGCTACGGGGTACAATTGACTCCGGATATAGGTGTGGAAATCCCTCCAGCACTCTATTCAGATGTAAGGTTAGGGGTTAGCTGGAGGAGTAGGTGTGCGACATGTAGTATTTAATGGATGAAATCGTCTCTCTGGGCATTTGAAAAACTGACTCATTAATGAAAAAGGGCAACACCCAGGAAATATCCACAGCCATAAAGTCCTCGGTCATATAACCTGAGAAAACTTGCAACGAACATTTCCCAGCTGTGATGATAATCTAAGAATTCTGATTTGCAGTGAAATGGTTCTATTGTATTCTACATCAAATATTAACAGTGAAAATTGCTCTCTGAGGAACATCTTTGGAATTAGTCTTTTTGGTGGAGAAAGAAGGAAAATGAACACAATTCAGTATGTGTCAAAATGAAAAATCTCCCATTTTGAGATCATAATCAACAAAATACGGTATAGATCTGGAACGATTATAATAAAAATAATCAGCCTCCCAAAAACTCCAATATAACAAAGGTACTAACTAAACACTCCATGTGTTAATGCAAAAAAAGAAACAATCTATAGTGTAGCCGTATCCTCAGACATCTCCAAATGAGACATGGCTTACTGAACATCTGCTGCCAGTAGCTGACAAGTGGCAACTCAGTGGAAATGCTGTGGCAAGAGCTCAAAACAACATTGCATCAACATTTCAAATCTTAATGAAAATGTTGCTCTTTTAAAAACAACAAAACAAAAACATCAGTCTTCTCTTATCATTTGGTGAAGCTCACCTATTTTCTCATTTCGTTACAAACCTCAGCACAGATTCATTGAACATTAGTGGATTTATGGTTTTTAGGTGGGAATCATGTAGCTAGCGAAATCTAAACAAAACATGATGACTTCATCTGTTCGGTATGTTCACTCAGGCCCAGAGAGTAGAAATGAAACACGTGGTTGCTTTTTTCCCTTCCTTTAATTGTTCAAATGCCTCAAACTACATTGTAGACCAGAGCTGGTTTGGAAACTCCTATAACCATGAGTAGGCTGTGAGATTAAAGTGAGCATCAGAAGAGGAAGAGGTTCTTGTAACCTTCTGCAGGATGAGGTTCAGATACACGCTCTCCTCCCAATCGATGTCTGGATCCCCCAGGCCAGGAAGCTTCTTAGAATCCCTACGGTAAACTTCAACTTCAATCTGCTGATAGAAAACAAGACACCCTGGGTAAACATGATATACAAACACCCATTGGTGTGCACACATCTGCACTGTATTTTGAACCTCTGTTTTGAAATTTGCTGCGGTATTTGTCTGCCAGAGCCTAGATTGGTTGACCCTCAGGTCACGAGCAAAGGCCAGCTCTTCTTGCAAGTTTTTTCTGGGGTTGCAGGTAAGGGATGAATGTAGAATAGGGAATTTGGGAGAAATAGTAGTTGCCTGCAATAGCAAGGGACTGGACTAGACCCAGGAGATACACTGAAATGTTTTCTGATGCTTTTGTAGTTCTGAGAATTTGGAAGGGATTTTAGTTTTGGACATTGGTCTCATTTATTGATGGTACAAGTAAAGTTTATGTGTGTTTGCCTAGAGCTTTGGCTAGTCATATTTTAACCAAACACATATGTAATATACTCACATAAAAGGGATAGGATAATGGCACCATGTAAGTGAAATGTGTCAGCAGATTAACGCATAATATAATCGAATGGTGGGTGTTTGGAATGATGGAGGCAGCAGCAGGAATCCTAAATGAAAGGCATCAGACAGGTGTAGAGAAACCTTAATTCTGGTGGATTTGGAAGTGCTTTGTAAGGAATCACTTCACCCACTAGTGAAACACCTTTGGGGTGCACTGTAGCAACTCTGTAGCAATTCTGCATACAATGGACAGGAAGCCAAGAAGAATATTGTATGCATTTGAAACACAAGGGTAATTTCAGCAGAATATAATTCCACAAACTAGAATGTGATCAACACACATCTCTTTATTCATGCAAAAAGTGCTAGGGGATCTTTACTGACCACATTATTTGCAATTGGAGCTCACCCAGAGAGAGAATCTCCAGCACAGCGGAACCTATCACCATTTGGGGTGGGGTTTCAGTGCTGACTGAAAAAAAGAGTATCTACTACATCATTAACAATACTTCCTATAGTCCCTTGGTTTTCCTTAGAGGTTTCCCTCCAAGTATTGACTCTGCTTACCTGTCAAGATCACAAGGTAGTCTGAACTCAAACATAAAACAAAGCCCACATGAATGAAACTACAGATAATGACAATGAGAACAATGGGCCAGGTATGAAGATTAAAACCTGAATAGTGCACATGTATTATTTATAAAATGATGACTGTTTGGCACAGTACCAATACCTTGAATTTGCAGTTTAGTTGGCTTGATCAAATGGCATATATTAAAAAAAAATCTGATGGGGAACATAACCAATAGACCTGACTACATACAATATCTCCAGAGAAGCTATTTAGGTCTGTTAGGTAAATATTTGTTTATATGTTTATAAGCTATTATTTGAAAGAACACCAGAATACCTGAAAGAAATGTATTCCTTACTACAAAAGGGTGAGTGTCCTGAAAATGCCAGATGGCATAGTACAGCTAAGAAGGGTGACTCATGCATCTTTATTTTGTTTTCGTTGGGGCAAGAGGAGAGCCACTGAGTTTTAAAAAACAAAAATACTAAAAATTTCACACTTAAATGCTCATTTATGCTTAAAAAGACACGCCTCCTTAACATCCTTATTGCTAGAACAACGCAAACTGAAACAAAGTTGAAGAGTAAATCACTCATGCTCTATTTGCAACTGGCACCACCCTCTGATATATTGAACTTCCCGCAAGTCAAGGAAGGAGAAAAACTTTGACTAGGTGATACTCCATCAGGATCTGCAGTTCTCAGTCAATGAGTCTTAAGCTACTAAATCACTAAGGAGCATTTGAAAATCCCAAACTTTGGTGCCTAAATATGGCTTTAGAAGCCCGCATTAGGGTCTACTTTTTGATCTGCGTATGAAATAGTTTGCAATAACTTTAATGTTCTGACTACCTACATACATTTCCATTGCCACCCCCAAAGCAATTTTCTTTTAAAAAGGACAAAGACTTTAAAACCTTTTCTCATAGTGGCATAATCTATATATATATAGAAGTCAAGTGGTGTATGTATGTATGTACGTATGTACGTATGACTGCGAAGTCCTCCCGCACCGTTTGAGCCAGAGACTTGAAATTTGGTACAGTGAGGGGTCTTGGGGTCTAGATGCTGGTAAGGGTCGAAAAATTTTCGGATCTCACCTCTGACGCCCCCCAGGGGTGAAAGTCTTTCAGGGCCAATCACATCGGCTGGGCGGTTAGGTGGTGATGATGTCATAATACCCCCCTCCAACAGACACCTCACTCGCTCAGCTCACCCCTCCCCCCTCCCAACGGAACCCCGGAGATCACTCAGCTCACTGCCCCTCCCCCCTCCCAACGGAACCCCGGAGATCACTCAGCTCACTGCCCCTCCCCCCTCCCAACGGAACCCCGGAGATCACTCAGCTCACTGCCCCTCCCCCCTCCCAACGGAACCCCGGAGATCACTCAGCTCACTGCCCCTCCCCCCTCCCAACGGAACCCCGGAGATCACTCAGCTCACTGCCCCTCCCCCCTCCCAACGGAACCCCGGAGATCCCTCAGCTCACTGCCCCTCCCCCCTCCCAACGGAACCCCGGAGATCCCTCAGTTCTCTGCCCCTCCCTCCTCCCAACGGAACCCCGGAGATCCCTCAGCTCACTGCCCCTCCCTCCTCCAACGGAACCCCGGAGATCACTCAGCTCACTGCCCCTCCCTCCTCCAGCGAAACCCCGGAGATCACTCAGCTCACTGCCCCTTCCCCCTCCCAACGGAACCCCGGAGATCCCTCAGTTCTCTGCCCCTCCCCCCTCCAAACGGAACCCCAGAATCCATCAGCTCTGTGCCGCCTCCCACTTGCGAAGGTCCCCGGAATCCCTCGGCTCTGGGCCCCCTCCCCGCCTGCGACAGATCTGAGTTGGGTTTGGTGGGACGGTAAGTGAGGTGGGGGTGTCGGGTTTGGTCGGGGGGTGAGGTGGGGGTGTTGGGTTTGCTTGGGGGGGGTGGGAAGGTATCGGGGTGGGTGAGGGGTGAGGGGTGGGTGTTGGGGTTGGTCAGGGGGTGTCAGCTGTCTGCCACCTCCCCACCTCCGACTGACCCGAGCAGCGCCGGGCACTTATGCTAGTTAAAAATAACAATTGCTGAGCGGGATGCATCTGTCATTGGGTGTTAAGCTGATAAACCAAATGTAACACAGTTGTCTTTCATTCACTATTAAGAATGAATAGGGGTCTGCAAGACAAAAGGCATACCTAAGGTCACTCAGCATTTCCAATAACTTGGGGGGGGGGGCGAGGTAGGTTCGTTGAGTATTGTTTTGGGGGTTGTGTACGTGTGCACACGAGAAAACACACGTAGCCTGGACCAACTGGCTAAAAGGAGCTTGGGAAAGTAAGCAAAGCCATGATCTCCTGTCAGGGAAACAGGACTTTGCACATTCTTTATAAATAAATAAGTTTGCATCAAAGGTACTAGACTCCTCCATCATTTTCTCCTTTCAGTGGACACAACCCACAGGACCCCAAACTTTGACTAGCTTCTAAGGCCATTAAGGGTAACAATGCAAATGCTTATGCACATGTTTAATTTATATATATAAAAGTCAAATGGTGTATGTATTTGACTTTTATATATATAGATATAATCAGTCAAATTATAAATGCTCCCATTTCTTTTTAATTTTGTTATTGGTAGTGATGTTGAGGTGGGGGTGTCGGGTTTGGTCGGGGGGTGAGGTGGGGGTGTCGGGTTTGCTCTCTGCCCCCATCCAATGGACCCCGCACTCGCTCAACTGTCTGCCCCCTCCCCACCTCCGACTGACCCGAGCAACGCCGGGTATTTTCGCTAGTTTCAAAATAAAGTTGCAATAGCACAAATTTTCAGAATTCTTTTACAAAGCATCAAGTGGATTTAAATCACTCTTTTAAATAAAAAAGTGATAGAGTTACCTTCCATGACCTGAACAGTTTATCACGTGTCTTTCAGCAGGTGTCAGGACTAAATGAGTCGATAAGTTGGGTAGGGCCAGCCTGGGCCCAGGTTAGAAGCCTTGAGAGGGCGTTTTATGTGAGGAAATGTGTGAGAGGATTTATTCATGGAGATTCCCCTCTATCATCGCCTGGGTGGTGAGGTGAAAAGAGGCTGTAGGACACAGAAAAGCCGCCTCTAGTGGGACCATGGGATACGCATGGAAACCCTCCTCACCACACAGTAGCATGGCTGCATTGAGACTGCTTCAGTAGGAACTCCTCCCTTCATAGCACACCATGTGATCATATACATTAAAAGATGGTATCATAACTCTCACACACCAGGGTGCTGAATTAAGGTTACACAGGCATTTCTGAACTTTTGAGTGTCTGACTTTGCAACCTTAATAACGTTCTCAACGTAGGTTTTATGTGAGTGTATAATTTCCTAGGTTTGTAAAAGAGCAAACAAATTGCATCATATCATCAGCCAAGTTGGAAACTTTAGATGCAACCCACAGACCTCTATCACTTCAGCTAACAGAGAAACGGATGGCAGTAGTGGAACAGCACTAGAGGGGGGATGAGAGAGACACTTTGCCAATGGGTTTCACAGGGGTTTGCTGACAGCAGAGGAATGGTGAGACTCAGAAACCTTGGGTTCCATTCCAGGCTCTGGAAGGATGCATGGTTTAATGGGCACCAACTCGGTTGCTCATTTCCCCCAAGCTTGACTCCCTTTGCCCCTTCCCTCTCCTTGTCTCAATTCTTGGCGCCTTGTCCCTGTCCCAGTCTAGCCAGTCCCAGTTTCTACTCCTCACCCTTCTCAGCCCAGTCCCAGTCTCCCCACTAGGACTTCCTGGCCCAGGCCCAATTTTCCCCATGAGTCCTAGTCTCACTGCCCAATCATTCCCAGTTTAGCCTCATCCTCAGGTCCTTCTCCTATTTCTCTCCCTCACTCAGGCTCCAGTTGCCACCCACCTTACTCATGTTTTCCACCCCTCCCCCCAGTCCCGGCCTCTCCCTCAAGCTCCTTTTTCCTGTCTCTCTGCCCAGTCAGTCCCAGCTCTTCCCTGACCCCCAGCTTCTTGTCACAACCCTCACTCCTCCTTTCCCACACCCCACTGGTTCCTCTCTGCCAGATAACTCATCTCCCATACCCACTGGCTCCAAGTCTCCCCCTCCATCTTTCTCTCCAGATCGCCATCTCCCCTTGCCCAACCCACTCTTGTCTATCCTCCCAATTTCCATTTTCCTTCTATTATCTCTACCCCACAGCACCTTGTCCCTATCTACTCCCTCAACTCTCACAAGTTCAGCTCCTGCCCTTTCTGCATTCAAATCAGCCAACTTCTGCCTCCATAATGCCTAGGCATCGGTAGGGAGGGCACTGAAAGCACAGGAGAGACAGACCTGGTGCCGAGCCCTAAAGCACAGAACCCTAGAACTGCAGTTGCAGGGAAAGTTCAGTCCCCTGCTGTAGAATCCTTAATGCAGACAGAGCCTTTGGGGAATTTAGCTTCAAAAAACAAAGAAAGTTAACTGAGAACTGTGTGAACTGTGATTTTTCAAAAGGTTTATAACTTGTTTAATTTGATTGGATTTACACTGGGATGGCAAAAGGCACGTCTCTTACACTAGAGCCATTACACTGACAAAGCTGAAGTCTGTTCCAAAGTGTGGGTGGGTCAGAGCTTTTAAAAAAACAGGATCACCAGATTTTAATATGGGCAAAACAATGTATTTTTCCACAGCCACCCTCTAAGAAAAGATTCAGCCCTAGACACTCAGCATGGAAAATTTCAGCCCAAATTGTTGCAGGTTGGCAAAGTGAAAATTAACTTAAAACATTATCTTATCATGGGAAATGTCCAGCAACCATAACAGTAATAGGTGGCACTACCAGCCCCGCCTATAATATTTATCCAGACTGAATTTATAAAGGGAGAAATGTGTTTATCAGCAAACCAACAACTCATATGTGATATGGGTTTTTATTTAGAAATGACCAGACATTTTAATTTTCACTGGAGTTAGCGCTACAGAATTATTAAACACAAAACCCAGACAAAAGTAAAAACCCACTCCCCCTTTTCACATACACTTAATCATTTACAATCTGCACCTGATGCCCCTGGAATGCGAACTGGAGCCCACATTCAAGAAGGCAGGGTTCTCAGTAGCTATGGCAACTAGGCTCTTGGCTCTAAAGCCCTAACAAAGCCTCCAGCAATGATGCAATTGTGAACTGGCTTGTGTAATGGGCAAAGTTCAGTCATGAACAACAACAAAAACCCAAAATCAAATTAATTTAATTTCCATGAATATTAATTATCTAAAGTTTTTTTCTTTTTGTAATAATAAAGTTGACAGAACAATAAAACTGCAGTCAACTAAAAATTGTTTGTAAGGTAGCTTGTTTTCCCAGGATTTTCCACGCTCCGATAAACCAAAATGGCAAAAAGCTAACCCTGTGGTATATTGCCAGCATTGTGCAGGGGCTCCTTCAAGAATCCCAACAAGGGAATGAATGAACAACAGCTGCGGTTCTCAGCTGGAACTGCCCAGGGAACCCCTTCTCAACACCCCCCCCCCGCACACACACACATTGACAGTAAGGGAAGGACAGGGTGTCCATGACCCTCCTGTGAGAACCCATGTATCAGAGTCCCAAGAGAAAGGACGTAGTTATCTCTGCTCTTCCAAAACTCTTAAAATGTGTGCTTAACATTAACATTTACTTCAGTGGGATTACATATAACATGTGTTTGAAGTTAAGTACGTGTGTCAGCGTTTGTGGGATCAGGACCTTAGATCACGATGGAGTATCCTGTCACCACACAAGCTACAGAGAGTCTTTGATGATGCTTTAAGAAAGTGGGACCTACTTATGGAGTAAGGTGATACCGAGCGTGTTTAAGCATCAGAGTCTGGGCCTATATAAGATGCTTAATGGGCCAGCTACTGTGCTACAGAACTGAGAAATGCTCAGGATAAATGATTTTAACAATAACAGGAAAGAGTCACGTCCAACTTTCCAGTGGCAGGAGACATTTTGCAGGCTTGCGAGACCACCACATAACCAAATAATTCAGTGGTTAGTCTGGCATCTTGTGGAGCTGATGTTGCCTTTTCTAGGTAATGCATTATTTTACGGCCCTTTTAAATCCATGCCCCCATTTCCAACAGTACCCTATGGAGTGTGGGTTTCAGGGAGATTAGGGTAACATGTGTTTTTTAATTGTAGCAGATCTTTTGGCACATCTTAACCCACACAGATTTATGTAGAAATATACAATACGGCCTATAGCTATTTGTATGGTAGCAATATACAAGCAGCAATGTCAGGGTATCGAAAAACAACAGAAGTTTGGAGGGAGGAAAAAATAATATTGAGCCAGACCTTTACCCGATGTAAAGCAGAATTCATGGATTCATAGATTCTAAATCCAGAAGGGACCACTATGATCATCTAGCCTGAACTCCTGTCTAACATGAGCCACAAGAAAATGAAGTAAGAGAGGATACAGCCGTGGGTAGGAGAATGGATACAAGGAGAAAGGGTAATGTAGATACCAGTCTAATAGGTGATACTGGCGGTAGAATGTCCATGCCTCATCGGGTAAAGAATATGTGCAAGGCCAAATAGCATAAATTAAGATGTTTGTACACCAATGCGAGAAGCCTAGGTAACAAAATAGAGGAACTAGAACTACTGGTGTAGGAAGTAAAACCAGATATTATAGAAATAACAGAAACATGGTGGAATAGTACAGGTATTGAAGGGTATGTGCTGTTTAAGAAAGACAGAAATACAAGTAAAGGTGGTGGAATAGCATTGTATATCAATGATGAGGTAGACAGCAAGGAAATAAAAAATGATGGAACGGATAAGAGTCTGTCTGGGGAAAAAATCACATTGGACAAGAAAGCTATGAGAGCCTCCCCTGGGATAGTCTTCGGGGTGTGCTATAGACCACCAGGATCTAATTTGGATATGGATAGAGACCTCTTTAAATGTTTTTAATGAACTAACTACTAAAGGGAATTGTGTGATCATGGGAGACTAACTTCCCAGATATAGACTGGAGGACAAAGGCTCAGATTTTCCTAGCTGATGGATTCCTTCATCAAGTAGTTGCTGAACCAACAAAGGGGATGCCATTTTAGATTTGGTTTTGGTGAGTAGTGAGGACCTCACTGAAGAAATGGTTGTAGGGGACAACCTTGGGTCGACTGATCATGAACTAATTCCATTCAAACTGAATGGAAAGAAACAAAACTAGATCGGAGACTAGGGTTTTTGATTTCAAAAGGGCTACCTTTAAAAAATTAAGGACATTAGTTAGGAAAGTGGATTGGACTGAAGAACTTTTGGATCTAAAGGCAGAGGAGGCCTGGAATTACTTCAAGTCAAAGTTGCAGAAACTATCAGAAGCCTGCATCCCAAGAAAGGGGAAAAAATTTATAGGCATGATCTGTAGACCAAGCTGAATGAGGAAGGATCTCAGGGAGGTGATTAAGAAAAAGCAGAAAGCTTACAAGAAGTGGAAGTTGGGAGGGATCAGCAAGGAAAGCCACCTTATTGAGGTCAGAACATATAGGTGAGAAAGTGATAGGAGATAAAACGAGAAAGGCTAAAAGCCATGTAGAGTTGGACCTTGCAAAGGGAATTAAAACCAGCAGTAGAAGGTTCTTAGCCATCTAAATAAGAAGAAAACAAGGAAAGAAGAAGTGAGACCGCTAAACACGGAGGATGGAGTGGAGTTTAAGGATAATCTAGGCATGGTCCAATATCTAAACTAATACTTTGCCTCAGTCTTTAATGAGGTTAATGAGGAACTTAGGGATCACAGTAGGATGACAAATGGGAATGAGGATATGGCGGTAGATATTACCACATCTGAGGTAGAAGCGAAACTCAAACATCTTAATGGGACTAAATTGGGGGCCCCAGATAATTTTCCTTCATGGCAGACTGACAGAGGCCCTAGGGGTTTTTTCACCTTCCTCTGCACCATAGGGCACGATTCACTTGCTGGAGGATTCTCTGTACTTTGAAGTCTTTAAACCACGATTCAGACATAGGTTAGGAGTTTAGTACAAGAGTGGGTGGGTGAGATTCTGTGGCCTTCACTGTGTAGGAGGTCAGACTAGATGATCATAATAGTCCCTTCTGACCTTAAAGTCTATGAGTCTAAGAATTTCTAATTATGTGCAAGTCGATTGTGATATCCCCAGCGCTACTTTTAATATTGGATGCAGAACTGATTATATATTATACGTTAACCTGGATAAAATGACAAAGAGAGAGTGTAATGGCGTCTGTCACTCACCCGGCAGCGCCCCCGTCTGGTCGTCCTGGGAATTAGCTCTTTTGACCCTGGAGCGCCCTCTGCCGGCCGACGTCCGCTTCTCCACACTGGCCCCGTGCCCTTCCCGGACCCCGGAGCCCCTTGCTGAGGGTGCTGCACCCTGCAGTACCCCCCTGGTTTTAGGGTCTCCCCTCCCCAGGGAACCCACCACCCACTATCCCCAACTCGCCTCAGAATGTGCCACTGTCAGTCACTACTTGCCCCTGCTCACTGGGGCGGACTGCAGTATCATGGCTACTCATCACCAGCAAGAAGGGGTTGGCCTACTACAGCTATCACCAGCCCTGGGCCGCCCCCTGGCAACCCCCAGTACCCCATGAGTCGGGCCTTCCCTAGGCTCAGCAAGCTGGGGCCTTCTCGCTAGAGCTTAGGCTCCCTGGCTCCCAGCTGCCTTGCCCTCGCCCTGTCCCAGTCTGGGTACCCCGGTACAGGCTCCGTGCAGCCAGGCCCTGTCTCCCTCTGCTTACAGAGAAGACTGACTTTAGGCCCTTGCCTGCACTTGCAGCCTGGGGCTCTCAGGCTAGAGCTTTCCCCAGCTCCTACTGCCTAGCCCCAGCCCTGCACCCAGCCCAGTACCTTCCTTACAGCTTCCTGCAGCAGGCCTGTCTCCCTCTGCTTACTGAGGAGACTCCCCTGCTTCTCTGTCTCCCAGCCCTTATATCCTGGCTGGGAGTGTTTGGGGCGTGGCCACACAGCTGAACCCAACTCCCAATCAGCCTGGGAGTTTGCAGGCTAGCCTCCCAGGCTATTTCAAACCCCTTTTGGGGCTTTTCCAAGCCCCTTTCAGTAGGGGGCGGGTGGACACCCCGCCACAGAGAGAGAGAGAGAGAAAAAAAGATGTTTCTCTAATTTCTTAATAAGAATAATTGTACAGAACCTTCAAAAAATACAGAGAGATTCATTGTATAGAACCTTTTCTTTGGGGACAGCTGGAGACATTTATCAGATTTATAATGCTAGCTGCAGTCATATCATTGAAAGTCACTGACCTTGTAGGATTTAGTAGTCTTCATACTGGAAGAAATATATAAAATGACAGTAATGATCAGGGCCAGCTCCAGGCACTAGCGCAGCAAGCACCTACCTGGGGTGGCAAGTCCCAGAGGGTGGCCTGCCGGTCGCTCTTAGCAGTCAGGCAGGCTTTGGCAGCACGTCTGTGAGAGGTCCGTGGATTCGGCAGCATGTAAACTGAAGCCGCTGGACACACATGCCACCCACCGAAACACCGCCGAATCGGCGGGGACGGTAGACTTCCTGCAGGCGTGCCACCGAAAGCCGCCTGACTGCCGTGCTTGGGGCAGCAAAAACCCTAGAGCCGCCCCTGGTAATGATTACAAATAATATAAGGAATGATGAGGAAGAGAGAATGAAAACATCTGATTGTATAAAACATTTATGCTTTGGCACTGGGGGAAGATTGAATTGTAAAAAAAAATAAAAAATCATTGTCTACTTTGTTGTCACTTAATCAGATGTACAATGATGAAATTTGCATGGTGGGGAAAGAAAAAGAAAGAAAGAAGTATTCTGTCAGAAGAACATTTTGACAGTACAGCTGTACAATCAGCAGGACTATTGTGCTTTGATTTGATGGTTTATTATCTGAGGAGGTTAACAAGCAGCATGCATTCCACTATGTATAACAAAGTACAATGTGGCTTCCAGTCACCTAAACTTACTTCATATTTAGGAGCAACACTTGGCTGTCTGCAGAAGCTAAGAGAAATGTTCAAATTTTCTAGTTTATTTAAGAGATTAAAAACCAAAATTTACTAGCTTTTTTATGTCACAAGTTAGTACCAATAAATTGGAGCTAAACCTAAAAGTAATCTTTATTTGTATACACTGTACTGCATGAGAATTTCCCTTCCTAACCTGGCTAATAGCTTTCTAGAGAAGATGGTATCCATATCAGGGGGTAACAGGGCTGTGACTAATTAGAGAAAGGGCTCTCCATGTAAACTTGTTGAACACTAGGGTCCAGATTCCAAGCTGAGCTAATTTAAAAGCCAGAAGTTGGAAAAAAGGAAGGAATAAAAAGACATTTGGCCAATTTCTGCAAAAGAAGGTCTGTTATCCTATAGCATATTTGCTAGTGCTTTGTCCACTCCACTTTCCCCCTCGCATGTTGGTCATGCATCACTGGACACTCCGAGCTTTCAGATAGTTGATCACGTTCCTCTCTAGCTTCTCACTTATCCATCACCTTTGCTTGACAGACAAGACAAAGTGTGTGTGAGGAAAGAGAGGCACAAAGCAGTGAAGTTCTCTCTCTCTCCCCTTACCCATCAGACTGGGAGGCAAGATATGGAAATATCCCTTGATGTGAGCAACAGATTGCAATAAGAAAGGGTATCAGGGATAGCTGTGTTAGGGCTGGTCTCCACTACGGGGGGGAGGGGAAATCGACTGCAGATACGCAACTTCAGCTACGTGAATCACGTAGCTGAAGTTTGCGTATCTGCAGCCGACTTACTGCTCGTCCTCATGGTGGCGGCGGTCGGCAGCGCGCTCCCCCGTCGACTCCAGCTGGAGTTCCGCAGTTGACGGGGGCGCCACGCGCGATCGATTTCTCGCGTCTTTGTAAGACGCGAGAAATCGATCGCCAGAAGATCGATGGCTACCCGCCGATTCGGCCGGTAGTGAAGACATACCCCTAGTCTGTATCCACAAAAACAACAAGGAGTCTGGTGACACCTTAAAGACTAAACAGATTTAATTGGGCACAAGCTTTTGTGAGTAAAACACACTCTTCAGATGTGTGGAGGGGCTTTCCTGAGCCTAATACTATTTTGACTAATGTAGCTGCCTTTTTTGCAGTCCTGCACGTCTTCCAAGGCTTCACTTTTGTAAATTATGCCAGCTGAGCTATAGAACCCGCTTCCTCTCCAAATAACTTCCCAGAGTATGTGGAGAAGTAGAAAGAAGAGTGTATAGAGGGGCTCGGCTCATTTGGAAACAGGCCTAGGGAAAAGTCCTGGGTCCAAAACCACTCGTCGCTCTTGAAAATCCCAGGGTACATCGGAGCGCAGGCTAGAGCCTGGGCTCTGAGGCCTGGCGGCGGAGGGGTCCCAGGTGCTAGGCTATAGCCCGAGCCCAAACATCTACACAGCCATTTTTAGACCCATAGCACAAGCCCTGTGAGCCCAAGTCAGCTGAGGTAGGCCAGCTGTGGGTGTTGAATTGCTGCGGAGACATACCTTGAGATTTTCAAGAGTTTCTAGTGTATTTTGGACCAGGACTTTTCCCTAGCCCCATTCCAAGTGAGCCGCAGGTCTTTCATTGCAGCGTAGATGCACCTTCATTCCCTAGTGTTCCAGTGATGTACCCGACTCCTGGCTAACGAGGTGCAGATTAAGAAAATGAATCTCTAGCTAGATTTTTTCTAATACAGGTTGTCCCTCTCCACTTCAGGAGCTTGGTTTGGGTTTGTTAGGTTCTACAAAATGTAAAAGTCTTTCTAAGAAAATAAGCTAGCTGCCAATCCATAGATTCAAATCATGGCCCCACTGAAGGTAATGGCAAAACTCCCACTGACTTCAGAAGGGCCAGGATTTCACCCACAGACTCACTTAGTGATGATTTGGGAGAAGGGTTCTTCCTGCTCCATAAAGTGCAGGTGTTTGCTTTGTCAGTCTCTGAATAGACGTTCAGGGGCAAAGTGGGATTTAATTTTATGCATTGACAACTACCTTTTTCTTGGCCAACTACCTTTCTTGGCCAACTACCTTTCTTCTTTGCCAAGAGTCTATTATACAGTACTATCACAGAACAGATCTCTTGTTTGGTGTTACACTGTGTGGCCTTGTCATTAGGGTGAATTACTGTTAGGTCTTCATTTTCTTGTAGAGTGAACATCGTGTTCCCTGTGGCCTTTACTGCTATCGGGAGCGTAAATTGGATATTGTTATTTCATGTAAGTAATTTTTGTTCTTGTGTGCGCACACAGAAATTGCCCATCTTTTCTTTAGCGGCCTACAAATTTGGTTGGCTCTATGTCTATTTGAGAAGACTCCTGCCTTGTTCCTGTGGCACTGGAATGGCAGATTATACCCTTAAAGAGAATTTAGATGCTTATAATGTTCCACAGGCAGTTAAAAGCAGCACCTTGCCCTCTAGTTAAACCAGAGATTGAGAGTTTGTTCCTGTAATGTAGTGCTTGTAACTGGGAATCTCCTTCAGAGTTTGTGGAAGTGCAGTTTCTTTAGAATGAGACAGAACTAGAATTCTTCCTCTCTGCTTCAATATATGATTTCAATGAAACGAAGTAGAAATAAATATTTAACTTCTAGCTATCCTACTAGCTTTATTCAATTTCCCCATATCTAGACTCTTATTGTTGCTTCAAACATGACAGTCCGATCCCTATAATTCCTGACCCGCAGATCCTGAAAATAAAAGTGTGTATTTAAATATCTTAGTTGTCTGTAACTTGGATCCACTAATCCAGAAATAATTTTCCTGAATTCCAGTTTGTTTTGTGTTTTAGCTTCACATTCAAAATAGCTTTGAAAGCAGCTGACTTGGGGAGGAAAAGAAACCAAGGTGGAAAATGCCATATATGCCACAATTCTGCATGGTTGCTGGTGAGTGAGTGAGTGAGTGAGTGAGTGAGTGAGTGAGTGAGTGAGTGAGTGAGTGAGTGAGTGAGTGAGTGAGTGAGAGAGAGAGAGAGAGAGAGAGAAGCAAACAGTAGTTTTGGACTGGTGACTCTGGGAAGTAGAAAGCATCGAAGTGAAAATTCTCTGGCTTTGAGCAGAGATGTGTGGAATGTTTTGGTGTGATAGATTGGCCTCCACTCTTGTCGTCTCTAACTAGAGATAAATTAAGTTTGTCTTTAAAGTTTTGCCATTTCTGAGCTGAAATGTATAGTTCTAACTCTGATTTTAGAGAAAGGGAAAAGGTGGGTGACAATTTTTTTTTTTAAATGGACCACCTTCTGTTGAGGAAGGGACAAGCTTTTGAGCTTCAGAGCTCTTCCTCCGATTATAAGATACTGACCGCACAGAAATGGTCTTTCTGAAGTGTAGCTTTGGCACTGAGAAAGCTGTTGTCATTGCTGCAAGGCAAAATAAGAAGCATGTTTTAACTACTCTGGGAAATGGAATCATTACTTCCTGCATAGGATTGAAGAGATTGTGATCAACATGAGAAAGATGAAGAATCAATGCTTTAACATGCTGACAAACTGTTCTTAGCTCCTGTCTTATACTAGTATTCTGAAAACAGTAACATCTTTCATTCATTGATTCAGTCCCTCAATGATCTGGGTTTCAGTCTCCATAAATTTGTTAAATTGTTGTTCCTATTCTTGTACATGTCTGCTAATTTAAGCATTAGCCAAGTGTGGTCAAAGGTCAGCTGGTGACCAATGTATTTACATAGGTGTCATTGACAAAAACATTTGTCCTAGATTTTCACTCTGTTAATGTGTCTCCTGCAGCTCTTTGCATTATATGATATTAAAACACTGTGTGATTTAATTATTAACCAATCTAAGTTAGTAAAAACATTCTAATTGGTTACTATGTTATTAACTAATTGTAGAATACTCGGTCATATATACATATTTATATTTGTATATTTATTTATTTTTGGGTAATGCTGATTGATAGTTCGCTTCCTGAACCACTGATGTCTGATTATCACTGCATTAGAGAGATATGGAGAAAGCAAGATTGGAATAAGTTAATAAATTACTGTATTTCAAACTATATTGGCCAGAGTGGGAAAGATTTATAATGGGTGACTGAATATAAAGTGTGGAATACAAAACTGGGAATGTAAATGGACTAGATTTAAGATTTTCTGCCCTGAGAATTTTGCTATCATTGACATTTGAATATTATGATTATAAAGCTCTGATTTTGGTTGCATAAATTATATACAAGACTGATAAGTTTCTGGCCTCAAGAGAGACATTTTCATACCTGCAATTGTTAACTAGTTGACACCCCATCATGTAACTCACTGACTAATCACACTGATCCTTCTTCAGTGCATTTTGGTGCTTGAGAAGTGGACTGATGAGATAGGAGTTCTCTGACAATGAGCCACTTTTCTTGAAGCCCAGCTTTGGTGGCTCTCCCCTGTCCTTTAGTCCTCCAGTGACTCACAGGTGCTGCATTTGAAGTAATGAATAATTCATGACATTTTTCTCCCCCATCAGATGGGGAATTGGGTTTCTATTTACTTCCCTCATAACGAAATACATCTCTGCCACAGAAGCTACGTTTAAAATATAAGCAAGCAAATTTGTGGCCTTGTTTTCTTTTAACATCTAATATAGTAAGAATAAAATGTATTTAGTAGATTCCAGTAAGATGTAATTTCAATTACATAGCTCAATCCTGCTACACTTTTATATAGTTTATATTAGGAATTGACTTAGCTGCTGCTCTTGTTTTCTTAAATTCATTTTATTTAAATTATTCAAAAATCCTACAAAGATTTTAAACACATATAGCCACAGAAACTATAATTATATATCCATTACCCACACATATTATACATATACACCTAATATTAAACTTAAATAGCACTACAAATGATCAAATTTAGTGAGAGTGCTTTAACCCCCATGGCCACACCCAAATTTAATCCAACAGAGAAGATATTTTATTGATCACCACACAATAAATTTACTGGGAACAAAGTCCTGTGGCACCTTAAAGACTAACTATAAAGTTTTGAAGCATAAGCTTTCGTGGGCTAATACCCACTTCGTCGGATGCATCCGACGAAGTGGGTATTAGCCCACGAAAGCTTATGCTTCAAAACTTTATAGTTAGTCTTTAAGGTGCCACAGGACTTTGTTACCTCTGCTATTCCAGACTAACACGGCTACCTCTCTGATTCTTAATAAATTTACTGTTTCTTCTGTTACATTCCTAAGTGTGCAGGAATATAGATTCTCAAATGAGTTTTAGATATTCTAATGCTCTCTTCTGTGATGCATTCTGATGTCACAGATAGGAGACTACCAAATAGCAGAATTTTTATCTTCACAAATTTATAGGATCAATAAAATGTCAGCAAGATAAAGCGTGAAGGTAAATGCAGGAGGAGTTTTTGTAGGTAACTTGCATGTTTTCTAAGGCTTTGAAATTCCTTTAAGAAAATCATAGTAAAACTCTAGCAATGCAAACAGGCTCTCTTTTTCACTTTCAGGTTTTCCAATGAGAGTGATTTTGCCTAACTTAACATTCTCCTCTTCCAGGAATACTGGCAGCTCCTACTCACAACTATGACCAGAACACAACTCGAAGACTCTCCAAAATATTAAGCATTCAGGCAGTACAGCTGTCTGTGAACCGATTCACACACACAGTGACTGTAATCTCTTCTCACATTCTAACTATGCAGAAGGGGCTGGTGAGTTGCTGGGCAGGCGGACATGCAGAATCTTGCTACTTGTTTCTGAGACTGATTTTCAACCAGTTCTTTGGAACTGCCAGAAGTTACAACTTACACTAGATTCTTCTCCCTACAGCCCCAGAGACTGCTAAAAAACCCAAACCATCGTTGGTTAGTAAGGTAAAGTAAAAAGAGTTTAAATTAACCACAATATGAAACAAAGAAATTGCCATTTCTGTTAGATGACATCTCAGCTCAGACTGTCAGATCATATAGTCTGGCAGATGGTGGATGAAATTTTCACAGTGAACAAGGGATTTAGACACTTAACTTGTTAATTTCATTGGAAATTCATGTGCCCAAATCCCTTTGGCTTTGAAAATCTCTACCAACTTGCCTCCCAACAGCCAATACCTGGTACTTTAAGGGGAGATAGTACAAAGATAGCACTCAAATTCTGGAGGCCCATTAGTTTATAATCCATGGGGTTACAATTCTCTCTATTGCTGAAGATGGAGCACCAACACTGGTAACTTTTATGCCTTCAGGACAATTAGCTGTTTGGGTAACTAAGTTACTAAGTGACTCCAACACTACTTATTTATTCAAATTTATGCCAACCAAGAGAGCACCCACCTCAAGCTCTGGGCACCCTTGACAAACTCAAAACATATAACAAAAGTATTAGTTCCTTCTCAGCCCTTCCAGAGACGTGGTGCACATTCCACGTGGCAAAGAAGAATTCAGAGGGAAATGGGTTGATACAATCTGGCACTGATGACATGCTGCCACTTCAGGTTTTACTTTGGTCTCTTCCTTGGTGAGTTGCCAAGAAAGCCATGCTACGATTTCCCTTAATCCTCTGAGATCACAGTTTCCCTACTGTGTTCTACAGAAAAAAAAAATCAGAGCTGTCTGTAAATGTACCAAAATGTAATTCTTTAAAAAATATCTATTGCAGGGAGCAGTGGCAGAGAGATTTACATTAGTGGTACAGCCATTATACTCCTTAAATCAAGGGCCTGATTCCATTTATGCTAAGGCCTCTTTACATCACTCCTGCAGTAAAAAAGGGGTTTTAATGTAAACGAGGATCACGTCTTAAATTTTCACTAAATTATACTGGCTGGTGTAGCACAGAGTGGGAAGTGAGGTGGGTGTTTTTTTCCCTGATCTTGAAATAATGGAGTATGAACAACTGAGGGTATGATTAGACTACAGGGTGTAGCGCTGTTTGTTATAGCGCTTCCCTATTTAGCGCTACAGGTGTTGCGCTAGAGGGTGTTCATATTGAAGCCCTCTAGTGCCAAAGAGTGAACAGATTATCCGCGCTTCTGGCGGTACTGAGAGTACCGTGATAGGACAGGTATCCCACAGAGCACCTCTTCTGAAATCTGGCACAGTGCTTTGTGGGGAAGGGGGCGTTTATTGCGGCCATTCTGCATCTGGCTAAAACTCAGCCCGCCCACCACAGCCCCGCCGCCCGCAGCGGCAGGGGACCCCACAGCCCCGCCGCCCGCAGCGGCAGGGGACCCCACAGCCCCGCCGCCCGCAGCGGCAGGGGACCCCACAGCCCCGCCGCCCGCAGCGGCAGGGTCCGGCAGCCCGCCCGCAGTGGAGGAGGGTGTGACGTGGGGTCACCTGAGGAGGTGACAGGAGAGTTTTAAATGCTGGCCAGAGAGGATGCAATGGGGATCCTGGGCCATGATGCTGGAGGCTGGAGGCTCACTATAACGCAAGGGGTGTGCACATTGCAACCCTTGCGCTAAAACGGCAGCGCTAAAAGCTTTATTCCTCTCGTTTTGAGGTTTACCAGTAGCACTTTAAACCGTCAGTAAAAGCGCAAAAAGTGCCTTGAAAGTGTGTTCTGGCAGTGCTATTGTAGCGCGAAAGGGTTTTAGCGCTAAAAAAGCCCCAGTCTAACCATACCCTGAGAGTCAGAGGTTCCCCCTTAAACCGCTAATGCTCTGTTAAATATGAAAAAATGTTTATTCTAAGTTGCTCTGATTTCTCTGCTCATGATAGATGGTTCCTGTGATTTTGGGTACAGAGATTCTGAAGACTAAAACCTTAGAAACTTGGAACTGCCAGAAGTTCCTATGCACTCTTGCCATAAATTAAAAAGAAAAACTGTCACTCAAGAGTCTAATTCTCTTTCCTGGATAGAATCAGAATCGTAGGATTGGAAGGGACCTCAAGAGGTCATCTAGTCTAGTCCCTTGCACTCAAGGCAGGACTAAGTATTATCATTCTAGACCAGGGGTCTCAAACTCAAATGACCACGAGGGCCGCATGAGGACTAGTGCACTGGCTCGAGGGCCGCACCACTGACACACACACATACCCTCGCTGCCCCGGCTGTGCCCCCACTCCACCCCTTCCATGAGGACTAGTGCACTGGCCCGAGGGCCGCACCACTGATACACACCCCGCCCTTGCTGCCCCGGCTCCGCCCCCACTCCACCCCTTCCAAGAGGTTCCACCCCTTCCCCACCTCCTCCTCTGAGCACGCAGCTCCCCATTCCCTCCTGGAAAGCACTAGGCACCACCAACAGCTGTTTGGCAAACAAAGCAAGAGCAATCTAGGAAGTCCAGAGCTAGAAACACGTGCGGCCCAGCCAGTCAGCAGAGAAGCCTCCACTTCTGGCCCCTCCGTCCTGCAAACTGCTATGAGGGGACCGGGGGGGGTGGTGGTGTAGGAAGCTTGGCGGGCCGCAGGGAAGGGCTTGGCGGGCCGCATGTGGCCCCCGGGCCGCATGTTTGAGACCCCTGTTCTAGACCATCCCTGACAGGTATTTATCCAACTTGCTCTTAAAAATCTCCCATGACAGAGATTCAACAACCTTCCTAGGCAATTTATTCCAGTTATGAATAGAATCAACATCCTAGATTGAAAACACACACACACAAAGAGTAGAATGGGCCTGTTTTTAGGAGTCAGGAGCTGAGAAGAGTATGCAGTTTGGAGGTGGGCAGATTTAAAATGCAATATAAAATGTGATTGGTGTTGAAAGCCCAATATTTTGTCTCATTCTCCCTCGCCTTTACAGATCCAAATAAATAAGAGGTACGTTTATAGTGCAAGTGATGGGATGGCAATCAGAGTCTGCAGACAGTTGTCTGTCTTTCACAAGATAGTTGACAAAGCTGCAAAGTCAAACTAAAAACCAGACCAACCATAAATCAAAATTTAAAAGTAACAGATCAATGTTTCACTTCACAAGACAGGCTGAATAACACCATAATAAAAAGCAGTTGCAACCGCCAAGCAACACAAACCCTCATTTCAAACAGGAACCTACACGACAATTTTCAAAAGAACCTGTAAAATATGTGAGCCCACAAGACCTTCTAAAGTACTGCAATATCCCCAAGAGGAAACAGCCTAATTCTCAGAGCTTGACCCAGGCACAATATTGAAGCGTGCAATGTGCCCTCCGCTCAGTGTGCCAGGCTACAGCACACAAGAGCTCTTATTTCCCACATCAACCATCACAGAAGGCAGTTCACTGAGGCTGAATTTGAAACAAGGACTTTATTTACGAAAAAGCCTCACAGATCAGAAATATTTATGATTGCAGTTATGCTTGGGGCTTCATCTAGCCCAGGGGTGGGCAAACTATGGCCCACCAGCCATTTGTATCCGGCGTGCAGCGGGGGGCCGGGAACGCCCCCCACTGCAGGGCCCCGCGCTCCCCAGCTGGGGAGTCGAGAGTGCCGCCTGCCCTGGGGCCCGCGCCCCCCAGCTGCGGCGCCAGAGGCCGGGCTGAGCGCCGTGTGCCAGGGGCCTCGCTCTCCCCAGCTAGGGCGCAGGGAGTGCCGCCTGCTGCAGGGGCCTGGGCCGGGGCCATGGCTGAGCGCCGCCTGCCGCGTGGCCCTGAGCTTCCCAGCCGGGTAGCCGGGAGCGCCGCCCGCTGTGGGGCTCTGCGGTCTGGGCGCTCAGGGCCGGGCCCAGCGCCGCCAGCCACAAGGCCCTGCACTCCTGAGCCGGGATGCTGGGGGCCGGGAGAGCGCGGCCCTGCACTCCCGAACCGGGTGCTGGGAGCGCAGCCCGCCGTGGGGCCCTGCACTACTGAGCTGGGGCACAGGGCGCCAGCGGAGCACTACCAGCCGCAGGGCCCCATGCCTGGCTGAGCACATGGAAGGAGCAGGGTTAGGGGGAAGCTTAGGTGATAGGGTCCCTGGGGTGATCTTAGGGTGGGGGGGTCTCGGGAGGGGACAGTCAGGGAACAAAGAGCAGGGGGGCTTAGATAAGAGGGTGGGGTCCCGGGGCTGGTGGTTAGGGGTGTGGAGGAGGTTTGGGAGGGCAGTCAGGGAACAAAGATCGGGGGGCTTTGATAGGGGGTTGGGTCCGGGGGGGGAGGGGTCAGTTAGAGAGGGGAGTCTTTGGAGGGGGTAATCAGGGGACAAGGAACAGGGGTTTTTGGATGGTTAGGGAGGTCTGAGGGGGGCAGTCAGGGGGCGGGAAGTGGGTGGGAGTTGGCGCTTCCCTACCTGGCCCACCACACAATTTTGAAACTTAATGTGGCCCTTGGGCCAAAAAGTTTGTCCACCCCTGATCTAGCCCAATATAAGCAAGGGGTTATTTGATCTCCTAATCCCTATAGGAAAGATGAATAATTTCAAAAGTTTTAGGAATCAGAAATTAGCTAAGTGTACATATGTGAATGAAACTGTTCAAGTGGACAAGCATTAAAAGTGATTCTTCTTTCCCATTGGGAAGAATAAGAGGTCAAAAGACCCACATTTTTACCAGGCTAAATGAAGCCACAATCTTGTTTTATGTAAGATAGTAATACAACTGTGGAATTTCAAGGGTTCAGGTAAAGCGTAGCTTTCCTCTAAGAGCTACAGATTTCCAAAATGCCCTGTCCTAAGTCTTCAGAGAAGACTACTAGACGTCAGTTGAATCAGCAACTGTTGTTCACCTAAGATGTTGAATTTAGGATCTCTGCTAGTAGCATTACTGATTGAAGACACTTTACCCCTCTTCCCTCCCCCCATCTTCAAAAATTGGGGGAGGGAGGGGAAGTCCCAAGATGCCCTCTGACTGAAATTCCCTCTCTCAACAAATAGGTTTTGATGCCTGAGGTTCTGTCTACTAGTTGCTTGTACATCACTTCATCACCCCTTTATATGAGTTCCAAAGGCTGTGTGTAACTAATTGTCGAGTGTCTAATGGGTGCAATATTGGATTGTCCTGGTATGTATGGATGCACCAAACCACCACTATTTTGGTAGCTGGCTTTCTCTCTCTCCTTCTGCAGTATTTAAGCCTATATATACACACACACACCCCAGGACAATCCAATATTGCAGCATATATATATACACATTTCTGGTGGAGCTATTATGAAAACAGCACTGTGTTCGTCTATATCCAGAAGGTTCCTTTTTGCAACTATAAGTAGAAGCATTTTATATATATGGTGCATATTTATATATAATGGTGCATATTTATAAATATGGTGTGTGGTAAACCCAGGGCAGGCGACGGACAGAGAA
Source organism: Sternotherus odoratus (assembly GCA_032164245.1). Classification (NCBI taxonomy): domain Eukaryota; kingdom Metazoa; phylum Chordata; order Testudines; family Kinosternidae; genus Sternotherus; species Sternotherus odoratus. The sequence goes on from JAVMKO010000001.1 coordinate 108,530,596, forward strand.
GGTTGTGGTGAGAGGGATAACTGCAGTTTAATTGGATCCAGCTGAGGCAAGTTAAGAAGGCTGGCAGAGCCCTTTAAAGAGACTCCTCCCCAGAGAAGAATGTGGGAGTTGAGGAGCGAGTTTGGAGGCAGGAGGAATTAGAAGAGTGAGTTTGGTGAAAGCGGAGAGGAGTGAAGGAGAGCGAGAGACAGACACAGAGAGGCTGCCAGCAGACAGGAAAGCAGGAAGGAGAGAGTTAGCCCTTTCTAGCCAGCTGGGAGCCAAACCCAGCCAGAAGAGAACGGCTAAAGGGCCTGAGTCCGGGGAGTCTGAGAAGCCACCTTGTCACATATATATTTTATATATATGGTGCATATTTATATATAAATAAAATGCTTCTACTCCTTATAGTTGCAAAAAGGAACCTTCTGGATATAGACGAACACAGTGCTGTTTTCGTAATAGCTCCACCAGAAATGTGAACTGCAATAGCTCATCTCATTTGAGCATTAACACTGAAGCCTACGGATACCATTATTGAAATCCACGTTCTTAACTACAGCATTTCACTGCAGGCCAATTTCACATGAACATTTGTGGTGGGCAGAGCTTGATTTTTCTAACCCTTAATTTACAGGAGGATCATTGCAATACTTCAGACAAGTAAGGCACAGCAAAAGGCCAAATTCTGTGCTAAATGGTTGAAAAATATTTTCCAGGCTACACTATGCAGCAGAACATCAGAGTTACAAACACCGTGGGAATGGAGATTGTTCGTAACTCTGAAATGTTTGCAATTCGGAACAGAACATTATGGTTGTTCTTTCAAAAGTTTACAACTGAACATTAAGTTAATACAGCCTCTGAAACTTTACTACACAGAAAAAAATGCTGCTTTCCCTTTATTGTTTTTTAGTAGTTTACATTTAACGCAGTACTGTACAGTATTTGCTTTTTCCCCCCCTTCTTCCTTTGTCTCTGCTGCTGCCTGATTGCATACTTCCAGCTCCAAATGAGCTGTGTGGTTGAGTGGCCTGTTCGTAACTCTGAGTTCTGTTCACTCACCTTCTTTCCTTCTGTACCATCGCCACTAACGTAGGCTAGCTTTCGGCGGACGTAGAAGAGCATATCATCCTGCCGGGGGGCCAATTTCTCCATGAAGTAAGTAGAAAACATCCAAGTCCAGAACACAATGCGATCATCTTTGAAACAACCTAAGGGGAATAAAACAGGAAAATTAAGCGTTGTAGAAGACATCCTGTCACATTTGATTTTACTGAATACTATAACAGCATGAGTTCGAGTGTAGTGGGACCAAGCGTGATCCTACTGAAGGATTAGCTGTATGGCTTAAGGTAACATGTTTAAGTCTTGTGTGACACCCATGCTATACAATATGTTTATGGCCAGATGCTTAGCTGGTGTAAATTGGCACAGCTCTGATGACAATACAGATAGACAACACTTCACACCACCTAAGGATCTGGCCCTTAAAGTTTCTCTATTTTTCCAGCTGCTCCGGTGGCGTCATTGGAAAAGACAGGGCCACGGCACGAATCTAGAAGACATTAAGAAGCACTGAAGGGACTTAATTTCAAATGTTCCTAACACCACCATTTGCCAGAGATTGTTACTTAAATCTGTCATCTTGCAATAGCCCTACCATATGTTGGCAGGGGAGTGTGGTAAGCACTGCAGAAAGTGAATTATTTAATTATCTTTCCTTAGCCAATTCATATTAATGAGCCCATATCTTGAAGGCACCCTCTAATGCATCCCACAGTTGGCAAGATACAAACGGATTTGAATGTCTAACAGGAAACAGACCAACCCTTCTCCCAGAAAACCCAACCGACCAAAGAGCTTAGAAGGTTTTCATGCCAAAGAAGTCTAATTAAGATACATGGGGAATCAATGTTTCCTTGAGTTTCCATAGTGATAAGGAGGGTGAGAGATGAAGGGTAGCAAAGTCCGCTTCTATGCAGAAAGAAGAACTGCTAACGACACCAGACTTTGAAGTCTCTTGTTCCTGCTAGTTCTGATGCCACAAAAGTGCCAGAGTCAGGGAGGAAAGCAGCAGCATGAGACTCAGTCTCTCAGATCTCACTGGGAAAAGGAGTCACAGCAGAGGCTGACTTACAATTTTGTGAAGCTATTTACATAGTTAAATACAATAAAAGGGCAAAGATACTGCAAGGAGCCCCTTTGCAGCCCCATGGGGCCAATTGCTATTGGAGTCCTTGCCTAGCCAGGTCCTAGAGCAGAGAGAGGGAAACAGATGCTGCATCCTCTCATATGGTGGCCTGGCTGAGCGTGAGGCAACTGTGCTTCTCCAGCACTCCTTGGAGCTACCAGAGGGCCTAGTAGGTGACTGAATTGTCCCTCTGCCCTCAAAAGTGGCACACTGGTGATGTGCCACAGTCCAGATTCTTAACTAGTTTGCGGTCCTCTGGAATGAGAAACGCTATATCAAGTGTTACTGGTTCTTAGCAAAGAAACAAAAATATCTGAAGTGGATACTAAAGTTACTTTTAATGAATAGAAACAACCACCTCTCTGTAAATTCATAAGGTAGCACATTCGCCTAATAGCAGTATACTGCATATATGGAATACACAACAATTTCTGTAGAGAAGCACAAATCAATCTCATTCAGTGAGACATGACACTTAGTTCTGGAGCTATCTGAATTAAGCTTTGAGAGAGTTTTTAGTCAATTGCAAAAAAAGGTGCCACCTCCTAAAACAACAAAAAATATTTTTCTTGGAATCTGGTCACCATCTTCACCATAAGGGACCAGTCCATCTTTTAATCCATAAATGTTGTTCAGCACATTTTCCTACCTCATTATATGTGCATTTAATATTTAGAGAAGAGACCTTTCTTCCCATTCTTAATTAATGTAGCAGGCAAGGAGATTAGACTTTATAATCTTTAACCAGAGAAATAGCTGATCGTAGAGACCTTAGATTTCATTTCCAACTAAGTCCAAGAGCAACAGTTCAAACAAAATGAAACTTCACTGCAAGACCATGCAGAGAATACATCAAATATCATCAGTAAGGAAGTCACAGCATTTGTAGGAAATATTTCCTGTGTATTAAATGTGATAACCATCATTAATAAGGAGGCTGAGACAGAACACAAAGAAGCCAGGATAGTCAAACAGTTTTCAGTAACTTGGCACATTCTCAGCCTTGCTGCAATTGTTTTACGCATTGAGTGGTTGTACTGAAGTCACCGTAACTACTCAAGTGTGCACAACAACAACACTTGGCCTTGTGTGAAGTTTGTGAGACATTTAATAACAAGCAGCAATACATTAAACTTAATATTTAGTATAGAGCAGAGAACAAAAAACAGTACAGGCACACATCATGACCCACAGAAATCTGGGTTTGTTAAATTCCTTGGCTTTTGAGTACTTCAGTCTTAACACTGAATTCAATGTTAAAGGGCTTTGTATTTAATTTCTCTGATGTTTTACAGAAATGAGTGACTATGAAGGGAAAATGGAGGTGTCGTGTCCAGCTTTAAAAAAAGTTCTAATGTTCACCACTTGGAAAAAAACTTTCTTTAAACTTAATTTTCCTTCATCAATTTAGTCTATAAAATAAGGCAATTTATAGGACTATAAAATGTCAGTCCGAACCTGCCACTTAGAAAATCCAAAGCCAACGGATTTAAATTGAACATTACAAATTAATTTGAATAATTAACAACTAAAACTCAGTGGCCAGGTGGGTTTAGAATGGAAATTGGAAGTCGGTACACAGCGATATCATGGTGATGGGCTTAGTATAAGAAACTAAAATGGAATAGAATGAGTTTTTAATTAAATGGCTATATGTACGTGTCTCCCTTTGACCTTTACTGGATGGACAAAAAGATGTTCAACTCATTCACAGAGGCCCAAAGCTGCCGTGAGCTGAAGGAGCAACTCCTTAGTAGTCTGTGCTTTTGGAGTAGGGAGATCCACATGCTTTCTTAGAGTGGTTTTTATAGAGGTCAATAAATACATGCAAGCAGATGTAGATATCTAACTAAGTGTCTAAATAACTAAATACACAGTGTCTTCTGTTGTGGTGTAACTCTATACAATGTTGTACTTAAGTCATTCTTTCAATATTTTTTTATCCAGTTCAGGAACCATGTTTTTGGATCACAGTTCAATCTCTGAGTCAACAGCATTCAGTGCTATGCGTCATGCATGTGTTACAATAATATATAATTATTAATATATTGTACCAGAATTATGTCTGAGTAAATTGCAATGCACTAGTATAAATGGGAAAGGTGCAGAGAACAGACCAGGTCTGGGAACGTGCCCCAGGAACTCCTCAGGGTAGAATTTTTACAGAGACAGGACAAGAGGGTAGGAGAGATGAGCTTGACTTATTAAATTGATCATCCCTAACAAGAGAGGAAACTGTCAGCTTCCTTTCATGCAGAAATGCTGCTGCAATTAAACTGGCTTTCCACAGAGCCACAATAGAACTTCTCAGGAAAAACTGGTGACCCAGAAACAAGGTCATTATAACGCCACATGAGATTTAGGGCAGATTCTCTGTCCTGTCTGAGCTATGCTCAAAGTGAGAACAGGAGGGAGAGAGATGAAGGAATGGGAGCAGCACTGTCTTCTCAGAACTGCCACTGCGCCAGTGTAATTAAGAGCAACCTCAGGGCTGTTCTAACATCTCTTTAGCTGCAATGCCTCCTAAAGGATGTGGCTGTCAAAAATAGCTGCATTGCAACAGAATTACAACCACACCCGCCATGTCAGGGGCAAGAGGGAGACTGATGCAGAGAATTGGACTTTAAAATCCACTACAAATGCAGTGAATTGTGGGGGAGAACCCATTGCTTTTCATCACTGACTTCTCTCCTTTTAAATTTTAATTTCATGCCAGAAAGCAATAGACCCTTTCATGTTCATCTGCAGCTCATTAGCTCTCCAATTTATTCAACATAAACAAAAGCAGCTGATATGGCAACCATTATTTTAGAAATCCACAGCTGATTATTAAAACCTTGGCAAAGTTGGGGGCCTTCTATTTAGCTGCACAAAATTGCTTTTAAACTATTGTTTTGGGTAGCTCATGCTTTTGAAAGATGTCAAGCCCAGGAGATAGAGACAGCACAGGTCTTGACTGGTCATCATCCTACCAAAGAGCCACAACCTGCCCTGTAGGGGCCACTTCTGGGGGCAGGAGGGGTCAAGAGAGTAGTTCTCTCTCCAAGCTATAGACTAATCCCGCAAGGTACTGAGCAACTGGAGTAGAAGGCACTCTGCTCCTAGGAGAATCAGATACTTAATCCTTACCACCTCTGTTAACAAGTTCACCTTGATATTAATACTGCTTTTGTGAGGTAGACAAATCCAGTGGGAAGGAATGAAACCTAACTCATTTCACACAACCATGAGACAGTAACAAATCTCCAGTATTCTTGTCATTGGCTGGACTTACATGAGACTTATAGAATAAAAAGACTGTAAATACCACAGCCAACCTGGAAGATCTTGAATGAAAGACTTGCTAACTCTAAAATCACTGGAGACTTTGAAAAAGGTATTATGGGGCTATTGCTTCTCTAAAACCTATGGCAAAACTCTCACTTTAACAGGAGCAGAATTGAGCCCTTTATTACAATGGAATTTAGATCAGGGATTCAGGAGAACCAATTCCGCACACAGTACAGAACACAGCATGGGAAAGCTTAGTGAGAACACTCTGCCATTAATAGATTTTGCCTTTAAATGAACAAAATGGAATTAGGAGTTCAGATTATAAATCTCATTATTCCAAAAGTTAATTATATGATTATGAGACCTGTGTAATAAATAAATCCTAATTACAACAATTCATTGCAATGATTCATTTGCATGGATTTTACTCTCATTATAGTCAAGATTTAAGTCAGCTGGTAGGCAGTCAATGTATCCTTTTACCTGTATTATATTTTATATCAAGTATTCATTTGAGGGAACTGGCTCCAGACCCATAACAGGTTAGGAATTGTTCATAATTCATGCTTTCAAAAAGCAAAAATCACTGGCTAAAAAGAAATGTCAGATTTATTTATTGCTTTAAAGAAAAACAAAAAGAAGTGATTTCATATTTGGCAGATAACTACTCTTTTGGCAGTTATCGCTTATACTGTAGAGAAGAAAAATAACCTCACGCTGATCCAGTGGTTCAAGCAAGGGACTGGGAGTCTCCCGGACTTCATCCCCAATTCTGCCATGAGTTACTGTAAACTGTGGGACATCAAACAAGTCATTTAGCCAATCTGTGCCTCAGTTTCATAATCTGTAAAATTGGTTTAGTAGTACAATCTTACTCAGGTATTTGAAGGTTAATTAAATTGCTTGTGAAGCTTTTCAAGATTTTATGATTAAAAGCAGTCAAGACATGTAGGTCATTTTTATTACACTTCATTTTGGTTTTGAGTTAGCAAAATACTCTGCCTGTGATAAACTGCGCTTTTAGCCATCTATTCTCAAAATATTCAGATTTAACATAAAAAGCCTACCCTGGACAGCAGACAGTCTTGGTATCAAAAAAGGTACAACTAGCACAAAACCAGAATGGCACATTTGTCCTGAGTGCATATCAGACATCAGCTAGTCAGCATATTATACACCAAAAGCACCCAGGCTTCCCTCCAAAAAGCTCACCCCGAATCACTTCTGCAATCCCCAAAAGACAGACTTTGCAACGTGCCCAGAAGATCAAGAGAATCAGGATATTTCAGACCATGTGGGACCCTCATAGAGGACATCTTCCCAACAGCTTCTTCACTGATATATCAAGGGGCATGGACATGAACACCTCTACCAATCCTAACCATGGATAATACAGCCTGGGAAGAGAAGTGCCCGCTCAGCCAAGACCGTCTAAGCCACTTTAAAAAAAAATGTTATACTTTCACCAGAAATTTCTCATCCTTCTGGTAGAAATTTTGTTAGAAAAGAACAAAAAGGAAAGACCACTGACTAATGGGCTAGACTGGAACATGCAAGACCCATGTTCAATTCCTTGCTCTGCCAAAGACTTCTTGTGTGACCTTGGACATATCACTTTAGACTCTAGTGCCTCCATTGCCCATCTGTAAAATGGGAATACTACCTTTGCCTTACCTTACACATGTGTTGAGAGGATAAACACGTTAAAGATTATGGCGTGTTTAAGTACTACAGTAATGAGTGCCATATAAGCCTCAAAGACAGATAGACCAATTTTCTTTGAAAAGGAAAAAAATCGGTGGGCTCATCCAAGTGTAAAAATATACATCTTTCACATTTTAAAAGTATAATGTAAGATTATGTAAATTTGGAATTTGAAAAAAAAGGAGTTCCACTCTGCAAATTATATATTTACCCTGTGGTAATGAGCACCAGCAACACTCACTCACTACAGTAGATGTTGAGGGAATTCAGCACTGTGACATAGACAGAGACAGAGAAATAATAAGCAAATATTACACTAAAGAAAGTGAGCATTAATTTCTTCCCTCATTGCTCTGGATTTTTCTTCTATCTAATCATATCAAAGAACTGAAAGAAACACTGAACTTATTATAGGGGCTTCCAATACTGAGAGAAACTGAATAAATTATCAGAACATGAGACAGGTTTTCCTGTGCTGCAGATCCATGAAAAATCAAATACAGGAGTGAGGATGTTCCACTGATGTAAATGGAAGATCCGTACAGGAAGGAAAAACAAAATATTATTAAAGATGAAAGGAGAACTTTGGTTAAATTAGACCACGTGTTTTTCAACCAGTAGGTCACATTGGTCAATTGAGGAGGGCTTGGGGGTGGGCGGTCATATTTATTACAATCTAAAGCAAAGAAAATCTCGCTCCCCCCTCCACATCTTTACCCTTCAAGGTCAAGTATTTGCTGTCAAAATACACCCACAACAATAAGCCTATATAATTGATCATTGATACTTTTTTTTTTTTACTCTTACTTTTATAGTAAATGGAAAGGGGTCCCAAAACATTTTGATTTCAAATAAGGTTCGCCAACATTAAAGGGTTAACACATTGAGTTAGGGTAAGCAATTAACTCTGCAGCACTTATACCATGTACACCTGATTGCCAATAGATGGTAATTGATTTTCCTGTATTTGTCTGCTTTCTAAGCATGACTGAATGGTGCTCAAGTAGCTATAACTCCATTTTTACAGCTGTCTGAATTCAATATATTCTCTCCAGAATCAATCTGCAGTTTCCAGTACACACCTTAAATGTAATCGCCCTGGTACTGCTAGATAATTGACCCTTTTGATTTGAAACAGCATGTGAGCCTGTGGCCCATTATCACTGTGGCCAGTAAGATCAACTACAAGTGGTGTCCTTCCTGTGAAAAGGGAGAGGGGAAGGATATGCGCATCATTTCATTCTACAATAGATAACCTCTCCTCCTACGCACTGTAAATAGTGCTGTGATCGAAAATTTCCAAACATGACTAAAGCTTCTAAGGGCTCATCTACACAATGGAGTAATGCACTGTGAGGGATTTAGGGGAGGGGGAGGAGGGAGTGATTACCAGAGCACACTAATGTACTATGCATTAATGGGTTCATGTAGACCCTGCTGGTGCACACCAAAGATTCCCTAGAGTGCTTTAATGTGGTGCTGTTTATACGTTAAAGCGCACTAGGGAGCCTTTGGTACACACCAGCAGGGTCTGCATGAACCCATTAATGCCCAGTACATTAGTGCACTTTAGAAGTCAGGCTAATTATCCCATCATGGAGACAAACCCTAAGAAACTTCTGAGATTATCTTCAGGTGATTACTTTAGAGTAATATTCTTAAAATTTAAAAAAGTGACATCGAAATCAGTGAAAAATGAGGTTCAGTTGTGCACAACTAAATGGTATCGGACAAAGGAAACTAAATCCTGGAAACAAACACCCTTGCCCTTTGCCCACAGCTATTTTGCCTTCTATATAACACACCTCCAAGTGAAGTTTGTTCACTTTTGTAACAATCACACCCAGCTTTTGTATTTGTAAGTCTCCTATCACCAACCACATGCCTACCCACTCACTTAAGTCCCAAAATAATGGTATCAATATAGCTTTAAAGAAAAAAAATGAAAACTCAGAATTCAACTGAGACCGCTCATGTCAAGTCCACTGAACAGTCACCACATAGAGACAACTTTTGGTTACTGTTACTGGCCTGGGCTAGATTTGTACCAGTCATCTAGGTAGTAAAGTGTGCAAAAACCAGCAAATCCACACACACAGTTTATCTTTGCTCCTGCATGCCAATGCTACCTCTCCCGCTCCCCCGATACAAAATGGCTTATCTATGCTGCAGTATTATTAAGATCATAAAGAAGTTGTCTTTTGCTTTAGAAACATAATCCATGCAAATGAAATTGGACAAAAAAGCCCGTTTGTAAAGCAATGCAAAACGGTGTGATGCTCAATGCAAGTGAAGATTTCCACAAACTAGAGAAAGCAATAGAGGGGATTTTTGTGACACATTTCCTGAAGTAATTAGTTCTCTACAGTTTGCCCACCCTTTAATGAATGGTAAAACGTACCTCATTGAAACAGTGATTCACTGGAATCAATGAGAGAGAATGAAATGGCATCCATCTGCCATTTAATTACAAAACTCCTTCTGGATCAATATTAACGTTTACAATCTCTCTCGCTGAGGGGATTTGGCAGGAAGGCGGCCCATAGGTATCGAATATGGAAAGTGAGAGTGGGAGTTTCCATTTTTTCATGGATATGCAGTGTGCCTTTGACTAACAGGAGAGCATCAGGATTACAATTTCAAAGCAAAGAGAAACAATTTGAAAAGGGTGAGACACTATGAGCTACGACAGACAGCAATTCATTTTTAATTAAACATGAATAAATTATGAGTTGGGGTTTGCTTTGTTTTTTTCAAATTGATTTAGCTTTTTCTCATGATATTGAAGGATTTCTATCAACAACATGCCTGTTTCTAGAAAGCATCTAAGAAATGGTCAAAGGGTGAAACTTCAGGGCCTGATCCTACATCCCTTAAAGTCAATAGCTAACCTCCCAGTGACTCCAGCGATGGGACTGGATCCTGAGTGATGCTGCTGATCATCAATGTGAGCATGAGGGATCTCAGCATATCTTGCAGGGTCATTCCCTTGGCATAGCTTTGCATCATTAGGGCCCTACCAAATTCTGGTCCATTTTGGTCAAGTTCACAGTCATAGGATCTTAAAAATCTTAAATGTCAGTTTCAGATATAGAAAGCGAGGAATACTTACTTGTAGCACCTTAGAGACTTACTAGTGTATTTCAGCATAAGCTTTCATGGGCTATAGCCCACTTCATCGGATGCATAGAATAGAACAGAAGTAAGATGCATTTATACACACAGAAAGAATAAATAAATAAATAAATAAAATTTTTAAATTGTACATTAGCATACCAATTCTAAGAGGGCTGTTAAATGCAGATGGGCCATTATCAGTAGGAGAAAAAAATACCTTTTGAAATGGATTTCTGTGTCAGGGAAATGAACTCAGGAAATGCAATCAATTACTGTAATGAGAGAACCATTCACAAGTCCTATTTAGCCCCTGGTTAATTGTATCCAATTTGAAAATTAATTCCAGTTCCTCAGTTTCTCGTTGGAGTCTGTTTTGGACGTTTTTCTGTTTCAAAATTGAAACCATCAAATCTTTAATGAAATGGCCAGGAAGACTGAAGTGTTCTCCTACTGGTTTTTGAATGTGATGATTCCTGCTGTCAGATTTGTGTCCATTTATTCTTTTGCATACAGACTGGCCAGTTTGGCCAATGTACATAGCAGAGGGGCATTGCTGGCACACGATGGCACATAATGGTTCTCTCATTACACTAATTGATTGCATTTCCTGAGTTTTTCAGGACTCAGTGCACACAGGTTCTTTAACCTTTTTGTTTTGCTGCAATCCCCTGAATTTACAGTTGTGTCACGATTAATATTACAACTTCCACTGATTCTGATCAATGTTCCGTAACGAGAGCCTCATTCTGGTCGATTAAGGTCAGATCAAATGCCCTTCGGTATTTACAAAGTACACCCATCAATTTAAACAAGGGAAATGGTAGCCCAATAAGAGGGGGAGGGGGCTGAAGACAGGGGGAGACTTTTTGTTTTGAAGAATGGGGGAAATCCCACTACAAATCGCTCTCTGATATCGTCAGTAAACAGTACCCTGACTCAGTGATGGTACACACACATTAGTTTAATGCAGGTACGGTATTTTTCATTCTAAACAAGAAAGTATTTTCTTAAACAGAGTTCATTCTTAATTTCTCAGTTGAACACAATTATTTAAAAAAAACTTGATGAAAAAATAAGAAATTGATTTTTTTCCCATTTTTAATTCAAAGATAAGAATCCAGAAGGAGAATGAATGACTGAATTGTGAGATGGAAAGGTTACTGGAAATATTAACTGAATTCACTGAGCCGAGACACAAACCTTACAGTAAGCGTGATCAGATTTTACAATCTGCTCTCATGACTGCTACTCAAAATTCAAACTCTGTTCTAGCACCTACATGCACATAAAGTATGGCACTCAGTAAGCAGATACGGTTGTAAAAGACAATTAGTTATAGTGGTTGAAAAACAATTTATCAAAGAAACAGATTAAGTTTGATACACTTTTCCTCTGGCTGCAACAGACACACATGCACGACTTTCATGCACTGTGATTGATCCTGTGTGGGAGTCTGGGAGCTATGGCCTGGTACATTAAACATATACTCTGCAAGGTCAAATCTTTAATATTTTATAACGTACAGTAAAACCTCGATTTAACGGACTAATTCGGGCGACTGGGTGTCCGTTAAACCCAAAAGTCCGTTATTTAATAATTTAAAAAAAAAAAACCCAGCCTGTCCAATTAGTCCTTAATTCGAGGTTTTACTGTACTTCCCCTCCGCCAAAAAGCTGCCGATTTTTTTTTAAAAAAAAATAAAACGAAAAAAAAAACCTGCCCTGGACCCCCATGCACCCTGGCCCCAGTCCCCGCTGGCGACCGGGGCTCGGGGCTCCAGGTGCCACCCGGGGAGCGCGGCTTGATCCGCGCTCCCCCGGGCTCGGGGCTCGCTCCCCGGGGCTGGGGCTCCAGGCGCCGCGCTCCCTGGGGCTCGCGGCTCCAGCCGCCGCCCGGGGAGCGCGACTGCAGCTGCTGCCCGGGGAGCGCGGTTTGATCGGCGCTCCCCGGGGCTAGGGGCTCGCTCCCCAGGGCTCGGGGCTCCAGGGGCGGCGCTCCCCGGGGCTCGCGGCTCCAGCCGCCGCCCGGGGAGCGCGGTTTGATCCGCGCTCCTCGGGGCTAGGGGCTCCAGCTGGCTGCCAGGACCCGGGCGGCAGGCGGGACCCGGGCAGCAGCGGGGAGCCGGCAGGCAGCCCGCCCGCTGCCTGGACCCAGGCGGCAGCGGGGAGCCGGCAGCCGGACCGCCACAAACGGATTTCGGATGCATCGGACTTTCTTAAAAATTTTGTCCGTTGCATCCGAAGTCCGTTAAATCGAGGTTTTACTGTACTAGTGTAAAAGCCCATGGACACGGGCCAACAGTAACGCCCCCACCTGCTCAGCTCCCCCACACCCGTTCAGCCTCCCCGCCCCCCCCCGCTCGTTCAGCCTCCCCTCCCCCCACAGCCCCCCCACTCGTTCAGCCTCCCCTCCCTCCCCCCCCCCCCCCCCCGCTCACCCCTAGAATGCCCCATCAATATTTCCTGCACAGCTGGAATTTTTGAATCCGCTCAGCTCTCTCCCCCTCCCCCACTCCAACGGCCCCGGCTAGGCTGGGCGTAGCTGGCCGTGCCGTGCCCGGGCGCCTCCGACCCACTGGCTCAGCGCCCCCTTCCTGCGCCCCACCCGGCCATAGCCCCCTGCCTGCGCCCCCTGCACCCAGCCACCCTCCTGCCCGAGGCCCCTGATCCAGACCCTGCTTCCCTCTCAGCGGCTACGCGCGGCGGCCACGTTGTGCTGCCGAACTACACCTCCCAGCATGCAGTTCGTCTGGGCCATCTCTACTGCGCATGATGGCTTCACACACCTTCGCTAGTCTTTTATTATATAGGATGATGCAAAGGAAGCATATGAATGGGCTGTTTCAGTCAAAAAATAAAAAGGACTGGTAAATGGCAAGTGAGAAATGAGGAATACAAAACCATGGACAGGGTAGTGTTCAGTTATTCAAATACTTGTGAGAACAATAACAGCTTTTTTTTCTTTCTTTTTTTATTAATCTATAGTAAAGGTAGCAATTAGAATTTTACACTCAGCTGAAAGGAAAGACTGAGCCAAATCGCTTTCACAATGTTCACCATTCACATCGTATCTTCTTGTTAGAACCATCCACGCAGAAAGAAAGCATACTCGAGAACAAACCACACAGCACACAAGAAGAAGGTAGGTCTTGTGGGGAAAGCACCAAACTAATGTGCAGGAAATCTGGGTTCAGTTCCTGGCTCTGTCACAGGCTTCTTCAGTGATCTCAAGCAAGGACCTTTATCTGGCTGTGCCTCAGTTACTGAATCTGTAAAAATGGGGGTAACGATACTTCCTTTCTCCCTCTCTTTGGCTGCCTTGTCTATTTAGATTGTAAAATTATCAGAGCAGGGTTATTCTTCTCTCTTACTAGGTTTTTGTACAATACAATCACACTGAAGCCCTGATCTCAGCTATGTTCACTGTTGTAGACAATAAACATAAAAGAATAAAATTTTAAAATAAATAAGTGCAAGGAAAGATTTGTTTAGTGAACAAAGACAACCACTCCAGGGAGTATACACCAAGAAAATACTCAACAGTTTCATTCTGCCCTTTTGATCCCTGCGGGACTTTGCATTGATGTCAGTGACAAAGCAACATGCTGGACCAAGGGCTTTATAACCGAACACACACACACACACACACACACACACACACACACACACACACACACACACACACACACACACTGCCCTCAGTTGGGGTGAGATGCTGAGAAATTCGGTTCACCGTTTGTGGCAAAGCAGTAATCTGCGAAATGTTGGGTACTTGGGAAATACATGTGAACGTTTAAAAAAAACTCTTATCCTCAGGCTACAAAGGACTGGAGATCCTTCATGGATTTCCTCTAGCTACCAGGCTGGGCCAACAACAAAACTTCACCTACAGGCACAGGATGGGTAAATATGCCAGAACTCAGATGGCATTCAGCTTTGGGAGCCTACTGTTTGGATATTATTGGGAACATGTGAAGTAAGAAAAATAGAGAGAGAAAATAAGAGGGCTAAAATGTGAATTACAATGGCAGCATCAACACCACAAAGCAGGCGAAGGAGAAAGTACATTTAAAAAAAGTTATTACAGGGGTGGTTACAAAATGGCTGAGTCACAGGTCACATGACTAATGACCAAATTCAAGAAGTGTCCTAATTGGAGGTGTAAGTAACAGTAATAAATGGATATAATTTACCTTCAATGGAGAGCAGTGAGGTAGGACTATTAAACAGGTAAGTGTCAAAAAGAAAGTGGAAGCTTGTTCATTGTACACCTCCTTCCATTCTCCTTTTGTTTGCTTTCTTGCCATATCCCCACACTTCTGGCACCACTTCATGGTGTAAATTTCACTCATCTACCTTCAACATACACCAATGTGCAATTTATTCCACCATTTATAGGTCACCTCTGGATTTGACCCTAAGAGTGCCATGACATGCTCGAGAGACACTTAAATGTACCCCAAGCCTCCACACTGTTTTGTCACCAAGCACTTGGAGCTGATAGTATCAGGAAAACAATTTAGAAATATGTAGCCAAATAGGACAAAGATTCAGGATATTTGGGAAATTAAGTATGGGGGGGAAAAGAGCACGAAAAGATCTGAATACTACAGAAAGTAGGCAAAATGCACCAAAAAATCCCATCCCACCCTTCTCTCTGGTCCTTTGAATGAGGGTAGAACAGTCATGGATTTCAATGGGAGACGCTCATGTGAATAGAGGACAGTAGAACAGAAACCTCACCCATCCCTACTATAGATGTCCATCCCTTCTTATTTTTGGAGAGGCAGTTAAATGTATCGTTTGTTTACGGTATATATTTGAGTGGACAGGGCTAAATAAGTTTAATGGGAAGTGTGCATGCATAGTGATCGGAGGAGAAGAGGTGGATGGTAAGTGTGCATCTTATAAATTGGCTGCCTGAGACAGAGCAGAGGAGGCTAAAGGTACAACAGTGACCTGAACCTATTCCAAATCTTGTGCTTTATAGGTTGAAAGCCAGCATTTCAAATCTACTCTCGCATCCATAATCTTGTTTTGCAGAGGCTAGCTGACATCTCAGTAACTTTGGCATATTCATTTCCTCCCATAGTCAAGCTGAACGTTCTTTGCAGTACATCAGCTGTCAAACTGTCTTGAAGACTAAGAGTCACATGTCACTTCCCCGTCACTATTGTCGTACTGTCTAAGTAATGAAAGCACTTGTCAGAAACCTTGTGGCAACTTGACATACATGAAGGAAAATATCTTTATGCCAAACAGCCCTCGCTAGACAGGCCTTCCTTCTTGCTGGGGCAAAAAGCTTAGTAAGTTTCCAGCAAATAAGAAAAGGATTAAACATTTTAAACATTTATCTGGATAAGGATAATGTCTATAGCACTCTACCCAGCCCAGAAACTAGTTTAATCCCTAATGTTTCATTGTTACTATAATAAGCTGCAATCAGGGAGAAATTTCTCCAAATAGTACTGGAAAATTAGTTGCATTTTTTGGCTGCTAGTGGTAATGAGGGAGATGTGAGGAGCAATGAGCCTTTCCTCTAAAAGATCAGTTATTAGCTACTGGTGGAGAGAACATACTGGGTCAGTTGGACCCTGGGTTTTTTTGCTGTTGTAATTATGTTCAGATCCATAACACAGCAGCACAAGAGGCTGGGGGCGAAGAGCACAAAGCAAGAATTATTTTTATCAAGACCAAACAGGTCAAAATCTTACAGCTAGCATGTTTCTTTCATATTTATTCCAAGAATATGTTGTTGGCTGGACCCAGACTGCAACGCGCACGCACGCTTTCTTACACATTAGCCCAGCAAGTGAGGGGGCTGAGCCAGAGACCTCACGAAATTCTTGGTCTTCACATAAATCGAGCAAACTAGAGGAGCAAAGCTATTAACCTCACATCAGCCCAGCAAGCAAGAGATTGCAGAATCAGAGGCCTGTAGCTTAACATCAGAAAATGAAAGGGGTTGAGCTATTAACTTCACAAATGTGCAGGACTTAGTATCATCCCAGCAAGGCTACATGGAGAGCATGAGGCCGCAAGGGAAACCTGTTCGTCATCATCCGCACAGGACAGAGTTCCTGGGTCAGAAACTTCACTGCAGTTTACCCCTTGACATCAGAACAGCAAGCTAAAGATGAACCAGGAGCCTCCCAAAAGTCTGTGCCTTGACATCAGCCCAGAGTTGCTGAGCAGCTGTTAATAGAGAATAATAATAATAATAGAACTGGAAGGACCTTGAAAGGTCATCGAGTCCAGTCCCCTGCCTACACTAGCAGGACCAAGTACTGTCCCCGGACAGATATTTTTGCCCCAGATCCCTAAATGGACCCCTCAAGGATTGAACTCAGAACCCTGGGTTTAGCAGGCCAATGCTCAAACCACATGACATCACACAACCCCTTCCTATTTTGATCTAAGTTGGCCCCACTGAGGATGCTTATCCTTTGTATCATTGCTCTCTGCAGTAACTATCAAACACATGCAGAATGCCAAGATATGTTATGTGCTCAGTTGTTCCTCAGGCCTATATTTTAAATGTAGTCGTGAATGCAAGAAGACAGAAGGACGAAGAAAATTCTGTACAAAACAGAATCAGCAGCAATTAGTCAATTAACCAAGTGAACAAAGTTCAATGTATCCCCTTTTACAGTACAATTTTGGATGCTCTATTTGTCTTTGAGGAGCCCAGAAGTCAGGACAACAGTGCACTGAACAGTTAAACTGTTATCTTTACACATGGTAAACATGTTTTGAGTCTTTTAACCTCCATAAACTGAGTCTATCAGGACCAAGGACAGGTCCTAGCATCACTAATTGCTTGCTGATTTTACTTTGTATTTATTTAGTAGTCACTGCAAAGCAACTGATGAAAACTATCTTTGCCTGGGTTTATTGGGTACTGCATCAATTGCTATTCAAAGTTATCCAAATGTCTTGAATATTCAAGCATTCTCTGAAAATTAAATGTGCTATAGACTTTGCTTTAGATTAGCAGATCTATTTCATATCAATATTCAGCATGACTATTTAGAATGAACCATAATAAATGACAATGCCGGGATAACATCCTAAAGATCCTGCTTATGTAAGAGAGAACTCAAGAAACTGCTTTCTGCACTACTTCTACTGAAAAAGTCCTTATCTAGCCCTATACAATCATCTTTCTGCTTTTTGATTGCCACATCATTGGGTCATCTCTCTCTTGGATGCATAGAAGAGTTATGTGAATGTGTCACCCAGACATCATGGTAATAACAGACCCAATACTTTTTATGTTATTAAAACAATGTTTTAATTGCTTACCAATTCACATAAACTACATTTTTTTTTACACTGAATAACTGAAACGGGCACAAGCAAAGTGCACGATTCTTGGAAACTGCATTTATCTATATAAAAACACATTTTACTTCCCTTTCAAAACAAAGAATAGCAGCTGATCTTCATTGAACAGCTATATGACTTTCCATCCAAATTAAACCTTTTAAACTGTTTTTCGCAGTTCAATAGACACTTTCACAAGAGAGAATCAGAGAGGTAGCCGTGTTAGTCTGGAATAGCAGAGGTAACAAAGTCCTGTGGCACCTTAAAGACTAACTATAAAGTTTTGAAGCATGAGCTTTCGTGGGCTAATACCCACTTCGTCGGATGCAAGCAGTGGAAGTGGGTATTAGCCCACGAAAGCTCATGCTTCAAAACTTTATAGTTAGTCTTTAAGGTGCCACAGGACTTTGTTACCTCTTTCACAAGAGAGACACACAGTCTAGTATCATAATGCAATATATCAGGAACCACATGTATGCTTTCAGAATTCCTTCCACACATGTAAGATAGACACAATCCTACACAAAGAGGATAGCACATACAATTAAGAAAGAGCCTGATCTTCACTCTAAGAGAAGTGAACCTAGACCACAGCATTAGGAAGACGTATGTTCAAACCACTGCTTTTGGCCTTTTGTTCCTTTTGATTCCACTGGGAGGTCTGTTTATGAGACTGGCTCCAGGGCCAGCTCTAAGAGACAAAATCGAGAAGTGGTAAAACTAGTGTTAAACAAACAATTTTTGTTTTGTTGACAATCTTAATGCAGATGGCTTGAATGTATTGTGAAATGTATGTGCATAATCTTGCAATCAGACCTTTCTGCCCTGCAGACATTATCCTTCACTGGTTTCCTTCTAGAGCAACTGAACACAGAATCCTCCAAACTGGACTGCAATGCTTTGACTCTGAAGAGGGATTCTGCAAAAGGGTATCTGGAAAAACAGAACCGCAAACTTTCCTATTATAGTCCTCTGAATGGCTTCAAATCAAGTTTGCTCAATTCACAAGTTTTGGTTTGCTTTTTAATGCAAACAAAGCAAACCATGTCTGATCTCTCAAAATCAAGCCAGGCTTTTCTTGTTTTACATCATCACAAGTGACTGTGACCAAGTCAAGGTGAGCTATAGTTAATATAGTTGGACACTTACAAGTATGTTTCTGTATTGGTCAAGGTTACTGAAGAAGATGCACAAGCAGGGAAGAACCCAGACAGACTTTAAATTCACAGTTGAGTTTTTGTCTTCATTAGGAAAAAGAATCTCTTCTCAACTGTAAGCTGAATAACTTTACCTTTCACTGCAACACAAACATGGAAATTTATAATGCTGTCATTTTCCCAGTAGAACCAAGCCTTCAACTGAATGTTACACCAAACACTCTGCCATATCATCAACACCTACTGCTATCGCACCATGATTTCAGAGCAGCAAGGAGGGTGAGGAACTGACAGCAGAGACCATACGTTAATGTAACGGATTAAAAATGACCTATTTGTAGTGTTTATAATCCTTACAAACAATTTAAAATATTTTTGCAACCTAAGAAACAACCATGATTTGTTTCAATTTTAGTGGTTTCCTCATCTGTACATGGAGAATTTTAATAACTCACTACTATAACACACACTGTTATTATAGATGCATATCATACACACCGTCCTCATGTAACCATACACACAAATAGCTCATTATCAGCATGCAGCTGATCAACAGTTAGTTCCATCTCACATTTACCCTGCTCCATTTCCAACAGCTGCATGACCAGGCTTGAAGCAGACATGGCCCAGCAGATCTAGGGTCATACTGATCTTTGGTTCTCACTGTGACGTTTTCCTTTTGTTTGCCAGGACAAAACTATCACCAGCTGTTGTTACGAGTTAATCATGAAGTAAATATTTTCCTACTCTTGTGATAGTGTATGTTTTTTTGTTAACTTAGGACCATCATTGAAAATAAGGATTTGCCCAAAAAGTGTTCTAATTCGTTACACTGGGGTTTCCAATTCAATTAGCAAATGTTAATTGTGTTTTACTTTGCAGTTATTTTTCACAAGAAGGGTGTGTTAAAGTGTTAGCTCATCCTTACTAGACCATCCAGTAATTTTGTTTTCAAGTTGAATGTGCATGACAGAAAATTTAGTGCTCAGGGCAGGCAATGTGTGGACAGAAGAGCTAGCAGCAGTGCAAACTTCTTGCCCTTCATATTTGCCCCATTTCTTACCTGGAAAGACCCCCTCTACAGATGACTGGGTAGTTCAGCCCTCATCTGTTCAGCCCACAGTGTGACCATTCACTCGTTCTCTACAGACACTGCCCCCAGACATCAGTTCATGGCAGCTGTAGTGTTGGGCTTGGGACATAGGAACTTTCTCCTGAACACTGGATAGAAGTCACAGTCTCACAATCAGCCATCACAGGGTAACAAGCTTTCATTTGCTACTGTTCAGAGCTGAATTTGAACCAATCACTCAGGACTGGTCTACACTAGAAAATTAGATTGACAAAGCCATGCCGCAGAGTGCTGTGAATACATCTAAGGCTAGCCTGCTTGCTTGCCTATATATCTTTTCTTATAGGTTTCCTATGGGCTTATTTGTTTTATTATAATAGGTTTATATTGGAGTATGTTTTGGCTGTTACACAAGGGACCTGCTGACCACATCCTGTGCAGTGAACTAAGGCACAGTTAATATACATATGTCTGGAACTTTTCCGCTAGATAGATGGTGACGAGCTAAAGCATAAGGTCCATGTATGGCTGTGACCTTAAATATAAAGGATGTGTTAAAGCAGGTTGGCAAAGCGGCTTTCCTAATTTCATGCCCTTTTAAAACTTAACAGTGTGACAACGTTCCTCCTCTGTGCTTATTGGCGGATTTGCTCACCTCAGAGATTCACAGCAGCCCTCAGTTTGGTCACTTTGGTCACCGGTGGCTCAAACCTGCCGTTCACTCAGCTAACCTCATCACTGGTCAGCATGGGGGAAAAGAAAGGAGAACAATCCCCCCAGTCTCTGCTGATCCACCTAGTCAGTCAGGGGACAGGCCAGGGACCTTCCCTAGGGACCCACAGTCCAGGTCAACTCTTCTTATATCCAATAAGGGGAAGGAGAATGGGGGGAACTGGACCTGCCCTCTACTCCTGGTTCCAGCCCACATTGCTGATAACGTGGAAATGCTAAGTTGTTTATTCTTTTAGATCAACGTAAGTTGAATTCTCCCTTTTCCAAGTGCGAAAACTAAGGTTAAAAATTATGAGATCATCAAGATGTTGTACTGAGAGCTTTTATAGTAAGAGAGTCATATTCCTGAGTAGAGTAGCACACCCTTTGGTCCAAATATACCCAGTGAAGCCAATGTTTACACCAGGTCTGAATTTAGCAGATGGTGTTTTCTAGTGTTCTAATGGCATGAAGGGATCATAATTTTAACAGCCATGTAAGAAATGCTACTACTGGACAAAAAAACAGCTAGAGAGTTATATAGGGAAAGGAAACATTTTCCAGATAATTCCTAGTTTAGCCTCCCTACCCCAAGAACTAGTAATTAGTCTTCCAGGCTGAGCAAGCTGATTTCTCAACAACTAATAAGTGTTATGAATGGAATTATTTCACATCTATACTTTAGTATGTCTAGAGCCCAAAAGTGCCATACATAATTTATCCAAATGGACAAATTCTTACTGTAGTCTGAGGGGGAATGAGTATGCAACACTGTAATTGGATAGAGGCAGAATCAATAACAATTTTTACTGGAGGCCTAATGCCTAATTGAACTCCCAGCATATCCTTGGAGAGGACCACGGCTATGCTCCATGAACCGTGCAAGCAATTATTCTGTACATTCACATCAGCTCCAGGGTAGACCACGCTAAGCAAACTGCAGCAGCAACAAGCACCAATATGATTACCAGAGCTGGGTGATGCAAAGAGCGTAAATTCATGCCCCTTTTAAAAAAAAACAAAAAAACAAAACAAAAAACCCCACAGTATTGAACTCAATAGTTTTGTTTCCCAGGGACTGGTATGTACATTTTGATGAGTTTGCTCCACACTGCCTTGTGCCTCCAGTTTTTGCTTGCAATTTGGCAATTGAACAAAACAAAACAACAACATCTAAGAGCATTGAGACTAAACAGCAGAATTTCTGTTTGAGAGGAAACCATGAAATTTCAGAGGCTTTTGCTGCAAACTAGAAACCATCCAGAAGTTTGTTTGAAAACTTTGGGAACTTAATACCTGGCACTTGGAATGGACACAGAAATCAGAAAGAAGCTGTCTGTGTCATTAGGTGAATATGACAGTTTGTGATTCAACATATAACTCACCTAGTTTTAGGTGTTCAGAGATTTTGTTGCAAACATTTTACGTGACTAGTCTGGAGCTTGCTAAGCTCTCATGTGTTCTGTGCTCGCCCTGAGAAAGTATCAGACTGTGTGGTGAAGACTGTCTGCAATCAGATGACTAGACATTTTAATTACAATCTGCTGGTGCTTTTTGTTCATGAGGTAATTGCCTTATGTTGTTATGATGTTAACAGCAAGCAAGCTTAGTTTCTTGCACTGAAACCTGTTCTCACCTTCTAATAGGTTATTGATTCTTTCTCCGTCTCCCTCTGCTGTGGTTATCTACTGCACTCAACCATATGTCCATAACAAACATGGGCACCTCAACATCTAAAACTTCTCCCATTTTTGTCAAATCCCAACACCCAAATGAGACACCTGGGCCTTGAGGTCCTTTAGGTTAACAAAGTGGGAACAGGCAGGATGTAGGGGGAGAATGTAAGAGAGTTCAGGATCTTGGAGACTTCCAGGATTGGCCTGAAGTCTCTGAGAATTAGAGATGAATCTTTAATTAAATAAAGATGTCATGTGAGGAAGTCTTCAGGAATACATCTAACCAAAAATTGGCAACCCTAAAGAGAGTGGCCAGGGAATAAGACAGCACCTGCATACCTCTGTGAGAGCGTGGTTGGGGGTGGCAGCTATGAACGGAGTTAGGAACAGGAAACCTGGTATAGCGCTAATGGAGCAGATGGTGGGAAAGCGAGAACAAGAGAAAGGAGAAAAGCTCTCTCCTATCTAATGCACCCCTAGTTATTGAAGCCAACCATGTGGTCTCTCTCCTTCAGTTCCCTTCCAACCCCATTCTTCTCATATAGGCAGGTGTCCCAGTTTTGAACTCAAATCTGGTCACTCTGCGATTAGCTGTATGGCAAAACAAATGTGGAAATAATTAATCTCTGAAACCACACATTGAATCTGCACCCTCAACCAAAATGTTTTAGGATACTGGGGGGCTGTGGCATTCTGCACAGACTCTTTTTAAATTAACTTTAACAATTCACTCCCCACCCTCTGAAAGCAAGTGGAAGGGGTTACAGAATGAAAAGCCTGATTCTCCTCTCTCTTTGGGCTTTTCTACATGTGAAAGTTCTTCCAGCATATAGTAGGGTGTGAATTTAAAGCAGAATAGCTATTCTAGAATAACTCCATGTGTAGACTTGTTCTTACACTGCTGTAACTCCACTGACTTCAGCAGAAGTACTCCTGATTTACCCCAGCATGGCAGTACAACTGGGCCCAATGTGTCCCATGTTATCATGGATACCATGGATTGCAATGAGTCCTGGTGTTCACAATGTCAGAGTGATGCACAATGAATACTGCATCCGCTTGTACAGCACCAAAAATCTCACAGTGGTGGAGTGGGGAAGAGGCTACTTTAAGAATATTAAATTCATTTCTGGGGCAACTGCTGCCAACATCCTGACAGCAACATAACACAGAACTCGGTGCTTAACTGAGTTTCCACTTATGCTTTCCGGTTCATCTGGAAATCCCAGCAAGAGAGCTTGGCTGCTAACAAAGTCTGCAGTTTGTCACTTATTACAGAGTGCTGCCTAACTTTGGCTATCATAATACAGTCACTGGCTGGGACTGAGGGAGCTGTTTTGGTCTGGTGCTGCTCAGTCCCGGCCAGTGAAACTCCAGTAGAGCCATGCTACCTGGGACTCTCCCTGGCTGCTCCAACCCCTGGGAGAGAATCTGTGGAAGAGAATGCAGTCAGTCCTGGATATGAAGCTGAAGGAAGGACCAATACAAATATGAAGCTGAAGGAAGGACCCCACCCCAAACCCTCTCCCTCTCCACTTCCAAACCCAACCCACTTAGCCTCTGTTTCCTCCCAATGCAGGTTGGGACCAATAGTCAGCTATTTCTTCCCCCCCCCTCCTTTCTGTGAGGGAGCAGGAATCTCCAGATGTGGAGGGGTTGAGTGTGGGGTGCTCCAGGCCATGGTTTCTTTGCTGATTTTTGGTATGCATTATCTGTCTGAGGATTTACAGTGCCACCCACTATAGCGGTGTCTGAGCACCTTCCCTGTAAAATCAATAGCGAAAGCAAAGCCCCTAGCGGCTATCATGGAGTCTCTGGCATGTTTCTTTTTTGGGACTCAAATCTCTGCAAGGGGTAGGGTTGTGGTGGTTTTCTGGTTTGTAGCAGTTTGGGGACAGAAGTCAGTGATCACTGTTGGGACTGGTTGGGGGGACACTTATGCATTCCCATAATACCAGACATTCCGTACTTCCAGGAACAGCATGGGCCCGACAGACATGTAAAGTCCTGCCACAAGGTGGGATGCACTCTTCAAAATGGTGTCTCCTGTTTGATACTGAACAAAACCACATCTGTTGGGGTTTTTGTTGTTTTTGTTACTATACAGGTGACAAACCTTAGAAAAACAGGACGGGTTCAGCTTAAAATCGGCTGAATGGCTTGCCTAGTTGTGACCATCATTCTTCTGGTAGAAAGGCTTTTCCCAAACAGGAAGGTTTTGCAATGTTTCTTAAAGACAGTTAGATTCTGGGTTTGCCTGAACCCTGGATGGCTGTAGTCATAAAAACTGTAGTATCCAAAGTAACTGGGCTTTTTAGTTAAATATGCATTACATGACTAATCCAAAACAAATCTTGAATTTTAAGGTAATTTTTTGATCTGACTTGAACTATTATAGCAACCTAAGGCTGACAGTAGGCAAGAAGCACCCCCAAAATAAGTGTTGACCTTTTGAGGGGCTTAAACTGGTATTTACTGGTAAGTCTTGACCTCAATTTCAGCAGAGGTTTCACTGTTGAATATCAGTTTACTAAAACAAAAGGAAGTCGTCTTTGTATCAAGTTCCTCATTTGCTCACTGTTGAGCAATCCTCCAAAATGTGCTGGCTGCATAAAAACACTGAGCTGAAACGTAATAGAACAATGAGAGATTTTGCCTTCAGCTGGTCAAATTACAGTCCTTGCCCTTCACATTTATTTTTTCTATAATGGATTTGTTTCGAGGGTGACGTGCTAGTAACTGACCAGGTACCCTCGTTGTTATCTTGTGCCCTCCCACTGTTGCATCCCAGCTTTGATTGTAAGCTCTTTGAGGCAGGGGCCATTTTATATTCCATATAGCGCCTAGCATAATGCACAGGAGGGCTCTAGGTGATACCACAGTACAAACAATAATATCAAAATAACCATTTAATAACATTTATCCTTTTTTATCTCTGACTTGTATAGTCCCAAAGTACGTGAAAGTTGCGGAGTCAATTGTATTAAGTGCTTTATATAGAGATATATAAACACTTAGTCTGAAAACACCTAACCTGTGGGATCTGGTCCCAATCTGAACTTCACAATTTACAGACAAATAAAGTTACAAATAGAGGATTTTAAAAAAATAATCAAGCAACGCTTCTCTAGATTTATTTCCTCATAAGTAGATTCAGTTCCCACCTGTGGCTGCTTTGTATAAAATACAAAAGTGCAGCTTCATGCATAGAAACCGCAACAAGGGCAATTAAAACAAATGAAATGTCTGTCTGTTTCTCACTACCTGTATGAATTAACTTTATCAGGACTAGAACATGGTCTACTGTTTACTCTAAAGAGTGGTTAATTCCAGCTTTCAAACGTTATCAGAAGTTGTTTATTACAGGAGCTAGGCAGAACTTCCTTAATGAAACTTGAAGATAGGAATCTCATCCAGATTAAGATTTTGTCACCAACTTCAAACTCACCAGAAGGTTCAGGCAGGGCCGGCTCTAGGCACCAGCCTAGGAAGCATCTACTTGGGGAGGCATTTGCTCTGGCCTGTTGGGTTTTTTTTGGTTGTTGGCTTTTTTTGCTTCAGCGGTGGTGCTCCAGACGCTTGTTGTTGTTGCTTGGTGCAGCAAAAAGGGTAGAGCCAGCCCTGGGTTCAGCAAAAGGTCATGAAACTTTCCAGCACAGCTGAGTCAAGTTTTGACTGAGTAGCTTTAAGATGAGGGGATGGAAACCATGCAGATGTCAGGATACATCCTTGCTGCAGAGTTAACTTGAGTTATCCACACTTAAAATTACTCCTCCCAAGTTAGTCTAGCTTAAGCTAGACCAGCAGCACTGCGAAATAGCACTCGAGATGCACAGCGAGATTGTGGTAGCTGACAACTTATGCTAACAAGAATGGTAGCCCCTGGTGGGTCAGCCAACATGAGTTAGAAGCACCACCACACTCAAGCTGAGGGAGTTTGTAGGTGGACAGGAATTGAGTTGGGGCAATACTTCAGCTACAACTTTATTTAACTCTGCAGTGAAGACAAGCTTTAAGATAAACAGGTAAAACTAGTCTGAGTTTGGGGTTCATTTAAATGCCACACTAAAGGGCCAAAAGGTGGAGGGAGAATTCAACCAAACTGAAACCCAAATTAATGTTCTCACCAAAACATAATCTAGCGTCTTGCAGCTATTCTTGTGTTAGGCATTTTGAATCCACTCATCACTGTCTGATCTACGTGCAAGTGGCTAGAGGTATGGCCTCTGGTGACAGTGGTTCAGATCTCAGCCATGCCCTAGCTTTAGCCCTGGCTGTCATGGCTCCTTTAATTTGAGGGGAGGAGAGACAATTCAGTGGTTAAAGTGCCTGAGACTCAGGAGAGCTAGGTTCAATTCCCTGCTCAGCTACAGATTCCATGTGTGACCTAACTTTAATCTGTGCCTCAATTTCCCATCTATAAGAGAGGATAAGAGCATTTTCCTCCCTTACAGGCATGATGTGAAACACTCAGATACTTTGGTAATGGGAATCATACTAATACCTTAAATAGACAGAATAATGATTTGTTTATTTTTGACCTTTATTTGAAGTAGCATCATTTTCTTTAGATTTGTTCTGAGTCTCACTTTGATGACATGCTACCACTTCAGCTATTCATTTGTCTTTGCTTTGCAGAACTGAACTTCATTCAATTTTTCATCCTACCGATATCCACATCTGAACTACAATTGGTTCCTGAAAACACTAAGATAAACGAGCGATACATAATACGGGGGACTGGGCATGGAAGGCATTGGAACACACAGCCTTTCATTTCTAGGTAACTGACCTAAGTGAATCCAGCTCAGGGCGGTGCAACTTAAACCTTGGTTTTCCCGGATGGACTGAACCCCACTGACTTCAGCTGGGATCTTCCCTCACGGAGTTCATTAAAGGATTAGTGTCCCAAACTGCCAGTGACCAATGCTCACTCATTTCTACATTCAATAGCTTACAAAAACTGAGACTGGTGGTCTCAGTCCAGAATGATAGGAGTCCACTTCACAAAAGCCGCAACTTCAGTCTAAATGAATAAGACAAAGGGAGGCAAGGAACGATTAAGTGATTTGCCCAAGGTCACATAGGCAGTACTAGAAAATGAGCCCAGATCTCTTGAGTCCTTGTCCTGTGCCTTTGCCACAAGGTCATTAGTTCTCGGTTCTTTCCTTCCACCTTTAAAATTGGTTGATCTCCACTACATGACATTTTAAGCTGATTGATCTAGAAAATAAAAACTCTTATGTCATCTAATTCATCCCCTGCCTTATATCTTCCAACATTTTGTCCAGTCCAATATTAAATGATGAAAAAGGGCTAACAAGTCCATGTATTTCCTCTCTGTTCTTTGCACAGCTTAAGATATTCATTACACACTGTACTATACAGTAAATGTTCACACAATACAAATTCTCCGCTATGGTTTTTAAGCACGTAGGATTGCTTTATTTCCTCTTTGGTCAAATTACAATTTCAGGTGGCCACTTAAAAAAATAATTCTATATACTGCAAAAAAATTGTTGAAGAGTCATATTTTGCCCCATATTTAGCTTTTTTCTGTAAATATAAAAGTAAGGCTAATAGAAAAGTTGCAATGCAGTTAAAAAAATAATTGCCAAGGGAAGGATTTATTTTGAAAAAGTAAAGTCACAAAATGCTTCACCATTATACTAATTTATGAGAACCTTGAAGTCAAACCGATTAGAAAGTCCATTTTCATTACCCAAACTGAGTTTATTTCTTGCATTTATCTCACAAATACTGAAGAGTGGATTTGATTTTTAGAAAACTCTTAATTTTAATATATGATGATGTGATAGTTAATACAGGAAAAGAAACAGTTTCATCAAGTGTGATTTCTGAGCTGACGTATCTCTTGAAAAAAAGAAACATACCTGTAGTTATTTAATCCATACTAACTGCAGTATGATTGTCACCCCCTTCCCCAATACCATGACAATACAACCTAGAGGCACAGTCATTCCTCCACAATAGCTTCACATAAACCGAAGTGCAGGAAAAGCAGATGTGAAAGCTTATCACATCAAAGCTGCAGAACATAAATGTAAAAGGTCAAATTTGTCTTCGTGTCAAGTCGTCTTTGTAAGTGGGGACACAATTAAATCCAGCCTTTCTTCCCAGCAACACAAATCCCTTCTATTCTTTTGTCAAGACAAACACCTTGGTCTTGTGTGTCCTTATGCTTAGTTGCCTTCTAGGTGTCAGCTCAAAGATACATAAACAGGGTTTCAGACTGGGGACTGTCAAATTGTTTTTGTATAAATCTGTCTTGACCTTTCTTTCTAACACCTTTGTTCAGAAATTGGAAGCAGCTATGGTTTGCTGTAAATTGGAATGGAAGTTTTGCCATCAACTTCAGTAGGACCAAGATTTCACTCAAGGAGCAGAGCAGTAACATACCATCATTACTCATTTGTGGCATGTGTTTCCACCTGTACTTTTAGGGAGAGATTTTCTACAGCACCTAATGGATTTACATGGGTTTATATTTGAACAGAGAACACACAACGGATATTCATCGGGAGGAGAGGGGAAGGGAAGGGAGGTAGCGAGAGAGGGGAACCAAACACACTGACATCATAGGGGCAATTCCTTGCAAGTAGCAGGGAAAGAAACCTGTGACACTTCTCAATGGCAGAATAAGAGTGCAAAGAAGTTGATACATGAATATTTAACTAGCCTGAAAAGTTGAGGTTTCTGTAATGTTTTCCCTTGTGACGACAAGACAGGAGCAATAATTTATAACCAGAATGGGATTTTGTTCAATCTGTGAACAAAATTCACTTTCATCTCTCTATAGACTGAGATCACAATTTAGCAAGGTATTTAAGCATGTACATAATTCAATTTAAGTCAAAACTACTCACATGCTTTAAAAAGATACTCATGTGCTTAAGTATCTTGCTGAACTGAGGTATAAATCTAAGGACATTTGAACAATCCCTGTGTTTGCACAGCTGCAAAATTATCACTGATATATTAACTTGGGACATCAAACTCCTAATTCTACTGATATTTTCCTATAGAAACATTGCCAAATTAGCACAAAGACTATTAACCTACAGGAAGTTTTAAGAGTCTAAAGATAACACTGGGAAGGCAAGAGAGATGAACCAGGACTTGCAGAGGACCATTTGCTCGCTTTCATGAGTTTACTTCAACGCCCATCCACTAAAAAATCCTTACCGCATACACCTCTACCAGTCCTCAATTCATTATCATGGGAATAAAGAACATTTTGAAGAAGTCTGATTTATCTTGGTTTAACTATTTTCCAGCTGACAAAGCAGGAACAAGCAGTTTTAAAAATAAGGAAAAAACAAATCAACAATGGTCTGGAACAAGGAACTGTCGTGGGCATGTAAATAACCAATCTAGTTGCAATACGGACAGTGCTAACTTATGGCTGGCAAAATACTTTTTCAAAAGAAGAGAAGAGAAGAAAATGTGTAAGTATCACTTTTACTTAATTTTTCAGAGATACTTAGCATGTTCCCGCTTTTATAATGCGCAGAATCTTCCTCTACTGTGCTATCATATTCAAGGTATACACGTCTCATCCACTCTGCACCCTTCCACTCCCCCAGTTCTTCAACTCCCTCTTATTGCTACATCAGTCCTCCTGCTGTCACGTCCACTTTAGCCCCAATTCAGTAATCCATCTGTGTTCAGCAAAGCACTTCAGCAGGTGCTTTGAATTTTAAAAATTAAGCACCTGCTGAAGTGCTTTGCTGAACTGCGGCTTTTATTCCCTATCTTGTAGTGTTTGTTTAAAAGAAAAAAGTGGATCCTTACATCATCATTCAATTAAGATGTATGCAGTGCCAGTAGGCTGCCCATGACCTTGTATTTGCAATCACTATCCTCCATTCTCTCTACCTCCTCTTTCTGGTTTGTCTGCCCTCATCTTCTCACATCTTTTCCTAGGCCCCCCGTGCTGCAATTGGATCCACTGGGGTGGATTTCTACATGCAGAGCTCCACTGACACAGTGCTAAATGGCCCATCTCCAGTTGGGAAACTAAGCTCTTTGCGGCGGGGACCATATCTATTTTATTCATGTAGTCGGCATCTAGTATGCTTTTAGTGGCTCCATATATTCATTAAAAACAGAATTAGCCTGGGTCCTTCCAATCTGACTCCTACAGATACAATGCATCTCTATCTCCATCAACTGTACTATCCTTTTTAGTCCCATTCCCTATGTTGAACTTCTACAGTTTTTTCTTCCCTGTGTCCTAACGCTGGCAGATGCTCTGTATTTCCAGGAGTCTTTGGGGCTGCTCTGGACATACGTTTTCCATTAGACTAGTGCAAAGCACCTGGCCTTTTCTCACTTGTTTCCTCCCATTCAGAACCCAGGTTTAAAGCACATGGTCTCACCATTATTTAATTGTATTGTGGTAGCAATCACAAAGGGCACTCTTCACACTTGTACCATGCACATGCAGCTCCTGCTCTGGAACATTAATTAGGGCATGTCTTCACTACCACTTTAATTCAACCTTAACGACGTTAGGTCGAATTAAACGTGTACCTGTCTTCACATACATGCCCTTAAAGTCGATTTAAAGGGCCATCAAAATCGAATTTGTAACTCCTGCCTGACGAGAGAAGTAAGGCTAAAATCGACTTCTCTAGGTCTACTGTGAGTAAGTGAAGAGGCATCTGAAGTTAAGCCTCCGACCTCCGAGCAGCCCCGCGGACCCCCGGGGCGGGGGGGTCCGCGGGGCTGCTGGGGGGGGGGGGAGCTGGCACGGGGCTGCTTGGGCGATCGGGTCAGCTGCCTGGTCAATTTCACCTGAAATTGACCAGGCAGCTGACCCGATCGCCCAAGCAGCCCCACGCCGGCTCCCCCCCCCTCGGGCGGGCGGGAGGGGTATGGCGGGGGGGCTGTTCAGGCGGGCGGGGGGTCCGCGGGGCTGCTGGGGGGGGGGGGAGCCGGCGCGGGGCTGCTTGGGCGATCGGGTCAGCTGACCCGATCGCCCAAGCAGCCCCGCGCTGGCTCCCCCCCCCTCGGGCGGGCAGGGGGGGCTGTTCAGGCGGGCAGGGGGGTCCGCGGGGCTGCTGGGGGGGGAGCCGGCGTGGGGCTGCTTGGGCGATCGGGTCAGCTGCCTGGTCAATTTCAGGTGAAATTGACCAGGCAGCTGACCCGATCGCCCAAGCAGCCCCGCGCCAGTTCCCACCCCGCTCAGGCGTGCGGGGTGGGGGGTACGGCGGGGGGGGGGCTGTTCAGGCTGGCGGGGGGGTCCACGGGGCTGCTTGGGCGGGGGGGGGGGGTCCAGCACGCATTGCACTGTGGGCTACCTACCCAAAGTGCAATGCGGGCTATGTCGACCCCTGCAAAAGTTCTAGGACAGACAGTGTCGACCACTGTCGACCTGCTGTCCTGGTGGGGACACACTGATTTGATTTTCTAAAATAGAGTTTAGAAAATCGAATTAAGGGAAATCGACCTAGTCCCGTAGTGAAGACATACCCTTACTCTAGCACCCAAGAGCCACAATTAACCAGGGGCTAAATAGGACATGGGAATGGTTCTCTCATTACACTAATTGATTGCATTTCCTGAGTTAATTTACCTGACACAGAAATCCATTTCAAAAGATATATTTTTTTCTCCTGCTGATAATGGCCCATCCAGATTTAACAGCCTCTTAGAATTGGTATGCTAATGTACAACTCCCCCCCCCCTTTGTGTATAAATGCATCTTACTTCTGTTCCATTCTATGCATCTGATGAAGTGGGCTATAGTCCACGAAAGCTTATGCCGAAATAAACTGGTTAGTCTCCAAGGTGCTACAAGTATTCCTCGCTTTCTTTACAATTACTTTGACAGCCGCCAAAAACATGTCAGCTTGCAAATAGCAAGGTGTGGGCCTTGTCCCAGAAATCATGTCATGTCTAAAACCAGATTATAACAAGTGAGGAAACTCAAGGCATTCAAACCTGGGCTCATTGAAATCAATAAGTGTTTTGCCATCTACTTCATTGGGACTAAGATTTCACTCGAGGAGCAGAGCAGTAACGTGCCATTGTTACTCATTTGTGGCATATGTTTCCACCTGTGCTTTTAGGGAGAGATTTTCTATGGCACCTATTGATTTTCAATGGGATGAATGTGCCTAAACCCTGTAGGCCCCTTTGAAAAATCTCTCCCTTAGTTGCTTGCAGCTGCTGTCTATGATCCCACTGAAGCATAAAACTAAGGTCACTCCGTAGTAATATTGCGCTGGTCCTCGGCCATTACAAGAAACCTAAAGTGGTATCATGGTCTGTCAACAGCATAAGAAGCTTGGCAGGGCTGGGAATTATGGGAGTGGTGGGACCTTCTCTTTCATATCCATACCACAATTCATCACCTAACTAGTAATCCACACTCTCACATGGGAGCTGTGAATAAATCTTTAAATCTTCAGCAGCCAGTCAAATCAGACACACCTGGAGGAGCTCTCCCGGTTGCAGAGTGCTGTACAGCTGAATTCCCTCTCCCCCGAAAGCACAGGAAGCGGGGATAGCAGCTCTGGGTCAGGTGTGAAGAGAACCCTGCCAGTCTGAACACCACCGTTTATAGCCAGTACTCTTGATAAGGTCCTAGCTTATCCCTAGTAAGTGCCTGCACCACCTCTTTACTGCTTAGCATGCAAACCTGATTTCTGTCTGCAGTGCATGAGTCACACAGGGGAACTGAAACTCCTGCACTTCACTCCAGCTCTTGTTCCTTAAAATGTCATGAGGGGATGAGGACAAAGATGATGAATCTGTGCCTGCAAGATTATTTAAAATTTAGCTCTCTTGATGATTACACTTTGACTGAAATATTCTGGGATTCTTTGCACAATCGTTTCTTTACTCACCGCTCAACTCAGCACGAATTATGGCATCAGACCAAATGAGGGAGGAGGACTTGGCCAAAAACTAATCTAATCCATAGACAGTAGGCTGCGTTCACTCTCACAGCATGGGCTTCTGTCTTAGGATATGTCTACATTATGAAGACTATACTGGCCTTTTTCTGTCAAAGTTGCTTCTACTCTGGAGTGTGTTGCTTCCACCCCATACCACTGTATCTATGCTGATATAAAACTTTTCAGCGTAAACCAAGTTTCAGATCTCCACATTATAATCACTCAGTCCTTAACTATATGACATAGCCTGAACAATTCATGGACACCCTTGGTAGACAAGGTATATCACGGATACGTACGCTCTTGCTCATCTCAAAATGAGAAGGCTTATTCCCTGCTGAGGCAGTGTTCCACCACCTTCCTGTTTACTTATCTAATAAGATCACTACTGCATTTCGGCATAATGGACTGGTTTTCCCTTGAACGACATGCTTCCCAAGGAGAGAGCATACACATGCCTTTCAATATGATTGCACTCACATAACTTGTATTAACATAGTGTACAAGCAAACAACCATACTACTTACGAAATCTTAATGAAGAGCCAGATCCTCAGTTGGTGCAAATCGATACAACTCCAGCTTCATTGACTTCGGACATGCTACGAATGAATGGTAATTGGGAACACTTGTAATGCCAAGGAGCCTTATGGTAATGCTGCTTCTCAGCTATTACCTGTAAACAGTCTTAAAGCTTGTCACAGCAGAGAAGCCATAATAAACCTGGTTGGTGTGTGGAAGAGGAAACTGAGGCATGCCACTTCATTACTTCAATGGCTGTATGCTAAGATACCTAAATACTGGAAAACATTAATATCTGCATTGAGTTAACACCAGTTGGGAAAGCAGAAATGGTAACAGTAATGCAAAGGTACAAGGAGATACTTTTTAGCAACCCAGAGAAGACAGAGTTGTTAATTTATGACACCACTAAACTAGCCCACAGAATGCGAAAAGATGCACAAAACTTTGCAGGAGCATATGTAGTTAACACTACAATATTTAGCAAATCTTGGGAATAATTTTGTTAAACCTCAAAAGGACCCTAACAAACACTGCCTTCAAGGGAAGAGTGGTAACACCTCAAAGTATCACTTGTAACCCCCATATTCATCATTGGTATATGGTTGTAGTATTTCATACAAAGCGTGCTTTGCAAGGTATAATATGAAAGGTCATGATCTGCTGAAACTTATTGTATACATATTTTGATAGAACCATTATTGTGCATGAAGTTATGAGATTTTGCTATACGGTTGTTATTGAAATATGTTTTGAGTGTGGGAGATAACCACGGTTAGCTCTCCAGTGACTAAAAGGGTAGAGACCCAAGCAGATATTAAATGACCATTGATCAGCAGGGGAATTGTAAACGAGATTTACAATAGGGACGGTTGTACCCTTTTTACTCTAACAGTATAGTTAAAACAGTACAACTTGTGTGCAGGCAAGGTCTTAATTTATTAATATTTGTAAAGCTCTTTATGATCCTTCAATGGAATGTGCTATAAATTGGGAGCAATTTAAAGCAGCTCTTCCAAATTCAACCTTAAAATCTCCCATTAGCTGTTTTTCCTGATAAAGTCCCACTCTTTTGCTCCCTCTGAGTTGTATTCACTTCCACCAGTGCATCAGGTGTGTAAGTTACACCTCTAATTTGGTCTGTGAAGTATACAGTGACAAGATTTTAAGGGGGAATAGGTTTTTGGAAACAGATTCCATTCAAACCAATCAAAATAGTTTGATACATGTAAGGCTACCTTAAGTACTGCTCTTTCTATCTAGAAATCAAAATGTTTTTCTCTTTGGTGCCTACAGATATTCAGCCCCTGTCCAGAATGTACTGTAGTACTCATATGATCACTTATGTACACTCAGTGGCTTTGCAGTGCATTGAACCAGTGTGTAGTACAGGGTTTCTCAAACTGGGGGTTGCGACCCCCCAGGGGGTCACCGAGCAGTCCCCGGGGGGTCACGAGCTCCTGCCACCGCAACTCGCGGCGGGGTCCGGGGCGCAGCCGCCCGCCCGCAGCGGGGACCAGGGGGAGATGCGCCGCAGCCAGCCGGCCGTCCGAGGCAGGGACCGGGGGCAGGGGTCGCGCCGCAGCCGGCCGCTGGACCGGAGGGGTCACGGCATGCCAACGGCGCAGGAAAAGAGGTCGCGGTCTCAACAAGTTTGAGAACCGCTGGTGTAGTACAAGGAGGCACAGCAGGAGAATTTATGGGCTTGGGTGTGAGCCACTTCTGATGTTCAAGGACAAAAGGAAATCCTTTATTTATTCAGCTTGCGCAGAGGGATAACGTTGTTGATGGGATGCTTGCTAAGACCTTAAACAGAAGATTTCTTGCTTTCCTCTTAAGTATTAATGCTCAATTTGAGAGTATAGCTAAGGGCTTGTCTACACACATACGCTGTGCTGCTTTAACTATATTAGTATGGTTAAGTAGTCAAATCCTCTAGTGCAGACATAGTTATACTAGTATACTTAAACTGGGATATCTTTACAGAAAGGAGAATGAACTATACTAGTATAAAGCACCTTTATACAAGTAAAGAAAATGAGGAATACTTGTAGCACCTTCGAGACTAACCAATTTATTTCAGCATAAGCTTTCATGGGCTATAGCCCACTGCACCCGATGCACAGAATGGAACAAAGAAGTAAGATAAATTTATACATACAGAAAGAAAACAAAAACAAACAAACAAACAAAAAAATCCAACCTTGTGAATTACCATACCAATTCTAAGAGGCTGTTTAATTTGGGTGGGCCATTAGCAGGAGAAAAAAAAACTTTTGTAGTGAAAATGTAGTGGATCTATGTCTAACAGTTGATCTATGTCTTTATACCAGTTGTGACGGAGCAAGGCCAGATGTCTATAGGAAAGTGCTAAGGAACAGATATGTCAGTTCCAGGCTAAACAAATCCCTGGTACCTTTGCAACCAAATGGCAGTTGTTCAGGTTAATCAAGACACCTGGAGCTAATTAAGAAGCTTCTAGAAAGCAGGAGAAATAGCTAGCCTGATTGGGACACCTGAAGCCAACCAGGGACTGGCTGAAACCAGTTAAAAACCTCTTCCAGTTAGTCAGGTTTGTGTGGATGTCAGGAGCTGTGGGAGGAAGTTGTGCTGTTGGTGAGACTGAGTGGTAGACAACATATACACGAGGAAGGAGGCCCTGAGGTAAGGGTGAAGTGGCGTTTGAAAAAGCGGGGACCGCTGTGGGGAAGTAGCCCAGGGAATTGTATTGTGGCTAAAAGACCAGTCATCTTAGCTGATACCATTAGGGTTCCTGGGTTGGAGCCCGGAGTAGAGGGTGGGCTTGGGCTCCCCCCTTTCTACCTCCCCTAATTAATCACTGAGATTGGGAGAAACAGAGACTGTGCCAGGAAGGATAGCTTCTCCTCACTGGACTTATGATGAAAATGACTCAATAGGCTCTGACCTTGTCTCTAG
This sequence comes from Sternotherus odoratus, assembly GCA_032164245.1. Classification (NCBI taxonomy): domain Eukaryota; kingdom Metazoa; phylum Chordata; order Testudines; family Kinosternidae; genus Sternotherus; species Sternotherus odoratus. Next base: position 108,567,190 of record JAVMKO010000001.1, read on the forward strand.
AGAGAGAAGGGCTACGTGGAGGGTCACAGTGAGCCTCTGAGGCTAGTGAAAATCCACCAGGAAACGTAGGATCCATGAAGATAAGGACAGAGCTTTGTGACATAGTGTAATTGCATCCACACTAGCAACGGTGCCAGTGTTAAAAAAACAAAAACACACAGAGTATAACGTTTATGTCGAAACCAGACCTTAGATATATGTGTGTCTTTTTTTCTTCTTTTGATGTTCAGAAGATGCATGAAACAATGTTCTTAAAAGCAGTGATTCTCCAATTAGCTAGGCAGGATGGTTGTACTTCAGGAGCCCAATTTTAACAAAACAATAAACCAGGAGCATTTGGTATTCAGACTTCATTTCATTTCAGGCCATCGCTGCCTGAAACACAATCCTAGTTTTCCAGCTGACCAGCAAAGCCCAAATCCTGCCCAGCCTCTAATTTTCAAGGAAGCCCCACATCCTTAATTTTTGCTTTTTTATACAGATAAAATAAATATCTTCTCCCTGTTAATAAATAACAATTCTAAGGGCAAGTAAGTCCCCAAAACTCAACGACAACCTTAATTAACTTATATTTGCCTGACAGGTAACTTAAAAACCACACACAAAACTGAAGTGTACAGGGAAATGAGAAGTTAAGACATAATAATGGATTGCAGCTGGCTTAGTGGTGCAGCTGCAGCACTAAGCGTTACTGCCTGTGTGTATCAGGGCAAGGCAGAGGGCTTCTGTTCACTAGGCACCATTCTCATATTTGAACAGGATCCTAAAGAGTTAAGTTAGCTGACATGATGTTGATTGTGCTGGACTGATCAGAGTAAAGTAGGACAATATCATGTTCAGCATTATGTCCAGTCTACACTGACCCATCAGTCCTGGACAGCATTGACTTTATACAGTCATATGCAAATACAATCATTTTTTTGTTGATACCAGGGAGAAATGAGCAAGCCTGAGAATGAGATCTCCAGGTAATAATCAGAGAGGCAGATCCTTAGTGGATGTAGATCTGCATAACTCCACAGAAGTCACTGAAGGCATCTGAACCTAAATATCTGTGAACGCTTGGTCTTTACCAGTTGTTTTAGACCAGTGGTTCTCAAACTTTTTGTAGTGGTGACCCCTTTTCCACATCAAGCCTCTAAGTGTGACCCCCCCCCTAGGGTTCAGGCGGGGGGGGCGTCTACAGCTCAATGCGGCAGGGGCCAGGCTGGAAGGGGACCAGCAGCCCCCCGGGGCAGGGACTGGGGTCGAGAGGGGGGTGCCTGTAGCCCGCTGGGGCTGGAATGGCGGAGGTTCCAGCAGTCCCCCCCCCAGGGCAGGGCTCGGGATTGAGGGGGGGTTCCAGCAGCCCCACGGAGGTGCCAGCAGCCCGCCACAGCAGGAGCCAGGGCCTGGACCGGGCTCGTGGGGCCGCCAGCAGCCCACCGTGGCGCAACAGCAGGGGACGGATGCCAGCAGCCCTCGGCAGCGGCATTGTTCGGGGCCGCCTGTTGGCAGCAGGGGCTCGCGACCCCCACAGAACTGGCTTGCGACCCCCAGAGGGGTCCCAACCCCCACTTTGAGAACCAATGTTTTAGACAAACTAGTAGATTTAGATCATTTGTAAAATTCAGTTCTAGAAGATCCATACCTTTTACACCCTGACATCTGATGCTAGATATTTTGCTTCTTGATAGCTGGCCATTTCTTCATATTGATTTTAAATGTTTATTATTGTTCATTTAAGACAGATGCCTATTGCAAGGCACCTTATAAATATTTTAAATAGATAAAAAAAAAGTAGTGTTTCCCTGTTCATGTCACACAGTAAGCCACATACACAAGTATTGATTTATTTTAAAAATAAAGTTTTACTGTTAATTTGATAGCCAATTTTCCTTGTAACACTGGCAACTAGTCAGCTAAGCACCTCAGACATTGTAGCAACAAGATATTTAGCTACTGGTCCCAGGCAGTTAAAGGAACAATAGCCAGGGTTTTTCCTACACCTTCCCCCTTGCCAAACATTAACAAGTTCTGGTGACCATCTTCCTCTCACCAAGTGTCCATATCAGTTATTCTTTCAGTCTTCATTCACATTCCCATGACACCTGGACCAGGATTACTGGCCTTTCAAACTATTTTCTCTGAACTAAAAAGGGCCAGTACCCTACTACATGCAGTAACCAAAATACAGAGCTGTCAGTTCTACAGGCAGCCATGCCAAGTTCCATTACTTTGCACTGAATTACAATATCAAAATTAAAAATAGGAGCTATTTATCAGATTTAGTACAGATATGGATTGGACTGAGCCATTACTCAGTGGAATGCTCTTTCAGCACTTTTCTGGTGGCTCAATCAGTTTTTAGAGGAAACTTAGTAGAGTGAAATCTGCCCAATTGCCTCAGGGGAAGAGAAGAAATTAATCCATCACTTAGGGCTTTGTCTTCACTGCCAGGGAGATAGAGGCTGCTGTAATCGATGCAGCAGGTGTCAATTTAGCGGGTCTAGTGAAGATCTGCTAAATCGACTGGAGAGAGTGTCATGCCACGCAGTGAAGACACTGGGGTAAATCGACCTCCGCTACTTTGACTCCAGCTATGTTATTCACATAGCTAGAATAACATAACTTCGGTCACCTTACCCTAGTAGTGAAGACAAGCTCTTACACAAACTCCTTGGGGCAGGGACCAGCTGTTTGTTCTGTATTCCTATGACACCTAGCACAATGGGGTCCTCATCCAAAACCAAGGCTCCCAGGTGCTACAATACAAATAATAAATACCCATTTGCAGCTTTGTTCAGTTACCACAGAAACACAGCATAAATAACAAACCAGATGAGAGCAAACTGACAGAACACTAAAAATTTTAGCCTGATCATTCCTACACTGGTAGATTCCTGCTTCCAATTTAAATGGAGTTTTCCAGAAGTGTTGGGATTGGCCACATGGATCTGATGCAACAATGGGACTAGAAGTGAGGAAATACAAATACATAAACATACAACATAGTATGTTATACAGAGTTGAAAGCAACTCTGTATAACATACTAGCATAAGTGCCCGGCGTTGCTCGGGTCAGTCGGAGATGGGGAGGGGTCAGTCGGAGGTGGGGAGGGGGCAGACAGCTGACACCCCCTGACCAACCCCAACACCTACACCTCACCCCTCACCCACCCCGACACCTTCCCACCCCCCCTCACCAACCCCAACACCCCCCGGCTCACTTACCCCCCGACCAAACCCGACACCCCCACCTGACCCCCCCGAGCAAACCCGACACCCCCACCTGACCCCCCTGAGCGAACCCGACACCCCCACCTGACCACCCTGAGCGAACCCGACACCCCCACCTGAGCCCCTGAGCGAATCCGACACCCCCACCTGACCCCCTGAGCGAACCCGACACCCCCACCTGACCCCCCCCGACCGAACAGTGTATTTAATAATCTGTGTGCTACACAGTGCACCGTGAGCCGGGGGGAGGGGGGGTGTCGGGTTTGGTCTGGGGGGGTGGGAAGTTGTCGGGGTGGGTGAGGGGTGAGGTGTGGGTGTTGGGGTTGGGGTTGGTCAGGGGGTTTTGCGGTTGGTGGGGGGGTGAGGTGTGGGTGTCTGGTTTGGTCGGGGGGTAAGTGAGCCGGAAGGGGGGGGGTCAGGTTTGGTCTGGGCACCCACCCCCCCAGACCAAACCCAACACCCACACCTCACCCCTCACCCACCCCGACACCTTCCCACCCCCCCAGACCAACCCCGACACCCCCCGACCAAACCCGACACCCCCACCTGACCCCCCCAAGCAAACCCGACACCCCCACCTCACCCCCCGACCGAACCCGACACCCCCACCTCACTTACCGTCCCACCAAACCCAACTCGGATCCGTCGCGGGGGGGGGCAGAGCCGAGGAATTCCAGGGAACTTCGCAGGTGGGGGGGGGCACAGAGCTGATGGAGTCCGGGGTTCTGTTGGGAAGGGTGGAGGGGCAGAGAACTGAGGGATCTCCGGGGTTCCGTTGGAGGAGGGAGGGGTGAGCTGAGCGAGTGCGGTGTCTGTTGGAGGGGGTATTATGACATCATCACCACCTATCCGCCCAGCTGATGTGATTGGCCCTGAAAGACTTTCACCCCTGGGGGGCGTCAGAGGTGAGATCTGAAAATTTTTCAACCCTTACCAGCATCTAGACCCCAAGACCCCTAACTGTACCAAATTTCAAGTCTCTGGCTCAAACGGTGCGGGAGGAGTTCGCTGTCATACATACATACATACATACACACACCACTTGACTTTTATATATATAGATTCAGGGTTTGGCTTCATGACCTCTCAATGATTTCCAGATCCTTTGGCTTGGTTTAAAAGCAAGTATGTTTCTTTCTAAATGCCAGTCCCGCAGACATAACCAAGGATCTCAAAAGCCATGTTGGATTCCTCCCAGACTGCGCATCAGCAGTCAAAATAAAGATTCTGCAGACCAGATTCCGCCTTCAGTTATGTCTGTGGAACCCCACTGTCTTCAAATTTTGGCACCGGTGCCATTTAGGGCAGAATGTGGGGGTTCAGTTGGAACTTACAGTAGTTAGCAATTATGATAATAAGAAAATCCAATTCTTTCCTCAGTAAATGGATGGCTCCACAGGGTTAAAGAGTAGTAAAACCTAAAGTAAAGCAGACAGGACTCCAAATACACAGTTAGATCTGCTGAGAAAAATTATGCCAATTTTATAAGGTTATTTCTCTGCTCATAGCAGCACTTTCAATACTCTAGTACCCCCAAATAAATGGACATATTTCTAAAATGACTCCACCTCATTTTCATTTACAAGGTCCATTATTATCGACGCTTTCTCAATTCAAAATCACCAGCATTCACTGTGCTGGAAACACTGCCTCCGCTGCAGTATACAGGCTACTAAAATTAAGGGCTATCTCCTCCAGAAGGGTAAGTCACTGCAACTCTATTGAAGTCAATGAAGTTACGAGGATCTGGCCCCAACTCTATTTTCAAGGAAAAGACAAAGCTTAGGAAATGTTCATGCTTGCACTCTTCCCGTATACCCATACTTCCCATGCAAGTTAAATCATTCAATGACTGTGAAAAGGTTAAATTGCATCCGTTGCAAAACTACTTTTTATCCCCTATGATCCTTTTAGCAAGCACTTGATTGAATTTTATGAAAAAGAGTTTCTTCTCTCTTTAAATAGGTCCCGTATCCTTTGACAAGCTCCCTTTGAAGTTACTGGGTGACTATTAAAATTAGTCTGGCTACTGGAGAAAGAACTAGAATGATTCTGCAAGCTCCGCAAGGAAATTCATCAACACATTATTCACCCGCAAATGTGTAACTGCAAACTGCCTATTATCCCTTCCCTCTTTCCTGAGGCAGTTAAACATGATGAAGAGAAACAGGGATGTCTTTTTGTCAGGCTGCCGTCCAGTAGCCAGCCCTTTTATTCCTAACTGAATGTTTGCTTACTTGTTTAGTTTTTTTAATACTGCAGACATAGGCAACAACCTAAGGGACTGTATCAGTCCATGGCTGGTTCTATATAGTTTAATGATTTAAACAGCTAATAGCAATAAAAAGTGGAAAGCCCTTCCCCTTTATTATTCATTATTTGTGTTACCATAGTGCATAGCAGCTCAATGCCGAGACCAGAGCCCCATTGTGCTAAGTGCTGCACCAACATCTTACTTCTTGCCGAGGGATAGCTCTACATTGAACTTTTAATCCGATTTTAACAAATTCTAGTGTAGACAGGACACTAGAAGAAACGTTTGTGTAGTGTTCACACAAAAATTTACGATGACGTTTGGTACAATGTGACTACAAATTTAAGAATAGACATACTCAAAGGGGACTAGTTCTCATACAATAATGTTTGGCGCTCTTGGGAGGTTTTAACCAATTCCAGAAAGAAACAACAGCCCAACTTACACAGAAGGGCAATTTAACATAAAGGGATCTTCACATATAAAACCTGTATTTCCAACATTTAAAATGTGTTTTAAACACTACAAACTTGACATCTTTTACATGCAGCATGTTGAACTCATGTACTTACACTTCTGTTTTACAAAATACAGACTCATATGCAAGCTCTGTCCAGAGGGACTAACTTTGATGGGGCTCACATGGGCAAAGGAATTGACACAATGAAACTGCAAATGGTCCATCTAGTCCAGTATCCTGTCTGAGACAGCGGCCAGCACCAGATACTTCAGAGGAAGGTAGAAGAACTGAACAGTAGGCAGATGTGGCATAGTCTGTCCCACAAGGAAGCCTCCTCTTAACCCATAATAATTGGAGATTAGTTTCAACCCTGAATCAGGAAGTATGGAATCCCTTCCAAAAAGTGGTCTGACCACATGGAAGCACTAACAGTGCTCTGGATTTATATGTGCCTTATGTAAATCCATGTTTTCAATATACAAGATAGGTAATAAAACTGAGTTAAGAACAAATCATAACTATATAGGGAGTGATACAACATAGGGCGAGGGAATATCTTTTACTGGACTAACTTCTGTTGGTGGAAGACACAAGCTTCACACAGCTCTTCATGTCTGGGGAACGAAAAAGGAATCAGACACTCAAACTTGAAGAACTCTTTGTTGCTCTAAAGCTTGTCCCTTCCACCAACAGAAGATGGCCCAGTAAAAGATATTACCTCACCTGCATTGGGTCTCTCACATACTGGGACCAACACGGCTACAACGCCACTGCAATGAATGGTATTTAATCATTTATAGTAGCAAGGCTAGTTTTAGCCCCAACTCCAAATGGTATTTAACAACAATTCTAGGTAACCATGACTGCACTGCATAGGATACGGACTGGTGGCAACCGCTTCTGTGAAATGGCAACATTTAGGGCTCACTCCAGTCCTGTAGAAAGAATCCCATAAGCTTCAACAGCATTTGTATCAGGCCCTTAGTGCCCAATCCTGTAGTCCTTAATAGGAGTAGACATGGCAAGTGAGGAGTTACAAAATTATTTTGCTCCAGGCTTTTTTGCAGCCCCCAAATTACCACTTTTTATGACACTGTAGTGCAATTGACAGTTTCACATCAAACCACATAAAAGTTCTAATTTTTAGGTTCTGAGCAAAATAAAATAAATTCAAGGGGTTTTATTTGAACCAGCTGTTGAATGGATCTAGTCTCATTCTCAAAAAAAGTCCTATTTTAAGGACAATGGGCACATTAAAGTTCACAATGAAATGCAAAACACCAACCAAACAAAAAAACCAACGCTTTGATTTTTAGGGATTCAGACTGTATTGCTAATACAGTATCAGACCCAGCCTGATGTTGCATGAGTGACAAGTGAGGGACCCAGCCTTTGGAGAACGACTGGAGAGAGGAAGCTAAGGAACAGAAGTGACAATGGGGATAAATAAGGAACAGATAAAAATTATTCCTGCCAGGAAGCAAAAATGCTGTAGGATTCATTCCTCTAGTGAGAGTTTACTTTCTGTAACCTCAATTTCATGATTTTTCATTTCTGCTGTAAATAATTTCAAACAAAAAAATGAGGGGACATTACTGTTGTGCGGAACGGGGAAAACTTTGGGATTAAGCCAAGGTAAATGGTGTTCCTGAAAATGAAGTGCAGTCGAGAGATAGGGAATGAAAACTGTCTTTTATGGAAAATGCAGTGTCTCTATTTCCCCATCCCTCCCAAGTGGTTGGCGTGTCAAATAAAACGCTATTCCCCACCCACGCGTTTGTAAAATACTTTATCATTCCGTTCCAGCATCTACACCATTCTCAAATGAGCACTTTATGTAAATTTAACTTGATCATCAAGCTGCCAAACAATTACTAGAATCTAATAATTAAAACAAGGATGGTGACTGCTAATCTAATGACATATACACAGATTTCCTAATGCATGTAATTATAGCACTTCTGTAATGGGGTTTGGGTCTCTTTTTTCCACCTCTTAATAAGCCAGCAGCAAACAACAAGAGTGACAGATACAGCATCGCTGCCTGGAAAAATATCAGGGAATAATCCCTCTACAGGGTTAACATGACACTGAATCAATTTTAAGACTGAAAGGGTCTCCAAAGAAAACCTGTTTGGTCTGGTTGGTTTGTTGATATTTCAGTTATTAGTGGTATACTAATAACATAGTGCTGTGAGGAACTCAGAGGAAGCCCTGATCCCTACTTCAGTAATTGCTAATATAAGTACTGTTGCTCAAACAATAGAAATTTAATATTATTTATTCTTTAATTTTCTTCATGTTTGTTGTTGTTGTTTGGAAGTGTTTATCTATTCAGCCAAGACACCTAGTTATACCTATAAATATCACCATCCCAATTTACCATACAAGGACCCTTTTAGAAATCATCTTAACTGATCCTTTCTAGGGTTACCATTATAAAGGTGCATACATCTCCTCTGTCCTCTACCACCACATTAATTACTAGCCACAAGTTTGCCTTTCAGACGAAAAATGAAACAGAAATCCTACTCCTGATCATTAAAGAAGATCATATGAATACTTTTTAAACAGAAATTAGAGGAGTTGGTCTGTATACCTTAGGAAATTACCATCCACCAACCTAGATTTTCTCTGCAGTTCCCACTAGGTAAGATATTCTTCACTTCGGATAAAACTGATGCATAGAGTCACTGTGGGTATGGTTAGACTGGGGCTGTTTTAGCGCTAAAACCCTTCTTTAGTGCTACAATAGCACTGCCAGAACACACTTTCAAGGCACTTTTTGCGCTTTTACTGACGTTTTAAAGCGCTCCTGGTAAACCTCAAAACGAGAGGAATAAAGCTTTTTGCGCTGCCGTTTTAGCGCAAGGGTTGCAATGTGTACACCCCTTGCGATATAATGAGCCTCCAGCCTCCTGGCCCAGAATCCCCAATGCATCCTCTCTGGCCACCATTTAAAACTCTTCTGTCCCGTCCTCAGGTGACCCCATGTCAGAACCCTCCCCCATATTCATATAAAATTCGGAAACCTGGGCCGCTGCTGCAGCAGGGCTGCCGGATCCCCTGCCGCTGTGGGCGGCAGGGCTGCCGGGTCCCCGCCGCTGTCCCGGGTCCCTGTCGCTGCGGGCAGGGCTGCCGGGTCCCTGCCACGGCGGGCGGCAGCCCAACGGCGCTCCAAGCCCCTGCCCCGGTCCCCGCTGCTGCGGGCAGGGCTGCCGGGTCCCCACCACGGCGGGCGGCAGCCCGGCAGCGCTCCCAGCCCCTTCCCCGGTCCCCGCCGCTGTGGGCAGGGCTGCTGGTTCCCCGCCGCGGCGGGCGGCCGCCCTGCAGCGCTCCCAGCCCCTGCCCTGGTCCCCGCCGCTGAACCCCTCACAAATAAATGGTTAGGGAAGGGAGGTGCTTGTGCAGAGCCTGTCAGTTTCGGAAAAGAAACTGACAGCCAGAAGTTCCCTCCCTACACTAAGGTTCCCAGTCCCCCCTCACCCCACTCCTTTGCAAAGCAGGTTGCACCCAGCTGAATGCTGGGATACCTGCCCTATCCCGCAACTGCTACTGCCACCAAAAGCAGGACAAATGTGTACATTCTTTGGCGCTAGAGGGATTTAATGTGTACACCCTCTAGCGCAACACCTGTAGCACTAAATAGGGAAGCGCTATAAAAAACAGCGCTATACCCTGTAGTCTAATCATACCCTGTGTGTCTGCAGTCAGATGGAGTGGCCTCCCAATGAGCCACTCTCTGATATCTGGTGGCTGGAGCCAGGCTAGGCTCACACCTCGCACTGGAAGCTAAGAGGCAGGACAGGAAGTATAAAAAGGCAGAGGCCTCTAACTCAGTTGAGTCTGAACCAGTGAAGGGAGCAGACGCCTCCAAGCTGCTGCAGATCCCCGGGAGTGAAACCTGCACTATGCCACACCCTCCTCCTGGAGGAGACTGATTCAGGAGAAGAGCTACCAGGACTGCCACTCACCCTGTTCCCTGAAGTGAGGTCGTCCCTTGTTACACCACACAAACATTACGGTGGGAGAGTAAGAAGTAGCCCAGGGACAGCCAAATATAGCTGGGCTGTGTTTCTGCCTGAACATCAGATCCCCGCTGAAACAATGTGGAACACTCCACCATTGGGATCCGATGGAGTTAGGGTGGCAGCCACTCCACCTTAGGCCAAGAGACCTGTGTCTATCTGCCAGAGCTGGGGCGTCGGGGTGTTTGGTGCTCCACCCCACCTCAAGGCCTGAGCCTTAACACTGGTTTGTTTGCCATGCACTTCCCGAGGACCACTTTTAGACTGCGCTATCCTGCTTAAGGGCCGGGGCTTTAATCCCCGATAGGGAGCAATGTCCCAGAGGTTTAGTGAGGCAGAGTGGCCTCCCACTGAGCCAAAGGGGGAGGGACCCCCACTAATCCACTACAGTGTCATTTAGCAGGTGTTGAGTTTCATGCTTTCAATGGGTGTAGAAGTGGTTCCTGTACATAGCTTGTCAATCAGTCAGTAAAATACTTTGTGATCCTTCCGGATAAATTGCACCACTGTACAAAAAGATTACATACAAACTACACAAAAAGGAAGTTTAGGTTACAAAGTGACGCATTACAAAGTTAGAAGATGCATGAACTCCTTATATTTTATAACAGTCTTTAAAGTGCAAGAACACATACTATTTTCCACAGGACCCCTGACTCATTTTTCAAGTCCCTACTCCAAAGCATGGAGATACTAGAATTTCTCAGTTGAAAGGCTGTGAGTTTTTGAATTGTTATTTTAACCTATGCAAAACTTATTTTCCCCCCAATCTTATTCCGAGAAACAGCTAAATCATTTTTGCTAAATCTTAAAAGTACAAGAATAGGCTCCAGGAACCACTGTGCTCTAATCTCTACGCCATCACTGGCCTTCTCCATGGCCTTGTGCCCATCACTTAACTTCTCTGTTTCCATTCACCCCATATGTAAAGCTGAGATAATAATAGTTTTTATTCTTGCAGCGGTGTTCAACTTGCAGAGTTGAAGATGGAAAGTTGTGAATGTATATACACACACACAGTACACACAGAGAGTAAAGTAAAATTTTATTTTTCTAGGCTATGCTTGGCTAAAATTCTTCTCATTTTCTGTAACAGTGTTATGTTAAAGACAACTATACGAGGACAACAGAGACCGATTCATGGTGAACGTATTATAGATCTGTTCAAGTTTAACACAAGTTCTTTCTGAACTGTTATCTAGAATGGCCATCATTGGGCATGTTGTATAAATTAAGATATCACACAAAACCTTAATTTGCTCCCTTCCCCTCCATTTGAGTAGCCACACTAACTTTAATCTGCTTTGGTTTATAAACTCATTTGTTCCAGCATTTTATTATTCCTACCTCGTAGGACTGCTGTCAAGGCTTAATGGAATTAGAGACAAGTCTGTGCCACAATTTCCTCCTCAGGGTACACTGAGCTCAGGCTACATCGCCAATAACTCTGCAGCGTCTTGAGTGCAGAAATGTCAGTGCTCCAAGACAGCATAAAAGTGTATTTTAAGTACTGTGAGGAGCTGAGAAATAGCGAGTTTAGACTAATCCAATTTAAAACACAGAAAGGCAATTGAGAGTTTGGCTAGGAGGAGATGCACCCACAGTTCTGTGTTCATGGAGAAGAGGGGGTGTGCGATGTATCAGACACCCAGAAAGGGGTAATTTGCAGTTAGTATCAGTGTCACCATCCTCAGGTTTAGATCAGGCAATGAACATTTATTCCAAGGAGATAAAAGTTTGTAATGTATCATATTACATGGGAGATTTGGTCTTAGTGGAGTTTCTATGGAACCATGGAAAATTCTGGTCTGCCCTTCCCTCAATTTCAAGTGCATCTTTCCAACTACCAAAACCATCAACCATAGGAAGTGATCCTATTTTTCCTCTGGACATGTGTTCCAGATCACCCTACTCCTCCTCCTAGCTATTTGAGCCTGGCCATGTGCATCCCTCTCAACCATGGGTGAACTGAAGCAGATGTCCTGGGAGGGAGATCTACATAAAAGAAACAGTCAGAACCAAAGCATCATCACCTGCATGCACCCAAGATCTGATAGCCGGATCACTGGAGGAAGGAGTGTCAAAGGAAAGGTACTTGACAGGGCGAAGCTGAAAGACAACCTTTGAGAAAAAGCCATAATCTACATTAATGTGTCTTTAGGAAATTCTGGTGGTGCTCTGGATCCTTCCACTTGAATGATTCCCCAAGCCCTCTTTCTCTTAAGCAAAAAAACATTTCAGAAGACAAAAAAAATAAGTTTCAGAGTAGCACCCATGTTAGTCTGTATCTGTAAAAAGAACAGGAGTATTTGTGGCACCTTAGAGACTAACAAATTTATTTCAGCATAAGCTTTCGTAGGCTATAGCCCACTTCATCGAATGCATAGAATGGAACACACAGAAGTAAGATGTGTATATACACACAGAAAACATGAAAAGGTGGACAAAGCCTCTTAGAATTGGTATGGCTATTTAATTTAAATGAGCTATTATCAGCAGGAGAAAAAAACCAACCTTTTGTAGTGATAATCAGTAAGGAGTGCAGACAACTAGTATATTAGACAGCAAGAGAGAAAAGGAAACCCTAACACTGGAAAAATTAAAATTGACACGTATCAGGATTTTACGGCTTTACCCTTAAAAGATTAAAACATTTAACAACTGACAGTGAAACAATCCCATCTGTTTGACTAACATACAAGACAAACACTTGGCAGTCAATGCTAAGTATTTTTCAGTAGCTTCCTTAGCTCGTACAGTCTTGTATATATTTCAAATAAGATGGCACAAAGCTCTTTATTTTTGTTTAAAACTTGAAAGTTTTACTGAATTTCTCATAAAGGCATATATCCAGGAGAAGGACCCATGAATACATAGTAGAGATGTTCCTAAAACGACACCAGGAAGAAAACAATACACATTGTAGAGAAGTTATTTCTTAGACTGAATAAGTTACTACCTAACAGGCAAACCATGACCCCTGGAAGTTGTAAGAAATTCCTCAAAGGCAACTGTGCTACTCCCATGAAGAGCTGCTCCCAGTGTGAGAAAGTTCAGAGTTGGGCCATTAGTCATTTGTAAGAGCGTGTCCTCTCATTCTGCATCTTGTTTTTTTTCCCCCCATATCTTTACTCAAGAATCAGATCAACTATGTTTTCCAATCCAACACTACGCTAGTTGTGTGTCTTGCTAATGCCTCTCCTCTAAACCCCAGATTCCTTTTGGAAATGTCCTTGTTTACCTCTTTCAGCCTTTTCTTTACTCCTAGTGTAATTAGTTGGTCTGTAATTCTTGGACATCCAGTTATTTAACTTGGAGCACATTCTAGCTCTCTTGGCCTACACTCTTTCCTGCTGCTTTATCACACACATTTCCATGTTTTCTTTCTCATAAGGACACAAAGGGTGAAATTCAAAGAGTCAATAAAAGGTTTATACCCGTCTAACAAGTTCTCAAAATAGGACTCATGCAAGACATGAAAAAAGTCTACACTGGCCCTAACTACAGGCGGTGGATTCCATCTCAAGTGAATAAAGAGCATCTACCCCTCTTCACCCATTTTTGGATTACTGGGTGTTAATGAAAATAATTTAGTCATTTTAAGATTTTATTTTATATTGCAAAATATGCAACACTATAAACTAACATCTGCTGTATAAATATTGCAGGTTGACTATCAAGATGCAATGGAAAGAATCCAAAACTCATCCCCCCCAAAAGGCTCCTACATGAATTATTTCAAAGGAACACTGAAACTGGAAGGGCTACAAAAAGATTTGAGATCTAAGATTTGCCATATCTCAGGACCATGTTTTCTACACAAACGGGGAAAACAAAACCTACCAACAAAAGGAATCCAGTGCCCTGTTCATTTCAGCTAATAAACTTGTCTTGCACAAGATGCAAGGCTACTGGATACCTGTAGCAGGAGAGAGAAAGTTTCTATATTAAGCGTACATTCAAGCCAAGACCAATGTCTAGTGTTTTTGTGTTGTAACCCACTTTCTCTCACTTGAGACCCAAGAGCCAAGTTTTGATATAGATGAGGACTTTCCCTAAACAGCAATATTTTGGGCTCTGAGATTTTGTTTAGTTCATTTGAGACAATCACCCAGCCACAAAGTTTGACTCCTGATCTACATTTTCTCAAGATAGGGATAGGGTTGCCAACTTTCTACTCACACAAAACCTAACACCCTAGGCCCCACAACTCCTGATGCCCCACCCCTGCCCCACCCCTTCTCTGAGGCCTCGCCCTATCTCACTCCATCCCCCACTCCCTGTGCCACTCGCTCTCCCCACCCTCACTCACTCATTTTTACAGGCTGGCTCAGGGATTTGGTGTGTGGGAGAGGGTGAGGATTCCACCTGGAGCTGTGGGCTCTGGGCTGGGACCAGGGATGAGGGGTTTGAGGTGCAGGAAGGTGCTCTGGGATGGGACCAAGGGTTTGGAGGGCAGGAGGGAGATCAGTGCTGGGGCACGGGGTTGGGGTGCATGTGGGGGAGTGAGGGCTCTGGCTGGGGGTGGGGCTGGGGATGAGGGGTATGGGATGTAGAAGGTTGCTCTGGGCTGGGACTGAGGAGCTGGGAGGGCAGGAGGGGAATCAGGGTTGGGGAACAGGAGGGCGAGGGTGCAGGCTCCAGGCACTGCTTACTTCAGACAGCTCCCAGAAGCAGTGGAATGTCCGTCCCCCCGTCTCCCCACGACTCCTACACGGCGGCACAGTCAGGCAGCTCTGCACACTGCCCCATGCTTAGGTGCTGCCCCCAACTCCTATTGGCCATGGTTCCCAGCCAAAGGGAGCTGTGGGGGCGGTGCTTGGGGCAGGGGCATCATTTTGTCAGATACAGGTTTCAGTTTAATAAAACGACTTCCCTCACTGCCTGGGCTTAAGTCCAGTACGCAGAGTTTAGGGAAACAGAATTCTTGCACCTACAGATTGCAAGACTATCAAAACAGGTCTCTTACCTGTTTATTGCACACCATCATATGTAGAGTATTATAGAAATTTATTCTTGCTCCATGTCTTCTCAGACACTCTCCTAAGAGAACACCAGTCATGCAGACCCACACCAGCTGATGCATACTGCAGTCACTTTCTTGTGGAATTGGGATTTGATGCCCACCATTTTCATTTTCCACACTCATACTTTTGGCAAAGCACTTTCAAGGAGTCACTTTAGGGAACTGAAGTTAAGATTAATACAGTGTTTCCGAAGAACTATACTCTTGGAGGAAATATCCAGAATGTTAGACATCAAAACGTAAATGATGTGAATTTTCTTTGCTATATGCTGGTAAATATCCTGCCACTAAAAAGAGGCAAAACAATCACAGCTGTATTTTCCACATAAGCAGAAATATCTCTAAGGCACCTAGAATTGCCCACCCAGTTAAAATGACAGAAATGATCCAATGATCTTTACTTTGTTTAAAGTAGAACCAGTGCCAGTAGTTATTTGAGTGAGCACATGACGATCATACTTGAAACCTCATTTCCTCCATCTTCTAGCACGATGAGACTGTTCTAATATGGAAGCTACAGCTCGTCATTTTGATCCAGCATAACACATTTTATATTAATTATGGCCGATTTTCAAATGTTACTTAACTTTGGGTCCCTCCATTTTTGGGTGTCCCACATGACACACATTTAAGAAGGCTTGTTGGAAGGCTGCTCAGCTCTTTGTAAAAATCAGGCCCCTTTTAAAGTGTCTCAGGTTGGGTCACTTTCTGAAAATCCTGATTTACAATAAAATGGTGCTTGATATAATGTCTAACAAAAACAGTCTTGAATCTGTCCCCGAAGATTTAGCACGCACAAGTCTAGATGTTTGTATGACAAGAAATGCTATTGCAGGCTTCCTCTCGATTGCAAAATTACTGTGCTTTTTACAACGGGTTCCCTGTTTCAACAAGCCTCAGACACACAACGAAGAGATACATTTCCTCAAGCAGTTCCTAACCTTTCTGGGAACCCATCACAGGAGAACGAATCACTAAGATTGCTCAGTGGATACAGCACTGCAGCTTGCACACTTATGGATAATTATAGCTTTGAAAGGGGAACTATGCAAAAATGAGGAGATTAGTTCAACAGAAATTAAAAGGTACAGTGACTAGAGCAGGGGTGAGCAAACTTTCTGGCCTGAAGGCCACATCGGGGTTCCAAAACTGTATGGAGGGCCGGGAAGAGATAGCTGTGTCTCCCCAAACAGCCTGCCCCCTATCTGTCCCCTCCCACTTCTTGCCCCTTAACAACCCCCCTAAGAACCTCCAATCCATCTAACCCCCATTTTCATACTCCTTGTCCCCTGACCTCCCCCTCCCAGGACCCTCCACTCCAACCACCTCCCCAGGACCCCAGCTCCATCCAATCCCCCTGTTCCCTGACTGCCCCTTACCCAACACCCTCCTCCCCAGCTCTCTTACCACACGACTCAGAGCAGCATATCTGGCAGCCATGCAGCCCGGCTGGAGCCAGACAGGCTGCCCCACTGCCGCGCAGGAGTGTGCAGCCCCGCTCCCCCAGAGCGCTGTGGCATGGCTCCGGGGGAAGGGAGGACAGCAAGGATGGGAGGAGGAGCTAGCCTCTCCAGCCAGAAGCTCAGGGGCCTGGCAGAAAGGTCCCGCGGGCCAGATATGGCCCACGGGCTGTAGTTTGCCCACCCTGGGCTAGAGTGAAATCCTTGCAAACTGCATGGACACTTTTCAAAAGACACCATAATAAAGCCTCAACTTAAATGAATACCTCAAATTAAAAAAACACAGTAAAAGAACTAAAGAGCCACCTGTCTTAACAACCACATAAAAAGCAGCGAGAGATGAAAAGGCATCTTTTAAAAAGTGGAAGTCAAATCCTAGTGAGGTAAATAGAAAGGAGCATAAACACTGTCAAATTAAAGTGTAAAAATGTAGCAAGAAAAGCCAAAAAAGAATTTGAAGAACAGCTAACCAAAAAGGTAATAAAATGTTTTTTAAATACATCAGAAGCAGGAAGCCTGCTAAACAACCAGTGGGGCCCCTGGACAATTGAGATACAAAAGGAGCACTTAAAGATGATAAAGTAATTGTGGAGAAACTAAATGAATTCTTTGCTTCAGTCTTCATGGCTGAGGATATTAGGGAGATTCCCAAACCTGACCCCAATAACCCCAACAATACATACAATATGATGGGGGGCTAATCCTTTTTAATAATCGGCTAGAGAAGTTTGTGAAGCCGTCATGCGCAGTAGAGACGGCCCAGACGAACGGCATGCTGGGAGGTGTAGTTCAGCAGCACAACATGGCCGCCGTGCGTGTGCCACCGAGAGGGAAGCAGGGTCTGGATCGGGGGCTTGGGGAGCGCGGGCAGGAGGGTGGCTGGGCGCAGGAGACACGGGCAGGGGGCTCTGGCTGGGTGGGGCACGGGAGGGGGGCGCTGGGCCGGCGGGGCGGTGGCGCCCGGGAACGGCCCGGCCAGCTGTGCCCAGCAGAGAGCCGAGCGAGGGGGGGGGAGGGAGGAGGCAGAGAGCCGAGCTAGGGAGGGGCGAGGGGGGGGGCAGAGAGCCGAGTGAGGGAGGGGGGAGGGGGCAGAGAGCTGAGCGAGTGGGGGGGAGGGCGTTGGAGGGGTGGGGGGATAGAGCTGAGCGAGTGGGGGGGGGGGCCGCGAACCGTTACTGTTGGCCCATGTACACGGGCTTTTACACTAGTTTAGCTATAACTGATCAGGAAAAAGATCCTGGAGTCATTGTGGATAATTCTCTGAAGACGTCCATGCAGTGTGCAGTGGCAGTCAAAACAACAAACAGGATGTTAGGAATCATTAAAAAAAGGGATAGAGAATAAGATGGATAATATCTTATTGCCCTTATATAAATCCATGGTACGCACACATCCTGAATATTGCATACAGATATGGTCGTCTCATCTCAAAAAAAGATATACTGGCATTAGAAAAGGTTCTGAGAAAGGCAATTAAAATGATTAGGGGTTTGGAATGGGTCCCATATGAGGAGAGATCAAAGAGGCTAGGTAGGGCTTTTCAGCTTGGAAAAGAGGAGACGAGGGGGGGATATGATAGATGTATATAAAATCATGAGTGTTGTGGAGAAAGTGAATAAGGAAAAGTTATTTGCAGGTGCCCCTTGGGTTACGCAAGGCATAATTTATGCAAACCCACACTTGCAGAAAAAGTCCCATAAGCTAAAAATAGGAGGGGGGGGGTTGTTTTTTTTTTGGTGGCTTAATGGTCGGACTTTTCCAACTTATGCAAAATTAGACTTACACAAGGCGTTCCGAAACGGGATGCTTGTGTAAGTCGGGGAGCGTCTGTACTTGTTTCCATAATATAAGAACTAGGGGCCACCAAATGAAATTAATGGGCAGCAGGTTTAAACCAAATAAAAGAAAGTTCTTCTTCACACAGCGCACAGTCAACCTGTGGAACTCCTTGCCTGAAGAGGTTGTGAAGGCTAGGACTATAACAGGGTTTTAAAAAAGAACCTCCATGAAATTATCCAGTTAAGTCCATTAATGGCTATTAGCCAGGATGTGTAAGGGATGGTGTCTCTGTTTGTCATGGATGGATGGTAGGAGAGAGATCACTTGATCATTACCTGTTAGGTTCACTCCCTCTGGGGCACCCAGCATTGGCCGCTGCCAGTAGACAGGATACTGGGCTGACCCAGTACGGCCATTCTTGTGTTCTTATGGATGATCCTCTTGACCGCACTAGCACAACTCTTTGGTGCCACTGTCGGTCTAAGCACACAGAGAAGGGACGGTAATTCTGAAGCTTAAACACGCAGGGATGCATATTAAACATGAACAAATGAAAGAAAGAAACCTCAGTAACTGGTTGGTGCAAGTGATCCTTATGGCTTAAAAAAACAACAACGTTCTCTACCAAACATCTGTGCCACGCCAACACCACTCAGAAGAGAGACTGGATGCTCCCGGCCCTCGTGCGCTGATCCCTTTTCCATTCTAAGTCTGCAAATTTTAGAGAACTTCTTGGGTCTAAAACCACTACTACACTCTGTTGGCATTTTAAGAACCCCTATTACGAAGCAGCCATTACTGTTCACTAACTGCTTTAAAAAAAAAAAAAACCTCTCCATTTTCAGTTAGAATTAGTCTCATTTAAAATGCAAATTGACTCACATCTGAAAAGGATTTAGACAAATTTAGCAAAAACTCTGCACATCTCCAGAGGTGACTGAGTAAACAAAGGCACTGTGATCCAGGGACTGGGGTGTTGGACTGAAATACAGAATACTGCGTTCTCCTCCCAGCTCTGTCAGTGAGATTTTGTGTGAACTTGGACAAATCACATCACCTCTCTATGCTTTTGTTTCCCTTTGCACCCTTTATCTTGTCCATTTACAGCATGAGCTCTTTGAAGAAGAGGCCATCTTGTTCGTGTGTGTACAGTGCCTTGCACAATGAGGCCCAGATCTTGGCTGAGGTCTCTAGGCACTACTAATAATACATAATAATATAATAATACAAAACTAATACACAGCAACAGTTTTTCCAAAAGCAGCATTCACATATACACACACAAAACCAAATTTTTAAATGTGGCCACTTTTTTGGGCTCAGATACCTCAGCTCAGCTCCCACAGCTCCTACTGGTTTTAGCTGGAATTGTAACTGGCCCCCCCCCCCGGTGTCCCGCCGCCCCGCCGCCCGCGCCCCCCCCCCCCGGTGTCCCGCCGCCCCGCCGCCCGCGCCCCCCCCCCCCCGGTGTCCCGCCGCCCCCGCCGCCCGCGCCCCCCCCCCCCCCGGTGTCCCGCCGCCCCGCCGCCCGCGCCCCCCCCCCCCCGGTGTCCCGCCGCCCCGCCGCCCGCGCCCCCCCCCCCCGGTGTCCCGCCGCCCCGCCGCCCGCGCCCCCCCCCCCCCCGGTGTCCCGCCGCCCCGCCGCCCGCGCCCCCCCCCCCCCCGGTGTCCCGCCGCCCCGCCGCCCGCGCCCCCCCCCCCCCGGTGTCCCGCCGCCCCGCCGCCCGCGCCCCCCCCCCCCGGTGTCCCGCCGCCCGCGCCGCCCGCCCCCCCCCCCCCCGGTGTCCCGCCGCCCGCGCCGCCCGCCCCCCCCCCCCCGGTGTCCCGCCGCCCGCGCCCCCCCCCCCCGGTGTCCCGCCACCCGCGCCCCCCCCCCCGGTGTCCCGCCGCCCGCGGGGCCCAACCCCCGCATGCGCTGCAGCCGCGTGGCCCGGCCGGGAGAAACAAAGGGGGGGGCAGCGGGAGGCTGCTGGGTGCCGGGGGAAGGGGACTGGTGAGCGCTGCAGCGGCTGCCCGGAGCCGCGCCTTGCTCACAGGCCCCGCGACAAGGGGGTACAGCTGCGTACCCACCCCAGACTTCAGGGGGCCCCCCTGAAGTCTGGGGCCCGGTACAGCTGTACCCGTTGTACCCCCCTGTCGCCGGCCCTGGTCTGAGAGGATTCAGTCTGCAGATCAGCGACAGTCCCATGGTTGTCATCAGAATGAGACCTGTGAAGCACAAAAGAACCAGCCTACTCGGATTACGTGTTCTTTTATTAGCAAATTGATTATCCAGCAAAATAAGGCAACAAACACTGCAAGGTAACAAAAGACAGCGAGATAATACAGAATGTCCAACAGCAGCATTACTGACAGAGCCTGTGGGAACCCTTTGAAACAGGTGAGATGATCAACAGGAAATCAGTAGTATCGTGTGTCCTAGCCTATCCCTCAGCACACAGGCCGGTAACCAGTTTTATAATGCGTTAGGCTAACCATGTATTATGCATATTCACAATGAGTTCAGCTCCTTTTCCTTATCTGAACTTCCACACCCCACTATGTTGGGGTTCCTAGTTTCTGTTGGCTAAATAACCAAGGGCACCATGCTAATTAGCATATTGTTTAATCACTTACTATAGCAGGGATGGGCAAACTTTTTGGCTCGAGGGCCACATTGGAGTTAAAAATTGCGTGGAGGGCTGGGTAGGAAAGGCTGTGCCTCCCCAAACAGCCTGACCTCGCCCCTTATCCAACCCCCCCCCCCCACTTCCCACCTGAGTTCCCCCCTCCTCAGTTCCCCCCCACCCTAACCCTAAGTATAGCACTCAGTCTGGGGCACATCACATGATCATGGAGAGTACAGTAGGCACCAAGCTGATGCATCAGGAGCTTGTAAATTGCCCTTGTTCTCTCCTTGCTATTCCCATCTTCCCAACCCTTCAGCAAAAATAAAATAGAAGTAGGACTTTTAGGGACGCCTTGTGTTGAGAGGTGAATTCAGATATTGATTAGTTTGCTGAAGTATGTTATGTTCTTCTAGTTGCCACTGGTCTGCTGCTTGTGGCCAAACCTCCCCTTATCTATCTCAGGTACTTGGATGACCTCCATTACCAGAGTATCTGAGCACCTCACAATCCTTATTGTATTTATCCTCACAACATCCTTGTGAGGTAGGGCAGAGGTCAGAGAAAGATTAGGGGCCTTGCCCAAGGTCACACAGGAAATCTGTACTAGAACAAGGACTTGAATGCAGGTCTCCCAAATTGTAGGCTAGTGCTCTAACCACTAGACCATCTTTCCTCTCTGTAGGTATAACTGCCTTCACAGGACTCTCACAAAGATATTCCTCACTACTCCTTCTGCGCTGCTACCAGCGAATAGCAACCAAGCACTGGACGAAAGAACAGACATAATGACAAACTAACAGAGGGGAAAACACCAATCCCACTATGGGCCCCAGATTTATAGACTGAACCTCACTCAGACAGAACCTCTTCTGCACTCTGGCATGAAAACTCCTTCAAGTTTTGCCAATAATCATGTTATTGAATTGAAATGGTGTCCCAGTCCGACCTCACAGCGAAGGTAGTTGCCTCATATACAAGGGTGCACAGAGTGTCCTGACAGAGATATAGATCTGCTCAATGTTGTGCGTAATTTCCCCAGCACCATCTGGAACAAACCAGATCAGAAGGATTTTTGTTCCATCTTCTGTTAAATCTCATGCCCAAGATTGGCCTAAATCAATACCAAAGATCTGGAGAACCCCAGACAGATCCATATTCTCAGACTGGGTCCATCTGTATGGATAATCTACAGGTACTGCTTTTAAAAACAATCAATAAAGCATAAATTAGATTGGTCAACAAGGATCCAAAAATTCACTTCGCCCTAGGCTATTGTGTTTTTTTTTTTTTTTTGGGGGGGGGGGGGAGGTGTTACTATTATTCCCGATGTGGTGCGCCAGCCACCACCTCTTACATTGGCCTAGTGCCAGTGACACTCATCAAATCTGTTAAAGGGCAATAGTATCATTACTACCCTAACAGTTCAACAGACAAGGAACACCATGTATGGACTGGGCTATTACAGTATTTTCACAAGTTCTCTTTAAATTAAAGCAAAGTACATGGGGAATTATTCTTTCATTAGCATTAACAGGAGTTACACTTTTTGTCAAAGGGATAGAAATATGCTCTTTATGTTCTTATTTAGGATTTCTAAAATTCAACAAATTCAGAAACCTGATTGTCAATATACGAAATCAACCCGGCATTTTTACTCATTATTGGAAGACAAAACTAAATAGCAACAATTCAGATCCTGGGACATTTCAGAGGCATCCGAAATGCATCTCCTGGAGATCTAAAATAATTTGCCCACATCTTTAATACAGAAGTTTCCACGTGGAAGCTACAAATTCCATATGCACCCCAGACAGTCAGACTAAGAAAGAGCACTGTATAATGGGGCCTGTGACAGGTCTCCGTGTTCAAGATGAAAATGCCTGTAGTCAGTTCCATTGTATGCAAATAAGATGTGGCCCTCTGGTATTCCAATGTGGTGCTTTGGTGGCACAATGTTTGGGCACCCTTGTTCTAAGAGAACGGGTTACTTCATTAATTAGAATGAATTTTCTCACAAAAACAACCCCTGAAACAGTCCTATGGGAAATGTAAAGCTGGATTCTGATTATATGGGACTCTCCTCGTTTGCACAGAGCTTTAGATATAAGTTGCATTGTGATGAGTTTGCAGTTTCATAAAACTCACTTTGGTCAGAAGAGAGACACTCAGGCAATAGCCTAACCATGAGTGACTCTTCTTAGACAATAAACCTATAATCTCTAAACAGATTACTTACTGACACTGCACACCCTTCCTTATGGAACAGAGAACTGAGAATTTTATGGAAAATAGAAACAATTCGCCAAGCTCTTTAAAATGCACTTGACTGGATCTGTTCACTGAAAAGAATGATATTACTTCCACGTACAATTATCCTTCATATCCATTTGAACAGGGGGAAGAATATCAACTCACTACTGGTCATAAGAATTCTGAGGGCACTTCAGACCAAAAGAATACTTACAGGATAGTTGGGGGTAGGAAAACTCTACCCTGGAAAGCAGTGAATCTGGAAAAAGATTTGGAAGCCAGAGTGGATAATCAGCTGAACATGAGTTCCCAGTGTGACGCTGTGGCTAAAAGGACCAATATGATCCTTGGATGCATGAACAATGGAATCTCAAGTACAAGAAGAGTTAATTTTATGTCTGTATTTGGCACTGGTGTGACTGCTGCTGGAATATTGTGTCCACTTCTGGTGTCCACAATTCAAAAAGGATGTAGATAAACTGGAGAGGGTTCAGAGAAGAGCCACAAGAATGATTAAAAGATTAGAAAACATGTCTTGCAGTGATAAGCTAAACAGAGCTAGCTCCTTGAGGCTAACAAAGAGAAAGTTAAGGGGTGGCTTGATTACAGTCTATAAGTACCTACATAGGGGGGAATTATTTAATGGGCTCTTTGGTGTAGCAGAAAAAGGCATAACTGTAACACAATCCAGCAGCTAGAAGTTGAAGCTAGACAAGTATACACTTTAATAGTGAGCATAAATTAACTATTGAAACAGTTTAGCAATGGTTGTGGTGGATTATCGGTCATTGACCATTTTAAAATCAAAACTGGATCTTTTTCTAAAGGATCCATTCGAGGAATTGTTTGGGAGAAGTTCTATGGCCTGTGTTAAATGGGAGGTCAGACACTAGATGATCACAATGGTCCCTTCTGGCCTTGCCCTCTATGACTCAAGAAGAGCTCTCACAACAAATGTTCTTTGGGGTAGATGAAAAGAAGGTTGCAATAGGCAGGTGTTTGTCAAACTTTGAAAATCAGTTGAAGTTAAGAAGTCAGGCACACAGAAGATCTATGGTGATAAATATTATGCAGAGTCTTAATTGTAAGTGATGCATTTTAATCCAACTCAGGTGAGTAGTAAGTGAGAACAAAGACATTATCTAAAAGCTACTTGATTTTCATGGCATAAGTCAGTGGTCTGACTAGTTTAGAAGTGATAAATTGACCCGAGTGCTCTCCCATCGACTCCTGTACTCCACCACTACAAGAGGCGCAAGCGCAGTCGACGTGGGAGTGGCAGCAGTCGACTCACCACAGTGAAAATGCCGTGGTAAGTTGATCCAAGTACATCAACTTCAGCTATGTTATTCTTGTAGCTGAAGTTGCGAAACTTAGACTGATCCCCCCTAGGGTAGACCAGGCCTAAGTAAAGGGTGAAAGACTACAAAGTCCAACCTGATTAGCCTCCCTGCTGAGGGCACTGGACAAAAGATGTAGTCACACCCTCTCCAACTCACCTCTGAATTTGAGCCACTTTATTATATGAGAAAACTTTCTGCAATGTTTTTGTACAAATGCGGAGAAACAAAACTACCCATCACATCATGTTTTGTGACAGACACAGTTAGCCATAGCTAGAAAGAGGACAGTCCAAACAGTATTTCTGGGGTATGTATCAAGTGCAGTACAGTAAAACCTCGATTTAACGGACTAATTCGGGCGACTGGGTGTCCGTTAAACCCAAAAGTCCGTTATTTAATAATTAAAAAAAAAAACCCAGCCTGCCCAATTAGTCCTTAATTCGAGGTTTTACTGTACAGTACTTCTCCGCTGAAAAGCCGCAGATTATTTTTTTTTAAATAAAACAAAAAAAACCCCCGTGCCCTGGACCCCCATGCGCCCCGGCCCCAGTCCCCGCTGGCGGCCGGGGCTCGGGGCTCCAGCCACCGCCCGGGGGGCGCGGCTTGATCCACGCTCCCCCAGGCTCGCTCCCCGGGGCTCCAGCCGCCGCCCGGGGAGCGCGGCTTGATCTGGGGTCGGGGCTCGCTCCCCGGGGCTCCGCTCGCAGCTCCAGCCGCCGCCCGGGGAGCGCAGCTTGATCTGGGCTCGGGGCTCGCTCCCCGGGGCTCGCGGCTCCAGCCGCCACCCGGGGAGTGCGACTTCAGCCACCGCCTGGGGAGCGCGGCTTGATCCGCGCTCCCCGGGGCTAGGGGCTCCAGCTAGCTGCCAGGACCCGAGCGGCATGCGGGACCAGGGAGGCAGCGGGGAGCCGGCAGCCGGACCTCAACAAACGGATTTGGGATGCATCGGACTTTCTTAAAAATTTTGTCCGTTGCATCCGAAGTCCGTTAAATCGAGGGTTTACTGTATAGTTATAATCACCAATAGCTGTGTCCTCATTCTATTCCTGCACTGCAGGAATGTCCCCATTAAAGGAGATAATTTCTTTTTATTACTAAAGTGAAGGTTAAGCAGCAGTAACATACTTCGGTCTTTTTGCAAAGTGACACATTCACCTTAAAGATGTTTTTTTAAAAAACCTCCTTGAGTTTGTTTCCCCAGATTTATGTAACTCCCTCAAGCAATTCAGATTCCATTACCTTCACTTCATCTTCAACTGATTTTTGAAAAGGAGGGAGAGAGTATTATACTTTTCAAACATTCAACTCTTGTATAATATTACAATATGCCAAGAGATGCTCGTTTAAACCTACAAAACCAGAATCTTAAAACCGTGTTCTTAAAAAGGGATAAAAAGACTCCCTTACAATTTCCTTACTTCTGTTTTTCAGACCCTTGATTTTAAGCATTTAAAGACCAAAAAAAACTTATTTTTCACCATGGATCTATTTGTATTTCACTCACCTTCGGCAATGAAACTAGGTTCATTTCACTTTTGTTATAATCTGCCCAGTATCAACTTGACACCTCTTCAGAGCAAAGTCTACCATAGCCAGGAAAGCGCCCTGTGTGTTATAACATTGTCTTTCCTGGGTAGATGGGACCAAACTGTTCTGTGGAATCATGTTATAGTTCAGCTAAGACAATGGCTGCACTCAGCCTGGCTGGCCCCAGGAACTGCAAGTTGCAGGAATGAAGCTTATTACACTTCACTAGAAGTGTGTGAATAACTGGGTTTTCAGTTTGCTAGCAATTCTGAAAATATTTTTCTTCTATTTATTTCAAGTCAACCTGAAACAAACATTTTTCTGAATTTTTGGCAAATTGAAAAGTTAGAAAAATGTTTCAGGTTGAATGTTTCATTCTGATGTGGGGGATTTTTAAGCTTTTTAAAATAAAAGCAAAGGAAATGAAGAGCTAGATTCACAAAACTGAGGTGATGATGGCAGCAGTGCCCCCTTATACACAATGGCCCAGTAGCTAGGGACTCACCAGCAGTGTAGGAGACCAAGGATATCTGCATCCAAAGGCAGGATTCAAACCTGGGTCTCCCCACATCTTAGGTGAGTGTCCTAACCAGAGGGGGGCCATGCATCACCACCATAAGCACCATTCAGAAAATGATGGCAAGGTCCCCTTGTCATTCTAGCCTGAAAAAAAAAAAAAAAAATCAAAATGTTTCATTCTGGAAATGCAGAGACAATTCACCAAAACCACACAACTTCTCAACGTGTTTCAGTCGACCCTCATCTGTGTTTTTAGTGACGTTTTGGCAGAAAATTTTTACTCAGGTCTACATTTTGCTCCTTCCATGCACCCACTGCAGGAAAGCGGGGTCATTTCCCAATGGGGCACCAGATGATTTTAAATAAACGGATTCATAGGAATTTTTCCCCCCCTCTGCACTTATTTTTCCCTTTGATATCACAATGACCCTACTTAAGAGTTTTCTCAGCTGTTGACCTAACTTTCCCTGTCACTTATACTAGGGGTGCCCAATCTATGGCCCACCTGAGCATTTTCATAAGGCCCTCAGCCTGCTTCAAAACCATATACTCATGGTCAATCCATTAGCATTCTGTCATCATGTTTACATTATTTTAGTTTCCACAAATGTGTAACTAGAAAATACTGTACATACAAACAACCTATGAAACAAACAACTGTAAATAAATACAGGTGACTTTAAAACTTATTAAAATATGTAGAATCTGTTTGGCCCACCCAATGTTGTGCGTAGGTTTCTGTGGCCCTCCTGGATAAAGTCTGGGCACCACTGATTTATACCAGCAGTCGCCAACCGGTGGTCCGCGGACCACTGGTGGTCCACAGGAAAATTCTGGTGGTCCGCAGCACCGGGCTCCCTCCTGGCCGCCCCTCCGGGCAGGCAAGAGGCTGCGGCGCCTGTCCCGCCCCGTCCCCGGCGGCCAGCAAGCGCTGGCACGCTCCTGCCTCCCGGCTCACGCCGCGTGAGCCGGGGGGCCCGAGACGCGCCGCTGGAGTCGGGTGTGCGGGGGCCGAGCTGCACCATGCCGCTGAGGCGGCGGGGGGGGCGAGCCGCGCCGCTGGAGCCGGGGGGGGGGGGAACCCTAGCTGCGCCGCGCCGCTGGAGCCGGGGCGAGCCGCGCCGCTGGAGCCGAGGCGGGGGAGAGCCGCGCTGCGCCGCGCCGCTGAGGCCGGGGGCCCGAGCCGCGCCGCTGGAGCGGCGGGGGGGGGGAGGGGCGAGGCGAGCCGCGCTGCTGGAGCCGAGGGGGAGGGGGGAGGGGCCCGAGCCACGCCGCTGGAGCGGGGGGGGGGGGGGAGGCGAGCCACGCTGCTGAGGCCGGGGGGGGGCGAGTCGAGCGGGGGGGGGCGCGCCACGCAACTTTAGTGGTCTGTGAGGACCAAAAGGTTGGCGACCACTGATTTATACCATCATAACTGGAACAGTCATTAATAACTTTGCTTTATTACTACCCAATTTCTTCAATATAGCCTATGTGCAAGATTTCAATTAACGTACCTACATGAAAAGTTTCACCTGTCTATTTATTCCATTGTAGCTGAGGCTAAACAAGTGAGGGGAGTTAACCATAGTAAAAATTTGCCACGGGTTGTGATAGATTCTCCATTACAGACCATTTTAAATTCAGATTGGATGTTTGGCTAACTGATGTGTTCTAGTTCAAATAGGAATTACTTCAGTGAAGTTCTGTGGCCTGTGCTATATAGTAGGTCAGACTAAAGGACCACAGTGGTCCCTTATGGCCTTACAACCACTTAATCATTCAGGACAAGGGAAAAGGTTGACATATATTCTGAATTTCTTAAAAGACTCAGTTTTTATGAGTTAAAAGACTGCCTTGTAAATTCTGAGAAAATTTATTCTGCACTCCGAGTATATGCTCCAAATTCAGCGAAGATAAATTTAGGGAAGGGGATGGTATGATGAGATGGGCCATATGCCACTGTATGCAATTTGTGACTGCTAGTAGCAAATATCTCCAATCGAACAATAGATGAGGAGGGCTCTGAGTTACTACAGCAAATTCTTTCCCAGATGTCTGGATGGTCGGTTTTGTCTACATGCTTAGGGTTCAACTGATTTCCCTATTTGGGGTCAGGAAGGAATTTTCCCCCATGTCAGAGATCCTGGGGCAGCAGTGCGGGGTGGGAGGGAGGGAGGAAAGAGACAGGTGCCTTCCTCTGCAGCATGGGGCATAGATCACCTGCTAGTCTGAACTAAAATAAATGGTGGATTCTCAAATCTTGATTTAAAAGAATACAAATTACAGAGAACTTCAATAACTTAGACCCAGAACCTCTGGCTATAACAGGAATGGGTTGGTCAAGTGCCTTCATCTGCAATGTGAAGGAGGTCTGACTACATGATCAAGACAATCACTTCCAGCCTTAAAGTCTATGAGTCTATACTGTACTTTTAATCCATAACAAAGAGATTGAATCCCTGCTTTAGCAAAATGGAATTCATCCCTAACTACAAAAAAGGACCAGCACCTCTATACTACATCTATAAGATTTATACTAAAGAGTCCATCACCATAAGATCTAGATGCCAAATACCACTGGAAGACTCCCTTGGAAGAGTGTGCATAAGAGACACTGGGAAAGATTTTTTTTAAAAAAACAGGTGCCTTAAAAAATTAAACTCCTCCATTCATATTTCATCTCCTAAATGAGACCCTCATCTTCAAAATGCCTGAGCACCCAACAGCTTCCACTGAATGCTCAGCATTTTTGAAAACGGTGCCCCTTATTTATTTAGTGCCTCACTATAAATGTAGGAGCCTAATTTTAAATGTCCATATTTTCAGTCTTCTTAGCCCCTGTTCTTTACCATCCCTTTCAGCTGTTCAGCTGCTTTTATGGGGGATTTGTATATTCACATATATTCAGCCCTCCCCCCCCCAGGCCAAGAGATTGGCCAAATTAAAAATTTATTTTTTGCCAGCCTTGTCCTTGAGTTCTAATAGTGCAGGATGGCATCCTAAAAAAACTCCAGAAATCTCTATTATCATTTGGGGCACTTTTGGTTTTTAAAAAACAAAAAGGAAAGGAAAGAAACCCCAAAACTAACTGCTCAAGAGATATGTAAAACAACAACAAAAAAAGGACAAAATCTTATTATTGGTCTGAGACCACGTCTGTCAACTTCCAACCTAAGGCTAATTTTTATGGCTGAGTTATAAACTCCCTAAAAATATTGGTTTGTAATGGAAAGCGTGACAGGCCCATAACTACAACAGCATGAATGGGGCTCTTACAATAAACAAACTAAATGGAATTTTAAATGAACTGCCATAAAAAGGTTATTTACCTCCAAGGAGTTCAGCCCTGGATTACTGTTCTCCATAACGCAGCAGCCAGTGTAACAAATAGATAGAATCACCTCCCTGAGAGCCCAGGCGGTTTTTTATAGCACTCTTACAGGAAGGGTTTTAAGATGCAGTAAAGGGTGGGTCATGCTAGGTTATGCTGGAAGGGAACCTGCATTAAAGGCTCGATCCTGCATTGACAATGGTGGGAGAAGAATTTGGCCCTGTGCAAAGCCAGAGCCTGATTTCCAGATAGACATAGTAGGCATGTGCCTCGGGGTGTCAGCATTCTAGGGGCACCTAGAAGTTAATACATACAGCTCCCCTGCAGATGGCCAGGCTCCTGGTATGGGTTGGTGGCCACTCAGTGGGTGGGGTTGGGGAAGGGTGAACATCCAAGTCAACCCGCCTGCGGGCACTGTGAGCCATGGCTGGGTGGGGCGGCTGCTGAAGGTGCTGGGAGTGTCCAAGATCCTTCCCAATCTCGGCCACCTTGATGCCTTCACCCCATGCCGGGGAGGAAGAGGTAGACTCGTGGCCAGCGTCCCATTCACTTGCATGGGCAGAGCTGGAGCACGGCTGCCGCACCAGGCTGTGGGAGGAACGGAAGACACCGGGGGGCCGTTCGCCCTGGGGAGAGGTACAGTCCCCCCACCCTTGCGCCATACAGCACTGTAAGTGGCAGAGGGTCTCGTGCCTTCCTGGGGAGACCGTGTTTTATTTCTGTTTGTTTCATGTTTTGCAGAAAACACAAAGGTCATCTGTTGGCGAGGAGAGGGGGCGCTGAAGATGCTGTGCCTGGGGCACGTAAAGTGCAAGTCTGGCCCTGGCTCTGCACAGTGTCTAAGAGTCACTCCATCTCCAGCCTTCATGCCAAGACACCAATTCTCATCTGTCTAGGATCTTATAGAGCACTTAAGAGTGATATCCAAGTGCCTCTTCTTCTAAATATCCATGTTCTGTTTGTTCTATGAAAAACTGAGGCTTGTTCCTTGCTGTCCTTTCCTCTCCCATCTAACCTTCCAAAATGCAGCTTCAAGACTATTTTTAAAATCACATCTCCTTGGCATCCTCTTTCTCCACCTTACGTTCAGAGTTCTCACTTTTCCCAGCACTATACTCCATCCGTTCCCAACACAGGATTGCCAATTTCAAGAGATCAAAAGGATGCCATCCTGCACTATAGAACTCAAGGACAAGGCTGGCAAAAAATAAATGTAAACTAAATTTAATTTTACAGGTGAAGAGCATCGATTAGAACCTGTCATTTTACTGTCCTCAAAGATTTGTCCAATCCCTTGGCCCAGAGGGGGTGGACTCCCCAGAATCAGGAGATTGACACAAAAGATCATTGTACACACACAAAAATTAGAGTGTGTGTTTTAGGTCAGTCTCCTGATTTCTGAACTCCCTCTGTCACATGCACACATCCTGGGGATGGGCAATCAGTGTTGCCTACTGTCCAACATGTACGGATAAGGTGATTTTGGCTCCTGCTACAAGAGCTTTCACCCCCACATCTGCCCAACAACTAACCCTGTCTTCGGGTCTGCCATCAGTTCTGTCCTCACACAACCCTTCCTCAGTTCAGTCCCTCCATCATCACCACCACCCCATCAACCCCCTGCTGCCCTCAGTTCACCCTCCCAGCACTCACTCCATCTGCTCAAACCCACCACCACCAGAGCTCCCCACCCTACCGGCACCCACCTCCTCACTTCAGCCCTCTGGCCATAGTTCAGCCCTCCCAAGATCACCTCTACTTCTCTTAGAGTTCTTCATCCTCCCCAGGGACCAGGGTGCATTGGGGTCCCCTTCTCCCACTCCCCAGTGGCAGGGAAGTAGTCGTCCAGAGCTGACAGCCAGTGCCTGCAAGGATGGGCTCCCACTGTCAGCCCCTGGAGTGGGGACAGAGGAGGCGGGCATTTTCTGATAATAAAACATTTAGGTAAAAAAATTCCCAACAAGTGTTATTCATACGATCAGCCCAAGCTCACACAATGGGACCTCTCAAGACAATGCTGTGGAATCATGGTGATTGGGTTCATACTATTGGAGGGCAAATGTTTCAGTCTCCCTCCCACCAAATGAAAAAACAAACATGTCAACATTTTTATTACTATAAGTTCCCATTTTCAACCAACTTAACTATCAGTCCCATCGTTAATTAACAGTTTCTCTTTAACTATACTACTACTACTAATAAATAGGCCAAATAAAAAAGGCAAACCACCATTATTATTGTCCATTATTTCTATTACAGTTGCCCTTTGAGGCTACAATCAAGGACTGGGGACTGTTTATGTTAGATGCTGTACAAACATGTAGTAATGATTATTATCCTATTTATTGGTGGCTGCACCCACTATGTATGAAGCACATACAAGAAGGGATGATCCCTGCCCCATGGAGGTCACAGCATAAGGGCAGATGCATGCACAGGCAACATAAAGGTCAGGGGAGAGGAACACAAAAGGGATTGTCTGTGCAAGTCAACGAGATTCACTATAAGCATAATAGAAGTAAGTATTTAAGAAGGACTTAAAAATGGAGAGGGTTGGGGCCTTGTATGTGTGTGGAGGAAGGTCAGCCACACACCCAGGCCACCTGGAAATAAAAGAAGGCTATGAGTATTTCATAGACTTACAGTCTAGAGCCTTGATCCTGCAGTGAGCTATGTACTGGCACATGGATCCAACCACATGGAGCTCATAAGAGGATTGGGGCGAAGGTACAAATACCATTTCAAGCTAGGTTTAAAATAAGGCTGAACTAGTTTTTCATATCAGGAACATCTGTTGAATAGCAGCTGTTTTTTCTTTTAGTCTTATTACTCATAATACTGTACGGTTATAGCTTCTATCCATTCACCAGACCAGAGTCAAATGACTTCATAACATGAGAGACTTAGGTTAAGGAAGAATTTCACTGCATTCAGGTCTGTAGGTTATTCAGATTTCAACCCTGGACTCTTATTTCACAAGTAAGTGGATTAATCAGTATTTATTTCCTCTCAAGTAACATTAGCTCTTTTCAATATTTACTTAGTCAATACTAAGTAGCTAAAAATAGGGAAGAAAATCTTTTGATTAAAAAAAAAAAAAAGGCATTGTGCTCTTACTAGACCCTGGCAAGCAGTATGAAATCACTTACTCCGAAAAGGGAGGTGTCTGATTCATAAGGGGATAAAAGCTAAATAAAAGGGATCAATCATTTGACAGCCATGTGATCGCAAGAACCGGAAAAAAAAAAGTCTCTCTCTGGTATGTGCTCCAAGTTATAGGGAAAAAATATATTGTATTTTAAAAAATTAGTTTATCCATATTGTACCTTCTGACCATTTTCCTCCAAGGGCGTTTCAGACAATAGAGTGAACTGATCTCTTTAGTTCCTAGCCTACTTAGACATAAATTAGGCCCATTTCTGGAACAATACAATATCCCTAGAGCACACAACAGGTTCCCAGTAGCAATTATGGCTGGCAGCATATTACAAGCCAACAGACTTTGATTTAGTCTACAGGCTATTTATGAAAAAAGGCTCCTGCCCCCATTGCAGTCTGGAAAGCAATAGCACACAGCTAGCTTTGTTCATCTTAAAGCTTCTATTCTTCCAAGAGATGAGAAGATAAAGGCTGATTCTCGGACTCCCTCACAGATTGTAGTGGGTTGTTTTCTCCAGGATGTGATTATCTCATCACTTAACCAATGCATATACAACAGCAGATACCCATTTCTTCTGATACCAGGGTCTTTCCGTTTCCACTAACCACCACCCAGTGACAGAAAAAAGGAGGACTGGAGGTAGGGGAGTTCACAGACGGATCAGGTTTGTGTGGTGTACTAAGCCTATGGAAATCACACACAACAGACAGTAATCCAAACCTTATTTGCATCCCAGGGAATTATTCAATATTGGGCCATACTAGTAAACCTCCAGAAACACTCCCTTCCCCCCGCCTCTTTGTACCCGTAGGAAATACTCCCGCGACCAACAGACCCCACTATACCCGATGCTAGAGGAACAGAAGCAAGCTCTGCCCTCTCTAACCGGCCCTAGCTATTAACAGGAGCCCAGGCTCTGATGGTTAGGGGAGGGCTTTGCAAGCCGGACCAGTAATGGGATCACTCTGGGGGAGACCCAGCTCGGGGTGCCTCCCGAACAGCCCCCTGCCTTCCCCGAGCCCCGCTGGCTGCAGGAGGCGCCAGGCAAAGGGTGAACTGTATTTCCTCCCCACCCACTCCCTCCCCCCCGGACTCACCCAGCCCGCTGATCTCCTGGCGGATGTTAATGCGGTTCCTTTCCTCCACTATCGCCCGCAGCATCTGCTGGAGCGATCGGTCCAGGTCCCCGTTCTCCTCCTCGTCTCTCTGCCCAGCCCGGCCGAAACTCTTGAGAGATGCCATGCTAGGGCCACCGCCGATGATTTCATCTCAGTCTGCCGCCGAGCTCAGACTGCAGGACTGCCCCTCCCCGCCCCCCAAACACCGGCTCCTCGGCAGACCCCGGGGGCGGCAAGAGCCTTGCGGGGCGAAGGGGGCCGGATGCTTTGGGGTGCAGGAGACGAGCGTGTTTTCAGAAAATAATAATACTGATCCCGAGCCTGCCGCTGGTGGGGGGAGGGCGATTCCTTTGGTCAGGCCAAAGCTCCTTGGAAAGTTTCCGAGCCCCTATCATCCACCCGCTGGAAATATCGGGTTAACCCCGCTCCTTTCGGCCACCCGGCTGCAGATCGCTATGCAATTTGCTCCAGTTTCCCTAGGAGGCACTTCCGCCTCCCATAGCCGAGGAGCTGGGGCTGCTCGCCTGTGACACTTCCTGAAACAAGGAGCCAGCCGGGGCGATTTAAAGAGGCATCAGGCAATTCCCCACCAATGACCGCAAAGAGCTGATGTGTGACAAGGGGAAGGGGGCGGGGAGGGCCGCAGGGTGGAGTTTGTTTGAAGTCATCGTGACAAGCTGAGATCCCGCCCCCCTTCGTCTCTCCTTGTGCAATTAACCATATGCATACAGATAGCTAGAGAAGTAAAGGCGCTGGCCCTTCCGAGGTAGAAAAGCCTCTTGGCCACTAATTCCCTTCAGGACTTGTTTTAACATCTCCAAAGCCAGGGCAGCTTCACACAGTTATTTGTAAGCAAACTGCCATGGTTTTCTCTGCTTCTCTGTCCTGTCTGTTCAGTTAGGCCCTGTCTACAACTGAAAAAATCCATGACAAGGGTTGTCAGCAAGGGCCAGCTAAACCTGGTGTTTACCTCCAAACTTAGCCAAGGCCAAGCTGTGTTCAACTGCAGGGTTCACTCATAGGTTTAGAGTGCTAAACGCAGGATCCATCTAACGTTGAATTCCCCATCATGTTTTAACAGCTTAATTAACAAGAGGGCACATTCCAGTGATTGTTATGTGGTAGTAGACTATAGAAGCCCTAACTATGGACCATGGCTCCCATTGTACTATACATGGTACAAACATGAAACAAACAAATCCCTGCCCCAAAGAACTTACACTCTAAGGCCTGGTCTACACTAGCGGGGAGAGTCGACCTAAGAGACGCAACTTCAGCTACGTGAATAGCGTAGCTGAAGTCGATGCATCTTAGGTCGACTTACTTGCTGTCCTCAGGGTGGCAGCGATCGACAGCGGGCTCCCCTGTCGACTCTGCCTTGTACCTTTTGGCGAGCTGGAGTTGCGGAGTCAACTTTGGGGACAGATTTATCACGTCTTGACGAGACACGATAAATCGATCCCCAGTAGATCGCTCTCTACCCGCTGATGCAGCCAGTAGTGTAGATATGGCCTAAGTATAAGACAGGACAACAGGAGCCTATAAGCCAGGGGTTCTCAAACTATTGAGAACCGCGACCCCTTTTTAGTTTTTCCCTTGGTGCGGCGGACCCTTGTATGTCCTCTGAAAAGCTACCGAATAAATTAACTCCTTATTCGGCGGCTATTTTCGGCGGACATGCCGAGCGCTTTCGGGAGCACTCGGCATGTCCGCCGAAAATAGCCGCCAGAATGCGGAAGTGATCGCGGCGGCGGCTTTTCGGCGGCAGAAGCAGCTCACGAACTCTCGGGAAGCGGCCGGCGACCCCCCGAGGGGTCGCGACCCACGGTTTGAGAACCCCGGCTATAAGCACTCCGATGGGAGAGTGCAAGGAAACAATAACACAGAAATACAGACACTGACCAAACATACAATAAGCGTCTGCGTCCTATCTATTCTAGAATTTACAGTCTTTGTCAGTTAAAATGTAATTAGCACATGTTAAAACACAACTAGACATTCAAGTGTAGATGTAGATGTGGATTATATCTAACTAAAGTTGTGGATATTTCAGTACCCACTTGAGGTGAATCTGTAATTGAAACCCATTGCTAGTCTGGACAGGGATTAGTGGCCAATTGGCAGCATTCACTCCTCTGTAAATTAATCTCCATGCATTAGTGTGAACTAGTGAGTTTCTACTGTGCATACTCACTAGGGACTAGGAGATACATTTCTGAACTATGAATGTTGTGTATTAAGCCTCAGTTCTGCAAAGATTTATGCACATTTAACTTTCAACCTGTTAGTAGTCCCAATGTAAATCTTTGTAGGACTAGGCTGTGTACTCCATACACCTGTAAACTCTTCAGGCCAAGGGCTGTATTTTAATCTGCATTTGTACAGTGCCTAGAACACTGGGATCCCATCTCAGTTGGGACCCCTAGGCGCTTCTGTACAAATTATATGGCCGTCCAACGTCTTGAAAGATGAAAGGAGATGCAAAAGTCGGTCCATCAGTGGTGCTTAGCAATGATATGATAAAAAAGCCCAGTGTGCAAGCAGCAAACAGTGGCTACAGGTCCACGCTCCAGATGGAAGTTGAAGCATATTCTGCTTTCTGACTTATTGCGGGCCTCAGCCCTCTGCAGTGATTGTACCAGCCTTGAGCCAGCTTCTCCAAACAGAATGATTATGAGCAGGATTTTCCCAATTATCAATAGGAACACTGTATTTCTTGAGGCCTTGCTTGTCCTTGTTGCTGTATGGGAGATTTGGCTTTCCTCTGCATTGCAGGTAGTTCTAAGTTGGCCATAGAGCAAAGCCTTCGGCAGACAATCTTGAGGCATGTTCTCCGAGTATCCCAGCCACCAAAGCCTGCAAACGTCCAGAAGCGTGCATAGACTGTAGGCCAGTTCTCGCAATTATCTCATTATTGGTGACCCACTGGTACCAAGTACCTCCAAGGATTTTTCTAAAACAGCAGAGATGAAAGCTGTTCTATTTCTGCTCCTGCTTGGAGTACATGACCCAGCTTTCCCAGCCCTAAGGGAGGGTACTAAGGACGCAAGCCTGATAAACAAACACCTTGTGTTCAGGGTTAGCAATTTGTTATTCCAAACACATAATTAATATAAATAAAATAAAAGTAATAATATAGTATGAAGGTCTCCTGAGACCCAGGTAGCAAGAAGGAGCAGAGCACAAGGGCCCTCTGCTTCGGATATGTGGGTTAGGAGTAAAATCCTCTCAACAGGGCAAGGTTAAGCTGCTGGAAGCCATTAACTGACAGCAGATGGAGCTCAGCCAGCTCAGCCAGTCTCCTTTCTTCTGAGACACCAATGGGAAGGGACAGGACCCATTCAGGAATCCAAGGAATAATTTCTCCTGGGGACAAAACTGGCCCACCTGAAGCTAGAAATTAGCTGTCAGCAGTTGCAACTGGTGAGCCTGGCAAAAGAACATCTCAGCTAGGGCACTCCAGAACCCAGACCTGACCCTCGTGTGGCAGTAGTCCAGCAGGGGCTTTCACTGCTGCTGGACCAGATCACTAGAAGCTGGACATTATCCTCTTTGCCCAGAAAGCAGAAGGCCCAGGAGGGCCCAGTGACTCTCCACCTGCCCCCAGCCCCAGGAAGAACAGAAATCCTCCCCTTATGAGTTGGCTGTGGGGTTACATTGCCAAATGCCTGATCAGCAGTTAGCCAGGTGCATGATGGGAACAGTTAGCCAGGTGCATGATGGGTTCGCAGACCTGGAGGCTTCTGACCTACAGGTGCAGAATGTTTGCAGGATGACATGCAGAGAGTTAACCATGTGGAGTGGGATGACAACCCCAGTGTACTAGGCACCATGCAGACAATCAACAAAAACTCCCTGCCCCCAGAGCTCACAACATAGCTAGCTGACTAACACTCTCAAAGGTCAAATAACCTTTTGTGACTAATTTTCTAAACAAAATTGTTGTGTCTGGTATCGAAGAATTAACTTGTGAAAACATTGGATCATTATTGCTCAGATCAGCTTCACATTTTCTCACTCTGAGAGTGTCCGCAAGTGCCAAAGCTCATCACAAGGCCTATGCATCTCACATGTCCCACTTCAGACCTACTTTAACTTAAATGAGTCTTAAGGCCTTGTGAGAGGGCTTAATTTGGACTTATGGGATACACAGGCGTTGGGCTGGCCCTCTGCACAGTGGTGAATTTCATCCCCACTGTGAAAGTCAGAATAAGGCAGAGGGAACTTCAAAATGGTGAAGGATTAAATTCTTTACCGTAGAAGACATTTATTTACAAGCTCAGGATTATGAGTCACTATTTGTGATGCAAATACATTAACCATAAAAAACTTGCTGTACACCATTACTACATTCTACACGAGAAAAACAATTATACTCCTATATTGTCTTTCCTCTTGTTTAGGTAATCAGCTGCTAAATATGGTATGATTTTGAAATCAACACTTTTTTCCCCAGGTAAAATAACAGGATTTCAGGGGGCAGAAGTAATTATGGGTCTAAAACAACGGACACAGTACATAAACTGGTACAACGGCAGGACTACTACACCCTTCTTATGTCATTATTTCTAATAATGATTTCTAATCCTGCAAGAACAAAGGGTTGTGTTTGCGTATTGGCCTTCTTTGTGCATGCTGTCTAGATTCTTTTTATCTAATGTTTTGCAAATGGGAAGAGTGGAAGACTGTTTTGTACTTTTAGCTTCCAGATCATTTATTTCTGGCCTTAATAAGATGTGAAAGAAATGGTCTAGAACCTCTTTAATGGGAGAAATAAATAATGAGATAATTTAGTCTGTCTGTAAAATAGTCTATTCTATTTAAAGCATCAAGCATTTTTCCCTTTGAGTTGGTATTGAAGCAATACTCTAGCATGATGTTAAGGGTCATGTGCTACTGTGCCTGACATTGTTAGGATCAGCTATGAATCTGAGATAACTAATGGTTGTCATTAAAGACCCTATGACATTTTTGAAATAGAAGGGACAGCTGTCTGGTGTCCTGACCAAATTCCATTTTTGGTAAGTACATGACCCTGATTTGTCAGTCTTCTTCTTTGATGTTTAATGTTTGTGTCATCATTACACAAACCAGTGACATAACAAAACATCTGAAAAGTTCTTGAAATATGTTAGGGACAGCTTCCGGTTTCTGAAAGTGAATGACGTAACCAGAGGACATCCATTTGAGACATGACTCTGACTAGCAGGGAGAAATTATTTGTGAATCTGAAGGTGGAAGGCAATGTGGGTGGAAGTGATTATAGGTGATCTTCCTTCCCCCACTCTAAACTGTAGGGTAAAAATGTGGGGGTCTCTTATATGCAAGACCAATTAACTTTAAGCTACCGTATATACTCGAGTATAAGCCGAGTTTTTCAGCCCACTTTTTGGGCTGAAAAAAGCCTCCTCGGCTTATACTCGAGTCACCCCGGTAAAAAAAAAAAAAAAAAAAAAAAAAGCCTCGCTCTCCCGTCCCCGCCGCGCGGGCGGGCTGCCGGGAGCGTCCCGGTTCCCCCCTCCCCGCCGCGGGCGGGCTCCCGGCAGGGACAGGACGGGTCGCGCCCGCAATGGCCGGGGCTCCCCCCGTGACAGGCCGCGGCACGGAGCCGCCGGGCCCAACCGCCCCGGGATCCTCCCGAGCCAGCCCTGCTACCGCGCAGCGGGGGCCGTTCCCCCCCCCCGGGGAGGGGTGAGTGCAGGGCCCGGCCCGGGCGGCGGGCTCGGGAGAGCGAGGCTTTTTTTTTTTTTTTTTTTTTTTTGTCCGGCGGGGAGGGGAGGAACCGGGGCGCACATTTTTTTTTTGGTCCGGCGGGGAGGAGGGAACCTCGGCAGGGGGGAACCTCGGCAGCCCGCCCGCGGCGGGGAAGGGGGAACCTCGGCAGGGGGAACTCGGCAGGGGGAACCTCGGCAGGGGGGAACCTCGGCAGCCCGCCCGCGGCGGGGAAGGGGGAACCTCGGCAGGGGGAACTCGGCAGGGGGAACCTCGGCAGGGGGGACTCGGCTTATACTCGAGTCAATAACTTTTCCAGCTTTTTGTGCTAAAATTAGGTGCATCGGCTTATATTCGGGTCGGCCTATACTCGAGTATATACGGTACTTTCCCAGCCTAAGTTAAATCTTTTCCCCCAAAACCCAAACTTCTCCAGTTGGGGCTTGCAATCCTCTGCCACCGTTAACGTGATTTCTCCAAAACTATGGAGTGGGGCACATTAAAACCCCCTATAGTAACACCTCCTCCCCCTTGCCACCTGGGAGAGATAAAGAACACAAACTCCGCTCCACCCCCTTCCCCTTGCTACCTGGGAGAGACTGAGAACTCAGCCTCCGATCCCAAGCTGGGATCGCTCCAATAGAATTACCAGACAATTCTTATAACAAAAAAGGTTTAATAAAGAAAAGAGACAAGCATACAACTTACACAGACTTCACAGATACTCAGTTTTAGTTTTAACTCCTCCTTAACCCCTCCCTAGGATTTCTCTCCCTGATGAGGTTAAGGACACCATAGATCGATTACAAGCTTATACAATTAACAATTTCACTTACTGTCAAGCTGACTTAGAAACTTATAAAGAGATGAGTAGGAAGGTGATTCAATTCCCCAGAGCTGGGGAGAAGAGATGCAGACAGGCGGAGTGCCTGGGAAAAGTGAAGCTAAAACTCCCCTTTGTCTATAGGAATTTGCATCCCCAAGACATCATTGCCTCTTCTGCTTACAGGCAATCAGTAATTCTAAGGCACTTTATACTTATGACAGTGATCATGAAATGATGGCTTCATGATTCTCAGGAAAGGAATGAGAGTAACAGAATCAGGAAAAGGGACTTTAGAAAAAGAAGACAAACTCAGACAACTGGTAGGTCAGATAAGAAGAAAAGCTAAAGGAAAAAGGAGTTCAGTAGAGCTGGCAGTTTCTCAAAGAAACAACATTAAAGGCACAACAGCAAACTATCCTGGTGAGAAGGAAAGACTAAAAGAACAATAAGAAGCTAATATGGCTGCATCGTGAGCTCTTTAGTGAGCTGAAAATACAAAGAAGTCCTACAAAAAGTAGAAAGATGGACAAATTGCTACGGATGAGTACTAAAGAATAGCACAAGCATGTAGGGACTAAATGAGAAAGGCTGAGCCACAAAATGAGTCACACAAAGGCAATAAGAAGAGGTTCTATAAGTAGGTTAGGACCAAGAGAAAGACAAAGGAAAGCATAGGCCCACCATTTAGCAGGGAAAGAGAGCTAATAACAGACAACAAGGTGGCTGAGGTTTTTAATACTTAGAAGACTGAAGGAAAAAGTTAAATATGACTGGCTACATAACACAAATAATATTGACCACAAGGGGAAAGAAACACAAGCTAGAATTGGGATGAACAAGTTAAAGACTATTTAAATAAATTAGATGTATTCAAGTTGACAGGGCTTGATGAAATTCATATTAAGGTAGTTAAGGAACTAGCTGAAGCACTCTCAGAACCTTTAGTGATTATCACTGAGGTTCCAGAAAACTGGAGAAAGGCAAATATAGTACCTATACTTAAAAAGAGGGACAATGATGGCCTAGGGAATTGTAGACCAATTAGCCTAAATTTGATATCTGGAAATATACTGGAACAAAGTATTAAACAATCAGTTTTGAAGCACCAGGAGGATAATAGGGTTATAAGGAACAGCCAACATGGATTTGTTGAGAACAAATCATGACAAACCAATCAAATTTCCTTCTTTGGTAGGGCTATTGGCTTAGTGATTTTAGTAAGGCTTTTGACAGTCTCACACGACATTCTCAGAAGCAAACTAGAGAAATGTAGTCAAGATGAAATTATTATAAAGTGGGTGAAAAATTGGTTGGTAGACTATACTAAAAAAAAGTAGTTACCAATGGTTCACTGTCAGTCTGGGAGAATGTATATAGTGAAGTACCACAGGGGTTAGTCTAGGGTCCAGTATTGTTCAAAAATTTCATAACTTTTCATAACGGAATGGAGAGTATGCTTATAAAATTTGTGGATGACACAAAGCTTGGGGTTTGGGGGAGGGCTGCAAGCACTTTATTGGACAGGATTAGAATTCAAAATTACCTTAGTGAGTTGGAGAACTGGTCTGAAATCAACTAGATTAAATTCAATAAAGGCCAGTGCAAACTACTTCACTTAAGGAAAAATCAAAACCATCACTATAGAATATGGAATAAGTGTCTAGGTGGTAGTCCTGCTGAAAAGGATCAGAGGGTTATAGTGGATCACAAACCGAAAGAATCAACAATATGATACTGTTGTGGAAAAGGCTAATAACTTTGAGGTGTTGTGACCATTCTCGGGGCATCCAGGACTGATCACCTTGTTACCGACTGCCTCCAGAAAGAGGGAGTCTTTCTTGTGGTAGCTGGCTGTCAGCTCCTGACACCACCAGCCTTTCCGCCACTCAAACACTCTCCTCCAGGCTGCACCAGCCTTAACTTTGCCACCAATAGTTAACAATAGTTGAACACCAATCCCGCATACCCTTTGAATCACTCTCATGATATCCAGCCCCTGACACTGGCTACTTACAGAAATTTATTTAAGAAAGAATAAAGATTTAATTAGAAATGAGAGAAAGTGATAGAAACAACTGGTAACAACACACAAAATGATAAAAAATGAAACTCGGTCTACACTTATCAAGAGTTACCTTTCCTGTAATGTAGGCTTTCCCCCCAGAGTTCAGTCCACTGCAGAGCTGTCTGGTTTCACAAAAAACAGGATCCAGATGTTCATAAATGCACCATGCTCCTTAAGTGGTTTCCTGAATGAACGGATGCAGCCTGCCTTTTCCTACCTCTGTTATGAGACAATCCTTTGTCTTGATTCAGAGCCAGAGTTTTTATTCTAGCCTGCTATAATACTACTTCTCACCTCCAAGTGGTTTTGATCATTTGCAATTATCTTTGATGGTTTTCCATTGACTCTTCTGGAATGTGGCAAGTGTAGACAGTGGAATCTTGCATTACCTTGCTGGCTGACTGGGAAGAGATGTCAAGTCCCCCTTGCTTAAATGGCTCATCAGTGAGACATCTTACCCATCTCATGACTTATTTCTCCTTCAAGTCCCTAAAGCAAACTTTCAGAACAAAGACATTATTCCTTAAATATTATTCATACATACATCTCACAATGATTATGAGTACACAAAGCTTGTAAGTTATCAAGAGCTACTGTACATGTTTCTCTTTATCGATAAATATCTGTAAGACCTGTATTTGGTGTACTCTAGCAGATTAGTCCAATTCTGTATTAATAATAAGTAAAGCCCTGATCTCGTAAAGGCTTATGCACCTGCTGAACTTTGAGCATGTTGGTAGTTTCATTGAAGGCACTGGAACTACTTACTTGCATGTACATAAATCTTTGTATGATCAGGGGCTTTCTTTGTAGTTTTATGGAGCTCTGGCATGGTCCTTCTTAGCATGTTAAAGTACTATCAGTATTTAGACCCCATCATTTTATATGTATAGTTGGGATTATGCTTTCCAATGTGCATTACTTTGCATTTATCACCATTACATTTCATTTGCCATTTTGTTGCCCAGTCACCCAGTTTTGAGAGATCTTTTTGTAGCTCTTCACAGTCTGCCTAGGTCTTAACTATCTTTAGTAATCATCTGTAAATCTTGCCACCTCACCGTTTACCCCCTTTTTCCAGATCATTTATTAATATGTTGATTAGGACTGGTCCCAGAACAGACCCCTGGGGGACACCACTATTTACCTCTCTCCATTCTGAAAACTGACCATTATACCTACCCTTTGTTTCCTATCTTTTAACCAGTTACCAGTCCATGAGAGCACCTTCCCTCTTAGCCCATGGCAGCTTACTCACTTACTGCGTAAGAGACTTTGGTGAGGGACCTTGTCAAAGGCTTTCTGAAAATCTAAGTAAACTATATCCACTGGATCCCCTTGGTCCACATGCTTGTTGACCCCCTCAAGGAATTCTAGTAGATTGGTGAGGCATGATTTCCCTTTACTAAAACTGTGATGACTCTTCATCAACAAATTATGTTCATCTATATGTCTGACTACGGCTAAACCACCCTGAACACGTCCGATCCCGTCTGATCTCGGAAACTAAGCAGGGTCGGGCCTGGCTAGTACTTGGATAGGAGACCTCCTGGGAATACCAGGTGCTGTAGGCTTAAAATGGGCGTGGGGCTAGCAACTCCACCCCGTAAGGGAACCAATTGCTACTGAAACACCAACACCAGTTGGTGGCCCATACCCCGGCTGGGGGGTGACGGGCAAAGAGAGAGAGAGAGA
Source organism: Sternotherus odoratus (assembly GCA_032164245.1). NCBI lineage: Eukaryota > Metazoa > Chordata > Testudines > Kinosternidae > Sternotherus > Sternotherus odoratus. The sequence continues at coordinate 108,611,553 of JAVMKO010000001.1, forward strand.
TATGTCTGACAATATTGTTCTTTATTATAGTTTCAACCAGTTTGGCAGGCACTGAAGTCAGGCTTACAGGCCTGTAATTGCTTGGATCACCTCTGGAGCCCTTTTTTAAAAATTGGCATCACATTAGCTATCCTCCAGTCATCTGATACAGAAGCTGATTTAAATGATATATTAACGACTACTTTTCGTAGTTCTGCAATTTCACATTTGAGTTCCTTCAGAGCTCTGGGGTGAATACCATCTGGTCCTGGTGACTTATTGCTGTTTAATTAATCAATTTATTACAAAACTTACTCTCATGATACCTCAATCTGGGACAGTTTCTCAGATCTGTCACCTAAAAAGAATGGCTCAGGTTTTCGAATCTCCCTCACATCCTCAGCTATGAAGAACAATGCAAAGAATTCATTTAGTTTCTCCACAATGGCCTTATCGTCCTTGAGTGCTCCTTTAGCACCTTGATTGACCAGTGGCCCCACTGGTTGTTTAGAAGGCTTCCTCCTTCTGATGTACTTAAAAAAAATTGCTATTACTTTTTGAGTCTTTGGCTAACTGTTCCTCAGATTCTTTTTTGTCCATATTAATTGTATTTTTACACTTCATTTGCTAGTGTTTATGCTCCTTTCTATTTTCCTCACTAGGATTTAACTTCCAATTTTTAAAGGATGCCTTTTTGCCTCTCACTGCTTCTTTTACTTGTGGTTTAGCCACAGTGACTCTTTTTTTGGTTCTCTTACTATGTTTTTTAATTAGGGATATACATTTAAGTTAAGCCTCTATTCTTGTGTCTTTAAAAAAATTTCACACAGCTTGCAGAGATTTCAATTTTGGCACTGTACCCTTTACTTTCTGTTTAACTAACCTCATTTTTGTGTAGTTCCCCTTTCTGAAATTAAATGCTACAATGTTGGGCCACTGTGGTGTTTTTCCTGCCACAGGGATGTTACATTTAATTATATTATGGTCACTACTACCAAGTGTCCAGCTATATTCATCTCTTGGACCAGATCCTGTACTCCACTTAGGACTAATCAAGAATTGCCTCTCCTCTGGTGGATTCCAGGACCAGCTGCTCTAAGGGCTTGGTTAGACTGGCACTTTAAAGCGTTATAAAGCCTCCAGGAGCGCTATAAAGCTGCCCCCAAACACACTGGCAAGTCACATTTTGCGCTAAAAGTCTGATCTTATCGCGCTATTTGTAAACCACCTTTTCGAAAGGAATAAAAGCTTTTGCGTATTCCCTGTAGCGTGTTATGGCCAGTGTAATCGGTCATTACGCTATAAGGGATCTCTGGCACGCCTCCGAGCCATTTAAGGCAATTAAGAAGCCATTTAAGGCAATTGACGTCTTTGTGTTGTTTTGCAAAGGGAATTAGGAATGCGGAAGTACCTTTTCAGAACTCCGCTCTTAACTCAGCAATTAAAGCAGTGAAAATGCTTACCAATGGAGCTGTGTGAGTGAAATTCAGAGCCTGATACTTTTCTGTAGATAAAAATAACTGACACCACGGAGTGCTCTCCCTCCGTACACGTTCCCCGTTCCCCCTCACCTCCCTCCTTTGGAAAGCACGTTGCACCCAGCTGAATGCAGGGATAGCTGCCCATAATGCACCACTCCCTGTGCCGCGGCAATTGCAGCAAATGTGGCCACCCATCGCATCTTATAGCGCTATAGCTATTGCACTATATGGGTACCGCTATAGCCAAAAGCTCTATAATCATGTAAGTGTAATCTAAGCCTAAAATGCAGTCATTTAAGGTGTCAAGAAACTTTATCTCCGCATCCCATCCTGAGGTCAATATGGGGATAATAATAATAATAATAGTGGGGAATTTCAATTGAGTTTTTCTTTTAATAGTCTCTCTAATCTCCTTGAGCAGTTCACAGTTATTATCACCATCCTGGTTGGGTAGTCAGTAATATATCCCTACCACTATATTCGTATTATTAGAGCACAGAATTTCTATTCATGAAGATTCTATGGCGCAGTTTGATTCATTTACAATTTTTACTTCATTTGATTCTACGCGTTCTTTTACATATAATGCCACTCCCACACCAGTAGGACCTGTTCTGTCCTTCCGATATATATTGCACCCTGGTATTACTGTATCCTCATTGGTACTGATTATCCTCATTCCACCAAGTTTCTGTGATGCCTATTATATCAATATCCTAATTTAATATGAGACACCCCAGTTCACCCAGTTCATTATTTAGACTTCTAGCACTGCTATATAAGCACTTTAAAACTTGTCTCCTTTTAGCTGTCTGCCATTACATGATGTAATTGAACAGGAATCTTTTTTATTTGACTGTTTCTGATCAGACCCGGCCTGTATTTTATCATTTTCCATCCTCTCATCCTCATAGGACATAGAGATTCTCTATTAATAGATCGTCTCCTAAGGGATGTCTGAACCATGTGCTCCTCCACACCTGTTGGCTTTTCCCAGCCTTTAGTTTAAAAACTGCTCTATGGCCTTTCTAATGTTAAGTGCCAGCAATCTGGTTCCATTTTGGTTTAGGTGGAGCCCATCCTTCCTGTATAGGCTCCGCCTTTCCCAAAAGTTTCCCCAGTTCCTAATAAATCTAAACCACTCCTCCCTACACCATCGTCTCATCCAGGCATTGAGATTCTACAGTTCTGCCTCTCTAACTGGGAGCATCTCAGAGAATGCTACCATGGAGGTCCTGAACTTCTTACCTAGTAGGCCTAAATTTGGCCTCCAGGATCTCTCTCCTATCCTTTCCTATGTCATTGGCACCGGCATGTACCATGACCACTGTCTCCTCCGCAGCACTACACATAAGTCTATCTAGGTGTCTCGAGAGAGCTGCAACCTTCGCACCAGGCAGGAAAGTCATCATGCAGTTCTCCTAGTCATTGCAAACCCAGCTATCTGTGTTTCTAGTGATTGAATCACCCATTACTAATAGCTGTCTCTTTCTAATAGCTGGTGTTCCCTCTCCCGGAGAGGCAGTGTGAGAGGATACCACATCATCATTTGGAAGGAGGGTCCCAACTATCAGATTGTTTCCCTCTGCTCCTGTTAGATGACCTCCTTCCCTGGGGCATTCATCCTCCTCAGCAGCACAGAGGCTATACCAGAAAGTTTTATCTATGTACCTCTCTGTCTCCCTCAGCTCCTCCAGTTCAGCCACTCTGGTCTCCAAAGCCCGTACACAGTCTCTGAGGGCTAGGAGCTCCTTGCACCGAATGCATACATACACCCATGCTGCATTGGGTCCAATAAACTGGGTAGCTCCCACTCTGTTGACCCATTGATACCCCTGTAATCATAGGACAAAAAGGGGGTTAGTGCGAGATTATTAAGGGAATGTCTTCGCTAGCAGCGCTTTAACGAGAGCTCTCCCAGCGCTATAAAATAAAAACCACCTCGACGAGGGGAGTAGTTTTTTCACACCCCTGAGCAAGAAAGTTGCAGCGCTGTACAGACCATGAATTTAAGCTCCCAGGTTTGTCTTTTGAAAGTGTTGTGCAGGTTTCCTTTGAGGAAGTGGTCAGATATAGAGTGATCACTTTGTGAAAAGTGTTCACCAAGGTGATATGGTCTTTGTCTTTTATTGTTTTCCTGTATGAGTTCATTCGAGAGCATAGTGATTATCTGGTTTCATCCACAGTGTTATTGGGGAATCTAGTGCACTGGATGAGGTACACCATATGTTGTGATAAGGATGTGTACGATCCAGGCATCTTGAAAGAGGTGTTGATCATTGTAGCAGTGAAGATATGTCTGCAGGTTTTGCATCTGTTGTTCTGGCAGAGTCTGGTGCTGCTTTCAATTGGTGTGTCCTGGTCTGTGGGGAACTTGCTTCTGATGATGATTTTGGAGAGGTTGGGGTGGTTGTTTGAAGAGGGGTTCGGGAAAGATTTCTTTCAGGATGGGGTCCCCATTGACGATGAGTTGTAGTTGTTTGATGACACTCCATATGGATTCCAGTGTTGGGTGGAAGGTGACAACTAGGGGTGTGTGGTCGGAGGGGTTTTTATTTCTGAATTGAAGCAAGATATCATGGGGGAACTTGGGTGGCCCATTCCATGATGTAATCTACTTTTCTGGTGGAATGTCCTTGTTTGGTGAAGGTGGTTTTGAGTGAGTTAAGGTGTATATCCTGGACTTTCTCCTTGGAGCATATTCTGTGGTATCTCAGGCAAGAGATTTCTTGGTATGTTTGGGGTGGTTACTGGATCTACGAAGGTAGGTGTGGTGATCTATGGGTTTCCTGTATCTAGTTGTCTGTAGGGTTCCATTGTTGACGTTCATGGTGGTGTCCAGGAAGGTGCTACTAGTGTGGAAATGCTCCAGAGAGAATTTAATGGATGCATGTTGATTGTTGAAGTTGTGGTGGAAATCCTTGAGGAAATTAAAGACATCTGGTCAGAGGATGAAAAACAGCATCAATGTATCTCAGGCATCTAATTGGTTTTGAGGTGCATTTGTCCAGAAATTCTTCTTCAAGGTAGGCCATGAACTGGTTGGCATATTGGTGAGCCATCCTAGTATATGTGGCTGTTCCCAGGGTTTGGACAAAGTTTGTTGTTGAATGTAAAATTGTTATGAGCGAGGATGAAATGGATGAGTTTGGTGATGTGTTTGGGATGGAGATCTGAGGGTTGGCCATTGTCTTGCAAATATTTGAGGCAGGCAGCTATGTCATCATTGTGAGGGATGTTGTTGCATAGGGAGGTGACATCCATAGTGGCAAGGATAGTGAACTAAGGGAGGTTGTTAATGTTACAGAGTTTGTCGAGGAAGTTGGCTATGTGCTGGAGGAAGGTGGCCCTTTGTGTGTTGAGTGGTTTGAGGATGATTTATATGAATCCTAATATTTTTTCAGTAAGAGTGCCGTGATCACATATGAGGAGCCTGCCTGGGTTCCCTTGTTTGTGTATCTTGGGAAGCAGGTAGAAGGTCCCTGGGGTGGGTTTGTAAGATATAAGGTTGTAGAGTTTCTCGTGGAGTTGTTTGTGGAGGGATTTGAGGATATCCTTATATTCCTGGTAAACTGTGGTATAAGGTTTTCTTTGAGTTCTTTATAATACATGGTGTCAGGGAATTGTCAATTGACCTTATTAATGGAGTGATCATTGTTGAAGATTACAATGGTGCCCCCTAATGTTGTCTGCTGCTTTCCATTCCATGACTGGCTGTGTGTCAGTGGGAAAGCTATCTTTGTGGTGTGTTTAAATACCAAACTTAAGTCTGCAGTCTTTTCCCAAGCAATGTTCCCATTTACCTTATATAGTTTTTACTGCAAATTTTGGCCCATAGATTAGAAAATATCTGGAGTCTTTTAAGATGAAAGGCAATGTGAAATTATAGGATGGAATATTTAAAAGTGCTCAGCACTAGTTTACTTCTGCACTCATTACCTTGAGAATTAGGACATTAAAAAGTGTTTGTAAAATCCCACCTTCAAAGATTTCAACTTCTTGATTTCACGATAATCAAATTTTTCCACTAAACCTAAGAACTGAAAGGAATATTTTCATTTGTATCATGGATGCATTAGGGAGAATAAGCAAAAACCCTCCTGCTTCACTGAATCTGATTGGCAGTTTGTTGAATAATTTTCTAATAAGGGCCTCTTGCACTTACAAGTGAAGTAGCTGACCCTGACCACTGAGAGAGGACATTTAGTCTGGAAGCATAATGTAGTAAAATCTCATTCTGTGGACAGGTTAATGATAGAAAGGGGAGGGAGGTATCCTTCAACTTGTAAAAATCTACAGAATCATAATTTCAATGGTGCCACAGAGGGTGACATGGCAGGGGGACTCATTGCCTGCTGGCTCCCAGGTCCCAGTTCTTCAGTTGGTAGAAATTTTGATAATAAAGTGTCATTGAGTATCATTCAAAAGCCCTTTTCCCCATGAAGACAATGGTACCAAACATGAGAAACCTAGAACTATGTAGTTATATAGTCATGGAAAGCTTTAAATATATATAATATATAAATGGAGATATACCAATCTCCTAGAACTGGAAAGACCTTGAAGGTCATCGAGTCCAGTCCCCTGCCTACACTAGCAGGATTGAGTACTGTCCCCTGACAGATTTTTTTGCCCCAGATCCCTAAATGGCCCCCTCAAGAATTGAACTCACAACCCTGGGTTTAGCAGGCCAATGCTCAAACCACCGAGCTATCCCTCCCCCCCTTTTCTTGATTACACTTTAACACAGGCACGTCAAACATGCAGCCCTCACCAAGTAAAATTGTGGCCCTTGACTGACAGTGCCATGCTATCAGTGAATGCTCAGGATACCTGATTAATGTTTTTAATTCTACAGATTACTATAAATGAAAGGAATGCTTCAAGCTGATGTGCCATCACTGGCAAAACAAAACAAAACAAAAAAACAGTTCAGTGAGACTGATTATCAGCTTTGCTTGTGATGCCAAAAGAGTTGTAATGAGGCAGTGGTTAAAATGTCAGCATCCAGCTAGAAATTACTGGACTCCATCTGCAAACAGTATGCACATGGTTACATAACAATTAATTACAATTCCAAAATAACTTCTTATAAAATTCTTGTCTTTATTTGGTCTTAATCATTTTTAGGCATCAAAAAAGAGACTAAGAGTACTGACACATAGCTGAATCTTTGGAAATCAACCCCTTCTCCCCCCTGGACGATCTGGTTACACACAATGCTCAATGGCACCTTATTTGCGACAAGAAGTCCACCTATTAACTGAATGTGGCAAGGTTGGAGAGAAAGTACATCAAACATCAGGAAAAAGTTGAAGATGCTGGCACAAATGCCAGTATGGATGAATCTTTGCTGCTCTTTATTCATTTTGTCAGGACTACTAACTGGAATTTGCACCTCACAGCACTGGAAGACTTCATGAAATACTTTAACCAACTACTCTGTGATTGCCTTGTACCTTGCTGAAGAAAAAGGTGTAGACAAGTCTGACCCAGACATATCAGAGGAATTTCAAAAGGAAATGGGGTTGTTAGAAAGTCATTAGTTCCCTTCCACGGCAGCAGGGAAAGGCTCTGGCAGGGGGATGCAGTGGGTAAAGGCTCCGGCAGCTTCTCACTGCCAGAGCCTTTCACTGTCAAGCATAGCTACAAACTACAGTGTGGACACTGCCTGCTTAGCAACACATACACTGTACACCACTGGCCACAAGTGTAACCTAAGCCTGTATCTATGTTAGCAAACATCATATCCATAATTCCCCACTGGCATTGCTCCAGCAGTCGTAGCAAAGAAAGCTGCAGCGTAGACAGGAAGCAGGTGGTTTTAACGTCATTTCATTTAACCCTAAAATATAATGTAGATAGGGCTAACATGTTTTTAACTACCATGTCATTAGAGCAAAATTTCAGAAGTGCCTATGAGTATGTCTACACAGCATTTTGGACTGAGTAGGAGCAAGCCACCCGGCCTGGGTTGACAGATTTAGGTTAAAGGGGCTTGCGCTAGCACTCTAAAAATAGCTTTATAGACACTGCTTAGAAGTTGCAGTTTGGGCTGGAGATTGCACTCTGAAGCCTGGGTTTCCACTCAATCCAAAATGCTGTGTAGATACACCCTAAACAACCTAGAATCCTGAATGCCATTTTCCAAAGTGATTTATGCACTCAGGAGTCTAAATCTCACTGAAAGTCGATGGGACTTAGATTCATAAGTCACTTGAGCGCTTTTGAAAATTTTGGCCCTTACCCAATAGCTTTGACAAGCTAGCTTTTGTGACGTTTCACTCCACATTCTTTATGAAAATATGCTTGTGATAGGCATATGAAATAACCGAGATGTACTTTATGCAAGATGCGTCCTGTAAGGTATCATTGGAAAGATTATAATTTACTGAATGTGATTATCCAATTTGTATGCCTCTATCATTTATGTACCAGAAACTAGGAATATTGATTATGTATCTGTATTTCAACTATGCTACTTTGGTTGACGCCCACTGCTAAAACTTCAGGTACAACAATGGAAAAGCCAGACAGGGTAGATGGCCCATCAGTGAGGACAATGGGCTGTGAAAAGGCTTGGCCTTCCTGCTGTCATTCCATACCGCCACTGACTCATGGACACTGTGATACTAGAATCAGGTGGCCTTGTCACCTGGTATTAAACATTACTGGGGATTTCTTGTAACAGAGGATTCCCAAATCCTATTTAAGGGTGGTGAGGAAGGCAATGGGGATTCCTTTTCTCCATGGCCTGCCTGCCCAAGAAGAAAGACCGCTAAAGCTATCTGGAGGGAAGGCAGGATGATAGTCCAGACTGAGACAGAAGTCCAGTCGGAAAGGAAATATAACTGGAACTCTGAACCACAGAAACTTTGCAAGCTGCCTAAAATAACATTTAGGGTAAGACATTACATTTTGTAATCTATTTCTTAAGTATATTGAACTTAGCTTGCATACTTTGTTTTATTTGCTCAGTAATCTGCTTTGTTCTATCTCTTATAATCACCTAAAATTCACCTTTTATAGTTAATAAAACTTGTTTTGCTTATTATTAAACCCAGTTTTTGTAGTTTCTAAGGGGGGAGGGGGAAGAAGTCATGCACATCTCTCTTCACATTGAGGAAGAGGGTGAATTTTATGAGCTTGTGCTGTATAAATATTTCTATACAGTGCAAGACAGTAGTATTTTGGATGCGTCTCCCAAAAGGGCTGGGCATGTGAGTGCTGGGGGAGCCCTCTCAAACAGAGCTGACTTCAGTCGGTGTCTGCAGTGGGGTGTGGCCCTACCTGTGTGTGTATGCTGCAAGAGGCCAGAAAGTCTAATTCAGCAAAGCAGGGAGAGGGAACCCAGGCTGATTGAGCAGGGGAGGCTCAGTTAACTCCCAGCACATCAGGTGGCATCCCAGAAGGGGAGGGGAGTTCAACCCATTACAGTAACAAGCTAGCTTTGTCTTGGGAAATCTCCCAACACTGCAGTATCAGAGCAACTTGTCAGTGGGAGCACTAGTGTAAGCAGAGTACCGGAATTTTAATTTTTACTAGCATATTATCTCTACCTGCTCAGATACTATAGAGTTGAGGGCAGGGGGGCATGTAAGTATCTAAATAGATAGATTAGATGAGGCAAAATAAAAGACCTGCACCAATGTGTGTTATATTGAGGAATTTTCTCCAGAATGGGTGTGTGAAGCCATGAAGGTTATTTAACAAGGAGCCCCATCTTCACCACTTCTACTACCAAAGGTGAACTGCACCAGTGAGGAATTGTGGCTATTATATCTGCCCATTTACAAGGGCTAAAAATACTAGTCTTATACAATTCCAATGTATGGAATTGTATTCCAATGCATTCCAGTGTATGGAATGGAGCAATGAAATAATACTAAACTTCAAAACTGCTTTGCTGTGGGACAAGGCTACCACATGCTCCTCAATACTCCTTTTCCAACACAGCCTGTCCAGCAATTTCCATTGCACACATATTCACATGATTATTATTATTTGTTCTACAATCTCAGCTGGAGGCCTCAAACCTCCCTTGTTCTAGGGAACACAAAGGAAGACAAACTCTGTATCCCAAGTTGCTTCAAGTGTATAGAAGAGAAAAGATTCCAAAAGCTTTAAGTACATTTTTTCCCCTTCATAGTCCTTGTGGCAGATCTCAGCTCAGGTATTCTGCATACCCACTGATGAGGATAATTAGAGCTAGTCCAAAAAAATTGGAATTTGGGAAAAAATAATCAAGGAAATTTTGGTGAAATTTTCCCAAGTTTTTCCCCTCCATTTTTGACCAGCTACAGAGACATGCTTTAAATTTCAAATTCCCAGGGAAAATTGCCACATTTTTGTCTCCACCTCCGTTCCAACCAGCTCTAATAATACTTTGAGCTTGCATAGTGCCATTCATTTGAAGTGTTTCTATATTTATAGGCTTTTCAATGATGATAATCCCCATAGATTTACAGCACCTTGTACACATTAATTAACTTATCTTCAAAAAAAACCTGACACGGGGGATAAACTGCCCTGTTTATAAATTGAGGAAACTGAGGAAAAGAAGAAGGAAATTATTTGTACAAAGTAACACAGGAAGTCCATAGCAGGACAGGGATCAGAAACCAGGGATGAAATCCTGATCCAGTTGAAGTCTATGGTAGTTTTACCACTCCCTTCAACGGTGCCCGGATTTCATCCTAGTCCACATGCAATGTCTTAATCACAAAACACTCCTTCTTCCATAAACAGAAGAGAATCTCTTTATCTAGCTTAGCACTTTATGGCCCCCATCACTACAGTATTTGAACACCTTCAAGAAGAACTTCAAAATATTTTACAAAGGTGGTAAAATACCATTATCTGATGTCAATGAGTGTTCTACTCATATAAGGAGAGCAGAATATCTGAGTAGAAATCACCCATGTGATGTAAAGCAGGGGTTTTCAAACTTCATTGCACCGTGACCCCTGTCTGACAAGAAAAATTACTACACGACCCCAGGAGGGGGAGAAGGGGGGGCTGATGCCTGAGCCTGCCCAAGCCCACCGCTCTGGGTGGGGGGAGCCAAAGCCCAAGCCCCACCACCCTGGTCAGGGGGTGCAAAGCCGAAGCCCAAGGGCTTCAGCCCCAGGCAGGGAGCCTGTAACCTGAGCCCCACAACCCAGGGCTGAAGCCCTCAGACTTGGGTTTCAGCCCCAGGCCCCAGCAAGTCTAAGCCAACCCTGGGGACTCCATTAAAACAGGGTCGCGACTCACTTTGGGTCCCGATCCACAGTTTGAGAACTGCTGACTGAGAGAGAAGAATTTTGCCCTAAGGATAGGATGGAGGCAATAACTAACTAGATTTTAATCACATGTAATTGAATCATTCTGGATGTTTACCTGAGTAAATAAGAGTCTGTGAAAGGAGACCACAGTGTATTAAATGGTTTCTTTTCCCAAAGCTGCTGCTAAAATCACTTATTAATGCAGTCCAATCTATAAAAGGAGATCTGCATCCAAAGAATATTAATTCCTTTGTTCTCAGATCCCATAACTCAGATTGTCTCTCTTATTTTTCTCTGTGTTAGTAAAATTAGAGATGACTTCATAGTCATAATTTCAATGCAATGAAAATAAATTCCTTGCCCTACAAGGTATATGTGGGAATATATACATAAGCAAAAAATCAAAAAGTATTTTTAAATAGTTAAGATTAAGCATGTGATTTAGTGGCATCCAGATTACACCCAAAGCCAATATTATACTTTCATTACAAAAAATTGCAACCTTGTTTAAAAAAATGTCTGGAAATGAAGAATTAAATGGTCCAGTCTGTTTCCCTCTGACATGTAATACTTCATAATTCAGCATCTCCCTCCTGACTCATCACAGCCCAACCATCTCTCTCTCCCTAAAATTTGCCAAGATATACACAAAAGTCAAAACAACATATTACAAAGAGTTTATAAAATCCCATTTCCTATCCAAGAGTTTCATTTCCAATAAGATCTTTGTGTATATTTTTGAAAGCTTTAACACAGATCTTTTTCCTAAAGAATAGTTTATGTCCCTTATATTTTTATTAAATCCTGCCTTATCTGTACATGATTTTACCTTTCATATAAAAGTGTCATCTTTTTTTAACTCAGCTAAGTTCCTGTCCTCAGTAATATCTGCAGTAGAATGTTCCATGAGTTCCTTGCCCGTGCTGTGGACTGAAAACCAATTTCCATACCAACAAAAGTAGACCTTTACAAGCCTTCAACTCCATTGAGTTGGTGTAGCCCTCTGGTGGATCAATTTATTCTTCTGACAGATCTCATAAAGACACAACAGACACTTCTCATGAAGAACCATTTCAGATGGAATCCTGCTCAATACTCTCACCTTCCTCTAAAATATATACAAGTTCACCCAAAAGAGTCTGCCCAAAAGACCACAAGTCCACCCAAAAGACCACAGACTCTGATGTCACTAGTATGCAGATAACACTCGATTATTGCAGCCTTTACCATCCTCAAGATGTCCCAAAGTCTAAAAGAAAGAATGGGCAGACTCGGAACACAGTTGGTCCAAACTCAGCCAGTTAAGAAAGACAGAAATGATAAGGTAAGGAGAGGTAAACACTTAAGAAAATTTGTAACACAGAGATACCATCAACCACTGGTGGCATGCAGCTCTGATTATCAGGATAATGCACAGCTTTAGGGTTATGCCTGATCCTTCACTACTATAGACATACAGACTGCAACATTGTCAAGGGCTGACTTCTTGCCTCTTAGGCAAACCAGGAGACTACATCATTTTCTCTCAGATGAGTACCTAGCCACTGAGAGCCATACTTTCGCCAACTCAAATTTAAGTTTGCAACTCACTGTGCTTGAAGCTATAACTCATGACAAACCACAGCAGCCCCCTCATAAGCAGTAAAGATCTTCTTGAGCACGACATCATTGTTTCACAAACTTCACTGTTTCCCCATTCACTTCCAATTAACGATCTGAGTCCTTGTCCTAATGCAAAACTGATTGAACAGGCTGAGACCTCTTGTATTAATATGGAACATATGGGCCCAAAGAGTCAAAGGTGTTAACATAGCCTGATCACTGTCCAACATTCAACTGTTTTAAACAAGGTTCTGGGTTTGATATACAGAGACCTCAACCTGCTTAGTACCATGGCAAACACAAGATTAAAATACTTTTAACCTTTTATTAAAAATACACAAAAGAAGGGAAAACAGGTAAAGCATTTGAAAGGTAACATATTGAGCAAGGCTTCATTTTAACAACATCACTTGTTCCCTTTACTTTTAGCTGGAGACAGTTTTTAGACTGAAATCCCACCTCCCTGTCTGACAGTCTCTTAGATGGCATTAAAGAACATCATTGTCTTTTGCAGGAAAAGAGGAGAAGTTAGTTGATATGAATGATGTTGAATTAAGCTTTCTCTAGCAGTCAATTTTGTCTCCAAAGTCTCTTTAAGAACCCAGAGAGGGAGCGATGTGTGGAATAGCCCATCCGCTCATTATTTTGTCCACCAATTAGGCCTCGCATCTGACATACCAATTTTGGGTTCATTGATTTCTCATTCTCTATTCCTCTTGTTTACCAGGCACAATCTTAACACAGTCCTTGAATGATATCAGTAAGTCTTTTTGTTTGTATTAATTCACTATGTCTCTCCTTTGTACTTTCCGCATCAATGTTGATTGCTATAGGCATTGTGACAAACTTTTTATGCACTTTCTCACAGTTGAGCTCAGCATTAGGGTAAATTTGTAGGCCCAATTATTACCCCAGACCTTGCTATCACAAAAGCCACCTCACCACCGGCATCCTACCAAGCTAGCTGCACGCCTCAGCGACAGCACAGCTGAAGGCGCCCAGGAGCAAAATCCTAGGTGAGGATGGCACAGCATTAAATTCAATCTAGATCTTTCCCCTTTATCCATCTTGCTGATGAGAACTTAGATAAAATCTATTCATAAGTGTTCCCATCACCATGATATTTGGAGGCTTGGCTATCGCTAACCTGCTGTATTCTGGAACACGCTCCCCCTAAGTAAGTACATGATCCCATACTCCTTCCTCACTCATATTTCCCCTGAAGTCAATGGAAGATTTGCCTGGGTAAGAACTGTGGATTCAGACTCTGTCCTCTCTTTAAAGTTTTGCTTTTAGGATCACGAGTAACATAAAATGGACTTTCTAGTGTTTTCACCTTCTATAAGTGTTTGCTATAAAATGCTATTTTAAATTTTTTAAAAAATGGTGGTGTGTGATATTCACAGCTGGCTTGTGCATTTTTCACCTCTCTTTGTCTCCTACATTCTGAGACAGAATCCATGGGGAAGTGCCTTAAAGATCAGTGACATCATCTCTGCTCTACTTTTCTCCTGCTTCCAACTCACTCCCCGGGCTTCTCTCAAGCCCCTTGGCTCATTGTTCTCATCCTTGCAATCTCAGTTTTTGACCATGCTGTCTTTGGATTGATGAGACCCTCTTTTGCACATCATGATCTCCCTCTTCCACCACACCCACATCTGCTGGGAATCCATCTTGCCTTGTTCTCCCCACCAGTAATCTGTTCTCACGCACCGTTCCCTAGTTCTTATATTGTTCTGGTTGGTATGCAGGCTTGCTTTCCCCCTTTTCCTGAGATGTCAGCAGAACAGCTATTTAATTTTGGGTTTGGAGTTATAAGTCTGGTTGTTTTGAGGTGAGGCTTTGAGGCTTTATAAACTGTCTCTAGGTCCCACATCAGACTAGTGATCTACAGCAAGGCTTCTAACACTCTTGCTCAGCTGTCTCTTCCTATTTAAATGGCCCACCTCAGGCCAGTGCAAAAGGGATCCTTGATCACACCAAGGCTGTCTCAGCCATAATCTCCAGGCTATTCTTTAAAGGGGCAGTGACTTTGCCATACCCATTCACAGACCAAGAGTCCTTAAAATAGAAGGTCCATTCTACTGTGTGTGGACATTAACAATAGACAAGGTTTACCCTCATCTTCAGGGTTGTGCTGGGTACTGTGCAGTGGCTGGTTAGCATTTTAGAGGGTGCTGTACACAAAGGTCACTCAAGACAAAGGACATCACACACAACTATTTTATCATACTGTACTACTCTCTCCTAAAGGTATCTTTTTATATTAGCCTTGGATTTTATATTCTATGTGCATATTGCTTGGAAGGGATTTACTTGTAGATGCAGCAAAGGCATTTGTAAGGGGATTCACTCACTGCAATAGAACCTGCTCCTAGCCAGGCTTAGAGTAGCAGTTTCCTTCCCATAGGGCAGCCCTGCCAATAGTCACTCTGTTGGTGCAGGGATCTCTTTTCCCATAATTCTCAGTGCTCCCTCTCCATGACTTAGCTAGTCACTATATAGTCCCATCTTCTAGGATATCAAAGTCTCACTAGACCTCTTGTCCAGATGGCACAGGACTAGGAGGTGCCACTGGCCAGTAGCTAGTAGGGAAACAAAGGCCCTTCTTCTACACTGGATTCCAGCCCAGGGACCCTAGAGTACAGTCCCCCTCCTTGCTGCTGTTTTTCCCCTGGTGTTCTTCCTACCAGACTTCTCAGGCTTTCTTTCTTCACAACTCCCTTCTGGTCAACACTTCTTTCAGCACTGAGATCTTCCCCTCCACCCGGGCTTTCCCACAGCACCACTCCTAGCAAGTGCCTGTGGACTCTCCCCCTAATGTTACAAAGGCCCTCTCTTTATATTCCTTACCCAACGTCTCCCTCAGCTTGGCTTCATTAACCATTAGTATCTATAAATCCCAGGGGCTCCCTTCAGGTGCAACTGTAAAAGTTAATTTGCTTCTTCTTGGCCCTCTTAATCCCTTCAGAGATGCTGTGGGTGAATATCTCCTTACAGATCTGGAGAAATAGAATTCAAGCTCTCAAATTGGGAGCAAGGTCCAATGCACCTGGGCTGCCAAGGAGATGAAGGGAAGTGAAAATGTGAACATAACCTCATGCTTCCTTCCTGTGTGCGTTTGTGATCACATGGATCTGTGCTGTGCTTGGATCCATAGACCACACCTTCACCTTCCACAGTGAGAGCTGCACAGGAAGCTGTAGCAATCTCCTCTGCAGAATATATGGGAATTTAGAATTCACGTGCATGCATGGCATCACTAATGCTTTACCTTTCTCCTTCACTTCTCAAGTGCAGCACATACAGCTTTTGAGATTTTTGGGCCCTCATATACTCAGAGAGATGATTTGGGATTTGGCTCCTAACAGTTATGAGAGGTGAAGTCTGGGCCTTTATATATGGAGGAGACTGTTCCCTAATCCAACCATGTGTGATATGTAGTCCCCTTCTCTTTAGGACTGTGTTGAAATGCTAAAATAGAAGGGGCTGGAGAATGCTGGGCTAGAAGGTGTTATCCTGTTCTGTCCATTGCTTAGGGGGAATTTGTCATCCCTTTATGTAGTTTTTCCCATGGCTGAAGTGTTTGTTTTCACAAGATTAATGCCTAAAGCAAAATAAACAAGAACTAACACGTTAGTAATGATCAGCCCAAATAAAGCCCACCAGATTTGAACACTCCTGAATTTGGGAGGAATTTAAATATAGATCAAAACTTGGCAGCTTAGCTCTATCTCCACATATTACAGGTACTGAGTAAGGAAGTTCATGTTGTGCCTTGTCCTTGCCACACACCAGTTCTTGGAAAAGGGGGAGGTCTAAATCCTCAGTGGATTCAGACGATTGGACCTGCTCAGGCATGCATTGGGCTTTTTCCCCCATGAACAACATGGCGCTTCCTTCAGTGTTGTCCTTTCTTATGCCAATATTTTACATGAGCCAAAAAAAAAAGTTCTCCTCAGATCTTTTAGATTCAAGTGGATTTTTTTCCCCATTGATCCTGGACAGAAGGGTGATGGTGCAATTCTACAGTCTATTCCCTGCTCCCTCTGGCTGCAAGTCCTCTTCATTCCTGTTTTCCCTTGCAATCCTCTGCAACCTGCATCCTCCTGGAGCTCATATTTGGTGTTGTTATCTCCATTGACTATAGGACTAGCCGCTCTTCTCTTCTTCCTTGCCCTCCCACCTTCAGTGACCGCCTGCTGTTCCCCTTCTTCATTTTCCAACTCCACAAACCTGTTCCTGAGCTCTATTTCTCCTTCGTGTCTTTGCTCCATCATCTGCTCGAACCCCCTTCTAAACTCAATCAGACTTTCCACCTGCATCTCCAATCCTCTGATCTTTTCTTCCATCAGCTCTATCAGGCGGCACTTCATGCAGATGCAACTCTTTTCACATACCCCCTCCAGGATCATGTACATACTGCAGCTTCCACGTCCAGTCATCTTCATTGTGTCTTCCACTGCTTGGGTCACTACCTCTGTATCTGTCATAGCCTTCCCACCTAAGTCCTGTTAGTAAATGCCTTCTCCTCCAATAGAACTCCCATTCAAACGCCCCTGTTTACAGCCCTGTTTGCTGGTTCCTTGCCACTGCTAGAGGCAAGAAAACATCAGATTAATATTTTCCACTGACTTCCAAACACCAGTTGACATCAGTTGAGAAGGAAAGTGTAATTCTGAGGCATAGTAGCAGTTTCCAAGACCCAGCAACTGAAAGCCCATTATCATCCACTCCCATAATGAGGAAGTGTTTAGAAACAGAAAAATTGAGCACAGCAACGGTGATGCTAATCTTATTCAAATGTCATAAATAGGTATCCAAGTTCACTCCATGATACATGATTATTCAGATTTCCCATCTTTGCCAGCAACCCAAGGCATTACCATTTGACAGCAGATGGTATATTGATAATTTTAGAATGTCTTTGTTCAATGAGCCTTACCCCAGTACCCTGGGAGATTGGAATCAAACTGATATGATGCACCTCATTCCTAACCCACTTCATCCTTTACTCACAATGTTTATAAGATTTTACAGTGCAAGCCAGTCATAGGCCTATTTTCACTGGGGATGTACAGAATGGAAGAAGCAATTCAGTATTTCAAATGGAGATTGATGAGAAAATTCCTTAATTATTATGTACTGTATGTTACAAAAAATGGTCCAGAACACTCAGCTGGGGTAAATGGGCAAAGCTCCACGGAAAGCAATGGGCTTAGAAGACCACATGACAGCAGTGGAGGATCTAGCCCTAGTGGTACTATAGTGTTTTGATGAATGTGGTGCTTTAAATATGGTTTCCCAGAACAGTGAGGTTGATGGGCATCCAAATGTTCTCTCTCTTTTTTTTCCTGACAACCCCAGAAATCCAACGAATTTCAAACAAAACATTAAGTAGTAAGACTTGCCTTGCAGAACCAAGCACTATTTAGACTCACTAGGTGCTGTTAAATGCTAAGAAGGGGCAATTTTAAAGCTAGAGGATAAGCTTACTTACACTGGCAACCCATTCACATATGACCACCCGGAGCTCATTAATATCATGGTGAAAGCAGTTTTCAGTTATGAAATAGCTAGAGTAGTCAACTGAATGGATACTTTGGGTCAGGACTTGCATGAAACCTTCAAAACCCAAGACTTATCTAGGACTGCGTCAATTTATGGCCTTCAATCAAGAACAGATTACAGCTGTGCTAGAATGCAAAGAAGAAAGTCAGAGTGACAGTGGCAGGGTCTATTACAGAGCAAAATCACAGAGTGGTCATTGTCTACTCATTTCCTAATAGTGCGCAGATCTCAGGGTGATGCTGATTTATGTGACACTTTGGGATAGTACAGGTTCTCTGTGGTACCATGATCAATGTTCAAATGTGAAGGAACAATGCATGCGTGCCAACTGAAAAGCAAACTAATGCACCTCCTGCTGGTCTTCCTAAGTCACCATCTACTGATAACATGACCAGTACCTTATGCCAGTAAAGGTGTTTCAGTGTAGCAATGATAGATGGTATGGCTGAGGTAGACACTCTCACCAGTCCAGAAACTGTTACAAGCTGCCAAGATTTGGTTGAACATTTCATTGAGGCTACAGAGAAAATAATGGACCTTCAATGAAGTTCACTTTGTATTTGACGCGTATGCAGAGGAATCCATTAAAAAATATTACCAGAAAGAAGAGACTTCATGATATTGCACCTGTCCAATAGAAAATCATTGACTCCACAAACATCTCCTCCAATGCCACAATGGTGAAGCTATTCTCTCATACTCACATGAAGGAGTTCACTGCATACCTTGCAGGAAAAATGCTCCAGCACTTGAAGAATTGCTCAGAGAATTTTGTTGCATGGCATAGCGAAACTGCTGCCTCACACTGTTGAGTAGAGTTTCTTTGTAGTTCCCATGATGAGGCTGACACTACAGTTATCTTGCATGCAATCCTGTGTTAAAATATGATTACAAAAGTCAATGTTAAACATTTTCTTGAATACATATATACCTAATTGTTCTGGGTGTGTCGTGCTTGATAACAGTGAGTTCACAGGAAAAAGGGCTTTCAAATGATTCCCAGCTTGACCCATTCCCAACCACACTGTATTATCAAAATTTCCACCTACCAGAAGAACTGAAGCTGGGCACCTGGGGCAGCAAGACCCCCCACAGAAGGTGACACCACTGAAATTTATGACTCAAATGACACCTCTGACCTTTCTATCGTTAACCTGCCCACCAAATGGGATTTCATTATGCTAGGCTCCCAGACTATGTTGTGGGTTACAGGGCTGGCTGAGCTCTGGAAGGGAACAGGCTTGAGCTCTGAGAAACTCTGGTCCAGACATAGGCTGCAAAGTGAGCCAGGCCCTGGCCTGACCACTTTTTTTATGGGGCCAAACCTGAGTAGTGCTGTGACACCATGTGCCAGACTGTAATGCCAAAACATGTCCCAGTCATCCATCTGTCATGATGGAGGAGTAATTGGGTCAAATTTGAGAGAGGAGTGCTCTGACAGGGTGTGCTGGGAGAATGGTGCTGTGACCCAGTGTACCAGGTTGCAGTGCCACTCAAATTAGCAGGAGTGAGGATAGGGCATCATAACTTAGCTGAAGAGAACTGAGAACTTGCGCAGAGTGTAGCTGAGGCCAGAACCAGGCCCCAGTTGTGCAGACCATAACAACTCTGCAGTCACCTCTCATCCTCTTAGTGAGTTTGAATTATAGGGAGTAGTTTCACAGGAGTTCAGATATTGCTAGCCTTTCTTTATTAAGGTAGGGTATTAGTCATGCTGTTGTTGTTGTTGTGTGGTTTTTTTTAACTTCTGCCTGAATGACAAACTGAACCTTATCAAAGAGGTCAGTGCTTTTCATTTAAGAGTTCCTGGAACTTTATAATGATTGAATGCTGGCAGGATTTCTGAACCTTTTGTTCATTGGTAAGGCTTCCCAGAGAAGAATGAATGCTGTGAGTGGATCACGGCAAATAAGTGAATTATTTAGTAAGATGGCACGGGAGACTCTTAAATGAACATTCATTAAAGCCATAAGACAAGTCACAGAATGATTGGCCCTCTAAAAATTCAGAGATAAGAGATAAAGATCTCTTCCATGTATGAACTCACACACCTTTCTCTTTCCATAACTAATTGTTCTCTCTCTCCTGCACCCCCATCAGACCTTTTGAATTTCCTCCCACAGCTCTCATTTCCACAAATTGCTTGTTTATTACTGATGGGTGAGTCTCCGAAACCGTAGCAGTTAAATCTGGATAAGCCCAGAAATGGTAAGATGCTTATGTGAATTTATCCAACCCTCTGGAGATCAGCTGCTGTTTGGTCAGTGGTGATAGACCTTGGATTGAATTTGCAGCCACAGAAATGTGCTGGAATTCACTCACATGGTTAATACTGCATGTTTCACTACACCCAGAAGTAGTGTGGATTATCCACATCACTGCCCGGTTAATTTTTGTAAAGTGGATACCTCTGCCAAGCATGGTTCCAACACTCTGTGCTCCTTGCTCCTGCCTACACAACAACTAGAACAAGGCGCCTTTGGGGGAGACTGGGACTAGGATCTGGGGGAGGGAAAGACTGAGCTCAGATGAGGAGCTCATGCCAGGGAAACTGGGACTGGAAAAGGGTGGGAAGATTGACCTCATATGAGGAATTGGAGGACCAGAAGTTTGATGGGTTTTGGTTTTGACAAATTGGCACGTTCTGACAAAAAAAAACTTCATTGAAAAAAATCCCACTCGGCTCTTATTTCTTGCATTTCATCACTTGTGAGTGCTTGGCTTTTCAGCCTTAAAATTCCTTTAGCATAGTTTTGTGTGCCATGTATATCTTGCTATATGTATAATGCAGCCATTGAGATGTAAATGTATGTTAAATGTTCACAATTGACGTTTCTATTTTTTGATTAGACACACTGGCACAATTAAGAAACAAGGGACTATTTTAATGCATATTGAAAATTTTATAATTGTCCACCTCATTAGAAGGCTATCCTGGAAAGAAGACCCTATGGGCCAGGTTCTCAATTGGTGTAAACTGGCATAGCACCACTGATATCAATGGAACAATGTCATTTTACAGCAGCTGAGGATCTGTCCCTGTGTTGTTATGTATTATAAATCATTCATACAATCCTCTTAAATAGATTAACTACTCTTTATAGCACCCAAAGTGCCTCTTTCTGGTTGTCAATGGACAGGGAGTGAAATTTCACAGCTGATTTTCCAAGGGGCTTATATAAAGTGGGAATTGAAAAGGCAGTTATAGGACAATACAGTATTTCAGAAACTAAGCTCACATTCACATGATGTTCTTCACCAGGTTATTTCTAATAGGACCGTCTATATAGTAACATTATACTGTGATATTCCGTGCAGCCATAAAACTCTACCAAATCTATATATATAAAAGTCAAATGGTGTATGCGTGTATGCGTGCGTGTGTGCATGTATGTACGTTCCTTTACTACTTCCACACAGTTTGAGCTAGAGCTTGAAATTTGGTACAGTTATAGGTTTAGGGTCCTAATCAGGATAAGAATCGAAAAATTTTCAAATCTCACCTCTGACACCCCCCAGGGGTGAAATTCTTTAAAGCCCATTAACATCAGCTGGGCAGCAGGTTAACACCTGCTGTTCTCTGTTACATAGTTATGATGTAATAATACCCCCTCCAACGGCCCCCGCACTTGCTCAGCTCTCTTCCCCCTCCCCCCTCCAACGGCCCCCACACTCGCTCAGCTCTCTCCCCCCTCAGGAAAGAATAGAAAATATTTAAAATCTCAGCCCCTCCCCCCTCCAACTGCCCCCCACTCGCTCAGCTCTATCCCCACTTCCCCCACTCCAACGCCCCCCAACTCACTCAGCTCTCTCCCCCCTCCCCTCACTCCAACGCCCCCCCACTCGCTCAGCTATCTCCCCCCTCCCCCCTTCCAATGGCCCCCACACTTGCTCAGCTCTCTCCCCCCTCAGGTAAGAATAGAATTTTTTTAAAATCTCACCCCCCCTTCCCCCACTCCAATGCCCCCCCCACTCGCTGAGCTCTCTCCCCCCTCCAACTGCCCCCCACTCGCTCAGCTCTTTTCCCCCCTCCCCCTCCTCTGACGGACCCGAGCAACGCCAGGTATTTTTGCTAGTATATTCATAAATCAAACTCTCTCACACACACACCCAGCGAGAGGTTTTGAAAGCTAAGTGACCTTATTTCTCTCAGCCTGTTTCTGCCTCTTATTTCCCAGCACAAATCACAGTAGCCTCAGCTTTTGATGTGTTTTCTAATTAACATAACCATTAGTGTAATTCCACTCCACCTCCTCACACACACACTGCACTCAGTGGAGTAGTCTGTTTAGATGCTGCGCTCCACTGCCCCAAAGCTGGCTGCACTTCAGTGGTGCTAGATATCCAGGGGTAGCCACTTTTACTGCCACAAGTGGGCCCACTAAATACTCTTGTGGATTGCAGAACTAGGTCCATAGTTTGTAAAGTGTTTTGAGATTCTTCAAAAGAGATGGTGCTCTAAAAAGTAAAATAGTACTTCATGTGGACATCCTTCTGTTTTCCAGTCAATATCAAAATCCGGCTTACTAAATACTGATAACTTCTGACAGTAGAGTATGTCCTCCTATTGTGGTATCTACCCATGACTACATTTGCTGTATGTACACATTTCTTCAGATCTCAGGTCCCTGTTTAGCAAAGAACTTAAGCACATGCTGAAAGTTAAGCACATGCTTAAATGTTTTGCTAACTCAGGACATCAAAGCATAATGAAATTTCTCATTATTACAGACTGAGCTCACTTATGATCAATATAAACAACTCCCTATACATTGTGGCCAACTACCTAGTTTCAAAATCTTCCGTCCCTGGATAAGGACAAGTCAGTTCCAGAATGAGAGCGGTGCAAATAATTGGTTTTTGGGGATTTTTTTGGTTCACCAGCACTTCTGAACAACTGGGAAAAAAAACTGTTTCAGATCAACCTAAAGCAAATTTTTTTTTAAGCAAAAAGCTTTTTTAAAAAAATCATGTTGAGTCAGACAAAATGTTTAATGTGACCTGAAATGAAACATTTTGTTTAGACTGAGCTTTTTAAAGACTTTATTTTTTATAAATAAAATTGAAAGAAATGTCTACACAAAAAGTCATTTTGAATCAAAAACTGAAATGTTTCATTTTGAAAACATAAAATGAAACACTTCAAGTTTCTTGGAACTTGTTTTTTGGGAGGGGAGTTTGACCAAGACAATTTGGTGGATTCAACACAAATGTTTCCATCAACTAAACTTTTCATTTTTTTCTTAAAAAAAAAAAGTTTAAATGTAAAAATTGCACCCAGCTCTAAGAACCTGATAAAGGATAAACCAGTGCTTCTCCCACTTCTTTTATCATAAATAGTACTTATCCCTGCCTATGCCACATTTTTACCTCACTTTACTCATTACTGATGTAGAGGAATGTTTACAGTTCTATGTACAAATTCTATTTTTACTTTGTACTGGTTGGGAGACAGCAAGGTCTGATGAACTGGGCATTGGAGTGAGAGTCAGGAGATCTGGGATCTATGCCTAATTCCGACACTGAATCAATGTATGGTGTTGGTCAAGTCACTTCACTTCTTTGTCTTTCAGTTTCCCCATCTGCTAAATGGAGATAATGTAGGTTAAATGGAGTCTAGGGGCCTGATTCTCCTCTTACACGTAGGGTAAATCAAGAGTTCTCCACTGAGTTACAACTGTATAAAGACAGCAAGAGAAGAATTGAACCTACACTGTCTCATATAGAACATACTCCATTTGTATATGAGACAAAATATTAAGATGACTCGTGACAGATCTGATGCTATTATTATTTTGCACTGCATAACTTCAAGGAGCCCTAGTCATGGAGTATTGTGCTAGGTGCTGTACAAATATAGAACAGATCTGTGTGTGCGTGTGCACAGCCTTTTTCAGGATCAGTATTTGATCTTTCCATTGCACTTCACATAAGTTAAAGAAATATCTCTGCATTTGACATAATCTGCCCATCTGAAAATGAATAGTAGAGTGGGGTACTGTTCTTGGCAGGGCTCAGTGCTTCATTCTGATGACTAATAATAGCTCCATGACAACTGAAAAGGCTTTTCCTCTTTTGAGATGAGATTAAAAGTGCTATAATGATTTCTCAGTCATACACAAGGGGTGGAGGGGAGAGGCCCTGGTTGCCACTCTGATGGATAGAATTATGTCAGCAGAAAAAATAATACATCCACCACCAAACCCTCAATTCCCTGTAAGAGAAAAAAGTCTAGGGTTCAGATACTAAGATAAAGCCTGATTAAGATAAACTCCCTTTCATATATCTGGGTAGATATTCCCAGAAAATGGTCTTTTCATGCCGAAGGAGAAGCACACCCAGACTACTGCTGTGTTGCTTTCAAATGATCTCAGAGTCTATAAAAGGAAGATGATCTCATCTCCCTTTTTAAAGATATATCACCTTTCATCTCCCCTCCAACATCAACCAGGATTTAAATCTCTAAAGGGTGAAGTCTGGTGTGACTGCAGAGACATGATCAGTCACGCAGGCCCAACGACAAAGTTATTAGACCTAACCCCTTATCTACTACAGGGTTGTGTATGCCAGTGGCAGTGTCATGACGAACATCCATTTAAAGGTGCAGACTGTCAGAGGCCATTGCAGCTGTGCTCTGTTTGCCACAGAGGAGCCTGCTTCTCACTGTATCATTCAGCACTGAAGACGGTGTTATAACCAGAGATAAGTTAAAACTGGAACCTTGAACCTACATCTCTTCACATTTGGAAACGAAACGATGGTGGTGGTTATGATTCAGATCCCTGAGTCCAAATCCATGCCTCCACTTCAAGATGTAGATCTGTTGGTAAATCCTGATGTCACAAAAGAGATTTTTATATATAGGGTTGAAATTACCTGACACCCCTTTGCAAGGCATTCATGCAATCACGGCCAGCTCTAGTTCCAATTTGTCCCCCCCAACACTAGATTAGGGCCCTGCAAGATGCCTCCATGATTCAACTCACATAATAACTGGCCAAGTTATGTGAGTTGCAATCTCTTACTATGGGACCTTCCATTCTTAAGGATCTTGCACAAGATGGAGCGAAGTGTGGTTTTGCCAGGAGTCCCATGGATGGGGCAGCATGAGACCTGATTATGGCTCAGATTCCTAGTTCTCTTTTACTTTTGTGGCAAATTACTCCCACGATATTGATGGGTCCTGCGCTTTCTCTTCTTGTGGGGGAATTCAGGGAGCCTTTTTCTTGCCTCTGAACAGGGTATTAATTGTTCTACTAGTATCCTAGAGGGGAGAAGGGGAGAGGGAGGGACCCGGGCCTGCCCTCTACTCCGGGTCCCAGCCCAGGGGCCCTGAGGATAGCGGTAAACCACTGGGATTAGCTACTCCTTCCCCTGGACTACTTCCCTCTCCTACTCTTCAGTTTGTGGGGGGGCTTCCTGCCCTCTCTCTACACAAGCCAGGTGTTCCTTTACTTAGGGTCTGGGTCTTTCTTAGCTCACCGCAGCACTTCTCCAACTTCTCCAAACTGCTCTCTGCTCCAACGCCTCCAAACTGCTCTCTGCTCCAACGCCTCCAAACTGCTCTCTGCTCCAACGCCTCCAAACTGCTCTCTGCTCCAACGCCTTCAAACTGCTCTCTGCTCCAACGCTTCCAAACACCCACACCTGTCTGCCTGAGGCAGGGGTTTTTATTAAGGCCTTAATTGACAGCAGGTGCTCCTAATTAACCTGCTGCCTGCTTCCCTAGTGCACAGGGAACCATGCTCTAATGAACCTGGAGCTGATATATCTCCCCTCAAACACTCTGCCACAGCTCCCTGACCTTCCTCTATCACACTTTACATGAGCCTGGCACAGCATGCTCCATGTGCACCACTGCAACTGTGTTGGCCAGCACATCTCCTCTCATTGCTCACCTCTTTCTGACTACTCCCTGACCACATGCATGGAAGGGAAGTTGAGAGTATAGCCCAGGTAGGGTACTCTCCCTTCTATGGAATATGCTGCTGGCACAGGGGAATGAAGGGGGCCATAGGCTCCTTACTCCTGTGTATTAGCCAGGACACAGTCTGGCTCCATGTATGTACAGTAACAGTGAATTGCAGCCAGCTCTGGGGTGAGAAGATGGCAGCCATGGAGAACCCCACACATTGAAAAGAGTGGCAAGAGGGCAAATTTTGGGCAAGGCCACTAAAGCAAACATTCCCAATGCTATGAGATCTTCAGTAGCTTCCCAGAGCAGACAGGCCCGCCAGGACCCAAGATTTTTCAAAATAAGAACCTAAACTTAGGCTCCAAAATCCAAATTTAAAGCATCTAAATAAGTGACCAGATTTTTAAAAGGATCAAGCAACCAGCAGTTCCTATTGAAGTCAATGGCAGAACTGCTGGGTGCTCAGCATGTTTAAAAATCAGCGCCTTATTTATGTGCCTAACTTTGGCCTTAGGACCCTAACTTTAGGAACCTATTTTTGAAAATCTTGGCCTTCGTTTTTTAAATCTTTGTTGATAAATATTTTAAAATACAAATGTTAGGCTGGTTTATTTTTAATTTTAATAAAAAGGGGGAAAGAGCAACTGGTATCCACCTTGGATGCACGTCGGCTGCCTTCTACTGTGTTCTGTGAAAGACTCATAAGTGGAACAGTGGAAATTAGTTTTATTTTTAGAGTAATAAAATATTCTCTACAGTAATGGCCTTAAACCCTCTAGTCACACTCTTTCAAGCTGTAGCATTTTGTACCTTCACTGTAGGATTTTAAAAATTATTATTAACTGAATTGCAACATGTTCTGGTTACATTGAAGTCCTATAGCATAAGTGACAATTCCTGCCCCAAAGAGCTCACAGTTTAAATAACAAGATGTAGCAGCTGGGTGACCAGACCAGTGGATGTGGCTAAGGGGGAGGGGAGTAACAGTAATAATAGGATGATTTAGCATAGGAAGGCTGTGTGTACAATTCATAGGTGAAGAGAGCCAGTCTGTAGCAGTGTTATCTCTTATCAGATGCCTACTCATATGTACTAAGAGTCAGTACAGCCAATGCAGCCAAAAGCAACAGCCAATGCAGCTATACAAGAAACTCTACTTTAATGCCCCCAAATAGGTGCACTCAATAACTGTAAAATGTGCTAAAGGGAGGAGTTGCCAGGAATAACAAAATCTACATTGACAGGAGCGAAAGCTTCTAATATCTAGAGTTTTTTATTCCAGAAAAGACATGAAACTTTCATACTGTTTGGTTGTTTGAATTCATCTCAGAAAATTCAGCACTCAAAGAGCACTTTTAGAAAGCATTTGCTGCTGCCTCCAAGCCCAGGCTCAGATCTCATTACCCTGTAAGGTTTAAAATTAGCAGCCATGTTAGTCTGTATCCGTAAATAAGACAAGGAAGACTTTGTAGCACCTTAGAGACTAAATTGGATACAATAAACCAAGGGCTAAATAGAACTTGAGAATGGTTCTCTCATTACACTAATTGATTGCATTTCCCAGTTAATTTACCTTCAATAGTTGTTATCTCCTGCCAGACACAGAGATCCATTTCAAAAGATATTTTTTCTCCTGCTGATAATGGCCCATCCAAATTAAACAGTCTCTTAGAATTGGTATGCTAATGTACAACTTTTTTTTTTTTTGCTTTCTGTGTGCATAACTGTATCTTATTTCTGTTCCACTGTATGCATCCGATGAAGTGGGCTATAGCCCACGAATGCTTATGCTGAAATAAACTGGTTAGTCTCTAAGGTGCTACAAAGTCTTCCTCATCTTAATTACCCTGTAAGGCACTTCTCATTAGGCGCATCATTGCTAATCTGTGAAGGTGGCAGGAGAGACAGGATCACATAATAGTACGGGGGGATGATTTCAAAGGAAGTTATTCAAAACAGTGAGTGTTTGCTGAGCTGTTTATAGAATGCCTATAAATTTACTTGCAAGGGAAATGGGGAGGGGGAGGGGGAGGTGGGCTGTTCTTATGTTGTTTTGGACGGCCTCTTTCTTTAGATTTCTCATTGCTAATTTCTCACTTCTTTCACAAACACACCACAGAAGCATGCCAAGGATATTATTAATGACTGAATTCAACACACTGTGGAAATACACAGAGCACCAAGAATACTTTGCATTTCTATGGTATCTTTCATCTAGGGATTTCAAAGAGCTTTATCAACATTAATGATGCTTCAAAACACCTTTGTGAGGAAGATGAAAGATATATTGCTGTTACTTCCCCCACTGCTGGAATGCAGCCACCTCTGGAGATGGAGCACAACAGCTATTTAACAATTCACAGTAACATTGCACACTGGTTTGGGACTGGACATAAGGAAAAGTGCTGTTTACAACTGGAGATGCAGGGGGTAGGGGGATTAGTATAGGTTTTATGTAGTTACTTACATTGGAAGTTAGCCATGACACCAGGAATAACACTTGTGGGACTTTGTGACTTCAGGTAGTCAGGATTTTGGCTTTACTCAGTATTGCCTTCAAGTCATGACACCTGCTAGCATTATGCTGAGGCACTGAACTCAAGGTAATGTATCCACATTAGAACATGATATTATTTAAAGACTGCTTACTGTATGTTTCTTTCCATCAGAGGTGTTCCCATCATAAATCCATCTATGGCCCCTCATTCTATGATGGGTTGAATCCAAACCTGTGACCTGAACACCTCCCAATTTTGGGATGGTAGAAATCTGGATCCAGATTCAGATTTTGCAGTTTGAGCCCATTTTTGCTTAGTTCTTGTATTAGATAGAGAGGCAACACTGGACCAGGTCTATCTGCATTGTAAGTATGAGCAGTATTTACTTGCCATGATCACTGTGGAGAAAAATTAGAATGTAGGGTGTTTGTGGTGTTGTTGGCTTTTTTGGATTTTTTTTTTTACCTTCTTTTCTCCCAGGCTCTTTTTCTCCCTTATCACCAAGAAAAATGATATTACCACTGCAATCCAGAAACTTATCATCTCATGATGATGGAATTCCTAGCTGGGACTGCTAGCAGTAGAGAGCATGAGTATCAATGAATTAAAGCTAGAGAAACTAAGATTGGGTTATTCAAACCACATTTAGTGTTAGAATTTTTCTCTAATTGCAGATTCTTTAGGATACAGTATGTTGCATTGCTCTGACAATAATTTTCTGCTTCATAATTGTGAGTCTGACTCTAAAGTTTATGGCAAGACCTTTCGACTTCTGAAGGAACACACAACAAAGAAAGGAAAACAAGGAATGAGCTGCAGCTGAGTTTTAAAACAAAAGGGTGTCCCCTTGCTGCATGCCTCTAACTTCATTAACTTTATTGAAGTTGGATATGTCCATCAAGAGCCTGATTTTCAGTAGTCTTAAGCACCCTTGGCTCCTGCTGACTTCAACTAGAGTTGCAGTTGACCAGCACTATTGAGAATCAGGTCCCAAGGGGCAGATTTTAAAGATATTTAGACACCTAATGTACTTTCAAAAGCATCTAGGTGCCGGATTCCCATTCATTTCAATGGGTGATAAATGCTTCTGTAAATCTCACGAGACACCTAAGTACCTTTTAAAAATCTGTCCCCAAAAATCTAGTATTGATGTACAGCAGGAGTGGGCAAACATTTTGGCCTAAGGGTCACATCGGGGTTCTGAAACTATATGGAGGACCAGGTAGGGAAGGCTGTGCCTCTCCAAATGGCCTGGCCCTGCCCTCTATCCGCCCCTTCCTACCCCTGACTGCCCCCCTCACAACCCTCAACCCATCCAACCCCTCCTTGTCCTTGTCCCCTGACGACTCCATCCCAGGACCCTCTGCCCCCAACTACCCCTCCTATGGTACTCCTATGCCTATCCAACACACCCTGTTCCCATTTCCTGACCGACCTTCCCCAGAACCTCTGCCCCATTCAACTGCCCCCTGCTCTCTGTCCCTTGACTGTCCCCTAGCACTCCCTGCCTCTTATCCAACTCCCCCTCTCCCCGCCCTCTTACCATGCCACTCAGAGCAGCAGGACTGGCAGTCATGCCACCTGGCCGGAGCCTGCCACACTGCCGGGTAGGAGCTCGCAGCCCCACCTCCCAGAGCACTGGCGGCATGGCAAGATGAGCTTGCAGGGGAGGGGGGACAGTAGAGGAGGAGCCGAGGACTAGCCTCTGTGGCTGGGAGCTCAAGGGTCGGGCTGGATGTGGCCCACGGGCTGTAGTTTGCCCACCTCTGATGTACAGAGATCTGGCTGAAATAGACATTATAAAAAGATTTGTTATGCTTGGGTTTGAATTAATAAAAAAATCAATTTGACATTTTAAAAAAATGAAATGTAGGACAATAGATGTAGTGTGGCTGCATGTTTTAATATCAGCAGGAAAGCTTTTAGAATCCTCTTTCAAATGTTGACCTGGTTTGGTTGGTAGTGATTAGTTCCATGAATCCCATGATATTGGGTCTCTGTTCCCTGATTGGCTAAGCCCACCTGATGTGGCCAAGAGAGTTAGTAGATGCCATTCTGAGTATGTTTCTCTAAGGGAGACGCTCTGGATCAACTATTCCCTGCAAGAAAAAAATCTAGTTGTTGCTTTTTTTTTGTGTGCCATCACAACAACAGTGGAAAAATTCACTGATTACATATTGATATTGATTAGCTTGAAAATTATTATTTCATTTTCACATTACATTTAGAGCTTGATCCTGCTCTCCTTGAGGTCAAAGGCAAAATACCCATTGACGTCAATGAGTGCAGGGGCAGCCGTTTAGAAAGGGTGCTGCATGTTTCTGCATCTTCCTAGACATAACTACATCAGGGCCTAAATAGGCCTGTACTTAGACCATTTACTTGCTGTGCTTTCAATTCTCATTTCCACAATCAGTCTCCTTCACTATCTGCGTGAGGGGCACCTATCACAGAGGGCTCCCAACCACCTGTAAAATAGTGGGTTTTGCTTTTCTTAGCTCCATTGGTGTGCATTGTACAGATCTGGATCAATTACCAGGTCTGAAAGGACACCAGAGCTCTATTTGGGTCATTGTACTGCATTATCGTCTGAGGTCCCAATCCTGCAGGATCGAGGCATACAAGCAGAAGGTAGGCAGGAACTATGAAACAATAAACAGCACATGCTGTAGAGCTGTATTCATGGGTTTGTGTGGTTAGAGTGGGGATGGCTGTTATTGCTGTTCAAATGTAGAATATTGGTTGATTATTTGTGTTAGTGTCTATAATGCACCCAGAGGCCATGATGACAGGTATATAATAAAGGATTAAACAGAGTAATAAATTATTCGCTCCAAAAAATAATGAGAATTCATCAGCTACTAGGATGTGGGGGCATTTTGCCTTCCAACCCCTCTTCTTTCGCACCTTAACAGTCTTATTTAGGAACTCAGTATGTGAGTTCAGAGGACAATATTCTTTAGGCCTATGAATCTGTTATTTTCTATTAATGGACGTGAATTACATGCCAGTGATGTTTGGAATCTTCTCAAATAACGTATTACCCACTGTGTATATAGGTGTCTGTTGCATTACCAATAATTAACAGCTCTCACTGAGCATAAGAAGCTATGAATGCTAATTTTGTTCTATTCCTGCTGACTCAAACACTCTGTAAATGTTTTTAGAGTTTTAATTCTGGTGAGCAGTGCCAAACTGGCCTCACTGTAAACTTAGAGTGAGATTCTGGGCACAGGAGTAAGGGAAGCTAGCAGGGATTTTAAACCACCTTTGTATTGTCCTAATCCTGGGCTACTCTGGGATCTGGAGATGCCCCTGGTGTAATTTAGAATTTTAGATAGCTCTAGGGGCTTCTCTAAATTACAACAGCATTCCTGGGCTGCCCTATTGCCTGCAGCACAGCTGCCCAGAATCTCTGCAATGCTGTGTGCTGTGGCTCTGCCTTAAAATGCCCCTCCCATCACAGCCACTGACTTTCAAATTCCCCAGGGGTGCTCAACCACCGCTCCACCCCAGGCCCTGCCCCTACCCTGCCTCTTCCCACCACCACCCTGTCTCCACTACACCTATTCCCACCCTACCTCTTCTCACCCTGTTCCGCTCCCTCCCCCGAGTGCACCCCTTCCTCCCAGCACCTCCTGTACACCACTGAACAGCTGATTCATGGTGGGCAGGAGGGTGCTGGGGAGTGGGGAAGAGGAGAATCTGATCAGCAGAGCTGCTGGTGGGTGGGAGGTGCTGGGAGGGAGGGGAGGAGCTGATTGTCAGGGCTGCTGGTGGGTGCTAAGCACCCACTTTTTTTTCTTCTGTGGTTGCTCCAGGGCTGGAGCATCCATGGAGTCTGCGCCTGTGCCTCCCATCCTCAGCCAGGGCTTGTAAAGGGGTTCTTGGAAGGCACCCTTATGACTATCTTCTACTGCTGCGGGAATCCAGCCCCAGAAAGATATGAGTTTTTTCAGACCCCTTTACATCACTCCATCCTGTATGTCAGAGTGGGGGGTAAGGAACCTTTGAAGTTCTCTGTTGCACAGAAGAGCTCTGAAGTAGTCCCAACCCCAATCTCAAGGGAGCCTTTCTAAGGATGAAAAGGGACTGCCACCTTCAAGGCCAATTCGCGCCTCAGGTTCTCAGCTAAGACTGCCAAGAATGGAACCATTTAGCTCTAACTGTAATTATGGGGGAGATGGACGTGAATAAGTGTCTCAAATCTCTAACAGTTCTTAGAAACAAAAATTTAGGAAGACTCAACATTTGTCAGTTAATTCCTTTCATCCCACTGACCTGTTCTCCTGCCAGGAACTCTCAAGGGGATTATGTTTCGCTGCTCAAATCCACATCTTGGCTGAATCAGACTGTTTGTTCTACTCACCTACAATGGTCCAAAATACCTTGTAGCCTACGGAAAGGGCACTGAGCTGGGAGCCAGGATTTCAAATTAATCTCTACTGAGTTGTGTATATTTTTGTGCACTTACCACCCCTTATTACTAAGACCTCATACTTGTAAAGGGAAGTGGAAGGGAAGTAACAAGTGACCTTATAAGGCAGTCATGTATCACTCCCCTGCTATTTCTCTTTACAAATATATTAACAATGAGGCTGTAGAGGTACAGGTAGAGTTACGAATAAAACCCAGGTGTCCAATATGTCAGTCCCAAACGTTTTATCTCCTCAGCCATGTTGCCCTGAATATGATAAATATATAGTAAAATCTGCCCTAGCCACCACCTCTGAAGAGAGACCACCTGTCACAAGCAACTACTTGCAGAGGCTATGGAATATTTTCCCCTATAATTTGAACATGAAGAAACTGTGAAGAGCAACTACCTGTCATCTGTGACCAGTAACCACATTTTCTCATACCCTTCAGAACTGGGCACCCTGCTCTGAAGACAGCAAACCTTTGAAGAGAGACCACCTCTTACAAGGGGCATTTTCTGAACTCCCATGAGTTGCTCTTGGCAGGTTTTACTGTATTTGCTTTGTTTATCTTGTCTCTAACCACTACTCCATTCTCCCTTCCCAGAGCCAGGGATATAATTCAGAATTCCTGATCTCCGACATTCTACTGTTATCTAGCAGATAACTATATAACATACTGGCAAAGTGTGTGTGAAGTACCCATCTAGTGACTGGTTCTCATATTATTCCTATAAAACAAGTGGAAAAGTTCTGTCCTGATAACACAAAGATCCGGAGTTGGCTCAGTATAGTGGGACACAAGAGTTGCAAATGACAGAAATTACATTGCAGGTTTCCTTTGTAGAAAACTGGTTCATGTAATACATGCAGTGAGTAAACAATGAACAGAACTCAACTTCCTATCTACTATGAATACTAGAGCTAGTCAGAACATGATTTGGGATTGTTTTGTTTTGTTGCAGAAAATTTTGACTTTTCATCAAAAATCTGAAAACTGAACCTGAAGAGTTTTCAGCCAAAAGCAGACACTTTCCACTAACAATTTAATTTTGACAAAAACAAATTTTCCATCAGAAACAGTTTCCCACAGAATTTTTTGACCAATCCTAATGAATACCTTTCAGTGATGCCAACTTGCACAATTTTATTGTGAGTCTCATTTAATTTTATGTTTAAACCTAGCTCCCGGAGTCATGTGAATATGACAGAATCACAGTTTCATTTTAAAAAAGGAAGTTCCTAGGTCTTGTGCTTGCAGAGAAAAGCTTGAAAAACTGAACCTCCAAGACTCAAAAAAGAGGAAGCAAATAAAAAGAATCCAAACCTGACTATTACTTCCAGTCTTATGATTTGGGGGGGGCTGGTTCATGATTTTTGAACTCTTGGTATTGGCAATACTGACCTTTCCCAATAAAACTGCAGGCGACCAAGCCTTTCCAAAAGACAATATGGAAGAAACCCTGGCCTGTTATGTTGTGTGAGGATGAAGAAAAGGTTGTGGAACCTTTTGGGCAGAGGGTAGGTAGTGTAGTTTGAGGGGGCTCCAGAGATGTGAATAATTCAAACAAACATGTAAATGTTCAGATGCTTAACTAAACTAAGCTCAAATCCCAGACCTTAGGAGGTTTGCTGTTGTGATGGTGATTTTCTCCTGTTGAATATAATTCAGTCCTTATATTTCTTTCTCTCTGGAGCCAAGCTAACAGAGGGACCATAAATTGAAATCTTTAAGCTATAGAGGGCTTCAGCTTCTAGCCCAGGACACTGGACCAGAGGAGCTACTTTTCTGATACAGTATGGCGGTTCCTGTGTTCCAAAGACTGAAATTAAAGTGGAGGGGTGGGGGGAGGCTAAAGCCTACTCAGATTTCATCCACCAGGGCACAGCATACTAGACAGACCTAATCTTTAAAAGATTTGTGCCTATCCTTCTGCAATGATGGCCTGGGTAGGAGACTCTCCTCCTGGAGCCGCTGCCTCCCTCCCACTGGCATGTCTGCTGCTGTTCCCATTTGAGTCTGGCTTGTTGTTCAGAGAGAAGAAACCAAGAACAGGGAATATAGGGGGAAAGCATAAAGGAGACTTGTCCCTTTGGGAGTGTCTCTTCCCCATCACCACCATGTTGCTGTAGTAATTGGGGAGGAGAAAAGTTGGGCCTAGTTCTATCACTGAGTGGTAAAGACAGCAGCTACAATCCCTTATCATACAAACCCGGGACTTGAAGAGGACAGCCTGATTTCACTGCCAACCCGTAGGAATGCAGAGCTACTAGTTGTGTTTATTTTGTCTGGAGACATAGCTGCACTGGAAAACTGCTAAAAAGAGCAGTGTCTGGAAGCTGGTGAGACTGGAGCACTATATGATTTTTCACTCCTTGGAGAATCTTTATGTATGGAATAAACATTAAAGCATTTTTAAGGGGACACCTTAGCTGCCTGAGATGAGAGGGAATGTTCCCCAGAAGAATATCCCATTGTTGCCTCTTGGCATCCTGAGTCAGGCGCTCATCAAAAGATAACCAGCTTTTCCTGGCCAGGCACTAAGGGTGGGGTCTGGAATGGGAGGGTGACTAGAATTTCTGTATTGTTAGGTAACCTGGTGGTGAAGAAGCAGTGAGGCCATAGCTCAGGGGGACGTTGGACAGTAATGACAGAATCAGAGATGTTCTATGGAGGCAAAGAAGCCTGCTCACAAATGAATGTAGCTCTGTCCATTCATCCCCATACAGGTGTGATGTGTCATACTGGATTAGAGGAGCAGCATAGCTGCCAGATGTGCCCATCAGCAGAGCTTTCAGAGATAAAAAGCATGACCAGTCAAAGAATACTTAATTCATTCCATTTAATGCAGGGGTTCTTAAACTGGGAGTCAGGGCCCCTCAGGAGGTCACAAGATTATTACATGGGGGTGTCGCAAGCTATCAGCCTCCACCACAAACCCCGCTTTGCCTCCAGCATTTATAATGATGTTAAACATATAAAAATGTGCTTTTCATTTATAAAGGGGGTCGCACTCAAAGGCTTGCTGTGTGAAAGGGGTCACCAGTACAAAAGTTTGAAAACCGCTGATTTAATGCAATAGAACAATACACCTTAAACTCTTGTCCCAGATACTTAATCGGCTGGCTAAACAGTCCTGGCACGAAATGAGGGAAGGTCAATTCTTTACAGTAAATAGATGATGTTAGTTAAAAAATATATTTTAGAAGCAGCTGACACAGCCTCTTAAATGAAGCTTTGAGCAACAGTTCAGTCATCCTGCCATGGCAGAAATGTATGGTCTCAGTAACGAGATGTGAAAGGCCTGAGATGTTCCATTACTGAGATCCCAATTAGATAAGACAGGGATGAAATTGGTTAATACTTAAACTGATTCAATAAGCCAACTCTATATTTAAAAGCCAGAAGAGTGATCGTTTCAAGCATGTTCTCCTCAAGCACGCAATGACAACGACCTGTGTATCACTATAACTAAGCCAGTTCTCAAGGTTCACTCAATGAGGCCTATCAACAATTGATGAACATGCATTTGCATTTTTATTCAGGCTCTTCTCTTTTGAGTAGGTTAGTGATGTATTAAGGAAGCTAGACTGTGATACATACAAATTTATTGCACTAAATCCCATTAACATGTTAGGTACATGAGTTCTCCACCCATCAATACAAGTAACCACATCTCTTGATTTTCGGAGGGATAATGTTTAGTAGTCAGAGTAGGGTATGGAGAGTCAAAACATCTAAGTTCTATACCTGGCTCTTCTACTAGCCCACCATATGACCGTCAACAAAGCTATTAGTCCCACTGTGCCTCAGTTTCCCCATTTGTAAAATGGAGGTAATACTTCTTTGAGGGTGTTGCGCTATTATTTATTATTTGTTAAACAGTGGTAATATCCTAAATTCTACACAGAACATGAAGTAGAAAAGTTCCCATTCCATACATTCGTTTGTAAGGCACTATGAGGTCCTCAGATAGAAAGCACAGACAGTAGGAATTACCATAGCAGATAACACGAGTGACTGTTGATGGTCTTATTTTTAGCTTGCAAATTCTGGGGGCTAGGGGGGGGGGAACATTTGCAACCAGACAAAAGATTCCTTCTTCATAAGTAAATAAACAGAAAATCCACCTTCTTAAGTCTTATTCTCCTATAGCTCCTTATTATGAATGACCAGTACATTAAGTGAATATGCATCTCATTCTCAGTAATATCTTTGAGAGCTTCCTATAGGTATTTTAGAGAAATACACTTTATCTTCTGAATATGCGGGCTCCGTCATCACCACTGAGAAAGATTTGATGCTGTATTTTATGTGATTCCTCTGAGCTAACATTTTGTGTGCTGTACTGTATACAGGTGCCATGGAGCTACCTACTTGATCCACGTCTCAGAAACCATCCACCATCCTTCCAAAAGTAGGCACATCTTCCACTCAACTTTCCTTCTGGGCAGCTCAGATGTCTCAGAAGTACATAGATACAATGTTATGTATCAACAATGGAGTATCTATAACAAAACAAGAAGATACACACTGTAAGTACCCGTTTCTATTAGAGTACTCCTAGTGTCCCCCAAGATCAGACCCTATAATTCTAGTTCACACCAAGTCAGCAATGGTCCCTGTCTTGAAGAACTTACAGTCTGAAAAGACAAGACATTATTTCCCCCATTTTACAGATGGGGAACTGAGGCACACATATTAAAGGACTTTTCCAATGTTACAGAGGAAGTCAGTGGCAGAGCTGAAAATCAAGCCCAGATCTCCTGAGCACTGTTCCCTCTAAGCTGTGCGCGTATGCACATAGATCCTAAACCTCATGCACACAGCAAAACACCATGCGCACAAAAAAGTTGCACAGAAGCACAAAAAGTTGCACAGAAGACTTTTTTGTGCACATGGACTGTCAAAATTTTGCACAGAAGAAATTTTTTGCGCACATGGCCTGTCAAAAATTAGAGGGAACATTGCTCCTGAGACCTAATTCAATGCCTTAATAACAAAACCATACTTCTTTTTCATGTTCTGTAACTTTCACTTGCCTTTCTACAAATCCTTGAATTTAATTCTGGTCCAAAATGTTTGTGCTGTTAAAGTAGGCTGACCATATTTCCTTGAGACAAAAACGGGACATTGGGATGACAAAAACGGGACGGGGTTGGGGGGTGGGTCTCACCAGATGAAATCGGTGCAGTGGCTGCAGAACCTGGGCTGAGGGGTGCTGGGAGGGGGTGGTTGAGGGCTCTGGGGGGCTCTAGGGGGCCTCTGGGCAGTCTGGGGGGGCTCTAGGTCCCAGGGGAGTCTCACCAGATGAAGTTGGTACAGTGGCTGCAGAACGTGGGCTGAGGGGCGCTGGGGGGACTCTAGGGGGTCTCACCGGATGAGGTCGGTGCAGTGGCTGCATAACGTGGGCTGCTTGCACAAGCATGAGGTGACTTTGTGGCTCTTGACCACGTGGATCACCTTCTGGCGCAGCGCCCCCTTGCGGCAGAACAGCGGCTTGGCCAGGCACTCCAGCTTGGTGGGTGAGGTGACCAGCGCCATGGCCCCACCTGGGCCCCCCAGCGCTGGGCGGGGGGGAGGCAGAGGGGGGACTGGAGGGGGGATGGATGGAGGAATAAGCAGAACAGGGATGGGGGATGAAGAGGATGGAGGGGACGGAGGGAGAGAAGGCATGAAGGTGAGAAGGGAGAGGATGGATGGATGAGAGAAGAGATGGGGGTAGGGAGCAGGGGGGATGGAGGAGGCAAGGGACAGCGAGAAGGAGGGATGGAGAGAAGGGAGATGGAAGAGGAGGCAGTGGACGGAGGGAGAGAGAGAAGGGAGGAATGGAGAAGGGAGATAGAGAGAAGGAAGAGAGGGATGGAGGGATAGAGAGAAGGGAGGAAGGAAGAGATGGAGGGATGGAGAAGGGGATAGAGAGAAGGGATGGAGGGAGCGAGAGGAGGCAGCGGATAGAGGGAGAGAGCAGGGAGGAAGGGAGGGATGGAGAAGGGGGATGGAGAGAAGGGAGGGATGGAGAGAAGGAGGGAAGAAGGAGGAATAGTGAGAAGAGGAGGCAGCGGGCGGCGGGCTGAAGCCGACGGCGGAGCGGAGCTGTCCGGAGCCGCAGCCGGGGGCCGAGCGCGCCGGCGGGGGGGCTGCCGGCCGGGTTTTATGAGACATAATCACACATGCTGCGCAGTTTGCTCATCGGAGATTTTGACATCTGATACTTGTCCTTAGGTAGCAAGATTCTTCACCTGAGCTCTTGCGAGTCCTGCAAAGAAAGAACCTCCCCCTGGAAAGCAGCTTGGGACCTGCCCCAAAAACGGGACAAAACTGATATATTTGTCAAAAAGACGGGACAGTCCAAAAATATGTAAAAAACGGGACTGTCCCATTCAAAACGGGACGTATGGTCAGCCTATGTTAAAGCATCCTATGTCTGAGAGAAGTAAAGCTTGTAGCCTGATTATGACCTTTAGGCACTATTTAATACAAAATATTAATAATAGTAGTCAGGGAGAGTAAAATTAAGAACTCGAAGGGGACAGGCTGCACAATGACTAGGTGACAATGAAGCATCACTGTAGGTATAGCAACATAAAGAGATTCCCAAAAGGCAAATGCAGCATCCATAGCAACAGCCACAAACTCATAATTGATATCTACGGGGTTAGAATAAATACATGCTGCCTCCTTTTCAGTCTCTCTCTTGGCCCTTTGTCGCTGAAGGGCAAACAAATAGCCAGTTGCTCCTGTGGTTGTCATTCTTGAAAGAAGAGCACCTTGGAAATGAAGGGGAAATAGAAGCAACAGAAAATTGGATTAGAGGAGATAGTAGCTAGGTGTGGTTGTATTGAATTAGTCCTCATATGCACAATTCAAAATATGCAGGGAAGTACTTACTGATACTGGTTGTCAGGAACATCATAGTTTGATAGACTAAAATGCCATGTTCCTTTTCTATACTCTTTTTTTTTTAATTTCCTCCTCCACGTCTCTTAAGATTCCTTTCACTCCCCTCCAACATTTTGCTAGTATAGAAGGAAGTGTGGTTTAGTGGCTATAAGAGACAAGTAGGAATTGGGGCCTGACCCTCACACACTTGTAAGGCAGCACAAAGTGACCTTACATCAGGTACCTGAGGATTCCCCCAGAGTGAAGGAATACTTGGAGGGCATACCCAAAATAGGGGTGCCAGCACTGCTGGGAGCACAGGAAGTAGTATGATGAGGGCTGGAGTGGGAGAAGCTGGAGCACAATGCACTCTATTAATTCCTCAAATGGCAGACCAATTACTAGGAGACCATTTTAATCAGCATAAGTTAGAGCAGCCCTGTGGCTACTCTAACATGTTCCAGGGGCTTGTTTGGCCATTGACTGGCCCAGAATCATGGGGATAGGGACGCAAGTGTAAAACATGGTTTAGAGGTGGCATGAGCTGGATCCAGATCTGGTTCCAAAATGCCCCAAAGTTCATGAGTGTTTAGATCCTCATGGTATATTTCAGTTTCATCTTTACTACTTGTTAATTAGTAGAGATGTGTCCATGCTGTAATACTAGATCTGATATCCAACACAGGGGAAGGCCCATTTCTAGTAATTATGCCAACCAAGAGAATGTGACTCTTATTCCCAATGGTGGTTCTAGCTACATGCAAATTACAATTCATTTCACTAGAGGGAGCTATTGCCATTTCATTGTAGTGAGCAAGCAACTACTTCACCAGAAGGACAGGCAAAGCAAAAAGAACACAATCATAGAACTGGAAAGGACTTTGAGAGGTCAGCTAGTCCAGTCCCCTGCACTCAAGGCAGAACTAAGTATTATCTAGACCATCCCTGACAGATGTCTGTACAACCTGCTCTTAAAAATCTCCAGTGATGGAGATTTCACAACCTCCCTAGGCAATTTATTCCACTGCTTAACCACTCTGATAATTAGGAAGTTTTTCCTAATGTCCAACCTAAACTGCCCTGGCTGCAATTTAAGCCCATGGCTTCTTATCCTGTCCTCAGAGGTTAAGAAGAACAATTTTTCTCCCTCCTCCTTGTAACAACCTTTTATGTATTTGAAAACTGTTATGTCCCCTAAGCCCCCAATGTTCCCTAAGTCCAGAGCTTTCCCTTTTACAATGTAGACAAGGACTCAACATATCTGAGAGGAGAGAGCATAAGAGGCAAAAGGATGAGAATTTTCTAAGGGAGTGGCAGTGACTTTGAATGCTGAACAGAAGAATCATATCCACAATATCTAGAACCACCTCCTACTATATCTACCTGGGGGTTATCAGGGAAGGGAGGAAAATAGTGTTCTCATGAAAGAGATGTTAGCTGATGAAAACAGAGAGAATGGGGTGGGTGAAAATGGGTGGGTGCGGGATGAAGGAGGCAGCCCCTAATAAGAGGAAACAGGAGGTTGTCATAAACTGGGAGGGAGGAAGTAGGAGCAGGAGACAATCGGAGGATAACTGCAATTGGAAAGGGAACATGCCAGTAAGGAGAGGATTGCAGGGGATTGGAATGGGGAGAGGAAAGGGGGAATTGGCAGCAAAGATAAAGGTATGGGGGCCCAAACCAAAGCCTGGGGAGGGCAGGAGGAAGGTAGCAGTGAGGACTGGGGTTTGGCAAGCCCAGAGAGAGTGATGGCATAGAAAAGAAAAAAAAGAGGCAGAAATTGGCAGTGGTTGAGGGGTAGGAAGGAAGAAAGGGGAACTGGCAGCAAAGAGAAAGGAGAGATCATGCATGGAGGAGGAGGAGGCAGAAGCAACAACGTCTCCTCCTGCACAAGGCCCTTGTACTCAAGAGCTGGAGTGGTGCTGCCTCCAGTGAAGTGCCCAGGAACATTAATACAAACACATCACACAGCTTTTGAGAGGTTATTGTGTTTCCCAAAAATCTACAGGTTCAGGTTCGTTCATGTTAATGCTGATAAACAGGAAATCAGCTCTGAAAATCTGTCAGAGAAGCCATTCACTCTTTCTGACTCCTTCCCCATCACAGTCACTTTGTCAGGCCACGCCAGGACCTTTTCTCTATTCCATGTGCTGGCTTCTGAAAAAAACAGAAAAATCCTTTTGTTTGAATTCACTAGGTGGCAACAATGAGCACGCAACTAGCTCTGCAGTTTTTAACCAGAACATCTGGTTGTTCTTTTTTTTCCAAACAAAGTCAAGTTCTGGTTCATCAAATGACCACACTCCAAAACACTACATAAAATATGTTCCCTGCAGATGTATAAATATTGTCTCAGATGGCCAATGGCCTTATACTGACTAACTGTCATCATGTTTGTCTGGTTTCACTCAGAGCCACCTTTGCTCTGCTTTGATGTGGTGCTGAGGCTACCATCTTTGAAGCCTTGAGTTGTAGTCCTTCTTGCCTCCTGGGAGCAGAGCAATTACTTTCCAATCAAGCAGCTCATGAAAAGAGGAAAAAAATAATTCATTTTCTTGGAGAGTAAATCTATTACATATGTTAAAGAGTTCCCACACTACTGAACACGTGTTTCAAAGGAAAACATGGGCTTCCTCTTTCCTTACTGTCTTGAGGTAGTGGCAGCTTTAAAACATGATTCACTTGGAGTATAAAGTGACAGTTATTAAGGGATAAAATGTGGATTTATATTTTAACTAAAAATTTAAAAATATGTATATATTTCGTTCCTGTTGAGAAGTTTGAAAACTTCTGAAACATAGTAAAAGAAACAGAGGCACCTTATCTGCTAGTACAAAAAGGTTAAGTTTTCAAAGTTACTGCACCTGTTCTCATTTCACACCACTGTAAATCAGTCACTGAATTCTATAGCGTTCACAGTGCAAAACTCATTCAAGGGTATGTATATACAGCAAATTAAATACAAGCCATGGTACAAGCCCACAGGGGACCTTGGGGACCTACTCAGTGTAGCTCACCCTGAAGTCCATGCTACTGCATCTTCACTACTGTTTTTACCTATGCTAGCTAGATTAGTACTAGCATGCCTATCCCTGCTACATTTTCATTTTCTGTACAGACATACCCTAAGTGAAATCAAACAAATGGGCAATCTAGTGGAGAGGGCACTGGCTGAGGACTCGAGAAAGCAGGGTTTAGTTCCTAGCTCAGCCACAGACTCCCTGTGTCACCTTTGGTTAAATCGTCTAATCTACCCTCTGCCTCAGTTCCCCATCTCACAGAGTTCCCTATTCACAGAGGTGTGGATAAAATCCATTAATTGCTCGGAGGCATTTAGACATAGTCTTGATGATGGCTATATAACTACACAAATAGAATCAGTCCCACTTGTTTACAGATTGATCATGCTTTCATCTAAGTCAATGACAGAAGAACAGAACTCATACTTGGGTAATTACATTCTGATTTGCCTACATTTCTTCTACAGTTTCATTGAGATAAATTATTCGCCACTGCATGTCTTAAAATGTCTTTCCAACACTGGTAAATTTTATGGGCATTCAATTTAAAAGGTAGCTGCAATTTCAGTAGAATGGATATTTTGTTTTTCTGTTCTGTAATGGGCTCTATTCCAAGCTCTGGCAGGGGTCTGCTGTGTGACCCTGGGCTTCATCTCTCCTCTCTCTCTCTGTTTCCTCTACCTGCAAAATGCTACCCTTCTTTGCAGAATGCTTTGAGATATGCAGATGAATCTTGCTATACGGGCCCAATCCAGGAGTTACTGAAATCCGGGGAAAGACTCACATTGACTTCCATGACTTTGATCAAGCCAGATAAGAGTTTATGTTAATAATATGGTGTAATGTATTGGTTTTTACATTTAAAAGGTAAAGAAGAATAATAGCTACTTATACCGCAGTGTGAATGAGAAGCTATTATTTTACAACTTAAGCTATTAGGACCTCCTGATTTCGAGTGCTCCATCTCAGTTCTTAACAAGGCATTAATTATCTGGAGGCAATTTTGCTATGAAGCTTGGAAGTTCCTTCCTCCCTACCTCTTAAGCTTGTTACTATT
Organism: Sternotherus odoratus; assembly: GCA_032164245.1. Classification (NCBI taxonomy): domain Eukaryota; kingdom Metazoa; phylum Chordata; order Testudines; family Kinosternidae; genus Sternotherus; species Sternotherus odoratus. Next base: position 108,655,243 of record JAVMKO010000001.1, read on the forward strand.
ACAGGCTTGCTGGTTTTGTGTGCAGAACTTGCAAGTCCTTTGATCCAAGGAGTGCAACCTTAACAAGCAGTCATTTCATTAGCTGTGAGCACATGCTCAGGGCATACTGGTTTAAATCGGAGCTGAACAAAGGACAACAACTCTGTTGTGGGGCAACTTTCAAGGTTCCAAATGCATTGGAATGGAACTAAAATCCTTTGAACATTTTCACAAAAAGTTAAGTGTGTGATTATGGTATTGGCCTTGGATGTGGGAGACCCAGGATTGAGAGCAGTTTTCTTCCCAGATGGCTCTGAATCAGGCAGAGCAGGGACTGAACTCTGTCTCTCCTTCTCTTTTATTTATTATTTTATTTTCCAGTTCAGTCCCTGAACTGAAAATTTGATTATTTGTCCAACCCTCTATGGGAACTCTCCCTTGCCATAGCATGGAGGGAGAAGGAAAGAATCTTCCCAAACAAACCCAGGGACAGATTTTTCTGTCCCCTCCAATACCTGCACATTGTTCCAGCAGTAGCTAAAACCTGTGCTGAAGTTGCAGTGAACCATGAGAGGCCTCTCTCAGAACAGACGCAGCTGTGGACTCAGCTCTATGCTTCCTCACCCTCATCAGGCTCAACTGAGGCAACAGTTCAAGAGTGGGAGGGGGAAGTTCGCTGCCCCATATATGGTACTAGGAGGATTGTGGGTGGCAAGGCATCCAGTAAGATGGGAGAGAAGCACTATCTTCCCCTCTGGTCCCCATTTCAGGTTGTGCACCGGCACAGGGTTGATTTTGGGTCATTCTTCCAAAAAATTTGTAGAGGAAAGAGCTGTAACATGGAAGAATTTTAAAAGCAATTTGAAAATAAATCTCACTTTGAGATAGTTCCCATAACTAGAAAGACAGTAGTATTTTAAAATATGATTTTTCATTTGGTGGTGTTCCACCTTCTCTTTACCTCTGTTCCCCCTACCTCCACGGCCTATTTAGACTGTAAGTTCTTCAGGGCAGTAACCGTCTACTACTCTGTACAGTGCCTGCCACAATGAGGTTCTGATCTCTTCTAGCTACTACTGGAATACAAATAAAATAATTAAAAAGCAACTTAGGCCGCACTTAATGTAAAGTAATGAGTAAAGTTGCTTTCTGTTTATTGTGCTTTGCTTCTTTCCAATATTATTTGGAGTTTATGCATTCTGTGCCGTCTGTCATCTTGTGAAGCCTTTTCATTCTGCAGTTTAAGGCCCATCTAACCATTGCTGTATTTTTCTTAAAAATCTTTTAAAAGTATAATTAATTCTTAAAAAATTAGACTTCCAGTGAAATTAATTAGCATCAAAATATCATGCCACGTTCACGTAACTAGGATTCACAAGGCATAATATATGAGATGAGAGTTTCTGCCTAGGGCCTATATGTATATGTATACATGATCATGCACATATAAGTCTTCAGTTAGAACTGCTGGTAGCATGTGCAGTTCCCCTCAAATCAGTGCAGTTGCACCTGCTTATACAAGCTCTGGCTTTGGCTCACAGCCTATAAAACAACTTGGCTGGGATCCTGTTTCATCTGGGTGAAAGAGTGCTATCTAAATGTGAGGGATTGTTATTATTACCAAACCTTACCATTCCAACTATCTGTTCATCCATCACACAGTATTTTGGTGCAAGGAGGAAAGATGATCATTAAATTTTGATGGCAATCCTAACTTGAGTTATAAATATTTCAGTGGATGAAGAACTGTTCAGGGAGACAAGCCAATGCTGCCAATAAGATATTAAAACAAAAAAAAGGGCTCTCTGTTTCTCTGCAAAGCCATTTTTCTCTTCAAATGAGCCATTTCACAATGTCAGTAAGATGCTCCTAGGTGATATTTCAGGACACCAGCAGGTGGAAGGTGTTCATGCTTTCGTCTCATGACTCACAACCCCCCTCTATAATTATACTCATGTGTATCTTGTCTGAAAGCATGTCAGAGAGACTGATTCAAAGCCCACTGAGGAAAAGGGGATTCTTTCAATTTACTTCAAAGGGCTTTGTATCTGGCCCTCAGTGCTTAAATCAGTCAAACCAAAATGTTTGTTTAATAAAATACGGGATTTTCTTCAAAGTACTATCTGTAGTTAAGATAATACTCCGCAGTTACTGCATATAGCAAATTCCAGTCCCAAACACTTTAACATTACCACACCCTTGTGAGATTGGCAAGTATTGTATTATTCAAATTTTACAAATGGGCAAAGTGAGACAGAAGTTTAGGGGTCTAATTCTGCTTTTGTTTTGGTACTATAAATGGACTAATCTCACTGAAGTTAATCTGGCTTCCTTTCAGAACTATGAACTAATGCCCCATCCCAGAGAACTCGTACTTCTTTCTAGATGCAGGCAACTAGCCCAGCATTCCAGCAGAGAGTCATAAAAAGAAAAAAAGAGAATCTTAGTTTATAAACAGACTCAGGAAACCAGTATAATTGAGTTTACAGATAATGTAGATCATCTCATTAGAGAAATATTGCTAGCATCTTTGCCATGGCATTTAATAGCGCTGCTCATGTTATTAATAATTAGTAAAGAATTAATGATTTCATGTAATTATTTTTACATTTGTAGTAATGTAATTAATGTTTGTACAGTGATTTTTAAAATATAGATGTTTTATTAACAGCAGAACAAATCCCGATTGCTTTATCCAGGGCTAATACATTTTAGCAGAACAATAGGGAACGCTGCTAAAGACTGCTGGAACAATATGGGTCTCAGTTCTTACTCTACTGTTAACCATAATGGGTTAAATTCTCTGCTGTCATAATTTCATTGAGGTCAGTGGAGTAATACCAGCGGTGGAGTAGACAACTCTTTAATGCAATCATCCACTTCCTTATCTTCTGTCAGTTCCTTTTGAAGATTATGGAGATGTAACACCACTTTAGTTAAGGTTGAGACTAGTTCTTTAATGCCTCGGGCTGCTCTTTCTAACTTGTCCTTTATTATGAATACATCTGAACCCTGAACCTTTGCTGTTACTTGAAATATTCTCTGCAACTCAGTGTTTTAGAACTCATCTTTGTGACTAATTATTTTAGCAACTTGCCCTTTTTATTTGCAAAAGGCAGGTCTCCCTAATCCATCACCTGACTGAATTTTTTATATTTTTTGAAAAGCCCTCTCTGTTTACTGGTCATATGCAGCTCGATTCTGCAAAGGGCAGAGAGAGCCCTACTGGGTGAGCCACAGGTGAGGATGCTGGGAATTAAAGTGCCTCACTTAGGGTGATTCTGGTCACACTGCTGGAAGCTCAGTGGTGATTCAATGATTCTTGCAGAAATATTACTTTTACACAAGTGCTTGCTAAGTACCTCAGTCACTTCCATAGCATGGCTGAGGCCTCAGCACTATTACTGCAGCCTACCCAGTCTCTTGCCCCCTTATGCCCCTTTTTGGAGGTGCTGTCTACTTCTGCTGATGGGAGCACAGAATCTGGCTCGCCATATTGCACATGGGACACTTCTGAGAATATCCTACTATGGAGGTCTGCTGAGAGCATGTATTCTGCATCAGGAGATGCTCACCTCTCTTCTGTATTCCACTCTGAGCCACTTACTGGTCCACAGAATCAACTCCTTTCATTTAACCACATTGAGTTTCAGTCACAGCACCCCTGGGTTTTTCTGAAGATATAGGAAACTGCCTGATGACTAGGTGTTTTATGCGTGAAAGAACGGCACTTGCCAAGAGCACACTGCTAGGAAACAGTCAGTAGAGGGCGCCAGACTTTAACCTCCTGCTGCTCCTAAGTCACACCCAGCACCGCCCTCTACACTATATCTTATCCTCAAAACAGACATTCTGTTCTGTCAAGTCAATAAGATGTTTCTTTCCTCTTTTGGTTTGACTGTGATTCTAGTTTTTCCAGACAAACCAGAATGGTTCATTACTAAGTTTCCAACTTTGCATTTTTAAGATACTTTCCCCGCATCTTAATTCCTCAACAGACCAACGCAGTTCCAAAAAGACACTCCCAATTTGTGGGTTAATAAGTTTTTAGTGGTGATACCTCCAGGACAGATCTGGGAACTTCTCTAGCCTCCTTTGGTAAATATAAACACTTAGGAACAGATGCTTTCTCTCAGTCATGCTGGAACAAGCCTGCTGACTTCAAGAGAAGGCATTGGCCCCATTTCATGTATTTCTTTTCTTCCCAATTTAAAGATTGTTTTAGGTTAGAGTAGCACTCAGAGTACCTGGGGTGGAGTGGCTTAGGTAGATTTCCACTACACCCTGCCCAATCCCCCAGGGCTGCTAGGGTTCAGTTTAGACCCTCAGAATTCTTCTAAGGGATTCCCCCTTCTAGAAGCTCCCAAGGTGCCTTTATAGTGATGGGGATCACTTCCTCCCAATTCCATACCCCCAACCTCAGTGCGAGAGTGGGGGAAGAGAGGAAGAAGAGAAACAGGAGGGAGTGGCATAACTTGCTACGCTAGCTTTACACCACTTAGGAACCTAGCTGCCCACTTAGGGCAGCTTTACGTCCTCTTTATGCTGCCAGAAAGGCACAAAGAGAATTAGCAGGGCCGAGGTTCTAGCCCTTTATTTTGTTGTAAAAAATGAGGAATAAAGAGAGAGCGTGAAAAAATAATGTACAGGAAGGGATATTTCCAAAAGGGAGAGTGAGTCCATCACATATGATTACAAATGTAACACAAACCAATAGATGCTGGCAAATTCAAACATAGGAATTGCCAGACTAGATCAGACCCGAAGTCTGTCCCGTCTCCCAACAGTGGCTAGCACCAGATTTGTCAAAAGAACAAGTCTCCAGAGAAGATGCTTCAGGTACAGAATAACCTGTCTCCAGAGAGAGTTTCTTCCTAGATTTCACTAGTTAGAGCTTGATTTATGCCCTGAAGCATGAGTCCCTAATAACAATCTTGGGTATTTTTTCATATTCCGCATGCCTGCATTTCAGCCATAGCTCCTGTTCTTTACTCCTCTCCTCTCCATTGACAATGGCAACATTTGTGAAGGGGCCCACATTTAATGAAACCTTGCACCTAGCAGATCTTTACTCTGCAGGTAGAGATTCTAATACTTCAGACCATTCCATGAGTGGGGGCGAGTTGACATAGATCAAATGGAAGGGCTCTTCTTTACAGTCCTTAATACAGTGAATGTATGAAAGCGGTCATAGATCTTATTTTATATGAACCTCCCTGGTAAGTTTGTCCTTTTAGACTAACTGCATAGTCATACTGACTTGCTTCATTACTGCAGTGTATCTACTATAAGGTGGCTTGTGACACGCACACCAAGTAGGAATTTGGGTAGCATTTGTAACATAGGTGTAACATTATATATGTATGGCTTTCGTGTTAAATATGCAATAATGTAATAATTACAATGGCAAAATATGTCTGCCTAGTTTTATATAATGTCACAGTAACCATTCTACATATATTGCTGCAGAACAATATAGCTATTGTTTAAGTAGCATCCCAGATGAGCATAGCACTTTGCAAAGCAGAAAGAGCGAACTGAAGTCAATGGAGCTACATGGATTTGTACCAGGTCGTAAATCTTTAGACAGGTCCCCAGAAGCATGTGCTCTAAACCGGACAGATTCGGTGCAAGCAATGAAAGGATGAGGCACAAGGAAGGGGAAGGTAAAGCCATAGTCTATACACAATGAAAGGCTAGCTGAATCATCTGTGCAGGAGACAGAGCTTTCTTGGAGACTGGTCCAAGAGTATGGAACATCCCACAGGAATTATGGCCATCACAGATCTCATCACCATCTGCTCCAAGGGCAGGGTGCACTTCTTCAACATTACCTTCTCTAATATAAACACCTAACAATGTGTACAGCTAAAAAAAAATCAAAACCAAAACCTTACCAAAGCACACTACTCCCTGGGTAGTGAGAATGAAAGAGAACAAACCACACATAAGAGATATTAATCACATTGAATAGTGCATGATGGGAAGGCACTTAGATACTGCAATGGTGAGAGGTGATATAAGACTCTGAATAGAATAGATTATCAGGAGAGATTTGGAGGAGGATGCTTGCAGGAGGAGGTGCTGGTAGAAGGAGGTAGTTCGAATCAAATGGACAATGTTAATAAAAAGGCCCGGAGTCAAGAGTGTGAGAGGGTGACAGAGGGCCTGACCAAAAGTCTACTGTAGTCATTGAGAGAAAAAGTATTCAAAGCAAGGACATATTAAGATCCAAAATAGAGCTGAATCTGTAATTTCTTTATCTGTCAATTTTATTTGTCCACAAAGTACCCTGCACACCTCTGATGCTGTTTAAGTAATAAACAATAATATTATTAGCGTGGTGAGAGACGAGACAGATTTTATTCGTACGTTAGAAGAGCAGGTTTTCAGCAAGTAAGAGTAAAGGAAAAAGGAAATACAGTGAAACCTCCATTTAACGGACTAGTTCGGGCGAGGGGGTGTCCGTTAAATGAAAAAGTCCGTTATTTAATAATAATTTTAAAAATGAGCTGTCGGAGCAGCAGCCCGACCGCCACAGGGTCAGGGCGGCAGCTCCACAGCCCGCCCGCTGCTGGGACCCGGGTGGCAGCCGGGAGCCGTCAGCCAGCCCACCCAGGTCCCGGCTGCTGGGACCTGAGCGGCAGCCGGGACCCGTCAGCCAGCCCGCCTGGGTCCCGGCTGCTGGGAGCCGGCAGCCAGCCCGCAGGGGTCCCGGCTCCCGGGACCCGCCAGCCAGCCCGCCCGCTGCCTGGACCCGGGTGGCAGCCGGGAGCTGGCAGCCAGCCCGCGAGAAATGGATTTGGGATACATCAGACTTGCTCAGAAATTTTGTCCATTGCATCCGAAGTCCGTTAAATCGAGGTCCGTTAAATCGAGGTTTTACTGTACTATCCTCTCACTAACATCACTGAAAAAAGTATCATCTGTGAGGCGGTATAGTCCAGTGGACAGGGCAGTGGATTGGGAGTCATGAGACCTGCATTTGATATGCTGTGATGTAACCTTGGGCAAGCCACTTCTCTTCTCTGTGCTTCAGTTTCCCCATCTAGAAAATGGGCCAGGGCTTAAATTTTCATGGAGTATTTTCCAGAGCCCCGGGATTTGGGACTTTAGCTGGGGCTCAGGGTTTCAGTCCTGCAGGGCCCACTGGGACTTGGGGCTTCAACCCCGTGGGAGACACCTGGGCTCCGGTGGGTTTGAAAACATTTACCGGAGCTCCGCTCTGGATGGCTCCGGCTGAATTTAAGTCCTGAAATGGACAAAGCCATACTTGTCATCTTTTGGACAGCCCCTGGTCTACTGATGAAAAGCACTATAAACTGGATCAACATGATTAGTATTACGGAGTGGACTCTGCACTCATGTGTAGATCTGGAGTCACTCCACTAACTGAAAAGGAAATACTCCAGATTTACACCAGCACAACTGCAGGAGGAGTAGGAACATTTTGTCTTGAATCCCCCATTTGAGAGGGGCCCCAAACAGAGTGGTGTTGTGCCTGGCTCACAGGGTTTGCCACGCCACTAACTGAAATTTGTCCTGAAGCCCCTCTGTCCTAACATGAGGACAATCTTTAATGTGAGAGTACTGTGAGAAGGGCTGTGCACTAATGCCAAGCCATGGGGATGCATTCCTGAAAAAAACCATTTTTTGACGTTGCTCATAGAGAGTTTCAAATAACTTAATACAAGTTTGGCAGCATTCCAATCTTGCACATAACCCTGGTTTTCATTCAGGTTAAAAGCTATGCAAGAAGTCTGTGAACAGGAGCATAACTGGCAGCATGGAATCTTTTTAACATTGAACAGAAAAAAAATCCCAAGATGAAACTGAAATACGTTGATGTTTAAACATCCTCATTCCCAATTTATATACAACCAACAGAAACTCATTTTTATAGAGGACCAAATTCTTAAACAACATGCAAATTTCCCCAAAACGTAACTGCACATATCCTGCAATACTGACATTACACTGCACCTAAATCTTGACTAGTAGCAGATACACTTTTAGTCCCCAACCCTGTGGATTACTCCCGCTTCCAGAATAATCTACTTGAGGGGCATAGACACATAAATATGCTGATCATGCCCCTACCTTCTAGAACTGCTTCAGAACACATCTCTACAACTCCTGTCATGGAGACCCTGTGAACGTGCGTGTGTGGGGTGTCTCTGTGGGCACTGAAAGGAGACAAGATCCGGGTAGACTATATTTGACCATACTCTCCTCACCCCATCTCACGCCCTTTTTTTTCTGGTTGGTACTTTTGAACAGCATCCTGCCAGAATATATCCCATTGTATTGACTTTAATGCTTAACAATGGCTATATCACACCACACACGGACTTTGGCCCAAATAATCCATTATTTGTTCTCCTTCAGGGAATGCTGTAAAGTGTATCTTTTTAGCTAAGCCTTTGGGAAGGGAGGGGCCTAATAGGGATGAGATTAATGGGAAAGGAAAGTGTTGGACAATTTTCCTTTTTTTGTATTGGGAACTGAAGAGGTCCTTGGCTGGTATAAATTGGCAAAACCTGATTGGCTTCAGTGCCAGTTTACAGCAGCTGAGGATCTGACCCAGGTCTTGTCTTTCCTGACAGCTATTTTCCTCCATCACATTTGTGCATGTTAATTTCTTATTATAGAACCCAATTTTAGGCATGCTGGGCTGTGAAGAGTATTATTGCACTGACTCAGAATATGCCATCATAGAGGAGGTACATGGGGGTGGGCTAGAGGAATTGCCACCAAGATTCACCCCTGCATGAATCCAGAGACCTAAAACTTGACATAGGCATCATCATAGCCTATTTGAGGTTGGGTGGGTGTATTCCATCCCACCCCACCCCACTCCTGCTTAGTTCCTCATAAAAAGCCAGATTGTTTGGGCTTTATGCACAGTGCATTTCATCACCGGAGAACTTTGCAACCACTAGGCCTCCTTCTCTTCTCACACAGTTTTACACCTGTGTAACTCAATTAGCTTTGATCAGAATTTACTTCTCCTACTCCCCAGTATAACTGATGGTAGAAACAGGCCCTTAACCAATACTGAGTTCCCTGAGGTAGGTAACTATTATCCCTATTTTCCAGATGAGGAAATTGAGGCAGAGAGTTTAAACAACTTGCCTAAGTCATAGTCTACAATATCAGCTGGATGGACGGGTAGAGATTGATCTATTGGGGATCGATTTATCGTGTCTCATCAGGACGCGATAAATCAATCCTCAGAGGCACTCCTGTTGACTCCGGAACTCCAGCTCGCCAAAAGGTGCAAGGCAGAGTCGATGGGGGAGCCTGCTGTTGATCGCTGCCGCCGTGAGGATGGCAGGTAAGTTGACCTAAGATGCATCAACTTCAGCTATGCCAGGGGTTCTCAAACCATGGGTTGCAACCCCTCGGGGGGTCACCGGCCGCCTCCCAAGGGGTCGTGAGCTGCTTGTGCCGCTGAAAAGCCGCCGCGATCGCTTCCGCATCCGGCGGCTATTTTCGGCGGACATGCCGAGCGCTTTCGGGAGCGCTCAGCATGTCCACCGAAAATAGCCGCCAAATAAGGAGTTAATTTATTCGGCGGTTTTTCGGTGGATGTACAAGGGTCCGCCGCGCCGAGGGAGAAACTAAAAAGGGGTTGCGGTTCTCAATAGTTTGAGAACCCCTGAGCTATGCTATTTACGTAGCTGAAGTTGCGTATCTTAGATCAGGGGTCTCCAAACTTTTCAGCTCGAGGGCCGCATTAGCTATCAAATAGCAGTTCGGGGGCCGACAACACACTCGAGGTCCAAATAAAAAAGAATCAAAACATGGATGTTGTTTTTAATTATTTATTTAATATTATTTTATTCAGTTATTATTTAATAACACATTGATACACTACACATGAACACCTGTTCACTACACATGAACACTACACATGAACACTACACATCAACCCCCCAACTGACCCACCCAGCCAGGTCTCTCCCCCCAAAACCTCCTTTCCTCCAACCCCCAACTGACCCACCCAGCCAGGTCTCTCCCCCCCAAACCTCCTTTCCTCCAACCCCCAACTGACCCACCCAGCCAGGTCTCTCCCCCCAAAACCTCCTTTCCTCCAAACCCCCCCCCCCAAATGACCCACCCAGCCCGGTCTCTCACCCCAAAACCTCCTTTCCTCCAAACCCCCCCCCCCCCAACTGACCCACCCAGCCCGGTCTCTCACCCCAAAACCTCCTTTCCTCCAACCCCCCCCCAAATGACCCACCCAGCCCGGTCTCTCACCCCAAAACCTCCTTTCCTCCAACCCCCCCCAAATGACCCACCCAGCCCGGTCTCTCACCCCAAAACCTCCTTTCCTCCAACCCCCCCCCAAATGACCCACCCAGCCAGGTCTCTCACCCCAAAACCTCCTTCCCTCCCACCCACCCCCCAACTGACCCACCCAGCCCGGTCTCTCCCCCCCGCCAACTGATCCGCTCAACCCGGTCTCTCCCCACAGACCGGTTCGCCACCTTGTTTCGCCCCCTGCAACTGCGTGGCGGTGCGGCGCGTCCCGGCCCCAGCTGAGCCGTCCTGGCCCCGCGGCGGCAGCCGAGCACGCGGGGGGTCCCGGCCCCGCGGCGGCAGCCGAGCACGCGGCGGGTCCCGGCCCCGCGGCGGCAGCCGAGCACGCGGCGGGTCCCGGTCCCGCGGCGGCAGCCGAGCACGCGGCGGGTCCCGGTCCCGCGGCGGCAGCCGAGCACGCGGCGGGTTCCGGCCCCGCGGCGGCAGCCGAGCACGCGGCGCGTCCGGGCCCCGCGGCGGCAGCCGAGCACGCGGCGCGTCCCGGCCCCGCGGCGGCAGCCGAGCACGCGGCGCGTTCCGGCCCCGCGGCTGGCGGCCCGCGCGGGCTTCCAGGCCCCAGCGCGGAGCCGTCCCTGCGGAAAGCTCAAAAGAGCCAAACATTCTCTAAAGAGCCCAAAAGATCTCCACGGGCCAGATGAGAGGGCCTCGCGGGCCGCATCCGGCCCGCGGGCTGTAGTTTGGAGACCCCTGTCTTAGATCAACCCTCCCTGCTAGTATAGACCAGCAGGGCCGGCGACAGGGGGGTACAACGGGTACAGCTGTACCGGGCCCTGGACTTCAGGGGGGGCCCCCTGAAGTCTGGGGCTGGTACTCAGCTGTACCCGCTTGTCGCCCGGGGCTGTGAGCAAGGCGCGGCTCGGGCAGCCGCTGCAGCGCTCACCAGCCCACTCCCCCGGCACCCAGCAGCCTCCCCCGCCCCCCTTTGCTTCTCCCAGCCGGCCACGCGGCCGCAGCGCATGGGGGGTTGGGGCCCGCGGGAGGTAGGAGACCGGCGGGGGAGCCGCGGGTGGCGGGAGACCGGCCGGGGGAGGGGGGGGGCCGCGGGCGGCGGGAGATCGGCCGGGGGGGGGCCACGGGCGGCGGGAGACTGGCGGGGGGGGGCGCGGGCGGCGGGAGATCGGCCTGGGGGGGGCCGCGGGCGGCGGGAGATCGGCCTGGGGGGGGCGCGGGAGATTGTCCAGGGGCGGGGGCCGCGGGCGGCAGGAGATCGGTCAGGGGGGGCCGCGGGCGGCGGGAGATCGGCCGGGGGGGGCTGCGGGCGGCGAGAGACTGGCGGGGGGGGCCCGCGGACGGCGGGAGACTGGCGGGGGGGGCCCGCGGACGGCGGGAGACTGGCAGGGGGGCCGCGGACGGCGGGAGACTGGCAGGGGGGGCCGCGGACGGCGGGAGACTGGCGGGGGGGGCCCCGCGGGCAGCGGGAGACTGGCGGGGGGGGCCCCGCGGGCGGCGGGAGACCGGGGGGGGGCCCGTACGATCTGCCGTACGGGGCCCCAAAATTCCTGTCACCGGCCCTGAGACCAGACCTAAGGTACACTGTCTCCTACAGAGAGTAATCCTGAACAGGCTTCAGCCAGTAAAGGGGGCTTAATCTTTATTGGGGTTATCTATACTGTCATGTAGGCCCAGAAATATTGCAAAGGGAAGTGTATTTTGAGATTGTTTCTTAGTGGCTTTTAATAGCACAAAATGCATAAGACACAAAATTAGATTCTAAACAATTTCCTCATCACAGGAAATAACTCAGTCGAAACACAACAAAAGGAACTTTCATTGTTAACTCTTAGCTGTTTCATGTTACAGATGTTTCAATGTTTCAAAATTGTTAGATTTTACTGCAGCGACAAGATCTCTCACATGAGTTCTATTAGGAATACAAAAAATACTTGGGGCCAGATCTTCAGTTGGTGTAGAGTGATTTCAGTGGAGCTATACTAGTTTACATCAGCTGTGGGTCTGGCCTCTTATGTAAAAGTCTGTCTTTCATTTCCTCATGCTTCCTTGTCTGCTCTTTAATTTGCACAAAATGGTTTTCATTAGATGATTAAAAAAAAAAAAAACGACCAAGAGTCTCTCTTAAGAACTGCCTAATATTTCCTCATAGACACATAAAAGATTTTTGAGTTACGGAGATCAATGGCTCAGTCAGTTATGCTGCCTAGATCTGTGTACAGATGGCATGTACCTAGCATGGAACTCTGTATTTCTGTGCTGAAAGGAAAGGAGTTGGCTGTCTTCATAACAACATTTTCCTTTTCTCCAAGGTCCCTAGCTGGATCTCAGGACTTATCCCTAGTAAGGTAAAGAACTGGGAAGGCAGGAACCCTATGAAAAAGTTAATGTATCCTCCGGCTGTGCTAACTTTTCAAGATTCCTAGATTTTAGGGCCAGAAGAGATCATTATGACCAGCTAGTCTGGTCTCCTGCTAAAACGAACCAAAACATTTTATCTGGAAATTCCTGTAATGAGCCAAGTAACAGCAGTGCTTCTCCTGTGTTGTAGAATTCCCACTTATGGAGAGGTCCCAGAGGTAGCAGTGGACAAGAAGCCATGCTTCCAGGAGGCCAAAAGTATATGCAGGAGACTGCAGACTAGAGCTGAGCAAATAATGGGATTTTTTGGTTTGCTGGCAATTTTGAAAAATAAATACATTTTTAAAAAGGTTTGTTTCGTGTCAAACCAAAAATGACAATTTTGAAAAGTTTTGGGGGAATTGAAAAGTGGATTTTTTTAACATTTCACTTTGATTTGACCTGAACATTTTCATTTTGATTTTGACAAAGGCAAGGGATTAGATTCACCAAAACCTAAGAGAAAAGGAAAAGAGAAGTAGGTTACCATGAGAGCAGGGGGGAAGAAAAGGTCAATAGTGACCATTAGCTTAGTGGTTAAGACACTTGTCTGGGAGGGGGGAGACTCAGGTTTAATTCCCCCCCCCTCCCCCCACTTGATGTAGAGAAAAGATTTGAACATGTGTTTTCTGCTGACTAGCCTAACCAGCAAGCGATAGAAACTCATCATCAGAGGCAAGCTCCCCACAGACTAGGACACACCAACTCAAAGAGGAATCACACCCTGCCTGGATCCTACACATGTCTATCACAACATGAAGTGTACCTCATCCAGTGGACTAAATGCCCCAATAGTAATTATGTGGGTGAAACCAGACAATCACTACACGCTCAAATGAATTCACACAGGAAATGATGACACAAAACCACCACATCACCTATGGGTGAACACGTTTCACAAAGCGACCACTCTATATCGAACCTATCAGTCCTCATCCTAAAAAAAGACCCTACACAACACTTTCATCTCTGCTTTCCTTGATTCTCTTGCTTAAGTGTTTGGAAATTCTGCAAGTAATGTGTCTCTCTCCACACTCCTGAGCTTATCAAAACTCACACAGGGAGTTTTATCTGAGTGAGGAATTTGAGATCAGCTCTAACAAGGCTAGTTGTTTAAAAAAAATCATTGGCTTGGCTAAACGATGAAAGGAACCTGGTGTTCAGTAAACTCTGTTTCTGCTGAGTATTCAGAATTTTGTTCATTTTTGGCCTTCTTCCTATGCATCATATGTATTGCATTATGTTATGTATTAACAGACAAAAATGCTCTTTAGCAGATCAATAAAAAGGTTGTGCAAACAAACCTCCCAGTGCAAATGTTATCAAATAGCATCACAAAAAATAGGTCAGAAGGATGAATTCTCTTTGTGTTTATCTCTATTGACTTCAATGGAGCTATTCCAGCCCAGATTACATTACTGTGCTGTAAGAAACACCGGGACTGAGTCTGATCACACAGACACCAACGTAAATTAGGAATAACTCCCTGTAGTCAGTGGAGTTATACTGTATTCTTGTAACAGTGGTGTGAGAGGAGATTTAAACCTAATACATTTAAACTGACACATAAAATGTGATACAGAATGAGACACACAGGAAGAAGAAGCTACATTATAAACATTTGATTACAATTTCACACAATTTTCAGTGGCAATTGGTTTATCCTAAAAAAGTACAGCTAGGGGGATAAAGCTGGATAATAACGATAGTGGTGTAGATCTGTAGTAACTGCAGTGGCTTCAAGAATAATTTGGCCCACTAATCCTGTACATTTTTTTAAGGACCTGGGATAGTTGTTTTGCTTATTTTAAAGTATGGGATTATCAACCCCATGAGCAGAACTGGAACCCCATATAGCAGTACACAATGAGAAAGGCACAGGATCTTCCCACTTCAGTAATTCAATAAACAGGTCCAATTGTCTCACACTGGTTTGCCATTGGTACAATGCCATTGACTTAAGTGAATTTACCTGATTCACATGGGTATAACAGGAATCAGATCCATTGTGGTTTTTTTGTACAAGATTACCTCAAGAAGCAAAATTCAGAGCTGGATTTTGACCCCCTAAATTCAGGAGTAGATAAATTCAGAATTTGGCTGCAGACCAGGGATCATTTCAAAAATTAGATCAGAATCAAGATTCAAATACTCAGTCCCTCCCCCCCCTTTGGGCTTCTTCTTAGGCCTTCCACTAACCCACACCCTCATACAAATGATCTCAGCCCCCTTTCCTAGCATGTGTGAAAGGCAAACAGTAGAACAGGACCAAAGCCATTTAAAGGGATGATGGAAACACCTTGCAGCTGCACCTGTGGGAGATGAACTGGGCCTCTCTCCAGTCCTTGTGAGACAGTCCTGTTGGGCAGGGGAAGGGTATTTATCTTCTGCTTCACCTGCAGCTGGATACACCTGTGTATGCTGGCAGATGGGGAAGGCATGCAAATAGGCTGAGAGAGGGAGTGGAAAGCCAGCTGGTGATTGGCTGGAAGGAGAGGCTGTCCGGTTAGTTAGGGTACAACACTGCAGGTTACTTACTGACAGGTGAGGAGATTCAGGTGTGTTTAGTCCAAGTGCAGCTGATTCAAAACAAGGAGCAGTTACAGTGACTTTAGGCAACAGCTATCCTCTAGCATAGTTTTTGTGGGGGATTCTCTACAGTGCCTGAATATGCAAGGCTATTGGGTTGTGCTAACTCTTTGCTGGCTGGGGCAGCTGTGTGTGGGTAAGTGGTATCTGTCTACCTGTGATCTCTCCCACTGAGATTCCAGTCCTTCTCACTTTCTGGTCTGTGATCACAAACAATGAACTGTTTTTATTTCTCTTTTCTTAATTTAAAGGCTTTAGGTGTCTTCCCCAAACCCACTAAACTTTAGGGGCAGAGCTGGGATGATCAAGGATTGCAAATCTGTGTTTAAATGGCTTTGCTTTAAGTGACTAAGCAGTCCCAAACAAACTGAGTCTTGTCTTTGTTCTGAGTTGGTCTGGTGTTTGAAGTAGTAGGGGAAATGGGGGTGGAGTAGGGCTGAGAAGTGTCACCAGACTCTGTCTTCTGCAAAAAGCTTTTTGCAGGGATTGTTGCTTATATGGCCCTGAAAGATTTAGGGATGGGATGAAAGGGGAGAGTCTAGTACTAATCCCTGTTTGCATGTGTGTGGGGGGGGTTTTTTTTGTTTGTTTTTTGTTTGGGTTTTTTATTTATTTATTTTTTAAAGACTATATTTTTGGTATTGCTCTATTCTCAACCCCCCCCCCCCCCCTTCTAATTCAGGAGACTTAGAGAATGAATGCACCCTGTTCTACCCCTCTACTCAGGGCTTGCTGAAATTGCTCTCTAGTCCTACTTGAGAGGATATACTAGACCTGCCTCAGAGTTCCTTGCTAGCACTAACTATCCAGAGGTTGTAAGAAGTGACTGTATTGCTTGTGGCTTTGTTCTCTTTCCAGAAAAGAAGGTGGGGTGTGAGAGGGATGGAGTATGGTTCAGAAGTATTCCCAGTACAGGGTCCAAACCAACCTTTCATTTGAAATGGTCTTATTATTTAAACATTGTGGTTATATCTGAGGGAGGAGGAGGGAAAACTGATTAAATATTATACTTTTCTATTTCCTGTCTCTCCTAGCTCAGAATTTGAGGCCTCAGATTGCAAACCTCAAACTTGCTACAAACAATCCTACCCTTACCACAATTGCTCTAGAGAAACCTTTCTGTGTGTTTGATGATTCACTGTCTCCAGGTAGCTCCTATGTGGTCTACTTGTATGCAATGGCTGACTCTGGTAAGTATCTGGCTTTATTTCCTTTCTTTTTCCTTTCTCTCCCCTGCTTTCTTTGAAGCTACGTAATGTAATTCTTTAAAACTTGATGTCTTACACAATGTCACCAGAAGTGGAGGCCAAGTGTCCATTTGGAATTGGAAACCAGGGTAAAGAGAACAAGGGCTAAAGTACATGCAGAACAAAAGCCAGGTCCTCAGAGGGTGTAAAGTGGTGTATCTCTCTATAGCTTTAATGTATCTCTGCTGATCTATACCACTTGACAGTCTGTTCCCTGGTCTCTGCTAGGACTGGTCATAACAAAAGTTTTAGACCTAGCACTTCAGCAATGATAACAGTGAAGTTGGCTGGCATTATATTGACTGACTATGGCTGACTGGTCAGCATAGGCAAGAACCAAGCATGTTGACTATTGTCACACAGTCATAGGTGCTCTCACTGTGCTAATGTTGCACATGACTGTTGATTGTCCATTCTGATCAACTCAGCATCATGTGAGTTAACTGGACTGCTCAAACGTGTATACTTTCTAATGAAGAAAAAGATGAGGTGACTTCCTGGTGAGGGTAGTAAAAAGGAAGCTTGGATCGCTGCTTCTTCCAGCTTTGCTGTTTAAAGGATGCAAACTGTAGGGATAGTCAATTTAGCTCCGCTTGAGTGCTAAGTGGACTGCAGCAGAACCAAGCTAATATTAGGCGGCTCGAGTCTAGATGAAGGATGAGCCTTCAAAGAATGTACATTGAGTTCAAATAGTAGGCTCAACTAAGCCATGTAACAGCTTGGCAACTATAGCAATGTCAGAATCTTGTAGCGGCTACTTTCCCTCCTCACGTTAGACACTGGAAATGAGACCTTGTGTAAGTCTGCCAGTAACAAACTAATGCACAAGAAATTCAATTAGCACACTCCTGGTTCCCATGGCTTACTGCACTTCTGGAAAGATGAATGTGGAGATACTTCCTTACTAACTAAAGAAGCTTAACTCTGACTGAATACCTGAACTCCTGCAAAAGACTCAACTGTCCTGAGTACCTGTGAATGTGCTGGTATTATGGGATGTCTTGGGGCTTGTCTACACTGGCACTTCACAGCGCTGCAACTTGCTCACTCAGGGATGTGAAACCTCTCTTTTCCCCCCCCCCCTCCCCCCCATGAGTGTTGGAAGTTTCAGCGCTGTAAAATGCCAGTATAGACAGTGCACCAGCGCTAGGAGCTGTGCTCCCAGAGCTGGGAGCTATTTCCCTTGTGGAGAGGGGTGTGTGTTGTATTTACTAGTGCTTGGGGAGCTCTCTCTCCTAGCACTATGCCGCAACTACACAGTCCCGTTGAAGCGCTGTCACAGCAGTGCTTTAATGTTGCTAGTGAAGACATGCCCTTAGTACTAAAACCAACTGTTTCACATAATGGCTCCAGGACATGCACTACCTGTACAGGTTTTTATAAAGACTTTCCTGATGTCTGGCTTGTCTCAAAATATTCCACCTTGAAGGCTATCTGTTAGGAAACTCCTCTCAAACCACTCCATCCCTTCTATGTACTGTAAATTTCATAGCATGCACTCCATAAATAAAACACGTGCACAGCTACAAAGGAAGATGATGACGGGAGGAATTGCATTCAGCCATTGAAATAAGGAAACATTCCCTGACTACTTCTTGAACTGGGACAATTTCTTTAAAGTTTGTCTCTGCCTTCAAAAGCAGCATGTTCCATCATGCTAAGAGGGCCCCATAGAGGCATTACTCACTAACTTCCTCAGAACCTTGTGAACATTGTCGAGCCTGGGAGTACTTGGCTTATTCCCTGCTATCAAAGGAACACACTCTGCTTTTCTAATGTGCAGAGATCCTCTACTGAATGGTTGAGAAGGTAACCCTGCTAGGTGTGCGGCTTTATGCTAACTTGATCAGTGCCAAATTGTTAATGCCTGATGTGAATTTTTTGGGGGGTGATTACATTATTGGGGAGATGAAACTTGCCTATGAACTACCATACTACTACATGGTGACTTTGGGGGGGAGGGGGGGGGAAGACACTGGTTGGCAAACTTAAATGCATTACCACATATCAAATGCTTAAAGCTGGGACTTAGTGTGGCTGCACTCTATTACTGACTCTCCCTGGTGGGCAGGAGAGGGCTGGGGTGAGTAAGGGCCAGACTGTTGCCTTACACAATTGAAATATTTGGGTGGGCAAGGGTTTGGTTTAGCTTAGCTGCCTCTCCTTCCTTCCTTCCTGCAGGGATAAGTCCTGCCCCTGCTTCTTGGCACATTCACCAGTGGATGTGGTGTGAGGCTAGTTACAAAAGCAGCTGCATTCTGTTTCAGAGCCTCAGCAGGATGAGAGGATGTAGGGGGAGGGGTCCCAAAGATTGACTGGTAAGGAGATGCTTGGCCCTGGGGTGGGGAGGGATTCTGTTCCATCCCCATGTGCTGTCAGAAGGGGCTGAGAGGCTGCTCCTCAGTTCTTGTGATGGGGGGGGACACCTATAGAGGCAGGAAGCAGAGAGCATTTGTACCCACTAAAAGTGGCAGAGGCTCAAGTACAAGAGTGTTCGGGAGAGTGCAGCAGCAGAGTTGCTGGGCTGGTCCCCACCCTTCCCCCACAAGGCCCTTCCTGATCACTGTAGTGTTGATAGCTGTCCCTCTGTGCACATCCTGAGAGTCTTTTGATCTATTGCTAGAAAGGACATAAGGAGCTTGTCTTTGTGAATGAGAATACCACACCCCTCTCAGAGTAAGGGATTTGTCCATCCAGAAGTGGAGCAGTGAGGGCTGAGATAGCCACACAGACCCAAACACCCACTGGGAAGGAAACTTACAGGATCCACTGTTGGCTTGTCACTTGGAAGGCTGGTTAATTAAACCAGGTCCTCCCTCAAGCTCCCTAAGCTTTCCCCAATGTCCCTTTTTGGGCTGTTTGGGGGCAACACACCTGAAATTTGCTCCACTCAAGGGGAGCAGCCCATAGAGGCACTCCTCCTTCTTTCCCCTTTTCTGTCTTGTCAGACAGCTACAGGAGCCATGGGGGAGGTAGGAGCACAGGTGCTTCTTACATCCGCTGTGATGGAGGCAAACAAGGCCTCTAGGAGTAAACTGATTCATGGCTCGATGGGACAGGAGAGCAGGTGCTACAGAAAGTGCTTCCCTCCCACCACCAGTGCTGGTCTTAGGTCTGTATCTCTTCTGGCCTCTGCTAGTGATGTGGTGGGGGAGTTGGGGGCTGGGGCAAAGGAAAGGGTCTGTTGGGCCCCAAAAAGTTAAAATTGAAGCTGGTGGGTTTGCGTACTTCTGGGGGTTCAGTAACGTTGGTGGGTGGATGGGAAGAGCTTGTGTAACAAATGTTCTACTGAAGTATCCCATCTCTTGCAGCAAGCTCAGCTGTGACTGACAACAGCAGCAAACCTCTCAATACCACTTTCCAAAACACCAATGGAGGACAACTTGGACCTTACAGGGCTGCATTGTTTAATGTGCCCAATTGTGCATCACCCCCGATGCTAGCTGATATTGTAAATGTGAAGAAGGTTTCAGATGTCTTGAAACAATACCTCTTCAGAGTGGGAGATGATGTGTCTTGTTTATATGACCCAAACTTCCCTGGTGCCTGTAACCCACCTCTTGCTGAGGATACAACTTACAGGTAGAGTTCACAATTCTCTTTTGGATAAGGGTTTCTTTGCACTTGGCACTAAGGTTAACTTGGCATAAAACCTGTAAACTGGATTAACTGAACATAGTGAAACTCTTCCTTTCAACTGCAGGAACAGAGCCCTCACTGCTCCATTAAGGATAGCTCTGAGTAGAGCCAAATGGAAAGAGAACGTTCACTGCCCCAGCCAGGCAGCTTAAGTCCTTCAGAGCTAGTGTGTGTCTGGGCTGAAACTTGATTAAATGGCTAACTGTCTTGGTTACAGTGACATCCTTAAATCTTGTGTCTTAACTGGCTCTTGTAGAAGCCATTGAATATCTCTGACTTGGTACCTGCAGGCACTTACTCGTCTGCTCAAGTATAATCCACCAGCTGGTAACCTGACTGCCCCTTCCATGCTTTCTGTAGTAGGGGAGCCCTGCAACACCCAGTCTTTGGACACCATCCCAGAAACTTACTGTAGGTCGTACTGAATTTAACTGGGAGACATACTTTTGGAATGCTGTCAAAAACTGGCACATTCAAGAACACACTGAAAATGTGGCATGTGGGAGAGGATTTTGTACTAACTCCCCTCTGTTCTCCTCTGGAATAGCCAGCTGCCCCTGATTGCCTGTCTTTTTTATATGCATCTCTAACAAAAGACTTTATCTAGTTTTCAATTTTTAGCAGCTACTGGATTGGTTTATATGCCAGCTTGTCCAAGCTTCTGCTAGAATGATTGACTTGCCTGTCTCTGCTTCCAGGTTTAAGTACCTCTTAGTAGATGTGGCTGCAGGTGTTGTGAAAGACCAAACTCTCTGGTCTGATCCAATGAAAACCAGTA
Organism: Sternotherus odoratus; assembly: GCA_032164245.1. NCBI lineage: Eukaryota > Metazoa > Chordata > Testudines > Kinosternidae > Sternotherus > Sternotherus odoratus. The sequence goes on from JAVMKO010000001.1 coordinate 108,676,150, forward strand.
AAGGTAAGTACCTGAAACCAAGGTCAACTGCTCCCTCTTGGGGAAGAAATAAACATGCTTTAGGACATTAGCCAGCATCTTGGCAGGAAATGACTAAATGAACCAAATTCTAGTCCCCTCAGGACAAAAAGCTCAAATGTGACAGACAGGGTTGGTGGGGTGTCTTTGTGTAGTGCAGGGGTGGGTAAACTTCTTGGCCCAAGGGCCACATTTGCATTGCAAAACTGTATGGAGGGCCAGGTAGGGAAGGCTGTGCCTCCCCAAACAGCCTGGGCCCCACCTCACCCACTGACTGACCCCCTCAGAACTTCCAATGTATCCAACCCCCCCTGCTCCTTATCCCCTGACCCCATCCACACCCCAGCTCCAGACAGACCCCTCCTGGCCTGTTCCCCGTCCCCTTTGGTGTAGTGGTCTGAGCTTAGGACTGGATTCTATTTCTGCCTCCGTACAGTTACTAGATAAATCACTTAATATCTCTATCTATTTAAAGTGGGTATATTTCCTTGTATTACATGGGTATTTTGGAGGCTTAAACTAATTATGTAAAGGATTTCAAGATTTCAGCTGAAGGATGTTGAAATCCCAAGAAATGTAGTACACAGACTTCAAAAGTAACATACCATGGGGTGGGGAAGGCTTGAACCATTAATGTACCTAGTTTATGCTATCTATAGTCACTCTGGTTGCTTGGAACCTCTAAATATGTACAGTAATACTTTTTTAAACTTCATTCCACCTCTCCTAGTAAAACAGTCTTCGACAATTGATACCTGGCCTGGGCGAAGGAGTGGAGGAATGATTGTCATCACATCAATCTTAAGCACACTTATGTTTCTTCTAGTTGTTGGATTTCTTGCCTCCATATTCTTCTTTGTCATGTAAGTTATGCTTCACAAATTGCTGTCTGAGAGCAGAACTAACCACTACCAAGTGTCTAACCTATCAAATGATTGGTCTGAAACCGCATTATGAATTTCTCAAGCTGGGAATTTTTGTTTATTACACTAGCTGAGAAGTTAGTGTTGCCAGGGACACTAAAATCACATGCACAGCTTTCTCAACCTTCTGGTCTGCACCTAAAATCTCTGTCTCTCCTTGAGAGGGAGGGTCATGACAACAGACCAAGAAAGCTAGTGACCTGTCCCATTACACATTAATCATTTCTGCCGTCTTCCCCCCCCCCCCCCCAAACCTTGGCCTTACTGTTCACCTCACGTGGGTGCAGCATAATACATTTATGGAGTTTCACTTGCTTAGTCTGAATGTGGTCTTGCTATGAGAAAATGGGAATAACTTCCCATCTCTTGACAGGGTATAAAGGGAGATTGGGGCATTTGCTTACTGACTTGGAATATAGACCAAATTCACCTGCTAAGAATAGTTACTTGGGCATTGGATCTTCCCTCTCTCCCTCCCTCCCAAGAGATGCTAATGACAACTGTCATTCTGCAATGAATAACAATTTTTGAGAAGAGGCCATTCAGGAGTCTAGATTTAGATTTGATGGGGGAGCAAGGGAAGGAAAATTGTAATCTATGATCAATTTAGGCTCTGAGGCTTAGGGAAATGAACTCTTTAGGTAACTTTAACTTGCATAGTGGGTAGCTTAACCTTGTCACTGTTCTTCCAATGGGGAGCGGAAGGAGGAATGTGTCCGTCCTTAGAACTGCTGCCTTAAACTCCTTGTCTTGCATGCCATGAATCCTGCCTGACTTTTGGACTAAATAGTATAGGATTAAGTCCTAGCTGCAATAACTGAAGAGACCACCATCTAAAAAAGGCGGTTAGGTTTTTATCAAGCTTGTTAAGTGATGCTTTAATCTTCCAAATCAGTTGTGTGACAGGCCTAGAGTTTAAGAAACCCCCATCAGCATTAAAAGCTCTTTCTCTTCAAGCAGGGCATCAGGAGAGGCATCCACAGAGACCAGCCATGAGTCTCAGACTACCCAGCAGGTTGCACCAAGATCTCTGGGTAGCTCAGAGAGAGTGAACCAGTGAGCTTTGATGGAAAGAGTCTGCACCATGGCTGAATGTCAACTGAACAGCTACAAATGTACTGATATTAAAGAATTGTCCCTTTCTACTGAGTTCTGAATAGGTCAAATTGATTAGATACTCAAGTTCAGTGATTCAAGCTGAATGGCACAGATGTTCTAGACAGTGTTCTGTCAACTCTTACAGTGTAGCACCATATCTTCATTGGGCTGCAATCACAAATTATGGCAGCAAGTAATCTTGTCACTAGGCTCATGGTACGTCTATCCTACAGTCAACTGCTTTTTGGTCACATACTTCCAAAAAGAGGAATGGTTGAGTGAACAGCACTCCAGAGTCAGAACTTAATCCTCTGTGACCACTTGGTTTAGTGGGAGGAGAGAGAAAATGACCAACTGTATTACTGTGGGCTAGAGAACATACTGACCACTTTCAAGTTCACGGGCCTGAGCTAGGGTTATTTAGTATATAATTATCCTTGCTTATAGGTTAGAAGCTATAAATGTTCCAAAGCTGAAGTCAAGATTTGATTTTTACTTAGCTTCTTTTACTTGTGTGAGAGTGGGAGTTAGGCAAGGAAAGATTGCATATTGAAAACAGTACTTAGTAGTGTATGCAGCCTAGTAAAGGTGTGATAGCACCTGACCTCTGATCTGATGCATCAAGTTCTTCACTTAGGACCCTATGAAGAACTGAAATTTCATTTAAAGATGAGCAGAGGCAAACTAACCAACTGCTAGAAACTAGGGATAAGGACACCTACAGTATCAGCACCTTTCTCAGCTCTGCACAGCCCCCACACCCATCCTCCCATTTAAAAAAAGAAAGTTGTAACTTCCCTGCAAAGGCCAGACTTCAGCTCTCTAGTTCTACATACCTCTCTAGACTAACATTAGCCTACAACACTAAAGCATCTCTCTATTATTAGTGCTAGGTAACCCTACTTCTTATGAAAGTTGTTAGTGTCCAACTCCCTAGAAAAATCTGGATCTTAAATATTCAGAGAGTTTCTATCTCTCTACAAGACTAGTGTTCTGAACTAAAATATTGGCTGGAAGTTATGTTGCCTGAGAGCCAAAAACCTGCACTTTTAATGAAAGCTGGGTGCTAGAATATGTAGCCTCAGCTACTGAGAGCAGGGGTCTGTGTGACATGTCGTACAGCATGATAGTGGAGTAGGGTTTGGCTGGTTCCATCAGTTTCTAATCCTACTATGGTAATATGAACAGTTTAAACAATCAACTTATACTGCTGGAGCAAGCCTGACATGCAGTTCTTTCCTTCACCACCATTCTGTCCCACTGACCAGTATAAGTGGAAAAACTATGCTAATGTTGTTACCTCCCCCTAGCCTTCCCAAGTTGCACTGAATATATGTCTAGCTTGAAGCCTTCTCATAAACTTAGGTACAGTAGGGGTTGCTTATATACACAAAGTGCATATCATTCAGTAGATGTCACTAACTGATGTAATAAATTTGTCATAGACAAGCACTGAAGTCATCAAGTCTATTTCAGTTTAGCAAATATAAGTCTTTATGCAGCAAACAGAAGAAGTGGCTAATAAACACATCAGGCACAATTAACCAAGTATTTGTTAATCTTGCATTAACATATACTGAAAGAAAAACTAGAAAAAATATGCTCTTTTAACAGTTAAACTCCCTTAGAAAAGTGTACAGAGGGTATTCTTTTAATGTAAAACTTCAACATAATAAAATTTCTTCCCAGACATCCTACTGACTATTGTTGTGTGTGTAATTCTTGGCTGTAGGACAGAATGATCTAGTTAAAGATGGGTGTGGTCTATGGCAATTAGTGACCCCTGAAAGAGATCAGGAGACAGTGTAGCATTAGCTTGTCTATTATTGCACCCAAAGAGCTGAGGTGGCTTTCTCCCTAATCAAAGAACTGAGAAGTAATAAAACACCTGACCTGTCACTTCATAAGTGGGAGAGACAAGGTGGGTGAGATAATATATTTTATTGGACCAACTTCTGTGGGTGAGAGAGACAAGCTATTAAGCTTGCACTGAGCTCTTTGGACTTGTCTTCACTACTGGGGAAATCAATGCTGCAGCGGGTGTCGATTTAGCAGATCTAGTGAAGACCTGCTAAATCGCCGGAAGAGTGCTCTCTGGTCAACTCTGGTATTCCAGAGAAAAGTAAGGGCAAGTCTACACCACAGCAGAGCTCGATGCTCTGTGATCAATCCATTCAGCAATCTACTAAAAACCTGCCAAATAGACTGAAGATTGCTCTCCAGTTAATTCCTGTACTCTACCCCCAAGGACCAATTTTTGTTGCCACTCGTGGGTGCTCACACCCGCCCCAAAGTGTCCACCCCTCCTTGCCCCATTGGGCCCCTCCCCAAATCTCCACCCTGGCCCTGCCTCCTCCCCTGAGCATGCTGTGTTCCCCCTGCTTTTCCCCTCCCCCACGTTTGATGCACAAAACAGCTGTTTCGTGGCACAAGTGTTGGGAGGGAGGGGGGAGAAGCAGGAGGAGGTGGAGTGGAGATGAGCTGGGTCAGGAGGGTGGGGTGGGGAGCTGTTGGTAGGTGCAGAGCACACACCAATTTTTCCAGGTAGGTGCTGCAGCCCTAGAGCATCCATGGAGTTGGCGCCTATGAAGGTTTTGTGAGTAATGTAGCTGGAGTTGCGTGGCGTAGGTCGACGTACTGTGGTTGTGTAGACATAGCCTGAGGTAAATTGACTGGAGAATGTCTTCTGGCGATACAGTGCAGCGAAGACACCAGGGTAAGTCAACCTAAGCTACGTCAATTCTAGATATGTTATTCACATAGCTGGAGCAGTGTAACTTAGGTTGACTTACCACGATAATGAAGACAAGCCCTTCTTCATGTCTGGGAAACATGCTCATTGTCACAGCTAAATACGAGGGGCACCAGATTGTTTAGCATAGGTAATTAACATACGTTTCAATATTTCCTTGTCTCTAATTCCTGGGACCAACATGGCTACACAACAACACAGCATACAACCTATTTCAAGGGGCCATTCCAGGTGAAGTGGCTGCTACGTAATAACCCTTCAGTCATGAGGGAAAGAAGGAAGAAGTGGAGGGTTAGGGTTAGCCTCTCCTATCAGAGGGAAAAAAAGAAAACCTGCACAACCCCTTCAATAGATGAGTCTGGCAGCTTAAATTTGTAACTTTCTTAGACACAAAAAATCATGGACTGAGTAGAGACACTGGATTTATGGTTTATTAAATAAACTATAACTCCTCCCCGCAGCTTTCCCTCCGCCTTTCTTATGCTAAACAATCTATTCCACCTTGTATATAGCTATGAGTATACTCAGAGTACATTTCCAAGACATGAAGAGCAGCTCTAAGGGCTGGTCCCCACTACAGGGGGGGATCGACTGCAGATACGCAACTTCAGCTACGTGAATCACGTAGCTGAAGTTTGTGTATCTGCAGCCGATTTGCCGCTCGTCCTCATGGTGGCAGCGGGCGGCAGCGCGCTCCCCCGTCGACTCCAGCTTGCGCCTCCTGGCAAGCTGGAGTTCCGGAGTTGACGGGGGTGCCGCGAGCGATCGATTTCTCGCGTCTTCATAAGACGCGAGAAATCGATCGCCAGAAGATCGATGGCTACCCGCCGATTTGGCGAGTAGTGAGGCGGGTAGTGAAGACATACCCTAAGTAAGCTCGAACGCTGGTCTCTTTCACCACAGAAGCTGGTCCAATACAAAATATTCCCTCTCCCACCTTATCTATCTAGGACCCTGGACCACCAGTTAGGGTACTCTCATTTTCAGATCTTCGTTAGCTTGTGGGGAAGGAGAGGGTAGAGAAATCTAGACAATAATAATGTTCCATAACAGAAATTAAAAGAAAAGGCTAACTATGTAATACCACCACCACCACAATGAACAGCACTTAACATAGAGAATCCTACTACAACCAAGCTTCTTTAGGTGTACCATAAACTAGCACTGTCTGTATTAGTAGAGAAATTGAGACCCGTGTTAAAGGATTCATGTCCTTTTGCAACATAACTTGGGTGGAGCCCTACCAAATTCACAGTCCATTTTGGTCAATTCATGGTCCTAGAATTTTGAAAATTGTAAATGTTAAGATATCAGATATTTAAATCTGAAATTTCACAATGTTGTAGCTGTAGTGGTCCTGACCCCAAAAGGGGTTGTGTGTGTTGGGGGGGACGGTATGGGGAGGGTTGCAAGGTTATTGTAGGGGGGTCACAGTATTGTCACCTGTACTTCTGTGCTGCAGCTGGTGGCGGCGCTGCCTTTAGAGTTGGGCGTCTGGAGAGCGGCAGCTGCTGCCTGGGAGCCCAGATCTGAAAGCAACATGACCGCCAGCAGCAGTGCAGAAGTAAGGATGGCATGGTATGATATTTCCACCCTTATTTCTGCACTGCTGCCTTCAGAGCTGGGCCTTTGGTCACCAGTCAACACTATCCATCCGCCCTGCTCTGAAGGCAGCAGCTCAGAAGTAAGGGTTGCATGATATGGTCTTACCACCCTTACGTCTGTGCTGCTGCTGGAGGGTGATGCCTTCAGAGCTGGGTACCTGGCCATCAGCTGCTGCTCTCCGGCCACCCAGCTCTGAATGCTGAAGAAATGGAGGCAATAACGTGACATCCTCCCCCCCCCCAATAACCTTGCAACTCCCACTGTGGCTTCATTTTGGGTTGTGTCCCCAGTTTGGGAAATGCTGTTCTTCCCCGTAAAATATGTATAGTATAGGGCAAAAGTGTACAAAAGACTAATTCACAGAGGAGACCAGATTTCATGGCCCATGATGCATTTTTCACAGCCGTGACTTTGGTAGAGCCCTAAAGATGGGATAAAAGGTGAATGCTATAATCTAGTCAGGAGTAGAAGGAGAAATATTTAGGGCTGTCAATTAATCTCAGTTAAGCTATGTTATTAACTCAACACTATTAATCACAGTTTTAATCACACTGTTAAACAACAGAATACCAATTGAAATGTATTACGGTAAATATTTGTGGATGTTTTTCTACATATTCAAATATATTGATTTGAATTACAACACAGATTACAAAGTGTACAGTGCTCACTCTATATTATTATTTTTTATTACAAACCTTTGCACTGTAAAAATGATAAATGATAATTTTTCAATTCACCTCATACTGTAGTGCAATCTCTTTACTGTGAAAGTACAGTATACAAATGTTATTTATTTTGTTATAACTGCATTCAAAACCAAAACAATGTAAAACTTTAAGCTTAGAAGTCCAATCACTAAGACAAACAAGTTTGTTTACTCTTATGGGAGATAATGCTGCCCACTTTTTATTTACAATGTCACCAGAAAGTGAGAACAGGCATTGTAGCCGGCATTGCAAGGTATTTACATGTCAGATATGCTAAACATTCTTATGTCCCTTCATGCTTCAGCCACCATTCCAGAGGACAGGCTTCCATGTTGATGACGCTTTTTAAAATAAATGCATTAAACTTGTGACTCAACTCCTCAGGGGAGCATTGTATGGCTCCTGCTCTGTGTTTTGCCTACATTCAGCAATATATTTCACTAGCACAAATACCCGGCGTTGCTTGGGTCCGTTGGAGGGGGGGAGGGGGGAGAGAGCTGAGCGAGTGCAGGGTCCATTGGAGGGGGGAGGGGGGAGAGAGCTGAGCGAGTGCAGGGTCCGTTGGAGGGGGGTATTATGACATCATAACTATGTCACAGAGAACAGCAGCGGCCCAGCTGATGTGATTGGCCTTTAAATAATTTCACCCCTGGGGGGGCGTCAGAGGTGAGATTTGAAAAATTTTCGACTCTTACCCTGATTAGGACCCTAAGGCCTCTAACTGTACCAAATTTCAAGTCTCTAGCTCAAACGGTGTGGAAGGAGTAAGGGAACGTACATACACGCATACACCATTTGACTTTTATATATATAGATAGATTATAGCAGTCTCGGATGATAAACCAGCACATGTTGTTCGTATTAAATCTTGACCCAAGGTTTAAAAATGCCTTCCAAAATTTGAGAGGGAGGAGGTGTGGAGCATGCTTTCGGAAGCTTTTAAAGAGCAATACTCTGATGTGGAAACTACAGAACCCGAACCACCAAAAGAGAAAATCAATCTTCTGCTGGTGGCATCTGACTGAGATGATGAAAATGAACATGTGTCCCTCCGCACTCCTTTGGATCATTACTGAGCAGAAGCAGTCATCAGCATGGATGCACAGTCTCTGGAATGGTGGTTCAAGCATGAAGGGACATCTCAATCATTACCACACCTCGCACATAAATATCTTGTGATGCTAGCTACAATAGTGCCATGCAAACACATGTTCTCACATTGTAAACAAAACGTAGGCAGCATTATCTCCCGCAGCTGTAAACAAACTTGTTTGAGCTATTGGCTGAACAAGTAGTAGGTCTGAGTGGACTGCAGACTCTAAAGTTTTAAATTGTTTTATTTTTGAGTTCAGTTATTTTTTGGACATAATTCTATATTTGTAAGTTCAACTTGCATGATAAAGAGATTGCACTGCAGTACTTGCATTAGGTGAATTGAAATATTGTTTCTTCTGTTTCTTTTTTACAGTTCAAATATTTGTGATAAAAATAAATATAAAGTGAGCACTGTGCATTTTGTATTCTGGGTTGTAATTGAAATCAATATATTTGAAAATGTGGAAAACATTCAAATATTTAAATAAATTGTATTCTATTATTGTTTAACAGCACAATTAATCACAATTAATTATTTTAATTGCGTGATTAATTTTTTTAATTGTTTGACAGCCCTAGAAATAATCTAGGAGCCCCAGTCATGGATCAGGACCTCATTATGTTAGGGCTGTACAAACACAGAACAAAAAGATGGGCCCAAACTTAAAGAGTGTACAATCCAAGTATAACACAAGAGGCAACAACGGATAGATGCATATAGAGGATACTAGGAAGCAATGAGACAACCTTTTCTAAACCAGTCACAGGGTGGGAGAAGGTGTAGAACACACACTCAGAGTAAACAATTTTGTGGGGGGAGAATTTAGGGGGATCAACTAAATGGGAAGAGAAAGGAGAGGGGGTAAGGACAGGGGAGAAGAGGGTAAAACGGGCAGCTGTGGAGTCAAGATGAGGTGAAGAGACTGTGAAGAGGGAGAGATAGGGTTGGAGCAAACAGCCTATCAGCAAAGGGCAGAGAGAGACAACTTTTACAGTTCTGACTGCAATGTCCAGAGATCCCTGCCTGGGTTGCTTCTGTTCCTACGGGCTGGAGTCTCTAGCTGGCTCCTCTCTATAGTTCTTCTCCAAGCCACATGGTGGAGGTGGGAGGCACTGCTGGGATCCTAATGACCCTCATGAGGCGGAATCTCCCTTTTGCAGTTGTGGGTGTAGAGGGTTGTTGGGGGGAGAGGTAGCCCCATTTGGACCCCATTTTATGCCCTTTCCCCTAATACATTGGTCCCTGTTTTTGGCTACTTCTGCTCCTGCTGGTTAATTTTGTGTTTAGCCAGAAGGAAAACAAGATATGTGCATACAGACTTCTTGGACGCTGTGTATAAACCCAGAGCAGTATTGCACTGTCCCTAATAGCAAAGGGCAGGGGCCATCTAATTGGAGTTGCATGAATAACTGATTTTTCTGTTTCCTGGAGGTTCAAAAACAAGAAGGAGGAGAAGAAGAAAAGTTTGGTTCAAGCTGAACAGAAACTAGAATTGAAAAAGACTGGGGAACCTTTGGTTTGGGAATTTTAGCAAAAGCAAAGGAAATAAAGGGCTAGAGTCAGAAATACCAAGGAGAAGGTGCCATCTTTATACCCAATAACGCAGTGGTCAGGTCTCTCCCTGGGATGTAGGAGACATTCCAGGTGACTGCCCTGGCCACTGGGTTATTAGGGAGGCATGGCATCCCTATGTTGTTTTTGTGTATGGCATTTGAATCCCCTTCTGAATCTAGTCCAAAAAATTAAAATGTTTTGTTTTGGAAATGTTGAAATGGTTCATTTTGACACTTCCATTGTCCCTCCCCTCATCTCAACTTTTTCTAAATTGGCACAAATTTGCAAAATGTTTCGGTCAACTGAAAGCTACATTTTTCAGCATTTTGCCTGGCTCCACACCTAATATCCACTAGGATAATAAGTACTCTCAAGTTACAACACTGAGGAATTTCACGTGTACTGTATGTGGCAAGTATTAAATTCAATAAATTAGATGCCATCTCAGTCATTCTGAGTTCAGTTTGCTACCAAAATAAACTCCCCCTAGCTTTGTTTAGATAAATTTCATGACACATCTCAAGATTTCAATACTAACTTACAGCTTTCATTCAAGGTCTAGTAATAGAACGAAAATCATCTGGTTTTCTACCAATATCTATGTAAAGGAATAGTCCCATTGAGCAGTAGACCAATTTCCCATCTAATAGAAAGCTGGATTCAGTCAAGAGGCCCGATCCTACAAGTAGAACTAGTTGAAAGACCTGGTTTTGTTTCTCCCCTCTCCCCCCCCCCCCCAAATTGAAACCCTTCCCTTTTCTTCCTTTTTCCTTACTGAATGAAATATCATGAATGTCTAGGTCTTCCCCTGTTCCTTGTATCCCTCACATATGTTATGTTCTTTTACACTCTAACTTTTCAAAACTTCTCCAACTTTTGAAAAGTTAGGGATGCAAAAAGAACTCTGCCTCTCTGTAAGTTTTCAAAAGTTGAGGTAATTTTGAAGTTATAGAGAGGAAAAAGGGAAGGAAAAAATCCTTAGATAACATTGTCTCTCCCTCCTTCCACTGAACCTTCCCCGCCCCCCCAAAAAGGGAGAAAAAACCACCCCAATGCTTTGACAAATTTTAGTTACTTGAAAATCAAAATGAAGTTTTCAATTCTAAATGAAAATTTTTGTTTAGCTTTGAAATTTCCTGTCAAAATATTTTGATTAAAATAACATTTTTCTACTACAAATTTCACATACTAACAACCCCATTTTTTGATGGCAAACTTTTTCAGTTGAAAAAAGAAAAAAGTAAGTAGCTCCATCTGTAAAGTGATTAATGCTTCCTGCAAGATCTTAAATGTCTGTATACTGATTTAAATGGGAGATGAGGGTGCTCAACCCATTTCAAGACTGTGCCCAAGACTAACAACCATCATAACAGGGCACAGAATAAGGTCACTAAGGGATACTCAGCAAAGCCACTTGCACAACACCTCCCCCAGTTCCAACCACTCACTTGTTTCCCTTTTATCTCTGGTTCCTTGCTGAGCAAAGAGGATGGAGGAACCCTGGAACCTATCAGAGGGATATTGTCTTCTCTTTGGATTGACCTGGACCACTCCTGTCTAGGAAACCTACAGTAAACACAGGAGAGAGAAACTGTTACAAAACTTCAACACAAACACAAAAATCCACAAGAATTAAAGAAATCAGCTGAAAGGTGGTTGTTTTTTTAAAATCAAATAAAGGAGCATAAGGAGTAAAGCCAAGTTCCTTACCTCCTCAGGCATCCCTACCCAAACCTGCTTGTGCTCCAAATATTGGCCAGACCACACAGTCAGTCAGTTGTGATGAGGGAGGAGGTGATACTTCTCCATGGCAATTCCAAGTGGGGGGATAGAGCACAGTCCCTGCCCCTCATGGTGCACGTGCAAATCTGTTCCCTGGACAGCATCCATTGGAACAAACTAATATTGCAAGCAGGTGCAAATATACAATATAGACCAGAGGCATTATGCATCTACTCCTGACAGTTGTTTTGGGAGTTTTGTGTTAGTCTCACCTATCCCACTGGCCCTGCAATGCATGTAGAGAGTGCTGCAAAACAGGATGATTAGCGTGGCTGCACTGAGCAGAGTAACAGCTGGTACTGGTTCAATAAAATTGCAACAGTCCCTTTCTCCAGTGCAGATAGGGCTCTGTGAGACAATTTAGGGAAAGTAGCTATTCACTTGTCTATCTTTTAGGATACATCCAAGGCATTAATATGACAGTAGCAGTAAGGACTCCAATGGTAACCATGATTCAAGTAAAGAAAGTCTTTTTTTCTGTTCTCTCCTCACATTTGCTTAACTTTTGAATAATGTATTTGTGAATTAATTTAGTGTTTATGAAAGTTTGGGGCTAAGGGTCAAAATTACATCAGTGTCACAAGCCCACACAAGAGCTACAAAATGCTGCACCACTTAAGCCTTACTTTGAAGATTTAAGTGGTGCTCACATTTTATCAACAAATATTTATATTATGGTAATGTACAAAGGTCCAGCTGGATTAGAGACCCCATTGTGCTGGAATGAGAATAATCCCTTCTTCTGAGGACTTCTCTGCACAGGGGTCAATATAACTCTACTGCATTTACTTTGTGCCAAGCACAGTACAGATATGTGCTGCTTACCGATATGTTTTCCAGCCCAGTTCTATAAGGACATTTCTGTCCTGATTTTCAGTTCCTCTCCTATTCCAATCCTGGAGCCCTACTGTGCAGAAACTGCTAGTCAAGCTAAATCATTGCAAACTGAGACATAAAAAAAATGGGTGCTAAAATGAGACCACAAGGTATATTTTTGCCTGGAACCAAAATCAAGGTTCAAATTACAATCTCTGAGGGGGAAAGTCAAGCAGTCAAGCACATTAAATTCACCTAATGTAGCTAATTCTAAAATCCCCTCAGTTCAGGCTCTAGTTGGAACGTTGTGGAATGTTGCCCTAAACCTGTGTAACAGACTCTCTGTCCTGAGACTTACAATGACTAAAAATTACAGCCACAGCTATTAGCCAGCAGATATGTGACCAAACTTGTCTGTGGAGCTTGTAAAGTTTGGGTGTGGAAGGAAGGGGAATGAGAAGGAATGGGTGGGCTGGCTAGACAGGTTTTACTTGTGGTTTTAAACATTTTAACAGTTAGACAATGGATTATTATGTCTCTTGGTTTCCATAGATTGTCAGCTACTAAAATGTGGGCTAAAAAGACAGTGCAAGATAAGCACTGAGTTTGCTAATAGATTGTTCTAATAATAAGTTGGTTCTGTGAGATCACTGTGAGCTATTACACAGCTTTGCAGCAGGGGGAAATCTTGGAAGAGTATCAAATCAAAATTACTTTTTTACAGGAAAGGTACACATAATGGTGACTGGACAGGTAGAGAAAGTTTTTGCATTCTTTGATCATGCTCTATCCCTAAAGATAATACAGATGTACTCCACCTGTCCAAACAGCTAACTAACTTCAGTATTGCACTGGGAAAGTATATCATTGTATCTGAAGTGTGAAAATGGGAATGCAAGGTCAGCGCATGTCAGCCTACATACCTTCAGTTTAGTCGACTCATTTTACAGCTTATTTATATATATAACTCACCATTCATGAGAGATATTGGGAAGAGATTTTTATTTATAGCCACTCTTGGATAAATTAGTTACTGGATTGTGCTGGATATTTCCTTGAGGCCAAGTTCATTCATTGTACCTTCTCAGAGTTAACTGGTGAGGCATTGTGTATTATCCCTTAAAAAGCAGTAGGTGTCAAAGAAATCTTCCTGAATAGGCTAGGATAACTGCACACATCCACAGATATTCCTTCTAAAATTAACTTTAACAGTCTCAGTGAGAAAGAATTAAATAAATCAGGGGAAAGTAGCCATGCATTGTCACAAGAGGGCTTGTCTACACTTACTGAAGGATCCATGCGAAGACCGGCTAAATCGACTGCCATTTGTTCTTTCGTCGATTCCTGTACTCCACCGAATCGAGAAGAGTATAGGGAGTCGACAGGAGAGCAACTCCTGTTGACATCGCGTAGTGTGGACCTGGCAGTAAGTAGATCTAAGCTACGTCGATCTGAGTTACGCTATTCATGTAACTCAAATCGTGTAGTTTAAATAGACTTTTCCCTTTAGTGTAGACAAGGCCGCAGAAAGCCCGGGGCCTTGTCTGAATTTCTGACCTGGATGGTGGTAATGATGGCATACAGAGTTCAAGGTACTCAAAGTAATGTCATAATTAATAATAATTAATAGCCACACCTCAGGAGTGGCTAAATTCACCTTCTATAACAATTACCTATGAATGCAGAGGAAACAACAGCTACTTCACACCTTCTGGCACTCCACAGAAGGGAGACTGCTGGGAGCACAATTGTTCCTTTACGCAGCTCCACACTGCACTTGCATAAACACACACACAATTTTGTTTCAATGCCTGTAGTTCTGCTTGGACTCCTTTCAGACACATGTATTCCCTTGCCCCATTGTCTTCTCCATACCATCTTCCACCACACAAGATGATGCAATATCATTAGTACATGACACCAGGACTATGCCAACTAAACCATCCAACCTGATGAGCTCTTGTCCTATTCTGATCTACTTGAGCACTGGCTACATTTGACTTTTAGAGAAAAAGGTTTAGAAGGAAGATGCTGCTGTCAACATTGCATATAGCCTTATTATTAGAGCCTTTTGGTTAGTTTTACTGATTTTTATTTTCTTCCATCCTGTTTCCCTTTTTCATATTTTAGGGATTATTTTGGAATTTGATATAACTGAATTTGTCACCTGCTTGCTTTGCAGAGGAATCTTTATGTGTTTGCACGGTACCTAGCATTGGGCCCTGATCCTGATCAGGGATCTCTGAGACCTACTGCAATACAAAACATATATCAACTTCTATTGAGCTACAGGCATTGGTTTTTCCAGTTAGCTGTCACTGTATGGTGTTTACATATTCTGTGTTGGGTCCCAGTTGGGTGCAGGGTCAAGTGGTAAACATTCAGAAACTACAGAGACACTTAGGTAATATGACAATAGGCACCAACATAGAACCTAGGTAAACAATTTCGGATCTGAGATCCTGGTCAGAACGTGGCAGCTTTTTTCCCCCCTCTCCTCCTTCTTGAATCTTATCCTTCCATGTACCCTTGGCCCTGCTCCTGAGAATATCCTGTTGGGATACTATATGGCTATGTGAAATGATATAGGATAAATAGTCTTTCATCTCTCCCACAAATCACCAGTTCTTATCCAGCCCACGTTGGCTGTGACCGAAAGTTGTTACTAGACTCTGTCAGTCATGTGGCTGTGAGATGACTGTTGGTCTCAGTCCATTGACACCAAAATTAGCACCGTGTCACATTTTGTCACCGATCTCAGCCAACAAACCAAGGATGGAGCAGATTTGGAGACTATTTTTTAATCCTTCTTCAGCTGCACTTGCAGAAAATATACTGTTCGCAAATTGTGAGTTATTGCAGGGTCTACTCCTTGACCCCTTAGAAAGAAAACAACATTCATGTCTGTTCACATTCAGTCTGAGTGCAGATGTTGCTCCTTGAAGAAATGTTCTAATGTTCAATGTATTTACTTGCAAGGGCTAAATGCCTAAGTGAGCATAATAAAATCATTGAGTAGCAATTACATCTCCTGCTTTTATCTGGGATATAGAAAAAAGGAACTCCCTGAAAGAAGCGGATTCGTGTTTTAAATTACTGGAATTATAGACCAAAGATTATGTGATACTGTATTATAGTACACACTAGGGAGTAGCAGTCTGTTGTATGCTGAATGGGAAGGCAGAGGTTTCCCACCCAAGGTACTATGTAAATTCAGGGTTTTCCATTTGAAAGACCAAACTGTACCTATTTTCATTACCCAGGAAACCAGTTTTAAAGGAATGTCTGAAACAGCCTGCAATTCTTTCCAGTTAGCATTTATGGATGGAATTTGATTGAGCAATCCACATTTGGATGCCACAGAGGCACCATTAGCCCTACTTCTCATAAGGTCAAAATATTAACAAAGCTCTATGATCAGATCCACACATTGCGGCTCTCCTATTAAGACTTGACATGAACCATGTCCCTAAAAAAAAAGGTCTCACATTTAGTTGGGAAGATAATTAACCTGCTAAAGAGCAACCAATCTGAACGAACTATGACCATCTGGAACTGCCAGTTAGAACAGCTGACGGTTCATTGTGTTTATATAGGGAGAGCTACCCACAGCTGAGGGTTTTGGATGATCAATAGGAAAAATAATATTAACTACACAACACTTTTCTTCCAAAGGCATCTCAAAAATGACTTATAGACCTCATGCCCTACCCATCCACCATTGGAATGCAGCCAGCTCTGGAGTGGAATGTGGCAGACATTCTTTGCTAGCATCACGACATTGCACTACACTACAGTTTTTTAAGAGGAAAAGACCTACAAAACTGTGACAATAGGGAGGTAGCTGGTGTACTGTGACTACTGCTTATTACACTTATCATAATTGTCTTCCTGTTACGTGGTGCTTTCACTTGCCCCCATCTATTTACCTAGTATAATAGGCCCCTGATCCCTCAATGAGGGCCCAAAGGCACTACCACAATTCAAAAAACTATTAATAACCATTTCACCAATTGATACTCTTGATGGAATTTACATGAACAAAATGACATTATCCATACTTTAATTTGGCTAGTGCACTGGGATTAACACTTCCATTTTGTCATGTGATCCTATTTGACCAGAAATGGATTTCTTGTTTTTTACCTCTTATTTGAAAGATATATCAGGCAACAATTCATTAAAGACTTAGAGGGTAGACAGACTTCCATTTACTCAGTTCTGTTTACTCATGAATCTCCAACACCAATGCCTACATACAGCACCACTTTGCCTGAAGGCCTTCAGTCTTAGCTATGGTTAGTATCCTCAATCTAAACGTAGACAGGAACATTTGACTTTTATTCTATGTTCACCTTAATCAAAAATCTAGTAGGAAATTCTAAGGAATAGCCTCCAACTCCTCAGTTTTCCCTGGAGGACTGGAGTATATGTCATCCACGCTTCCTCAGTCCTCCTAGTTTATAGCAATATTCAGGGATTCAAGAAAATGGGTATATTATTTCCTCCAAAAATAAAGCTGATGTACTTAGGAGTCACCATACTTTTGAGCATAAAGTACATATAGAAGCTACCTTTACAGACTACAGTATAATATATTGAGAAAAATCTTGCTTACTAGATGGATTTTGTCCCACCTTTTGTTTGAAAGTTGTAGGAATACATTTCTGTGAAATTTTATTTATCATTTATCATTTTCTCATATCTACTATATAAAGATCCCATTATGTTAATATTTTGAGGTTAGACCTAAAGAAGCCCTGGATAAGATCCTCAGTCCCTGCATTATAAAAATGACTAATCCTGCTCCCCCCGCCCCAAAAATGATACAGTATTTATAGCAGAGTAAAGGATATAGCTCATCCTCTCAAATTGACTGAAATTAACTAAACCAAAGCTCCCCGCTATTAGAATGCTAACTCCTAGAGATTGTAGGTTCTCTTTTACCTGCCACTTATCTTTCCTTTTCTCCTTGGGTGCCTTATGGAAAGATATGGTAGCACTGAGAGGTTTGTATAGGTTATTATTTCATCAGTATGTGTTTTACCTCAGCTGTGTGCATCATCTTTAACACAAGCACCTTTTCTGTATTTCATATAAAGATGAAATGGGGTTGTGATTTTCTCTATAAAATGGATCTGTTAGCTGAATGTCATTTAGAAATTATTTCTCATGCGAAGTTCTCTGAGCAGATTGGTCATTGCCAATGGGCAGAGGTCCTCTCACTGCGCTCTTGAGCATTTAGGCCCAGATCCAGGAAAGGATTTATGCCCCTACTTCTAAACCCTTTACTGGATTGAGTCCTTAAAGTTCCCATTACCTTTACACATATGTTGTTGCCTCACTGTGTGACAAGAATTGCAGCGTTATCTATTACATGCATCTCTCTTGTCTCTTCTCTTCCTTTCCTCCCATCCCCCTTCCATGTACCTGTTTAATGAATGCAAATCCCTCCCCCTTTTCCAAGGCAGAAAATCTACAGACCAAGAAATTTACTTCTCAGTTGTCCACAAAGCTAGACTAATCCATTCACATTACAGCAATGAAGCTAATTCAGCTGGTTTGCTTTGCTGGATGCCTTGGAATAGGATGGAGTGTTCAACTGTCCAGTTTAGACAAAATCTGTAAGTACCACATTTCTGTTTCAGTAGTAGTAAGATCCACTGGGTTTTGTGCTTTGAATTAATGTATTTGTGTTTAGTAATGCTCAGCTGAACTGAAGCTGTGTGCAACCCAGGTTTAGAGGAATAGGAAATAATTTAGCAATATTTAGTTTTATTTCAGATGTTGGTATTATTATTTATGTAGAGCCATACATGTAAGGAGTTTTACAGGCAAATAAATGTCTTTGTTAGAAGATATATGTATTTTCCACATGAATCTTTGATTGTAAAACATAATTGTATTTGATATAGAATTTTGAACCATTTCAGGCCAAATTCTGCCATCATTTACACCAGCATACGTCTGAAGAATCTCCATGGACTTCAACTTCCACTGACATAGTGTGGGCAAGAAATTATACCCTTTCCTTAAGAAATGTGCTGATATGTACAGCTCCATGCATGCACATGGCACTATAGAAAACAATCAGAATAGATAATATTAATAAAGTTAATAAATCAAATTACTCTAGATTTACACAGGTGTAACTGAGAAAAGAATTGTGTCCTTTAAATCTGATCTTTATATGTGTCCTTATAGGTGAAAAGAAACTATCTAGATGGAAGCCAAAATAAAAAAATGGTATTAGGAAAGTACCAGAATATGTGATCTCCTTTCTCCTGGTATAGTTTGTAAGAAGAAAGGAAAATGTCCGAGATACTGCAACAAATGTATACATTGTAACAATCTTGTAATTCAGCACAGTCTGTCACACTGATTGATCAGAATGCTCCCAAACCAGTTTCCAAAGGATGATAGAATACTAAAGGCAGGAAAGTTGTTGGTAACATTATGTATGGTTTTAGTTAAGAGAAGATAAATAGTGCACATGCATAGGAGAAATGTGTAAGATCACTTCATTTAGCTATATAAGCCTTTTAGATATGATTAGTGTCCAGGTAGTGCAGGTAGACATCCTATTATTTATAGGAGTGTGACATTTTTAAGGTCAAACACACCTATTCTTGACCCTTTTCTTCACCCTTAATTCCGTATTCATATAGAGCTTGATTTTCAGCAGTCATTGGAGCTTCAGGTGCTCAGTGCCTCTGAAAATGAAGCCCACAGCATATTTCATTATGCACATAATAAAGTGTTCATTTAGCATCCAACCCAATACTGCCTGAAGTCAATGAGAGTCTTCCCATTGATTTTAACAGGAATTGGATCAGGTCTGTGATGAGTGATAGGTACATACTTTAAAACTCTGTTGATTCCTTCTGAATGAAAGGAGATATTAGAATATAATCTACCGGCTGCTAATCTACAATCTACTGTTAGTAATTCATTAATGGCCCTATTTATTTTTACATTTTGAACCAGATTCTACTCTCTGTGATACCAGTGTAAACCCAAAGTAAAGCCGTTAAAGCCAATCAGGTTGCTCTGGGCTTCTATTCAGAGCTGAGTTCCAGCCCTGCATCCTCAAGCAAGAAACATTCCATGAGAGTTTTGCCTAAGGATGGAAAGATCAGGGTCTTCAGAATAACAAAGTAAACAAAATTGAAATCAGAGAGGCAAGGTCAGGTGGGTGTGGCAACCGGGGGGGGGGGGGGGAGCAGCTTCTGTTGGTGAGAGAGAGAAGCTGTGGAGCTACACAGAACTCCTCTTCAGGTCTGGGGAAAGGGATTCCTGTGGGCGAGGGGGTCATAGCAAAATGCAAGATGGAACAGATGCTGGGAGTTCCTTTCCCAGACCTGAAGAAGAGCTCTGTGTAGCTCAAAAGCTTGTCTCTCTCACCAACAGAAACTGTCCAA
This sequence comes from Sternotherus odoratus, assembly GCA_032164245.1. NCBI lineage: Eukaryota > Metazoa > Chordata > Testudines > Kinosternidae > Sternotherus > Sternotherus odoratus. The sequence continues at coordinate 108,695,925 of JAVMKO010000001.1, forward strand.
TAAAAGACATTGCCTCACCCACCTTGTCTCCCTAATATCCGGGGGCCCACAGGGCTACAGCTGCACTGCATACAACTGAAATCAGTACATCAGAATGCAAAAAGAAAAAGAATTAGCATTAGGACAAATGGCCAGAGGCCATGTAGAGAGCACAGTGAACAGGCTCACATTACATTGGTATCCAGGCTGACTAAACTGCTGTACCTGTTCTTCCAGGAAGCACAGGGGAGCCCAAGGGCTTTATCTCAGATGTGACTAAGGGGAATACTGTCAGGTTAAAAGTCACATGTAAAAAAACCCCACTCATTACTAACAGTACATTAGAGCATTCTCAACTAGGGGTCTGGGCCCCCCTGGGGGCTGCAAGATTTCAGGGGGCCACCAAGCAAGGCCGGCATTAGATTTGCTGGGGCCCAGGGCAGAAAGCTGAAGCTCCACTGCATGGGGTTTAAGTCCAGGTCCCTGAGCCCTCACTTCTCAGAACTGAAGTCTGAGCAACTTAGCTGGGGGGGGGGGGGGGGAGGGAAGTGGGCACTGTGGAGTGGGACCTCAAGCAATTGTCCTGCTTGCTACCCCCTAAGGCCAGCCCTGTGCTTTATAGGCAGAAAACCAGTTATTGTGTCACAGGTGGGCCATGGAGTTTTTATAGCATGTTGTGGGGGGCCTTAGAGAGAAAAGGGTTGAGAAACCCTGTATTAAAGAATATTAAGGGCCTGATTCTCCACTCTGTTACATTAGTTTTAGGCCCCAGTTCAACAGCATACTTAAGCTTTACTTTACATGCTAACTTTAAGCATATGAGTAGTCTCATTGGAGTCAATGGGAGATCTCATGGGTTGAAGGTTATACACATCCTTATACACATCCTTGCTGAACTGGAGACTCATGGTGGCACCACTGAAGTGATCAGCCAAAAATCTAACTCTAAAAAAATCTAATTTACTTTCCATTAGTTAGGCTGTCTGTTTATACTTTGCATTTCACTCATCTTGGAGAGTGAAATTAGACTAGATCACACATTTTTCTTTGTAGTCCCTTTCTTTGCAGTTTCACTTTCTGGATCTTTTGCACTGGGATTGTAGGAAATTACTAGAACCCGGGCAAAGCCCATTTTAATTAAAAGATTAAGCTAAGTTTTAGATTCAGAGCATGTCTACATGTACGGCGGTGCACTGGCGCAGCCGCAATGATGCAGCTGCACCACTGCAGCATATCTCCTGTCTCCAAGCTCTCCCCTTGCATAATAAAACCACCTTGGCGAGTGGCAGAAACTATGTTGCTGGGAAAAGCTCTCCACACTGACATAGTGCTGTGCACATGCTTATGTTGATGTAACTGATGTCACTCCTGGGGGTGATTTATTGTAATGTAGTGTAGACATAGCCTCAGGTATCTGATAGTGTCCCTCAAAGCTACAAGCTCAGTTCCTCATATTCACATGGTATAAAAGTAGATGGAACAGTGTGCATATTGCAATTTTCTATGAAATATGTATGCTTAAGCAAGCATCTGGCATGACAAGTAGTATGGACAGTAGTTGGAAACCCATTTCAGAACCAGTTTAGCTTTCTAATAGTACAGATAGGGCTATAGCAGGGGTGGACAACATTTTTGGCCCAAGGGCCATATCAGGATTCCAAAATTGAATGGAGGGATGGGTAGGGAAGGCTTCACCCCCTATCTGGCCCACACCCACTTCTGCCCCTGACTGCCCCCCTCAGAATACCCAACCCATCCTGCTCCTTGTCCCCTGAATGCCCCTCTCCAAACACCACCCCGGGACCCCACCCTTTACCCAACCTCCTCACTCCCTGTTTCCTGACTATCCTGACCCCTATCCACCCCCACTGCCTCCTGACAGACCCCTGGGACTCCCCCACCCTATCCAACCCCCCCAATTCCATGTCCCCTGACCGCCCCTCTTCATAGCCTCTGCCCCATCTAACCCCCCTATGCTCCCTGACCCCTGACTGCCCCTGGAACTCCCTGCCCCTTATCCAGTCCCCCACCCCCTTACCATGCCGCTTACCCGCCACCTCCTCCCTCTCCAGGAGCCTCAGCGCCCCATGTCCAGGAGCGGCCCTGGACAGCACTGCAGCGGCGTGGCTTGGGCGGTGGTGAGCTCCTGCCGTGCTGCCTGGAGGAACTCACAGCCCCGCCCCCTTACCACGCTGCTCCCAGAGGCAGCTCAGGCCCCGCCAGAGCCGCGCCGCTGCAGTGCTGTCCAGGGCCACTCCTGGACATGGCACGCAGAGGCTCTCTAGGGGATGGGGAAATGGCGTGGTAAGGGGGCGGGGCTGCGAGCTCCAGCAGGCCATGCAGTAGGAGCTCACCCCCACTACCAGCCACGCCGCTGCAGTGCTGTCCAGGACCGCTCCTGGATGTGGTGCTGAAGCTCTGGGAGAGTGGGGGAGGGGGAACAGCAGGGGAGAGGCCGGGGGGGGGGGGTAGCCTCTCCAGCCAGGAGCTTGGGGGGAGGGGGAGTCGGGCAAAATTAGCTCGCAGGCCAGATGTGGCCCGCCGGACGTAGTTTGCCCACCCCAGGGCTATAGTCTTCTAAAGAAAAGCCAGGCCTAAGGCTTATGGTCAAAATAGTCAAATCCCTTCCAATTATCTGCCATTGAAACAGTCCTTAGGAAACTGTTCTAGCTATGAAAGTTAGAGAAGCCCTGTAAGCTGCTTTAACATATGGCTGACCCCCGGATTGTGGGCATGGAAAAGTAATATGAAGCTACCTTTGCCTCTCTCATTGACAGTGATATTCTTCACTTTTATAAAAAGGTCTGTGTTTTTGTTTGTTTTGTTTTGTACATCATATCTACCAAATGTTTCCATATTTGTTTTCCTTGGTAACGAGAAGCATTTTTTACTTGTTTGGGGGCAATAGTGAGGAGAGATGTTATTAAAAAACATAAAGAGTTGTTTTCAAGTGCATAAAGGCTGATGTTTAAACTAGCTATAATATTAATATGTTATAATTACAAATGCTTCTCACTATAAACTGATCCGCTACTGACTCCATATAATACCCTCACAGAGCTTGAAAAACGAACTTGTCCACTGGAAGTAAGACATTTTCCCAGATGGTTGCCAACAGCTTCTGAAGAATCTAAGCTTCCTTTCTTTTATTTTATGTTAAGGATTCTGGCCCTTATGGTTATGCAGAAAACCTTCTAGCTGTGAACAGAATGTAAACCATTGCAGTGCTGTCTTCCGAAGTCTGCAGTCAGATAGCCCCCAGTGCTTCTGTTGCTGCTTTGGGATACCTGAAGCAGCAACAGAGTGAAAACTGACCATCTGAGATTTCACAGCTACTGTTCAGAACCATGTTGACAACAATGAAGATGACAACAATTAAATGAGGTTCATTCAGCAGATGGTTGGGAAAGTAGTGGGCATCAGCAATGGCAGGTGCTGGGGCTATTTGCTAGGAGGAAGACAGAAAAGCAGAGCTGCGGGGGAGGTAGAGAACATAAATCCCAAGCCTCTCAGCAGCTAAGGTTTTGGTTACACTTACAGGATTATAGCGCTTTTGGTTATAGCTGTACCCATATACAGTAATAGGTGTAGCGCTATAGCATGGATGGTGTGGCCACATTTGCGGCACTTGCCACGGCACAGGGAGTGGTGCATTATGGGCAGCTATCCCAGCATTCAGCTGGGTACAATGTGCTTTTCAAATGAGGGGGGTGAGGGGTAAGTATGCAGAGAGAGGGGGGGGGGATTTCTCCAGTTGACAGTCTGTGTCAGTACAGTAAAACCTCCATTTAACGGACTAATTCGGGCAAGGGGGTGTCCGTTAAATGAAAAAGTCCGTTATTTAAAAAAAAACAAAAAAACGAGCTGTCGGAGCAGCAGCCCGCCAGCCACAGGGTCGGGGCGGCAGCTCCGCAGCCCTCCCACTGCCTGGACCCGGGCGGCAGCCGGGAGCCGGCAGCCAGCCCGCCCGGGTCCTGGCTGCTGGGACCTGGGCGGCAGCCGGTACCCATCAGCCAGCCCGCCCAGGGCCCGGCTGCTGGGAGCCGTCAGCCAGCCCGCCCGGGTCCCGGCTGCTGGGACCCGGGTGGCAGTCAGAAACCGTCAGTCAGCCCGCCTGGTGGCGGGACTCGGGTGGGAGCCGGGAGCCGGCAGCCCGCCTGCTGGTGGGACCCGGGCGGGAGCCAGGAGCCAGCCTGCCCACTGCTGTGACCCAGGCGGCAGCCGGGAGCCGGCAGCCAGCCCGCCAGAAATGGATCAGGAATGCATCATCTTGCTCGGAAATTTTGTCCGTTGCATCCGAAGTCCGTTAAATCGAGGTCCGTTAAATCGAGGGTTTACTGTAGTTTCCTTTGAAATCAGAGCCTGCTTTATAAGTTTCTCACCACGCAGCTCCCATTTGTAAACATTTGCAGCGCTTATCTGCTGAGTTAAGAGAGAAACTCTGAAAAGGTACTTCCACATTCCTCCAGCCGAGAACAAAACAACACAGAGACGTCAATTGCCTTAAGTGGCTCGGAGGCGTGCCAGAGATCCCTTATAGCGTAATGACTGTTTACACTTGCCATAACACGCTACAGGGAATATGCAACAACCCTTATTCCCTGTGTGGAGGTGGTTTACCACGAGTGCAATAAGCTCGGACTTATAGCGCAATATGTGCCTTGCCAGTGTGTTCGGGTACAGAGTTATAGCGCTCCTGGAGACTTTATAGTGCTATAAAGTTCCAGTGTAACCAAGGTCTAAGAGAGCTAGCTGATGGAAGAGTGGAGCAGTGGAGGTTTTACCACTCTTCACATTCCCTCCACCGCAGCAGCCAGGAAGCTGCAGGAGGGTTAAAATAGCAGAGGGCTCTGAGAACAGAGGGAGTGAATTTTCAGAGGGAATTTTACAGTGGAAAATGGCTTTTCAATGAAAACAAAGTCCTTGTGAAAATGTTTCCATTTTGTTGAATAATTTTGGTTTTCACTGAAAAAAAACCCCAAACCTGAAAAATGTAAATGAAAATGAAAAACAATATTTTTGTGTCCCCAGAGATTTTTCATGATGGGAAAAAGTTATTTCCCCATTAGCTCTAATAAATATATCAATATCCATTTGCTACATTTCCTGGTCATCATATGTTTACATAGAGAAAATTTTACTCTAACATTATCTTTTTTTTATTTCCAGCACTAGATTTCTTTCCAAATGCAAGTGTGATTTTAGCAGCAAGAATGAGTTCATCTTTCATTGTTAATATTCCTAAGTGTATTTCTTCCTCTCGATTCACACCCACCATGATTAGACCAGCAGTAGCGGCTCTTGGTGATAAAGTTACTATGCCAGGTATGATGTATTCTTGATTTTTCTCTTTCGATGTGTTGATTCTTTTAACTTGTCATTATTTTATTGGCTATAAACCGTGTAAGACTGACACCCTCAGAGGCAAAAGTCCTCCAGACATCCACAGAAGACCAGACAGAGTATGAGCAACAGCAGTGCAAGCTTCCTCACAATCCCTAACGGATGTGACTCAACCATGATTTAAAAGGACCATTTCTATGTGTGAGAGGGCAGGTTGATCTCCATGCCCATCAATCCTTGCCCTTTGGGGGACTGTCAAAAAGGCAGACAACTATGGTTAGATAGCTTTTTTGATATAGTCACCTGTCCAGCAGCAACTTAACTAGCAGGTTATGCCACACCATCTACTGCTTCAGATAGAAATTACTTCAAGTCACTACTAATAGTAATCCTGGCTGGATTTCAGTATTGAATTTATGAGTGGAATCCAGGCTAGTCCTGAGGCTTTTTGGAATATTGTTCTACAATGTTCAGTGCCAAGGTCAACAGAGAGTGTGATCATTGTGCTAAGAAAGCATTATCTAAAAAGTTTGTGGCATCATACAGTAGACAATGCTAGTCACTTAATGGTGCTCAGGCCATAAAGCAGTGGTTCAGTTATTTTTTGAGCCCACCCTACCACTCTCCTTTGTGATGAACTGGCCAATAGTCGCCTACACATGTACCTTTTGTCATGTTCTGACATGTGTGGCATCTTTTTTTCTATCTGTTCTCCCTCTCTGACGTCCTCTTTTCTGTCTCCATTCTTTCTTCTCCTTTTCATCTATTTCTCTCAATCTTTTCTTTCTATTTTTTTAAAAATAAATTCTTGCTCCTTTTTTGGAGATCCTCTTGCTCCCCTATTCATATTCCCACTTATGGTGCATGGGTCGTGGGCATTCTTATTGGCTCTGTAAAGCCAGGACACAGGCAACACATCCGTGCTCTCTAATTATCCTGATCGCTTCTCATTCCCTGCAACAGGGATGTGGCCTTCAGGGACAGACAGTCAGAAAAGTTTTGTTTAAAGCTTTTTTTGTTTGTTTTTTTGGTAAGAAACATTTTTCAAAGAGAATTTCCAGCAAAGTTTTTTCTGTTTTCCAACTTACTTCCTGCAAGTAGCCATGTTATCCAATCCATGCCCTATAGATACCCACACTGCTCAGTCCATATACTTATTTAGCCCCTGGCTAGTTACAATGTTGTTTAGTTGAGGCACCATGGTTGTGGCCTGTGAGCTATGTACATACTATACATTTGGGAGAGAAAATCATTTTTAAATTTTAGTTCTATTTTCACACTATCCCTTCTTCCCTCTTTAATACAGACAATAAGGACTAGGTTGGCACCTTGCAATCTGTCCCTGGGAAAGGGGCAGGGCATATTTGTTCTAGCTGAGGAGTAAAGAACAGGGACTGAATTATGACTCGGTCTCAGTTCAGATCCTGTTTCTCATTTGCTCCATGGAGGATGAAAGCTGTAGCAACCTTTTCCCTGCAACCTACTCCTCCCGCCCCCAGCCTCTCTGTACTGGCGAAGGAATAACACCCCCAGGATGGCTACTTTTCCCACACATAACCCATATTGCCTACACAGGGGAGAGAAAGGAGCACTTTATGGTTCCTTACTCCCCTCTTTGGGATATTTGAGCCCTTAGATAACATCTTCAAACCACCGCGTCAATAATAGGTGATGGTCTTGCTGCAGTGATCGGTCATATGATTAATGTGAAGTTTTTATGCTGTCCTTTTTCAAGCTGTGACTGACACCAATCAGATCACATCCCTCCTCTCTTCCTCCACTGCCCAAGTTTACTTTGCGGGAGAATTCAAGAGTGTCTCATGTAGAATAGCCAGAGATCTTGTGAACATGGACATTGATGATGGGAACTACAAGCTGACCACAGTCGTAGGCTACCAGGTTGGGGTAGAAGTCTGTGAAAAAGCTAAAAGCCCCTTCTGCAATCGAGTCCTTCAGCCATCGTCGATTTACAGGTACAGTATGAGCCAACTGAAATGAAAGTGCATTCAGTAGGGCTAAAATGTTTGACTTTGATAAGTCAGTGCTCTTACACAAGGTGATGCTGGCAACATAAAAGCAGAGTTTCCATCTTAGTAAGGAACCATTTCAAGTATCGGTGGGATGGGAGTCAGAAGGTCCCTCTTTATGGAGAGAACAGGCTTTGAGAACAATTTTCCATCATAAAAATATTTGCTATTGTTTATGGTGGACAATATTATCCTAGATTAAAAACAATCCAGAGCTAACAACAGTGGTATTTTGCATGATCCTGCTAAAGAGAATGTCTAATGTTTATTATTTCCATGTTTATTTAAGGGTAAATTTCTTTATTTTGGATGAAAATGCTGTAATAAGAGCTCAGACAGGCTGGTCAGATGCCATACAAACAAACAATGGTGAGTCTAACATAGTGAAAAAGTCACTTCAGTTATTCCCCTTAAGCTCCTGTCATTCTGATTGCTAAAATCACCCTGTTACAGGATAAGCTGCTCTGCTAAAGGTATTTTTACACTGGCCTTTCTTTGTCCAGTTCATAGCACTGTGCAGAAACTTGGAGCTGGATTATCATTTATACTGGAAGTGTTTTATATCCACTTTGCAGTTAATCAGTTAATTTACACAGGTGTAAAAGGCCTCACAAAGGTGGAAAGCACCCAAGAAACAGGCCCCTGGTTTCAGTTAGCCTGATTCATCATTACAGTATTGGGGTGATATAATACTAATAATAAATAATTAATCTGTTTGAGATTTCAAAATAAGTAACCAACATCTTCCTACACTAGGTTAGACATCTAATGACTTCTCGTCACACAACGCTGCACGGATTTAACTAATCTGGTTTCAAAACTGATTTAGTTAAACCAGTGCAAAAGCTCAGTGTGGACACTCTTCAACTGATTTATACCTGACTTATATTGAATTAGCATAAATGGATTCCTTGCTGAATTAAGCTGAATTGACATAAACCATTTAAAAATATATTTGCGAGATTCCACCTAGAGACTGCACCAGTTTAATTATAGATCTAAAACCTCCAAATGTGTAGGGTATGACTACACTAAAATCAGAGGTGCAATTGCAGCATGGGCTGGTATATCTATGCTAGCTATGATGTAGCTAGTATGGCCAAAAATAGCAGTGAAGATGTGGCAGCATGGCAATGCCGGCATGCCCAGTACCCTGGGCACAAACTTGCATTGCTAGCCTTTGCTGAACACTGTGCTCACTGCTACTTTTAGCTGCACTACCTAGATCAGGGGTGTCCAAACTTTTTGGAAAGAGGGCCAGATTTGGGAAGGTGAAGATGTGTGAGGGCCAGACCCCCCCCCCCCCCCCGCTGCGGCCGCGCTCTCCTTCCCTCCCCCCCCCGCTGCGGCCGCGTTCTCCTTCCCTCCCCCCCCCCCGCTGCGGCCGCGCTCTCCTTCCCCCCCCCCCGCTGCGGCCGCGCTCTCCTTCCCTCCCCCCCCGCTGCGGCCGCGCTCTCCTTCCCTCCCCCGCCCCCCGCTGCGGCCGCGCTCTCCTTCCCTCCCCCCCCCCCCCCGCTGCGGCCGCACTCTCCTTCCCTCCCCCCCCGCGCACTCCGGCCCACTTTCCTCCCCCCGCTCCGGCCGTGCTCTCACTCCCCCCTCCCCCGGCTTGCCTTGCCTTGCCTCCTGCCCCGGCTCCGCCTCCACTCTTCTCTCCCGGCTCCGCCTCGCCTCGCCTGGTGCCCCTGCCCCGGCTCCGCCTCCACTCTTCTCCGCCGGCTCCGCCTCGGCTCGCCTCGTGCCCCTGCCCCGGCTCCGCCTCCGCTCTTCTCCCCCGGCTCCGCCTCCGCTCTTCTCCCCCCCCCCGCTCGCCTCTTACTGACCCCGCCCCTCTCCTTCGGCTGCGGCTCCGCGCACTGGTTGGCGACAGTGCTGGCGGGCCGCATATTATTGATTTTAGAAAAGAGTCTGCGGGCCGGTGAAAATTAGAACACGGGCCTCAATTGGCCCCCAGCCCGGACTTTGGACATGCCTGACCTAGATTAAAGCTAATGTCAGTTTGTCCTGCAATAACATCTCTGTCTGCAGTGTACATATACCTTTAGACAAATTTCTAGTTTGTGTGTAAACAATGCCTAAGTACCTAAATGAACCTAAAAACCACATGCATAGATGTCTAAATAGTAGGGCTGTCAAACGATTAAAAAAATAATTGTAATTAATCATGAGATTTAAAAAATGTTGCGATTAATTGCGGTGTTGATCGCACTGTTAAACGATAATAGAATACCAATTTAAATGTATTATACATATTTTTGGATGTTTTCCAACATTTTCAAATATACTGATTACAATTACAACACAATACAAAGGGTACAGTGCTCCCTTTGTATTATTTTTGTTTACAAACATTTGCACTGTAAAAAAGAAACAAAATAAATAGTATTTTTCAATTGAGATCATACAAGTAATATAATTGTAATCTCTATCGTGAAAGTTCAATTTACAAATGTAGAATTATTTTTTTGCATAACTGCACTGACAAACAAAACAATGTAAAATTTTAGAGCCTACAAATCGAGGCATGAAGGGTCATATGAATGTTTAGCATATCTGGTGTGTAAATATCTGGTGTGTAAATATATACCTATCTCATAGAACTGGAAGGACCTTTAAAGGTCATTGAGTCCAGTCCCCTGCCTTCACTAGCAGGACCACGTACTGTCCCCTGACAGATTTTTTGCCCCAGATCCCTAAATGGCCCCCTCAAGGATTGAACTCACAACTTTGGCTTTAGTAGGCCAATGCTCAAACCACTGAGCTATCCCTCCCCATCTCCAATACTTATTTACCCAGCTCGCAATGCGGTCCAAACCCCAAATAAATCCCCATTTTATCCTGTATAAAGCTTATACAGGGTAAACTCATAAATTGTTCACCCTCTATAACAATGATAGAGAGATATGTACAGCTGTTTGCCCCCCACCCCAGGTATTAATACATACTATGGGTTAATTAATAAGTAAAATGATTTTATTAAATAAAAAGGTAGGGTTTAAGTGGTTCCAAGTAATAACAGACAGAACAAAGTGAATTACCAAGCAAAATAAAACAAAATATGGAAGTCGAAACCTAATACTGTAAGAAAGTGATTAGAGATGAAATCTCACCCTCACAGATGTTCCAGTAAGCTTCTTTTACAGACTAGCTTCTAGTCTGGGTCCAGCAATCTCTCACACCCCTGTAGTTGCTGTTCTTTGTTCCAGGTTCTTTCGGGTATTCTTTGGGGGTGGAGAGGCTCTCTCTTGAACCAGCCAAAGACCAAAATGGAGGAGTATCCCAAGGTCTTTAATAGACTCTCTGTTGTGGGTGCAGACCCCCTATGCAGAATCCAGCAGCAAGCTGCAGTTTCGGAGTCACATGGGACAAGTCACATGTCCATGCATGACTCAGAACTTTACAGGTGGCAGCCACTGCTCACATCCAACCTTGAAAATCCCCAGGTAGAGTTCTTATGTGGATTGGAATCTTCCAAGGTCCATTATCCATTAAGTGTTTCTTGATTGGGCACTTAACTTGCAAATTCCTTTCTCAAGAAGCTGACCAAATGCCTTACTAAGGCTACTTAAAATCAAAGAAGTACACAGCCAATATTTATAACTTTGAATACAAAAATCATACATGCATACAAATAGGATGAATATATTCAGTAGATGATAACCTTTGCAGAGATATGTTACATGGCATATCTAGGATAACATATTCCAGTTATGTCATATTTACATTCATAAGCATATTTCTACAAAGCATCATGGGGTGCAACGTCACAAGTAGTACTTACACCCTCAGACCATGATGCAACAGGGAAACATGGGTTTGAAAATCTACAACGATGGCTTTAACTCCCTAAATATTTTGTCTTAACATTTTAGTGACAACCTTCATGGCATATGATGGATCATTCTTAGGACGGGCCGGAGGAATGATAGTGATCACGGTATTGCTTTCTGTTGCTATGTTCGTGCTGGTGGTTGGCTTAATTGTAGCAGCAGCTCTTGGAGGAAAAAAATCATAAATCAGGAAAGCCAAGATTGCCTTCCAGAACAAAAGCGACTACCGATCTGAATGAACTGCTTTCCGGGAACCAAAAATATCTATAATAATGAATGCTGCATTAAAGAGGGAACATAAAGAATTGGAATTGAAGATGTATAATGTATCAAATGAAAATTGTATATAACCGGATTTACAATGTGACAATTTTTACATCAAAAGCTAACAGAGTTTAAACCGAAACTCTAGGTCTAAACAACCCTGATGTTTGGTTTCAAGTTGGCTTCCCTTCCTCTAGCTAAGATACTTTGGTGCCATAAACAAAAATCCATTGCCATTAACCTGAGACATGCAGCTAGGGAGTTGTATATCAAATGTGCTACAGTGCATGACTTTTAATTCTAGCAGCAACATTTCTGAGGGTGCTTGGGCAGGCTTTATTTCTCAGTGGCTTAACACATCTGCTAAGTTAGTGGCTGTATGGTGTGCAATGGTTGATTATGGGAGCACTGAGGGCTATGGCTCATTGTGTGAAGTGAATTTCTATTTACACCCATGAATCAGAGGCCACCATCTTTGAGTCTGACATTTCACGTTGGCTGGACAGGATATATGGTGCATTGTGCTAACTGGCATGGGAATTGATTTTATACGCCTCATCCTTAGAGATGTTGAGCAGCTATAACTTCCATTAACCCAAATCCACAAGTTTCTCATTGACATCAGAGAGAACTGCAGGTCTCTAGTGTCATAACCTACAGGGCTCAAAACCAGGTCTTCAAAGGCCATGGGAAGAACCATGCTCCATCGTGCCACCTGGCAGTCTGCTGACAATGGCTTACCTGGGACCCATGAAGCTCAGCCCTCGGGTTGTTAGGCTTTGCCCTGAGGTCCCTTTGGCAGAGCCCTGAAGCAGCTGATTGACCCATTGGCCCTACTTAAGCCAGCAGCAGGAACAGTAAGATGTCTGAACAAATGGGTTCTTCTTGGGACTGTGTGCCTTGTGGCTCCATGTCCTTGATTTCTTGGCATCTGACTTGTGGTTCTGGACCTCCAGTTTGTCTTCTGCTTCTGACCTCCTGGTATCCTGACCCATCTTGACTCTGGCTACTGACTTGTGGTTCTGATCCCCAGTTTGTCTTCTGCTTCTGACCTTCTGGTATCCTGACCCATCTTGACTCTGGCTACTGACTTGTGGTTCTGATCCCCAGTTTGTCTTCTGCTTCTGACCTTCTGGTATCCTGACCCAGCTGACTCTTGCCTTCTGTGACAGGACTCTGGCTCCAACTGCTAGGTTTGACCTGGTTGTCACACCCAATACCTCTCATGATCAGGCCCTACAGTGGCATTGTAGATGTCCTGATGAGTTTACGTGGTTTGTATATGGATCCATACTAACAGTTACTCTCCCGAAGGGTCTTGTCCCAAGGCCACTCTGAAAATTTTCACTTATGCTAATGAGACTTATCAAGGAACCACTAAAACAGAACTGAAAGAGCTTTTATTGCTTTGAGCTGAGAGGCTCCATCTCAGCTATCAGAATTTGCTCTGATGTTTTGGCAACTGCACTCAGACCTCTGAAGTGGTCTAGCTGTGAGCCCTCGGAGGTGTAAATATTTTCAATTAGTATTTTCAGTATAAATAATAATACCAATAACCAAATTAAATTCTTCAGGTTTGAGCCTCTGGGGTGATTACAGATAAATTTAGTTAAATCAGAGGCTGTGAATGACACCATGAGGGATAGAATTAAAGACTTCATTTAAAATACAAATTTAAAATAGAATAGATGGCTAAAACAAACAGCAATTATGATATGTTCATATATTGCATTTTTATACTCACATTCCAAAATGAAATGGTGCAGCCAGGGATGACCATTCTCTGAATGAGAAGAATGGGCAAATAATTCTTTTTCTAATGGTACCTTGATCGTGGATGAGCATGCTAATCTAAAATGAATGTGCTATCCTTTTAAAAATAATTGACAGTAACACCCTTGATTAATTAGCATTAAGCCTACCTATTACCATATCTATATTTCCACTACATTACTTAAAATACCTTCTACTCCCTGATTGGCTATTTAATATTAAACATTATCTATAATAACTGCGTAAACATCATTCCAATAACTGTCAGTATAGATAGCATCCTTCCAAAACATTTACATTACATTCAAAACTCTTGTTAGAACCAAACACGTTTACTACATAGCCAAAGGTTATGTCCTAAGTTATCTCAACTTTGCTACGAGCCTATAACTAAGAGAGACAGTAGGAAATGATAGAAATGCATTGGGCCAAATTATACTCTCAATCAAACCCATGCAAACCTATTGACTTCATTTGGCTCTTTGGGCTGAATCCAAAGCCCACTGAAGTCAATAGAAAGCTTTCCATCTGACTTTAGTGAGTTCTCGATCAGGCCCTTTATGTTTGGTATCATCGGGTAAATGTATCCTTCCAAATCTTACAACTAAGTATAAATGTAACTGTCAGTGATTATTTTTATGGAGTAATAACTGTGTCAAAATGAAATAAATGACAATCTGTGATGAGGATTTAAAAGCAATAATAATAGTGGAAATTCAGCTGTAGTTTCATGATGATGCTGAATTTCATGAAACTCATAATAGCAAGAGTGTGATATATCAATGGATGGAGTTCAACAACTGTTCTGGAGCAGTTACTCATTTGTTAGGGGGCAAAATTCCTGCCAATGATCAATTAGCAATAGTGTCCGGTGGGACGGATGTTATGGTTTTACAATCCTTTACCATATTTTCATAAATTGCATTTAAGACCTTGGTTTAATAGAATGCACATAATCTACATTGTACTGTCCTGCTGAATTGTTATATGTTCAAACTCATAACATATCTGAGCTTTCTCCTCTTCCCCACCTATTTCATGTAACAAAAAGGGCTTGGGGTTGCTTTATCACTTCTGAATATTTTGCTTTTTTTTCCTAGAAGAGTTTTGAACATGTGAAATACTTTGACTTTAAAATAAAAGTATGAATGCTGTATATAAAATAATGACCTCAATGAGTATGTTCTGATATTTTTGCAATGCAACTGAATCTGGGTTGAAAGGAAAAAACTCCACCCTGAACGAAATAATTAAGAGTTGGATTATTTTCCTAGAAGAGTGGTCTGATAAAAAAGCAAAGATCAAATAGTAAAACATTTTGACAAGAGTCACTTGTTATCCCGTAAGACCATTCTCCAAACTTGACTGAAATGCATTTGGGCCTAACGCCTGGTATTCACCTACAGATTCCAAGGCAGAAGGGATCACTGTGATCATTTAGTCTGACCTCCTGTACAACACAAGCTGCAGAACTTCCCCAAAATAATTCCTAGAGCAAATCTTTTGAAAAACACTTGTATAACTACATTGGCTAGGGATGTAATTTTTTAAAATCAATACGAGATCTAGTGTGAATGCATTTATACTAGTATAAAAGAGCCTTATACTGACGAAGATTATTCCCCTTCCTGTAGGGGGTTCATTATACTTGTAAAAAAAACATCTTTAGACTGGTATAATTGAATCCATAATGGAGGGTGTGCAGGGGGGTAGTATCTCTTTAACTATACCTGTATGGTCAAAACAGTACAGCTGTCTAGTGCCGATCTTATTTTCCTTTGCACTGCATGTTGTGTAGTCACTTACACCTGTTCAAGGGAGCGTAAAATGCTACCAAAGCATAATGGTAGTGTTTTTTACATAAATGTTGCACTAACTTTGCACTGATATAAATGTTGGTGCTAGATGCAGTGCAACAAAGAACCATGCCCTTTGTTTTAACCAGGGGAAGAGCAGTCCCTCTGATTCTAACTTCAGGATAGATGATTGAGAAAGCCTGGTAGTGTTTCCCAGGCATCAATAAACAGTGGTACTTGCACACCTTACTCCAAACAATGCTTTGTCAGTTGAGACCTTTCTCGTTAATTTCCAGCCTTGGGCATCTTGAGCTACTTATTATTTACTATGGGCATTTTAAAATAAATCACATATTGATTCTGTACATGTATTGTTAATTAAGGGACTGATCCTATGTGGTGATTTGTTCCTCCAGAAAAGTGTAGAACACCTTCAATTGCTAATGAAGTCACTGGGTGGTGCTGGAGCTTCGCACTTATCAAGATAGTCTGCAGGACTGGATGGTGTAGAGCAGGGTTTCTCAAACGGGGGTCGCCGAGCGCTCCCCAGGGGGTCGCGAGCTCCTGCCACAGCAACTCGCGGCGGCGGGGCCGGGGGGCCAGTGCGCAGCCGGCAGCCCGCCCGCTGCGGGGTCTGGGGCCTGCGCGCAGCTGGCAGCCTGCCCGCGGCGGGGAGGGGGGGCCCGGGTGCAGCCGGCCACCCGTCCGCGGCGGGGGCGGGGGGTGGGTCGCGCCGCAGTTGGCCGCCCGCCCGTGGTGGGGACCGTGGGGGTTGAGCCGCAGCCGGCCAGCCGCCCGCGGCGGGTACAGGGGGGGGTCGCGCCGCAGCCGGCCGCCGGCCCGGAGGGGTCACAGCGCACCAACGGCGCAGGAAAAGGGCTCGCGGTCTCAATAAGTTTGAGAACCGCTGGGTAGAGAAAACTGAGCGATGCACAGAATGAAAACTAAAAGGCCAAATTATCTGAACTTGAATTGTAAGCAGTAGTATTTTTAATGAGAGCTTCCTGAGTTTCCTTTTCAATAGTTTAAAGTATTGTGACTGAAATCCTAGTCCCAGTGACCTTGGGGTTTTTTTAATCTCCAAATTAAAATAAACATGAGCATAAATCTTGGCAGTTTTTATCAAGGTGAATCAATAAATAAAGCACCTGTATGTTATGTTATACAAGTTGAGAGATGTATTCTACCCCCCCTTACTCTCAATGAGTAGAATTTCTTTCCACAATTAGCCCCATTCATTTAACTGGGGCTGCTAGCAGAGTAAAGTGCTACTGAGCTGTATATAAAGGAATGGAATCTAGTCCTGAGCAGGAACCAAGTACTCATCTTGTTTTAACACAAAAATAAACCTTGTATTCAACAGTTCACATTAATACTATAGTGTAGAACAGTGATACTCAGACTGTTGCTCATGAGCCAGTGACTCTTTAATGTGTCTCCTGCAGCTCTTTGCAGCACATGATATTAAACACTGTGATTTAATTACCACGGGTCAGGATGCTTTTACTGTTATTAACCAATTAACTTATCAACTCACACTAAGTTATTAACTTATTTGCTGTGAGAAAAAGAATATATATATACACACTATTTAAATAGGAATAGTTCTATAGTAATTGAAATAATTCACACAACTGTAGCTCTTTTGGGTAATATTGATCACTAATTTGGCTCTTGAATCCCTGAGGTCTCAGCATCGCTGGAATAGAACTAAATACAGTACAGAGTAGATGTGCCAATAAGTACAGTAGAGTTGCCACACCCATTAGCATACTGTAATATACACGATAAATTATCATGCAAAAGGTCTTTGTCTGATTACTATTATTACTTATGTTACTTTTCCTTGTCGATCTTCTCCCTAGACAGCCTGGCGCATCACGTATAGTACCCAACAATGTGTAAAATGCCTTGAGAGTTATAAAGAACTTTTTACAGCTTCTGCTACAAAGAGAAATTCTCCACTTAATTACAGTGCACAGGAACTGCTGAGACACAGAGGGCATAGATGACTGAACCAACACAGCCAACTTTTACTATTATTGTACTATTATTTATTTATTTATGTTGTGGTAGTTCCTAGGAACCCTAGTCATGGACTGGGAACCCACTGTGCTAGATGCTGTAAAAACACAGAACAAAACCCCAAAGAGCTTACAGTCTCCTGATGTTGCCTTTCCTGATGTCAGAAAATCTCTCATGCTGCTGAGGAACGCCCTGGACTTCATATGTGAAGATGAAGACAGTCATTCTCAGTCCTGCTCACTCCCAATCTCACTACCTGACATACTCTCATATAGATGATTGCTGTTGGAAAAGAGCAATAACCAGTTGCACTGGAGTCTTGAAGGGAACTCATTCAGAAAATATCTGTTACTTGCATTATTGAACAGAGGAAACAAACATAAATGAGATTTTTTTTGTATTATTCATGCTAACTACACTTGTGGAAGAAAAGCACACTGAAAAATATGACTTGCTGAAAGCAACCCGATTCCTGTCTCTGACAGGTGTTCATTCAAGTCATTTATTCCCCTTTTTATAACATTGCCACAACCCTTTGCTACAGGTGTACTACCCATGCCTAGCTCATTCACTACGCTGTTGATCATGCCCCAGGAAGTGGAATATTAAGATCACTATTTCCAAGACATTATCTATGCCACAGAATTGAACCATTTGTAACAACTAGTTTAAGAAAAAATATTTCTGTGCATCCACACCCACTGTACTGAACTAGATTAAGTTTTGCTCCACATTCACAGTAGAACTGTACTAAATAACTTCAGCTACAATGCTTTCTGGGCATCTAGCCCACAATTCCTAGCGTAGCTTCCAGAAGCAGTGCATTCTGGGAGATTTTGTAAGGTTACCAGGGCACTGAAGAACACTAGTGGGAGAACCAGCACCAGTTTAACTAAAGTAACTTTTAAACACTTAGTTAAATCAGAGCAAACTCCCAGATCCACTTAAACCAGTTTACAGTTTACAAATGATTTCAGCTTCATTTGATAAGTTATCCTAGTTCAGATTCACCATGCATTACCATAATGAGCTTGAGCCTCCACATTCTTATTACTATTATTATTACTGTTATCATAGCATCTAATAGACTCAGTTGTGGACAAGGGCTCTGCTGTGCTAGGTGCTGTACAAACACACAACAAAAAGACAGTCCCTTCCCCAAAGAGTTTACAATCTATATGCAAGACAAGAGATGATAGACAGACTGATCAGGGAGCATAAGGAAACAATGAGACAATAGTGGTTTGCATAATAGGTCTCTGCACACCAGCAGCCTAACCATTGTAAAGCTTTTTGTAGGCATCATGGCAAAGGAGGGTTTTATGGAGACATTCAAAGGAAAAAAATGAAGTAGCTTGGCATATGTTTAGGTGAAGCTTCTCCCAAGCATGAGAAGCAGCATGGGAGACAGCATGAACATGCTTTATTTGAAAATTCAACAAGTGGGCCATGGAGGGTCACTAGAGAAAGGAATCAACCTCTCAGTAGTGAAAGAGAGATGATAGATAAGGTGCAGATATGATGGGAAGGGCCTTGAAAGAGAAGACAAGTAGCTTATGTTTTATGCAATGGAGAAGGGTGACATGCTCGAATAGGGTGACCAGATAGCAAGGGTGAAAAACCAGGACAGAGTGTGGGGGGTAATAGGCACCTATTTAAGAAAAAGACCCAAATATCAGGGCTGTCCCTATAAAATCAGGGCATCTGGTCAGCCTATGTAGCAGCTCAAAGCACCCAGCTAGGAAAACGATCTCTGTGACAGCATTCTGAATGGATATGCACAGAGCTTAATTTGGTTTAAGTTTACTATGCACTGCACATTCTGAGCTTGATTTTACATTGTGCATTCTTTACTCTGGCTCCACTGAAATTATGTGTTAGGTAACATGCCTCAACACAGTGTTTCAGCTAGTAGCATGCAGCAGGTCTTGAAATTTCTATTGGGTCTGTATTCTGTGGGCTGCCTTTTTTTTTTTTTTTTTAAAGATTATAGATGGGACTGACAGTGCCACCTATAATTAGGTTGCCCATTATAGGACCTATTTAAGTCTTCCCATTATCAGATCCTGTTTTCAGTTGTTTATAACTTTGTCCAATTTTAACCATTTGGGCTGAAATGTTCCATGCTAGGTGTTTGCCCCAGGTTGATTTTTTCCCCTTAATTTCACACAAAACTTGGGCTGTTTCTGAGCAAAAGTCTATTAAATATACATTGTTTTGTCCATGTTAAATTTTTTTGGCAACCTTCTATTTGAACAGTTCAAGGGCCCCCATGGAGCAGGGACTTGATATTTGGCAGGGGAATGGTCTTTGTGGCAGGGTGTGAGAAGATGTACAAATACTATAAAAGCCAATAAAGAGTTAACAGGAGGCTGGGATGCCAATTACCTGACCTTTTTGCACCTTAGAGGGTGGGTTGGGCTCAATTTGATATCAAAACCAGCTGGTAGGAGCTGGGTCCTGGCCATAAAAGAAGGAATTCAGCATACTAGGAGGCTAAGATCATCTGTTCTTTCCTGAGGAGAAAGGCTAGAGGAGAGGCTGAGTAGAATTCTTCTTCTTCTTCTTCTGGGTGGAGTTGCTGAAGAGAGGAATAAGCTGCAGGAGCTAGCAATTCTAGTGGTGGGTCCGTAAAGAAGTAGAATAGGAGCAGCCTTAGCCATTTGTTAGCTAGGGTGAAAAACATTTTCAGCTGTCTCCCTGAAGTGGCTAAGACCCTCTCACCCCCACAAAAAAGGTATGTGTTTGCCTAGGATGCTCTGAGTTATCTCTGCTACTCATATGAAACATGTTGCTAGTTGTCATCTTGATTTTAGATCTCATCAGAACCACAAACTTCCACCAATGGTCCTCTGCTGTTGCCAGGCTAGCGCTTTAGCTCAGTACAGAATTAGAAGGAAAAGTTCTACCTACTAAATCACCAGCACCAAATCCTGTATAACCTTAAATGTTCCTTGGAAATCTACCTGCCAAGTACTGATCTGTTTAGCTTGTGAATGTGACAAAAACACAATACAAAGTAGAATGGCTGTAAACTACACAGTACCCACAATCACTGAGAGCCACATACTATAACTGAATACTCTTGAGTTCTTTCCCAGAAGTCTTGCTGCCAGAAATCCTTTTTGTAATATTACCCAGACAAATACTTGGGGTATGTACATCACTGTGCAGTCTGCTTTTAGGTGGGCTGAGGGGATGTCTTTGTTTCTATAACTCTCTTGTAATAGAAAAATAAAAAAACAGAATCCTAGGTTTGCTGAAATGTTCAGGACTGAGATGCCAAGAACAATTGATTGAGGTACTAAAGTTTAAGGAAAGCCCTGAATCCCAATGCTAGTTCCCTCTGAGACATCAGGTCAATTTTAGTCTTTAATTCAGTGATAATAGAGTGCAACTGTACATGAGTTTTGCCATGTCCTGGTATTTCAGTACGTGCTGTACAAGTATTTGCTTTAGCAAGTGGAGGAAGAGATAGTGAGTGAAACCGACTAATGAGCCTGAAAATGATTGTGAGAAATTCCTGTTAGTCTGGCTTTTTTACTCTTATCTTTCTGCAAAAACAGGAACACCTAAGTGAAACTACCTGAGGCATTTGTAGTTTCTCATCATGGAGTATGTTCAGCCCCAGTTCATTATATGAGAGGATTGTTTTTTATTTTTTGATCTGCATCATTAACATCCACTGGATGAGAAGGGAAAGGAAACAGTGTGGGAAAGGGTTGGAAGGGTTACTGATCCCTTGAAGTGCAAGTTAAACAAAATCTTAAACCCTGGAAAAGTTTTATTAGAAGGCTGACTTTTGCTGGGGGGAAGGCCAAATTAATTAGCATGCAGTATATTCCAAGACAGCGATTCAGGACTTCATCTATGTAGTAAACTACATTCTACTTTTGTCACCTATTAAAAACAAAGTAAGAATCCAAAAAAGTGGGTCATTGTAATATAATGCAATTCTACACACTTCACAGTTTGCACTACAACACTACATATAATGGAGCTCTCTATATTTCATTCAGTTTACTGTGTTCATTGTCACTTACAGAAACAGGCTCAACCTAGGCAAAAGTTTTGCAGTGAATCTCAAGTAAGATCTTAATACTTAAAAGCCTATTTCTCCTTACAGACCCCAGGAACTTTCTGATTACAATTGTGGAATTTGGATATTTTCAAGAAAAACGTGCAGTCACATAGTGGGGGAGTTTTATGCCAGTAAATACAATTAGCTTTGAAAAATCTGTTTAAAAAAAGTACTGTAAAAAATGAGTGGCATCAAAAGCAGTTTTAAAAACTACTCCTTCCATTTAGGTGATCTAAAATAGAAAGTGCCACATTTTCAACCTAGCTTTGTACCTGAAATTCTAGGTACAATTTTGCACTGGTAATTATTTGTAGGCCTAATTTTTGCCATTTAGACATCTAACTTCCTGATTTAATGGCACAATCACATACTTATGTGAGGTGGCCTAAGTTAATCACGAATATTGTAAATACAAAACTCGAGATCAGTGTTACCAGAAAATGGCTGTAATTATCTAAATGGTATGAGCCAAATACTATACTAACCAATGGGACAGTCAAGGATATAAATCAGCTCAGAATTCTGAACTTTAATGCAGCAGTTCTAAAAGTTTCAACACTATCAGTGAGCATCCTGATAAGGAGTTCTGTAAGTATTGTCTCTCAAAACAATGCATCTGACGAAGTGGGTATTAACCCACGAAAGCTTATGCTTCAATACTTTAGTTAGTCTTTAAGGCGCCACAGGACTCTTTGTAACTTCTGCAATTCCAGACTAACACGGCTAACTCTCTGATTCTTGTCTCTCAAAAGTGACTTTCCAAATACAGTAGACTCTCGATTATCCAGGATTGGGTTAACCAGAATGTGGATTAACCAGGATGTCAAAAAAAATATGTGCAACTCACAGGGCTGGCTCTGGCTTTGCTCTTGGGACGGCAACAAACAACCCCCCCACTAGGGTGCAGGGCAGCCAGTGAACCAACACCCCCTCCTCCTGGTGTAGTGTCTGGTGAACCTCCCCCCAATATTTCCTATGGATTGTGATTATCCAGGATTAACTTTTTCCCTATCATCCTGGATAATCGAGACTCTACTGTACAACAACCTGCAAGGGAAGGTATGTTTCTTTATCATTACAATCAACATATGCCATCTACTGCTAATACCGATTTCATAATCTTATTTAATTATCCCTAAACCTACAGTCAAGCCTAACCTTTACTATCGCTAGTGAAGGCAATTTCAGTTTCCCTTTGCAGTTAGTTCCATTGATGTCCTGCTTTCTTATAGTTCTAATACTTTTCCTAATACTACCCTCAAATATCTCCTTGCCTAGCTTAAAGCGATTAGTTTTTTCTTTGACTAGTTGTTATAATTGATCCCACTTTGCTATTTAAATGTCTGCTATTTAACACAGACTGTCAGTTTATCCTTTTTGCCTCTTTTAATAACAGCTAACACTTTTCATCCATAGGTCTTAATTTATTTTTCAGACGTGAATAACATTATCATCTGCCTTTCATAGAGAAACTGAGGCTCAGAATGGTTAAATGGCTTGCCAAAGCTCCCACAGCAAGTCAGTTGCAGAGATGGGAATAGAGCTAGAACTGCTGAATCCAATCTGAGGCTCTTCCATGAGACCACATTGCCTCCTTAACTCTGCAATTCATTTGTGGGAGGGATGAAGGGGAAAGAAGGAGATAGTCAAATGAAGCAGTGGAGAAGAGTGATTTTATCCATCTTTCCTAATACCGTATATCGGAGACTTTGAAAAGTCTGAACTCAGATCCAATTCAGTGATAAGAAAGAGGATTAGATGTTTATAAGACAACATTTCTAAATGTTACAGGGTTGTAATAGCAACTCCATAATTGCACAACTGTTTGTTTTAGCCTCCCAAACAACTTTCAGAAATAATACTCAGTGAAGTGGCCAGACTTTTGAATGATTTTTTTCAATTAAAAGCAAGTTACAAAATCACAGTTCCCCTCCAGCTGTGTACGTTCTAGATTTACAGACCTCCTCTAAATGTGTTTACACTTCCCTTCCTTCAGCAAAATTAAATTTTTGCTGTGTGTTTCTATTAGACATCTAAAAATCTCACACAGTTTTCAATCCTTTATGCACATTTAAATAGCAAAGAGGGATCAGTTATTATAAGAATAGGGAAATACGTTTCCTGCACGGCTCTGAAGCAATGCAAAGGCTTGGGGGGCAGTCAGGGATCACAGAGGAGCTGAGAGATGGAAGTAATTGCTGGGAAGAAGCCTGGGAGTGAACCTGGAGGGTTGATTGGTGTGGGTGGGAGAATTATGGCACAGGATTTCTGGAGGGGTGTGTGTTAAGGTTCCACCCCCTCCCCCATGCAGACCCCCCTAGTCTCTCCGCTTAAGCCGGGCACATCTGTCCCTCTCCCCGTGTCCCTGCACCACCACTCTCCATTGAGCCAGGCAGAGCTGCCCCTGTCCCCCTATGTCCTCCCTTCCCTTGTCCCATCTGGCCCTGACCCCCCCCCCCCCACTCCCATTCAGCCCCTGCCTCAATGTTCTCACCCCACCAGTGCCTGGGCCCCCTGCTCTCTCCCTCCCCACGAGCCGTTCAGAACCCCGGTCTGTGTGGGCCCCCCCGGCCCCACACCAGGCCTGTGCGCCCCCCTCTGTCCACCCCCAGATCCCGAGCCTCCTCAGCTGGCCCGCGAAGCCAACCGCCCCCCCCCCCCCGGCCGCTGCTCTTCTGGCCCCACCTCCCGGGGAAGAGGCGTCATTGCAGCGTCCCGACCCGTCTCCCTCACAGTCAGGGACGGGGTGGGGGAGGGGGAAAGACATTAACTCCGCACCTGCGCGGAATTCCCCCGTGTCGCGTCACAGGCCTGGCCCGTTAGCTCGAGCCGTCGAGGCTCAGCCGTCTAGCGCCGGGGGGGGGCTGGTGTTGGCTGACAGCCCCCTGCCAGCTGCCCCCACGGCGGGGAGACCTGCCCGGGGAGCGGGGGCTGCAGCGGGGTATTCAGAGCAGGCAGGGGGCGAATCTCCCCCCGGGGTTTGAGAGGACACCGGCCGGGCGGGGGAAGGAGCCGCCGGGAGGGTTGAGTGGTTGGCCCCGCCCCCTCCTGCCGGCGCCCCGCGGGGTGAAGCCGCGAGGGAGGCGGCCGCGCGCGCGCGCGCTCGGATAAGGGCGCAGGAGCCCGGCAGGTTTGTGGGCGGCGCGCGCGTTGCCGGGGCCGCCCCGCCTCTCCCAGGGTGAGGCGCTGCCGCCTGGGCCCCGCCCCCGAGCCGGGGCTCGGTCTCTGCCGCGAGCAGGGGTCGCTACTGCCCCTTGGTGCGGCTGGGACCGGTTCCGCCGCGGGCGGGGGGCTGCGCGCGCAGCGCCTGACCCTGCAGGGGGCTCCCTGCGGTGCGAGCCCGTCCCCGCGACGTGGGGGCGCAACGGTCCGGGCGTCCCGCTGTCACACGGCGCGGGCGGGGGCGGGGTTAAGCTGTCAGGGGTCAAAATAGACGCTCCCCCCCCCGCCCCCCCATCCCAACGGCTTCTACTTTTAGACCATGTAGCCGGGCAGAGCCTCCGCCGTTCGTGAATTCCCCTCACACGCCTCCCCCCCGAGCGGGTCAGGCGCTGGCGTGTGCGTCCGAGCGGGGTTTCATTGGGTTAAAACATGTAACCTGCCCCAATTGACCGCGCGACTGCAGAGCCCTTTGGAGGGGAGATGGGTGAGTAGGGTGACCAGATGTCCCGAATTTATAGGGAGAGTCCTGATATTTGGGGCTTTTTCTTCTATAGGCTCCTGTTCTCTCCCACCTCCTGTCTGGATTTTTCACATTTGCTGTCCGGTCACCCTAGGAGTGAGTGACCTGCTATGCAGGCATCGAAAGGGAAATCATTCAGAAGCGGAGTTTAAAGCCTTTGGGATGTTTTGGATTTGGCAACTGCACTGATGGTAAGACCCATAAAGTTATCCCTAAAGAGGAATGCAGGAGCTGTCACCTGCAGGAGATTGTTGGCCTATCTCCTCTGATACTGACCAGTTCTTGTTTCAGAGCAAATTAGTGGGGGGAGAGGGGGGAAGAAGAGGGAGGAAGGCAGGGGAAGGAGGCACAATTTAAATGCATTTTCTTCCCTGCTATAAACTCTACCAAGTGTTGTCTGCAGAGCTCTTTCAAATAGCTAGCATGCTATCTGATAAACCAGATTGCATTAACCAACTTCCAAGCCGAAATGCCTACTGCAAGGAGATACACCAAATAGAGAACAGTTTCTTGAGGAGAGAGGATACCAAGCTAGAATACAACACTTGGTCTTAGCCAAAAAGCAGAGAGAACCAATTAACCCTCATTGAGTTTGAATCTGCCTCACAAGTAGAGGCACTGGGAACTTTGAGGGTCTGAGGCATCAGGGATATGAGTCTCCAGTAGAGAGAGACTCAGTCCACCATGAGTAGTGAGAGATAGTAAAAAGTGTTGGGCCAACTACTAATCAGAATAATTGATGATTCTTGCAGAGAAGACAATCTGTCCTGAAGAAACCATATGATAAAACAGCTGATTCTCAGGAAATCGACACTGAATACTAACTTCTATTCCAGCACTAGCCTCCCTTTTTCTAGGCATTGTCACTGAAGAAGACTTGACAGCATCACCTCTATTACGGTAGTATCTTGGATCCTTCAAAATCAGGATCCATATCCGGCAAAGGCACAGAGATTACTCTAATAGTAATGATTAATTACTTCCTTATGACTATTAAACTCTGATGGAGATGACTTGCTCTTATGCACACAGCTTTTGAGAAGCAGAAAATTGCTATTAGGTATGGCAGAAACAGAAAGATATGGCAGGAACTGTGACGGTAACCGTTGCTATTGTACTGCATACTGTGATTGTGTTATAACACTTTGTATTTGGTCATTTTGGAAAGTTACTGATATATTAACAAAGTTACAGTTACCAGTATTCTTAGGGACTGACTTCCCCAAAATCACATGGAGAGAGTTATGGTGTGATACAGTATTTTTCAGAGTAAAGAGGTTATACTTTTTTTGTTCAGGTATTTTAGATTATTACCTTTGTGTTGGTGCCTCAGACCCCATGTATCTGGAGAAGTCATTGATTTATAGATTGCAAGGCCAGAGGGACCATCAAGATCTAATCTGACTTCCTGTGTAACGTAAGCGATAGAACTGGTTCTCAAACTTTTTGTATTGGTGACCCCTTTCGAACACCAACCCTCTTAGTGCGAGCCCCCATGAGACATTAAAAACACATTTTTGATATTTAACACTATGTTAAATACTAAATTTAAACCCTATTGCTTAAAATGAATTTTGGATTGCTTTTTTCACTGCTTTTAAATTAAGAATGAAACATATTTTTATCAAATTAAATATAAGTGAAAAAGTTATTTTTAAGTATCATTTTATTTTAATACTTGATAGTAATTAATGACCTGAAGCAATCCGGGGTCAGGGTTCACAGCCTGGTGCAGGGATCGGGGTTTGGGCTTGCAGCCCAGCACAGGTTTTGGGGTCAGGACTCAGCTTGGGGTTCAGGCTCACAGCCACCTGCCAGCACCAGAGTCAGGGCTTGGGGCTCGCAGCCCCGCAGCTCTGCCCCGGGCTTGGGGCTCGCAGCCCCGCAGCTCTGCCCCGGGCTTGGGGCTCACCACTCAGAACTCCTGACCCATCCAATCCCCCGCCCCCGCCGGCTCCTTGTCTCCTGACTGCCCCGACCCTATCCACACTCCTGCCTCCTGAAAGACCCCACAGGTCTCCCCTGCCTGTTCAGCCTCACTCCATGTCCCCTGATTTCCCTGACTCCTATCCACACACCTGTCCCTACTGCCCCTTGGGACTACACTCCCATCCAACCGCCCTGTCCCTTGACTACCCTGACCCCTATTCACACTCCTGCCCCCTGGGACTCCCATGCCTATCCAATCCAGTCACCTGACCACTTCCCCCCCCACTAGAACCCCTGCTCCCTGTCTCTTGACTGCCTCCCAGGACCTCTGTCCCTTATTCAGCCCTCCCCATTCCCTTACCATGATGCTCAAAGCAGCAGGAGCTCGCAGCCACGCAACCACACTGCCCAGCAGGAGTAGCAGACCAGAGTGCTGGCGGCATGGTGAGGCTGCGGGGGCGGGAGGACAGCAGTGGAGGGGCTAGCTGGGAGCTCAGAGGCCAGGCCAGGCGGTCCTGCGGCCTGGAGTTTGCCCATGTCTGTGTTATATCTTTCTCTGCTAAACTGGAGTTCCATTATTAAATATTTGTTCCCCGTGTAAGTACTTATGGACTGTAATCAAGTCATCCCTTAATCTTTATCTGTTAAACTAATCTTTCTAAATTGTATCCGGTTTGTTCTAAATAGATTATTGTTTTAGATTTTGAATATGCTGTAATTCCCTAAGTGATACAGTATTTTGGGTAGGGTTTGCCATGGGATTTGTGAAAGAAAGCATTGAGTTATTAAATGTAGCAGCAAAAATATTTTCACTCTAAAAATATTTTAGAGCTAGAAGTGACATCTAAGATCAGATCCCTTACTGCTGCCCAATCCGAAAAAAGTACTTCTGTGCTTCTTTCTTTTATTCATTTTTGTCCAGTCGTCCCATAATATGTCTCAACAAATTAAGACATGGAACCCATAATAAGCTCCATGCAGATGGATCTGAGAGCCTGCAAGGAGCCCCATGGGTCATGTGTTTGGGTGCACACAACTTGTTGCACAGTGAGTGCCTTTAGCAACACAACCCCAAACATTTCCAGCCAAACTAATTTATTCTTCCCCACTTTATAAAACCAGAGACCCAATGCAATAGAATTAATTTCATGAAGCCTTCGAACTTTCTAGGGGATGATGATGTAGTCAAATTAACCTGCCAAAATGAAGTTCTGGGATTATTTGGGGTTTAAATTGTTTAGAGAAGGCGGGGAGGGGGTACATAGCTTTGCATACATCTTGAGGTTGTTGCAGTAGGACAACTGCAAGAAAGTGGTAAGAAAACTTGGAAAGAGATAATTCTATCAGTTTGCTATTCTAGCAGAGAGATAGAAAGGGGATATTTTCCCAAATAAAAGATCAACAAGGGGATAGGTTTCAGGAGGGGGCGGATTGGAAGGATCAGATTATTTGATGAATAGAACCAAATGAAACTAGAATCATGGTTATTTACTTGCTGTATTTGTGTTTTCATATACTTGATAGTTTTTCATATGTATTTTCCTTATTCTGAGTATGGTGCCATCAGTTTTAAAATGTTTTCTTGGTTCCATAGTCTTGTTTTTATAGCATATAAATAAATTCAGACTAAATTATAATCTTGGTTACACCAATGTAAATCTAGAGTAACTCTATGAAGGTCAGTGGATTAATTCTGGATTTACGTTGGTGTAACTGAGGAAAGAGGTTGACCTATTCACTGTTTAACTTTATCTTTGTATTTAAGTGAATAAGTAGCTTGAACTGTTTCTGCCCTCCAATCCTGCTGTATTTCAGTGAATTGTGTAAGAAAGATAATGACATTTCCTTTATCTTCTGTGATCTACAAAGAACCTATCCTGCAAATCCTTAGTCTCCAAATGTGACTACTATCACGAGCAAGGTTTGCATGACAACCTGAAATGTTAGAAACATTAATTTAAGAGATGTAACAGAGAATATTGCTCTAAGGCAGACATTTTAGACTCATTTTCTTTTTAATGTTTTTGTACCCTAACTTTTGTGAGGTACTCTGCATGTCTCAAACTAACTGTACTAGTGAAACATAGCATACCAGAAAGCTAAAGTTCTTAATTTGTAGCATACTTTACAAGTAAGGTTTCTTAATTTGCTTATGACCTCCTGCATGACTTAAAAATTATAAATTTGTCTTCAGAGAATGAGTTATGTTCGCAACCTTGGGATGTTCTGGACTGTGTTGTTTTTTTATTGTAGCAAAAACATAATTTTAGTAATTGTTTATCATAGATGGGGCCGGGCTAAGTAGTTCGTCAGAACCTGAAATATTCTATTCATCTTCCTGATACAGTAACTTTCTAAAACAATGTCAAATGTTTCAAAGAGCAGAGGCATCTTATTGGACTTGTGTCCAAAATCAGCTTTATAAAATGCATTTTCTCTTCTGTATTGTTAAGTGTGAGCTAAACTAACAATGAGCTTATTTTGGGGAAAGTGGTTAACCTCTGCAATCTCTAATAGGCATATACCGGTAAATGCTTTTGATCTTCCTTAATAGTGGCAGGTGGAGAACTAACTATGGTTACTACTGGTGTGGCGAGCTCTGTCAGCAGCTTTCTTTTATAGCTTATCTTGAAATGGTAAATTTTCATCCAAATCTGAGGCATGTATGTTGGTGATTTAAAAATGTGGTGACATAACAGCTTTAATTGAGTTCTCCATTTAGTTTTGTTTTGGCTCCTAAACTTAGATCCATGCATTTTCTTTAGTTAGCACTTTATAAGCAGGACAGTACTATACTTTGCACTTGAGAATCTTCTTACTGTGAGAAAGATAAAACAAAAAATACTGACCATTCATTCAAGTTGGGAGTCTCATAATGCTATGGAAGCAGTAATGATATGTGCATATTTTACACAAATCCAGAAAAGGTGCCTATGGCATTTCTAGGGCAGAAAGAGCTTAATGAGATAGGTGCTTCTAGATGCTATGCCAATAAGTGACTTAGAAATGCCTGTAGATAGGTTTTCATTTAAAATGGGGTCCATTTTGTTGTTCACGGGATCTGGTCAATTGATTTACTCATGAAGTAGAGGGCTGACACAAGAACCTCTGAGCCACTGACCCTAGCAATGGAGTTGTGCAGGAGGCTGTAAGGAGCTCAGCTCTTCCACCCCTTGTGCGTTGCAGAAGTGGAGTCTCCATGAGTCCTGGGCAAGTCTTGCAATTATGTGGATCCAATAGTCCCAGTGCTCCGTGGCAGGATGTGGAGTAACCATAATGACTATTTCAGTGTGTAAATGGGATTACTGGACGAACAGACTTTTAGAGAGCATGGCTAATTTTTGACCCTTTCATCTTCTTATGGATTTTCATAAAGCAGATTAATTTAACTAAAATGAAACCATTTGAACTTCTTGCAGGAATAATTAATTGTACGCTCAGGTTCACTGACTGCTAGTGGTGACTGTTGACATCAGTGAATTTATAACAATAAATGTAACCTTGTGGGAAGGGGTAGTATTGAAAACAAAGATTACCTATTTAGCCAGACACATCATGTTTAAATATAACTTAAGGGAATAACCTTGAAGAGATTTGATTTTCCTTTTCTGTATCATGTTTTGGTTTTTATGACTTACAAAACAATCCCATTAGCAAATGTATACTATTGAATTTGTAAGAGCTGAAACACTTTAAGCAGTTAAAAATATTTTCGTATGAGTCTTCGTAATTTCCCGAAATGAGGAGGGGTTTATGTTTGTGACATATTTGCATATTTTCAAACGCAAACGAAATGTGCACTTAGATGAACTGTCTTTCCTCCACTTGCCACTCAGATTTGGGGTTAAGGAAAGAACAAATAACTTTGAAAATATTGCTTTCTCCCTTCTTGAATCCAGAGGTAGGGCAGATCCTTAGCAAGTGTACATTGTCATAACTCACCTTAAATATTTGACAACTTTGCAATCAGTCCTTCTTCTGCAAATACATTAATTTTACTGTCTGTGAGAAGTCACACACAAATTGTTAATTTAATACATTGAAAATGCAAAGAAACTGTCAAATACATCAATATTTAATTTTGGCAGTAATTGTTGTGCGTTTTTTAGGTATTGCATATATAAACTGAGGCATTAAGAGTTGGTAAATTTCTTTTTAAAATAAGGTTCAGAGATGGACTCAGAAGAAAGGAATACCAACAGAAGTGAACAAAAATCAAGGTACTGTAAATATAATGGTAATTAGTGTGTGAGAGGGGAGGGGAGGACTTCCTTGGGGATCACCCACTGAGAACAGACTCTTGAGTCAAAGGTAAAGGTGGGAGAGAGGATGAAGCTTAAAGATTCCACATGCACCTTTGTGAAAAGTTATAGATCATAGTTGCTATATCCTTCCAAAAATTTTAGTACAGTGTTTTACTTCCCTTCCTCCTCTTCCCTCAGTCCCCTTCCTACTTGTTTAGATTCTAATCCTCAAAATGATTCATACAGGCAGACTCTGACACTCCCTATGAGTTCTGTACATTCAGTAGAACTCTGAGAGCATAAGGATCCTCCCATTTGGACTCCTTTGAGGAATGGGCCTTAATGTCTGAAATTTTCTGCAAAGCAACATGAAAAGCTTTTTTCAATATCTATATAAAAAACTCAGTAAGTTAACACAAATGTGCAAAAGTCAAGGCCAACAATGAAAAGGCCTTGAGTTAATTACTGTCCCTTTATATTGGCTGAAGGGCAGCATGAAAATAGTTTCAGTACAAGCTATGACAACAGGAGGAAGAAAAAAAGAAAAATTATTGAGAGAGAAGTTTACTTTATAAAACTACCCAAAAACCCCAAACTTTTAAATATTTTAAATGTTTAAAAATGGCACCACATATGCTCAAAAGTCTGTAAATGTTTGCCGAGAACAAAACATTTCCATTGCCAGTATATTTCATACTTGGTTAAGCTTTTAGTGAGAAGTAGGTAGCACATATGCCTGGAGGAAACAAACAATTTGTGTCTGCTGTAGCAGAAAGATATGTAAGTATAAAAGCAGTATTTTATTTGTATAAACCAGCTCTTTAGCCACTTTAGTTGTTGCTGTGCCTGAGGCAGTTTCAACAGGGATGTTTAACTTGTTGCTTGTAGATTCAGATAATGTGACCTAGAAATCCCAATTGCTCACCCACCTCCAGCAATGATATCAGGGCTATTTTAAAAGTTAAATATTGTAGACCAAATTTAATGTTGAATATTTGGCAAATTGTTTGAGTTCCTCCACATTATTGAAATATATTCCACCTCTCTATCAGATAATAATACCATTTTTCCCCTCAAATTTGAAATGTGCATATGATGTAAATAACCAGAGCTTTGTAGATTATGCCTGAAGTAACTAAGTATTCTATAACTACGTACAGTTTTAGCAGAAAAAAAGGCTTTTCAAGCTTGTCTGCTGAAGCCAAGATTAATGAGAAGATACAAAATATCAAACATAAATGAAAAAGAAATTCAGGAAAGAAGAATTTTTCTTTAATTGCATGGAATAATTGAAAATGAGGCTTCCCTCCCTCAATAATTCTATCAATGTTACCAAGCCTTCTGCATTCAAGGATGATTTTGGACGAATGGAGATGTTTCTTTACAAAGACCAATTTTACTTTTAGTTTTGCAGAAAGTCTCCCTTTCAGACTTACCTGAGAATTCTTTGTGCTTTCTGTTGTACAGCTGATACCTGGGGCAGCTCATGCAGGCAACATTTTTAGATGTTTTTAGAAAGCTTCAGGTTTCACCTAGGTGTAGAGAGGAGATAGCTAATTATCATGAACAGAAAATAGCTGAGGGAGGTGTTTAGGGGAAGGGGAACATGTATGTGACTATCTTTCACACCACAACTGTACATAAATTTTCTGCCTGCTGCAGCACTTGATTAACATGCAGGTGAACTAGAACCATATTCCTTTGTCTCTTTAAAATATTTCAATTTAGTCATTAGTCTCTATGTTTAGTAGATATTTCAATGGTACTATGAAGTATAGTTGTCTTAAAAGAACTGCTGAAAGGATGACTGGGTGGCCCAAAGGTTTGAAAATTGGTGATAGATGGTTTCATTTCTAGATTGCCAGTTTAAATCCAGCTACGTATATTAGTGGGTGGAAGCTACTGCTATTTTATGGCTGTTAAGTAAAAGTAAATTATGTGAAATTAATTTGGTAGAGTACAATTCTTGCTCACAAATCCCATCTGCCCAATTTGCAATAATTGTCACATTAGTTGCAGTCACAGTATATAGGCCAAAGACTGAGTAGTAAAAGGTCTCATACCCATTCTCTCATCCTACAGGTGGTCTCTCTTGGTTGGTTGCTACTCTAAGGTGGTCAATTTGGCACTTTTTACAGGCACTAACAGTTCACATGGCCACACTAAATTGCTCTTCTATCAAAATCCTAAGATACTTTGACAAGATAACATACAGTGTGTAGAAAATGTAGATCTCCTGTTTTTTATTTTAGGAAGATTTTAAAAAGTCTAATAAGGAAGCAGCCTCGGGACCTTCTTTTGGTAATTGGAACCGGAGTGAGTGCTGCTGTGGCACCAGAAATACAAGCACTCTGCTCATGGAGGAGCTGTATTGAAGCTGTCATTGAAGCAGCTGAACAGCTGGAGGTGCTTCATCCAGGAGACATTGCTGAATTCCGCAAAAAAGTGATGAAAGACAGAGACTTGCTTGTAGTTGCACATGATCTCATAAGAAAGATGTCCCCAGTGAGTGTGTATACAGTACTTATTATTTAAAGACATTATTATAATACTAGTATTCCTAGGTTTAAATCTTTTGGGGCAGAAAGAGTTTTACTATAAGTACTTAGCACAATTGGTCCTTGATCCCTAATAGGGACTTGTCGGGGTTACTGCTGTGTGTGTGTATGGATAAAATATATAGATAGATAGATATTACTTGTGTTAATTTGAATGTTTTATTTCAAACCTCGCTCAAAACTGTGGAAAAAGATTATGCTAATTGCCAAAATGCTTACTTGTGTTATAAGTCAGTCTGTCAGTGTTGTTCTGAACTCAAATAGGAATTTATAGCTTTGCTGACTGAAACAAGAGATTGCACAGAAATGTTTACAGACCTTGATACTACTGATACCCTTAAGTTGTCCAAGACTCCATTAATTTCAAATAAGGGAAATCGCCACACCTCCAATGTGCATCTGTTCCACCGATCTTAAGATTAATATGTTTTCTTCAGGAAATCCATTAAAAACAGCCTGAAGTAGTCTTCCAGCAGAAATGATTCCAGTGGATGGATGCATTGAGAATACAGAGGGAGAATTACACACACACACACAATACTCCCCTCCCATAGAGATGGGTTTTGCAGCTCATTCTAAAGATTAAGAATCTCTGGCTTGGTTGAGCAAAAGTGATTTCCTGAGGAAGGACTCTCTGCAAGCACCCCAGACTTTAAATCTTGGGAATGGTAACTTTTGACCTCAAAGGCAATGACAGCACTTGTTATTTCCCATGAAGCTAGGACCCTAACTATATAGCGTCTAAACATGAACATCAGCACATTGAATTGCACCTGGAAGTGATCAGGAAGCCAGTGCAGCCTATGGAACTCTGGTGTGTTGTGAACTCTCTCTGGTCTACTCCGTCATGGAGTTTGGCCATTAGCTAAAAGATGAGTGGAGCACATATTAATATTTCAGTTTGGAAGTGACCAAGGAAGGTTTAACTGTGGCAGACTACAGAAGAGATTCCCCCCTCCCCCCCAGTCCTATACATTGCACAAGTTGATTCCTGTCAAAAAGCTTCAGAAAAATAGATGTCCTTACTAAATGAGCTATATCTATATATATATAAAAGTCAAATGGTGTATGTATGTATGTGCGCTTACTCCTTCCACACCGTTTGAGCTAGAGACTTGAAATTTGGTACAGTTGTAGGTCTTAGGGTCCTAATCAGGGTAAGAGTCGAAAAATTTTCAAATCTCACCTCTGACGCCCCCCAGGGGTGAAATTATTTAAAGGCCAATCACATCAGCTGGGCAGCTGCTGTTCTCTGTGACATAGTTATGATGTCATAATACCCCCTCCAACGGACCCCGCGCTCGCTCTGTTCTCTGCCCCCTTCCCCCTCCAACGGACCCCGCACTCGCTCAGCTCTCTGCCCCCTCCCCCCTCCAACGGACCCCGCACTCGCTCAGCTCTCTGCCCCCTCCCCACCTCCGACGGACCTGAGTTGGGTTTGGTCGGAGGGTAAGTGAGGTGGGGGTGTCGGGTTTGGTCGGGGGGGGTAAGTTAGCCGGGGGTGTTGGGTTTGGTTTGGGGGGGTGGGAAGGTGTCGGGGTGGGTGAGGAGTGAGGTGTGGGTGTTGGGGTTGGTCAGGGGGTGTTGGGTTTGGTGGGGGGGTAAGGTGTGGGTGTCGGGTTTGTTTGTGGTGGTAGGTAGGGGTGTCGGGTTTGGTGGGGGGGGGAAGTGAGGTGGGTGTGTCAGGTTTGGTCTACAGGGGGTGAGGTGTAGGTGTTGGTCGGGGGGTGAGGTGGGGGTGTTGGGTTTGGGTGGGGGGGGTGAAAATGTGAGTTGGTGTTGGTCGAGGGGTAAGTGAGGTGGGGGTGTCAGGTTTGGTCGGGGGGTGAGGTGGGGGTGTCGGGTTTGGTTGGGGGGTAAGTGAGCTGGGGGTGTTGGGTTTGGTCTGGGGGGGTGGGAAGGTGTCGGGGTGGTTGAGGGGTGAGGTGTGGGTATTGGGGTTGGTCAGGGGGTGTTGGGTTTGGTGGGGGGGGGTAAGATGGGGGTGTTGGGTTTGGTGGGGGGGCGAGGAGGGGGGTCGGGGTTGGTCGAGAGGTAAGTGAGGTGTGGGTGTCGGGTTTGTTTGTGGTGGTAGGGGTGTCGGGTTTGGTTGGGGGGAAAGTGAGGTGGGTGTGTCAGGTTTGGTCTACGGGGGGTGAGGTGTGGGTGTTGGTTAGGGGGTGTTGGGGTTGGTAGGGGCGTGATGTGGGGGTGTTGGATTTGGGTGGGGGGGTGAAAATGTGAGTCGGGGGTGTCGGGTTTGGTCGGGGGGTGAGGCGGGGGTGTCAGGTTTGCTCTCTTCCTCCTCCCCCCTCCACTCGCTCAGCTCTCTGCCCCCTCCCCACCTCCGACGGACCCGAGCAACGCCGGGTATTTTCGCTAGTAAGTAATACAGGAATGTGTGAAGCCATTCATATTTATCTGATGTTTCAAACCATAACATTTCATATACTACAGCAGCTGTCTAAATACCATGATTTTAGTAAATTCCTTTTAAAGAGAAGTATTGGGGAAAAT
Source organism: Sternotherus odoratus (assembly GCA_032164245.1). Classification (NCBI taxonomy): domain Eukaryota; kingdom Metazoa; phylum Chordata; order Testudines; family Kinosternidae; genus Sternotherus; species Sternotherus odoratus. The sequence continues at coordinate 108,731,952 of JAVMKO010000001.1, forward strand.
GGTTAAGGACCATTGCTGTCCTGCTGAAGGCAGTTATAGTACTTACCTTTAACTATACACGTTTGTTGTTTCAGCGCACAGGTGATTCCAAGCCCAACTTTTTCCAAGATTGCTTAATGGAGGTGTTTGATAACTTGGAACAACACATTCAGAATCCTGTTGTTCTACAGTCAATCCTCAGGCTAATGGAGAGAGGCACTATGGCCCTTACAACAAACTATGACAATTTACTTGAGATTTTTGGTCAGCAACAGGGTAAACCCATGGAGTCTTTAGACCTTAAAGATAAGGATAAGGTATGATAAGGCAATGAAATGTCAGGACTTCTTGTAGGGGAAAGGAGTGGTCTTGTGCTTTTGCAGGTTTTTTTTCACCAGTTTGTCACTGAAAATCTTTACTGCGTAGTTTTCTGTAAAGCTTTTCAGTGAAATAAAATAATAGACATAGACAGAAAGTTTTCATTGTCCTTTCTGAATAATGTGATATGATTTACCAGAAAATATCAATGGTGGACTTTTTTATTTACAGAAACAGTTCACAGTCACAGTGTAACAATCACAAATGTAACTTAATCTAGTGAAGTGATTAGTTTATCACGCATACACTCGAAAAACAGACCCAAAGATGTCTGGGTGTAAAGATTTTTTTTATCTGCTTTATACTTGGTGTCTTATGTTTTTGTAAAAAGCTAGAATGCTCTTCATCAACTAAAACAAGTTTCTTTTGGTCAAAAGAGCAAAAAGCCTTTAAGAGGTTATTGTTTATGTTGTATTCTGATCATTTTACAGTCTGCAGTTCAGGCTTACTTGCTTATGCCCGTCACCCCAGTCGGGGTATGGGCCACCAACCACAGATCTCGCAGTTCAGGCACTTCTGTTTAAAAATTTTAGTAGTTTAACTGTTTTTTCTGTAATTTTATGCAAGTGGTGGCTGATACTGTAACCTTAGTACACAAAGGACAAAAATGATCAACTGTGCTTTACGTGTTTGGACACTTGTACAAGGATATGCAGTTTCCTCTTTTTCAGTAGTATAATATAATCCAAAGTAAATATTACATTCCTGTTTTCCTTTAGGTTCTTCAGTGGGCAAGAGGTCATATAAAGTATGGAGTTCTTCATATTCATGGTTTGTATACAGATCCCTGTGGAATGGTGTTGGATCCTTCAGGATATAAAGATGTTACTCAAGACCCTGAAGTAATGGTATGTATGAATTTAATTCAAGAACATACTGAGTTTTCCATTTCTTCTTTTGTGTGTATGAAACTTTAAAAGATATTTTTACTTTGACCCATGTGTCCTTGGCTAAATAGATAACATTTTTCTTTTGTGATCTTAACATTCTTAACAGGAGGTTCTGCAGAACTTGTACCTGACTAAATCCTTCTTGTTTGTGGGCTGTGGAGAGACTCTGCGTGATCAAATATTCCAGGCTCTCTTTCTTTATGCTGTAAAGAATAAAGTAGATTTAGAACATTATATGTTGGTGCTTAAAGAAAATGAAGACCACTTTTTTAAACTCCAAGCAGATATGCTTCTGCATGGAATAAAAGTAGTATCCTATGGTGATTGCTTTGAATCTTTCCCGGAGTATGTCCAAGATCTAACTGCTCAAATCTGCAAGCAGAGGAGTCCAGGTATTTTGTTATTGTTGTTGTTTTATGTTATAATGAACTGTGTGCAACTGAATTCCATTCTTAGTATATTCTTCGTACAAGTGGCACTTGATTTTGAGATGTAGTTACGAGTGTATGGATGAAAATCTCTGCTTCTTATTGACATACAGAGTAGGAGAATATAATAACAAAGTTGTAACTGAATTTTTGTACTTTCAGATGTTTGGATTTCTTGTAATTTCCCCTTTGCTCTGAATTTCCTGCTTGCTTATTATATTTGCCAGCTGTAGCGTTCTTGTAAGGATTTTTTCCTTTAACGTATTTATATGTATTCACAAACTTCACTTTCATTAAGTGCAGTACCCTAGATGAATATTCAGTTGTAGGCATCATGAGTTCAGAGAAGATAGCAAAAGTGATTAGAAGGCTGTACGGATTGACTCACGAGGAAAGTTAACAGTCAAATACGTATAGCTTGGCTAAGCAGGAAGTTGGAACATGAAATTACAAGTGTTTGGTGTACACAGAAAAGATGTATGAGATTTGTATAGGGTAGTACACGAGATATGACTGTTAGCTGTGGTGGGGAAGAGTGTGAGAACAATTTATCTGAGTGTCAGGAAAAAAACCTGACAGACTGAATAAGCTGCAGAATAATCTTCCAAGGGTAGCAGTGAAGCCTTTATTGCATGGGGCATTTAAAACTAGACTAGGGTAACACTAAAAAATGTTCTGTATGTAACAGTACTGGTAGAGAGATTAACTAAATTAATTAATCTTTACATCTGAGTCTATTAATTCTGTTATTGAAAACATACTGAAGTAATATGTCCTTTTTTTTTTTAAATACAAAAGTAAAAATGGGAGACGGAGGAAAAAAGATGACATTTTATCAATTCTTTTCCAGCAATCTTCTTATTTCAAGTGTTAGCGCATAGATGAGGTTTATTCTGTTGTGACCTTCATCAGGACACTTTGGAGAAATAACAAGGGAAACTAACTTTGGGTAACAGATCATTTTTTTTCACAGCTGTTCTCAGTTATGTCTGCTAAACTATTTTGACTCTGTCAACTTGATTTATAAAACAGTAAGTTAAAAAAAGCTCAAAGTGTAGGTGGATGTAAGTGGGGTAATGATTTCTGGAATCTGGCTAAGACTATATGTTTAGAACAGAGATTAGGTAAGGAGTGGATTTCTCCAAGAAGGCCATTGAAATCTTTACATCTTCAGGAAGTTGGGTATGTAGGATATTTAAGAAAAGGATGGATATGTGGTTTGATTACATCCTATTGGGGCACGTACTGAAAAGCAGATCTTTGCAGATACTGGATATGAACTGGTCTGTCCTTTAGACCAGGGGAGGGGGACCTCCGGCCGCCGGGCCGTATACGGCCCCCGAAATCATTTGGTCCGGCCCTCAGGCGGGTCTCGCTTGGCGGTGGAAGTGTGGAGGGCGGGGCGCTGCTCTCGGGGCAGAGACGCCGCGCGGAGAGGCACCTGCCGCCCGCCAGGGGGTTAGGCACGCACGGCGGTGGCTGCCCCCTCGGCCCCGAGCCGCAGCGAGCACCCTGCTCCGCGCCCGGCACAGAGCGCCCTCGACAGGAATCACTGCGGTGGCAGCGGGGACAGGGCTGCGCCTCTCTTCAGATCAGCGGCTCCGCGCTGTGACCTTGGCCGGAGGCGCTGCGCCTTGGGAGCCCTCCAGCGCCGTGCGCCCTCCCCCGAGCGCCGCGGAGCTGCTCCCAGGCGGGGAGCCGGGTGGGAAACGGAAAGGGGGCCACACAGCCAGCGGTGCCCGGGGGGGGGGGGGCGATGTCGATGGGCGGCCCAGAGCGGATAAGAGCTGCAGGGCCAAACGAAGCTCCAGCCCAGATCCGGGGCCTCCCCTTCCCCCGCCACACCTCTGCCCTGCGGAGAAAGCAAGAAGGAGGGGAGAGCTCTCCCCAAAGCACGGCGCTCAGCCCGGGAGCTGCTGGACAGAAGGCAGGTCCCCTTGGGAGAGGACCCACTTTATGGGGGAGTGCCTAGTTGAGGTTGGTGCTGCTTGGAACAGGGGGTTGGACTAGATGACCTCCACCTTCCCCTCCCAGGAGTCGCGTCCGGAGCAGCGGGACCCAGCAGGCACCCCACGTAGGCCCGGGCGGGGCAGGGCGCAGGTGGCAGGAGATGGGCCGGGGGGGAGGCGGTGTGCAGATAGGTTTGGAGGGGTCAAAGGGGTGGGGGGGGGGAGGCTGGGCTGGGGTGCAGGCAAGGGGGCGGTGGGGGGGAGGCCAGGCTGGGTGGACGGGGAGGGGGGAGGAGCTGAGACCCCCCGCTGGCAGGAGCCTGCAGGGAAACTAAAGCCGCAGCGGGCTGAGCACTTAGCCCGCTGCCGCTTCTCTGCCCGCTGCCACTTTAGTTTCCCCGAGGCTCCTGCCAGCGGGGGTCTCAGCTCCCGTTGCCAGCCTGGGCTTCCGGGGGGGGGGGGGGGGGAGGGGATGCGGCCCGCAAATGACGTTCTAAATATCCAAATGGTCCTTGGCAGAAAAAAGGTTCCCCACCCCTGCTTTAGACCTTTAACCTTCTATTGGTTAGTGCTATACACAATATTTTTTTTATTTTTTTAAAAGCTCTGAACAGAACCTGATGGCTAGTCAGTCACTGCAAACCAAACACACTGGCTGTCGTCAGATCAATAACATGCTGATTAAAATCTGAATTAAAAGGAAAAATGCCCTGCACCTACATCAGTAGGTGGGGAAACTTGATGGGGCCAGTGGTGAAAGGGGGACAGTCCCAGCAGCAAGGGAGGAAGACACTCACCAAGGGACAATAGGTAGCTCTTCCCCCTGGGAGTCTCGGGCACCCAGTCGCCAGCTGGGGAAGAACGCTGCTGATTAGCCACCATTCCCCAGCTCCCAGATCCATTCCAGCAGGTCACACTACCCACCCAAACAGGAATGCGAGCGCTGCCTGATCGATGCTGTGAGTCTAGCCAATCACGTTTAAAAGGTCAGGAAAGAACCTTTTTTCCCATGGGCCAATTGGCAGAGGACCAGGGAGTATTTTGCCCTCTTCATGGCACCTTCAGGCCACAGTGAGTTGAGTAGGAGTATGCTTAGTACCTAACCAAGGTACTGAGGTGGAGTTGTTTATATCACAACTTGAAGCTGGTTCCAGTGTGGTTAAGGTAATAAAATGAATTGTTCCCAGAGGTAAAAGACTGGGATTTTGATATGGGCCTTGGCCTCATGATAGATTCAGACTTTGGGGGCCAAGGTCAGAACTTGTGGCTCTTGCTGGCTGAGGACCCCACCCTGCTGCATGTTTGGTCCCCTTCATGGGGTACTAGGACTCCGAGAGAGCGGAGTCTTGGGGGATAGGCTGAGAGCCAGCCCCATGTTACAGATTGTATGGTAATGAACCCTGTAACTCTGGCACCAATTATGGATTATACAGTAAGGAGCCCTATAATCTTCATACTGGAATCCATTAAATGCCCGGTCTAAGAGCATGTGGGTGATGGGCGGGTAGAACCCTGTGTTAGTTTAATAAAACCACTTAATTCATCATTTTGCCACTGTCCACATCAAACCATTATTGGCAATGACTACAAACTTAGACTAAAACCTTGAAAACACACACACAAGTAATCTTGTTAAATTCAGTGGGATGCGTATATTTTTCAGGTTTCAGGCTTTAGTTTGAGCGTGTTTATGGGGCTAAAGGGCCTTCATTTTGATTTTAATCAAAAGTTAAGAAGGAACCCAAACTAAATTGGATACAGATATGGAAAGCAGCTTTTCAGGTTATAAAGTGGCAGTGAGAAATTGACATCACTTATTTTGTGTGATGGCCCATCTACTGTGTTTTGATGCAATGGATGTGTGTATATCAGCCTCATTTTTGTTTTTTCTGACAAATTCTCAATAGTTTAATTGCCACTAAACTTTCTTCAGTCATTTATTTCTTTATCAAGATTGAAAGAACAGGATCATGGAATAGTTTTACAAAATTATGAGGTAGGTCTGTTGCAGATGGATCATGACTGAGGTTGCATTACAAATATATTTTGAACAAGCTGTGCCAGTGCCAACATTTTCTTACAAACTGATGAAATTCTCTCATTGGTATTAGCATTTTGAGACTACTTTAAATGTCATGTCCCCTGATAATCTGTTTGAAAATTCAGTGTTCAGATTCTATTGTTTGATAGTTCTCTTGATTACTGTGCTACACATTTAATAGAACTCTGCATAGGTGTAATACTAGGAGCAGTTTCCTGTCTGTCTTTAAAAGCCAAGCCAATATATTGGATATTGTATAAAGATAGTGTTCCTGAGGTACTTGTATTAACCATGCTTTATTTCTAAAATAAAAGGGCTTTATTCTTAGTAGGTAGCATGCTTTATACAAATATCTTTCTAGTGACTATTTGGTCTGGAATGTCAGAATTTTATTCAAAAGCTATTCATTTTTTGATGTTGCTTTAGTTTACTATATACATTATCCAGACTGGTTGTTCACAGTTGAATTGTTCTCTTTCTAGATGCTGATCGAGTGGATAGTACAACATTATTGGGTAAAGAATTATTTTATTATACAATTTTCATAAGTAATAACGAGTGAAGTCTAAAGTAAGAGTTAAGATGACATGATCACTGCAGAGCTTGCGATTTGGCTATGAAAATCTCTTTGATTTTGAAATGTGTGTTTTTCCCTAGTTTCCCCCCTCCCCCACAAGTTGCCTTAGTGGTAGATGACTGTCTTTCAATTTGCCATAAGGCAAACAATTGCTGCTAATCAGACTGATTTAACCTTTGTGCAGTCTTGGGCAGGTCTACATTCTGGCGGGGATCGATGCTGCGAGATCTATCGGGTCAATTTATCATGTCTAGGCGCAGGCAGAGTCAACGGGGAGCAGCCGCAGTCGACTCGCTGCCATGAAAAGTCGATCTAAGTATGTCAACTTCAGCTACACTCTTCTTGTAGCTGAAGTTGTGTATCTTAGATCCAATCACAAACAAGGACTAATACATGTAAACACACGGTATAAGGGAGTTAACATTGTTATAAAAACAACACTGCCAACTTAAAATTGGATTTCTGAGAATTCTTTAACTGCTATTGCTACAAATAACCCCTCTAATCTTTCAGTTGATTTTAGTAAAATTCTCCTGTTGGTTTACTTTGGACATTTTAAAGTACCTTGTGTTTAATTACTCATTTCCCATTATCTGTGTGGGTCTTTCATGCTCTAAGCAGAGAAAACATTTGAATTATAAAACCAGACATTGGCAGGGAGGCTTAGGGACAAGTGTAGGATCTAAAACTGTGGCATTAAACGAACTAGATTTCATGCTCATGTTAGTCACTAAACCTGTCTTTCAGAAGAGAGCAAAGGACAGTGAAAAACTGAAAAGTATGAAAACAAATCTTACCCCTGCTCCATATTGCACATTTGCTTATCTCCTTGTAATAACTTAACCAGCAACCCTATCCCACCAGCAAACTTAATACCCACCTTGCTCACACCTTGGAAATATCTTGTATGGTTCCTTAACACAGGCTAGTAGATTTCCAAGAAACAAGTCTCTAGGCTATGGGGAAAAGGATGTCCTGACTTTAAAAGGGCAGCCTCCCTCTTACACCCAGGAACGGAAGCAGGTGCCATGGTGCATAGCTCTAAGCAGGAATCCCTCCACTGACTATGGATCCCAGAGTTTTAAAGGGTGGTGTGCTCACTGCAGGAATGTGACTTGTCATACAATATCACTGCAAAATCAAAATTTTTATTCCTTCTGCTTTTCTTAGCCCAAACAGTGGTGGCCTACGTTAGGTGCTGGTGTCCAGTATAATGATGGAAATGTTCAAAGGTGGCTCAGGTCCAGAGGAATACCTCCCTCTGAGGAGGCTGTGGAGGGAATATTTAACATCCTCTGTCCAATGGTGCAAACATATATTATTGGTCACCATTATGTCCAATAAAGGTAAAATGTATTTAGCTAGTCATAACTTTTCCTTCTCCCTTGTCAGCCTGTACTCTGTGACCCATTACAACAGGGTTATTCCTTCCTCTCATCTAAGCAGAGGGTTTTTTTTTTTTTTAAAGCCACTCTAGTTTCACAATGTGTTGCCAGCAGGTAGAGCTGTTTAGACAACTGATTGCCTCTCTAATCCCCCAGCCAACTGCTCAAACTGAGAAGACAAACTATAAAATAATTGCTAAACACTATGAAAAACTATCCTGCTTAGAGAGAGCCAAGCTATGTAACCATTTGTTGTACAAATGGAAATGAAGACTTGCAGCAAAGCAGGATCATCTGAGGGAATCCCAAGATTTTTTCCATCTCTCTGCAGGAAAGATTGAGAGATTTCTCCTTCAACTGGAATTTAATGCAAATTAGGTGATGCCCTGAGTCATGGTCTTATCAGGTGGCCATTTCACAGCAGGAAAAGTTATAGGTAGGTAAGTAAACTACTTTTCTCCCCACTGGGCACCTGGCACTCTGTGGTCCATTACAACTGGGAAGTAAAACACATCTCCACGAATTAGAGGAAAACTTAAAACATTGAGTAAACTGAAAATAGTGGAAGTGCCAGTGTGTCACTAAGGTCCTATTGTTGCTTTGTCTCTGAATTTGGTTACAATTCACATGAAATCTTAAGAAGCCACCTTCTTAACTGCTTGGAACAATAGAAAGTAGTTCTGATGAGCTTCTTGGGACAGCCAGTTTCCTTTAATTGAATGAGGCCTATCTGAGCGCTCTCAGTGATATAGCAAGTAATCTTGTTTCCCATTTTGGAAATTCCATTTACAAATGAGGGAAATGTGTAAGAGTACAGAGGTGCATCCCAACCATGGACTGGTTTCCACAGTCAACTACTGCTATAGGAGTTCCTGGAAAGCAAATACTTGAGTTCCTAAAAGAAATGCAAATTGTGAAATCTTTCCATGGGCAACTAGACTAGAACCAGTGCCTGATAGAATGCCTAGAGGTAGGCCAGATCCCGACAGGGCCCAGAGGCACTCCTGAAAACTGATGAAGTAGGAGGAGTGGAGCAGCTGAAAGGTCTGGTCAGTGTACAGCTGTTCTTGGAGAGATGGGCTATCAGCAAGTTATCTATGTTGTAGACTGGTCATCAACTGTAGCACAAGGAAAATATGGAGAAAAATCTCAGTAAGGCCTGAACTCCATTTAACAGTATACAAGGCCCACTACTACATGATTTCCTATCTGTACTGTAATTGTTCTTCAGTATGTGCTGTGGTGCACAGGTATTCCACTGAGATGTGTGTTCACCTAGCTCCACAAAGCCAGCTAACTTTACATAGCCGTTCTTGTAGAGGTGGCACTTGTGCCCTCTGGCCTTTTGTCCCTCCCTTGGCTATATAAGGGTAGTGTAGCCTCAAATCCCTTCATTTCCTTTGCACTAAATGTGAAGAATAGAGACCTGTAGCAGGGTGTCGACTCACCCCCGCAGCGCCTCCTGCTGGTCCGTCCGGGAATTAGCTCAGTCCAGTGTCCAGAGCACCCTCTGAAGGCTGATGTCCTGCTTGCTGCTGGCCCCGTGTCCCTCCCAGACCCCAATGCCCTCTTACCAAGGGTGCTGCACCTCTGCAGTACCCTCACAGTCTCAGGGTCTCCCCTCCCTGGGGAACCCTCCTCCCACTATCCCCACCTTGCCTCAGTCTAGGCAACTGCCAGTCACCACTTGCCCCTGTTCTCTGAGGCAGACTGTAGTATCATTGCCACTCATCACTGGCAAAGAGGGTTGGGCCTATTGCTCTGCTTCTGTAGTCCTAGGCTGCCTCCTGCAACCCTAGTACCCCTGGTTGGGCCTTCCCCTAGGCCCTGCAGCCTGGGGCTTTCTAGGCTGGAGCTTGCCCAGCTCCTTCTGCCTTACCCCAGCCCTGCTTCCCTCGAGGTAGTCTGTCAAGCTTACCCAGCAGCCAAGTCTGCCCAGCTAGAGGAGACTGTCTCTCTCAGTCCCCTGCCTCTGAGCCTTTTTATAAGGGCCAGCTAGAGTTTGGGGTGTCCAGCTGAGCCAATTCCCCCAATCAGACCAGCTTTTCCCTACTCAGCCTGGGAGCTGCTTGCCCCCAGCCACAGCCCTTCCTAGGGCTGTTTTAAGCCACTTTCTGCTGAAGTGGGGCAGCTGCCCCACTACAAGACCCCAATGCAGAGGGGACAAAGTTGGGTCATGGTCTATACATCTGCACCCACATATAGAATGACAGCTGCCATACAGGAAGTAACCATTTTTTGTTCAAGTGGCTGCGGACATGTATTACTTTCAGGTGACTAGCAAGTCATACTTGCAGGAGGTGGGCTCAGAGTCTACCTAAACAGCATCTGCAGAACTGTCCTCCCAAAGTTTTCATCTGACCTGGAAGCTGCTATTATAGTATAATGGTTTGTAAACCTGTATATGTAGGACCACATATTTGCAAATATCCAAATTTGAAATGTCACTTGATCCCTTGTTGAATGAGCCTGCAGAGTTTTCAGGGTGTGGCTAGAGCTACTCAGTAAACTGTATTAATGCAAGTTACCTATGTGGAGATCTGTACTGGTGCTGGCTGATCTTTCATCATAACTGGAAAAAGAAATGAAAAGCTGATGGTGATTGAAAAAAGCTTAGTCCTTGCCAGATAAGAAGGCAGACACCATTTCATGGCTAATGTATGAAGCCATTGTTCCTTAGGATTGGAATGTGGCTTGGGAAAGAATAGGGGTAGGTAAATAACTTCAGTTTAGGTGAAATTGCCAAACCACTTTTGATGTAATAACTTCCATTGTGGTATCAAGGAAATTTAATCTGTGTAAAAATAAATGTACAGGTGCTGTCAGGGTTGCCTCCCCACTCTGAACTCTAGGGTAAAGATGTGGGGACCTGCATAAAAAAAACAACAAACCCCCAAGCTTATTTTCCCAGCTTAGGTTAAAACTTTTTTCCCAGAACACAAACTTCTCCTGTGTCTGGACTTGGTTCACTGCCATCACCAAACTAAGCCCACAAAACAATGGGTTTGGGTAGTTTGGGACCCTTCCTTTAAACCCCTCCCCCTTCCCCCAAAAAAACCTCTCCACTTTACCTGGGAGAGGCTTGAGGAGGAAAAAAAAACAAACCCTCACTTTTCCTGTGAGACTTTTCCTGATTCAAAGCCTGAATCTACACAATGGAAAACAAGCAGTCAGATCCTTAAAAGAAAGATTTTAATTAAAGGAAAAGAAAGGAATAAATTCCTTGTACAGAAATAAATAGAAAAAACCCACTTGCATCACAAAGGACTAACCCCTCCCTAGGGATTCTCCTTCTGCTGAAGCTTAAAAGTATAAGAAACACAGCTAATTTCCACACTGGATAATTTATCAAGTGATACAGTTCAAGCATACAATTCACTTATTGCTGAACTTGACTTGTTAGAAGATTATAGATGGGTAGAGTAAAAGACATGGGTGTGGATCATCCCATAGCCGGAGAAGAACAGAACAGAGAGAGAAACCGAAACTAAAACTGTCTTCGAGGTTGATTAGCATATCCAGTTCCTATTCGTCCCTATCCCCCTCAGGTTACCTTTAGCTTAACCCCTTACAGGTAAACAGTAATTCTAGGCTACTTTATACTTACGACAGGTGCCCTGCCATAAGGGCCAGGATTTCACTTTTATGGAAGATATTGCAACAAGACTTCCACTGCTTGCATCCAACGAAGTGGGTATTAGCCCACGAAAGCTCATGCTTCAAAACTTTATAGTTAGTCTTTAAGGTGCCACAGGACTCTTTGTTACCTCTGCTATTCCAGACTAACACGGCTACCTCTCTGATTCTTGCAACAAGAAAAGCAGTCTTCTGGGAAAGAAGGGACAAGGAGATGGAGACAGATCTGTGAAGGAAGCCAATCCACTATTAAGATCCTATAAAGGAACTAATTCCTTCCCTAGTGGGAACAGGTAGATATCATCCTTCAGAAATCTTCCTGCTATAGGATCAGAGAACCAGTTCTGCTTGGAGAGGATGGGAAACTGAGATTGCTGCCAAATGAATCCATAACAAGCTAAGAGCTAGCCCTGAAGACGTTGAACGTGACAAGTAGTCCAACATGCCCTGAATGGGAGCTGACCTGGGGTAGCCTGATCTATAGCTTATGAATACAAATTCCCAGTTTCACTTTGTGGGTTGATAGGTTCATGTCCCAAGATCGGGCCCAGTATTTTGAAAATTATTATATAGTTGGGCACCACGATGTGCACAGTTGCAACACTCACACTATAGGAACTCTTTTTATATTTACAAGTGTATTAATACATTTAGCAAAGTCCTACGCACTCTCAGTAAGGTAAATAGAGATAATACAGAAAGTACATCTGAACAGTCCCACACTCATCTCTTGCAGAGCAACCTGAAATACTAGCTAGTACTTTCCTTGCCACCAAAACCTTCTTCACCCGTCGCCATCATTCTGGATCCTCCCAATGGCTATATCTCTCTCTCCTACTGCACCTCAGGTCGGGATGCAGTAGGAGGGGGCTCCCTTTCCTGGAGCTGAAGATTGCAGAATGACCAGCAGTTTCTGGACATTCATGTGGATAAACACAATTTGGATACACAAAGCTGCAGACCTCCTGACAAGCTGCCTCTGGAACTGCAAAAGATGGGTCAGGGACCATGAATCATCAGGCGAAGAGTATAATGGGGTAGAGGAATAGGAACCCCTTCCTGAGTTAATGGTTGTTCCTCCTGCTGTATGAGATTCTGTTTTAAATGCACATCTCAGGCCACCTGAGTCCTGTTTAAAGGAGCAACCTTTCTAGACATGACATACCGAACAGCATGTGAGGGGTGTGTGTGTTCATTATTGGGAATAGCTACCTCACAGCGACAGTGCTTTTAAATCCTGGTGAGGGCACAGTACTATACAACACACAGACTAAAGCTAGCTAACTCTAGGGCCCTAACTGATTAAAAATAATCAATCTAAAAACATGAAGAAAAACAGGAAGCTCTGACTAGCTGCAGGAGGTTAGACAGCATTGGGGGAAGAGGAAGGAATGGCACAATCATTTCTACAGCTAGGGTGAGGGGCTATGGGCTATCCAGTGTAAGTGTCACTCCTAGAGCGGCAGTTCTCAAACTTTTTGTTGTGGCGGCCCTTTTTCTCTTCTCTGCGGGCCGCCGTGACCCATGTTGTGTGTCCGCCAAATAGAATGTTTCCGCTTTCGGTGGCATTTCAGTGGATACTCTGTGCTTTAGAGTGTCTGCCGAAAAGCTGCCAAAACCAGAAACATTCACTTCAGCGGCTTTTCTAAGGACACACTGAAGCGCACAGCATGGCCGCCGAAATGCCGCCGAAAGCGGAAGCGTTCTATTCGGTGGCACTTCAGCGGTACAGGGAGCTTGCGACCCCCCGAGAATCTGCCTGCTACCCCCCAGGGGGTTGTGACCCCCAGTTTGAGAACCACTGTAGAGGTACTGCTAAGTAACACTGACTTGGGTGTGCTGAGTGCATGCACCCTACATGGAATACATGTCTACAACCACTGCAGTCTGGACAAAAACAACCCTGGGTGCAACTTGTCCTGTCTCTTTCCCACCAGGAAGAACACCCAAAACAAATTACTGAGGAAAAAGTAACAGTAGCCTTCCCTGACTGCTTTCTAGTTCAGGGAAAGGTGGGAAGATAAGATGGGTGCAGCAGGAGAGCTTGAAAAATGAATGGAGTAAGACTTTTAAAAAGTCTTCATTTGATACTCTCTCAAAATTTGATTTGGAAGGCTTGAAAATGAGCTAGACCTGCCTCCGGCTGCTTACAGGGCACAGCTCGATTTCAGAACAGGTAGGAACTAGCCTGCCTTAGCCAGGCAGCACCACTGATGGGACTTTTAATGGCCCGGTTGGCTGGGCTGATCAGAGCTGCCATGACCCAGAGCTTTACATTCCGCAATCCAGTACTGGGTTGTGACCTGCAGTTTGAAAACCACTCGCCTAGAGAAACTACCTGCTAAAGTGGAGGTGAAATAGTGGGGAGTTGGGAGGTAATCAGTTCTCTGAACAACTCCACCTACTAGCAGTACATTGTAAAGCAACAGATGTTTTTAAAGCCTTGCTTGGAGGTTGAGAATAACCCAGCTGTAGTGGATGAAAGAGCACCAATTGTTCACAAGCCAAAGGAGTACAGTGTCACTCACTGCACAACAGAAGTCAAGATCTTTGGTTACAAAACCCAAATACAAGAGCTTCCAGATGGACCAGTACTACTTGTTTGTAGCTTAATAGGTGATGCTTGAAACAATGTGCTTAAAATAAATTTTAATATGGCTGTGTATATTTTTTAATCAGTTGTATCTGTTTTGCAGGGACTTCATGTGTGGACTGTGCAAAGAGAAAGTTAGGAGAAAATGACATGGATGTTTCTAAGAGAGTCAAACAATCAGATAATGGTATTCTCACCCCTAATAAATAAAATCTTAAAACTCCAAGGTGCTTAAAAATGATCTCTGAAAAGTTTTCAGAGCTAATTTATTTCCAGGATTAAAGTGGATTAAAAAGTTCAAAATTGCTCAATACATTTCTAGGGGGTGTAAGTAGTTGCAGGGCAGTTTAAATACTAACTGGATTAGGTCATTGGCAGATGGCTGCTACTCCTTGTACAGCCCATTTATTGCAAATCTATGAGTGACTTATTTACAACTTTTTGTTGTTGTTGTTCTCATCAGTTTGATACCTCTGCTGGTGACCGTGTGGGTATTGTAAAGAAGTTTGAAACCCAAGGGCAGGATTGCCAGAGGGGGAAGCAGAGAACTGGGCTCTCACTACTCCAGAGTTTCACTGACTTTCTCTACCTGGCATTAACTGTAACAAGCCTGCTTCCTGGCAACAACAACTTGGAATGGCATTAAGAGTTTATCTTCACACACTGTAGTCGGCTGCTGCTCTTAGCAGTTTTTTTCTCTCTCCCCAAGTGAACTATTCTCAATATCACTAGTCCCAGTCAAGAGCAGGGAGTAACTGGGGGTAGAAAGTGAGCTAAACACTGTTAGAAACTAACATTCTGACTAACCTAAGGTTAAAGTAAAAGTTTGAAAAATAGACAAGGATTCATTTCCACACCAAAGGCAGAAAAAGGCAGTGTTAAGTATACCTAAACTAAGAAGAGAAGGCTGGGGTTCAAACGCTTGAAAGTACAACTGGCACAGCCTGTAAAACACATTTTAAGTAGAAAGTAAGATTGAAATTAATTTATTTTTAAGAACTGCAAACAAGGGTCGCACATTGTGTGTTTGTCGTCATTCGAACAATTTCCTTGCGTATTTTATTTCTTCCCCCTCCCCCTCCTTTTCATCCACCTTTTTATGCCTGGTTCCTCTTCCAAGCTGCTCTATGTGGACGTGCCCCAACCTTTGACTGGGTCAGTTAAGCTCCATCTGTCCAGACGTAAGCAGCTTTGTGCTGATAGCCAGGATCTGAACCTTAAACTGTAAGCTCCTTGGAGCATGCACCATCTTCATGTTTTCTAGAGCACAAATACCTGATCTCTACAACTGTACTATGAATATTTCAGTTTTCACTTGACATCTTTTAGTATCAATTAACATTGGGGGAAATGAGGATATAAGTGAAAATTGCCAACAGCAGCACCCAGGCTGGTCGTTATTAACTGGGATTCACTTCACTACATACTATACATTGGAATGAAAATATTTCAGTTTGTTTGAAGGACAGGAAATGCTTTTGGTATTTCAAGTAGTGATTACAGGGAGGTTTTCATTGCTGCATAGTTAAAGCAGTCCACTATCTAATTATGTGCAGTAGAGAGCTGCTACAAACCCCAGCTCATCAAGGTTTTAACCACTTCCACTGCAGTCAATGTGACTATTCCATATGCTTGAAGTAAAACATGCTTAAGACCCTTGCTGAACCCGGTCCTTAGACTACCAAATTTAAATTCTATATTGAGAGCTTGGATTTTTATGAGGGGGTGTCCTGTAAAACTTATTAGTTTCCCCCAAAATTGTGTTGCCCTGGAGCAAAACAAATTCTTTAAATGAAATTTTAAAGTATTGCTGATTAAAGAAATATTAATGTTTGCATCAGTCAGCTACTGATGACTGATTTAAGTGGCTGGATTAGGCTGTCATTTTTGCATCCACTTTCCTGAGGCTGCTGTGAGCACAGTGTAGTTTTGAGGTTTTTTAACACAGCAGTCATAGGTTAAAATTACTGCAATAAATTTTTATTGAACTCTATTCTATGGTATTTTTATGGCCCCTATCACCATAGTATCTAAGCATCTCATCCATTCAGTTCGTTCCTCAGATATAATCTATTTAACTTGTCTTTTAGTTTTCCCATGAGCAACGCTATATAACTGCCTTCCCACTTCACGTGCACACACATTTAAACTTAGGATCGATTTGATGTGAAGTGTTTTTAAATCACAAGTAAATTTAATTTTGCTTTTTTAAAAACAGGTAGCACTGGACTCTTCAAGTCTAAATACTATGGAAAATTGCAACTTGTAAAATAGCCATTCTTACCTGTAGTGCCATACAATTGCACTGTGAAATATGCACATTGCAGTAGTGATGGGATCTCTTACAATTCAGTGCATGTACATTAAAAGCAGAATTGCTGTATACATTATGGTTGTGTGAGGGATTTCTTCAACATGTATTCTACTGCCAGGAAGCTACTTGGCAATGAATGGCAAACATGGCCATGTAATATTGGGCTAGCCTCTTTCATCAGTTTCTGGGCCTCACAGAATATGGCACAAGGAAGCTCTGGATTCAGTTTCAGGAGAAATGGAAGATCGGTCTTTTAGAAGTGTTGGAAACAGAAAATAATTCTCCTTCCCTAAGGGTAGTCCTAATATATACAGTTTAAAAAAAATTAAGCTACTAGAACTTGTATCTTTATATTTAACCTAACCACATCTGAAACCTTGTAGTGAGACTCTTCCGGACAAAAAATAAAAATGCTGTACATGTCAAGATTTTTTGCAACATTTTAATTCTCAATATTTTAACACTGAAATTATCTTTAACAGCTATGAGGTTTGTGTTTTTTGACAGCAGTCATATGAATTTAACATAACATCCATATTCAAAAAGTTAATCATTCATCAGTGTTTATATTAATGGGGCCCAATAGTTTACATTAATGGTACCCAACAAGAACATACTTAAAGAGATTAGGCACTAGCCACTAGAATTTAGCAATTTCAGTAATGTCTTTCAAAAGCTTATTTTGAATTTGTAACAACAGAAACCTGTGCTCCATAAAACCCTAAACAAAATTAGGTCAATTAATGCAATCATTCATTCTTCTCCAAATTCTAAGAAATGGCTTTGTGGGTTATGAAGCTAAATTCTTTGACTTCTGTATAAGAATATTTAAAAGCAATATTCAAAAAGCTTACAAATTTGTCAAAGGTGGCTGTAGAAATCAGAATTTTGTTATTCAAAGATGGCCCTGAAACTTTCACGTTTTATTCCAATGTGGAACTGTGTCTGTGCTTCTCTCTTCGTTCATTGTCATCAATGTCTGGATACACAGTAAGATCCAGAGTCAGTACCTGACTAAACATGTAATCATCTTGCTGAAAGGAGGAAGAATCAAATCAGTTTACAAGCATATATATTCAAAATAAGCATTACCTATAAGATGATGCAGTTACCAGAAGGACCACTTAACTATACATAGCTTGTTCTGGAAAGCTGTTAAACACTTACTACTGATTGTTCCTGAATGGCAAATAATGCATTTGAACCACCCAGCTCTTGATACAGTTATTAGAGATTATATTTTTTAAATGAACATTGGGGGGGAGGGGGGAGGAGTGTCATCATTCCTTAGGAAATAATTGTCTGTAGCTGGAATTTTTAATAGTAGTTTAATTGCCATATGAAGTTAATTTGATTGAAATCAAGATAGAATAATAATAATAAAGATTATTTGTACCTCTGGACAGACTCCAATTAATGCATCTGCTCTGGAATAAAACTCCTCCTTTAGAGAAATAACTATCATCTGACACTGTTCCTGTGCCTGCTCTTTGATGAAGCTTGATACCTTTGGAGAAAAGCCTCAAATTTTAGGATAAGTGGGTTCTGTCAGATTTAAATCACAACGGATTAGGGAACAATGGGAAAAGGAATGAACTACTCAGCAGATAAATTCTATGAAATGGGCAGGATAAAAGGGGGAATATAAGTGGCCAAGACAGACACTACATGATATAGGTTCACAGTATGATGCCATAGCTTTAGCCCTTTTAAAAATATATGAAAACAATTCACTTTATAAATGTGAAATTTCTAAAGGTAAGGCATTTAACCTGACAATGCTTTTAAGTTAGGTGGATTTCCATGTGTAAGCCATACATTTTACGGCGTGTTACCACTGTACTACATAATGTGATGCAGATTACAAATGCATATTACTGTTGTACTGTTTTATGTGGCAGAAAATGTTTGACTAGCTGTAAAATGTTACTGCATAGAGCTAAAATTTATAACTTGAGGTGAATGAAGACAGATTACCACAACAGAAGATAAAATCCTAAATGAAAATTAGAAGCTACCTTTTTGAATCACAATTCTATGTGTACATTTTTATCCGCTATGTCATAAGTTGGCATAGTTGTTGAAATTATTTTGAACTGAAGATTTTAAAACCTGACTAGTTTTCAAGTTGACTGACCGTAATCCATTCTGAAACTAACTTTTATAAGGAGTTAGTATTATGCACACTTAAAGTTCAGGGAAGTTTTTTCTTTCAATTTTCAGTTTAAAGCCCTCTAGCCTTATTAGAGCAGAAGATCTCCAAGAAATTGCTACTAACCAGACCTTCCCCAAACTCTTTGGATCCCAATAAGTTCTTTACATATACTAATCTGTTCATATGCAAAAAGTACATGCAGTATTTATTAAGCATATTTTTTCTATTTCCAAACAACACTACTTTCTGTAACTTGAAAACTCAAAACACTGGCAAATATATAAAGTTCCCTTCATTTGAAAGTGTCAGGTCTTTCCCATGGCAGATAAGATCACCATTAGAGTTGAAGAAATTGAAGCAATGAGAAGAGTTCGAGTAGACCTCAGTATTGATACAAAATAATTATTAATACATTATTTTACATTAGAATCTTGAATTTGCTCTTACTCAATTTTGCAACAATTATTTTCATATACTTGCCTATAGAATGATAGTTCCCAGGCTTAGGTTTGGTGGGTTTTTGGGTTGCTTATTATATGAAATTATTACATTGTTATTAGGGCCCTATCAAATTCACAGTCCACTCTGGTCAATTTCACGGTCATAGGATTTTAAAAATTGCAATTTTCATAATTTCAACTATTTAAATCTAAAATTTCACGGTGTTGTAATTGTAGGGAGCCTGATGCAAAAAGGTGTTGTGGGAAGGTCACAATGTTATTGTAGGGGGAGTTGCAAGTACTGCTACCATTACTTCTGTGCTACTGTTGGTAGCGGCACTGCCTTCAGAGCTAGGCAACTGAAAAGCACTCACTCCTGGCCAGGACGCCAGCTCTGAAGGCAGAGCTGCCATCAACAGCAGCGCATAAGTAAGTATGGCAAGATATGGTATTGTCACCCTTCTGCACTGCTGTTACTGGGGCACTGGCTTCAGAGCTAGGTGCCTGGCCAATGGCCGCTGTTCTCCAGCTGCCCAGCTCTGAAGGCAGGATAGATTAAAGGACAGCAATACTGCAACCCCCCTAAAATAACCTAGTGACCCCCCTGCAACTTCCTTTTGGGTCAGGACCCCCAATTTGAGAAATGTTGGTTTTCCCCACGAACTGTGTATAGCATAGGTTAAAAGCACACAAAAGATCAGATTTCACGTGGGGGAGACCAGACTGCCCAGTCCCTGATGCATTTTTCATAGTCGTTAATTTTGTAGGACCCTAACTATTATTAAAGAAATTCCTAGGAAGTCTCTGCTTTTTGCCAAGCAGTGAAAGGCACCAAGTGTCAAAGAGGATGACACTTCATTAGTCATAATTCCGTATTTACCTCCCAGAAAGTTTACACTGACTGCTGAATGCAGCTGAACTTCTGTTTTGCTTTAATATTCTACATTATTTTCTTTTATGCTACATTTCCCAACATGTATGAAAGTGTTATTGTGACTGCTGCTCTGCAGAAAATATTTGATGATAATTCATTGAAAGCTGTAAAACGTACTACAAATGATAGGTTATAAATCTAGGGAAGTATCTGATCAAAAGGCAGACAACCAACGAGCATCTTCTCAAAGTACAGCATGCTGCTCTGGTACAGACATGATCTTTATCACAAGAAAACAAACTGAAAAATTTTATAAAGAGATGTGGTTGTGTAAGCGAATGTGAGGATGTTTTCTATTCAGGATATTCCAAAGTGGAGTGATGATTAGGATGTGGTGTTATAGCTATAAACAAAGTCATAAAGTAGATCTATTTATCCTCTTCTTTCATTTTAAACTCTCAAAAGAATTCTAAAAACATCCTTATTGACACAGATTTCTTTTATAAACAAGCTAAAGTATTTATTCTTCAAGAGGAGAACATTTATGGTTACAGAAGAGATAGATTACTTTTATCATCTCTCCTCTGAAACCTTTTTTGTCTCAAATGCCTAAAATCGTTTTAGCTTCTTTTGAGATTTGTATTTGTAAATACTTTGTATCTAAATGCAAACCTTCATAGAATATGAAAGGGTAGCTCATCTGTATAGCCAAATAAAAGATCTTAGGTATATTTAGAATATAGAGGTGAAATATAAATATTAATGTTGTAAAACAGGGGCTACAGGCCCCAGGCCTGTAATGTATTCAGCTTAGCCACATAAGGTCTCAGGCCTGAAACAGGCTGGCATGACTAGTTAAGTGAAAGATAACCCAGTTAAGACCCATGACAATAATCTTAACTCTAACATACCTGTGTGCATGTGCAGACCAATGGGCACCACTCACTAAAAAATTCCAGACAGTCCCACAGTGCAGATGAGTACCCACTTGTGGAATACACATAGGAACCATCACTCAAAAAATTCTTAAATTTGTCCCTCATACAGTTTGTGTTCATTTATGCCAATAGAGAATAACTGAACTTTTTTCTTTGTCCCAGCCTCCCTAAATTAAACGACCATCCTGCAAAAGTAAACCACTGTGTCATTAGATTATCTGTATATTAATTTCAGAGAACAGAAGGAATAACTTACTTTGCCAATGTTTGTGTTATCCAGTGCAGCATCCACTTCATCCAAAATAAAGAAAGGGGCAGGGCGGAAACTTAAAAATAAGAGAGTCAATTACTTTTATACAGATATACTAATATTTTTGGGTTTGGGTTTGTCCCATAAAATTTTGACCAAGAAATAGTAATGTCAAGAACGACATAGGAATGTAAAATATGTTTTTAGACATACATTTTAAAAATGGCTTCTGAAAATAGTATGCTACATTTGTTTCCACATCACCGATGCTCAATGATCATTAAAAAGATGGTACTGTAAAATTTATTTCACCATATTACCTGTGAATTGCAAACACAAGAGCCAGTGCTGCCACAGATTTTTCACCTCCTGACAAGTTGTCCATTGGCATAAAGCGTTTTCCAGGAGCCACACAGTTATAGCTAATGCCTTCTAGATATGGTTCCTCCGGGTTCTCGGGACTGAGAAATGCCTAAAACACACATGGCCCAATATTTAGTTAATACTGAAAAATAGGAAATGTTTAGCTTAAGATTGCTATTGTTTGTATTTTAAAGTTAAAATTTGACATTTTGGATGATTTGTAGTGAATAACTGCATTTGTAGTTAAGAGAGATTGCT
Organism: Sternotherus odoratus; assembly: GCA_032164245.1. NCBI lineage: Eukaryota > Metazoa > Chordata > Testudines > Kinosternidae > Sternotherus > Sternotherus odoratus. The sequence goes on from JAVMKO010000001.1 coordinate 108,753,400, forward strand.
AAAAATAACGAGTACTTGTGACACCTCAGAGACTAACAAATTTATTTCGGCATAAGCTTTCATGGGCTAAAACCCACTTCATCAGATGTATGGAATGGAAAATACAGTAGGCAGGTATATATACACAGTACATGAAAAGATGGGAGTTGCCGTACCAAGTGGGGGATCAGTGCTAACGAGACAATTCAATGAAAGTGGAAGTGAGCTATTCTCAACATTAGAATATCAAGGGAGGAAAAATCACTTCTGTAGTGGTAATGAGGCAATTGTAATTAGGGTGGCCCATTTCAAACAGTTGACAAGAAGGTGTGAGTAACAGTATGGGGAAATCAGTTTTTGTAGTGACCCAGCAGGATCTAATTTGATTGTGTCCAGTTTGCAAATTAATTCCAGTTCTTCAGTTTCTCATTGGAATCTGTTTTTGAAGTTTTTTGTTGAAGAATTGCCACTTTTAAGTCTGTTATTGAGTGTCCAGGGAGATTGACGTGTTTTCCAACTGGTTTTTGAATGTCATAATTCTTGATGTCTGATTTGTGTTCATTTATTCTTTAGCACAGAGACTGTTCTTCTACCTAAATGTCTCCACTCCAAGTAGGTTTTCTATTCTGTGGTTTTGCAACTTTGTTCAGTGCTTAATAAAATAAAAAATGACCTATTAATATAGTATCCAACTGAATATCCGATACCTAATTAGCTTTATCTCAAATAATTCAGTTGGCAAAAGATCCTCTTGCTTCACTTCATCACCTCATGGGAATACCAGGTGCTGTAGGCTTGGCGTGGGGCTAGCAACTCCACCCCGTAAGGGAACCAATTGCTACTGAAACACCAACACCAGTTGGTAGCCCATACCCCGGCTGGGGGTTGACCGGCAAAGAGAGAGATACAATTAAACTCTCACGCTCTCTTTGAGGGAGTGTGGGAAATGTGTCTGTGGTATAGAGCAAAACTTGAACTCATTTGGAAAAATACTTAAAAATTTGCTGAACTTGATGTGCACAAATTGTGTGGGAGATTTCCTATAATTTACTTTGGAAAACTAGTAATGTTTTTCTTTTAGAAGTTTCAGAAGTACATGCTGAATGACTGATGGGGAGTTAATATAGAGAAGCAATTGTTCTATAGTTCTTTATAAATAAATATACTGATATGAACTGGGTATGTGTAAGAGTATTTCCCCCCCTATTTATTTAGAGAAATGTAGGGAGTGTTAAAACAAAAATGCTAGGGTCCAGATATTTAAAATAGTCTTGTTAAAGTGGCTATATGGACACTTACTATACCCACTACTAGATCTGTGAACCAATATTATTTCCTTTAAAAACCAAAATTAGTGAATATATTTTATGCATCCTTTATGATATTCCAGAAGTCTAAAATCAAATAAACTCCCAAAAGAGTGAACACATTAGTTCATCCTCTTGTACAAAAGAAAGCTGCAGGTAAGTGTAGACTGGTAGATACCATCTTTTTTTCACTTCATATAATTGTGATTCTTCTAATGATCTTTATCTTTTAGTCAGTTTGCATAAATTTCATATCCAAGACTGAAACCAGAACATATCTTTGGAGAGTTAAAAAAAGTGAATTAATTCTACTGTTCTACTTAATGAAACTTTCACTATTTTATTATTCAAATTACCAACTAAGGGAAAGTAAGCTAGTAAACGTTTTAAAAACCAAGTACTTGAAAACATTACACACCTGAGCACAACTGTTTCTGCAGAGTTTCTTGTAGATCTGATCAATAGCTACTGAGACATGCTCAAAGCACTGGCTGAATCGTTCATATCTTCTTTTTTTCATCTGTTCAAATTCTTGCCTACATATCCTGGCTTCCCTTCTGCTGGCCTCAAAAGCTATGAAAGAATAATTGAACTGACTTTAGTTTTGCAGAAAGTGCTCAATAATAAGCTTAAATTTAGTTTAATTCTCTTAGTAATCCATTTCTTAGTTAATGAGCATTTTACTAAAGCAATTTGTTTTGCAAAATAAACAGAAAACAGATTCAGTGTATATATGAGCAACATGGCAATGTCTTAAGTTTGCTCACAGAGCTCAGTTACCAAAACTGAAAACCTAGAAATTTATTTGGATATTTCCAGTTTTCCCTACACAAGACCAGCCTGATGTATGAAGAGAAGGAGCTCTGCCTGAGCACAGGTTGTTTACAGTTGTATATTTAGATTGGGTAAAGTCTATGACAGTTTTTAAGGCTATATTTAGGTGTGGCAGTGGAATTCCTTGCACTTGCAGTAGTGTGCTACTTACAGCACACCACTAATTTTGCAGTAATGTTGGTGTTTGAGCTCAAGAAAAGATATGGTAACTATTACATGGATTGCTTTTTCTGAGGAAATTAGTAAAAAAATTCTTAGCAAATCAGTCATCTCTGAAATTTAATAAACCCTTTTATCAAGGAATATACTATATTTTGCTTATAAAGATATTTTTGGTGAAGATACAAACAGAATTAATGATGGAACACAAAGCTTTAAAGAAATAATTTGGAATAAGATGCAACATTTTATAAATAAGATTATTAATATGAAATGGCCATATAAAAGTGGAACTAAGGAAAAACACAGGACCCTTAGTAGTAAGGAATAAAAAAACCCAACTAGGAATAACAACAAACAACAACAACAAACTAGGGCAACTAGTTTCAGCATAAGGTTTATGCAGGATGTAAAACTTTCACAGAAATGATTAATAATAAGGAAGATTCAGTGTTACCATCTACTGTTTCTTGGAACTTGTCCTTAGCAGTCTGCAGTTTCTCCAGTGCTCTTAGGTTTGGTGCAGTTGTTTTGAATAAAACATTTTCTTTGGATACTATTTGCTGCTGCAGTCGTGTCAGATGAGCCTCAATCTCTTTATCAGACTGTAGGTCCTAAGCAGAAGACAAAAAGTTATAAAAGGGGATTAATTGCCAACAGAATCAGCAGGCTCCCAGACAAGAGGGCCTTATACAAACTGGTTCACCACAGATGGAAAAATACCACGGTCCCTTACGTCAGGACACAATAAGCAGTAGCAGCAGCTGAACAGACCGTGGCAATAGCCAGGAATAATCTTAACATTAAAAAAAAAAAGCCCCACATAATTTGAACTGAAATAAAATGGCCAGGAAGCATGGTGAAAGGCCTCTCTCTGCCTTGAGAAAACCTTTTAAACCAATTCCATCTGGCAGCATGACACCTCCTAGCAGAGAGGTCTGGTCTCTTAATATTCTGCCTTGAATTCCTTAGACAGGCCAAGACATCCCATCATGTAAGGCTTAAGCCAAATAGTTCTGTTGTTATGTGAAGCAACTTGAGTTCCGGGTGATCTACCCTGCCATTCTGCTGGAGAAGAAGAATGTCCTTAGCTCTATTTGAAGAGCTAGGTAGAATCTTTAGCCCTCAGAACCAATTTTGATTGTTCCTGATCATCTTTATAAAATACCTTTACAAAACAATGACCAACTCCTTTGAGCCTGGTATTTTAAAACAGACTGGGGTAAGGATTAGCAGCCACATTGCTTGTGCATGGGGAGAATTTTTTAGGAGAAGCCCTTCCAGACTCACTACAACAGTTCTTGCAGTAGCAAGTTGTGGAAAAGTTTTTTGGTCCTAGGGCAAGGCTTTGAAGGTATTTCACTTTTGCCTGAGCACATTTCCCTGAGACATAAAACATCCTTTTTGTGCCGATGTACAGAAGGGAATATGGCAGGACAAGAAAAGTATCTTAACTCTTATCAACAGATTGGTCATCTTGAACAAGAACTTAAAAAAGACAGCATGCATATTACACTCAATGATCTAAGCCACTCCACTTAACTATTTACAACTTTTTCATGAAAATTAACATGATGGAGAAAGGGAAAGACTGGTTCTAAAACCTTCCCAGAAGATGAACAGATGATCCAAAGGACTGTTACAGAAGCCAGGATATTTATATCCTTGGTCTATAGCTACAGCTCTCAACCTTTCCAGACTATTGTATCCCTTTCAGGAGTTGGATTTGTCTTGCATACCCCTAAGTTTCACCTCACTTAAGAACTACTTAGCTTACAAAATCAGATGTAAAAATATGAAAGTGTCTCAGTATGCTATTACTGAAAAATTACTCTCTCATTTTTACCATATCATTATATATCAATTTAAATGTAAATATTGTACTTACATTTCAGTGTATACTATATAGAGCTGTATAAACAAGTCATTGTCTGTATGAAATTATAGTTTGTACTGACTTTGCTAGTGCTTTTTATGTAGCCTGTTGTAAATCTAGGCAAATATATACCGTATTTTTCGCCCTATAAGACGCACTTTTTCTTCCCCAAAACGGGGGGGGGGAAGTTGGTGCGTCTTATAGGGCGAATGTGCGCCCCGGTTCCCCCCTCCCCGCCGCGGGCGGGCTGCCGGGAGCATCCCGGTTCCCCCCTCCCCGCCGCGGGCGGGCTGCCGGGAACGCAGCCCGCCCGCGGTGGGGAGGGGGGAACCGGGACGCTCCCGGCAGCCCGCCCGCGGCGGGGAGGGGGGAACCGGGACGCTCCCGGCAGCCCGCCCGCGCGGCGGGGACGGGAGAGCGGCACGCTCGCGGCGGGCTGACGGGAGAGCGAGGCGCTTTTTGGGTGTGGTGGTGGGGTGTTTTTTGTTTTTTTTGTGTGTCCGGCTTTTTCATTTAAAACCTCGGGGGCGTCTTATAGAACGGAGCGTCCTATATGGCGAAAAATACGGTAGATGAGGTACCCCCTGAAAGACCTCTGCATACCACCATGGGGATGTGTATCCCGGTTGAGAACCACTGGTCTACAGAATGGAAGGCTCAGGGGAATTGGCACAGGGCCCTTATCTGCCAAACACTACTCTTTAAAAGTTTTGTGGCAAGTATGAGACTTCTATTGCGGGGCCCCATGAATGCAATAGTATGAAGAAAAATTAGAATTTCTGTTCTTCCTCCATTAGATTTGCACTTTACAAAAACTTTAAATTATAGAATGTAGTTAAGTGGAATATTCTGATCTATAAACTGCATATACTAATGCTTAAAAGTCAGGATCTCTAACAGGAAATGGCTGCTGTCAAATCTCAAGCTTACCAGTTTTCAGTCAAACATTTGTTTAAGCTTATGCTGAAGGATGCATGAAAACTTCATTCTTAGTAATATAAAGTAAATAAAATAAATGAATTCACCATTAGATCATCTGTTAGACTACTGTAGTCTATCTGAATTGCTCTCTCTCTTTCATAGATATCTGCAGTAGCCTCAGTGCTTTCTGCTTCAGTTCCCAGCTGCAACACAGATGAAGGGCTTTTCAGTTCAGCAATGTAGTGATCTTTTGTGTTGTTAAAAAGAACATGAAGTTTACATGACATGGAATGAGGGAGAAAAATGGAGCAACTTTTCGTTTCCTAATTTATTTAATACACATTTGTAATCAAACATTATGATTTACTAGTTGATTAACAAGAGGTATTAATAGTTGAAAATGCTGTCTTTCTATGAACTTTGAAGAATCCAACAATTGTAGTTGTGGGGTTATCATGAAAGCAGAAGTGGATATGTCCAGAGTGAACTTAAAATAGGCTAACTCCATTTCTGTCAGAATGGACTTTCCAAGGAGTTTTTAAATCCCCCTTCAAGAAAGGCTCCTAGGGACATTAGTCAACAGAAAACATTAGTCACCCCTTCCAGCTAATTGTCATTCAAAATAATAAACAAATCTCTCTTTCCTTTTAGGCTGCTAGCAATGAGCACAAGTAGATTGCTGCCTACTCACTGCAAGCTTGGGTCAACAATTACCTACTCCAGCTCAGTTCCAGAACTAGCCTCACATGTCGCTTCCATTCTCCTCAGTGTCAGTAACCCAGAACCACTTCCCCTCCAATATTCCACATCAGTGACACATTCCTACTTCTTCAAGTTCTTCGCCTAGTTCCTACTCCATGACAGCCACAGACCCATATCAGCATCTCCTTTCCACCAATCTAATCACTCCATGAGTCCCCTCAAACCCCCTTTTCTCCACTGAATGCTCCTGTCCCCTTGTTCTTCCTTCCGCCTCCTTCCATCCATTTCTGTCTATCCCCACCTAGCGGAGCTTTCCCACAACTGGATTCAGGAAGCTTCCTTGCAAACTTCCTTCCTTGCTTTCACGCTCTCAACCCTGAGACAAAGGATAAGGGAGGAGAGTTTTTACTCTTCACAGCTTTTGAGGGAGGTAGGGGGTGAGCAGAAGGAGGGCAGATGCAATCCTGCTGACACGGCCACTACAGGGAGAGGGACAGTTTGCCCTGGAGCACCTGTTTTGGGGCCCCCCAAACTGAGTAGCTTTGCAATCTGGCACAGTCTCACCATCACTTGGTTTGGAGACCCTTTCAGAGAGCAGGAGCTGCAATTGCAGGGTGAACTTGCCCTCCAACCCCCTGACCCAGCCTCCCCTCAGTGGTAAATTGTTTTTCAAAGGGTGGAGGGCACCGAGTTTCAAATTTTGCTCTAGATTCCCAAAATCCTCTGTGTGACCCTGCCTGCTGTGGAAGTCAGGAGGGAGGACTTGAAACTGTCATAATTATTCCTAAAAGTATATTCCATCTCTAATTTATTTGACTTTTTTATTTCTATAGATGCTGGAGGAGGGAGGCTCAGATTTAGAGTATATTAATATTTAGGGTGGGGGATATTTGTCAGAATATCATTTCAGGAGTCCTCAATAGAAAGTCATCCAAATCTGAATTTCATCCTAATCCCCTAGATTTTACATTTTTGCAATAAATAGTATTGTCTTTATGCATCCTCTTAAATGTTTATTTGCAGTGCTGATAGTGACAATGCCTTTGTATTATGAAGTAGTTCCCCGCCCCCCCCATAAGATATTGCCAATATAGGTGAGTGTAAAAATGTGTGATAGCCCCTGCATAATGATGGATTTAGCCAGTGCCTATATTATTATTTTACATTATTATATAACCAGAGCAGTCAGCCATTAGGAAAAATCAACATTTTACTTATGTTTTCTGCTATAGTACATCTTAAGTATTTTCTAAAGTACCTCTACTTCACTGATTTCATCCAATGATCCCAATAAGAGAGAAATTCTCAAATCTTGGACCTTGCATTCAAGAAGCATATTATGTCTCTCTAATCTTTTCTGTTCCAGAGAGGTTTCAATAGATATAGCTTCCTTTTGTAACTTACCCATTTCCCTGCAACCGTACAAAGGTATGAAACTGTTAAACTCTTGCATTATTAAAACTATACAACTACACAACTTGGAAAACAATCAGGCAAGCACTAATAGAAACAAGAAGGATTTCTCTACTGTCATCTACATTATCCATTAAAAATTAAGTACTTGGTACTAGCAATGATCTGAAATATATAATGCATTAGCACACAAGAAGAATTAAAGTTAAGCAGACCATTAAAGTAATTTTTCAAACACAGATTCTTTTACCAATACCAGAGGGGCAGAAAACAACAGTCTTGGTATATCATCTTTAGTTCAACTGTTTCAAGCTTTCCGAATTTTGCACACTTACTACATCAACTACAATCTCTATCCTACCAGCCCATACTTTTGCTCAGGAAGATTTCTTCTCTTCAAACTGCAAACTGATATAGTATCTTCTAGCATTTATTCTACTTGAAATACAATTCAAGGTTACTAATCAATTTACTGTAAAAATATAAGTGGCTAAATAGTAAGACAGATAGAACAATAATCCTAATAATTAGCAGTTAAAAACTATTTATCATAATTATTGTAACAATATATTCTGTGTCGAGGAATATCTAAATTATGAATTCTTATAACTTTTTTATGAATAAAGTATACTGTGAGAAATATTTCACAATTTTTCTTAGCTAACACACACATGCTTATCCCCAAAAAGGGCAACGAGTGACTGGATTGAACAATAGCGGATAATCAATATAGAGCTAATAATGACCATATATTGATGCTAAAAGAGAATTTATGCACACAGATTAAGATTGGGGAAGACAAAATAGACTAAAGGAGGAACCGTTCCCACAGAAGAGGATTTAGCAATAGAAGCAGGAAAAGAAAGCGGTCTAAAATTAGTATTTCCCCCAGATAGTATGCAATACCTGACAGGCACTGAGTGTAGCACTATGCACACAAAACAAATGCTAAATATCACCCAAAACGTTAATAAAAAATTCAAGGACTATTTCTAACTATGAGAGACCAGGATGAGATCTAATGGGGAGGGGTGAATATTATCCCACATGTACTGTGCAACAGACTCTTATACCTTCTTTTGTAGCATCCAGTGCTGGCTACTGCTGGAGACTGGATCACGGGACTACACTGACCTCAGGCCTGATCCAATATGACAACTGACTTCCCACAAAAGGTTCAAGCACCTATAGTGCTGACTTCTTCTGAAATTACTAAACTAATTATTATACCCAAGTACAGTTAGTAGTTACCTATTAAGGGTTAATAATTTCTTTCTTGATTCTTCAACTTCATTTTGGGCTTTTGTAACCTCAGTTTTGAGAGTTAGTAATCTATCCTTAAGATGCTGTTGTTCTTCCATCATTTCATTCACCATTAGTAGAAATTCTGCCTCATCCTGCATAAAAAATAATTTCATATTTGTAATGTTATTTTTTATTTTAAAAGCCTAATATGTCATTATATAGTTAGAGGGAATCAAAGTTTAAAATCTTTATACCAGATTACATTGGTATAACAAAACTAGCTGTCAGTTTCTTGATAAAGCTATTCATGCTGTGAAACTATTGCACTTGAAAATACTCAACTACACAGGTTCCTATATATCCAGTCAGCTATTCATGGTACTTTTTTGAACATGGATCCAAAGGAATTTTATTGAGAGCATATATAGTCTTAAAGACCAATAAACTATCATCCGATAGTTTTGTACAGATTGAAATATGATGTCTTAACAAAAGCATTTCTACTTATTTTGTATAGCACATTAAAATTTAAAGACATTAAAATGTATAAAAGTTACCACACATCTATAATTTTTTTTATAAAATAATCAATGTATGAAGGTTAAAACATCTGTAATATTTGTCTATGTCAGGGAAGAGGACAAGCAGGACACCTCTATTCTCACACTCGAGGCATCCAGCCACCGGTAAGTGCTCACAAGATTTGGGGTGATACCATGACCAATGTGTTCAAATGATGCTTGGCTGGGGAGTACACCACTATAATGGCTACAGAAGGAATCTGGCATGGAGTGTCACGTAGGGACATACCTATGTGTGTCCTATTAGTCCCAGGCACGTGTGAATCATCATGCACAAGTTACTGAAGGGCTCTGAATCAGACTTCTGGCAGGTATGCTCACGCTGACCACGAGTTGCGTATGAATTCTATTTACCTTGACAGTGTGAGAGACTATTTTTCATAATTCACTAGTTCTACTTACGAGAGCAAGAAGAGGATTCAATGTCTTGGTCTCAGTCCTGCGACTTGACCCTGATCAGCCTATCATCTAGGTATGATAAACATGAAGTCCCTATTTCCTTAGATATCTCACTACCACTGCCAGGCAACCTGTGAATACATTCAGTGCCATGGACAATCCTTAGGGTAGGACTCTGTATAGATAATGCTTGGGTCCCCCTATAAATCTGAGGTACATTTTACAAGCCAGGTAGATAGCAATAGGGAAGTATGGATATTGCAAGTTGAAAAGTAACAAACTAGTCTTAACCTCAAAGTAATGCATTCAAGCATTACCATCATAAATCTGAGACACCATATGTATCTGTTGAGCCTCCTCAGGTGTAGGATAGGACAAAAAAAGCTTTTCTTTTTTGGAATAGGAAAATACAGAGAATAGACTTTCTTCCCCTCTATTCCTGAGGCAACTTCTTTATAGCTACTAGTCAGTAACAAGGCCAATTCTGTTTGTGAAAGGCTCTCATGAGAAGCTGTCCCTGAAGAGGGATGAGGAAGAAGACTGGAAGAGGGTAGGGAGAATTGGATGGGATAGGTATGTGGCAATATCTAGCACCCATTTGTTAGTGGTGATGTCCAACCATACCTGATGGGACACAGTGAGGCTGGTGCTCAAGATATTGCTCAGTTGACTGGTGTTGGTGCAGCTTTCAAACTATCAAGTTTGCCAACGCATGAATGCAGTGCTGTGTGAGCTGGTGTCGAAGAGAGTTATTACCTTCGACTGTACTTTTATAAATTTTTAGGTTGAGTGGGATAGGGAGGTGTTTGTTGCCTATCCTGGTGTTGTGACTGACGATGGTACACTGGAGGCATACAGATTCCTGGAGACTTCCACATTGCCGTTGAGTCCTTTAGTGATTACAGGGTGCTGTTTTCTCACTAAATAGTTCTGATCCTTCAAATGCTACACCTCAGTTATGGCTTGCACTTAATGAAGAATGCCTAAAGCCAGAATGCTATTTACATGGTAACAGAGGTGGCCATGGACCAGACTGTGGTATCTGCCTCATCCATTGCAGCCTGAAAAGCTGACTGCTACCAGCATGTCCTCTGTAACAAGGTCATTAAGCTATTCTCTCTTCTTAGGGGGTGGAGGGGGAGGAGGAGCAGAGTCTGCTAAGTGGCATCCCATCCCATATTAAGAAATTGTACTGTCAGTACAACCTGGCAAATTTGATGCTTTCAGCTTGAATGAAGCAAAGGAAGACTTTCACCCAAACAGGTTAAGTCTTTTGGGATCCTTTTCTTTTGTTAAGTTCCTCGTGAGCATGGACAAGCAGGACTACTAAGGAACTGGGGTTGAGGTACAAGTAGAAATACTCAATTCCTTCTGTACTATGCATTTCATTGCCAGTAGGTGACTGACATTTACCACAGTGCTCTTTCTGAATTGAGAGATCTCGCATTTATGGGAAGAGATATTCTCGCTGGTCCCAAGGATGACAGGATATCAAATAATTTTTGAGACTGCTTGACTACAAGATGTCTGTGATCTGTATCAGGAGCTCCCAAAATGCCCTAAAATCATCATCATTCTCTGCTTAGTCAGAGAGGACAGATAGCTGTATCTCCTCCACAAATGCCAACAATGGGTAAGGCGTCAGCATTATCAGGCTTGTGCTGGTACCAAAGGATGTCTCCAGTGCTGGGTATAGATCTAGCACAGATCAGTTATTCCTCCAGTGCCAGTGTAGGGGCGCTTGTGGTATCCAGGCTGGTACCAATGGTGTCTGCTTCTTATCACTCTTGTTTTTTTCACACTCGTCTTAAGTGATGGTTGAGGCTTATGGAGGAGGGGGGTTATCTCCCAATGTCTTATTGTGTCTCTCTACGTAAGATGACAATGAGCATTTCCATGAGTTTCTGCCCCATTACTCTGTGTGACTCCAGTCGGTGCCCTATTTCAATGTCTGGGGCATAATCTGAAGGTCTAGGTGAATCCAGTGCCATGGATGCTATGTTGGCTCTTTCCTCAGCCCAGAATTCTCTGTTGAGTTCTTAGGCATCACACACCTGGTCAGTGGTGCACTGGAAAGTACAGGACACTGGCAGGAGTGTCCTCAAACTCCCAGGGATTCTGATGCTGCCTTCATTGACTGCTCCAGGGGATGGAGGTTCAGTCTTTTGTCTCACTTGATCCAAGTGGAGAATGAGGTGCAGACCACCAGTATGGGATGGGGAATTTGCCCAACCTGTTCAGCTGCCTGATGTGCCCATGTGCAAATGGAATCAATGTCATGAAATGAATGAGACATGAGGCCTATGGGTTTTAAGTCTACCACCTTCAGATCCTCGTATAAGGCAGTCTGTAGAGGGGGAGCTTACGTCAGAGAAAATCAATCAGCTAGGGTTTTATTCTGTTCCAATATGTTAAAATAAGGAGACTGAAGGCTGTTCTAAAGAATAGTCACAAGATTTATGAAGTTTGAATGAGAATAGCCAATATTAAAGCACCAGAAAGCCACACACACACATTAGGTTCCATACTGCTGCCACAGACAGGAGGAGGAAACTGAGGGAGGGTCACAGCTGCCTCACCTTTATGTATGGGAGCATGAAGAGGCTAAGGATGTATTAGTGGCCCCATTGCTAGCAAAAAGAACATATAGCAGGATCTATGCCAACATACACTCAAAGAACTTTCAGATAATTTTATCAAAGCAAAGAAAAAGTAAAACAGCATCCCATTCCGTATTAATACAAAGGCCCTGATCCTACAGCATAGAAAGAAAATAGGAATTTTGTCTTTGATTTCAGTAAGAGTGGATGAAGCCCAAAAGGCACTGGAAATAAGACATTCAAGGAAAGCCTGCACAGACAGCCCTATCCACCACATCCACTGGGATGTTGTGCAAGTGGGCATGGCCAGCAGCTTCATGACTACATGGATCCATTATCCAAAACCACCAAAACTGGGTTGGGAAAGGAGGCACAGATGCTGTGGACTCTATTATAGACCATGGACTATTATAATCCTCTTCCAAAGTTCCCACAGCACTGGAGAGAGAATTCCAACCTTCTCATACATGAACTTCCATTTATTCACAACCCATGCAATCAGGTTTTAGGGGAAAGGATTTTAATCACAAAAGAGGAGTATATGCTTTGAACTCAGACGAAATTTTAGTTTGATGCTAAATTATTTTCCCCATCTCCAGAAATACACCCTTCCCTCTGTATTTTAATGATAATTTGATTTACTTTAATGGAACGATGTGGAAAATAGAGATGTACCTGGCATTCTCACTATGGAGCAGGTTTATGTGGTATAAACAATATATATCTTTTATTTAACACACTACGACATCACTCTCCTTTTCACCGTTTCATATGGCTAGACATTTATCAATATAAGGGGATAAAATAATGTTAATTGCAAATGAATGTAATTTTTTATTACTGCATATGCTCACAATTATTTTTTAAAAGTGAATTTTAAGAAAAGCCAACTACAAAGTGTTCATATGTACAGTCAACTTTAAAAACTACTTCATACAAAAATGAGGCCATTTTGTTTGCTCAGTTATGCTGAAGTTATTTTAAGCTGTCTTTACTTTACTATATGTAAAGTAATTTGAAGATGAAAAGCATGATATAAATGCTTAATAGTTTAGCTGTCACTAGTAAAACTTGGTAAAGAACCTCAACCATGTGCTATTAATATTTTAACTGCATGTTTATCTATAGCCATTGATACATACATGTTCCATGTTCATGTAATTAAAGACATTCCTGTAATACACGTGTACAAGCAGACATAGTTAAGGTTGTTCTTAATATTTTCTGACTTTTTCCAGTTCATATATCATATTATGTTAATGTATTTGTTTCAAAGTTAAAATGTATACAACTGAATATTCTGAACATTTATTAATAAGTATCAGGTTCACTTAAAATTATGATTCTCTATATTTTTCCCTCTCTCCTGCAACAGGACATTGTTATGTAACCATTACCTTCTTTAGCCTGACAATCTCAGCTTCATCCTTACGAACTGTCTCCTTCAACATGTGGATCTTGTTCACCAACTTTTGGAGCTGGCCACGACTGTATTCGAGCTGAATGCTCAATCGTGTCTTCTGGTTTTCAAACTCCAGTCTGGGCCAAACGTAACGTAATAACATTATTTTTGGCCAATACTCAGAAATCAGTTTAGCACTGATTTAAACGTGTCCATAAAAAAAAACAGTGCAAAGCAAATGTCTCCTGTTCATTTTTACTTCAGAATAACTGAATATAAATGCAAAGAGCACACTAAATTTAACATGGGAATTTAGAAATAGGATGACCATTTCAGAATAAGTATGCAATCCACAAATGAAGTATCTCGCAGATATATTGAAAATAGTAATAAAAACCCCATACTAGTCCAGTGTATACTGAGGAATACTTCCACAAAGAGTTTGTGACATCAGAAACAGAAGTAATACAAAGTTTAGTGCTTCTTACTTCTCAGTACAAGGTATGTACTCATGACCAATACAGGAAGCTTCTCCCTTTATTGTTCTGTTATCAGCTTTTTAAAACCACCCTCCTCAGAACCCCCAATTCTTTGAGATCTAAAACAACGATTTTAAATGGAACATGTCCGCCATCCTGAAGTTTAAAATCCTGTTCAACTATGAACCTGTTCAAGTATTTGAACCTCCGGCACATGCAAGGAACGTGGTTTTGTTCTCAGTTAAGTTTCTAGATGACAACACATCAGAATGTCCGACTCAATAGATAAGATGGGTGCAGAAAAGGAACTGGACTCTGTTACTGTGAATCTGTATTAGAATACAGGCAAAGATGATTTGCTGTTAACAACTGAGGTCCATGAATCACTGTCTGTTTGGCTGATAACATGATACAAAAATGAACAGTAATCCTTATTTCAAGTTTTTATTCTATAAGATTATAAAACGACGACTTCATATCCAATCCTGAAACAGGACACCAGTCTCCAGTGCTTCTGACTCTCCTCTTTGAGAAAGAAACTTGTCCGTTGTCACTTAAGTATGTAAATGAAATCCCTATTGTTGATGTTATCAATTTGAAAATATCTTGTATGAGATTCTAATTTCGTCATCAGGTGCTCACATATAGAACTACTACGCCCTTACATTTGGTTCTCCTTTGAAATGTGTGACCTCATGTAGTGAGGCAGAGTGGCCTCCACTATACCTTGATTAATAGTGTTAATATTTTCACAAATTTAATGATAAAGCCATTTCTCTGGGCAGTTTTAGGCTATTATTCTTGCTTATTACTATATTTATATACAGTAGACTCTCGATTATCCAGAATTGGATTAACCAGGATGTGGATTAACCAGGATGATAAAAAAAATATGCGTAACTCGCAGGGCCGGCTCTGGCTTTGTTGCCACCCCAAGCGCGCACACAAAAAAACCCAACCAGGGGCAGAGTAGCCAGTGAACCAACACCCCCTTCCCCCCCCCGGCGCAGGGTGGCTGGTGAACCAACCCTCCCTCCCCATATTTCCTATGGATGGTGATTATCCAGGATTTTATTAACCAGGATTAATTTTTTCCCTATCATCCTGGATAATCGAGAGTCTACTGTATATATAGTACTGTAATGTCATCTAATGAACAGTATTATTAATATATTCTTATCTAACCAGTTTGTTGAGAAAACAGTTTGTGAACTAATATTGCAGATGGTGAGTAGCCGCAGATAGACCGAATACCCAAGCTGACTCCCAGTAATAAGCATGTTACCGTATTGTTAGGATTACTAGATATGTTGTGATGAAGAAAATCTGACATCTTGCAGTGAATCTTTTGGGCTTTGGCAATCCTTCCTATGGTAACTGCGATTACTAAATTACTGGTGTACTTGTTTTGATAACTGCTGTAGGCATTTTCATTTGTATGAAAAATACCGTTTTTTGTCTGTTTCTTCCTGCTGTTTCACACGTTCTTGCTCAAATACACGAATATTCTCGACCCCAATCTCTTCACAGAAGTCCTGGAATACAGCATCTTCAACCTTTAAACAAACGATGCAAACAAACCACTTAAACTTTAATTCACATAAGAGAAGCATCATTCTATAAAAAGGGTTTATTTTTTATATTTTGGGCAAGATTTTAAAGAAGTTTTAGAACCACAATATATTTTCAAGCTGCTGGGATTTAAAGCTGCTGTTGCAGTAGGAATTTTCAAAGTCTGTGAGAAGTCCAACCAGACAATGCAGGTGACCTTCACAGGATGAGAAGAGGAATCTCTACCTTAGCCATTTGTGCCAGAGCAGGAACAGTGTTACTCCAGAGACAAGTCAAGGTATCAAACTGGAACATTAGCCTTACACTCCTACCCCTGGCGCCCACTCTCTATGGGAAAGGAGAAGGCTACGGGTATGCAGAGCTGCTGATCCTCCAGGCCCATTTCTGCCACTAAATTCTTCTGCAAAGCTAAGCTCTGTGCCACAAAGGAGAATGCTTATTCCCTGTTGGAAATTCTACTCCCTTCTTCACATTTATGCAGTGGAATCACACCAGTATAACTACCACAGGTTCTTCTTGACAAAGACAAGAACAAAACTTTCGCCAGACGAGAAAATGGATATCTACAAACCCCCACATATGACCTAAAATTAATAAACAGATAAATGAGATTTAGATTTTGAAAATTATGCTTAAAGTTCAAGGGACAATGGGGCACATACAAATGCATTGAGTGCTCCATTTTGCACCTATCAGAGGAACAAATTTTTTAAAAAAAACATACAGCACAAGCTAATATGGATCTCTGTAAGAAAAATAAAAGCTCTTACAAACAGCTGTAAGTTAAATGTAATGCCAAAAACTACATCATATATAAACACATCAATATCCAGGCTCATTTAACACCATCAGTAGATTTACAATTCTTAGGAAATTCTTAATCTACATTTTCTTTTGCTATAAAAGCAAGCACTACATTATTTACACAGGAAATTATGACAACATGCTTGGAAAATGTGCTTTTGGCGAGAATTGTATTTCAACTATGAAGTCCTGTATAGTTGACTCACAGTAAGTAAGAAACCAGTTTTTATAGGTAGTGAGATACAAAAAAAGTCAATTAAATTTTTAAAACAGAAATTTTAGAGGTTTTTTTTTCCAATGTGGCATATACAAATGCTTAATTTTATGGTGTGACAAAGGGTTGAGATGATCCACAGAGACATTGTGAGCACTGCAATAATCTCAAATTGATGCAAATAAAACCTTTACATTATTCCACCATAAATTCTGATACATAGAGAGTATTTTCATTGTGGTGGCAAACACTACAGTTATGGATGAATTCCAGTTTCTGTTTTAATATTCCTTTAATGAACTAATTCCCTTTGGATTGAAACCTTCTACCTTTTGTCTCAGCTCCAAAGTGAATATTTTGTTGAGTCTCAGCAAAATTTCTTCAGCGTATTTTTAAAAAGTTACTTGAACAGAGGAAATCTCCCCCCCCTCCACACACACTCCAAAGGAAACTAGTGTTTATATAAATGAAAAAAGGCCACTTGAAATTTCAAATTTGTTTTGTTTTGTTCTATATTATTCATTTAGGAATCACAAATTTCTGGTTTGAATAAAATTGATTCAGAATTTTAAGGTTATAAACTATTAAAAATTTGGGTGTTGAAAAACACATATTATAATATTTTAATTTTTAGAATATCACTAGTAGAATAATATAGCATGCTGCTTGTTCCCTGGAGTGCTTTAGCACATCTAGACTAGCTAATGTTCAGACACCAAAGATTTAATAATTGCACGAGTTCACGCTCAACCCTACAGAGAAGTTGCTATAAGCCATTCATAACTCCATAATTTGTCATGAACATTACAGAACGTATTACCTCATTCATTTTCTTTTGAAACTCTTCGATATTCTCTGCTCTTCGTAAAAGTCCTTCATTCAGCATAGCATATTGTGATTTAATATTTACTAACTCACTTTCCAGCTTAGATTTTTCCTAATTACAAAGAGGAAGAAGGAAATATGTATTTTTACTGGCTTCTTTAAACAAAATGAATAATGTTCTAAATATTAATAGATGCTTCTGATATTATGGTTATGTATCTTGTGTTGAGTTAAGAAGTTAAAACTTTTTTTCTGAAATCACTATTACAGTAAAACCTCGATTTAACGGACCTCGATTTAATGGACTTCGGATGCAACGGACAAAATTTCTGATAAATATCAGACCGCGACCCCTCCCGGCTGCCGCCCGGGTCCCAGCAGCAGGCGGGCTGTGGAGCTGCCGCCCCGACCCTGTGGCGGGCGGGCTGCTGCTCTGAGAGCTCGTTTTTTTTTTTTTATTAAATAACGGACTTTTTGATTTAACGGACACCCCCTCGCCCGAATTAGTCCATTAAATGGAGGTTTTACTGTATTGATCTAAGTGCAACTGCTACAACTCTAAAGAATGGAAAGCAAATTACATATTACAAATAAACGTACCAGCTAAGACTTATTTAGTCATGCACCTTTTTGAGGGGGCTATAGATCAAGTTTAGCTGAGTGTCAAATAAATATTTTTTAAAAACAGTAACAACACCTAAAGGAAAGCCTCAATGCTTTAATATAGTAATTAATTGTGTTAATTCTCTAATCATAATCACTATTTGCAAAATATAATTCCAATTACATAAAGAAGATTAAATATAAGATCTACTAAGCTTGGGAATGTTGTATTATTAGCTACAATGTTTATTAAGCATAAAAATTAGAATCTAAGATCACCAAAACCAGAGGAAAAAATAGGTGCTTCATTATTCTGTACTACCTTGTAGAAATTAGCAAGGTGTTTCTTTTTAATATTCTCTAATTCACTCTGCGAATATTTGAGCCGAGTCTGAGTTCCCTGGCACTGTGCCTGTAACTGTTTCAAGTCAGTCTCCTTACGTTTGATCTTCATTAATTCCTAAAACAGATTTCAAAAACTGACTGAGAAAATATATATAACAAGTACATTTTAAAAACAGAAGTCAACTTCATACTCAAAAGTAAACTGCTCTATTCACAGTTCAGAAAAAAATCTTTATGATCATAATCTGACTTCCATTTAAAAGAGTATCTAATTAGACAAACTTAGCACAGTTAAGCCCCATCTAAGTGGGCCAGCTGACCACAATCAAGTTAAGTTTTGATGCTGCGGGGCATATTAAAAAATGCTTTTCAAACACGGTTTCACTTTCTAGGGTAAAAGGGCATAAATTGATAAATTAATGCTCTGGCCCTCCCAACAAAATCTACAAGGAAGCTAGAAATCAAGTTTTACAATCACAATTCATGAAAGATTGTTCTCTGTTGCCCACTAATAATTTTATTCTCACTAAACGTTATAGCAATGCCTCAAATAGCTTCTCTGATGAAAGACACGAAGTGCTCCTACCATATCACGACACTTTCTATAGCAAAACTAGCTCTTAACAATAAGGCAGTTCTCCATCTACATAACCCACACTAACGGCTGGTCTACACTATGAGGTTAGGTTGAATTTAGCCACATTAGGTCGATTTTATAAGCAATGAGTCTACACAACCACCCTGTTCCGTAAACCTAAAGGGCTCTTAAAATCGACTGCTGTACTCCTCCCCGAGGGAAGTAGCATTAAAATTGACCTTCTTCGGTCGTGCAGAGGGGATGTTGTGTAATTCAACGGTATTAGCCTCCAGGAGTTATCCCAGAGTACTCCAATATGACCACTCTGGACAGCGCTTTCAACTCAGACGCACTAGCCAAGTACACAAGAAAATCCTGGGGAACTTTTGAATTTCATTTCCTATTTGGTCAGCATGGAGAGCTCAGCAGAAAATGTGACCATGCAATTCCAGAATCGCAAACAAGCTCCAGCATCAAGCGAATTGGAGACACTGGATCGGATTTCTGTGTCGGGAGAAGAATCTGTGGAACCTCTTGGAACAAAGGTATCAGGCAGGCAACACTTCCAACCAACAAGACTCTACTAATTCCGCCACCCCCATTTTGCATTAAAAATAAAATAATTAGGAATGAAATAAATTAACTTGAAATTAAAAGTTGACAAAAACTGAAAAGTTCTTCTGACTGTCTTCCCATTCATGACTTTTATTCCATTTTGCCTTTAGTGTTAAGATAGACTTGCCTATTTAATGGACTTACCTTCAGTTCATTAACCAACTTATCCCTTCTCTCTTTCATTTCTTTAATCTCTTTTTCATCCCAGTATCTAGCTTTAAATTTCAAGTCACTTGACCCTCCAGAGATAACTCCAGATTTCAAAAATAAAGTTCCATCAAGAGACACTGTCTGAAAATTAAAGACATTTTCTTTAATGAACAATACTACTAACTTGGGTTATGAATTCTGTAACTGCAATACTCTAGCATCTAATGAACAAAGATCTGAGCAAACAAAGTGCATGTAACTATATATAAGTAACCTCCATACTTAGTTGGACCATGCCCCAAAACCCTTGCTTACACAGAGGTATACTGAGCAAGCTACAAGAAATATGTAACTGACACAAGTAGCATTATTTTGTAGTGAGTAATGTTTTAATATAAGATAGCATTATAGCATATTGGAAATTAATCCCATGAACTGGAAATGGGATTTTTATATATTTTATATTTACATGGTTGAAACCTTTAACTGTTCATTTCCAGATATTCTAAAAGTTGGGTCTTTACAAAGTGTAAAAATTTAGTTTAAAAAAAGTGTACCTATTTTTGGGTGTCAGCTGGATATGAAGTAAAACACTTTCAATCTTCATTTTTCAACTCAAAACTACTTTAACACAGGGGATTGTTTTGTTTAAGATTATTCTTGTTTTTGAATGAGCAACAAAAACTTAAATCAGACTGGTACAGAAGGGCCACAGGAAGAAATATTTTTCAAAATATTTAATGTGGATTATCAAAGCAGGGCTCCCGTTTTGTAGACTTTAACAAGTCTTCAGAAGGTACGTGACAGAGACCTACCCCCATGTACCATTGTGGTGTATAATTGTTAGTGGAGAGGAACTGCAGAATGAAGTAGGAAGACTTTCAACCATAGTGCAAACTTTTGCCTTCACCTTCCACACATGCTCACATACCGTAGGAAACCCTCAAGAATATATGAAGGCACTTCTCTATAGGAAAGCCAATAAAACAGATTTTGTGTTTCTCAGCCAAACATTTTAAATATACGTAACAAGCAAAAAGAAAAAAAAAAAGGAGCATTTGCAAGAGAGTCAACTGCAGGAAATATTTCAGCCCCGCTATCTAAAACTCCTTTTTTAATTTTTTCCCTCCAAGCTTCCCCGAAAAATTCCACACTGGAAAGAGATGTGTTGTGAAATTTCAGGGGATTGTTTCTTTCTGTGTAAGCTGGCGAGAGAAATATAAAAATAGTTTTTAGTTAAGTCATATTTTCCTAGGATATTTATGGATCAAGTTATTTCAAATGGTATTAAACTTAACATTGCGATCCACCTGATGAAAAAAATATACGAAACAAAATTCAGTTTCTTACTTTCAACCGCACTGGTCCATCAAATGCTATCTGTCTTGCTTCTTTAACAGTATCACAGACCAGACCATTCCCACATACAAACTGAATCACTTTTTTCAGGGGTGTAAACGGAGTCTGTACAACATCAATCATCATTTTAGATCCTTTTATCTCCCTTAATTTTTCATTGATGGGTTTAATCTAAAAAGCAAAAACAATCTTCTGGAAAACTAGCTGAAATAATGTGATACAAGTACCTTGGTGGGACAGTATACTGCAGGAATAAAATTAACAACATCCACCCCTATTTTCAGTCATACCTGTGCCTTCTGACAAGACAAAATTGACATTTATTAAAGTAAATAAAAAAATAGACAAAACATGCATTAAAGTAATAAAAATCTACCCAAAATCAAAGATGCTAGGATTGATCTAAAAACATTAGGACTTAGATTAAAAAAAGCATCCACAATTAAGACATCACTTAAGCACATCATAAGCATGTGCTTAAATCCATCTCTCTCTATTGAGCAAAACACATAATTGCTTTCCAGAATCAGTGCCTAGAATAGAGATCACCTATATCAAATTTAAAAGGCAATGACAGGTTTTAAATTTTAACATGGG
The DNA here is from genome assembly GCA_032164245.1 of Sternotherus odoratus. Classification (NCBI taxonomy): domain Eukaryota; kingdom Metazoa; phylum Chordata; order Testudines; family Kinosternidae; genus Sternotherus; species Sternotherus odoratus. Next base: position 108,774,958 of record JAVMKO010000001.1, read on the forward strand.
AATGAGGATTCTGTCACAGTTCTATTACAGTGATTTTATTTCAATTAAAAACAGGGTTACTTACCTGTAACTGTTGTTCTTCGAGATGTGTTGCTCACATCCATTCCACTATAGGTCAGGCACGCGCTGCGGGCCTGGTTGCCGGGTAGATTTTTCCCCTAGCTGCAGACTGGGTGAGCAGGGAGCCCCCTGGAGTGGCGCCACTGAGGCACTCTATAAGTACCCCTGCGACACAGTCTGGCCCTCAGTTCCTTCTTTGCCGGCTAACCCGACAGTGGGGAAGGAGGGCGGGTCTGGAATGGATGTGAGCAACACATCTCGAAGAACAACAGTTACAGGTAAGTAACCCTGTTTTCTTCTTCGAGTGATTGCTCACATGCATTCCACTATAGGTGACTACAAGCAATACCTAGGAGGTGGGGTCGGGTGGACCCATTGCTGATCGTAAGACCGCTGACCCAAACGCCGCATCGTCCCTGGTTTGCTGGACTATGGCGTAGTGGGCGGCGAAGGTGTGGACGGAGGACCAGGTAGCCGCCCTGCAAATGTCCGTGATAGGGACTCCTTCCCGGAAGGCCGCAGAGGACGCCTGCGCTCTCGTGGAATGTGCCGTTACTCTCTCAAGCGGCTTGCCCGCGAGTTCATAACAGGTGTGAATGCACGAGGTGATCCAGGAGGAGAGCCTTTGGGCGGAAACTGGCTGGCCCTTCATTCTCTCCGCAACAGCCACGAAAAGTTGCGTTGTTTTCCTGAATTGCTTTGTTCTGTCTAAATAAAAAGCAAGAGCCCTCCTAACGTCCAACGTGTGTAATTGTTGTTCCCTTCCAGAGGTGTGTGGCCTAGGATAAAAGACTGGGAGACAAATGTCTTGGTTCACATGGAAGGGAGAGACCACCTTAGGCAGGAAGGCCGGGTGGGGACGTAGCTGCACCTTGTCATTGTGGAAGATAGTGTAGGGCGGCTCGGAGGTCAGTGCACGGATCTCTGACACTCTATGAGCCGAGGTGATAGCTACTAGGAATGCCACCTTCCAGGAAAGGTGGAGTAAGGAACACGTGGCGAGGGGCTCGAACGGGGGCATCATAAGGCGTGATAGCACCAGGTTGAGGTCCCAGGGTGGTATGGGACGCTTGACGTTCGGGTACAGTTTATCCAGGCCCTTGAGGAAACGGTATACCACAGGATCTGAGAAGACCGAGTGGTTCGACTGGCCCGGATGAAAGGCCGATATGGCAGCGAGGTGGACGCGTATGGTGGAAGTAGAAAGGCCTTGGTTTCTAAGGCCTAAGAGGTAGTCCAGTATGCGCGGGATGGCAGCCTCACTTGGGACTATATCATGTAGTCTGCACCATGCAGAAAAGCGGGTCCACTTGGCTGTATAGGTACTTCTGGTGGATGGTTTTCTACTTCCCAGAAGGACATTCTGTACCTCAGTCGAGCACAAGAGTTCAGGACCTCTCAGCCATGGAGTAGCCACGCTGTGAGGTGAAGGGACTGCAAGTCCGGATGCAGGAGGCGACCGTGATCCTGGGAGATCAGGTCTGGCCACAGCGGGAGGCTGATGGGAGGGGCCCTGGACAGCCGGAGGAGGGACGCATACCAGCATTGCCTGGGCCAGGCCGGGGCTATGAGGATGACGTGTGCCCTGTCCCGTCTGATCTTCAGGATCACCTTGTGGAGAAGCGGGATCGGAGGGAACGCGTAGAACAGGTGCCCCGTCCAGGGTAGGAGGAAGGCATCTGTCAGGGATCCCCGGGAGCTGCCTCGAAAGGAGCAGAACTGGAGGCACTTCCTGTTCTGCCTGGAGGCGAAGAGATCGATGTGGGGAAACCCCCACCTCAGGAAGATCGGTCGGATGACATCCGGCCGAAGGGACCACTCGTGAGACATGAATGACCTGCTGAGGTGGTCCGCCAGTGTGTTCTGAATCCCGGGGAGGAAAGAGGCCACAGGGTGAATATCGTGGGCTATACAAAACTCCCATAGGAGAATCGCCTCTTGGCACAGGGGACTGGAGCGGGCCCCGCCCTGCTTGTTTATGTAGTATTGGGCTGTGGTGTTGTCTGTCAGCACCGCCACACAGTGACCCTGCAGCGTGTCCCGGAACGCGTGGCACGCAAGTCGGACGGCCCTCAGCTCCCTGACATTGATGTGGAGGCCGAGGTCTGACTCCGACCAGCGGCCCTGGGTCCGGAGTTCCCCTAGGTGAGCTCCCCACCCTAGCGACGAGGCGTCCGTCACCAGGGACATGGACGGGCTGGGGGGGAGGAAGGGGACTCCTCGGCACACATTGTTCTGGTCTTCCCACCAAGCCAGAGCGGATAGAGCGGCTCTGGGGATGGAAAGGAGGGTGTCCAAACCGTCCCTGCTTGGCCGGTAGGCCCCTGCGAGCCACGACTGCAGTGGGCGTAGCCGCAGTCTGGCGTGCTGTATGACGTAGGTGCACGATGCCATGTGGCCTAACAGGCTGAGGAAGACTCTGACCGTGGTCATCGGGCAGTTGCGAAGCTGTCTGATGGCCGACTGGATGGTGAGAAACCGGGGCTGGGGCAGGGATGCCCTTGCCACCTTGGAGTCTAGTAGGGCCCCTATGAACTCTATGCTCTGGGTAGGCTCCAGGGTGGACTTCTCCTCGTTGAGGAGGATTCCCAAGCAGTCGAACGTGTTGATAACAAGACGCACGTGTGCTGACACTTGGTCCCTGGAGGTGCCCCGGATTAGCCAATCGTCGAGGTACGGGTATACTTGTACCCCGCGGCGCCGCAGGAACGCCGCCACTACCGCCATGCACTTTGTGAATACCCTGGGCGCGGTGGACAGGCCGAAGGGTAGGACTGCAAATTGATAATGTTCTTCCGCTATTAGGAAGCGGAGGTAGCGCTTGTGAGAAGGTTTGATGCCCACGTGGAAGGAGGCATCCTTCATGTCGAGGGCAGCGAACCAATCTCCTGGATCCAGGGAGGGAATGATAGTGCCCAAGGTGACCATGCGGAACTTGAACTTGATCATGTAGGTGTTGAGTTCGCGCAGGTCCAGGATGGGCCGGAGGCCCCCTTTCGCCTTGGGGATTAGGAAGTAGCGGGAGTAGAACCCCTTTCCTCTGAACTCCTGTGGTACAGGTTCGATGGCTCCCAGTGCGAGGAGCGATCTGACCTCCTGTACGAGTAGTTGCTCGTGAGAGGGGTCCCTGAAGAGGGACGAGGGAGGTGGGTGGGTGGGAGGAGTGGAGGAGAGCTGGAGGGAGTATCCCACCTCCACCGTGCGGAGGACCCACTGGTCTGATGTAATGTCCGACCATGCACGGTGGAAGTGAGACAGACGGTCTCCGAAAGGAGGATCCAGGACTGTGGATAATAAGCTGCCCCCGGGCGCACCATCAAAAGTTGGGCTTAGGCCCCTGGGGAGGCTTAGAGCCCCGCTGTTTTCCGCCCTGCCTGGGCCCCTGACGCTTGCGGAAGGGGCGGTTTCTCCTGTTGGAGGAGTCCTGTGGCTGGCGAGCGGGTGGAAAGAACCTCCGGCGTGGAGGGATGAAGGGGCGCCTTTGTGGGCCTGGGGTGTGCATGCCCAGGCCTTTGAGGGTCACCCCTCTGTCCTTGAGGGCCTGGAGCCGCGTGTCTGTGTCCTCTGAGAAGAGGGCCTGTCCCTCAAACGGGAGGTCCTGTATTTTATATTGCATAGCCGGGGCGAGGCTGGATGAGGAGAGCCACGCTGCCCGGCGGAGGGCTATGCCCGAGGCCATTGTTCTGGCCGCTGAGTCGGCCGAGTCCAGGGCCGCTTGCAGGGCATGTCTGGATATGTCCCTGCTCTGGATCAATAGGGCCTTGAATTCCTGTCTGCTCTCCTGGGGGAGAGCGGTCTCAAATTTGGTAAGGGCCTCCACCGTATCGAAATGGTGTCTACTCAGTAGAGCCTGATGGTTGGCAACCCTAAGTTGGAGGCCCCCGGAGGAATAAACCTTCCTGCCAAAGTGGTCCAGCCTTTTGGCTTCTTTGGCCTTAGGTACCTGTGCCTCCTGTCCATTGCGCTCTTTGTTATTCACTGACTCCACCACCAGGGAGGAGGGCGTAGGGTGAACGTACAAGTACTCGTAGCCTTTGGCCGGAACAAAGTAGCGCTTCTCTACCCCCCGGGCAGTGGGGGGGATGGAGGCGGGGGTCTTCCAGACCGATGTGGTGTGCGCTTTAATGGTGTTAATGAATGGCACTGCCACACGTGCCGGGGTGCCCTTTGTTAACATGGTGGTGACCGGGTCATCCACCATCTGGACCTCCTCTAGGGGCAGATTCATGTTTTTTGCGACTGCCTGGAGGAGGTGTTGATAATTAGAGAGTTCCAGGGCGGGCGGGCTATTGGAAGAAGTGCCCGCCACCGCCTCTACCCCCACTGGGGAGGCGTAAGGACCGGGCTCTCTAGGGCTGTGTACCGCCGACGGCTGGCTGGCCGAAGATGGACCCGCTAGCTCCTGCCGAGCACCCCTCGCACACACTGGGAACCCGGGCTCAGATTGGGTTTCCCCAGGCTGATCATACTCCCATGCCACCCATTCTGGCCAGGCAGGGTTTTGGGTGGCTGGGGCTGGTCCCGTTAATGGAGGGGACACTGAGGCAGAGGAGTGCCATGGGGCCGCTGCAGTGGCCGACTGGAGGGCCTTGGGCGGAGAGTCATGCCGGGTTCGTGTGCCGACAGACTCTCTACGCTCTCGGTGCCGAGGGCTTCTCGACCGGTGCCGGGAGAAGTGACGGCCCCCTGAAGAGCGGCTGCTGCTGGATCCGCTCCTCCTGCGGGATCCATGGTGCCGCGATGACGACCGGCGCCGGGCAGATCGCCGGTGCCGTGACGAGGTCCGGTGCCGGGGCGAGCGGCGGTGCCGTCGAGATGTGGAGCGCCGACCTCTGCGGTGCCGCGACGACGAACGGTGCCGAGGTGATCGGTGCCGTGTGGAGTAGGACCGGTGCCGTGACGACGAACGGTGCCGGGAGGACGAGCGGCTTGGCGATCGGCGTCTGGAGCGGCCCCTGCGGCAGCTGACGGACCGGTGCCGGGAGTGCGACCGGTGCCGAGAGTACGACCGGCATCTGTCCGTACGAGAGTGCCGGGACTCCGATCGGCGCCAGGACTCGGACCGGCGGCCAGAGCGCGATCTGCGCGAACGGCCGTGAGGAGACCCGGAGCATGGTCTCAACTCCGTGCGGCGCCGAGACTGCGACCGGTGCCGGGAAGCTGACCGGTACCGGGAGTTCGATCGGCGCCGCGAGATCGATCGGCGTCCATGCCCAGCCGGGCTTCGAGCCGCGATCTCAGTCTCGGTCATGGGCGGCTTGCCCCTAGACCGGACAGGTTGCTGAGGGGTATCCTCTGCGAGCAACCTCCTCGCAGCAGCAAACGCCTCCGGCGTGGAGGGAAGCTGCTGCGGAATCGGCACCCTGAGTGGCGAGACCACTGGCACCGGACTCGACGGGGCCTCCTGCGGCGCCGGAGTCATCGGTGCGGGTGCAGGCGGCTGGGCCTCTGGTCGGCTCCCCGGCGGCGACTGTGGCCGCGTGAGCGGTGCCGGCGGCTGCACGCGATCCGGTGCCGAGGCTGGGTGCGGTTGTGAGTCCTTCCTGCGCTTAGCGCTGGGGGAGCGCGACCGGTGCCGAGGCTTCGATTTGGCCGGCTTGGGTGCGGGGCCCGGTGCCGCACTCGAGTCCGGAGTAAGGGCCGCCTCCATCAGGATCTGCCGCAAGCGGGATTCTCTGTCCTTGCGGGTCCTGGGTTTAAAGGCTCTGCAGATCTTGCAGGAATCTGCCAAGTGCGCTTCCCCGAGGCACTTGAGGCACTTGGAGTGTGGGTCCCCCGCAGGCATGGGCTTCCCGCACTCCGCACAGTGCTTGAATCCCGGAGCCTTGGATGACATGGCTCCCTGCGCTTAACTATTTACACTATAAAACTATGTAAACTAACTAACTACAACTACTTAACAAGAACGATAGAATAACAATGGAGTTAACAGCTAGGAGATAAGGAGAACGCTCAAGAGCAGTACTCCTGTTCCGACTACCAGCACGAGCGGTGAAGAAGGAACTGAGGGCCAGACTGTGTCGCAGGGGTACTTATAGAGTGCCTCAGTGGCGCCACTCCAGGGGGCTCCCTGCTCACCCAGTCTGCAGCTAGGGGAAAAATCTACCCGGCAACCAGGCCCGCAGCGCGTGCCTGACCTATAGTGGAATGCATGTGAGCAATCACTCGAAGAAGAACACCAATTACTGATGGAAGCAATTTAACACACTGCAATCAATGGCATTCTCTCATCAACACACAAACTTTGGCACCTAAACTTGGGCATCCAAGTCACACCCAGACATCTATATAAGTATGGTATGATTTTCAGATATGTTGAGCACCCACAGCTGCCACTGACAATCATCCCCAGTCCAGTCCGTCATGCCACTGAGAGACTGAAGATTGCACATGGATTCTGGACAAAAACAAGTTGCGCCCTTGATAAAGGATGGATGCAACTAGAGACCCATTTGGATAGTATTTGAGACAATATCACAGAGCTTTTGGATCTTTCTGTGGACAAAAGGAAGAGTTTAGGGGATTTCCTGAAATCCTCAGTCCTGTCCAAGTGGGATGCTAATGTCCTTCTAATATCTAGCTTATGCACAATTATCTCCCAGTTGTCACAATGTGGTTTTGGGGAAAAGCAGGGAGATGAATCTGTTGATTCATATGGAAAGTGCAGAGAAAGTTGGGAGAAACTTGGGATATGGCCTTAGAGTTACTTTGTCTTTTATGATGGATGTGCCGCTATTTCTCCTATGTGCCTAGCTGAGGTGATGGCAATTAGAAATGCTGTCGTCATGGACAGGTGTAAGAGAGAACAAGTTGTCCTGGACTCGGAGGGAGGTCTAGCCCTGAGAACTAGGCTAAAGTCCCAGGCTGGAGCAGGTGGTGTCACATGCGGGAAGAGATTCCCAATGCCCTTAAAGAATCTATGCATTAGTGGGTGAGCAAACACCAAGTAGGAAGCCGAATTTGCCACAAGATGAACTTTAAGGGAGCGGAGTGAGAGTTTAAAATGTAGTGCAAGATGAGGTTGGGTCTGTGTGTTTGGAATTACACAAACTTGGAGTCATTTCCATTTTGTAGGTTGAGTGGCCAACTTTTGATTGTGTTGCAACATCTTTCAGCTGGTCAGAGCATTCTGCCTCTAAGCCTTGGAACTAAGAAGGAGTCAAGCCTGGAGGTGGAGGACCTGAGGATTGGGATGAAAGGTCAGCCCATTGTTTTGAGAGAGATGACGACGGATGGGCTGAAGAGAAACAGGAGGGCATATTACCACCTGTGTCAGGTAAGGGAGCCAGACTTGTCATGGTCAAAAATAAGTCTTGCTTGGTCTTGTTGAATTTTCAACAGAATCTTGGATAGAGTAGGAAACTGGATACAAGTGGGCCCTGTTCCGTGGGAAGAGGAGGACAACTGCCAGTGAATGTTTCCCCAGGCCGGCCCTGGAGCAGTAACAAGGATCTTTCTTTTTCCATTAAGTAACAAAGAAATCTATAGTAAGGGTTCCCCCAAAGGGCAAATATATTTTGAAGCACCTCTGAATTCAATACACTCTTATTGTCATGAGAAAACTGCAACTGAGACGATCGGCTGTGACATGCTACATTAATTCCAAAGTTTGAGTACGGTCTTGTAGAGGGCAGGAGATCTGGCAGCTCCTTGGCTGTCTATACAAAATATACAGGTCACATTAAGGCCATCGTGACCTTTGTGTGTTGCTTTTGATGAAAGGCAGAAACAGCCCTTAGCCCAAAAGAGTGATATGGAAGGCCATTTGTCTTAACCTCGTGGTTCCGTAGGTGATCTCCCCAGCCTATTAGCGAGAAGTGTCCCAGAATGGTGAATGTGGATAGAAAGAGGAATGCTGTTGCTTGTACTGCATCTAGGTGGGTGCTGATAAAGTCTACTCGCTGTACTAAGGTTAGTATGCTGCTACAATGAATGAAGAGAACCTTGGAGAATGCCCTGTGTAGAGCAGTATGTACTGAAAATGATAAGCAGACAAGAAAGGTAAGCAGTAGGAAATCTGTATGATGGTTATATTGAGATATGGAAGTAGGCGCTGTAGGTTCAGGGCTAGAAATCAATCTCCTTGCTTTAGATCTGGTCCTAACTGCTGTGAAGTAGAGCAAGGTGACTTCTGAGTGGTGTGACAGGTATATAGACGGCAGCTGATGCTGTGAGGTATCACTGTTCAGGCCCTCAACCAGCTCTTCAAAAGTGCTTGTAAGAGGTCACAGACTGGCGTGCAGACTGTTCCCACTTTTGCGTCCTGGTCCTCTTACAACGTGGCTCATAACAGCACTGAGATGGTGGGTATTGAGAAGATTGTGACCTGTGGTGAGGTTGAGAGGTATATATTCCCTTCTGTCCCACAGTGTAGATTCCTAAAGAGTGTAACATGGTCATGACAGTTTGGTAATTTATTACTTGAAACAGTAATGTTGTCAATGAATATGCCATCTTGGCAAGCCTGCTTGTATGGAGTTGACTTGGCATCAATTTGGTTGCTTCGTGCCTTAACCGCACCCATTATGATGGATTGGGGTTGCAGATGTTGAAAACAAATTCTGCCTCTTTGAGTAGAGATGTTGGGGTTTTTGTTTGTTTGAGGAGGGGGGTTCGCCTTTGCAGTCCGTGAGGGAGGGAGGGTACATGCTCAGGCTCAACAGGACATGGCTACCAAAAGTCTCCGATTAGAGGCACAGGAGTACACATACACCTACACTGGAACACCAATAGGGACACAACTCAAAGAAGAATGGCTTACCTGATTCCTACCAGACCATCTAACTACTCAGATGATGCCTCCCCCTCATTTCTCCTCCTCTCCCCATACCAAAGGAAAGTCCTTTAAAAAGCACTATCCTTTTTTCCTGCCAGTCTAGGCAAAGACCCCCCGTCTTTGAATTTGTGAGGGTTACATTTTAAAAGAGGCCACAGCAAAGACAAAGATTCATTTGACAGCCTAAAAGGGATAGTTTTGGAGAGAACTTGTCTGTTACCTGGCTGTGGCCAGAATTCTTTTATGACTTTAAAGAAATACTGGCATCTATGGCATTAGTTACGACAGGGGGCACAAAATTCTGATTAGAAGAGTGGTCTAATTTTCTAAGTAAGAGGAAAGCCAAAGCATAAGGCTCTCTGAAAATCGGAAGTTGGGTTGAAATAATTTTTAAAATTTGGCTCAGAAAACAGTGCTGATGACCTCAGTGAAATATATGAATTTACTTTACAAAAGGATAGCAGGCAGCTAAGGCTGAGCAGCATCAAGTCATGTAGCTGTTGTTACAATAACAGCTCAAGTTGGAATGCAGTTACCCATTAAAAACATTCCGAGAGTCCTGTGCATTTTACAATGCAATATTAATAAACAGTTGATTCCAATCTGGTTACAAAACAAATTTTTTTGTTAGTCTGAAATACATGAGAGTTTCATCTTTGAAAACAGTATTTTCACAAGTATAAATGACTTCTATCTACAGAATAAATCAGTTTCCAAAAAGCTGAATTTGTTAAAATGTTATTAGTAAATACAAAAAGAGTCTAGAAATGTTCTTTCAAATATAGATCTTTGTATCTCAGCTCTTTCAGGAGCCAAACTACAACACAAACAAAATTCCATATTGGGGCAGAATACTAAACTATGGATGGCCTGGGGCACAAGTCTGAATTACAGGCCTCTATAGCAGTTTTCTCTGAGATGCTGCAAGTTTAGGGACAGATCCACTTTACTATATTGCTTAAGAAACCCATCTATAAAAGCATAATGTAATATATACTGAAGACAGTAAAACTGGTTACAAGAGGCGAAGAAACCAAAGGGACAGAATTACAATAAAGGGTCTTCAGTACACAGTGCAGAAAGAAGAAGGGTTTGAGTTTTTATAGCGGTGAGGAACCTTTTGAGGCATATAATGTCTCTACAATAGCATTATTTATGCTTAAACACTTACATTTTATATATCCTTTTCTAACTTAAATTATACCTTAAGCAATCTTAAAACTGAACTAATTTGCTTATGAAAAGAAAAAACTTACATCAAGGTAGTCCAAAGCAAGAAATGTTTCAGGCTCAGCTCTTTCCTCCTTTAGGAATCTAATGCAATCCCTTGCTATTTTTTCAGTAGTCACAACAATGGCACTCATGTTCTTGCCAAAGACTTTGGTAACAGCCAGCTGATATTTTTTATGGATAGGATGACACAAGTCAAGCAGTCTTCCAAACTTAAGGTAACAAAATTGAGAAATGATAAACTTTTCACAGATGAGGAAGCAACTAATAAAGCCATATACATTTCAAGCCAAAGTACAGCTTTCTGGTGGCAAAAATGGGAGAAGCTTAAGCAATCTGGATCTTGACTGACAGCTCTAATGCTACTGTATCCTCTAAATTTAAAATAAGAATACAACCCATATCTACCACATCTTACACACAAGCCTAAATGTTATCAATTATTTTTAATATAAGTGAAGTACACATACTGTTTAACAAATTACCATAATGGATAATCTGAAACTGAAGTTATTCACAGTTAAAAAAACTGCATTCCCACTTCTGTTGAAATATACACACTAGCACCACCTTAGAATAAAATGCTCTGCAGTTCTGTCAGCCTATTACTACACTATAAAACTATCTCAGCCAAGAAATGCCAGCGCTACTCTTAATTTTATTCGTTCTAATTTTTACATTGATACTCCCATTTGAAATTTGTAAAAATAAAGTCATGAATAGCATGCTTATCGATGGCACGAAGAAAGGAATATAAGTTTACTACAGATAAACTAATTTTTAATTTTCATAGTCTGAAGACTGATGTCAGCTCAATCACTTAATTCTTTAAATTCACAATGATTGAATTTCATAAATGTACTGCTCTTTTGTAGTACATTTGCATTGTTATTTCCATTTACAAGCATCCCTAGAATACATAAATAGACTGACAGTTAAAAAACATATTCAAAATGGCTACAGAAAGCCTCATGCTGCCATATAAACTACAACTGCAAATCTCAAAACCAATTATAACCACAAAAATGTAAATAAGTCGATCCAATTACCACAGAATCAGGATAAAGTCTTTTGAGACTTTCCAGCATCTCGGCTCTCATTTGCTGGCGTCTTCCCTCATGGTAGTCAATTCTAGCATTCTGTAGCTCACCAACTATTTTGCTTAGTTCTTCATTTATCTGAGCTATTCGTATCCTTGAATTCTCCATTTCATCAGTAAGGACTTTCTCCTGTTGTTTTTTCTCTGCTAACAATTCACTTTAAACCAAAATAAGGTAAGATGTGAAAAAAATGTATCCCAATTATATTGTCTTAATTTTACATTAATTTTATGAATGTGATTTTATTACACAGGTTTGAGTCTCTGGGCTGAACTCAAAATCTTTATATGGAAATAAGATTTTAATGCATGAAAGTCAAATTATGAGATAATTTTAAGAAAGACTTTACTAAAAAACAAGCTGAACTGCTGCCATTTAAGATTTGCTAACTATACAATTAAAGTAATCTTTTGCTAAAATTAACAGAATATTTGGTTATATCTGGTATACTGGGTATAATGGTTAATAGAATATTTGTTCAGTTGTTCTAAAAAGACCAGACACTGGACATAAGTGACAACTATGATACAGAAGTTAAACCAAATCCCTTTTGGCTATCCTTTATATGCATGTTTTTCAAATTAAAAAAAAGCTTCTGTTTATTTTCCTGGTTATTCACAGGATTTTTTCAGCAAGTTACATAGGGATTTAGTCACACGGCTGGAAGCAGTAATATATTTTAAATGTTTCTAAATTGACTCCAAAATCTGCTCTCAGGGCTGGGCTATGCTGGGGGGGGGGGGTGTTGACCTAAAATACGCAACTTAGGTTGACTTAACTGACCGCTCCCATGGCGGTGAGTCGACCGCGGCCGCTCCCCCACCAACTCCACTTACTCCTCTTGCTGAGATGGGAGTTCCAGAGTTGATGGAGAGCCCATTCGGGGATCGATTTATTGCATCTAGATGAGACGTGATAAATCGATCCCTGATACATCAAGCGCTACCTGCCAAGCCAGCGGGTAGTATAGACGTACCCTCAGATACATGTACATAGATGGCATAATGTGACCGTGAATCAATACAATGTACAGTTTTGCGAAATTCACATGATCTGAAAAGTCTACAGCAAAATCATGTCCCACTTTTACACATATGCACAGGGCATAAGATACTCCCCTGCTCACCAGTGCATTGTGGGTCACATCCTCCCACTGGGCTGCAGCTCCCCCTCCATGGCAGACTTCTGACCCATCCAAGTACAAGCCAGCACAGCTGAGACAGTGTGGAGGGGGAAGTGATATAGGACAGGAAAAGGGCTGGCGCACTTACTCTGCATAATCAAAACAGGGGCAGGAGGAAGACATGGACCAGGGAACTGTGACTAATTCACAATCTGGCCTCTATTCTGCTTCCAGGGCAGCAAAACTACTAAACTGCATTCTGCCCTTTTATTCAGTTTAGTCCATAATAAAGACACAATCCTCATATACTTATGAGGGAGAGGAAGCAATCACGAAAAAAAAAAAAAAGTGTGTGATGTAGCATCTGGGAGGATAGTAAAATCTGTTTGAGATGACTCTCCCCTCTAAATCCAACAACACCACCCAAAATTATTGAGAAATTACAACTAAAGACAAACAGGATTTGACAAATACTAACCTGACATTTAAAAATACACCTAAAAGAGGCAAGTTTTCAACAATTTTTTTATAATATGCCAAGTGTCTGAACTGCAATTTATTTTAATTTATTTAAAAAACAAACATACATACATGCATGACTTGGTATACTCCTCCAACTTCTCAATTCGTTTTTTGTGATCTTCTATCTGTTCCACAACTTGCTTTATACTTTCCTAAACAACCATAAATAGGATGCAATTTACAAAATTAAACGATTTTAAAGCTAATTTGCTAATACTATATATCACTAAATTTTCTGAGTGCGGCACGGATATTTAGCCCTGTGACTAATCTTAACCATGAAATATCCATTGAAGTCAAGTCACAGCATATCACTTTGCATATTTAGTGCATAGCTATTTCCCATGTGAATAATATACTATATCTACCAAAATTACACTATTGTTTTCAATCCAATTAGTACAGAGATTTTTCAATGTGAACGTGACACTTTCATAAATACTACTTGGTAAATACCCTTTTAACATTTAGTTTAATACCAAAAAGTTTAGGATTTAAAACAAATGTAAAAGTTTTACAAAATCTGCTGACTTGCTTTCTTTGTTTATAAATATTTCACATTTATAATAAGGTGTCCCTCTGCAGAATTTGAAACCCAACATCACAGCATTGTACTAGTGAATATAAACCAGCAAGTGCAATTACTAGTCTTTTTTCACTGTCCAAATTGAATAAAGTACTAAAACTAAATCAAATAAATAGTGTCCTGTATATGGTGACAGGAAAATTAGATTTCAAATTCCATCTAGCTGTTTCAAATATTGAAAAACATGAAGCAGACATTGGCTGTAAAACTAGGTCTCTTTAAAAAAAAAAGAAAAAAAAAGAAAATGAAAATATGTTCACTCTGTGAAACATAGTTATGCTGCTCTGATTGATTATCAGCTAAGAAAATGGAGGAAAGTTATTCAAACATACCATTGCATTCTATTTATAATGGGTAAGATAATTGTTTCAAAGCTCAGAATAATTCAGAGACAGGGAATTGCATTAGTTCCATTTTATGGTAGTAATTTTTACTGGAATTCTGTTTACGTAGAACTCCAGGAAGAACTCTAGAGCATTAATATGTGTTTTCTTTTCCTCAAATGTTAAAGCGTGGATACAGCCATCTCTGAATGTTCAAATATGAGTTCATAAGAGACATACAGCTTCTGCATCTTTCAATTCCTTTCAGTAAGTAAAGGAGACCAATCAGATTTCCAAAGAAGTGGGGATAGTGAGAAGAGAGTGCAGTATCTAAATGTCGTATTACTCTAAAAATAGCTACATGTATGTCATAAGTGTGAAGTGCTTTGGAGTTGCTGTTTTACCTGTATGGGGTTAACTGAACCTGAGAGGGGGTGACGGAAGAGCTCCCATCCCTCGGGACAGAGGGGGAGGTTTAGTTTCAGTTCTCTTCGGTCCCGGCTCTGGGCAACTCCCCATCTCTTCTCTCTAGCTATGGAGAGATAACTTCCTACTTTTCCTTCCTAAGCTTTAAGTAGACTAACTGTACGTAGAATTGTAATTGTATAAGTTTGCAATGGATTTATGGTGTCACTGACCTTATCTGGAGGAGAAATCTGGAGGGAGGGGTTAGGGCTAGAAAATTAAGTATCTGTGAAGTCTGATTAGTTGTATGAGTTTTTCTCTTTTCTTTATTAAACCTTTTTTGTTATAAAAAGGTTTTGGTTATTCCCTTGAAGTTGTCCCAGCTTTGGGTTGACCCAGTTCCCGGGTAAGGGGGGGTCTGGGTGTCTAAATCTCTCTTCCCTTGGTAACCAGAGAGGGAAGGGGGAGTGGATCAGTGTCTCCTAGGTTGAAAGGGGAAGCTGGAGTTAAGTCTCTGTGTTTTTATCTCCCGGAGAGAAAGGGAGGGGTCGGGAGGGTTACTCTCAGGGGGGGGGGGGGTCAAGGTGCCCCTACCCCATAGTCTTGGGGTACTTCACTTTGATGGTGGCAGCGGGATCCCAATTCCCCACTGGTAGAGTGTGGGTTTTGGGGGGGGAGGGAGGGGGAAGAAATTTTAACTTAGGCTGGGAAGGTAGCTTACAGTTATTTGGTCTTGTATGAGAGACCCCCCTCGTCACCCTAGTGTTTAGAGTGGGGGAATGAAATCTTTCTACCACAATGTAGGTAACATTTCTACGTAGAGAATTTTCTCTGTGTATTCTCACTTGTAGAAAATTAAAAGCAGTACCCCTCCCCCTTTCCTCGGCAAACCCACAGTTGGAACAGTTCTGATTTAAAAAATGACTGTTGAACTGCTCTTCTGAAAAAGGTATCTGTGAATGATTAGCAATCCAAGGAACTATTTTGGAAATCTATGCCAAGGAAACAGCATGCACCAAAAAGCAATGTTATATATAGTCGAATGAGCCCTTACATTGTCCAACCCTGGAATATGAGCAAACTGGTATGTCCACTGGGAAAATCTAATCCATTTTAAGTTTTCTGAATATATATGAAGATGCATCTACACCTTCTCTCTATGTCAAAAGCTGAAGAAGGCCACATACAGCTGCCTCTGCACTTCATAGTAGTTGATAAAACTACCAGATTTGCATAGGGAGTTGGGGAAAAAAAACCCTTACCCTCAAATCCCAACTGCAGCAATGTTTCCAGGGAAAGGCAAGCCTTTAAAATGGGATTCTGGCCTTTCTGACTCCAGGTATAAAGGTCACACAGAATGAACCCTGAACGGGACACTAAACTTCTTCCAAAGAGAGAAAACACCAAGTGCTCTGGTGCAATGTAAATATTCTATTATCACATCACACTTCTTGTTCTGATCTGTCATAAGTCAATGGTACAAGGAAGCAGAAATGTTCACTTTTCTGTCTATGCAGTTGGAACAAAATCCACACCCTGGAGCAGAATTCCAAAAGCAGGTAGAAAACCAAAAAACTGTCCTGATTTCAAGAACACAAAAATCAGCCACAACAATACCCAGGTGGAAAGCTAACTACTATGGAAAAAGGAGAGAGTTGACAAGACACATCATTGATACTAAGGA
Source organism: Sternotherus odoratus (assembly GCA_032164245.1). NCBI lineage: Eukaryota > Metazoa > Chordata > Testudines > Kinosternidae > Sternotherus > Sternotherus odoratus. The sequence continues at coordinate 108,790,767 of JAVMKO010000001.1, forward strand.
GTCCCAACACTACAGTTGTCATGGTAAGAAGGAACTGAGGACAGCTCTCTCTCACTCTTACAATTGCAGATCTGAATGTTTATACTGTAAGCAGCCTTTCATGAAAGCACATCCTAGAAGAGGTATGTAAAGTAATTTCTGAAGGACAAAGAGCCAGCCATGTGGCAGTAGGTCTGTTGGAAGAGAAGCACAAACATATGCATTGTATCAAGGTTGCGAAAGTGTTTTCTGGTAAAGAATGTATTCAGAGCAATTATACTAAAATTTATAATGCAGGGAAGGACAAGTATTAGACAAAGAGAGATAGGGTTTCTTTTCCCCAATAAAATGAAATTCCATCTCAGTATATATACCTCAATTTCTTTTTGTTTCCTCTCATCAAATGTCATCCTTTCTAGATCTGCTTTTTGTTCCCACTGCAGTTTTTCTAGTTGTTGGGTCAATGTAGCTACGTTCTTTCTCGCTAGTTCTTTTAGCTCTTTATACAGATCCAGCTGTACAAACAGATTCAAATATTACTCCCACCCTTAATGATAAAGGTAAATTTTCACTGCATTATGTGCTTTACTAGCAAATTAACAACCTTATCAAAAACTACAGATTGCCAAAATTTGGCTCTATAACTGGATAGTAATTTACAATCAGATGCCATGTAAGATACAACTTCGAACTTTATTTTCCTGTTTTCTTTCCAACAGTCTACTTTAGAGGGTTTTTTAAAACAAGTCATTAGGCAAACCAAAGCTTTCATAAACATTTCTGAAAAAAAGGAGAGGACCAAGACATCTTCTAGGTCAGGGGTTCTCAAAATGGGGTTCGTCAGACCCCACAGGGGATCACAAGGTTATTACATACGGGAGTCAGGAGCAGTCAGCCTCCACTCCAAACCCCGCTTTGCCTCCAGCATTTACAATGGTGCTAAATATATTAAAAGGTGTTTTTAATTTATGAGGTGGGTTACACTCAGAGGTTTGCTATGTGAAAGGGGTCAGTCATCAGCACAAAGTTTGAGAAGCACTAATCTAGATGCTGAGTGGCCCCAAAGTAAAGGAATTATTCTCAAGAATAACTGTTATTTTAATACAATGTGGGAAGCCTCCAAGGAGAAAAATGTGTAGAGGTATACAGAAGGGTTTACATTTGGGGCAACCGTATAAACTATGCCTATGATTGACAAATCTCTTCACTAATGAGGAGTCAAAACTCTTCCACATTAGTGAAAAGATACGTCAGCCGTGGGCATAAGTTATAGGATTGCCCCAAACCACAAGGAAAATAGGAAGAAACTTACATTAAATTCTGCTGAACCTAATGGGTATAATAAATTTTTTTTAAAAGATCTAGATCTAATGGTTGCAGAAATAATTTTCTCAATGTGAACTAACTGGAAAATTATGCTGTGATGTCTTCCTGAACAGCTTTATTTCAGAACTATGAACTGATCTTATCTGTAGCAACTGGGCTGTGTGCTGGGAAATTGTTTTGGTAAAGACCTCCTTCCTTACACCACCTCATAAACCCTGGACAGCAAAAGAGCTGCTCCATGGTTGCTATCCTATCCTCACATGTACTGTTTGTGCTCCAAGTAAAAAACAATGGATCCATGATGCTGTGGACTCACAGCCCCAGTTCAAAAGGAACCTCACGGAGACTGGATTTAACACACACAAATGCTGCACATGCCTTGAGTAGGCTCCCCTAAAACCTCCTCTCATGCACTGGAACTTCACTGATCTGACTAGAAGAGGGTCTTTCATTATTGTTTTGGAGAGAATATGATTCACACACTAAAAGTAGTAATATACCACTTCCAACCATCTTAAAAAGTTAACTTTGAAACCTCTCTGTCTTAAATTTACTCCTCAAAACTGCTCTCTCTCTCTAAAACTTCTGGGAGGCGTGAACGGTCATCCTCCTACTGATTCTAAACTAAGTGCTGGCTTTGACTAGTGTTTACTGTCTGTGATTTATTGGATATTTTCAAAGGTTGGTAATGCCAAGTAGTAACATGATGATACAGCTCCAGACACTAAAAAGTTATTTTTGTTGTTTCCTTAAATCACTTAATCAGTTTTAAACTTTTTTTTTTATTTATCCCAGCAGTTTTCTGGTTTTAAAAAACTATAATAATTTCAGGCACATGTAGTTGGCAGAGCTATTTTACTTCCAGCACAAGAAGCCTCAGGAAAATAACGAAAACTCTTGTCATGTTGAGCCGCCACAGTAGAGCCTCATTTTGTCCTTCTAGGAAGGAGGCCCAATCATGGTGTTGCTAATCATATTATGGGCTGTGACCACTTAGTAAACAGCAACTGCTCACACTGTAAGCTAATAAAAAGCCCAAAGGAATGTTACAATTTACTTCTTCAAATAGAAGAAATACAGGTATCAGATGTTTTTAAATGTATAAACTGACAACATTTATGTAGAGGATAAACTTGTAAGAGATGAAAAATAAAGGCAATATCACCATTTCTCCTCATCCTATTGGGCAAATGGCTCTTTTTCCTTGCAATTTAGTCTAAGTCAAATTGGATTTGTAACCAGTCTTAAAATAATGGATGAAATTATGGCCCCACTGAAGTCAATGGCAAACTCCCATTAGTTTTAACAGAGCCAGGATTTCACTCAGTTTAGTACTTCCCCTCCGCAACATCCCACAACTCACTTGACTTGCTTCCAGCTCAACGTCTGCTCCTCTCTGTAACATCTCCTCTTCAACCTTCCTTTCATATGCTCTCCAACTTCTCTCAACTTCAGTCAGCTCAGTGTCCAGTTCTTTTACGTTTTGCTCTTGTTTAGAAAGGTGTTTCTCGTGATCTTTTAAGGATTTCTTAGCCATATCTACTTTCTTGATTTGGTGAGAAGTATTTTCCTTTGCTTTAATATATTGGGGCCTATTCTGATTCAATGATGCTTCTAGGGTTCTTAAAAAAAAAAGATGCATTTTTGTCAACTTTGTATTTCAGGGAAACCAAGAAATGCAGCCTGGAACAAGATAATTTTTTTTTAAAATCACCTTTTAGGTGGGACCAAGTATGAGATGTTTCAGTCCAAAGGTCATATTTTGATACATATAACTGAAAACAGAGGTTTAAATGTGAAGTACAATGCTATACCACATCTACAATGTTGTAGTGAACATGTAAAATGTTTTATTGAAAGTAGTGACAAATAAAGTGGCTGAAAAATAAGTATTATATGCATTTATTCTGTAAATTTTAGAAATCTCCAACTGACTTCAATGGGGTCAGAATTTCACCCACTCTTTTGATCAGGAAATACACTTTGAAGAGTAATTTAGAATGCAGACAAACTCTCAAAATCTCAGTTCAATCCTATCATAAGAAATCTTACTTCATTTCTTTTTCTATTACTTGTTGGTCTCGATTTAAAATTCCAAGCACTTTTTTCTTAGCTTTAAATGTGTCTTCAGCAGAAGAAAGGGAGTCTTTCTTGGTATTCACATCCATACTCTTCTCATCCAACTTATTGTTCAAAAAGTCAATTTTTTTCTCATTGTGATAAAGTCGGAAAAGTTGCAGCTGTATCCTGTTTTCTTTCAACTCTTCAAGCAGCATCTGGTAATGCTCTGCCTATAAACAGAAATGTTTATTTGCAGTTTAAAAAAGGATTTTTAATCTCTAGCAGTCTAATTTCAGGTCCAGAGTAAAATGAGCTAAAGTACTGGTGTCTATGATTCCAGCAAAGTGCGCCAAACAAAAAAAACCCTCAGCTATATAATACAGTAATTACTAGAATAATTGCCAGTCCTGAAGAATATTGTCATTTATTTCATTAAAACATATTTATGACTACTGCACCTTGTATAATTAGAAACTATTATATTCAATTCCATTTCCTGTTGAATATTATGAATTCCACCCAATAGTAAGCCATAACTGCTTTTCCTCCTTTCATATATGCACCCAGGCAACACACTTCACAATACAGGGTCAGAACACTCCAGGGAAAGGAAGAATGTAGACATTTAGCTTGGTTTCAACAAATTTCATACCTCCAGAATAAAGCTCACTAAGATTGTTCAGCATGTTGCAGGATTGGACCTTCTGTGACCAAGTATTTTTGGATGCAAAGTTTATTCTTCCATTTTTAAACATTCTGCCCAGTAAGTGCCACTTTTGCATCACATAGTGACTGTACAAAAAGGGCAGAAATACAGAAATGGCATTCTACTGATCTTTATGGGCAGAGTACACTGAACTACTTACCTTTCCCACTGGAAAACAATGTTTTCCTTGCTGATTTTTTCTCTTCAATATTTCAGATTATATACGTTAACAACATTATGTGGAAAAGAAGTGAAAAAGACATCTTGAGGAACCCTCACTTTCCACAGAAAACAAGGAAAAATTATTTATTTTAAATGTATTAGAAGTGCTTGGCCCAAGCTCTATATACTTTTATTAAGTTTCTGATGCTATAAACTCACACTATGCTAAGAGAATTTGCAGGATCAACCACTATGGCATCTGTTTTCTTAAATAGGAAAACCTTCTTTTATGCTATTTTTGGAATTACCTCCTCTTTCTCTAACTTTGCATGCTTGCGTTCTACTGCCACATGTTTTTTCTTGTTATAATTAAACTGCGCATCCCCCTCTGCCTGTTGCATTTTCTTCTTCTTTCTGTCATATTCCTCAGCAAACTCCCATGAATTACTAATTTGTTCAAAAAGCTGGGTTCTTTCCTTGGGCTTCTTCATTGCAATTGACTCTACTGCTCCCTAGAATAGAGTTTAAAAGATGTAACACTGAAAATCATGGGACTCAGATCAATGTACTGTACAAAGAGGGAATCTAAAATTGCAGGAAATATTGTGCTATTCACTTTCTTAAAATCACTTAAATGATATTTCACTAGCTTCAATAGCCCCCAAGTCACAGAGACTTGAAAGTCCACTGAACTTAAATTGGACTCTGAGACACCATATATGAAAAAGCAAAAATTGTGGAATCATGTAGTACTGGGAGCAAAAAGTGAATCAGAAATTACAACACAAATCTTACTATTTGAGAATATATAATTTACATAATTCATCCAAAAGTTATTCTATACTAAAGATTAAAATGTGGGAAACAAGGACTCCAGTCAGGAAGTATAACATAATATTGCACTTTGTATTAGTGATAATATTTATCCCAATGCCCATTATGTTATGGGACTGGAGGAAGCTTTTCAAATGAAAATTTTCTGTGAGAGGTTATATGATGTAGATTCGGTTTCTTCCATATTTTCATTTTTTTTTTAAAGCAGACAAGTTACTAGAGCTTGAAAATATATTTATTCTGTGATATTACTATTTTTGATATGTAATATCTTTATTTAAATGAAAGCTAAATTAGCAGAAGAGATTTTTTTAACCACTATATCTAATTAGAAGGAATAGAAAAATAAAAATGCTTAACTGCCAAATACAGTATTTTAACAGATTTATGAAGCAGATTAGGACTAAGAATTCAAATCCCATTATCAACCACTGAAAATGTCAATTGTTTTAAGAGAATATGCTTTTTAAAACATTGTTTTGGGGTTAATTTAACATCTGGTTAAACTAAACAAACTGGAGGACTCAATAACTGAGACTATTAACAATTGCATGTTACCAATTCAAATACACCATAGCTCTCTAATTACCAAGGGTGGTTACTCACGGATGGTTCAATAGTCTTTGCGATTTTACTCTATTTCCCAGTGGATATACACCTTCAACTCATAAAATCCCACTATCGCCATTAGCATCCTTAGTGGTAATATCAATAGACAGACCAAGAACTGAACAGATAAGAAAAATGAATGTTCACCTTGGAAATGGTTCTTAAGAGGAGTATTTGGGCTCATTAATAGACCAATGTGGGGAAGGTGATATTGTGAGACACCTTCTTCATAAAAAAAGATTTTGATCTCTAGAGATGTCAAATAAGTGGCTGTGACCCAAGGGCCTCTTGGTGCCAACTGGTAGCATGCACAGGGTTTAACAGGGCTCCCTGGGGTGGATATATGCATAACAGTTCACTGAAGCATGCCATGTGAGGTCTCTACCAAGAGCCAGTAGCTCACTAGTTATAAAACTCACTGCAAAATATATGTACAGATAATATTTAAGGAGTTATGTTTTTATACTAAAAATTACGTTAAGGTCTTAGAGTTAAGGCAAGCCACCAGGAGGTGACATACCTTAGAAATGTTTCTTTCGGATAGAAGGCAGCAGACGCTGTCTCCTTGTCTGGTCATTTGTGTACTGTATACTTCATAATATATCCTTTTTGCATACTGAGCCACAGGCTAAAGAAGTGACTGTGAAATCTACAGAAATTAAATTCACAGGATGAAAGAAACCGAAAGGGGATGGATGGTCTGCTTACCACTAAAGACAAAGCACTGTTAGGGTATATCTGGGGATACAAGGAAACACACAAGATCCTTCACCCAGGCGGCAAGCTTACAGCACGGCTGTCTCATGAAAGGAGGGTCACAGCCAATCCTGGTTGTAAAACACTGCAAGGATTTTGCAAGAGCAATACTCTAACAAGTTTTGATTTTGTTGTATAAATGTAATCATCTGTTTCCAACAATTCTACTTGCTATTATTAGAATCTCTATGCATTGTTAAACTAATTTATAGTGAAGTCAGGTGTCCGTTCTGTGTTTTAAGAGGAGTGGTTATCTGAGGTAGAACTGGTAAACGGGAGTGCACTGTTGCTTTGGAAGCAGCAAACCTGTGAACACTGTGTGTGCCCAGTGGACTGGTCTTAGACACTGCAGGGAGATCCTCGGAGGGCTTGAGAGTTAGAATATGCCTATCGCCAACCTACAGAGAAACAGTGGGGCTTATAAGCCCTAAAGGGGAGTACTTGCATTGTTCATGGCTGGCAGAGTTGAGGCGCTGACCCCTAACAGGCACAGACAAAGCTTCCTCTTGGATACCACCTCTCCTTAAGCAGATGCCTGACAACCCTGAGTACACCAGAAGGCATCACAATGGCACCTTTCAAAAGTAGTAAGTTCACACTTTAAGAAGATTAATGCATATTAGACAGAACAAAGAACTTTGGAAAATATATTTAAGGAAAAACTGTGCTTGTCAAAGAGGAACTAGCTGTCCTAACAAAATTTTCCATCCACAAAATTTGTGAGTATTACAAGTTGAGACAAGAATTATTTTGGCTCCGGAAATAAGATTGTTCGCCAATTTTAGATTTGTTTTTTTTTAAATCAGAACATGAAGACCTTTTTCAACCTATAAACTGAAGCACAGAAATTACTGGATTTCCCATGATGAATAATGTTTCCCCCTACCTCCCTTCCATGCCCTCTATTGCCCAACACGAACAAAAACCTTGCAATTCCCATTTTATGGCTTAGACTTCTTTGGCTAGGACAAGACTACTTCTATTCGTGCAGGACTAATTACCTGTTTGGCTGACCAGGGAACAGCATTAACTGTTTAAACCCATGGACCACGCACGTTACCTCTACAGCACTCCCAATCTGCACTCAAGCTTTGGGAGGTTACCAAGTACCTTAAATGCTTACCTGAAAAACCATGCAGTTCCTTGCTTTGACAATTATGCCTATTTTTTCAAGCTCTGCCGTGTAAACAGATCGGCTAACAGCTTTATCATTGAAAAGAAACTCAGAACAACTACCTAATAAAGGAAGAAATAATAAAATTAAAGTATCATGTAACGAAATATTTCAACTATTACACTGTGCATTTGACACTTTATCTAGTCAGTTCACCTGTTCCCCCTTCTTTACATCAAGAATGTCTACACTTCTTCTGAAGTCCAGAAGGAGGTGAGTGACAAACCATGTAAAAGTCTCTGAGTGAAGATAAAAGACAGGGGGATATCTGGGTAAGGGTCTGCTACAGACAACTAAATCAGGAGGAAGTAGGGGATGAGGCATTTCTATCACAAATATTTCTAGAACTGAAAGATCCAAAACATAAGATCTGTTAATAATGGTGGATTTTAACTACCCAGATATCTGGTGGAAAAGTAATATAACAAAACACAAGATGTCCAATAAATTCTTGGAATGTGTTGTGGAGGACTTTTTGTTTCGGACGGTAGAGGAGAACAGCGGCCATTTTCGGCTTGATACTTACTAACAAGGAGGAATTGGTTGCAAATCCAAAAGTGGAAGAGAACTGACTAATCATAAAATGATATACTTCATGATTCGAAAGAAAGCAACAAATGAGGGCAACAGAATAAAGAAAAGAGACTTTAACTTGGATTACTGGTAGGTAAGGTTCCATGGGAAGAAAAGATAAGGAAAAAATGAGTTTTGGAGAGCGGGCAGCTTCTCAAGGAGATAATATTTAAGGAAAACAGCAAACTATCCCGATGGGAAAGAAAGATAGGCAGAACAATAAAAGAGGGCAATTGAACTGCATCAGGAGCTCTTAAAGATCTGAAAATCAAAAAGGAATTCTATAAAACATGGAGACATGAACAAATTGCTAAGGATTACTTACACCTAGCAAAGCACATAGAAAGGCAGTAAAAAGTTTATACGCGCTCAGGAAAGCGTAGGTTCATTATTTAGCAAGGAAGGAGAGCTACAAACCGACTACACCACAATGGAGGTGGGTTAATGCCTGTTTTACTTCAGTCTACACTAAGAAGGTTAATTGTCATTGGATGCTTAGCACAATTAAACAAAATGGAAGGAATGCAAGCCAGAACAGGGAAAGAACAGATTAAGTATTCTAGACTGAACTTTGTCAGCCCCTAACAACTTGAATACATCTAATTTAGCTAAATATTTAAAGAACTAGCTGAAGCAATCTCAGAACCATTAGAGATTATCTTTGCATTACTAACCAAATGGATAAAAGGGGAGGAAGCAGTAAACATGATGCCTCTTGATTTCAATGAAATTTTTAACACTGTTCCACTTGACTGTCTCATAAGCAAACCAGGAGAAAGTGGTCTATATAGAATTGCTACAAAATGGGTGCACAACTGGTTGAAAAAATCATACTCAAAAAGTATTAATGGTTCACTATCAAACTAGGAGGTTGAATCTAATGGAGTCCTGCAGGGGTCTGTTCTGTTAATATTCAATATTTTAATTCATTACTTGGATTAATGGAGTGTAGAGTATGCTTATAAAATTTGCTGATGACACCAAGTTGGGAAGGGTTGAAAGCACTTTGAAAGACAGGATTAGAATTCAAAGTGACCATAACATATCAGAATATTAGTCTGAAACCAACAAGATGAAATTCAATATAGACAAGTTCAAAGTACTTAATTTAGGAAGGAAAAATATTAAATGGACCATATAAAATAGGGAATAACTGGCTAGGTAGTACTTCTGCTGAAATGGATCACAAAGCAAATATGAGTCAGTGTGATGCAGCTGCAAAAAAGGCTAATATTCTGTGTATTAACAGGAGTGTTGTGCTCCTTTGGCAGTGTTTATGCTCCTTTTTATTTACCTCACTAGGATCTGACTTTCATTTTTTAAAATATGTCTTATCTTTCACTTCTTCTTTTACATGGTTGTTAATCCATGGTGGCTCTTTTTTAGTTCTTTTACTGTGTTTTTTAATTTGGGGATATACATTCAAGTTGGGCCTCTATTATGGTGTCTTTGAAAAGTGTCCATGCAGCTTGCAGGTACTTACTCGAGTCACTGTACCTTTTAATTTTGTTTAACTAACCGCCTCATTTTTGAAGTCTCCCTTTCTGAAATTAAATGCCACAGTGTTGGGCTGATGTTCTTCCCATCACAGGAATGCTAAAATGTTGTTATATTATTGTCACGATTTCAAAGCAGTCCTGTTATAGTTACCTCTTGGACCAGATCCTGCGCTCCACTCAGGATTAAATCAAGAGTTTCCTTTCCCCTTGTCAGTTTCTGTACCAGATGCTCCAAGAAGCAGTCATTTAAAGTATCAAGAAATTTTGTTTCTGAATTTCATCCTTAGCTAACATGTACCCAGTCAATATGCGAATAATTGAGTTTTTATTGAGTTTTTAATTTCGATAGACTCTCTCATCTCCCTTAGTGACGATGAAATGCTATCGCTGTCCTGGTCGGGTAGTCCATAATAGATCCTTATTTGATATTCTTATTAGAGCATTGAATTACTATCCATAGAGTTTCTATGGAAGATGTGGATTTATTTAAGATTTTCACTTCATTTGATTCTACATTTTATTTTACATACTACTTACCTCGAATGATTCTTGAAAATGTTTTCTCTTCTCCATTCTCTTCACAGTACACTATTTTCACACTTGCAGTAGAAGAAAATGGCTTTCCAACATGTGCTCCATGAATAAGTTCTCGAACACTTTTTACTCTTAAATTTGCTGTTCTTTCACCCATTACAAAACTAAGGGCATCCATTATGTTTGATTTTCCTTTACAATGAGCAAAAACATTAACTTTTAATCTTTTAAGAGTTGAATACTCTTAGCTGACTACTTATTTCTGATCTTTTATTTTGATCTCAGTTTTGTTTGTCGCCCAGAACCTACATATGCATTTAAGAAACATCTATTTAAAATACAATTTTGGAAGAGGTTGACACACTTGAAAGTAATTTATAACTAACAGCTAGCATCAATATCTGCAACAGATTAATTATTATAAAAGGATTTCACCACTGAATTCCATACTTAGTCTATGACACATCCAGGTCTATACACCCTTTATCTAAGCATTTCTAATTTCCACCCTTTGCTTCAGTTTGCCTGACACTATCAGTTGCTTCCTACATACTAGGGTCATTGACAGTGTTACCAAAATACTTCATAAAGCATTTAGAACTCTTTCTTACAGAATCTTGAATTCCAAAGAATGTCATTTTCATATTTCCTTATGCTATTATGAATAATTTTCTGCTAATATTCTAATACTTAGCATATTATCTTTCCACCAAAACTTTTCTCCCCTCAGCTTCTCTCTTATCTGTTATTCCTGATGGCACCCTAATTTTTCTGGTCTCCCATAATCACGACTTCAACCTTACACTGTATCTTCCTCTCTCTTGCCCTCTCCACCAAAAGAGCAGAAGAGGGGGAAAAATAAGAACATTCTTGAATGGAACGTTGGGGATAACGCAGTATCAGAGTTTCTCATGGCTACTGATTCACGTACCTTATGCTGATTTAAATGGATGAGTATCTGAAAAACTTCATTCAATATTTTGAACATTAGAAACAGTGGGGGACCAACAAAAATTAAATTAAATCAAAGAAAAACATATTGACCAATACTACTTTGCATTTCTCAGTGAGCTTAAATGTGAAAAGTAAGGCAAAGAGGGGTGGAGTTACTTAATCTAGATTTGAATAAGTCAATGGCAGAGATGGAAACTGAACCCAAATGCCCCAAATTCTAGGCCCCTGTGGTAATCACTGGACGACTCTCTCCCTCCTTCCATAAGACAGTTACAGTGTCTACTGCTTTTTCTACACACGTTTATGAAAAAAATTCCCATTAGTTGAGCTGTGGTAGGTGATGCAAAACAATCCATGATCATGTTTTTACTGTTATATTAGTTAAACTTGCTTCAAATGTGATCACAAGAACAGATCCAGCTATCACAGTTTAGTCCTTGCTGTGATTCCTAACAGCGCCAACTAGATAGGGTTTATAAGGCAATGGCTTCATTGCACAGTCTCTACATTAATAATAATAATAATAATAATAATAATAATAGGGACATTTACACCACTGTAAGTAAGATATTTTGTTTTGAGTAGAAAAAGTGATAGAGTTCAGGCTGAGTTCAGTGATAAACTACTTTAGGCTTGGTCTTCACTGCTTTGTTTTGTTTTGTTTTGTTTTCCCCCCAATGAGATGAGACAGCACAAATCATTATCTTGTGGTAAAACCCTCAGTGGAGACAAGGTCCTTGTTGCATTTGCCCTGAGGTAGCAGGACAAGATTAGCACCCCAAGCCTGGACTGACCCCACCATTTTGTCTAGGGGTTGGTAAAGCCTTGCCTGTCCTAGAATTTGACAGCAGGACTGCTTGCATGTGTTAGTCACCCTGAGCTAAACACACCCCTGTCATCAGTGAAGACAAGGCCCTGACTTGGTTCTTTCTTCTAGACGGGGCGCACCCTGAGCTGCCTGACACCAGCACACAGCCTGACTAGGCCTGCTTTAGGGATATCTGCACAGCAGGAAGCATGAACCCAGTGTGATGAACTCCAGCTTGGGGAGCTCAGGCTACATCACTAAAACCAGCTGGGTAGACACTGGGGCTGGGTCTCTTCAGCCTATCCCCGGCTTCAGACGCCAAGCGCTGTGTCCACACTGGGGTTTGCAACCCTGCGGTCCCAACGGGGTAAATGGCATTTTGTCAGTGGGACCAGGGCAGCTGCGCCCTCCCCCCCCCCATCGAGTCTGTCCAGGAGGGGGGTCACTATCCCCAGGGTGGGGTATCTGTCCTACCCTCCGGCTGGCTCTAGCCCGGCAAAGCCCAGTGGGCTGTGGGCTGCCCTGCTCTACCTGATCCGTTGGGTCCAATGATGCAGTTGAATCTCATGAAGGGGCCGATGCTCTGCCGCCCCCGCCATGACTTGAAGTTCTCCAGCAGCAGCAGCTTCAGGTAACCCATCCCCGCGGGGCGAGCCGGGACCCCGGGGGGGGGGGGGCGGCGGCCGTTACTGTCTGAAACGCCCCTCGCCCTCGTAGCGGGTTTGCGTGTGTGAAGGTGGGTGGGTCTGTGCGCACGCGCAGGGGGTGGGCAGGTGTCGCGCGCCGCCCGCCTCCCTCAGGCCACCTGCGGCCTCACAGAAGCGGGAGCGCCGCGCGAGACACCGAGGCCGAGCCGCCTCGTGCTAGTTCCCGCGGGAAAGGATGGCTTGTCTCGCGAGATTTCTGCGGGAGCCAAGCGGGGAGGGCGCGTTCCCTTAGCAACCCGCTCTGTTGACATCGGCCGGCGGGGCTGGGCCGCTGCCGGCTGCTGCGCGGCGCCGGGGTGGGGATCGTCGCTGTTCGGCCGGGCCGGGTGGGATCCCGCCTCGCGGGCACCATGCGCAAGCTGGGCCTGCATCGGGACCTGGCCGAGGCGGCTGCGCTGGAGCGGAGGCGGCAGGCCGAGCTGCACCGGCAGAGCCGCATCTTCAACGCCCGCCGCAGGACCATCGGGGTAAGCGGGCGGCCAGTGGGACGCACCTTGCAGGGGAGCGGGGCGGGGGCTGCCGCCGCGTGGTGCAGTCGAGGGCCGGGCAGGCGGACTGGCCCAGACTCCCCGGCGGGACTGTTGGTGCCGACTTCTCTGGGGATCGATTAAATGAATGATCAGATGCGGGCCACGAGTACCCGACACGTGGGTTTGTCCAGGAAACAATAATACCCGGGGGGGGGGGGGTTTGTCCTGGGGTCTCAAAGCCTTTTACCAAGTGGAGTGTCTTTATCCCCATTAATCGAGGGGGAAGCACCGAGGCATGCTGGGTGGTCTTATCCTTAGAAGTGTTGGAAGATCACCTCTGCAGTTCTTACGTCTGTAGCCCATCCCGCTTCCACTGAAACCAAGGACAAAACTTCAGCTTCCTTTATGGAAACAGGATCAGGCCCTGCGTGAGTTACCTGGTGGGGATGCCCTTGTGGTGGCATGTTGGGTGTGTGTAGCTACACACCACAGTAACAAGCAGGCAGTGTCCGGGCTGCAGTGTGTAGCTATGTAGCTTCTCTGCTTGTGTTAGTGAAAGGCTGTACAGCAGGGATGAGGTAGCAGGGAACTGTTGGAGCCCATCTTTCCATATGGCAATTATACCTTTATGTCTATAGGGCTTGATTTCCCACTACCCTGCACTTTAAATAGTCATTTACACTAGTGCAGAGCAAGTGGAAGGTGGATGTAAGACACTACCAAATCAGAATGGTAGCAACACTGCTGTAAATCACTGCACAAGGTACTGACAACTGAGAATCAGACCCATTATGCATCTGTCTCTTCCAGTTTTTTTTATTATTATTCTTTTTTGCGGGGTGGGGGACTTCACTAACTTACAGAAGTGCAATGAGGCTAAATTATGTTTACAGTCATTTGAAAGCCTCAGATGTGCTATAGGTAGGTTCCTACCAAATTCAGGATTCATGATGGTCAATTTCACAGCCATAGGATTTGAAAATTGGTAAGTTTCATATTGTTGTAACCCTGAGGATCCCAACCCAAAAGAGGATTGTGGGAGCGGGGGGTTACAAACCTATTGTAGGGAGTTATGGGATCTTCAGAGATGGACTCTGAAGGCAGCAACCGCAGAGCTTCCTGGAGGTGACAGGGGGTCTGATCTCCCTCCCCCACCATGCCGAGCAGCTGTGCAGAGGATGGACAAGTCCTGCCCCTCCCAGCCCAGCTGGAGCTAGGAGCCCCCTTTGCTGTGGCCTTCCCAGAAGCACAGGGAAGATCGGACCGAACTCCACAAGTCTCCTCCAGCTGCAGGAACTTCTGGGGCTACTGCCCAGTCCTAGAGCATCCTGTAGCAGGGGGAGGCACGCGGAGGTGGGTCTGGTCTCTCGCCACCCCATCCCATGAGTGGCTGTGCAGAAGATGGACAAGTCCTGTCCCTCGCCAGCCCAGCTGGAGCAAGGAGCCCCCTTTGCTGGGGCACTCCTAGGAACAAGGGGACATGGGATTTTATGTTGAAGGGCTTATTTCACGGTCCGTGACGCATTTTTCATGGCCATTAAATTGGTAGGGCCCTAACTGTAGACATTACAATATGTAACTTTCAGTATTATTAATGTATGAACAATTTTATATTAGTATCACATAAAACTAGATTCAAAATTGGTGACACTGGGTTCAGTCCACTGACTTTAGTATATTAGACCTGTTTATGACTGGTCTGAATTTGATCCATAGAGTGTTAGGGTTGAATTTTTTTACTATCCATGAGTCATTGAAAGGATAATTTCACCTAGATTTTCAATAAATCATTGGATTTATGCCTGGGGCTTTTATGCCACAGTCACCTTAGTTACAAGAGAATAAGATGGACCAGTGGTCCATCTGATCCACTATCCTGACACCAGTAGTGGCCCGCGCTAGATGCACTTGAGGAGGGTACAAGAAATCATGTACTTGGCAATTGTCAGACAGTCTGCCCATACAGGTAAAGGAATTAGACAACTGAAAATCAGTTTCTTGCACAGGGACATTCATCAATTGGCTTTTGCCATGACGTGTGTTTACCACATAATTTTAAAAGTTGAACTCAAAGGAGTAAATCCTTGGCTGATGTAAATCTGCATATCTCCACTTAATGGAACTATACTGATCTATACCATCTGAGGATCTGGCCTAAAGACTTTTGCACTATTATGTTGAATCAATTTGCAGGAGAGACAAACATAAGAAATTAAAGATATACCTAACAAAGGATTCTATAAATGTTTTTTGTTGGGTTTAAATTAAGATAGTGTAATGTATTCAACATGTGAAAGAGGGGGTTGTCTTATGCTCTGAAATTAAGCATAGCACAAAGTAGAAATATCCTTCAAGCCTTCAAAATATAGAGTATATTTTTGCTTCCAGTCACATTTTTAAAGTGTTTGCATACTACATACAGGCACAGATTTTAACATTATCAGTTCTGTTTAGCTGCCACTTCTGAAGAAGTGTGAAGCAAGCCAGTATCTGACTTCTGAACACTCCACAGATGTTGGAAAAGAGAATGAATCAAAAAGGGCAGAGACTGTACAGAGTGGATCCCTGTCATGGGAATGGGAGTCAGGAGACCTTATTTCTATTTTTAACTGCCATTAATTTATTGTGTGATCTTAGGTAAATCACTTTCCCTCTTTATGCACACCTTTCCTCATCTGCAATATGGGGTTAATTATGTTCACCAGTCTTTGTAAACATGCTCTGAGATATTTATCTTTTTTTATTTATATAAGAGCTAATTTAATTTAGAGCTCATTCTTCTCAGCATCAGGAATTTCTGAAAAGAATGCAAATACACAACCAAATAAAAAATGAATATGAATTAACATATACACAGTATTTATATGTACAAATAAAGTGTACATTTACAAAACAGGAAAGATTATAAGAACAGATTAGAAAAAACAGTTGGGTGCCTCAGCATAGCAAACAATCACTGCAATGCTATTGATAAGGTGGTGTTAGTGGAATAACTAGCTTTCAGATGCTCTCAGGCTGGGTTCTGGACTATTCAGACAAGTAGTAAAGTTCTGTGTAATTCGGAGCAGTTATTTTCTTGGTATTTTCTGGACAAGAGAAAACTGTTCAGAGAAGGCATAGAGCTGGTACAGTAGTTCAACATTTGTATAATCTGTCCAGTCTTTATTTGTTGATTTTATGAATCTACCAAAGGAAGCATGTTTAATTTTTCCTTAACATGTTATTGAAATTGTGAAGAACTTTATTAACCAAATATTTCCTCATAACTTAGTTTATATTTAGAATCCAGTACTGCATGGTTTTGAACTTTATCATTTGAAGGTATTCTGGGACTTCTGCTGCTTTCATACTTCATACGATCAGACTTTGTTTCTTAACCTAATTAGTATATTCAGCAATAGGCCGCATCAGACCATATGTCTTTTCTACTGTGATCTGTTTTGAGGGCACTTGCTTAATCCAAATACAGAATATTAATTAATACCTTGGATTTTTCATTCAAGGATTATTCAAGGATTATTATGCAACCTTTATAGATACAAAAAGAGATTAAGTCACTTGGCCAAGGTCACACAGAAAATCTGTGGAAGAGTCAGGGACAGAACTCCAATTGCATGCTGAAAAGACCAGACACCAAGCTTCATACTGCGAAGGCTGAAAATTCCTTCTTACTGCCACCTCCTCCTCCAATAGATATATGGGGCTAAATGGTACGCTTTACAGAAGTGCACAAACTTGTTACAACTGAAAACTATTATAACTCTTCTAATGTGAATGTCAAAAACCTTTACAACAATTTAAATATATGTAAATGGATGAAAGATAAGTACATTAAGTAGGAATGCCCTCTACAATGGAAGAAACATTTCAATGTATTGGAACTCAAACTAACTTTGTAATGTTATTTTGTTTCGGAATAAGAATGTACCTATTGCTATTAGAATGAAGTGAACAAACAGAAATATTATTGTTGGATTTTCTTTATCAGTCACATACTTTAAATATGTAAAGTGCCTGTAATTTACCATTAAAGCCATTTCACTAGCAATAACATAATTCACAGCTGTGTAGAATTATAATTTTGCAAGATAAATACATTCATTTCTGGCTCAAGTGGATATTTTAATATACAAAGTTGGACTAAAGCCTGTAGACACACTTTAAATATTTTCAATAAAATAAATAATTTTTACAGAGCTTAATTTTTTCATTGTAATAGGTTGATAAGGAAGCTTTGGATACTCAAATCAATGATAAGAAGATTCAAGAGGCAAATGAGAAAGCACGACATGAAATAATTGGTATATTTATTGCTATATAAATAATACAATTTTATATTAGTATGTATAAATATTTGTACTCTGTTTTGCAATCTTTTCTCACAATTTTCTCCTTTTTAAATGTTTCCACCAGTCTTTTCCTGAGTATGTGCTGTCATGGAAATGTAGGCCAAGATGTTAAAAATGGATACCAAAAGTTAGGCACCTCTGTAAGTGGCCTGAAGGCTACTCCTGGGGGAATTCTGTGCAACTGCACATGCACATAATTTTTGTCCCCACAGACAATAACTTCTGCCAGAAAGTTGCTGCAATTATGCCTTTTGCCTACCAGGGGTCACTGTGGCTCTAGAACAAAGCAGCCACTCCTGAGCAACCCCCATCTGCGATACGAAAGGGAAGAGAATTCCTTCTTCACAGTGCCAGTGGGGCCAGGTCAGGAGACAGAGGATATGAGGGAACAGACAGCATGGGGCACATGGGGCTGCTGGGGAGTGTGTGTTGCAAACTGGGGTTCATGGGGCTGTTGGGTGAGGACACACTGGGGCAGGGGCTGAATGGGAGTGGAGGTGCAGAGACACATAGGAACAGGGGGAGGGATGCAGAGACACATGAGGGAAGGGGAGTGACTGAGTGGGGGCAGAGAGACCCGGAATGGGGGGTGCTGGGACACATGGGGATTGGAGAAGGGGGTACTGGGACACATGGGAATGGGGCAGATGTGCCTGACTGAATAGGAGAGGCCAGAGGTCAGCCAGAGTCTGCATGGAAGAGGCTCCCTAACAATTCCTCCCTCCCCCCCAGTGAACTCTGTGTGTAAAGTTAAGCTTATGAGTAGGGCTACAATTTTGTCACGGAATTTGTGACTTCCACAGACCTCCGTGACTTGAGCCTCAGTGCCTGGGAGCTGCAGAGAGGCCCACCATTGCCCATGGTGGCTGGGAACTGCGAGGCCCTGAACTCGCAGCCACCGCGGGTAGGGAAGGGAGTGTTCCGGGAGCTCCCTGCTGCTATGGGCATCGGGGGTGCCAGTTCCTGGCCACCATGGGAAGCAGCGGTGCCCCGCAGCTCAGAGCCACGGGCAGAGGAGGGGCCGTGAAGCTCCCAGCCAGGCCCCGAGGGGTAGTGTGGGGACCCCACAGCTCCCCATTTTCTCATGCATATTTTTAGTAAAAGTCATGGATAAATTCATGGGCTTCCGTGAATTATTCTTTATTGCCCATGACCTGTCTGTGATTTTTACTAAAAATATGCATCACAAAATCTTAGCCTTCCTTATGCATAATACTTTAAAGGCTCAGACTTAAGATCCTCACTTTAGGCACTCATTCTGGAAACCTATGCTGTAGTAATCACCTACTGCTGTATCAGAAAATAAAGATACGTACTCACGAAAATAGTAATAGTTATCTGAGCAAATTTGTATTTCCTTGGTCCCACATTTAGTTTCTAAATGTAAATTCATTTCATAAATCTTGTCCATGTGTGAGCATATGATTGATGATATTTTCCCCTCTTAATTCAGACATAGAAAGTATATCCTATTTATTTTTGTATATCACTTTGAAAAAATATCTGTCTTCACTTGAGGGGGAAAATAATTTTTTTTTTCACACTGGGTAAATATTGCCATACCTACTTAGGTAAAACTTCCACTGAAGTCCATGGGAATTTTCTATCAATAAGGTCTTCAGGGTTTAGCCCACTCTTTATATTTGGATTTTTTATATATATTACATCATGTATATGCTACATGCCATTAGGAAAGTGTATTTTAATTAATCTGATTCGGGTGTGTGGTGTAAAGTACTCATACATTTACTTGGGGAAGGCTGTAGATTCTGCTACTATTAATACAGGGCTTCTCAAACCGGGGGTCACGACCCCCCTGGGGGTTGCCAAGCGCTCCCAGAGGGGTTGCGATCTCTCGGCGCCGCTTAAAAGCCACCGAATGAATTACTTCCGCATTCGGCGGCTTTTCGGCGGACATACCGAGTTATTTCGGGAGTGCTTGGCCTGTCCGCTGAAAATAGCCGCCGAATGCGGAAGTAATTTATTCGGCAGCTTTTTGGTGGACATACAAGGGTCCGCCGCTGCTGCCAATGTGTGCAAAAGGGGTCATGGTTCTCAAAAGTTTGAGAACCGCTGTATTAATAGAACCTGTGCCACTGAAGCACATGCATCACAATAACTCTTTACTCCTAGAGGTGGTCATTATGGACAGCCCTCAGTATATGGGATGATTTTTGATAGAATCATGAATAATCTAAACCAGGGTTTGAGTAGGAGCCATTGCTGAGTCGGGGCATACACACATAATAATGCTGACCACATTCCCTGACCTGTAGGCTGCACCATGGCCCACCGTGGCTGGAATGCCCCTCTAGGGTTTCATTTGCAAAGGGCCCACAGAGTAACCTCTCCGTGGGTTCAAGAATTGCCAAAATGTAGTATGATGATCATGGTTTTCCTGGCAATATATAACAGAATTTGCCCTTTAGGAAACTTCCAGAACACATCCATTCTGACAGAGGCAATGATATTTACTTATGAATTGTATTTAAACAGTTAGACTGTGTACTCTGTGGAACAGGATCAGTTACAATGTTTGAAGTGGACGGGGGAATTAACAATAAACTCTCCAGAAAGCGATGGTGTTTGCCAGTATTTTTTCCTAGCTATATCACTGGTGATACATCATTTTAGAGCACTGATTTGTTATTTTTATTGTTTCTTGTGTTTCTAATAAGTAACTGTGTTTCAGTCACTACTGCAAATTAGTAGTAGATGCTGAGGAATTGCTCTACGGTACCTAGGATTGATATGCTGCAACAAAATGTGATAAAATAAACCTATCTAATTTTATTAGCAGTTTTATCTTCTGTCTTTATTTTATGTATATTTTTGATCATATATTCCAGCAAGTTTCTGGTGCCAAAGGTGATTCTTAACAATTGAGAGTTTTTATAATTGAATAGCAATATCAGCTTAGAAAAATCATTTACCAGCTTTGACCTCCTAAATTACTTAAGTCTAGTAGTTTAAGGATTTGTTTTTTAGTCTTTTTTAAAGATCATATTCTTCCTTTTTTTACAACCCTCTGTACACTTTGAATCTCCTAGTTTCACCTTGTTTATAATTTTTTTATAGCTGGTGAAATGAAGCAAAATGACAAGGTCATCTGTATGTTAGAAGAACGAGAGAAACAGGACATCAAAAACCTAAACAAAGCTGTAATTGAGTTTCAACAGAATTTTCAGAAGCCAGAAACTCGGCGTGAGTTTGATTTATCTGACCCCCAGGCCCTGAAGAAGGATACTCCTGCTCGCCTCTCTGACAATGACCCTCGATGTACTATATCTGGCTTGCAGAAATTTCTAGGAGAAGATTTAAACCATGATCAGAGGGTGAAATTTCAAAAGGAACAGTCAAGAGAATGGTCTCTACAGCAACAGAGAGACTGGAAGAATGCATTAGCAGACCAAAAATTTGCAGGTAACAAATGAAAGTAGAAGTTTGATTTTAATGCTCTTTTTTTAAAACAAATTCTACTCTGAATAATTCGCAAAATTGTAGAATAGCTCATTATGTCAATCTGTGATATAGGAAAAATTCAGTGTATTCAATATTCATTTCATAAAAGTGCTGTGGATTTTAACTTCACATAGACATCCTCTACACAGACTGACAACAATGAACTTGATTTCAAGTCTCAGTTAAAGTACCTGTATTGAGAATTTATGATCCCATGCATTTCAAATCTTCTTTTCCCCTATAACCTGAAATGAAGAGACCTGGAAAGTTTTATAAAAGCTTGTGTATCTTGAATGTTTGATTCAATGAAGTCAAGGTACTTATGCTTTCATACTAATGTTACAATAGATAAAATGAAGCTCTGATTTATTTTTTAGTTTCTGTCCTTAGTGTTTTCTGGGGATAGTTATAATATTTTTAAAAAACTTTGTCCAAACAAGTTTTGAACAAACAAGTATTAAATAAAGTTTGCTTCATTTTTTACTTTCTAACCGGGATTGCTTGATGTGTTAATTTACTGACTCATTAAACATTCTATCATGACAAACCTTAGCCATGGAATTTGGAAAGGGATACATGAGCTGGCTTTCTGTTTATTATGTGAATAGTTAATCAACCAATAACTGTTTTAAAATTACATTTACATATGCACGGACGATAAGCCTTATCAACTAAATTCTGTGTTAATCTAATTTAGAGGATCTCCATGACAAGAACAGGATAGACCTAGATCAAAAGGCCATGGAACTACAAAGAAAAGACATAGAAACCAGACAAGCTGTTTGTGAAGCTACCAAGGATTTTAATAGAACCCAGGTAATTAATATTGGAATTGAGGAAGTAATTAAACATTTAAAAAAAAAAATCCTATAACAAAGTACAATGAGTAATGACGTTGCCACAAAGATTTGTCAGTAATTGAGTTCCAATGTTATTTTAGTAATCAGAAAATATGTTTTATGCACTTCTCTAAAGATATCCTCTGCCAGCTTCCAGGAGCCAGCAGGGGAAAATGTCTGCCTAGATCTTGAGCTTTTGCTCAGCCTCACTAGAATCTGCCAACATCTACTGTACTAACACCACAGTTTTTTTGTCTCTGCTTGACTCATCCTGCTCTTTAACATCATAGTTGCAGATGGATCTGGTTTTGAACTCCCCAGATTCACCAGAAATTATAAAGAATCAGAGGGTCTCTGATAGCCCTGTGCAGGGCAGCATGGCACCATTTGAGAAGGAGCAAGTCTACAATATGATAAAGCAGATAGCTGAAGAACAGATCCTGCTTATGAAAATATCAGAGTAGGGGTTCTCAAACTAAAGGCTGGGACTCTTGAGGGGGTAGGGAAGTTATAACTTGGGGGGCTGTGAGCTGTCAGCCTCAACCCTAAACCATGCTTTCCCTCCAGCATTTATAATGGTGTTAAATATATTTAAAAGTGTTATTAATTTCTAAGAGATCGTGCTCAGATGCTTGCTATGTGAAAGGGATCACCGGTCCAAAGGTTTGAGAACCACTGCCTCAGAGAATATCTCTAAAATTAAAACCATAACTGCAACACACCAGATCAGTTTGCAGGGGCTAAGCTCCAGAATAAGGGAGGCAGAAATTAGAATGTCTACCTTAGAAGACATTCATAGACTCAGATCAGCACAACACATCTCACTGAGCAAGAATCCGGACCAAGCTGGCTCCAGTGAAGATAGTAACTATATCCTATCCACTCTTTGAAGCACCACATTGATTGCTTTCCTTAACAAACTACAGTTGGTCATCAGTCCAGATCGCCTGACTCTATTTCTAATAATGGTTATGGGCTTTTTTCCCCCCATTGGTTTTGTGCTTCCAGGAAGAAAAGGAGTGGGATGTGGGAAGGGTTGCCTTACTGGTAAAGTATTTGGTTTAAATTACATATGTTGATATTGGGTAATAATAGGGATGAGGGCATTATTTCACTTCCTATGTGTTTTTAAAAGAGCTGGGCATTGGAGAGCCATACACTGGGATTTTGGACCTATGTGTCTATAGGAGGTGGTAAAGTAGTTTCTTGTTTCTCATCCCTCATTTTTCCAGGAGATCCACAAGCAGATATGTCTGGTAGGACTCTAACCTCTGATGCATAGTTATGTGCATTTAGCTCAGAAACCCCATTTAAAATGTATTCAGCAATGTTCATCCTTGTCCATCCTTATCTCCTGCCTTTTGTGCAGGAAAGCACCAAGAAGGGGAGGGGATTAGGCATATTCATATATTTTGCTTTTGAAGTGGAACAGAGAGTATCTATTCATTCAGGCTAATACCCCTCTAACTTCCTGATCTTTTATCCCACTCTGACTTGAAAGCATTGGTCTTTCACACCTTTGCCTTGTTTTACACCCTCCGGTCCTACCTCCTCTTAACTCTTTCTTCCCTACTTAACCTCTTGCCACTCTAGATGGAGAAGAGAAGTTAAATACCTTTGTGACCGGTGTCCCAGAGGGGCCACACTGAGATTATTCAGTTAGGGCAAACTGTAAAGAATGGGGCAGACAATCCCCAGAACTGGTGAATATTTCAAAAGTCTATGAAGCCCTCCAGAGAAGGTGGGGGAGGGGCCAGGGGGAGCCTCCCTGGCGGGGGGTGGGGGGACCAGGCAGGACGGTCCCACAGGCCAGATGTGGCCCTCTGGCCATAGTTTGCCCACCCCTGCCCTAGCTGAACTTTCAACTGAAGTATCCCTTTTGGGACTAACTTCACTAATATAGGTTTTCAAAACCTTGGAGGGTTTTTTTTTTTCCCAAAGGAACTTGTGACAATGTATGGTGAAAGGTAGATACAGAAGTCAGTGAAATGGCAGCTCCAGTATCAAACTCCATTCCTGTAGGAACTTCTTCAATCGAGGGTGTGATCCAGATGTCATGTCTGATTCCAGTTTGCGATAACACGTGTTGTGCTGGTTCTTGACCAGTGTCATTAGAACTTGTACCTTTTTTTCACATTATGAATTCCCAGCTTCCATCCTTTTAAGTTCATCCTTCATAGATGTCTTCTTGGATGTAAAGTTACCCTTTGTTGCTGAACTGTATGACAAGTCACAATAATGTGTCCTTTCTAGAGGCATTTTCTGCAAATAACCTGGTGTGCCCAGCAGTCCTTTTCAGCATGAGTAGTTTGTGTACCATGGTCACATGGAAATTCCTTTCATTCCCGTGATCCTCTATCTTGCCGATGTAAGAGGTAACTTTCAGGTAAACACTAAATTCCAAAGAATTCTTCCCTAAGGTCTCCATGGCAACTGCTACTTCAACAGCCTTCTTGAATGTAAGCACTACTACAGTCAGTACTTCTCCTGGACTTGGTCACTGCATAATCCAAAGACTAATTGTTCCCGTAGGGCATCACTTACTGTTTGTCCAAACTGACAATGCTCTGACAATTTCCTTAGAGCAACAATAAACTGTGCTACCAACTCTCCACTTCTTTGATCTCGCTGATGAAACCAATATTGTTCTGCTATCACTGATGGGATAGGAGAAAAATATTTGTGCATTGCTGCTGTAATTGCAATGTACATGGCACTTCTGGGAACAGTTGGAGACAATAGCTTATGCAGCAGTCCATATGCCTTTGGACCCATTATTGTCAGCAAGGTTGAAACTCTTTGTCCGATGGGAATGGTGCTGCAGGTTACAAATTACTCAGAACATTGATGTAACCACCCATAAGTCTCAGCTGTCGTCAAATTCATAACATTGCCCACAAAAGGTGCCATTTCATTGCTCTCATTTTGAATGTTATGCTTCCTGGAAGTCTCTCTCTCTCTCTTTTTTTTAATTGTGCCCTATCCTCATTGGATCACCCTCTGTTGGCTGTGTGCTTATACTGCAAAATGCAGAATTCGTCCTTTGTCTGCACTGGGCTCCCTCTGCTGGTTATAGACTCTCAGTGCAGACTCAGCCATTTCTTTTAGCTGCTGCTTCACTGCTCCAAAGTTAAACAGTTCCAGTAACTGCAGTACTCTTATCCTGGGTTGTATCTTTATTTGCCTAGTTCCTCCTCTCAAGCTGTCTGGTTCACACTGTCCCAGAAGCAAAAACAGCAAGCTGTTACCCTGTGCCTCTAGGTGAATTTTGTCCCCATTTTCAAAGTCTTATTCTTTATTTACTTTTTCTTCTTGTTCTAGTCAGGCAATGGAAACACTGGACACTTGTTGGGATAGAAGGTCTTTGCTGCCAATGTTGTATTTCTGGAGCCAGCAGAGGAGTTAGAAGATACAGCCACAGTGGGAGAGGCTGTCAGCTGTGCTACTTTTATTGTTCTGGCTGCAAAACTGAAACTAACAATAACATGCTTCCCAGTGGGGAGGGGAGAGTGCTCAAATATTTAAAGGGATATGATGATATGTAGGCTCCATCCAAAGTATCCCTTCTATAAATTATTATTTATTTTGGGATAACTCCAGAACTAGAAGTGCTCACTAAAGTAAGGCCATTATTCATTTAGCTAAAAAGAACAGATGCCCATCAGGTACACAAATCATATTTTAGATAATGACCTTTATGAACAATTAGGTTGAACATTTTTGTTTTTCTGTTTTCTTGGAAATTTATAATCCTCTTATTTCTGGAATAAAAAGCTACTGACTTCTGGGAAAATTCTTCAAGGGAGTATATTTTGGGCCAAATCCTGGTCACAACGAAGCCTTCAGTGGGACTAAGAGTTGGCCCTTAATTCCTGAAAGATTACCACACATAGAGATGGCAGAGCTGGTGGCTGATGTGTCAAAAGTTCAGCTCTCCTGCCATTTTGAATTTGATCTGCTTAATTTATTTTAATCTCTCTTAAAGTGGAAATTCCCTTCTTGAGCTAAAATAGAGTATACAGTAAAACCTCCATTTAACAGACTAATTCGGGCGAGGGGGTGTCCGTTAAATCAAAAAGTCCCTTATTTAATAATATTAAAAAAAAGAGCTGTCGGAGTAGCAGTCCGCCCGCCACAGGGTTGGGGCGACAGCTCCGCAGCCCGCCCGCTGCCGGGACCCGGGCGGGAGCCGTCAGCCAGCCCGCCCGGGTCCTGGCTGCTGGGACCCGGGCGGGAGCTGGCAGCCAGCCCACCTGAAATGGATCAGGAATGCATCAGACTTGCTCAGAAATTTTGTCCGTTGCATCCGAAGTCCGTTAAATCGAGGTCCGTTAAATCGAGGGTTTACTGTACTGTCTTAATCTGCCTCACCATGATGTCCCCTCCTGGCTGGCTGTGGCACTACAGCAACTTTTGCCTCAGTCTTCCCCACCTTTCAGAGTGACAGTGTCCTTTATCAAAATCGAACAAAAATATATATATGTAGCCAACTCAGCAGGCAATCACCTTGGTGAAGGAGTACCTCTGCTGCTGCTTCTCCCTGGTTTAGTCAGTCTCCCAAGGCACACTCCTGCCCTTACTCAGGTTTTCCCAAAGGCTCCAATTCATCAGAGCCTCCATGTTACTCAGGCTTTCAGTTCATCCCTGGAGAAGCATATCTGGGTCTTTCTCCATCTCAGTCATCTTTGCAGGCTGCTTCCCAGAGAGAGGGCACTTCCTATCTTTTCTCTTCTGGTTTTCCCTCTACAGGGCTCACCCAGCTCTTCTCTACCCCAGTTGGGCTTTATTTCCAGTTAGTCCTGGCTCACCCTCCAGACACACAGGCTGATTAATTGGTCTATGAGGTCTATATTAATCCTTTAAAAACCTTTAAAAAAGAAAAAAAAAAGTTTCACTTTTAAAAAAAAAAGTCTCTGGGAACTTTAAAAACCTGTGTGGGATAACAACCCATCACAAAGGAGTTTACATTTTTAGATAAAAATATGTTTTTACAGGATCTAAGTTAAAACTATAACTTGTTAAATAGTTTTATAATTCTAATTCTAAAATAAGAGCAATTCAGATACTTTTTTATTACTACATTTGCAAATATTCTATGTGATATTTCTTATTGTATACTTTGCACAGTACACTTAAGCTATTTGTTGTTAATATTTTGGAAAGAAAAATTAATAAAGTAAGTAAAAGCTATATATTTAAAAAAACAGAATGAGCACATTCTTCTGTTTTTTCACATTTAGTGCTTTCCTTTTCTAATGTTTCTTCTGTATATGGGCTTTAATATAAGTGATTGTTTGAAGTTGTTTGCTGTTTGAGATAATAACGATCCTATATATACTTCAAGGCTTATCACTAAACTGTTTCTTTTCAGTCTCAGAGTTTATTAGGTAATTATTGAGGTAACGGAAATTTCTCTCAAGTTACTATATTGCCCTTTCTTCCTTTTGCTTTAATCCTCTGAGAGAACTATCTAGAACAAAGAAGTCCGACAGCTTCTGTGGACCTCAATTTAATTTTAGCCTTCCTGCTATCTCCCTCCCATAAAAAAAAAATCTTATCCTACTTTCTTCCCCAGTTAAGAGTAACTCCTTTAAAATTAAGTCTTATTTAATGTCTGAAGTCATGTGGGCTGATATGGGCGCTAGGAAACAAATTTTAGAGTAGCATGTTTGTAGTCAGCATGTGACTAAGGAGTTTTGAGGAGCAAAGAGTGATAGTAGCCAGAGTTGAGTGATGTGCATAGGACATATATAATCTGAATATATTTGTAGTATTAGCATGTGATCATGTACTTGAAGACTGTATTGCAATGCATTCACACAAGGGAACCATAGCAAACTTAAAGTTGGCATTTCCTCATTTTTGGATGCTTAATCGTGAAACCCACATAATTTTTGTTTGGAATATGAATTTAGGATGTTTGAACTAGTAACTGATAATTGTGAATTTTAGACTGATTTCTTCCATGTGATGTCTGAAATCTGACTAACAAGTCCAGGTTAGTATACTTGACTGCTTGTTCTGTCTGTAAATAAATGTAGAATGAATTTTGACATAATTCTGGCATTTATTTTACAACATACAGCTAGTTCTCCAAACTGCTTTTGGTCCACGCTATGAAATTTTCAGCATTCTTAATCTACATGACACAGTGCACTTATACGATGCTATTGACAATCACATGCAGTTTGGAAAGAAAATTCAATGATAGGATGATTGATTCACTTACTATTTTGCAGTATTAAATGAGTATTTTCTTTTTAAAGAAAATGGTCTCCACTTTCTCCTCCCATATCCACTTTTTTTTTAAAGGCTGTAGAATTTGCAGAAAGAAAAATGCTAGAAAAGCGTCAGGAAGAAGAAGATAATGTGGCTGAAATTTCCAACCTCCTTCGAGGAGACTTGCTTTCTGAAAACCCAGAACAAGCAGCCAGTTCGTTTGGGCAACATCGTGTAATTACTGATCGATGGAAAGGAATGAACCAGGATCAGTTGATGGCAATACGTTATACTCAACAGCAACAAGTTCTGGAGAAACTGGTATTCAAACCCATTTGCTTATCTGTATTATTAGCTGGAGGAGTAGGATAGGCAGGGCTGGTAGCACCACCAATTATTAAAGTGGCTTGACACTTCCCATTATAAGATCCTGTTTTCAGTAGCTTATAGCTTTATAACAGCCAAACTTCAAGTGATTGGACTGAATTTTTCCATGCAACAGCTCTTCTTCAGGATGTATTTACTTGGAAAAGTTTATCCAAAATGGTCTAGACATTTCCGAGAACAAGGCTAGAGAAAAATGTTTTGCCATGTTAAATTTTGGCAACAATTTTCTTGGAGAAGTACTAGTGTGTTCATGCTTTGTATCGGGGACTTGAAATTTGGCAGGGGTATTCTTTGTGTCAGGGATGTTCCTTTTGCTGTTACTGTGAAAATCCACCTAAATTTGGCCAAGTTATAAGCCCTTGAAAAATCTTAGTTTGCATAACAGCTAAAATTTCTGAAGATTCCATTCTCCCTGGACATGTTTCATCCCCTTACAACTCCTAGTGCTGACCAGACCACACATGCACCAGACCCACATTGTGACTGAACAGGTTTCAGCTGAGGGCTATGGTAGCTGGCCTCTCCTTGGAACTGCTGTTCCCAGATGTTCTAGGCTATGGTAGGGCCAAGCATTAGATTGAATTCAAGGAGTCTGTCTCTACTGTGCTTTCAATAACTGTCCTGCTGGCACCAAGGGAGCATGGAGAGGAAGCTGTGTAATTAGAATGCAGAAAGACAAGAGCCAGACTGGAGGGGAGAGAAATTAGTATATTGGAACAAGGAACCTGGTGAAACTGGGACTGGAGAGTGGGAGAAATTAAACCTAAGACGGGGGGCTGAGGGTGAAGGACTTGGACAAATTGGGCAAGACAGTTGAGACTGGGACTGAGAGCCGGGGGAGACTGGGACTGTCTCAGGAAGGACACTACAAGTGGGGTCAGGAGGGGAGGCTGGAATTGGCAGTTAGTGAAGGTAATGGTGGATGGGACTGATCGTGTTCCATGTGTAATTTTTTAGAGACAAATCTGTTAATAAATAAATTATCTTCAATTCCAGGGGCGGTGTTTAATACCAGCGAGGTAATGTTCATCATAAAGGTGCTAGTTAATATGACAAGGAGTTGTTCATCTTTAATTTAACTTAATTTTTTAACAGTTTCACCACTCCTGAACAACTGTGTTATGTCTTTTCTCGGAGACACCAAAAGAAGTTTAATGTTGATGTACACAGTGTAGAGTTGCCTCTTCTGAATCTGTCTAAAAAGTGGTATCAACACTGTGATGCACATGGGGAATATGATTGGAGGTAGTGATAGACAAATTTGTAAATATAGGATGCATTGGAGGAGAAGGAAGTTTCTGAGTCAAAAATTATGCGAAGACAACAGACAATGGACTCGATTTACTCTGAAATCCACCTGGAGGAGGAAGTGTACAGTACTACAACCCCTTTCTAGAAGGAGACACTGAGCTGCCAGCACAACCTCAAATGTAAACAGCACTGGCCATGAAGAGAACAAGGCCAGTCTGACCAGATTTGCACCAGTTTAGTGAATCTTCTCAGATAGCATCCTTTAGTGGGTCTCCTACAGAGAGCTTTGACTGCATTAAAAGCTGTCTTCCCATGCGCATAACTCCCCAGGTGAGAGCGTAGTGAAACCACTGCCTGCCTTCCCCTAGGGATGAATTTCCTCCAGGACGCATCAGCTACTGCTGGTGGAGGAGTGCATCCTTCTGTCATAGCAGGGGTGAATCACGCCCATTAAAGACATATGGGTTCATCACGTGAGTGAATTTGCTAATAAGACTATTTAAATATTGTTTTATTTGTGATTGTGAAGAGAAAGCAAACATTTCTTTTATTCCCCCAGAGGCTGCAGGAGGAAGAACGGCAAAGAAATGCAGAGTGGGACAGGCAACGTATTCAGGCCGCCAGAGCACAACTTCTTTTTGAGCGGCATCAACAGCGACTCAATCGAGAGCTTCGCAGAACTCTAGATAATGCTAATGCACAACTCTCCCAGGATCAGAAATCAAAGTAAGTGCACAGAGGGGTTAATCGATATCAGATCAGCTCTTTCCTATTGACACAACATCTTGGCATTATAAAATTGCTTAGTGAGCCTTTGGTACTTGTCAGAAGATGTTTCGACATTGATTGCATTTTAAAAAATCGCAAGTTTAGAGCAAGTGTTTGAATTTTGTAGTATGAGGAAAAAGGAAAACTGTTCTCAAAGGAATATCCTGTTACACTTCATAAGTTACACATTTGGAATAATGGCTCAAATACTGTCAATTTCTGCTGAGGTCATAGTGCAAGTGTTACATTATGTTAATTGTACATAGCAGAATAAAGATAGAAAAGTGGGGAAAAGATTCATAGATTCCAAGGCCAGGAGGGACCACTATGATCATCTGGTCCGACCTCCTGTATAACACAAGCCATAGAACTTCCCCAAAATAATTCCTAGAGTATATGTTTTAGAGAAACATCCAATCTTGATTTTAAAATTTTCAGTGATGGAGAATCCTCCATAACCCTTAGTAATTTGTTCCAATGGCTAATTGCTCTCACTGTTAAAAAATTACACCTTATTTCCAGTTTGAATGCGTGTAACTTCAGTTTCAGCCACTGGATGATAGGTGCCGACCCCTTGAGTGCTCCAGCCTTCAGTTATTGTCATAAACTATCTTAACAATGACAGATATGTATGCTTGCTGTCAGGATAAAGAAAAACTAAAAAGAGCATTAAAAAAAAATATCACTGCAATCCAGTATCAAAATCCCAGTCTTTTTCAGTGCATGCCTAGATTTTGTGCAAGAAATTCCTGTACCTGACAATTTTCTGGTCTTAAAACAATATGAAAGAATTCTCATGCTACATTAATACTGTTTTCCCAACACTGGCATAGTGACATTTTGGGAATATGAATTTAGGGGAAAAAAAGAATGTTTATGTCATCTTGGGAAAATGGAGTTATTTATTTATTTTGATTTATTGTACAACTAAAATATGTAGTAATGTATATAGTGTAATACATTTGTACAGGATTGTGTAGTTCACAATTTTTTTAATTTTAAAAATATTCAAATATTTAAAACATTTACTAATTGAGTCTATTTGATTTATTTCTAGAAACATTTATCTTCAGGAGGAAATATATTCAAATTTTCCAACAGGCCAATATTTCACACAGTTTAATACAATTAGCCGGTGACATGTGAGACATGCCCACTCTCTGAAATATAAACTTATGTAAGGTTTGTAAAAATATTAAAGTTCAATTACCATTCACCGCTTTTCTATATTTTTCCCAAAATTTCCAGTTAGGATATTTGTGCATTAAAACAAACCCATATTTTCCTGATGGCATGTACTTGTAAGTCATAAGCCTGATGATTGTTATTCTTTTTAATGAATGAGAAATATAGAGATTGCTGCTAATTCATGTTTTTGGTTTGGGGGATATTTTTATAAGTAACATTTCTCAGGGGGAAAAGGAAAATAATCATTTCAGTGTTAATTGTGGTTATTGGAGTGCTAATTTAGAGAAGTTATTGAACCAAATCAATTCCTGGTGTGTTTCCATCCCAATGAAGGATTTAGCCAATTGTGGGATATTTTATTTATTAATTTATAGTTTCAGATTATTTCACTACTCATTTTTACTGCATTGAAGTTCATATTTTGACTGAAACCTTCCTTTTACGGGCTACAGAATTATTGAGATTACTGCATGACTGTCAGATAACGTAAAAAAATTATAACAAAACCTGATCTTCATATGTGCTTTTCAGAGACCGTACCCTATTTTAAAATGCAGGTGGGAGTATGGGAGGAGTAATTGCTATTGTTGAGAGCAAAGAAAATGAAGTGTTTCTGCATATTTAGCCATAATTTATATACATATGTATAAATAAATAGAATTGAATTCATTTTATTAGTATTCCCAATTAAAGTTATGTGCAGTCACTATATCCATTGTTAGTTTTTCAACAATAAAACAATGTGGTCACTGGATTCGTTTTTTTTTTTAAAGTGTTCAGATGTTGCAAGGGGAGCAGCACTGCAAAGCTTGTTGTCCATACCCCCAAAATACACTGGCCCTAGATAACCACCCTGGAGGCCACCCTTATCTAGAATAGAAGGGAAATATGTTAGCTGGAACTATTTTCAAACCTTGCTTTTCCCAGAAAGCACTAATAGATTCCACACTGGCTTCTTTGGCTATCATTAACCAGTTAACCATGTTATAAACTATTTTAGAACCCAGTTTTCTGAAAAAAGTCTTATTTAAAAATACTTCTGACATATGATTTACCCTCAACACTAGGGCCAGGGTGTAAGCTGCTGCAGCCTTTGTGTCCACATTGCCAGGATATTTGGGCCATTGGTTTCTGTAAATGCAGCTCCTCTTATATCCTAAATCTTCCATACTGGGCATATGCAGGGCTAGTACAGAAAACTTTCCTCCCAAAGTGCAGGAGGCGTGCAAGGACTCTTGTACAGCTTCTCAGCAAGCTGATCCGTCACACAGTCCCTATGTAGCAAGAAAGTAGTACAGTTCTCCTCACTAACATAATTTTCACACCTATATTTCACATGCGTCAATGAGAGTGTCATATGACGTTTTTAATTTACACTTTTTAGCGCTGTCAAGTGATTAAAAAATTAATTGCAATTAATCACATGATTAATTGCTCTGTTAAACAATAGAATACAATTTATTTAAATATTTTTGATGTTTTCTACATTTTCAAATGTATTGATTTCTATTACAACACAAAATACAAAGTGGACAGTACTCACTTTGTTTTTTATTACAAATATTTGCACTGTAAAAAACAAAAGAAATAGTTTTTTCAATTCACCTAATACAAGTACTGTAGTGCAATCTCTTTGTCATGAAAGTTGAATTTACAAATGTAGAATTATGTACAAAAAATAACTGCATTCAAAAATAAAACAATGTAAAACTTTAGAGCCTACATGTCCACTCAGTCCTACTTCTTGTTCAGCTGATCACTAACATCAACAATTTTGTTTACATTTGCAGGAGATAATGCTGCCCACTTCTTATTTACAATGTCACCAGAAAGTCAGAACAGGCATTTGCATGGCACTTTTGTAGCCGGCATTGCAAGGTATTTACGTGCCAGATATGCTAAACAGTCATGGGCCCCTTCATGCTTCGGCCACCATTTCAGAGGACATGCTTCCATGCTGATGTCACTCGTTAAAAAATAATGTGTTAATTAAATTTGTGACTCAACTCCTTCGAGGAGAACTGCCATGTATTTCATGTTATAGCAGTCTCAGATGATGATCTAGCACATTTGTTTAAGAACACTTTCACTGCAGATTTGACAAAACACAAAGAAGGTACCGATGTGAGATTTTGAAGGATAGGTACAGCACTTGACCCAAAGTTTAAGAAGCGTGCTTTCAGATGTCTTAAAAGAGCAACACTCCAATGCAGAAACTACAGAACACAAACCACCAAAAAAGAAAATCAACCTTCTGCTGGTGGCATTTGACTCCGATGATGAAAATGAACATGCAGTGATCCAGACTGCTTTGGATCATTATCAAGCTGAACCCATCATCAGCATGGACACATGTCCTCTGGAATGGTGATTGAAGCATGAAGGAACATATGCATCTTTATTTATGCATCACAATATCTTGTGATGCTGACTACAACAGTGCCATGCGAACACATGTTCTCAGCTGTCATAAACAAGAAGTGAGCAGGTTCTCTCCTGCAAATGTAAGCAAACTTGTTTGAGCGATTGGCTAAACAAGAGGTAGGACTGAGTGGACTTAGGCTCTAAAGTTTTAATTTGTTTTGGTTTTGAGTGTAGTTATTTAACCAAAAAAAAAAAAAATCTACATTTGTACGTTGCACTTTCCCAATAGAAATTGCACTAAAGTACTTGTATGAGTTGAATTGCAAAATACTATTTTTTTGTTTATCATTTTTGCAGTGCAAATATTTGTAATAAAAATAATAAAGTGAGCACTGTACACTTTGTACTCTGTACTATAATTGAAATCAATATATTTGAAAATGTAGAAAAACATTCCAAAATATTTAATATCAATCAGTATTGTGTTGTATAATGCGATTAATCACAGTCAATTTTTTTTTAGTTAATCGCCTGAGTTATCTCCAATTAATCAACAGTCTAACTTGTGATGCTAGTTTGCCACAGCGAGACAGCTTTCACTATGAGATAGAGCACAAAAGGAATTTGTTGGTTTTATTGGAGATATGGCAGTAGAGCTGTCATTACAGACAGCACATCCAGGAACTCCTCTGGAAACTTTTAACTATACTCCTTTATCTTTGATTGTATTTTCATATTAACATATCAAACAATGTTATCAACTTCCTTTCTCCTGTTATTGAGTTGTGACACAAATGTGTCTTTTCCTTTCAGCTAGTCAGTATTCTGGCTTCTGTTATGTTTTCTTCTTCTTTCCGTTTTTACCTGAGAAAGTAGCACGTGTTTGTTTTTTACCAAAAAGTTAAAGTTGGTCCAACCTTTACTACAAATGTAATAATACCAATATAAAGATGCCTGATACGAAAATAGTTTATTTCCTTTAATATGCAAGATTAAGCTATACTGGTATCCACATTCGGTGGTTGTACTGTTTTAACTATGCCAGTTTGAAGCCAATATAGTTAAAGTGGTACAAAAATTGTATGTAGGCCAGCCTCTTCAATTACCAGCTTGCCTGCTATAATGCCTTTTGCAAGTTGGTGAGGTATAAATTACATTCCCTTTCATATAAATCTGAGTTGGCTAACTACATATACGGAAATATATACAGAGGTGAGATCTGTTGATCTATGTGTCTACGTACTTTTGTGCCTCATCTCTGTAGTTCTATTCCAAGGACCTCTGGGCATCTAGATTATATCTTGAAAAATCACATATCTGAGCTCATTCCATGCTTGTCCACTTTCAGAACAGTAGGGGTCATATTTGCTTGTTTTCGTGACAAGCATTTTTGCCTGAGATGCTTTTTTAGAAGATGTTTGGCACTTCGGTGATTAGTATTAGAAATCCAAAAAGATAATGAAATTAAGTGTATTTCTGCAAATGCCATTTCACTAGTTAAGTGAAAGAGTCAAAATGTTAAGCAAGAAGAGAGACCTGTCATGATCTCACTTAATGTCTGAAAGTTAAAAAATGTGAAAGAATTGTTTAGTGTTTCGGATTTATCAGAACTAATTGTAACTTCAAGGAAATCAAAGCCTGCTGTTTGTTCCTTTAAAGGGACATGTAACTCTATAATTAAGTTCTGATTGTGTAATGCTAAATTTTCAACATCTAGAACCTAATCCAAACCATAGTAGGCAATGTTCAGCATATAGTCTCATTCACCATAGTACTTTGAAGTGTAACTGCAACCAAATGTAAATGTAAACCAAATGAATAACATGAAATGTTATAAAAGTCAGATCATGCAAGTAGCTTTGTTAACATTAGTAATACTCATGTGAGTACTAGAAGGAGGTTTAAAGTGTTGCTCCAACCAAACAAAAATATATACTGAGAAGCATTTCAGATCATCACTGAAAATACCATGTGAGTCCACAGGGAAAAAATGGGCCTGACATAGCATTTTCATAGAATTATGGGGCCTGATTTTGATCTCTCACCAGTTTTCCAGTGGTGCAACTCCACTGACTTCAGTGGAATGACCCTTGATATGAACTGATCAGAATATGGTCCATTATGTCTATGCATCAATAAATCCAGTATTCAATTGAGTCAGAGTTTAAGGCCAGAAGGGACCACCAGATCATTTTATTATGTCATCAGTACTTAGATGCTTTGCAAATAGAAAACTGCCTGGTAAAACACAAAAGTCTGAATGATAATGCCAAAATCCATTCTCTGGTAAAGTCAGCAGATTTCTATGTACTAAATTAATGAATTGATGTGTGGTACAGGAGACACTTTGAGATAAGTAACAAAAAATCAGTTGTGGTTATTCATGATTAGTTCTCCAAATTAGTACTTAAATATTCATATATTTTAGTGGTACCCACAATTTTCCTGTTATGCCCATCCTTAACAATAATGGAATCTGTCTGCACCTCTGTCACAGGGTCCTCACCGGTTTTCTCCTTCTTGAGCCTGCATCCTGTGCTTAAGTTTGGTCTAGTAAAGAGTCCTCCACACCTTCTTTTGCTGGTTCATCAAAGTGTCTTTATTTACAGTGTTGTGCAGTTCCCAGATCCCCAAACAGCTACTGCACCACAGACCCTCCCCACCAGGGACTCCGGGAGGCCTTTAAGGCTTCCTTCCTTGGTACAGAGACAGCAATACTGCCCTCCTCTCTCCTCTCAGGCTTTTATAGCCCTCTCATGCCTCAGCCCAGCTGTCAGCACTTAGCTCAGCACGTTCCTCTGAGTCAGCCAGCCATAGGGGTTGCAGCTGGGCTCCCTGCTGAATATCTGCACCTCTACTCCTGGCCTCCTGGCTAGAGAGCAGGCAACAGCCAGCATTTTGGCAGGGCCTTAAAGGGGTTTACCCCTTCCCTGCTACAGCCTCCTCTCCATTACTGTGCAGTTGGCTCAGCAGAGGAGCTTGGACTGAAGGTAGAGTTGGGGGTTGAACTGGAGATGGGAGAGGAGCTTGGGGCTAGAGGCAGAGCTGGCCTGGGGGAGAGAGGGAGTAAGGACAGGGCAGAGTGGGGCTGGAGGCAGAGCGGAGCTGGGACTGGGAACAGAGCTGGGATTGGGGCTGGGTGGCATTCCTCCTTTTCCCTTAATATTGAAGGGATATCTGATGTCTGCTATTATAAACAACAAGGGAAATAAGTGAGTTCATATGGTGGAAATTAATTGTACGGTGGAGGGAAAATGCTACTCTTTATGCATAGTTATTTCTATTTTATGTACCATTTTTCCTATGAAGATCTTGCCACATTCTCAGCAGTGACACTCTTTTTATATTTATCCTTTTAGAATACTACTTCAATTTGGCCCCAGTTCTCTACTACTTATTTTAAAATCAGAAAAGCAAAAGCAAACCACTAATAAAGAATAGTTATGAATGTATTAGCCCCTAAATGTTATTTGTCATATAAAGTAAAAGATTGATCTAATTAGTATATAATATGTATTTAAATTAATAGACCACATTTAACGTCAAAACTTTTTATGATATGTTCTACAGCCATGCTGAATAATCAGAAATATGGTTGATATTCAACAAGACAAAGAAATTATTTATAGAATGAAATGTATATAGATTTCTGTATAATCAAAAAACCCC
Organism: Sternotherus odoratus; assembly: GCA_032164245.1. Lineage (NCBI taxonomy): Eukaryota > Metazoa > Chordata > Testudines > Kinosternidae > Sternotherus > Sternotherus odoratus. Next base: position 108,828,415 of record JAVMKO010000001.1, read on the forward strand.
ACAATTTAGGAATGGACAACCTATCTATCCATTTTCTTAGTTTTGATATGTTAGATCAAAATTACATTTTTCCACAGCTTTTATTAAAAGGTTTTAAACAAAGATAGCTAATTGGTGTATCTAATGATAAGATAATAGTGTTCACTGAGATTCTGATAAATGGTTGAAAACATGACAGAAACAACAGTAGCCATCTTGTTGCTCATTCCATGCCCATTCTTCACTTCTCTAGCTCACCATGTATACACCAACATTTATGCCCTGGGCAACAGTAATGTATTAATATAGATTAGAACATAATGGTGTTTAACTAATTTCTGTTACTTTCTGTGTCCATTGTGGTATAGCAAGAGATTTTGCCTCAGTTGTTTGAATCTACCTTAAATGAAGGTTTGCAGAAAAACCTTGGGAGGTGATTTTAAAATCGGAAAAAATATGATAAGTGTAAGTTAAGAAGTGGTGACAGTGTCAGGACCCTTTAGGATGCTTAGACTAGTAATCCATTTTAAGAATAATGCTTTTCGGCCCACAGCTGGGTTTTTTTGCAGTAATATGGCCCTCACTGCTTTCTGAGTTGTACAGGCCTGCCATAGAGCCAATAAAAATATGTGGAACTTCCTGTCACATGTAGGTACATGTTACTGGGTGGGACAACTTAGCATACGCTAATCTCTGAAAGATGATTGGCTGAACCTGGGTGACCAATCAGTATATAAGGGCAGAAGTGAAAGTGGGCCAGTACGGTGGGCTGGTATGGCGTACCAGTAAGTGGCCCCTGGTATGAACCCATTCACAGCTGATGTTAAAGCACTTCTGCGGGGCCTGGGGCTCCTGGCCACTGCTACCATGACAGTGGCTGGATCCATGAGCCCTTTAAATCGCCACCTGAGTCCCAGCACAGAATGGCTGGCTGGGGGAGGCTGACCCCAGCCCTGCCCCTTCCACCAATGCCCTTCCCCATACCAGTAAGTCTTTTATATTACTTTCACCCCTGTATAAGGGCGACAGCCGACAGGCTAAACCCTGTAGTGGGATCGGCGACCTGGAAGAGAGAAACTGCAAGACATCTGAGAAGGAAAAGCTGCTTAAAAAGTAGTGGGGGCAGCATTAGCAGAACCCTGCAAAAAAGCAGCTGCCTGAAAAAGTGCTGCTTGAGCAGTAGCAACCGAAGGATTCTAGGATTGCCCCAAGCAACAGCTGCTTCTGCTACCCAGCCAGAAAGGGGCCACCACAGTAGCCACGTGGACTTCTGTCTTTCCTACCTAAGTACTGAGCAGCAGTAACTACTACAGCAGCCAGTGGCTCTCCATCAACAATAGTGGACAACGCTCTCTAATTTTGACAGATCAGAAAGGACCAAAGACCGTTTCAGAGGGATTTTAAGAAAGCTTTCGTAAGTCTAATCTTGTATTTACTATCCAAGAACGTATAGGTTTTGTTTGTAAATAAAGCTGGGTGTCTGTGGTCTGAATGAGATACTCCCTTACCCAGCTAGAAACTGCCTGGCCAGCACTTACTGGATGTTTAGTATTAAATATTTAGTATTGAATGTTTAATTGAGATATTGTTATATTGGAATATTGTAGGAGGGCATTGACCACAGCCTGCTGAGTCAGCCCTGCTCCCTCCTAGCCCAGCAACAGGGAGAAGCCTCTGCAAGCCCCGGGGAGGCTAATCAGCCACCTGGCTGTAGCCCTGTGCTGCAGAGGGCTTAATGTGCTCCACCTGGCAACCTCCACAGGATATAAAGCCTGCCAGGGAGGAGACAGAGAGAGAAGGTGCAGGGGAAGTAAGTAGAAGCTGAGGAAGCCAGCTGAGGCTGAAAGCCTGATAGAGTTAGCTATTCCTGAGGCCAGCCAAACAGAGGGCTGGGCCAAAGCTATACTTGTAGATAAGCTGTACATAGGTGGTGGGGTTTTTTGCACTGTGTGTGATCAAATAAACGACACTGGTGAAGCCACAAAGCAGTCTCCTGCCTGTATTTTGAAGAGGGCGGCCAGAGGCCCGCTTACACATATCCATTTGTTGTGCTGCTTCATTCCCTTCTTAACTAACTATTATTTCATCTATTTCTATTTTTATTGTAACTACTCACTGCTAAATAAAATATTATTTTTGTTTTTGAAGATGTATTGCTTGTTTGTCTATTCTTGATCGGAAGGCTGTAACAGTGTCCTTTCAGAGTCAGCAAGGCTAGCTTTCTTCTCTGGCAATTCCTTCAGGGTGGACTTTGGTGACTGGTTTAGATTAATTGAAAATCTTAATTCTTAATTTAAAGAGACATCATTGGTATAGCATAATTGGATTCAAATCCTCTGGTAACAGTGGCACAATACAAATATTAATAGTGAAATTGGTCTTCTGTGACAAAGTACTAGCAAAAATTGACTACCTAGTAGAGTGTTTTGTTTTTTTGTTTTTTTTAATTAAAGTCTGAAAAATATAATGGAAGCCCGAGGAATGCTTTATGTGGTCACTTACAACAGGGGGTTGCCTATTGGAAGTGCAAGTCTTAATGTAGGTTTAATTTTATTCAGCATTTAAGTTTCATTTTAACTTGCTGTTATTGTTTATGCAATAAGAGAAGTTTGTTAAATGCATTATTACTTATAGTTTGTTGTTAGGTTTTTGTAGCTGGCACCAACTCTTCTGTGTATGTTCTACATGTCAGTCCTTTACGTAAATCCTTTATAAATTATTAGAGAATTTTTATTAATTCAAAAATTTACCTACTGATGCAATCACCTCTTCTAAAGTTATCGCTAGACATATCAGATGGAACTCCACTGCATTGGCAGATGTCTTTGATCTGTACTAATTTTCTTTCAAGCTTTTTTGATGCAGCTTAATAGTCTTATTTTTCTAATAGTAGTCACTAAAGCTACATTTTTTTCCTATCTTTTTGCCCCAATTAAAAAAACAAAGTGGGCGGAGTCTGTTTCCAGGCACTTCACAGATGTATCCTGTGGGTTACCCAAAACACAATAATTGTCTGCAGTTTATGTAGTTAACTCCAGAATTGTCTATACAGATGACTGAATGAACTAGAGTTGATTGGACAAAATAATAGGTCTCCCCCTGCACAAAAAAAAAGAGGGTTACCTCAACTTTTTCTCATTTTCTTTTTACCTTTTTCTCAAATAGCAGCCATGATGAGTTGTGCTCAGCCATAATCACTTCTAGCCAATCTGAGTACAGCCACAAAGGAAGAAATAGTTCAGTCCTGAAAATTAACTGGCATGCTCCCCACATTGCAAAAGCTGAATTAGGCCAAGTGGTCCCAATCAACCAGTTAGACTGTAAAGAGGGGAGATCTAGACTGGAGGAAGCTAATTAAAAGGAAACTCACCTATGGGGGAACAGGCAGAGCTTCTATAAAGGTAGGAGGCTGGAAATATTGTGGGAAGGCAGAAGGGAGGAAGCATGCAGTCCTTTGTCCCTGAGACATGGGAGAAAGGAACACTGTCAGAAGGAGTCTGGTGTCAGAATGGGGAGGTGGTGTCGATGCAGACCTTAACTGTTTACAACAAGGCCTGAACTGGAACTCAGAGTAGAGGTGGGCCTGCGTTCCCCTATCAACCACTGCAGAGCGTTGGTATTATAGGCAGTCAACAGGAAAACTGCCTGGGTCACTGTTGGAGGGACCTTGTCCAGACAGTGGGTATGAAGACTGCCTGATGCTTTTTGGCAAGAGACTTTGAAGGATTACCCTGGAAGGGGACACAGCAGAGTAACCTGGAAAGAGGGCTGAATCATGAAGAGGCCACAGCAGCGCCTGGAGCAAGAAAGGGGCTACAGTAGACTCTCTATTATCCAGGATGATAGGGAAAAAAATAATTCTGGTTAATAAAATCCTGGATAATCATCATCCATAGGAAATCTGGGGAGTGGGGGTTGATTCACCAGCCATCCTGCACCAGGGGGCGGGGGGGTTGGTTCACTGGCTGCCCTGCACCCTGGTAGGGTTTTTTTGTGTGTGTGCTTAGGGCGGCAGCAAAGCCAGAGCCGGCCCTACGAGTTGCGCATATTTTTTTTGACATCCTGGTTAATCCAATCCTGGATAATCGAGAGTCTACTGTATAGAGCAGAGCTTTCCAAACTTTTCATGTTGGTGACACATTTTTTAGACATGCATCATTTCGCGACACACTAATTCAGTTTTACTAGCAAACCGGAGGTTAAACTAACCTGTTATAAGAGATATGGACACATACATAAATTGTAATAAGGAAATGTATGGGGACACAACAGATCTCATGAAAACTTTTCATTTATATTTTTTAAAATATATGATCTGTAATAACATACATTGTTGTCATTTATGAGTAACAGTATGTAAATATGTGCAAGAATTAAAAGTTGAATAACACCAATAACTACTTACCATTTTAATGGGATGTATAAGGTTGATGGGATGAACACAGTTTTTCAATATTTGGTGGAATAAGAGGATTGGGGTGTGGTGGGGGGATAAGCTCTTCCTGGGGTGTGGGCTCTGGGGTAGGGCAGGGCTGGGGATGAGTTTGGGATGGGTGTAGGCAGGTTGCTCTGGGACTGAAGCCAGAGAGGAGGACTCCCCCCAGCCCTTTCCCTGCCAGCAGCAGCAAGCTCTGGGTTAGTTTCCTCCTTTCCTGCCCCTACCCCTCAGCAGCAGCACACTCACTCACCCTCATCACAGGCAGCAGAAGCAGGAGGGCGCTAGGACCCTGCAGCAACGAAGGCAGCATGTTGCTGCACGGAACTGAAGAGACGGGACGCTCTGCTCCTAGGGAGAAGGTGTAAGGGGGCAGCAAGGGGAGGCCGGGGGACCCTTGGGGTGGGGTGCAGAGCCAGGTTGTGGGGTGGGGGGAGGCCCTCTGGGCTCTACCCCTCCTTCCCCCTCCCGGCACCTGCATGTAAGGCCCACAGAGTCTCCTGCTGCGGTGAAATCCTCCTTCCCCCAACTGTCTCTGTGGGGGGAGGGAGGGGAGTGGGCTTTCTGCCCCCTCCAGCCCCCCTTCTGCTGGCCGGCACTGGCCAAGCCTGCAGCAACAGCTTGCTTTCCAGCAGTTTTGACCAGGGAAGTGCTTTTAGTTCCCGCAACACACCTACACACTGCTGCCGACACACTAATGTGTCATGGCACACAGTTTGGAAAGCTCTGGTATAGAGAGATGGAGTACAACTTCAGGAAAGGGTGCCTGCCTTGCAAAGCTAATCCCGAGAACCACCAGGGGGAGGTGCTGTCCTGGAATAAATAGAGCACCTTGTGACACATACAAATATATCAGAGGGGTAGCTGTGTTAGTCTGGATCTGCAAAAGCAACAAAGAGTTTAGTAGCGCCTGACCGACATGTTTGGGATCATAAGCTTTCATGGGCTAAGACCCACTTCATCAGATGAATGGGGGGGGGGGGGGTGTAAATATATGGCTGAACACGCCCGATCCCATCTGATCTCAGAAGCTAAGCAGGGTCAGGCCTGGCTAGTACTTGGATGGGAGACCTGGGAATACCAGGTGCTGTAGGCTTAACATGGGTGTGGGGCTAGCAACTCCACCCCATAAGGGAACCAATTGCTACTGAAACACCAACACCAGTTGGTGGCCCATACCCCGGCTGGGGGGTTATAGGCAAAGAGAGAGTGCATAAATGATTGTAGGCTCATGTGTTACTTTACACAATTATAATTGTCTTTGCCATGTCTGCTTTAGATCACAAAACAAGATGCTTGTTGGTAGAAATAATGAACTCTTACTCTGAGAAGTCTAATTCCTGTGGCTTCTTATTAGCAATCCTTATTCTTCATAGACAAAGCCACAAAAATCTTGTCTGCAGAAGAAACCACAAAAAATAAACAAGTGTCAGTAGACGTCAGAGTAAACATTACACAATTTACTTAACATAACATAAAATTTTATCTGCCTTCTGGCCTTTCAAATGATTAATAAGGTTCGCTGTTAAGTAATTCTGTTGTAATAATATATGATCTAGTGTGATAATGCCATTTTGCAATGATACAAAAGGATGAAAAGATTAGCAAGGTTCCAAATACATCTGCTCTGTTAATATTTGAAACAAAACAGCACTCATTCTAATATGTGCTCTATTTTTTTCCTGACAAGATATTAAGAACCATGGCAGTGCCTGAAATGTGCGTTAGAAAAGGAAGACATTATTACTAGTCTGTGTGATCCATTAATATCATAGCCTTATAAAGATATAAACTAATCAAGTTTGTGCTTTATTAAATTTTCTATGACCATTTCCCATCAAAATGATTTAGAGGTTACTTCATATCACTTGCTTAAATGGCAAAGTTTAAATTAAAATTAGGTATTCAAAACTTTAAAGTTATGCAGTAGGTGAAAGATGGTTAGAATGCCTGAAAAACCAACAAAACTGTCGTAGCATTAGGAGTATGAGCAAGAAAGAAGGGTGAAAAATCCTCAGATCTGTGGACAATTTGACACCACAAGTTACTGTTTGTGATGGTGATGCTATGCATTTGAAAAACTGCACAGCAGTATGAAAATTACCATTTACTTTTGATTATTTTGCTAAATGGACAGAAAGCAGGTAATCTAGTTCTACCATTTCAAGCTTCTGGACATCTTCAGACAGACACCATTTTCTTTTAAAATCAATCTGCCAGAGAAGTGTTCTAGTCTTTCTTCCTTATGTGAAAGGGGCGGCGGCGGCGGCGGCGGCGGCGGTGGGCGGGTGGGATAGCTTTTTTCCTTATGTGAAGTGGGGGGAGGGATAGCTCAGTGGTTTGAGCGAAACCCAGGGTTGTGAGTTCAATCCTTGAGGGGGCCATTTAGGGATATTGGGCAAAAATGGGATTGGTCCTGCTTTGAGCAGGGGTTGGACTATATGATCTCCTGAGGTCCCTTCCAACTCTGTGATTCTATGAAAGGAACTACACCCTCCCAAATCTACACTTCTCCAGGGTGATTAGTATTCAGTCCTGAAACAGTGACTGGTTTGAGGTCTGCAATCTTGTAAGCCTCACATACAGAAATGGCAGATTTATGCTACAGGAGAGGGTAGATTGCCAGTTTCACAATGGTACCCAAAGCACTTTAAGCAGTAAAAAATACTGGGACATCAGTCCTGAAAACTATGATATCTACATACAGAAAAACTCCCTTTAGAGATCTGTACAATTGGATTCAGGATAACTAAAACAACTGTTGATAAACCTTTATACCACACCATCATTTCTTCTCTCCTATCTCACTTCAAAGCCTGCTGTACTGACTTCCCCTGATTATCAGGAGAGTCTGCTTTTGGAGGGGCAAGTTACACACATTACACACATTAAACCCTATCAACACAGGTACATACATCATATGCATAGAAATAAACAGCAGTGCACTCACTATTTCAACAAAAATCTGTGCGTCGTGGAGCCATCTGAATAAATGTATCCACAAGAACTTGGCCTCGGTGGGAAGGGAGAGTTTCTTTGCCCCTGGGGCCAAGGTGGGGTGGGAGCTCTGTTATCCAATTGTGCCCATGGGGCTGGAGGAGCTCTGTGATCTTACTGATTATGAGTGGGGCCCATGGCCCTCCTTGATCCCCTTGTGCATGTCCCTGCTGACTGTAGAAAGTCAGTAGGCTTCCACAAGCCTGGCCCGTAACACAGCTTACTCTGGAAGAGATTCTAAGCTTCTTCCGATGAAGAAAATTTTTGTGCACTGAAGCGGTCACTGATGAAAGAAAAACCGGTACCTTTCCCAACTCTGGCCAGCTCAGCTGCTGAAAGACTGGAGTGGGGCTGTCGAGTTAGAGAAGTGCTCCTTTCTGCTATGCAACCCCTTTCCACAGCTCCTCAGCAACCAAATCTTAGGGAGGAACCTACGCATCCTTAGATAACCAGATTTAAAACTCTCCTTTTCCATGACTCCTACAAAAACTGTGCCAATAGTTATGCCGCTGATGTGGTGAGACCACTGCCCATCCTGCTGACTCACTGTTTCCTTGCACTCCCTGTTGGGAGCTATCGGACCACATCTGTTGTCTCTGATCTTAGCCATGTGCACGGCTGCTGGAGAGTTTTCCCATAGCAATATCGGTAAGGCTGGCTCTGGCACCCTCTGGAGTCCCAAGCTCATGCGCTGGTATATGCTGACCCTGTGCCCTCTCAGTTCCTTCTGTCACCCATGATGGTTGCTGAACACTCCTTGCTCTTGCAATCTCCCTTTGGGTCTCTGTTCTGGACCCACAGTTCAACCTGTAAATAGTTATAGTTAGTTTAGTGTTAGTCTACTGTTAGCTGAGGTCCCATCAGGAACTTCGTCTCAGTGACAGGGCATGTCCCAGACCCTGGGATTTAAGCGGTATGCTGCCTGCCACAAACCCATGCTGGTTAATGACCCACTCATGAGCTGTCTTAAGTGTCTGGTAGGAGCACATGTTAAGTAGAGGTACCGGATTTGTAAGAGTTTCAGACCGCACACTCCCAAACAGCAGGATATATGCTTGAAAACCCTGCTGATGGAGGCTGCCCTGCATTGGAGCCACATTCTGACTTGATACACTGCACATCAGCCTAGGTATGCAGTGCTATGCTGGCACCGGTCCCCATTACCCAGGCCTAAAAAGAGGCACAAGCAATTGCAGCTAGTCAAGAGTAGCTCCTCCGCTGCAAACATGGGAGATTGTGAACAAGTCAGCACTCATGCCGGGCCACTCATCTTCCCCGAGGCTGCTATCAAAGGGGGGGACACCGCCCACAACGTCCAGCCCTGCTAATCTGGGTAGGGATGTAAGGGAAGGTGTAGCAGATCGAAGACTCACCGGTGTGGTGCCTTCTGCTGGTCATCTTGGGAATTAGCTCAACTCCAGCTCCATAGCACTCGTGGCTGGCCAGTGGCCTGTCTACTGTAGGCCCAGTGTCCCTCCCTACCTCAGGGTTCTGCCCCAGAAGTACCCCCACACTCTGGGTCTCCCCTCCCCGGGGAATCCCCAACGCTCTACACCCACCTTGCTTCAGTCATCATCCAGTCCCCTCTCACTGGGGAAAACTACAGTCTGTAAAGGTCACTTATCATTGGCAAGGCGGTCAGACCAGCTGCCTCTGCCTCTTCCCAGGCTGCATATCCTAGCCCCAGTACCTGCATAGTACCTTTATCAAGGCCTCAGCCTGGGGAGTTGCCAGGCTGGAGCTCCCCAGCTCCTTTGCCCTTCCCCAGCACTGCTCCACTTCAGGTACCTTGCTCCCAGGCAGCTAGGCCTTCCCACTCCAAGCCTAGAGTGAGACTCCTCTGCTTTCTGGCCCCAGGCCAGCTGTGGCCCTAGTAAGCCACACCTAGGGCCAACCTCACCAGCCTCCTTCAGCTGCTCTTAATCCCTTTTCCCAGCCACAGCTCTCTCCAGGGCTGCTTTTAACCCCTGTTCTGTGGGAGTGAAACAGCTGCCCCACTAGACAAAGTTTATGCACCTATGCATGGGCATTTATTCCAAGTTACTTTCAGCCTTGAATAAATCATGCATTATAAATAATTCATCTCATTCTCATCAGGCCCTTTCATGAATATGAACAGAGCACCTTTTTACATTATGCACCGTTTTGCTCCCCCCCCCACCTAAAGTTGTTGATAAAATCAGTTCTTGATATAAAAAATGCAGCTTTTATGCATCATGAGGAAGAATGGGTTTTGCATCCTCGTAGGGGATAAAAAGAAACAACATGTTACATTAAATCTGGAAGAGAAAGTTGGTTTTTAATTTGATTTCTCTAGGCCTTTGCTTCGGTGCTATTCTATAATGCAGGTTATGAGGAAATAAATCAAAGTGAATGAGAAAAAGCCTCAATTGGAAATAAAGAAGGAATTCAAAACATTCATAAACAAATAGTACAGATTTATACCTCCTGGGAACAAGACTTACGCAAAAGCAATATTATTGCTATTTCTGTCAAATAAAACCAGCAGTGGAGACCTACCCTGTAGTTGCTAATCTAAAGCTCTATAAAGCAGGGCTTTAGAAAAAAAATAGCACATGGCCTTTCATCTATCCTTTAAGAACAGTGAGACAGTTTCTTTTCCCTATATCATACAGAAGATGGACTTTGGTGAAAACTTTTATTTTATTTATTAGAATTACGTTAGAGACTGTTGACAATTTACCAGGGGTGATTAACATGACCTGAAAGAGCTCTGTGTAGCTCAAAGGCTTGTCTCTTTCACTAATAGCAGTCGATCCAATAAAAACTATTACTTCACCCACCTTGTGTCTCTAATAACAACTTTTTTCCAGTTCTTCTGTTTTTAATAATTTTACCATTTGACACAGTTGGTTATTAATCACATTTGATATTATGTTATTTGTGTACTGGTTCAAGTGAACCTATGCAACTGCGGCAGACCTCTCTGGCTATTTATTCAGCTGCAGCAAGAGTACTGTTAATTCATATGATTCAATAACTTTGATTGCTTAGATTTCAGCAGCTCTGGAGGATTTGATATTGGATTGCTGATTTTACCTCCAGTAGGAGAAATTGTCACAACAAAGTATTTTAACAACTGTATTTGAAACAGCTTTCCGGGTAAAGATCTGACTGCAGTAAAAATCTCTTCTGGTTTAATGTAATGGGCTGGCTAATGAGATCTGTTGGAGTCAAGATTTAATGCTATGATTAAGGAAAAGTGTAAAACAAAAAGAAATCCTTTCTTACACAGTATTTAATTGGCTTGTGCGACTCATTGCTACAAGGTAACATGGAGGTCAGGTGCTTTATCTTGTTTTTACCCTGTTATCTGTTTATATGATTAGTGAGAATGTAGAGGGTTATATATTATAGGATTAAAAAACTAGAAAGTATATAACCAGCCATGTTTAGGGGCACAAGCCAATCACTAAGTTCCCAATCCAGAAACTACTTAAGCAAGTCAGAATGTGTGGTTCATATCAAGACAATGGAACCACTCCAGCATGAAGTTTAGCATTTGGCTTAAGTGCATTGCTGGATCAGGGCCTAACAGACTGAGAAATGAAATAAATTTCCACTATGGGTATGTTGTTCCATAAGTGTCTACTATGCAGTTTCTTGTACCTTTCTCTGAAATATCTGGCACCGGTCACTGTCAGAGTCAGGATACTAGAGTGATGGACTATTAGCCTGATCCAGTATGCAGATCCTATGTTCCTATCATTTCTAGTGGCCAGCAATGCTAGTGACCTAATTACATTTCAGTGTCTTTCTCCAGCACATATCCGAGAATTGTTGTATGGTCAGCCACTATCTTCCACATGAATCAGTTTGATACCTCCAGGGCTCGAAGACTTCCCAATTTATCCATTATGAAATATAAGTTCTTGAGAGTCAAATCTACTAACCAGAAAAAAGTCAGTTAAAATTAATCTAAAAAGCCCTACATAACTTCCAAATTTTTAAAATAAATGGGAAAATCATTTCATGCCTTAGCACTGATGTAACTAAGCTTCTAGCCCAAATGGTGTTCACATTCTTGGCAAGTCACATTAAACAGAGAATGTATGGTCTCATAATTCTGCTCAGATTCAGGAGAAAGGGAGTTGATGCAAACAAAATGCTAGTGTTGTGTCTAGAAGCTGTTATTTATCATTAAAATGGAGCCATGATAATAGTATTAATATGTTAGGATGTCAGATTTTAGGGCACTGAATCAAATCAAAATCTGATTGTCTCGCTTGATGGGAATGTCAAGCTGTACGTTGAATTAATATTGGGGGGGGGGGAAAGAAAGTTGGACACTGAACACAAGGCATTGAATATGTTGTGCTCAAATTAGATGCTGTTGCTAGTTTGTTTTAATCCCTGTGTTCCATGGAAAATCAAGCTCTAAGCATGGCTGTGTTTCTAAATTAAAGCTATACTCTCCAATAACCTGCTGCGAAAGAAATGTATATTAATACTAATTGCATATTTTACACAGCATAGATATCTATTTAATTATCAGATTAAATATCTGTCTTTCTTTTCTGGAATCCTTAAATAGTTGTGATCTGAACACAGATAACGTATAGTCTTGGATTTAAATGATTAAATGCCCAATCCGATTCCTATTGGACTCAATGAGAGTAACTTCATTGATTCCATTGGAATTGGATCAAGCTCTCTCTCTATATGTACACATGAGATTTTAATGATCCCTCACATTCATTCTACAACTAAGGAAAGAGCAGATACCAGAGGATGGAGGAAATTCCTTAGCTGAAATTCCGAGGCTTTTCTTCATTAATGAGCAACACGTTATCAGGATGCCTTACATGCTCTTCTGCTGCTTACAGAAATGGACGCCCTGTTAGAGCTTAATTTTTTTACATAAACATGTTAATATAATTTGATTATAAAATATTTATATAGTGCAATAGATTACATGGGGCTTCGTGGGACAGAACGAAGACAAATCTCCTTCCATATTATATATTCCTACAAGGATTTCCTGTCTTAAGAAGGTCTCTCCTCTTGTATCACAGTATTATATAAACGTGATCTTTATGAAGATATTCAACATGGCTGAACCAATAACATTGTAACTTTCCAATGAGGCTTAGTTAAACATAATGTTTTAAAAAAACAACAACCTTTAAACAACACTTTAACAATGAATGGAATGCCTCAGTCCATTTAATCTATTAATGATATACTATGTATCTATATATATAAAAGTCAAATGGTGTATGCGTGTATGTACGTGCACTTACTCCTTCCACACCGTTTGAGCTAGAGACTTGAAATTTGGTACAGTTATAGGTCTTAGGGTCCTAATCAGGGTAAGAGTCAAAAAAAATTTCAAATCTCACCTCTGACGCCCCCCAGAGGTGAAATTATTTAAAGGCCAATCACATCAGCTGGGCAGCTGCTGTTCTCTGTGACATAGTTATGATGTCATAATACCCCTTCCAACGGACCCTGCATTTGCTCCGCTCTCTGCCCCCTTCCCCCCTCCAACGGACCCCGCACTCGCTCAGCTCTCTGCCCCCTCCCCCCTCCAACGGACCCCGCACTCGCTCAGCTCTCTGCCCCCTCCCCACCTCCGACGGACCCGAGTTGGGTTTGATCGGAGGGTAAGTGAGGTAGGGGTGTCGGGTTTGGTCGGGGGGTGAGGTAGGGGTGTCGGGTTTGGTCGGGGGGTGAGGTGGGGGTGTCGGGTTTGGTCGGGGGGTAAGTGAGCCGGGGGTGTTGGGTTTGGTCTGGGGGGGTGGGAAGGTGTCGGGGTTAGGTGTGGGTGTTGGGGTTGGTCAGGGGGTGTTGGGTTTGGTGGGGGGGTGAGGAGGGGGGTTGGGGTTGGTTGAGGGGTAAGTGAGGTGTGGGTGTCGGGTTTGTTTGTGGTGGTAGGTAGGGGTGTCGGGTTTGGTTGGGGGGGAAAGTGAGGTGGGTGTGTCAGGTTTGGTCTACGGGGGGTGAGGTGTGGGTGTTGGTCAGGGGGTGTTGGTAGGGGGTGACGTGGGGGTGTTGGGTTTGGGTGGGGGGGTGAAAATGTGAGTTGGGGTTGGTCGAGGGGTAAGTGAGGTGGGGGTGTCAGGTTTGGTCAGGGGGGTGAGGTGGGGGTGTCAGGTTTGCTCTCTGCCCCCTCCCCCCTCCAATGGACCCCACACTCGCTCAGCTCTCTGCCCCCTCCCCACCTCCGACAGACCCGAGCAACGCCGGGTATTTTCGCTAGTTTTTTATATATACGAAGTTTCTATAGCCAGACCTCTGAGAGATTGTACCCATAGACGTGTGCATGGAATGTGTCAGATGTGCCCAAGCACACCCTAATGCAGGGGTGGGCAAGCTTGTCCTGCCTGGTGTGCCTCAGCTGCTGGCTAGGGAGGCCACCCCAACCCCCCCCCCCCTTCCCCCAGCCCCTGGAGCCTCAGTGCGTTGTGTCCAGGCGCCACCCTGGACAGTGTTGCAGCGGTGTCGCTCCGGTGGGGCCCTAGTGCCTACCGCTTGGAGCCGTGTGGTAAGGGGGTGGGGCTGCGAGCTCTGGTGGCCTTAGCGATAAGAGCTCAGGCCTCACTGGAGTCGCAGCACTGTCCAGGGCCGCTCCTGGATGTGGTGCATTGAGGCTCTGGGAGGTGGGAGTAAGTGGCGTGATAAGGGGACAGGGAGTTGGATGGGGCAGAGGGTTCGGGAGAGTGGCAGTCAGGGGATGGGGAACTGGGTGGTTGGATAGGGGGTGGGGTTCCAGGATGGTGGTTAGGGGTTGGAGGGGGTCTCTAGAGGGGGCAGTCAGGGAGCAGTGGGGGTTGGATGGGGAGTGGGAGTTCAAGGGGTCTGTCAGGAGGTGGTACGGTGGATAGGGGTCAGGAGACAGGGAGCAGGGTGGGTTGGATAGGGGGTGAGGTCCTGGGGTGGTTATGGGTGAGGGGTCTCTGGAAGGGGCAGTTAGGGAACAAGGTCAGGGGTGTTGGATTGGTCAAGAGTTCTGGGGCGGCCTGTCAGGGGACAGGGTGTGGAGAGGGGTCGGGGCAGGCAGGGAGCGGGGGCGTGGTTGGGAGTCTTGGGGATCTATCTGGAAGCAGGAGTGAGGATTAGGGTTGGGGCAGTCAGGGGACAGGTAGGGGGTAGGGTCCTAGAGGGGCAGTTAAGGTGGGGGGGTCTCAAGAGGGAGCAGGGGACAAGGAGCCTGGGGGCGTGGAGGTTTTGAGGGGGGCAATCAAGAGGCGGGAAGTGGGAGGGAGTGGATGAGGGCGTGGCTAGGGCAGGGCTCCCTGGGTTCACACCCTAATGAAATGGGCTGTGTATGCCTATGGTTGTACAATATACAAAGCAAAAATGTTTTAAGAAACTAGCTGACGTATGTCAAACATCTACATGCTACTCACCTACAGTCACACATTTTCCCCATCCTACCCCTTGCTAATGATGAGTGGCCTTTACACTGCAGTCTGCCCCAGTGAACAGGAGCTAGATGCTGACTAGTAGTAGCCACTGAGACAAGTGGGGGGGATAGAGGATTGGGGGGTTCCCCTGGGAGGGGAGACCCAGAGTGTGGGGGTACTTCAGTGGGCAGAATCCCAGAGCAAAGGGCACCAGGGTCCGGGAGAGGCCAGCGACAGGCGAGACACCAGCCTGCAGAGGGTGCTCGGAAGCTGGAACACGCTGATTCCCAAGATGACCAGCAGGAGGCACCGCGTGGTGAGTTGTCATGTCGCTACACGGACCAATGGGGGAAGTGAATTCTAGAGGTTAGCACCTCCCCCCCTCCAACATCTCTTGTTCTCCACTTTCTTGTTCGCTGTGTAGTCATTTATACTTGTGCAACGTGAATGTAAAATGCTACCATTGTGATTTGGAAGTCTTTTACTCCTACACTGCACAAGTATAAATGACTAAAGTAGGTGCAAGTATGATCTCAGTTGTGAAGACAATGCTCAGGGAAAGAGGTGGTCTGTAACATAGCCAGGACTCACTTGGAATGGACAAGAGGTATAATCTAACACACATTTGGAGTGGGCTGAGCCTTTTTCTCCACATTTGCTAATTCATAATTGAAATCAAGAGAATAAGATGCTCCAAAAGTTAACTGCATGACACACACATATTTTGGCTGCCCCCTCTGCTAGAGAATGACAAACATAAGGTGCGTCAGTAGATGAAGCTCTAGGTAACTGGTTTTAATGTTATTGTTATGCTGGGGGGGGGGGGGTAGGAGACACCTTGTTGAAGCTGGTGAGCATAACAATGACTTTCTATTCAGGCTACATGAGGAAATAATTTCTGGAGAACTGGGAAATGTCTGATTTATCTTTATGAAAGAATATGTGTAACTTAGTTTCCCCTTTTACTGTATTGTTACTCACCAGGTTTGAGAGGTGTTAATTCCTTTCTTGAAATAAGACCAGAAATGCAGTGACTTTGGGAAAGTCATTAAGCAAGAATGAACTACCAGGAACTAATATCATAAGGAGGTAATTACTGCAAATCTCTAGACAAGTGAACAAATTTGCAGAAGGAAGTATCACCTTGGTGGGAATTGCATTCTGGTTTTGACCAGATTCATGGGGGCCCTGCAGACAAGGAACTGAATGTGTATAAAGTTGCCCATGTGATATGGAGGAGAGGTCAAACTCTCTGAATCCAAGAACTGTCCTGAAATTGTAACCAAATGGGACAAAGTGAGTGAAACTGAGGCAGTTCTGGGTGGTCAAGGCAGGGTGTGGAAAGGTCATAGAGGGGGGTTCCATGTCCTCAGCCACTGTGAAGAAGTGCTTTCTCCATGGTGGTTTGGCTGGGATATTGTAGGTTGGGTGGAAATATGGGGAATGAATCTACTATTATGTGGATCCACTGACCAAATTCCCTTCAGAGGAAGAGTGCTCAAACCACAATCTTGCCCACAACTGTAGAAGTGGCCGTGGAGGCTGGTGCCAGGTAGTGGGGGAGAATTCCATTCCTCTTCAGCCTGGGGTAGGTACTTTGCTCACAGCTTATTTACACAGGCTACATGACAGAGTCCAGTTTTGAGTGTTTACTTTTAGCAGTAGTGGCTTCTCTACAGGCCCTCTCCTGCTGCCCCTCCTTCCCGTGCATTCTCAGCGCAACATGCCGCCAGCGCTCTGGGCCGCTTCTCCTGCCGGGAAGCATGGGCAGCATCGCTGGCTCTGGCCGGGCAGCAGTACTGCAAACTCCTGCTGCTCTGAGTAGCATGGTAAGGGGGTAGGGAGCAGGAGGTTGATAAGGGGCAAGGGGTCCAGGGGGCAGTCAGGGGACAGGGGGCTGTTGCATAGGAGTGGGAGTCCCGGGAGGGTTGTCTGGGGGTGGGGGTGTGGATAGGGGTCTGGGCAGACAGGAGACAGGGAGCAGGGGGGGTTGGATAGGGGGTAGGGTCCTGGGGGGCAGTTAGGGGCAGGGGTTCTGGGAGGGCGCAGTCAGGGGCCAAGGAGAAGGGGGGATTGTATGGGTTGTGATTCTGACGGGGATAGTCAGGTGGTAGGAAGTGGGAGGAGTCAGATGGGGCAGGGCCAGACTGTTTGGGGAGGCACAGCCTTCCCTACCTGGCCCTACATACAGTTTTGCAATGCTGATGTGGCCCTCAGGCCAAAAAGTTTGCCCACCCCAGGTCTAAAGTCATCTTATGACCTACACCAGGCTGGGCAAACTACTGCATGTGGACCACATCCGACCCGTGGCCCGTCCTGCCTGGCCCCTGAGCTCCCAGCTGGGGAGGCTACCCCCAGCCCCTCCCTCCGCACAGAGCCAGACACACTGCTCTGAGCAGCATAGTAAGGGGGCCGGGGCCTGGGGATTGGATGCGTTGGAGGTTCTGAGTAGAGCAGGAAGTGGGAGGGGGTTGGATAGAGGGCAGGGCCAGGCTGTTTGAGGAAGCACAGCCTTCCTTTCCCGGGCCTCCATACTATTTTGCAACCCTCAGGCCAAAAAGTCTGCCCACCCCTGACCTACACAGTTACCAGAATTCATTGGACAGCAAGTGAAATGGTGCAGTCTGTCTGGTGTAAAACAGCCCCAAATGTGTGGTGGTGTATTTCTGAGAATCTTAGGGATAGGTTTGACTTTGACCCTCTGGCAGCCCAGATCCTGTCTAATGGGTTGGACTCTAGCATTGGAACATGTAAAGTTATCTGCAAAATCAAGGAGAATGTCAAAGAATTTCCTAACAATGAGGTTTTGAGGCTTGTCTTTAATTTAGACAAAGGGAAAGGTTTTGTGTTCGAGCTCACTTGTCATTACTACTTTTATTTTTCTCTCTCACGCTTTTCTCTTTTTTGTTTCAATCTCTCCCTTTTTCTGTGGAGGAGAGTGGGAAGTGGCATTTTGGTGTTTGCCCTTTAAGGAGCGGTTCTTGCTTGGATTTTAAGGTTTGACTAGTCCAACTGGAAATCATTAGTAAGGCTGAGTGCAAAAGACAACCTCTGTGAAGTGGCTGGTGTAAGTAATCTCTGAAGAGACACATGGAGTAAAGGGGAGATAAACTGAATAAAAGAAAGTGCAATGCAAACAATGGTAAAAATGTTCTGCAAATTTGGTGAACTAGTGAATACATCAAACCTCTATTTTCTGCTGTTACCTTTCTACAGCTTTGTAAGCTGTAGCCTGACCCAAGTGTGTTCAGGTGACCAGCAGTTCAAGGTAGAAAGCATTTGTCATTAGTTAGTTAGTTATTCCTGATTGCTTACATATGGGTTCAGTTTTTAAAATTTTCTCTTGAGTAGTGAGTACATGAACTTTTTCTAGTGGTGTTGGCTACAGCATTTGAACTGAATACTTTTCCAGGGGCTGCGTGGATGAGGGCTAAAACCATTGTAGGGGGAGTTCTTCTCCTTTGGGAGACTATTTTGGAAACCACACACATTTCATACTATGAGATGCATTGCAAAGGCAAAGAAATTGCCCTTCAGACATATCTTCACTGGAATTCACTGAGGTTCACAGAGGTTGTCTTTTGCACTCAGCCGTCCTAATGATTTCCAGTTGGACTAGTCAAACCTAAAAATCCAAGCAAGATTCACTGGTGGTGGAGCACATCTTACTCCCTGTGCTGTGTACAGAACCAGTCCCAGGTCAGAGTGCTCAGTTCACCAACAACCTGACTGACAGGCTCCTTCCTTCCCCTGCTAAAGCCCAAGACTCTCTGGCACAGGGTGCTGGCCAGGAAGAGCCAAGCCCTACATGTGCCAAAGCCCTGCACAGGGCTTGCCCGGGGAAGCCTCTCTGCCCCTCAGCTAAGCTCTGGAGTGGTGGGGGAAAGCAATTTCCAGCCTGTTCACACCCTGAACCTTCAGGCTCCTCAGCAGCCCCCAAGGAGAGGTGTAGCACCCTTTTCACACACACCTGGTCCTGCCCCCACGGAGCACGAGGCTGCTCTGCCCTCCAAGTACCCTCCCCTGCTGAACTACCTGTCTGGCCGGTTCCCTGGGCCCTGGTACACGATGCATCCTTAGGGCTTAACCCCTTCCTGCCTGCACTGTAGCCAGGGGATAGGAGGCAGCTGCGTTCTGTCCATGGCCAGCAGCAGTCTGGAGCTATTAGCTGCCTTTCTACACTGTGCAGGCAGGGGACGGGACAAGCTCCTTCCAGCCACAGGGGACAGGGTGGTGGAGGGGAAGAAGAGCTCTGCAAAGACACAGCAAGGTCAGCCCTCCCCCTGGCCACGGCTGGAAACCCAGTTCCTTCCCTCCCACACAGTGCTGAAAGGCTGCTGCTGGCCATATTCTGGTGTGAACCCTGGCAGAAATATGGGGAGAAGGGGCATGTGACCCTGTGTCCCTGCCCCTATGTGTTGCCTCGGGATCGGGAAGACAAGGCACCGGATATCAGGGAGGCAGATCCGTTCCGGAGGCTTAGCCAGGCATGGAGGGTGGAGAGCACCTAGCAGGGGGAACGGTCTGTCAGTCACCCACATTCCCCCCCTTCTTCACTCCCCCCCCCCCAGAGAGATGTATGGAAGTGTGTGTTCTAGGCTGACCATACGTCCCGTTTTGAACGGGACAGTCCCGTTTTTTTCATGTTTTTGAACCGTCCCGTCTTTTTGTCAAAAATATCAATTTTGTCCCGTTTTTGGGGCAGGTGCAGGACTCCCAAGATCTTAGGTGAAGAATCTTGCTACCTAAAGACAAGTATCAGATGTCAAAATCTCCAATGAGCAAACTGCGCTCATCGGAGACTTTGACATCTGATACTAGTCCTTAGGTAGGGACAGGAGGCAGCGGACGGAGGGAGAGAGCAGGGAGGAAGGGAGGGATGGAGAGAAGGGAGGGATGGAGAGAAGGGAGGGATGGAGAGAAGGGAGGAGGAGGCGGCAGCGGGCGGTGGGCTGAAGCCGACGGCGGATCGGAGCTGTCCGGAGCCGCAGCCGGGGGCCGAGCGGTCCGGCGGGGGGGCTGCCGGACGGGTTTTATGACTCATAATCACATAAATTCAGTTATGTGATTATGAGTCATAAAACATCCGCCCTCCTCCCCGCCGCCGCCGGCACGCTCAGCCCCCGGCTGCGGCTCCGGACAGCTCCGCTCCGCATGCCCCCCCCACCCTGTCCCGTTTTTGCCATCCCAATGTCCCGTTTTTGCCATCCCAATGTCCCGTTTTTGTCTAAAGGAAATATGGTCAGCCTAGTGTGTTCCCTCTCCCTGTGTGATCCCTAAAGCCTTAAAGATAAGAAGGTAAATAAAAGGAATTTAACTACTTCCTTTTTTAAGAAGAGCTCAGTCAACTTGATGTTAATTGTGGGCCCTAGATGAAAGTTTGTTCTGCATAGTTCTGACTGACTGCCATTGAACTTGTTTGAATACAAGTAATTTTACCAGGTGTCCCACATTCAGAAAATATGGTTACCCTAATTTTAGTGAGGGAGGGCTGGGGAAAAGACATGTGGAAAAACCTCACCCAGAAGGGAGATTTTAAACATCTCTCACTGCAGATTCTTCCATCTTGAGGGAAAGACCTTAACTGCCTTAAAATGACCCCTTCACCCCAAATTACAGGTCACTACCCCTCAGTTAGGAGGAAATGGGCAACTGAGTTACAGTTCCATATGGATTGATCTAAATAAATACAAACAGAAGCTGGTTGAAACTACTAATAGAGGGATAGAGTATAGGTTGGAGTGTGTGCTCATGTAGTGGTGTAAGAGGTAGCAATCCACTCACTTTCCTTCTTCTCCACGCTTTATGCCCTGCATGGGCTGCCCAGTGCCTAGGTCCAGATGTGCAGTAGTAAGGGATGATGTTTACCCACTTACTCTTCCCCCAGAGCTGGCTGGTGGGAAACAGCGTTGGCCCCACACTCTCTGAATGGACTGGCACTGGCATGACTGTTATAATTTGCTGGTAGTATAGACGAAAGCAGGATCAATGATGAAATTGTGAGCCTTTGAACCACAATTCCTCCCCAGGACTGCTCCTGGGGGAAACATAGAGACATTGTGCCTTAGTACCCAATCTAGCCTCTAATTGGCTTTTCTTAAAATTGTGACATTATGCTGTACGTTTTCTAATGATCATTGTATTTATATAATTCTGTTTAATTTGAACATCTACTATTATGCCCATTAAAGGGCAGACATTTGAAAATTCACAGCATCTCACAAGGCTCTGTGTGAGACCCTAACATTCTGATTTCTAGCTTGTTAGCACGTCTCCCTCCCACCCCCATCCCTACAGATGAAGCATATGGTGAAAATGCTATAACGGTAACACACTCCCTGCTGTCTCAAGTAGTTTTCACAGCAGCATTTTCAGAGTGTGAAATGTACCATATGCTTTCCACACGTCTACCACCTGAACTCTGGCTATTATCCCATATACATGAGCAACATGCATCAGAAGCTCACATTCTTTACTTCTTTTCTATTGCATCAGCTCATTTTTTAAAGAATATGTAATAAACTAGTCTACATTCAAGAAAAACGCATTGAAGCTGATTGCTTTGTGATAGTGGGAAAACTGCATCAAACATCCAAGACAGCAATATATGGTCCCAAAAGCAAGGACTTACTTGCAGTCTGTTAAATACACTTTGTCGTTACTTGGCAGATTTTGTTAAATGATGTATAACTGGGTTATAGTTAAAACGTAAAGATCTTATTTGATTAGGGTGTTGACCAGCTATGACCAAGGAGACAACTAATTTATGCAAATACAGCTGTCTTTACTGTTACCTTGTCTCTGTCTATTTGTCTGTTTAACCCCCCCGTGACATTGTCATAGTTCATGATTGTGAGCTCTAGGGGACACTGTCTTTGTTTCACTTGGATTTACAATACAAAGCCTTGAATCCTGATTTGGGATTCTAGGCACTTGTAACAGGGTCACCACTCACCCCCACGGCGCCTCCCGCTGGTCATCTGGGGAATCAGCTCCTTCAGCGTCCAGAGCACCCTCCGCAGGTTGATGCCCCGCTCCTTTGCTGGCCCCGTGTCCCTCCTGGACCCTGGTGCCCCCCAACTGTGGGTGCTGCAACCCTGCAGTACCCCCTTGGTGTGAGGGTCTCCCCTCCCCAGGGGAACCCTCTACCTCCTATCCCCACCTCGCCTCAGAGTGTGCCACTGTCAGTCACCACTTGCCCCCGCTCACTGGGGCGGACTGCAGTATCATGGCTTCTCATCACAGGCAAGGAGGGTTGGCCTGCTGTCGCTATCTCCAGCCCTGGGCTGCTCCCTGCAACCCTGGTACTTGTGGGTCGGGCCTTGTATCAGGCCCAGAGGCCTGGGGCTCGTGGCTAGAGCCCACCCAGCTCCTTCTGCCCTGCCCTGCCCTGCCCCAGCTCTGCCCTGCCCTGCCCCAGCTCTGCCCTGCCCTGCCCCAGCTCTGCCCTAACCCAGGTACCTGGCTCAGCTCCTGCAGCCAGGCCTGTCTCCCTCTGAATGCAGAGGAGACTGTTCTCCTTTGTTTCTCTGTCTCCCAGCCCTTATATCCTGGCTGGGAGTGTTTGGGGCGTGGCCACACAGCTGAGCCCAAACTCCCAATCAGCCTGGGAGTTTGCAGGCTAGCCTCCCAGGCTCTTTCAAACCCCTTTTGGGGCTTTTCCAAGCCCCTTCTGGTAGGGGGCGGGTGGTCACCCCGCCACAGCACTATTTTAGTAAAAACAAACTACAATTAAAAATGTAGCGTCTGCATTTGGAATGCCATAAGGTGATGCAGGATGGGTGATGTCCCAGAGGACTGGAGAAAGGCAAACACAATACCTGTCTTTAAAAGGGGAACAAAGAAGACCCAGGAAATTACAGACTAGTCAGACTAACTTCTTCAACTGGAAAGATACTGAAACAAATTATCAAATAATCAATATGTAAGCACCACTTGATAAGTAATAGCCCACATGGATTTGTCAAGAACAACAAGTCAACCTCTTTTCCTTCTTTGACAAGGTTTCTCGCGTAGTGGATGGCAGGAAGTTGTAGATGCAACATACCGTCATTTATGACTGAGTCCCATACAACATTCTCATAAGCAAAGTAGGGTAATGTGGCCTAGATGAAATTACTGTAAGGTGGGTGCACAACTGGTTGAAAAACAATACTAAAAGAGTAGTTATCAGTGCTTTGTTGTCAAATTAGGAGAACTTTTCTAGTGGGGTCCCACAGAGGGCCATCATGATTTGGTACTCTTCAATATTTTCATTAATGACTTGGATAATGGACTGAAGAGTGTGCTTAAAAAAATTTGTGGATGACACTAAGCTGGGAGGGGTTGAAAACCGTCTGGAGGATGGGGTTAGAATTCAAAATTATGTTGATGAATTGGAGAATTTGGTTTGAAACCAAAAAGATGAAATTCAATAAACACAGGTTAAAAGTGCTACACCAGGGATAGGCAACCTATGACATGTGTGTCAAAGGCGGCACGCGAGCTGATTTTCAGTGGCACTCAGACTGCCCTGGGTCCTGGCTACTGGTCCAGGTGGAGCTGCATTTTAATTTAATTTTAAATGAGGCTTCTTAAACATTTTAAAAACCTTATTTACTTTGCATACAACAATCATTTAGTTCTATATTAAAGACTGATAGAAAGAGACCTTCTAAAAACGTTAAACTGTATTGCTGGCACATGAAACCTTAAATTAGCGTGAATAAATGAAGACGCGGCACACCTCTTCTGTAAGGTTGCTGACCCCTCTGCTACACTTATGAAGGAATTAATATATACAAGCTATAGAACACACTGCCCACCCTACACCTGGGCGGTGTATGTACTATGGTGTTTGCAGTGTCTGGATTTTGCTTCTAAGTGGGTGTTAAAACTATTGACATGACCATGGCACATTATTTTGTTCCTTATTACTCTGGGGCACGTTTCGTACACTGCAGAACAATCACATACATCCTGTCACATCACAAATTATATTGATAAGAAAAAGCACTTGACATAAGCAAACAGGGTATGTGTACGCTGCAGTCGGGAGGGTGATTCCCACCACAGGTAGACAGACATGCTAGCTCTGTTCAAACTATGAGGCTTAAAAACAGTGGTGTGGGAGCAGTGGAAGGGGCAGGGACTTGGACTAGCAGCCTGAATATATACGCAGTGAGTCAGATGGGATTATATTCAAGTGGCTAGATTAAGCTGCCACCTGTGCCACCATGACCACATTATTTTTAGCATGCTAGCACAAGCAGTGTTAGCATGTGTTTGTGTACCTGTTCTGGGAAGCACCCTCCCAGCTGCAGTGTAGACATGCCTGCCTTTGCAGAGTAAGGGTAAGGTAGATAACAGGGGTCATTGTTTCTTAGTCAGCACATCCAATTAACAACCAAATGTGCAGAAATTCAAAATGAAGCTTCTGCAGTTTTGAAATAAGTCAAAATTTAACAAAATAGAACATAGCAGGTGAAACCCTGGCCTTATTGAAGTCAATGAGAATTTTGCTGTTGTGTTGGGGCCAGGACTTCAACCAAAGCAACACAAAGGGTTAGGAATATCTTTCAGCTCTTCCCATTTCCCCCCGTTCTCTAATTCATGAAAACTGGCCAGTCTGCACAAATCACCATAGAGTAAACATCTTACTCAAGTAAAAACAGAGGACATAATTTCTGTACACTTGGGCACCAATTTGTCAAGGTACTTAAACATGTACATAGCATTATACATGTGCAGGCTCACTGAAGTTAATGAAACTAATCACACACTTAATGTTATGCATGTGCTTAAGTACCTTGTGGAATGGGGGATTTATTTCTTAAAGGAATACACACTGCCTTTAATGTCCACACACAATTCTCTTTGTTGATGGATAATATGTGCATGGATCAAAGGCAAGAAAGACCCTAAAATTTCCAATTACATTTATCTTTCTGTCAGCTTAGTAAATTTTTAAGTAAAATTGCTATTAATAAAGTGGCAGGCATGGGATCGGAAAATCTATCTGAAATCCATATTTTAAGACAATTAACAAATGAATGTTTTTTAGAGCAGTGCATGTTTAAAAAGTTGTTGCAGCACTTTTGGATTAACTTGGTGGGTTTTTTAATCCTTTTATGGCAGATTTGAATACTGTGTCTGTGTGCACAGCTTTTGATAAGAACCAAATGTAGTCTATGGAAATGACTAGAAACTGCACTTCTGACCAATATGGTAGGGTGTGTCCTTCTCTCATTGGAAAGCCTGACTGAGAAACAAATGTAGAAGATGAATTTGAATTACTTCAGGATGTTGCACCACTTTTGTTTCCTTGCCTTCTCTTTCATCAATTAAAGGCCAGAAGGAGCCACCGTGATGACTTAGTCTGACTTCCTGCATAGCACAGGCCACAGAACTCTCCTGAATTAATTTCTGTTTGAATTAGAACATGTCTTTTAGAAAAATACACACACTTGATTTAAAAAATGGTCAGTGATGGATAATCCATCACAACCTTTGTTGTGCACTGTCCATCATGGACTGGACAGATCCTGGCAAGCACTCCTCCTGCTGATCAGAAAGCAGTGAGGTGTGGCCATAGAACTGAACTGAGAAGCTCAGTCCTCTTGTTAGTGGGGCAAAATCTTCTCCCACTATTAAACCACACTAGCCTCAGTGGAGAAGTCAGAGTGAAGGTCTTCTCATTCTGGGTTTTACAGAAGAAAATTGCAGAAGCAAGTAAGAAAAATTCTCATTATCATAGTGATGCCAGTGTTAGGATTTTATTCTCCTAGTAAGCATAAAGTGCATGTCACAAGAATCCGTAATGGCTAGAATAGTGTGGGAACCTGTAGAAAACAGGTCTGCTTAGAATCATAGAATATCAGGGCTGGAAGAAACCTCAGGAGGTGATCTAGTCTAACCCCCTGCTGAAAGCAAGACCAATTTTCAACTAAGTTATCCTACCCAACAGTACTTGTTGGATATGTAGTAGACTCCAATCTCCAAGCTGTCAATATGGCAACTTTCCCTCTACCCCCAATAAATTCACTTAATTTTTATGTGGACCAGATTTTGAAAATTCTTTCATTTTTGATATAACTTTTGTTGTTATCAGAAATGTAAGTAAGAAAATAGTTTTAGGGTTTTCAACCAGCCAGTTTCTCTTTATACTAGGTTTATGATGCAGCTGCTTACAACCTTTGCCCAAAGAATTTATAAATATAGGGTCAGATCCTCCACTGGTGTAAATCAGCATAGTTGCACTTTAATCAACACCAGCGGAGAATCTAGCCTATAGGACTTAATCCCTGAGGAAGAAAATTAAATTTTACTATTTAAAATACACCTAAAATCTGTACCTCTTAAATGAAATAGTCAATATGTTACCTTAGAAGTGTTCATACTCACAACAGTGAGGAGTTTTCACACATTGAAATAGAAGCCAAGTATAATAAACACACTTTTGATGAGTAATTCATGAGTGCTTTCCAGTTGGTGATAACTTTTATTTCCTTTGGAGGACAAAATATGGCTAAAGCCATCCCAAGAAATGTAAAATGTTTCATGCAGCTTGGGCTGGATCCTGCTCTTTTTGGAGTCCAGAAGAGGTTTGTCACAGATTTCACTGGAAGCAACACCATAGCTTTGCCCTCCTACTTTGATCTGCAGCGTAAAGCAGTCTCTGGACCTGATTGCCCATTGTCCTGAATCTTGTGTAGTCATTTTTGCATCAGCGTAAAGCAAATATAAAACACTACCATTCTGATTTGTTAATGATTTACACCCACTTTGCTTTGCTCTGGTGTAACTCACTGCATGAAATGCAAGGCAATGGAGAACCAGGCCATTGAACTATTGCAATCTGAAGTAGGTCAAAACTTATGTATTCACTGACGTTATTACATCACATTGTGGAATAGTAACATGTTCCATGTAAATGTTCACTTACATTTTTTATCCGGACACAAATCCAAATCACTTTAATCAGTCAAATAGTAGACTGTTATTGGGCTTGGTCCAACCTTCACTCGGTATGACTACACTGCAAAAAAACAAACAAAACAAAACAAACTCCCAAACCCCACAACAGTGTCTCAGAGCCTGGGTCTGTGCTACAGGGGCTAAAAATAGTAGTGTAGATCTTCCTGTTTGGGCTGGAACCCCCAGCTCTGAGATCCACTCTCCAGAAACGTCAACAATACAATTTTTAACCTCACAGTGTGAACCTGAGTAAATTGACCCAAGCTCTGAGATTTGCTGCTGCAGGCAGGTTTTTTGCTGTTTTTGTTTGTTTGTTTTTGTTTTGATGACAGTAAGTGTTTGTGCTGATCTATTTAACACAGCTGTAATATTGTAGGTATGATCCTTTTGCCACTGAAGTTAGTATCCTGCTGACTTTAGCAGTGGCAAAAAATGGCCTAAATCATAGGCTAAATGACTGAAAGTCTTGTTTAAAAAAATATTTTGTATTTAAAATGTGTTACTGATGATCTGTTGAAAGATTTTTAACTCCTTCAAAGTCTTAAAAAATTAGCAAAGCATCAAAAGCTAAACCATAAAGTAACTGAAATCAGGAAACAAAAGACCTTGATTAATGTGTTTCAGTGAAAGTACAATCTTATATATAAAAAAGATGATATTAAATTTGTAAATAGTACATTTCAAACACTACCAGCTTTTAAAAAGACCTACATTTGTGTAATTTTCTTTCTTAAAAGTATCCTCTAACATGTTCTCATGGTACTGGTTAAAGCTTGTTATGGTGAAAATGAAATATTCTAATGAAATAGGCTGTTGTCAGATCCCACATGATGAATTGTAACTTCAGGCATCTCTGTTTAAACATCTCTAACCTG
Source organism: Sternotherus odoratus (assembly GCA_032164245.1). Lineage (NCBI taxonomy): Eukaryota > Metazoa > Chordata > Testudines > Kinosternidae > Sternotherus > Sternotherus odoratus. The sequence goes on from JAVMKO010000001.1 coordinate 108,856,026, forward strand.
TTCCCAATTAGTGACATCTGGGACCAACTTTTATTTCACTTAAAGCAGAGGCTTTAAAAAGCTTTAACTGTCAGATATTTAAAAAGAGAGAGAGACTGGAAATGTAATAACAGAAAGAACTTTAAATCCAACTGCTATATTTGATTTTACAAGCAATGTCAGAATATTTTAAAATGTGCCAGCTAAGTGTAGTTGCTTTGTAGCATGATATGTTAAAAGTCCAATTTTATGGAGGTTGGTATCTTTCCAATTCAAGTTTCAAAACTTTGGCTAAAATTACTAACTTTTATTTTTTAAAGGGATAAACTGGAAGATCTTTGAAGAAACATTATTTTGTTTTCTGTCCTGAATATTATGTCTTATATTTCCAAAGGGGAAAAATAGGCCAAATTCTCAGCTCTTGCAAATCAGAGTAGCTTAGTTGATATGAATGGAGCAATTCTAATTTAAACCAGCTGAGAAACTTGACCTATAGGTTTACCTTGGGTTTGCATTTTTGGTAATGACATCACCTGTTTTTTCTTTTTCTCCTGGATGTCTTTTCAGATTATTTATCTGTTACTCCACTCTTAAAATAACTACTGACATGCTACAGCCAGGGGATGACAACATCCAAGATGTTGAGATTTAGGAATGATATTTCATACATGAATGGCTTCATTTTGAGAAGCACTGGGCACACCCAGTTCCCATTAACTTCAACTGGAATTGTGGATGCTCAGAGCTTTTGAAAACCAGCTCACCATTTTTAAAAAACAGTATATTTTGGCCTTAGGTTTTTTGTGTGTTACATATATAACTGGAAGTACTATTCAGATCTTCTTCTTCGGTTATCCCTCGATGCGAAGATATCATCTGCCAAAGTGGCCTTTTGAGTGGCTGAGAAACCCAATTCTTGTCCTGCAAATTTTCCCACAGAAGTGACAGGTATAATCTTGGAGGAGACATAGTTGTTGGCAGGACTGTTGTGCCCTTTCTTTCCTCTTTTCTTGCTTCTATGTCTCATGAGCGCGTCTGTTCTCTTCAAAGTGAGCCGTGGCTTGGTGTTAGGTGTGGCGCCCCTGTGTTCTGTTCCATGCCAAGTCCTCCCAGTTTGTTAGGTTGATAGCTCCTTTTTAAAGATGTACTTTCAGTATGTCTTTGAAATACTTCTGCTGCCCTCTGCAAGCTCTATTTCCTTGACTTAACTGAGAGTAGAATACTTGCTTGGGGAGGTGAGTGTCAGGCCTACGTACACAGCGGCCAGCCCAGCTGCGTTGGTGTTTCATGACCTGCACTTCTATACTGCTGATGTTGGTCTTGGAGAGAACGTGGATTAGTGTGTCAACCTTCTCAGCTGATCCTGAGAATCCTCCTGAGGCAGCGCTGCTGTAACCACTCCAGCTGCTTGAGATGTCATCTGTAGGTTATCCAGATTTCACACCCATAGAAGAGAGATAAGACAATGAATTTTACCACCTGGAATGTCTCATGGACTCTCAGCACAATGAAGGCCCAGAAAGAAGAACTGCCATAATTGCCAGAGAACTGGCAAGACTCAGCATTGACATTGCAGCTCTTAATGAGACCTGCCGGGTCGATGAGGGCCAATTAAGAGAGGATGGAGGTGGCTACACCTTCTTTGGGAAAGGAAAGCCACCTGAGGAGAGACGCATTCACAGGATTGGCTTTGCCATCAGAAATAAGATCACCAGTCAGCTTTTGGAGCTTCCTGTGGGGATCAACGAGCGTCTCACGACTCTTCGGCTCAATCTTAGCAACAACCAATATGCCATGGTCACCAGTGCATACGCCCCAACACTCAATGATGCGGAAGACAATAAGGAGCAGTTTTATAGAACTCTTGATGCAGTCCTCACAGCCACACCTAAGGCAGACAAACTGATCCTCCTGGCAGATTTCAATGGCAGAGTCAGACAGGACTCTCAACTCTGGAGCAGCACAATAGACAAAAAAGGGCTGGAAGAATAACACTAGATTTTGCAAGACTTGAGATAAAATTATAACAGTGGGCAGCACTGAGAACAGCATACAGGACACTAAACTCCCCCTATGATCAACACAATTCTTGCCCAGCTGTCTGCTAGCATAAATGGTGGAGGCTCACACAGTCGACAAGTCCCATCTTCTAAACAAAGGCTACACATGCAGCTCATTGGAGCCGTCCCACCTTGCAGCAATCAAGATCTCACCACTAATAACCTATCTCTATAAAGACAGCTCCGTATGATTTGAGGCTGTTAACAGCTGTTGAAATAAATATTCAGGAGTTTAACCAGCAGCTAGGTAAACATTAAATGTAATGTATAGTGAGGAGCCACATGATGCTTGCAGAGGGAGCAGTTGCCTGGAGAGAAAGCTCTGTGACGTGATCAAAAGAAAAAAAAATTCCTTGACACCTGCTGCAAGTAAAGATAGAATGATAGTTTTCATTTAATATTTATGTCACAGCAATATCCTATCAGGATCAGGGCACCACTGTGTTGGAAGGTGTGTATATATATATATATCTCTCTGTTACTCCACTCTTAAAATAACTACTGACATGCTACAGCCAGGGGATGACAACATCCAAGATGTTGAGATTTAGGAATGATATTTCACCCTGCCCCAAAACTCTTCTGTGAAACAGTTCAAAGAAAAGGTTCAATAGCTCAGTGGATTGGAGGAGCAGACACTTTAGCTGGCACCTTTTCAAAATTTATCATGGGTTTTACGCAAAATAACAAAATACTAAAATTATTAGTCATCTCCAGTATTGAGTTGAAGAGAATCTGTGAGATGGTATCAGTAAAAACAACACAAGGCGAAGCAATAATTTTGTTACTGCAGGACACGTTTAGCAAAACAGGATGTAAGATTAAAAATTTGCTTAAAAGAATGTCTTTTCTGAAAGACAAAACAGATGATTATGAAAGCAGATGAAGACAAAAAGACCTCAATGTGTTTGGACTACATGATAGCACAGAAGTAGGAAAAGGTATCCTGTTTATGAAACATTCGTTTGTGCTGTTATGACAAGGGTGGGCAAACGTTTGGGGGTTGCAAAACTGTATGGAGGGCCGAGTAGGGAAGACTGTGCTTCCCCAAACAACCTAGCCCCTGACCCTTATCTGCCCCCTCCCAATTTCCACCCCCTGACTGCCCCCCTCAGAACTGCCAACCCATGCAATCCCCCCCCCCCCGCTCCTTGTCTTTGATTGCCTCCTCCCAGGACCCCCCAACCATAACCGCACCCCAGGATCCAATCCCCTGTCCAACCCCCCTGTTCCCTGTCCTCTGACTGCCCCAACCCCTATCCATACCCCAGCCCTCTGACAGGCCCCCTGGGACTCCCACATGTGTGGTGGCATGGCTGCGGGAAAGGGGGCACAGTGGGTGGGGGAACGAGGGTAGCCTCCCTATCTGGGAGCTCAGGGGCCAGGCAGGATGGTCCCATGGGCTGGATGTGGCCCGGGGACCATAGTTTGCCCACCTTTGTGTTAGAGAGTCTGGTAGATGACAGCAGTTTTGAAATGGAGATAATAGTAGCTCCAAAACAAGATCCAAACAGGCCTCCAGGAATAACAGTGATGGGACTAAGAGTCCCATAAAAAGAATCCCTTTGAAAACTAAAGGCACCAGTGAGGTATCCTGTTGAGGACACTTTACTCTATAAAACCCAAATCCAGCAAGCATCCAGGTCCATGCATAACATTAGGCTGGTGAATAATCCCACTGAAGTTAACAGAACTATTAAAATTAAGCACATGCTTAATTTTTTTGCTATACTAGGGAGTGGGGGTCACAGTGTTTGGCACCTCACAGGGCTGAGTCCTAAATTCAGTGGCAGATGATGAACTTTGGGGCAAGCGGGGCATGACTACAGGTTTCCCCCTTCGTGTTGCCATGACCCCTCTTCCTCCTCCTCCCATTACATCAGAGAAACCAGGACCTCTGCCTCCCCTCTCCTTCCACTGTTGAGATGCTGACCAGCTCTCCCCCTTCCTGAATATCTAAGGGGGGGACTCTATCTCATTGCACCCCTAGAAGCAGGTAAAATCCAGCCCACCATGAATATATTGGACTAGTCCAGATTCAGCCAGGAGCAGGACCAGTCTAGCGCTGCAGGTGTGGCTGGGAAGGAAAGGCACATGGGTTCCTGGGCAGGACAGAGCTGCCCTGACCCAGGGATACTGTGCTTATTTGCAGGTCAGCCCTGACTTTGCCTCCTGAAGAAGGAGGTGCAGCCAGTGAAGAACAGCTGCTCAGACTCCTCCTTCTCTAGGCTGCTTTTGCCACTGCTCATGCTGCTGCTGCTGGTACAGGTCATCAGCGTCAGCCAGGGCTATGTTTGGGATGCTGAAGTCACTGCCCATGCCACAGGCTGAGTGAATGCACAGCACTCTAATACTGCCCCGTGTAGAACCTGCAAGCCCACTTGGGACAGCAGGGTCTACACGAGGCAGCTAGAGCGCTGTACAGTCACTGCAGCCTCGGACTTGGGTGGTGAATCCAGCACCTCAACACTCACTCAAAATCACCACGGTGTGTCTCCTATCAGATACAGTCTTGTCCATGTGCCACAGGAGTGATTGAAAAGAACACCCTAAGGCATATGAATGCCAAACCCATCAAATCTATGGCAGCTTGCTAGAGATTTGCCATGTTTGGGATTCATATTTAGTCCCTCTCTCTCACACAGAGAAGTGTGTGCTTTTGCACACTTTGGGGTGAAATCTTGTGAAGGTCACATGTTTTTCCTGCAGCTCACTGCTCTCTGCCCTGCCACAATGGAGGAGGGCTGGAAGACATCTTCCTCACACCAAGGTGCAGCCAGTCTGTATCAGCCTTCCTTACTGACTCCTCAAAGGCTCGTCCCTCTTGGCTTATGCCATATTAGGTAGGTGTGTGGCAATTGTTGTTCAGGGGTGGTTTCCATGCTGCTCCAAGATTCCTTATGAGTGGCCACGCTTTCCTGCTAGACCTTGTCGTGTTCATATTTTGATGTAACTCCCCAGCATTCCCTGCAATGGGCACTGAGATTGCAAAGAAGGTGGCTTGCTAGCTACCTCTGTATCACCAGGTTCTTCACACAGCTTCAGAAGTTCTGCACATTCCTCTTCTAAGCAGGGTATGTAGGTCTTTTGGCAGCCACACAGGATGGACTGAGAGGCTGTTTTGAAGACTGCTTCTGAGAAGTAGCTTAAGCATTTTCTACAGGGGTGTTATATGATATGCACACTATATACACTCATTGGTCAGCTCTGAGTATTTTTCTCTAGTAGTAAATGAAGATTGCTGCATCTAAAAACCAAAGTGAAACTCTTTGTTAGTCCATACAGTCTCTTATGGGGTCAGTCCAATTTCCATTGAATTCAAAGGCAAAACTCCCATTGAATGGGCGTTGGGGATCAGGCTTGCACGTACTATTGCTTTTTCTGCACAATATATTTGTTTTTGATTCTTGGCAATTGGCATAAGGGAGAGGGGAGAACGAAAGAGGACAGGGAAGGTTTAAGACAGATATCATTAGCATAACTCAGCAATGGCCATTTCCGCATGCATCTATTTATTATTCCTGTTAGCTATTTTCTATATAATCTTCCTTCTATTATGGATTGTGTGATAAATGTGGGTGACTCCCTCCTTTGCTTTTTAGTGCAGAATTGCTAAAGTCTGTCCTGGATTACACATTTTAATATATAAATAAGGAGTAAAGAAGGATGCTGCAAGATGGTGCTTTACTGTTGACTGAAGTGGGGGATGTAAAATTGGGACATTTTTGTGTGTGGTCATAGTCAACTTTTTTCTCCTTAGTCTCATTGTAATGATTTGGTGTCAGAGTTTTCCTTACCAAAGATCTTGGGCTTATGTTTCTTAACACATATATATGGAAATGTTATTTGATTTCCTGATACTTACTGTATCTTCAGTGTCAGTGTTTTTGTCTTGTTTGCTAACAACACACTGTATAATTATTGATTCTATTAGGGATAGATTAAAAACTGGACAATAGATGGTGCATCCCCATAAAACATAACCACACAAAATCAGTCATGATTGCAATGAACAGGTGAATAGTGTCAGGCACAGTACAGAGGTCAGGTTCTAAATAGGAGGTCTGCCATCTATGTTCTGTTGCAGCAAGTTAATGAAATAAAATGACAGTTTATAGCTTACACACTACTGTAATAATCTTAATACAAAATGTGCCTTGTGAGGTACCATGTGAAAACTAGTAACCCATTGGCCAGTAATATTGTGGTAAAATGTATGTAGCAACATTATATGTAAAGTTATGAATTCTTCCTGCATGATGTCACCAGCCTGTTTTCAAGACCAGACAAGTCACATAAACACCATATGACCTGTGGGTGAACACTTTTCACAAAGCGATCACTCTATATCTGACCTATCAATCTCCAGTAGGGTGACCAGATGCCCTAATTTTATAGGGACAGTCCTGATATTTGGGACTTTTTCTTATATAGGGACCTATTACTCCCCGCTCCAATTTTTCACACTTGCTATCTGGTCACCCTTGTCCTCATCCTCAAAGGAGACCAGCACAACACTTTCAAAAGACGAGCCTGGGAACCTATATTCATAATTTTGCTAAACATTAAAAATCATGATCTTAATAAAGACACTGGATTTATGGCTTAGAACAATCTGTAACCCAATAACCCCCTTCCCCTCCCCCCCCCATGACTACAGGGGTGTTAACAGGCCACTTCACCTTAAGCGTCCCAATATGTGCTAACTACTTATGCTGAACTATCTGTTTGATTTTGTATTTCGCTGTGACTCTTTGAAATTGGATACCTACATCTGGTCTGTGCCAATTGACTTGGGCTCGTGGGGCTGTTTAATTTCAGTGTAGACTTCTGAGTTTGGGCTGCAGCCCAAGTTCTGGGACTCTCCCAGTTCACAGGATTCTAAAGACTGGGCTCCAGACTGAGCCTGGAAGACTGTACTACAATGAAACAGCCCCACAGCCCAACCCCCATGATCCCAAGTCAGCTGGCATGGGCCAGCCGTGAGTATCTAATTGCCATGTAGACATACTCTCTGAGTACCTTTTCCCTACCTGAAGAAGAGGCCTGTGTAGCTTGAAAGCTTGTCTCTCTCACTAACAGAAGTTGGTCCAGTAAAAGATATTACCTCACCCAACTTGTCTCAGTGCAAATATAACTAAAACCATATCTCAATACAGTAAAACCCCGATTTAACGGACCCCGATTTAACGGACTTCGGATGCAACGGACAAAATTTATGAGCAAGTCCGATGCATCCAAAATCCGTTTTTCGGGGGCTGGCTCCCGGCTGCCGCCCGGGTCCAGGCAGTGGGCGGGCTGCCTGCCAGCTCCCCGCTGCCTCCCGGGTCCAGGCAGCCGGCGGGCTGGCTGCTGGCTCCCCGCTGCCTCCCGGGTCCAGGCAGCGGGTGGGCTGCCTGCCGGCTCCCCGCTGCCGCCCGGGTCCAGGCAGCCGGCGGGCTGCCTGCCGGCTCCCCGCTGCCGCCCGGGTCCAGGCAGCCGGCAGGCTGCCTGCCGGCTCCCCGCTGCCTCCCGGGTCCAGGCAGCGGGCGGGCTGCCTGCCGGCTCCCCGCTGCTGCCCGGGTCCAGGCAGCGGACGGGCTGCCTGCCAGCTCCCCGCTGCCAGCCCGCCCGTGTCCCGGCTGCTGGCTGCCGCCCGGGTCCCAGCAGCCGGGGACCCGGGCGGGCGGGCTGGCTGACGGCTCCCGCCCGGGTCCCAGCAGCCGGGACCCGGGCGGGCTGACTCACGGCTCCCGGCTGCCGTGATAGTTTAACATTATACAGTAAAACCTCGATATAACAGACTAATTCGGGCGGGCTACTCGGTTTTTTTTATTATTATTAAATAATGGACTTTCGGCTTTAATGGACACCCCCTCGCCCAAATTAGTCCGTTATATCGAGGTTTTACTGTACCAAAGGAAACATTTTGTTAATGATAATAAACAAACACCAAATCAAAATATGAAAATGCCCCTACAATCTACCTTCAACCCAGCTGTGGACTCTTTAAAGTGCATTCTAGATTCTTAAGCATATAAGTTTGTAATTTTTCTACCCCGAAGCATAACAAATCATTTTTTTAAAAAGCAAGGGTCTGATCCTGTGGTCTGTATGCAGCCATGACTCTAATTGAAGTCAGTGGGAGATTTACTAAGTCTGCACAATTGAGGATGCTACAACTGTAAATAAAATGCTGCCAGGTGGAGAAACCATTTTATTTCAAAGCAAAATTTTAGGCCCTGTTTCTTATTTCCACTTCTGTTTTAGAGTTGTTGACAAATCTCAAGAATAACAGCACTAGTGCAGGTACATTAGTGAACAGTACTCTTGGGTGAAATCCTGCCCCATTGAAGACAATGGGAGTTTTGCCAATGACTTCAGTGGGGCCAGGTTATCACTCATCCTTAGCAGAGCTATTAAATTCAGTATATTGCACAAACTGAAAACTAGGGAAGAAAAGCAAAAGCTTTGCATAGAGAAACTTGTTTTTCTGGTGTCATTTTAACCACCCTGTTGAAAGCATATGCAGAACACATTAGTCAGTGAACTCAGTGCAGTTTATTGCTTGGTGGGGTGTAGTCTGCTTTATAACGTTTATGCACTGTTTGTTTTTGTTTCTGAATAGATGGAGAGTGATGTCTATTTAACGAGAAGTCTAAAAGCAGAGATCTTGCATGAATCCTTTTCTGCCTTTCACTCAAGCTATTGCTTGGAGCCACAACAGCTAGATTTTAATTATAACCGGCCTAAGCATTAGTGGAACAACATTTCAAAAGTAAAATATGAACCATGGAATAGCTAATCAAGACAAATATATTTATCTGCTATTTAGCTGGAGCTTCATAGCTGGAGCTTCATAACTATTTAGCTAAAGCTTTAATGTGGCTTCACTGGCAAATATTCTGTATATCTGTAAGTTTGGGAGAAAGGGATGAGAAGTCTATTTTGAACACTTATATTTTGCTGGTTTGGGTGACTAGTAGGATTCTATTTTTAAATTGGAGAAAAAAGACCGAAATTAAGCCAAAACTGACCTAAATGCATATATGTCAACCCCTCTCTCAACCCGGCAAAGACGAGTTTAATGGCTCCAGACCCCTGGTTTGTTAATACTAGCTCTGATTTGGCACTTTTATTTCATAGATCTCAAAGCTCTTTGCAAAGGAGAGATCATTTAACAGTTGGGGAAACTGAGGCATAGAGAAGTCATATGACTTGCTCCTGGTGATGCAGCAGGCCTATAGCAAAGCTGGGAATAGTACTCCTCTTTCTTGAGGCTCAGTCCAGCTCTCTATCCCCCAACCAACTGGTTCTGAGGAATTGTTATCTGAACATTCCTTTTTTATGCATATTGGGAACTGTGTCCCAACCAGCGCACAAGCACTTAGGTTCCATTTTTCCTTCAGTAAAATAGGCTGCTGGTTGCCAGTATATTGTCTCCTCTTTAATATAAAAATGAATCAAATACATTTTGGCATAGGGAAAGGCTTGGCCTTCCATCTGGAATCATCTTGTTGACCCTCTCCAGTAACCTAAGAATAATGGTTGGGTAATCATAGTGGAAAGAAGTCAACTAAGAGAGAAGAGAAAAGTGTTTTTTTTTTGTTGTTTTTAAAAAGCCCACTCCAAAGGCTGGCTCTGATTCTGGAGATCAACCAACAAAAAGGAGACAGGAGCCCCACTAGATTGAACATTCACTCTTCTCTCTAAAAGAAACATCCTAGCCATTGGGAGAGTAGGGAAGATGATACTGATTCTACAGTCAAATGTCAATAAGGCTCAGGAGTCCAGTTTTCTAGCAGTTTCCAGTGATCATGGGGGGAGAAGGTGTCTAAGTTTGTTCTTCCCATCACACACAGAACTCCCGTGAATTTTCTTTTGTAAAATAAAAAGCTATTACAGTCCTAGTCCAAATTCTGTGAGCCAGTTTCCTTACTTATGGCTACCCAACTTGCTATACACATAGAGCTCCCAGGAAGTGGGAGCAACTGGCAGAAAACAATTTCCATGAGTTCACCAAACAGGGCTGATATCTTTTTCCTTTTGCTTACTTCTGCATCAGCCCAAACGTATTTCTGAACATCCCAGCCTTCCAAAGAACCACCAGACTTTGGCAGCTGGAACATCTCAGAGAAAAGCTATTTTGAGTAAAGCCATGCTAGAATGTATGTTATTTTTTTGATTTTTCATTTAAAAAATCTCATTAACCTATTGTTGTTTATTTGCATTATAGAGGTGCCTGGAAGCCCCAGTCAGGATTGTGCTAGGAGTCGCACAACCATAAGTCCCAATCCTTTTGTGTATAATTATTCACATGTATTTATAGAATTGGGGCAATAGAGGAAGGCATGGTCCCAGTCCCGGTCTCAAAGATCTTACAGTCTAAGGAAATAAGTAGTGTAGAAAAGGGGACGGGACAATCAATATATTTCCCCCCCAATTGAGAGTTCCCTCCACATCCCCAGCAGACAGTAGGGGATGAGTGCACAAGAATAAATATTTAGATGCTTATAAGAGACAGCCGCTGTTGTTGGAAAAAGGCTAAGGTTCAGCTGATTTCAAACAAAGTTAGGAGTCTGAATACCTTTGAGGAGAAGGGTCTTGGGGCTTGTCTACACTATAAATGCTTTGATGGTATCATTAGACTGCTGGTTCTGGTCCTTTTTAAAAAAAACAACAACATTTCAAGTTGATTCAGAGTTTGTGTTGCACCCTCTGAATGGGAAAGAAGGTGCACCTTGAATTTTGTTTGTACATGTCATGGTTTAGAGCTGAGTTGAGTGGAACAGCTACAACACTTTGATAACTGTTGATTTGGGCACTGTGAAATTCACTCCGGTGCAAAAGGTGAGGGCAATGCCCATTGAATCACTTAAGTCCCTTGCTGAGGAAATCTGTGAAGGGGAGGAGGGGCTGTAGGGAAGCATCTGCACTGGAGCCTTCTTCCCTTGGTAAGTTGTGGTCTTACTGCTGGCATCATGGATGACAGACAGGCCAGGTGAGGGGCCTTCTAGCACACATGCACTGTGGCAAATGGTATGGTGGGGGTGTGGCCAATATTCTAGCCTCCTAAACTAGAGTAGTAGCCACAGGAGTCTGCCCGTTAGCAGTTGTAACCTTTTCTCACTTCATCCACATAAAGCCCAGTTATCTGGGCTAGTGTGCACGTGAAATGACTAGTGTTTGTGTACACATGCAGTTGCTGCTGTTGGACAGATTCAGAATTATTCAACGTTGTATTGTAGGTCTAATACTACTGCGTTACCTCAGGTGATCAGGACCTGTGCTCTTGCAACAGGCAGGTGCTGAGTTCTGTGCCTACTGTCACCATGAAATCCTGTATGGCCAGAATGTGCAGGTGATAATGACAAGTGCAATGCTGTTAGATGGGTATGAATTTGTTAGGGTATTTTTTTCATGTATTGAGTTATTTATGTTTGTAATTCAAGTACACATCATTATGTATCTATGACAGGGCTGAGCGGCCCCGCACCAGTACAGAAGGGGTTAACCCTTCCCCCGGGGCAGAGGAAGCCACGCCCCAGAAGCTCTGCCCGCCATGCTTCAGCTGGAGGTCCAGTATAAAAGCCTGCAGAGCTGCTCAGTTGGGGCTGACTGCAGGAGGGGAAGGATGCCCGCTGGTCCGCTCGCGTGGAGGGACAGTCAGGATCCTGGGTTCCAGAGCCCAGCCCAGCTGCCACTTGAGGTCCAGCTCAATGCCGACCCCAAAGGGGAACACACCGGAGGACTCCTGGTGACTGAAGACAAGGCAGGGCAGGTAGGAAGTGACCCAGGGGGCCCTTAAAGACACACACATGCTCGGTGTGTTGCAGGAGGATCCCTGCCGAGCAAGAGGCAGGTGAAGCCCTGCTGTCAGGTGAGCCCTGGGTTGGGACCCAGTGGAGAGGGTGGGCCCGGGTCCCCCTGCAGCCATTAGGTGGCACAGCACTACTCCACCTGCGAGAGGGATAGCCGGACTCTGGCCGTTCGGCCATGCCACCCCGAGAGCGGGGAGCAACCATAAAGACTCCGACCATTGGGTCACGCTGCCCTGAGGTGGGGAGTGTGTATATAGACTCTAGCCATTGGGTCTCACTGCCCTGAGAGTGGGGAGTGACCATATAGACTCTGGCCACTGGGCCACGCCACCCCGGGAGCGGGGAGCAGCCATATAGACTCTGGCTATTGAGCTGCACTGCCCCCAGAGCAGGGAGCACTCGTATAGACTCTGGCCCTTGGGCCATGCTGCCCCGAGAGCAGCATGGACTCTGGCCCTTAGGCCATACCGCCCCACAATCGGGGGGGACTGGAGAGTGGTTGAGGTCTGCCGCCACACCCTGCCCCAAGGGGTGCTGCGGAGCAGGACCCGCCACAGTATCTTTTCATAATAAGTCCCTTGGGAATGTAAAATGGGCAAGATTTTTCCATCAGATTGCATTATGGCTTGTTGTAGTGGCGTTGCTCAGTAATGGTGAGCTACTGTAAGTTATATTTGTTCTTCTAAAGTAAAAATATGCTCATTAAAGCATTTTTTTTGTAAACAGTTTAAAAATACACAAAGGATTACAGGGGCTTTGCAAACAGATGGAAAAAATAGATCAAATTTTGAGCCTAAAAATCTTTACAGCTATTCAAAACATTTCTCTCTCATAGGCCTTTATGTCCTACAGTAAGTACAAGCCTGATCGAAAGCTCACTGTAGTCAATGGAAGTCTTCCATTGATGGCCATGGACTATGGATTAGTGCACAGTTCAGGGTCACTAAGAAACTTGGGGTCAATAATTAGAAGCATGTGTGCTTGGAGTCACTCAATCTGATTGCAGATGACTGTGCCAATTTATGCTGGGAATGGCTATGAAAATTATTACCAGCATTCTAAAAGGAAAAGGAGAAAGCTATTAGTTGATCTCCAAATGACTATACCTGATGTGATGTTTTCAAGAAATACTACTTAAACCATTACATTAACTCTCTTCACTGCTGGTAAACAGATTGTAGTGGAAGGGAGCAAAATATTTTCCACATATGCTTAGAAGGGCAGGCAACTCTTGAATATGTTACTTTGCAGTTTAATGAAACAGTTTTTTCTCTTCATCACAAAGTGAGGAAAGGATAACAGATTCCAGCTATAAAAAGCACGCTTGCCAGTTTGTATTGTAGTGAACTCTTCTCAAATGATCTGTCAAATAATTTTGTAACTAGGTAAGTGAACATACCTAACAATACAAAAAATTCCTTCCAGTACTTAGACATGATGGGCTGAAACACAATATTTGCCACCTGGGCTTGTTTCGGTCACAATGGAAAATTACTGAGATTTGGAGCTTGTTTATGTGCAGAGTTGCACCTGTTTTAAGTGTGGGCTTTTCTACACATGGAGTTAGGGTTAACCAAGGTTATCTGTGGACACTCTTATTCTGGAATAAGAGTGCTCTGTATCTGTCTATCTTAGGTTTAGAATCATAAATTCATAGAAGATTGGGGTTGGAAGAGACCTCAGGAGGTCATCTAGTATAATCCCCTGCTCAAAGCAGGATGAACCCCACTAAATCATCCCAGCCAGGGCTTTGTCAAGCTGGGCCTTAAAAACCTCTGAGGATAGAGATTCCACTGCCTCCCTACTTAACCCATTCCAGTGCTTCACCGCCCTTCTAGTTAAATAGTTTCCCCTAATATCCAACCTAAACTTCCCCCACTACAACTTGAGACCAATACTCCTTGTTCTGTCATCTGCCACCACTTTGAATAGCCTAGCTCCATACTCTTTGGAACCCCCCTCAGGTAGTTGAAGGCTGCTATCAAATCCCCCCTCACTCTTCTCTTCTCTTCTGCAGACTAAATGAGCCCAGTTCCGTCAGCCTCTCCACATAAGTCATGTGCCCTAGACCCCTAATCATTTTTGTTGCCCTCCCCTGGACTCTTTCCAATTTGTCCACATCTTTTCTGTAGTGGGCCCCCCCAAAAATGGATGTGGTCTTACCAGTGCCAAATAGAGGGGAATAATCACTTCCCTCAATCTGCTGGCAATGCTCCTATTAATGCAGCCCTATGTGCTGTTAGCCTGCTTGGCAACAAGGACACACTGTTGACTCGTATCTGGTTTCTTGTACACTGTAATCCTCAGGTCCTTTTCTGCAGAACTGCCGCTTATCCAGGAATTGAAATAAGTGTCCACACATGGAGTTAATCAGAGAGAACTCTATGTGTAGACAACCCATAAACATGCAATTTTGAAACTGATTTAGGGCTTGTCTACACATGAAAGTTAATTTAGAATAAAGAAGGGTGTAAATTTAAAGCAGATTAATTTTCCTAATTAACTCCAGGCATGGGCTAAATTAATTTGGAATACAGCACTCTTATTCCAAAATAAAAGCATCCACACACAGATTTAATCAGGAATAACTCCCATGTAGACAAGCCCTTAGGCCTGGGCTACGCTGGGGGTGAAGGGTCGACCTAAGAGACACAACTTCAGCTACGCGAATAGCGTAGCTGAAGTTGCCATATCTTAGGGTGATTTACCTGGCCGTCCACACATTAGCAAGTCAATCGCTGCTGCTCCCCTGTCGACTCTGTTTCCACCTCTTGTGGAGGTGGAGTACAGGAGTTGATGGGGAGCGTGCTTGGGGATTGATTTATCACATCTACAGTAGACACAGTAAATTGATCCCCAATAGATCGATCACTGCTCGCCGATCTGGCGGGTAGTGAAGACGTTCCCTAAGTCAAACCAGTGCAAATAGCTGTGTGGACACACTTATTTTGATTTATACCAAGCTTATTTCAGTTCAAATCAATTAGGAGGAGGTTTAAGGTAAAATAAAATAAACCACTATTGAACCGGAACAAGTTCCCACATGGGGGTTTGCATTGCTTGACCTCAACTGGTGCAAGGTGTACTAAAAGAAGAGGCAAAGAGAGGGGAAAACGGGAAAAAGGAAATGGGGGAAGAAAAAAGGGTAGATATGGGTATGAGGAAAATAAGAGAAATGCAAAGCTTTGGCAAGACACAAACACAGAAAGAAGAATGGAGAGACTGACAGAAGGAGGAGGGAGGGGAGAAACAATAGGGCAGAAACAACCTGGATACTGGTAAACATTGGTATCTCAAATACTTTCTTCACAAGGACTATTCACGGGAGGGTCTCTACATTTTGAGGGGAGATACTAAAGGGCTACATTGTGAATGCCTTACACTGGCCAGTAGTAACGCAGACGGACAAATGCCAGCATTAAGTGAGGTTCACAACCTGGCTCTAAACTTGTATTTTAATCACATTGAATAAAATAACTCGTCCTTCCACACTCGTTGGTGATACAAAAAGAGTGAATCTACATCCACTTCTAGGGCCCAATCTCAGGGCCACTGACTTTCAACTACAGTATATGTGAGGAAAGTTGGGTCAGGCTTAAGTGTTTGCAGGTGTGGGGCCAAAGTGTGTGGGAGGGCAACCTCTTCCCCATATGTTTCCGTGTGCTATCGGCTCTCTTGTAGCATTTACCCTCCGGGATATCGAAAACTCTGGCAAGCAACCCTCCTCTATAGCTACACTGATGCATTCAATCAACCCTAGATCTTCCTTTGACCAAAGATCAGTGTTTTTGTGTCCTGTTTAAACAAGATAAGGAAACCTTTTACAGATAGCATTGGTATGTCACAGCGCTAACCAGTTCTACTGCAAACAAGACTGTCACCTTGATACACACACACCCCTCCATGAGGTTCCCTGACTGTGAAACACATCACGGGTGCTTTGCTTTTGAAATCCTCCTTGTTCACAAAATTGCGATTGGAGGAAAATCTGTAGAAAGAGGGGCGGGGGGGGGGGGGGAGGTCTCCGGAGGTTTAACCCTCCTCCTCCCGCCTCGGCCGGGCCAGGTGGTTTGCTGGGATTTTCCTGCATTTCGTTTTGTTTGCGGGTTTCGCCTGCACTTGGCGTCCAGGGAATTTGCCGCGTGCCTTCCGACCAAACAATGGGTCACTAGGTTCCTACTCAGTGTCTGCAAACGTCCCCGAGCCTGCGAAGAGAAGGGGGGTCTCCGCACCAGCAGGGGCTCTGCCTCCAGGCTACCGTGGCGGTCTCATTACAAGGGCCTGGCCGGGAAGCCCGCTGAGTGAGTGGGGGTCCGGTCTCAGGCGGTCTCAGGCGGCTGCTGGGCTAGCACGAGAAGCGGCGGGGAGCCGGCTGGGCGCTGCCGGAGAGCCGAGCCCCGCTTTGCCCCGCGTTCTCCGCCGCCCCGGAGCTGCTGATGGAGAAGCTGCGCGGGACCCGGCTGCTGCAGCTGCTCCTACCCCTCAGCTTGGTCCCTTTGCTGGCGGGGCAAGGTAGGTCCGAGCCGGCCGGGGCATGAGGCGCCTGCTCCCTGGCTAGCCTGGGCCCCGGGGTCCGCCCCGGCGGGTCCCCGTAGTGCCCGGGCTGGACACTGGGAGGCGGGAAAGCTTGGCCCCAGGGCATGTGCTGGCGGCCAGGGGGGGGGGGAAGGTGGCTGACCGAGGAGAGGTTGAAAGGAGACCCGGTTCTGGTTAAAGCCACGTAAACCGGGCTCGTGTTCCGAGCCCAGCGCCCCAAAGAGTCGGGGGGGGGGGGTTGATTTTTGAAGAATGTGGTTACATTTCTTATGGGTGTTTAAGGGCTTCGGGGAACCAGCCCTGGAGACCCTCCTGCCCCTGGAAACTCAAATGATAAGCGCCGAGCACCCGCAGCTCCTGGAGACTGAGGAATTCCCCTACACCCCCACTTTCCCCACCCTACACACACCGCCCTCTGAAGCCCCCCCCCCCATTTCTCCCACAGTGGCCAGCTGTTCCATCCGATATTGCCATCCAGTGTTGCTAGTATAGTTTGTTTTACTTACACACACACACACACACACACACACCCTCTCTCTAATTTCAGTTCCTGGGGAAAGTGAGTTTCAAGGGCATTCAGGCATTAAGGGCAATACCCTGCCCATGATCAGTGCTTCTCAAACTGTCCCGACTACTGTACCCCTTACAGGAGTCTGAAGGCCACCTGCCCACCCTGGGGGGCTGAAACGTGTCTAGGGTGACCAGACAGCAAGTGTGAAAAATCAAGACGGGGTGGAGGGTAATAGGAGCCTATATAAGAAAAAGACCCCAAAATCAGGACTGCCCCTATAAAATTGGGACATCTGGTCACCCTAAATGTGTCACTTAGCGGTGGTGTGGGGCCACAGGCAACTGCCCTGCTTGCCACCCCCTAATGCTGGCCCTGGATTTGTGACCCTCCTAAACCTGTCCTGCGGACCCCCCCCCCCCACTATTGTGAAATAGTATCTTGGTTAGAATCAAGGCTTTCTTGCTTGATGTGGTTTAAACTTTATTTTTCTGATAAAGGTCAGGCACAGCAACTTCTTGAATATTCAAATCCTGAAACATGATAGGTTTTACTTACATTGAGATCAGCACCCTCTGAAAAGGCAACAAATATACATTGAAATTCAGTAAATGAGTGGCTTGATTTAATAGAAAAATGTTGTTGTACTTTAAAATTAATTCTCATGTAAGATTGAATGAACTGAAAACTAAGTTAAAAAAGATGAATTACTTCAAATCAGTTCCTTACGGAAGAATGGCTCTAATTTGGTTCAGTTCAATGGAGAATTCCAAAGATGTGTGAAGGTGGAAAAGTGGTTACTTTATCTATATATATAAAAGTCAAATGGTGTATGCGTGTATGTACGTGCACTTACTCCTTCCACACCGTTTGAGCTAGAGACTTGAAATTTGGTACAGTTATAGGTCTTAGGGTCTTAATCAGGGTAAGAGTCAAAAAAATTTCAAATCTCACCTCTGACGCCCCCCAGGGGTGAAATTATTTAAAGGCCAATCACATCACCTTGGCAGCTGCTGTTCTCTGTGACATAGTTTTGATGTCATAATACCCCCTCCAACGGACCCCGCACTCGCTCAGTTCTCTGCCCCCTCCCCCCTCCAACGGACCCCGCACTCGCTCAGCTCTCTGCCCCCTCCCCAACTCCGATGGACGCGAGTTGGGTTTGGTCGGAGGGTAAGTGAGGTAGGGGTGTCGGGTTTGGTCGGGGGGTGAGGTGGGGGTGTCGGGTTTGGTCGGGGGGGTTGGGAAGGTGTTGGGGCGGGTGAGGGGTGAGGTGTGGGTGTTGGGGTTGGTCAGGGGGTGTTGGGTTTGGTGGGGGGGTAAAGTGGGGGTGTTGGGTTTGTTTGGGAGGGTGAGGAGGGGGGTCGGGGTTGGTCAAGGGGTAAGTGAGGTGTGGGTGTCGGGTTTGTTTGTGGTGGTAGGTGGGGTGTCGGGTTTGGTTGGGGGGGAAAGTGAGGTGGGTGTGTCAGGTTTGGTCTATGGGGGGTGAGGTGTGGGTGTTGGTCAGGGGGTGTTGGTAGGGGGTGACGCGGGGGTGTTGGGTTTGGGTGGCGGGGTGAAAATGTGAGTTGGGGTTGGTCAAGGGGTAAGTGAGGTGGGGTGTCGGGTTTGGTCAGGGGGGGTGAGGTGGGGGTGCCAGGTTTGCTCTCTGCCTCCTCCCCCCTCCAACGGACCCCGCACTCGCTCAGCTCTCTGCCTCCTCCCCACCTCCGATGGACCCGAGCAACGCCGGGTATTTTCGCTAGTTCTTAATAGCGGAGGAAAAGCTACATAAATTAGTCTGAGATTTTCCCACAACAACCCTTTTCTGTTGAGCCAGTCAGGGGGGCTACAGCTCTGAGGGGGAAAGTAGAAACTGGGGGATGTATAGTTGAATTTGGTCCTTTAAGACATAATTCCCTGTGAATATTTCCCTTTGACATGATCTCTGTCCTATATCTCCAGTGAATGAGATACACCTATTAAGGGTTAAAAATGGCACATGAAGCCTTTCATCTCTACAACACTGTTCCAATACAGCCCCAGGTTGGAGGGCAGGAAACAGGATGGGCTGGCTTAGCTGGCTAGGGAATGGGACATGGGCTCTTCACTTCTAGAACAATGGCTCCAAGGTGGATTTTACTGGTTGATTCAGGGAGTTTAAGGCCAGAAGGGACCATCAGATTATTTAGTATGTAATAATAGCCAGTTCTTCGCAACAATTCAAAGCAATGATATGAGTATTTATATTACCAGCAGCACCAAGAAGTCCCATTCAGAATCGGTTTCATTATGATAGATGCTGTACAAACACATGCAAAAACATGGTCCCTGGCCAATAAAATGTATAATCAGATAAAAACCAATGAAGCAAATTATCAGTTACTATCACAATATATCGAGTTTGCAAATTCTCTTGTAGCACAGCACTTGTCACAGTCAGCAATTCATACAGATTTTACTTTGTAAAAAGACCAGTATTAGCCAGTTTTCCTTCCTCCTTCCCCCAACAAGTAGGGAAAGCGTGGGAGGAAAAGTTAGGAAAGCAATATTTACTGCAAAAATCAAAGATAGCAGTTACTTTTTCACTTTGTTCAGACAACAGAACACACATTTTTTAAAATATGCTTTTCATGTGTTCTACTGGCTATTGTGAATAATTAAAAATTATGCACAGCTGTTGTAAAATGTTTACTAATTTCACATTATGACTTCATTGAACATTCTCTGGATTTGTGGACACAATCTCTCAATTTATATTTCTGATTACTGGTATATTTTCCTAGGGTGGTTTCTGTAAGTACAATGTATGCTCAAGATTATCAGAAGTGGGTCCCTCATATTTGGCTTCCAACTCCATATTTAGGCATCTAAATCCATCATCTGATTTTAAAAAAATGCTTTGACTTCATTGATAGCTCCTGGGTGCTAAACACTTCTGAAAATCAGACCATGAAATTTAGGTGCCTAAACACTTAGGACCTTCCATTGAACACCCGTTTTGGAAATCTTGGTCTTAATTCAGCTAAGAGATTGTTCTAAAACGTCATAAAAATAAACATTAAATAAGGTCATTTGTATGAATTCCTTTGCAGCAACTTCTGATTGTGCAGGCCAATGGACCTATTAGAATGTTTTTTACATAAATAGCTTTAATGTACACTAATAATCATGTTACTAATACAGCCATGTCTTCTGTATATACGTGCAGTCAACATCAAGAGCAAGGACCTCTTACTATCACTACTCTTAATTGTTCTTTTTTGTTGGCGTTAGTGTGTGTGTGCTATCAAATATAATGCAACTTCTCATAATTAAGGCTCCCATCCTGCAAAGACAAGAAGGCACTCACTTCAATACAACTTGTTCTCAGTGTGTAAAGTTAAGTATGTGCATAAATCTTTGCAAAATTGGAGACTGTATAAAGTTTAGAAACTTTCTATAATAGTGACTAAGATTTACAGAAAGTACCATATATTATTCATAATTTACATTTTACTCTGCTTGAAACCACTGCTCACTGAATAAAATGGATTATGTGCCTACATGATTGTGTCAAGTCAGTGAATGAGAAATTCATCAAGCTGGGTCTTTGGTATGTTTTGGTACTACACACAGATAATGTAGCATAACTCAACATCTGGAAATGTCTAGTCAGTGTGAGCTTATAGTTTGTAATAAAAAAAATGCCACTGACTTTGTGGAATGAGATTTTTATTTTAAGATTATGATTTTTACATGTGATTTTATTCAGTAGTAAATCTTATAAGAGTTGTTTGGAAGAAGTAGAACTTGTAAAGGACTGACGAGGTCTATGTCTACACTACCCTGCAGTTCAGACTATGGGGGCATGAAAAGCAGTGTGCACCAAAGTGTTGTGCAGTAACTCCCTCATGTGGTTACTGTGGGCGTGAACTAAAAGGTTCTTAGCACATATTAACAGAGTCCTGTTTGAAGAAGACAATGTTAATGCAAACTAGGAACCTTTTAGTTGATGTTATAGTGCGGTGCTAAGGTGTACATTCCCAGGGCCGGCGACAGAAATTTTGGGGCCCCCTAGTCTGATCGTTTGGGTCCCCCCTAGCTCCCCCCGCCCATTCTCCTTCCCGCCCTGCCTGACCCGGGCCACCCAACCAAATCTCCTCCCCCAGCCTAACCTCCTCCCCTCCCCATCCGCCCAGTCTGGCCTCGTCCCCGCTGGCTACCAGACATACCAGCCGGCGCTTCCCCCCCACCCCCCAGCTGACAGCGGCTGGCGGCAGTGCGAGCCTCCGAGCGTTGCCACTGCCTGGGCGCTCACTGCTGGCGCTCACCCTTCGCTGCGCTCTTGTGCCCGGCGGGGTCCTGCGAGAGCGCGAGCCGCGGCCCGAGAGAGCGAGAGCCCGGGAGCGGCGCGAGCCACCCTTGCTGCTCTCCCCAGGCTCCCGCGCGCCCTTTTCCCCCCGGATCCGCGCGAGACCCTGCGGCTGGCGATGGAGACGCCGCTGCTGTGACCAGCCGCAGGAGCGCGAGAGCCCGCACCAGGCCCGGCGACAAGGGGGGACGACTACACGTACAGCTGTGTACCGGGCCAGGACTTAAGGGGCCCCCCATTAAGTCCGGGGTCCGGTACAGCTCTATCCATAGTACCCCCCTGTCGCCGGCCCTGCACATTCCTATTCATGACCCCATAGTCTGAAAAGCAGGGCAGTGTAGGCATGGCCCTAAATCTGTGCTTTCTTATCTTAATTTGGGGGTAAAATGGTGCTCTTACAAATCCCTAAAGGTTATTTTGTAAGCACTATAATGCTAAAACGATTGCAGTCTCTGAAGTACAGTTTTCAATTGAATTTCCAATTTTTCTTAGCCGTTTTTTAATCAAGCCGAACATCTCATTGTAATCAAAGGAATAGCAAAATGGTAAGCTCTTGTTTTTCATTTGTATAATTGAAATCCAAAATGGTTGTGAAATCCAAGATGAAAATCCATATTGAGTTACTGCAATATATTTGCACTTTCTCAGATTTTAGGCATAATTTGATAACAGGTTGATGGATATTTATTTACTTTAGCCAGAAACTGCAAGTTTCATATTATGTTCATATGTGTTTTTAATAAATACTTCTCTTAAAATCAACCTGTTCTACAACATCTGTATTAATAGTTTTTAAAACTAAAATATGGGTCTTTGCTTTGCATAGAAAACGAGGCTGCAGGTAGCATGAAGGGTCAAAAAGAAATATAAACTTGATACAGTGGCTATGTGATGTCAATGGAGGGATTCAAAGAGGAAGATGACTTGGTCAGTATCATAGATGAGAAAGACAGTTTTAATGTCCATACTATGTATGGATCAAAGGAGATTAAAGTAGGTGCAGAGGAGGAAATTGTAATCAAAAATGAAAAATTAGTCAGGACATGAGCAAGCAGTGGGGATAAAATGGAAAGGTCATATCTTCAGGATATGGAAGAATGAACTGCAGGATGTGCACATCGTCTGGGTATGCTAAAAGACAGATGAACCCTGATTTAAGGTTGTGTTGCTGACAATAATGGAAATTGGGACAAACAGAAAAGGTTTAGTAAGAAAAATAAGTGGCTTTATTTTTGCTGAGCTAAGTGTAAGCTGTTAGTGAGGCATCCAGGAGGAAATGTCAGATACCCAGACTGAAATATAGATGGGTGGAAGAAGAATAAAGTAATCACCATGAAAATATTTGCAATCATGTGAGTGAATAAGGTAAAATATATGAAGAAAAGAAGAGGGGGCCAGAACCATTTGGAAACTACCCAAAGAACAAAAAACATGGGGGAGAAGGATCCACAAAAGGAAACTGAAAGAGTGATCAGAGGCAGTAAGGAAAATATTGGAAGTTGGTGCCATGAAAACCGAAGAAAGGGAAGGGAGTGACCAACAGTGTTGAAAGCAGCAAAGAGATTAAGAAGGATGGGAAAGGATTATAAATTGCAAGTTTTTGCTAGGAAAAAAAAAAGGCTTAGAAACTTTGTCAGAGCAATTTCAGTGAAGAGGAGGAGAGGAGGTCAAGGCAGCATCCCCAAATGTCATGTTCTTCCCTTCTCCCCTAAAGACACAAAAGGAATATAAGTAGGACCGTACCAAATTGATGGTCCGTTTTGGTCAATTTCATGGTCATGGGATTTAAAAAATAGTAAATTTCAGATGTTGTAATTGTAGGGGTCGTGATCCAAAAAGGAGGTGTCTGGAGGGGAGTGCGTGTCTCAAGGTTAGTCTGTGCGTGTATGTGGGGTTGTGGTACTGCTACTTTTATTTCTGTGCTGCTGCAGGCGGCAGCACTGCCTTTGGAGCTGGGCAGCAAGAGAGTGCGGCTGCTGGCCGGGAGCCCAACTCTGCAGGCAGAGCTGCTGCCAGCAGCAGCACAGAAGTAAGGGTGGTATGGTGTGGTATTAACACCTTAACTTCTGTTCTGCTACCTTCAGAGCTGAGCCCTCAGTCAGCAGCTTCCCCTCTCTGAAAGAAGCAGTGCAGACATAAGGGTGGTACGGTACGGTGTTGTCACCCTTATTTCTGTGCTGCTGCTGGCGGAGCGCTGCCTTCAGTGACGGGCGCCCGGCCAACAGCCGCCACTCTCTGCCCAGCTCTGAAGGTAGCCCAGAAGTAAGGGTGGCAATATCGTGAGCCCCTAAAATAACGTTGACACCCCTGCAAATCCCTTTTGGGTCAGGACCCCCAATTTGAGAAACCCTGGTCTCCCCCATGAAATCTGTACAGTATAGGGTAAAAGCACACAAAAGACCAGATTTCACAGGAGGAAACCAGATTTCACAGTCTGTGATGCATTATTCATGGCTGTGAATTTTGTAGGACCCTAAATATAAGGGGAAATGGGTACCAGTGGCATACTCATCTGCCACACACAGGGCCATGAATCCATTTGAGCAATACACTAACACGCTTCAAGAACAGCTATGTTAAGAGTTGTCTTTAGTCAATGCAATGTAGTAATATGGGAAGCATTTTGATTGAACTCCAATGTCTGATAAACCCTTTTCTGGATGAGCAAATTTATTTCCCCAGTTGATGTAGCTCAGAACATAGCAGGAGTTGCATGGATTCAGACATTTACAAAATGCTTGCCTTGCTCTTACATGAGAGAGATGTCTGATTTTGTACTTTACAGAAGTTACTTTAGAATCTTTAAAAGTTCTCCACATATTTTTATTTCCAGTGAAATTCTTCTGTGGATTCCAAAAAGCTATTGTTGGGTCTCAACAAGCAGTCATTGAACAAGCATCACTTACCTTGCAAATATAGGGTCTATAGGAGAATCTATTATTTTTTATTTATTTGTGTTGCCATGGAGTCGATAGGTACATTTACACTGAACTCTTCCCTCCTACCCCAACAATAGCAACTGCCTTGAGCTAATGGCGCTTGTGTTACGGGGCCAAACATAGCAATGTCGACATTCCCATTCAGATTGGAGCCGGGGCTCTGAGACCCACCCTAATTGCCAGGTCTCCGAGCCCAGGCTCCAGCCTGAGGTAGACTGTCTAAACAGCTATTTTTAACTGGGTAGACTGATCCCCATGAATCTGAGGCAGTTGACCTGGTCTCTGACCCTCTCTGCTGCTGAGGTGTGGGTTTTTTTGTTGCGCAGTGTAGATATACTCTTGGAGTATGTCTACACTGCAATAAAACACCCATGGCTGGCCTGTGTCCGCTGACTTGTGCTATACAATTGCAGTGTAGACGTTCAGGCTCAGGGACTCTTCCCCCATCACAGGATCTCCGGGTATGTCTACACTGGTACTAGACACCTTCGACTGGCCTGTGCTGCCAACTTGGGCACAGGTTGTGGGGCTGTTTCATTGCAATGTAGACTTCTGGGTGTGGGGTGGAGCCTGGGCTTTGGGACCCTGCAGGGTGGGAGAGCCTGAGAACCTCCAGCCCGAGCCCTGAGATCTACACAGCAATGAAACAGCCCCAGGAGCCTATGTTGGTTGGCACAGGCCAACTGCATTTTTTCCTTTGCTGTGTAGATATACCCTCAGAGTCCGGACTCCAGCCCAACCCCAGTCGTCTACAACGCAATTTAATAGCTCCACAGCTTGGGCTCTACAAATCTGACTCCGCTGACAAGGGCCAGCCATGGGTATTTTATTGCTCTGTAAGTACCCTTCGTCATGGATTAGGATCCCTGTTGTGCTGGGCACTGTACAAATACAGGACACACAGATAGACTGTATGCTCGTTGAGACAGGGACTAAGTAAAGACTAGTGTATCCAACTGTTATTTTGGCTTTTGCACAGGTCTCTACCTTACTTCACAATCAGTTTACTGTTTTCTACTCAAGAAGGTGATCTAATGGACAAGAACGCCTCAGGGTGTGTCTGACCTGGTCTTTGCTCCTCTCCTTTGGGCTAGTCTCACTTGAAGTTGGGCATCATATCTAAGCCTGACTGAGGTGATATTAGGTTAGTGTTTGTATAGTGTTTAAGGTATTCTATAATTCTTAATTCATTCTTGTAATCAGGAGTTCATTGCTACACTCTTAAAAAAGACAAATTAATGTGCTGATTTCGTTTATTGATTTAAAGGAGAACCAAATTCTACATTTCTTCAGTCAGGGGAAAACCGTACACAGTTATTCTTCAAATTATGCATGTCTACTGAGAGAAAAAGCTTATTTTGAGTCTTGTGTGTTAAATAGGTAGCACTGGGAGGCATGGCGCTACCATGCATTAAGCGGATTTGCGCATAAATGGGTCTATCACTTCCATGTCTCCCATCACAGGCAGATCTTTACCAGACTTTGATTTTGTTGGTAGTACTGTAAGCTATATCTGTCTTTCAGATAGTTGCATGATATCCTGGACCTACTGAAATCAGTGGGAATTTTACTATTGACTTCAATGAGGCCAGAATTTCAGCCATTGTTTTTGAGTTGTGTATAGAACCAGATCTACTTGGTGCATTACAGGAGGAGAAGGAAATGTCACTGACAGGAGACAATTATATGAGGAGTCAATATGTTTCAGTGGTCAAAACTCTAAGCTAGGAATTGGGTGACTTGGGTTTGATTTCCTATTCTGCCACTAATGTGATGTGTGACTGAGCAATCACTTCATCCTTCTGTAGCACAGTTTCTCCATCTATAAAATGGGGGTGATATTTGTCTTCCTTTGTAAATCACTGTATGACCCAGGAACAATAATATCTTATTTATTATATAATTTTGAAAAATCAACCACCAGAAGCTGTATAAAACAAAGATAAATTAACAGGAACTTTACATTAGAAGTAGCTCTAATCACAAGCGTCTTCCTCCAGAGTGTGTATTTCTGCCTGGAGCATGTGCGGTGTACTGTTCAGTGACTGGACTCTAATAATAAGAAAAGGTGACTCTTGCTTAGTCCAAGTTCTAACACACCTGTTGTGCAGTGAACTTTTGCATGTGAAACAGACCTGTGACTCTCGTCGACTCATTAAAAGTATTTAGGTTTGCTAAATCGGGTAATTCTGCACAAATACTATTAAAATTAAGTAACCATCTCCATTAACTTGATTTGTTTTTATTTTTTTATCACTTTCCCTCTTCTGCTATTTATATTTATATCAACTGTATATTTGAGTGGCCAAAATGTTTTATAAATTTACCTCGAGCCTTCTCTGAAGATAGTTCTGCATATATAGTTGATTGTAGACACTCTTAAAGAATCAACATTTTAGATGTTCAGGAAATGAATTTACGTAAATTCACTTATAATTAATATCGTCCTTATATTGCTGGGGGTGGGACGCCAAATGCTTCCTCTGTTATACAGTGTGGCTCATGGCTGCCCTCACCTTCAGCATTAAAGAGTGCAATTCAGGGAGATGACCGTTCCTTCCAGTATTCAGTGCTCCATCTTGATCTTGGTGTAAAATGGACCATTGCATGCTGTGAGCTACAGTCCCTGTCCTACATCTTCATATTAAAGGATAAGGGTATCTACAGTTTGCTCCATTTAAGGATAATTAGGTGCAGTAGTTGGGCTCAGGACAAGCTTCTAATATATCCTACCATGTGGGCTGCAGAAAGGAGCCAGCAACAGACTTCAGTGGTAGGGGGCAAAAGCAACCAAAGCAGAAGCAATGAATATCCAGAGATTCAAGAGAACTTTTCCCAATTTTGGCTGGACTTTTTAATTGGCTCCAATCCTTCCCCTTCCTCACATTTGTCTTCACTTCAGCTTCATTTCACAGTTGCCCCTCTTAGCCTCTCCCCATCTATCCTGTCCCCTTCACTCCCCCCACCCCCAAATATGGAACTAACATGACATTTGCTACCACCACATTGTCCACTTAGCTTGTCTACTTAGATGTTCAGCTCCGTGGCAGAAACCATCTACAACTCTGTTCACCACCTAGACAATGAGGCCCCATTCTTGGTTGGCACTATCATAATAAAGATGTTAAATATAATTAAAATATAACCCCTCATTTGGGCATCCCTATCAACTGCATAAATATGTCATTTTCCCTGTGCCCCCTGGCTAAGGTTGAAAAGTAATTTGCTGTCAACGGTAGTAATTATTAGCAGACTCGACACTGTTATGGTTCTATGAAATATTCTGATTTTTTTTTTTGTTCATTTCTATAGAAAATTCAGTGGAAAAATGCTGCAACAGTGGCAATGAATGGGCAAGTCAAAAAAGACATTGCAGTTCTCTGCCATTTATTTCTGAATCCAAAGAATGCAGGTATGTTATTACTTAATGCTGATTGTGAAAAATGATGATGACTGGCATTAGAGCTAATGGAAAATGAAAAATTGCTTTTGTAAGTTTTTTTTTTTTGACCATAAAGTTTTGGTTTCCAAGGGGAATTTTCAATCCAATAATAATATTTCAAAAGCCTACTTTTTAAACATTTCCTTATAGTCTTCCAACTTTTTCCAATTGGAAAATATTTAAAAAAATGGAAGTAAGGTTTCCACACACAGACTCTCATATTTTTTTAAACCCTTCCCCTTTTTTCCAGTGGGTTTAAAAAAAAAAGTGGGGAGAGGAGGAGGGAACAGTTTGTTTTTGTTTTTTTAAAGGGAGGAAAAAGAGAAACAAACTTCTGATAATGCAGAAATGTTAAATGGAAAATTTAAATTCTTTGGCTTCCAAAAACCAAGGGGGTAATGACATTTAAAATTGAAATTAAAAAAAATAGTTTTGAATTTTCCTGTCAGAAAAATAAATAGGGAAAATGTTAATTTCACTGATACTTCATTTTCCTGTGGAAAATGTTTTGGGTTTTAAAAAAATCAACCACTACTAGCAGGAGTCATAGTGAAAACAAAGGCAGACCAGGAAAGGGCTCTTGTTGTTTAAAACATTGGATTAGGACTCAGGAAAACTTGGGTTCAATTCCTGGCTGTACCAGATTTTTGCTAGTTACTTAATCTCTCTGCGCCTGGAGATACATCTATTAGAGTTTGTGAGGTGCACAGACACTGGTGATGGAGAGAGGGGGCAAATGTCTAGGTAGATTGAAATCTGTATGCCAATGGGAAACTGTGAAGTTTGCAGAATTCTTGATGTATAGCTTGTTGTATTATGGAGAAAATGTTTGTGGCTGTATTGGTATACAAGAAGTATATTTTAACACTGCTAAAATGGAATGGACTCCGCTAATCCTACAATATGCAAATTCCTGCACTCTGGTTTGCTGATACCATTTAAATTCACTGTTCACTTTCTCACAGTAAATATGGCCATTCCAGTCCTAGTACAATTAGCTGGAGGATACTACCTATGAATGTGTTCACTTTTATAAAAAGAATATCAAATGTAAGTAGACAGCCTGCACTGTTTCAACAAGAGAGAAAGTAAGGGATGGACATTCAGCACCTGCATGGGCTGTTCTTGATCTGTCATGCACAACCTCATTAATCTCTTTGAGCCAGTTGCTATTTTCATTGTTCATGTTAAGTTGCATCATTCTCTTCAGGTAGGAGCTGTTTGTGAAGCAAAGTTCTACAGCAGGTAAGGGCAGACTCTGGCATTTTATAGCCAACGGAGTTCTTCTGTGTAGCCCACAGCTAGTCTCATTTTCAGTATGAAGACACGACTTAGAGAAGAAGAAAACTTAAAGCTTCTAGTATGAAGCAGTTCATCTTGATTTGAGCAGCAAGCTTTTAGTTTCGTTGCAATTTTTTGAGTAAGGTTTTTGTTAATATCTTTTATATAATGAAACATATATGGGCCAGAGCTTTAGCTGATGTAAATTGGTGCTGCTTCATTGGTTTCAATGTAGCTCTACTGATTTATGCCAGTTGAGGATCTGACCCAATGACAATAGAAATTCTTGGATACCAGTCAGCCAGGGACAGTAGCCAGTATATAAAATTAGTATATTTTGCCCAATTTCTCCAGTGTAGTAAGAGCAAGGAGACTTCTGTATTTCCTATTTAGTTCTATATTTGGTTATATGCATAAGTACAAGGGTACTAATAATAGCATAAAAAAGCTAAAATTCCTGGGAATAAGAAGGTCTGACTTGTTTTGGCTATAGTTTTGTATATATAAAAATAGCCTTAGAATGTAAGGATGAATAGATCCACCAATTCTATTGATATTAGGAGAGCACTGTTTCCTATTATGTGATCCAAAGAATGAAGCACTAAATTTTAAAAATACTATCAACATTTAACATGTGTGGTGTTTATACTGAACTTTGTAGATATTAGGTGTTATGTTTTCTCTGGCACCAATATTTTATGTTTTTTACCGTTAAACCAATTTATAACACTTAAATTGTGGATCTGACAATAATAATAATTGTGGATCTGACAATAATAGTTAAAGGCAGCTTCTAAGAAGATTTTATATTTCTCCATTTAAAGCACATAAACCTACCCTCTTCTCTCATTTCAAATGAATTGCTTAGTGCTTTATCCTTATGTAATTGTAGAATTGTTGGATTGATCTTTGTTATGGAAAGAATGTCTTTTGCAGTCATGTCTGTCGTTTCTGACTTTTTGCATTTATATTGGCATAGAAAGTAGTCTCTTACGCACAAAAATTGACAGATAGGACTTAAATCCCAATTTAGGAAATACTTGAAGAGTGAAAAGAATTATAGACAAAATATAGACGGAAAAACAGGAAACGAAGTTTATTGAACAACTTGGAAGCGAGTGTAGTTGATTTAAGGA
This sequence comes from Sternotherus odoratus, assembly GCA_032164245.1. Taxonomy (NCBI): domain Eukaryota; kingdom Metazoa; phylum Chordata; order Testudines; family Kinosternidae; genus Sternotherus; species Sternotherus odoratus. The sequence goes on from JAVMKO010000001.1 coordinate 108,886,040, forward strand.
TCATTTGATTGTGAGCTGAGATTCTCATGAATAGTAATTTATTCTTTTGAATATTGTAATTTGAGGAAGACCCCTACACGTCATAAGAGAGTTTAAAAGTGTACTTAACTATAAATATATCTGACGTGTATATAATAATGTTTTATGATAAACAGACACTGTATATTGCAGTCTCAACAAATAACACACTTCTTCTGAAGTGTAGTCCTACTGAAGTCACTATGTAAAAATGTCCTCCTTACTGTATATTTTATTGGCAATAATAAATTATATTACTTTTTATTCCAGTTACTACTCCATCACTAATACAGCAGCAAGACCCTCAGCTGGATCATTTTCTGATGTCCCTTCATAAGCAAAATGTCCAGGGCCAAAGTTTGCTCTTTATTACATTTGTGCAACCTTATTCTAAACAGTGGTATTACACAGATGTAATTGGGGCCAAAATGTGAAGTCAGGGAGCCTAATTCTTCTCTCATTTATACCAGTGTAAGTCTACTGACTTCAGTGCATATCAAGAGTAACTGCACAGGTGTGAATGAGAGCAAAATCAGGCCCAGTGATTTAGCTTAAGCCTTAGAATTTAGAAAGGAATTTTCAGAATGGTTCAGGACCCACAAAATGGCACCAGATTTTCAAAAGAGCTCCTATTTAGGCACCTAAATACATGCCACAATAGGAGCTGCTGGGTGCTGAGCACTTTTGAAAAACTGGCCATAAGTTATGTGACTGAATGACAACTGAGCTCTTTTCATGCAAGAAGGAATTCTGCTTGACTTCCAGATTACAGGTTGAGTTTGCAGGGCAGGCGTTAGATGAGACTAAAACGCCTTGTAAGATGAGCAATTTTGATCAGGAAGTCCTAGAGCCAACATAACAATGGACTCAGTCTGCCACTTTTACAGTCACAAAGTAGAACTATGCTACAAGGACTTTTTAGTACAGTATTGAATAGTCTGGATGTGAGCAGATGCTTTCCCCAATCTATTTTATTCTGTATATTGTTTTTAGTATCCTCTTTGTGGGCTTTGGCTTGATTAACAAAGAAACTAATAATATAATAGGCTTAAGCTCAATCCTCCTCCTAGATCAGTGATTATCAACTCTGGCCCACCACTTGTTCATCGAAAGCCCCTGGCATGCTGGGTTGATTTATTTACCTGCTGCCTCTGCAGATTCGGCCGATCGCGGCTTCCACTGGCCATGGTACGCCGATCCAGGCCAATGGGGGCTGTAGGAAGTGGCGGACAGCACATCCCTCGGCCTGCACTGTTTCCCGCAGCCCCCATTGGCCTGGAGCGGCAAACCGCGGCCAGTGGGAGCCGCAATCGGCTGAATCTGTGGCGGCAGCAGGTAAACAAATAGACCCAGCGTGCCAGGGGCTTTCCCTGAACAAACGGTGGACCATAGTACAAACAGATATTTAGAGTTTGGGTGAGCAGGCTTTTTGACCACCTTTCCTCTGCCCACTGATCCTTTTCCCCAGGACATTTTCTAACATTCCAAACCCACACTGGCTTCACACAGGTGCTGTTTATTTTTGAAAATTGGCCTGCCCAAGAAATGTCTTCTCCTTCCTGTCCAAAGGGCACTAGAGGTGAGATTCAATACTGTAATAGTTTGTGTATTAAAAAAACCTCATTACTTTAGATAACAGAATGCAGTGCTCCTTTGGAGCTAGAATTGGGAAATAATACAAATAAATAATACCTAGGAACGCCAGTCAAAGACCATGACCCTCTTGTACTATGTGCTGTACAAACACAGAACAAAAAGAAAGTCCCTGTCCCAAAGAGCTTGCAATATGACAAGAGACAACCGGTAGATACAGACTAAAGAACACAAGAGAACAATGAAACACGAAGTCAGCATGATGGGTAGTGGTCATAGCACACTGCTACCTAACTATTTTATATATAACTTTATAATTTTATGTCATTCTAGTACTGGAAGGGTCTGACTGTCATACTTTAAAGTTGTGATACTATTATGTTTAGAAAGTTTTGGGGTCATTTCTGGAGATGTTTAAACTTTTTCATCTGTGCCCTGTTCATGGAATTCAGGGTCATTCAGGCTTGTGGCTTTGGAGTCTAAAGGATTTAAAAAAAAAAAAAAAAGTCTAAAAGAAATGTTTAAAACGCTAAAAAATTCCTTGGCTAGTTTTTCATTAACATGTGGTGTGTTCAGAATGAATGACAGTGTGCCATGCTGTAAAGGTTTTATCAGTACTCATTTGGGGTGACTGGTGTAATTCACTCATGGCTTCCTATCTTGTGAGTAATGTGCCCATCCCAAACTCAGGCTGATAAAACATTTATATCCCACCATGCCATCAAGATTTTCTCTCTGTAATAAATAGTATGATCATAATTTCCCTTTTTACGCTCATAAAACATCTTTCTTAATAAGCAGATGGTCCCAAGCCACTATGTTCAGGTCTGGATCAAAATTGGTGAAGTTTGATATTGTTTGGATCTAGGATGTAGGTTTGGGTCCATCTCTAATATTTTTGTAATAGGTGATCAAGAAGCATGCATCTCTTAGGCACTCCTTTTGGTGGCAGCGTGGAATCGGTGCTCACCGTGGCTTGGCCTGTCAGGTGTCCTCGCTTGAACTGAGTCACTAAGCAAGTGGTAGCTTAGGTCTCCATGATTAGAGATGGAGTGGGGTGCAGAGCAGATGAAGAGCCAGTGAATCAGGCCTTCCGGCTTTAGGCTAAAAGCTGAAAGCCATCTGTGGCTCAGCCCTCTTGACTGATGGGTAGGCAAATAAGTGGTTAATGGGTCCGCCTTCTCAGTTAGGGCTGAACGTGCAAGCAGTCTGTGGCTCATCCAGCTGTGAGTGCAGGGTTGGGGGTCCCAGCCCACTCTTCACCACCACCAGGTCCCAGCTCAGGGCCCTAGAAGTGATGGGTGATCCTGAAACAAGGTTGGTGGGGAAATGTGGGTTTGCTACCTTCCCTCTTCGCAACACAGCCGAGTCAATATCTCAGTTTCCTGGGCTACTTCCTGTCATTGTTGTCAGCCCACGCTCCACTTCCTCTTTGGGTTTCCATCTCTTGGGGCAGCAGCTGGCCGCCTCTCTGTGCCAGCTTATGGGAGTCATCACTGGGCACCACAACCAGTTCTGGGCTCTCTTGGCAATTGGACTCCCTGGGAAGGACATCTGGATCCTTCCTTAGTCTGGCTCCAACTGAGCTGCTGGGCTCTACTCTTATGCTTCCTGCCCAACCAGCATACTTCCTGCAAGGGAGAAAGGGCAGGATTAGCTGAGCCCAGCATGGTGAGTTAACCCCCTATGTGCCAGAATGAGGCCATTCCACCTCATTACACTCTCATTGCTGAGACATTTCACATTATGAATGTATAGAGCAAAACCTGAATAATTTTATTCAACATATATGCCAATCTTTCTACAATCCTATATAATAAAAGGCTAGGGAAGTTTGTGTGAAGCCGTCATGCGCAGTAGAGACGGCCCAGACGAACGGCATGCTGGGAGGTGTAGTTCGGCAACACAACATGGCTGCTGCGCGTGTCTGTGCCACCGAGAGGGAAGCAGGGTCTGGATCAGAGGCTCGGGGAGCGTGGGCAGGAGGGTGGCTGGGTGCAGGAATGGGGCCCTTGGAGTGGGGGGAAGGGGGGGCTGAGCGAGCGGGGGGGAGCCCTTGGAGTGGGGGGAAGGGGGGACTGAGTGAGCGGGGGGGAGCCCCTGGAGTGGGGGGAAGGGGGGGCTGAGCGAGCGGGGGGAGCCCTTGGAGTGGGGGGAAGGGGGGGCTGAGCGAGCGGGGGGAGCCCTTGGAGTGGGGGGAAGGGGGGGCTGAGTGAGCGGGGGGAGCCCTTGGAGTGGGGGGAAGGGGGGGCTGAGCGAGCGGGGGGAGCCCTTGGAGTGGGGGGAAGGGGGGGCTGAGCGAGCGGGGGGAGCCCTTGGAGTGGGGGGAAGGGGGGGCTGAGCGAGCGGGGGGAGCCCTTGGAGTGGGGGGAAGGGGGGGCTGAGCGAGCGGGGGGAGCCCTTGGAGTGGGGGGAAGGGGGGGCTGAGCGAGCGGGGGGAGCCCTTGGAGTGGGGGGAAGGGGGGGCTGAGCGAGCGGGGGGAGCCCTTGGAGTGGGGGGAAGGGGGGGCTGAGCGAGCGGGGGGAGCCCTTGGAGTGGGGGGAAGGGGGGGGCTGAGTGAGCGGGGGGAGCCCTTGGAGTGGGGGGAAGGGGGGGGCTGAGTGAGCGGGGGGAGCCCTTGGAGTGGGGGGAAGGGGGGGGCTGAGTGAGCGGGGGGAGCCCTTGGAGTGGGGGGAAGGGGGGCTGAGCGAGCAGAGGGGGGCCCTTGGAGGGAGGATGGGGGGGCTGAGCGAGCAGAGGGGGGGCCCTTGGGGGGGGGAGGGGGGCTGAGCGAGCGGAGGGGGGCCCTTGGAGGGAGGGAGGGGGGGCTGAGCGAGCGGAGGGGGGCCCTTGGAGGGAGGGAGGGGGGCTGAGCGAGCGGAGGGGGGCCCTTGGAGGGAGGGAGGGGGGCTGAGCGAGCGGAGGGGGGGCCCTTGGAGGGAGGGAGGGGGGCTGAGCGAGCGGAGGGGGGGCCCTTGGAGTGGGGAGAGGGCTGAGCGAGCGGGTGGGGCCTTGGAGGGGGAGAGCTGATCGAGTGTGGGGGCCACGAGCTATTACCGTTGGCCCGTGTACACAGGCTTTTAGACTAGTCATGCATGTTCTACAATAATTTTTGAACTGATAAGAGGGATGACAGAAGGATGAAAGCCAGAGCAATGTTTTTGTTTCAAAAGTCTGTTTAATTTGAGAACATAGCTTATCTTTGCAAAGCACTTCTTGAGTTGAATCATTTTCTTTCTAGTCTTAATAATTGCTCAAAGAGAAAACCTTGTATTCTTCACATGAATAGCTCAAAAGTGGTTTCAAGGCACATTAATAAGTCAAGGGAGAGGGGAGTAAGGTAATGAGGTGTTGTTTTTTTTCCTGGGTTAAACTAGACTGGCACCGAATGAAGAAATTGTCTTACGACCAGAGTTAAATGTTAATGCTTTTATGGAAAGAAATGAAAGGAAATAAGAACTCACCAGAGATAATTAGAAAATACATGCTGGTTTAAGAGTTCACCCTCTGGGGAGGATAATAAAGAAGATGAAAGGATTCTGGGGGTATAGCTCTTTAGTAAACGAACCTGCAAGTTTTTCACTATAAAGTTGTTCTGTGAAAATTAGTAAGCAGGTTAAATTTTAATGTAACGTAAAAGCACATGACTCTGGTTCTTCACAGATCTATTAATCTAATGTCTGGTAAAAGCTAGAATAAAATTAAGGTGCTTTGATCTTCTCTAAGATTTTTCAGCTGTTTGGGCTTTCATGAATTGGGTGTTATATCTGTTCCAAATATTGCTGAAATTAATCTAAATCTACTCCCCAAATTACTTTACATTTTTAGCAAAATTTGTCTGTGAGCATAAGGATAAAGAGGGATTTCAGGTTAAACATCTGTTACCCTTTAATTGATTATATTCTGATTAATGAGTTATTAAAATTTTTCATTTTTTCAGAAATCTGTCTCAAAAATACAGTTAGTCTGATACATTGATGAAATGTGATAAAATCCATCATAGACCAGAGATCAGAACACTTATGTGATGCTGATATAGCCTTAATGAAAGTTGTGTTCTCTTAGAATTTCCACATTTAAGGTTTGGGATCCTAATAAAATTTCAGAATATACTACAAAACTACAAAATGAATATAGCAAGGTTGTCGTATGATGTGGTTACTGAAAAACAGAACATTTCTGATGAAGTTGAAGTGACTGTTTTGGTAGTTGATTGAAGTAGTATGTTCAATTAATCTAAAGAATAATAGAAAACTATAGGCCTGATCTTGTAAGCCATCCATATGCTACTGAATCAATAAGAGTGCTGAATATGGAGTATTTGCAAGTTTTGCTCGTAGAGGCTGAGTATTGTATAGACATAGGAAGAGATGGTCTCAGCCCCAAAAATCGAAAGACCTGTTGTCTTTCCTATATAGTGTGAAGACCTCGTATGGGTGATCTTTCTCTCTGAGTGGTAGTGCACAGAAAGTGGGAGAGGATGAAGCACAGGCACTAAGTTGAAGTCAGAGGATCAGCGCTGTGGAGACTTTCCATTTGTCTTCACCCACCATAGGGCTCATTCTGATGTTGCCTTTGTAGAGGAGATCCTTAGCTATTTTACAGCCTTCAGTACAGCACTGAGCCCAGATGCTTTGGGATGAGAATTTGCCTCCTAAATAACAAATAGTAGTTTTATTCAACTATTTTCATTCTATTGAATTTTAATTACTAGTTACATTTAAAGTTAGTTGAACTACTTATTAATAGAACTGGTTGGGGGGGGGGGGGGAAACATTTTCTTTCAGAATTTGCCAGCTCATTGTGAAATATTTTGTGACAGTTATTCAATTTAGACAACAGTCCACCAGAAACTCACCCACCTGGAAGGTTGATAGACAGCCAGGAGTTTGGAAGCTCTGAGGGTCCTGGCTCCTAACTTCCAAGTACTTGGCTTCCCAGCACCCAGGCTCCCTGCATTTTCACCCAGGCTGCCAAGTAGACTGTCCCAGAGTTGGGCCTCCTAATAGAGTTTGGCAGAAAATGGTAGTCTCCTTTCCCAGAGAATTTTGAAATTTGTGAGTCTGACTCATGTTGGACCAAAGTCAAATGCTCCATGAAAAGGAATTACCAGTCTCTGCCTAGTTCCAATTATGAATTTAGTCCCTCCTTTATAATTATTTGTTTTTGAACTGATCCTGATTATCCTTCTATGCAGCTGTCATTCATAAATACTCACCAAATAGTTTAGACAAGTTCAGACTCTGAATGGTTGGATTTCACTGTTCCTACTGGGCCTGATCAAAAGCCCATTGAAATCAATGAAAAGACTCCATTGACCTCAGTGGGCTTTGAATCAGGCCTATTTTGTGGTTGGTCATGGTGGCAGGATGAAATGGCCAGAAAGAGTTAAGGGCTTGTCATATGGCTCAGCAAGGGATTTAAAAAAAGAGCTTGAGCTCTTTCTGGGGGCTGAGAGAAGCAGGAGGAAAACCATCTGGGGACTGAGCCAATAAATTGGGCCCTGTGGGAAGGGCCTGAAACTGACTTGAGTATGGCACTTATGCTTTCCTGGATTGGTGAGTGAGCCCATCAGTATACAGGCACCTAAGTGGCATGGTATTGTTTCTGGTCAGACTGGCTGACTGTTGCATCTTAATGAATGGATGAGAGAAACATTTTAAGCAGGAGAATAACTAATATTGATGAATTTACACTGGCCAATTTGAATAGCACTTTGAAATCTGGTGGGTGTTTTGCCTAAGTAAGCATTGCATGATGAGATCTCTTATACAGCAAAATAAACAAATAAAATGTATTCTTTATTAATTTAGCCCAGCAGCTTTGAGTATCATCAGTATGCACAGAGCTGTACTCAACTGAGGATCACATATATGCTACTTGCCGAAGGAGCTAACACCATCCTTCAGAAAATATGTTGGATGGCCTAGTCCCATCATCACAATTCCAAACAGTGTAGACACAGGATTTTTTTTAAAAAAAGTTCCTTTGGGAGATATTGTTGCATAATTCCTTTTCAGAACTGTAGATGCTTCTAGATTATGCCTGCAAACATTTTACTGACCTATTCTAGTAATGAGTTGTTAACTGTAAAAAGCACACTTTTTTTTTTTTTTAACAATGAGTGTAAATTTGTTCTAGTCTAAGGTTTCTACTAGATGTAAGGGACTCGGGTGACTTGTTGATGGATGCAAAACATATATTTCTAATAAATACCTTTAAAGGTGACCTGACATCCCCTTATATGTAAGAGAACACAGGCGCTGGCTTCCTCCAGTTCCTGGGGGTGCTCAATCCCCTGTTCCGCCCCATGCCCCGCCTCACCTCTTCCCACCCCTGCTTTACCCCCACCACCTCTTCCCATCTAGTTCTGCCCTCTCCCTGAGTGTGCCCTGTTCCCACTCCTCCCTCTTCTCCTTGCACCAGTAGAATAGCTGATTTGCGGTGAGCGGGGGGTGCTAGGAGGGAGAGGGAAGAGTTGAAAGCAGGGCCACCAGTGGACAGGAGGTGCTTCGTGGAGGAGAGCTGGCTGCCAGTGGGAGTTAAGCACCCACTAATCTTTTTCCATGTCAGCACCTACGTAAGAGAATAAGTTTTTAAGTTCCCCTATTACATATAAATAAAGAAAAGTTTTACGGTCTAAATTTGCCCTTTGGATGCTCTCTTTTTTGTCTTCATCATCTTATGTAACTTTTTGTCTTCTCTGAGATAGTAACATCACAATCAACCCATGAATATATTAATTAATTAATCTAAACTGATTTTTCCTAGTCTGTGAAATTTCCCCATGATATACTGTAATGCAGCAGTTTAACTGCTTTAACATAAACAAGGGCTTGGTCTACACTAGTGGGGGAGGGGTCGACCTAAGATACACAACTTCAGCTACATGAATAATGTAGATGAAGTCAGCGCATCTTAGGTCGACTTATGTGGTGTCCTCACGGCGGCAGCAGGCTCCCCCGTAGACTCTGCTTGTGCCTCTTGGCGAACTGGAGTTCCGGAGTCGACGGGGAGTGCCTTTGGGGATCTATTTATTACATCTAAACGAGACGTGATAAATCAATCCCTTATAGATCGATCACTACCCGCCAATTCGGCGGGTAGTGAAGACATACCCAAGGTAACTGCATTCTCCAAGATGATGGAGCAATGCATAAGGGGGAAGAAGCTGCTTGGATGTGCTTGGCATGCAAATATCAGTGAAGTCAGGAGAGGGGAGAAGTTTGCCCTTTTTATTTAGTTTTATCCATGGGTAGGAGTTGGAGGAAATATTTTGATTTACAAAATTATATAAACAAGGTTGTGATAAATGTAAATAAAGCATTTATGGACCATGAATCTGAGAGCTGAAAAAGTGAACTTGACAAGCTTTGCAGGCCACCATTACGTGATAGTCCACTGGACTCACTTAGGCAGTATCTCATAGACATTTGTTCTGTTTCTATCTAAAGAGTTTTTTTAGTTGCTTTTTAAAAAAAAAAACCAAGATGTTTGTCCCTAGTAAACATTTTCCCACTGAAACTCAGTACAGATACTAATTGGTGCATCATTAGCAGCAGTTAACTGATTTAAATACTTTTGTTCTAAGCATGCTTTTTTTCCCCTTTTTGATCTCACTTCATTTCAATTGACAGCATAGTCCAGGAGCAGTGCTGCAGTAATAAGCTGGAGGAACACTACTGTTCCATTGGCATTAACATTGCCAATGAACATGAAGACTGTGATTCACGTGATGATACTCCCACTTGTGAAGCCAAATTCACTAAGGTGAGACTTCAGAACAGCTATTAACTGTTGGTGTTCTTTATGATAGCTATCTTGAGTTTGATTTACTCTTAAACTGAAGCATCTCCAGGATGTTGAGGACCAGTGTCTTCATCATTCTGTACCCAGGATGAAAATGTTCATCTTGGATAGCTTGGATTGCCCGGTTGCCACTACCTTGTTTACAATCTAGTTAGCTTCTTTCTGTAAAATGAATCCTCTCCTATAATTATTACAAGTGTTTTCTAAAGAGGGTTTTCACCAGTGGGAGGTGACCCTATCTGCCTGCTCTGGCTTGCTTCACAGCATGGACTTGCTCTGGGTCCAGTCACCACTTTTTCTCATGCCCTCAACACCATGGCCTCTGCTGCCCCTTTGAGCTGCCCGCTCCCCTGTTGTTTTCTCCTTGGCTGTGGGAAGAAGTGAGATCCAGAAGCTGAGGGAGGTGGAATCGGGGATCGAGGGGATGCAGGTCTTACTGCAGGCCATAACAGTACCTCAGAGGTTGTCCATATTTTGTTACACTGAAGTGTTTATGGTGCTGGTGATGGCTTCTGAAAATAAGGGTGGATCTACAGATTGTTTTGACTTCCATGTCTGTGGTAGGAAAGCATGTGTACATACATTACATAGTTTAAAAATTCATTAGGCAGCTGTCAGAGGGTAGTTGGTCCCTGTGAATAGTCTGAATCCAGCTTCCCTGGACCAAAAGCCGGTGAGCTCAATCCAGCTAATTTAAGAGGGCAGGGTTACTCCTGGGCCTACAAAGGGCTGCTAGTAGGCAGCTAGGGAGGAGGAAGGCCCGAGGCAGGCTGAGCTCTGGGCAGCAAAGACCACATCAAAGTGGAGCATGGGGGGCCAGGAACGCAGGGAAGCAAGCCTGTGGTTGCTGCTCCAATGTGGAAGCAGAGTTGGCAGAGGCTAGGAAGTTGCAAGGAGCTGGACAACCTGGGAGAAATGACCCTTAACTTGGGGCCAGGTATTGATTTAAGGTGGTCTTCTGTTTAAGTCTTGTTATAGAAGAATAAACCTCCTGTACTGGGACTGGGCAGGAGCATGTATGGAGCGGGAGTGCAGCGCCAGCCTCCACCCACACTCCTCTGCTGAGCCCTCCTACCCACTTTTTTCTCCCAGACCCTTGTGTTTCTTGAGCCTGTGATTTTATTCATTCATTCATTTATGTGGAGAGGCAGCTTAAAACCAATCAGGAGTCTTAGCCATATCTTAACCATTTATTTTTTAAAAAGGTCAAAATCTGAGCTGCATGTGCATTATATCCACTTTTAAAATGCTCCTAATCTAACAAAATGACTCTGAACTTGCTCCCTATGCAATCTTCAAATGTTTTTTGTAAATTAATTTTTTTTTGACTAAACAAGCAAAGTACATCGAAGTCACCTTTTGCACTTTAGCCATTTTTGACATAGTTCTGCTTTTTTAACCCCCCCCCCCCGCCGCCACCCTTCTTCATTCACAACTCAATAATGGCTGAAGGAGTTACTCAGTGTTTAAAAAAAAATCACCATCAAAGAAAGATTAAGCATGAAAAATTTCAGCCCTGGAGTAAATGTTTTGAAGAATTATGAACATGTGAAAACAGGGCTGTAATGAAAAGTGTTTTTCAGTGGTTGCTACAGAAATGCAGCTGTAATAACAGCAAGGTTTTAAAGCCATGTAAATGATCAAGTCGATCATGGTCTTGGAAATGTCTAAAAAGTCAGCCTGAAGAAGAGTGCTCTGTAGCTCAAAAGCTCATCTCTCTTTCACCAAAACAAGCTGGACCAATAAAGATATTACCTCTATATTATCTCGCCCACCTTTTCTTTCTAATATCTTGGATCAATGCAGCTACAACAACACTGCAAGCAAGTTAGAAAGAGACACAAATAAAGTAACAGTTCCTCACCACCAGATCAGTGTTTCACATGTGTGAGTTTATCAGCATGAGGGAATGATACTAATTATTACAGGCCAGATTCTGCCACCCTCACGTGTGTTTAGTAGTACATTAAGTCTGCAAACTGTCCTATTGAGTTCAATATGCAATACTTTATGGCTGCATGTCAGAGGTCCACAATCTTTTGTGGTTAAGCTGTTCTTAACTTTTTTTATATTAAAAACATTTTGAGTCCGATAATGTTGAGCCAGGCAGTATGCCTGGTGTGCACTACGGGATTATAACAAAGGAATGTTAGTATTATGCGTCTTACCGGGCTTCTATTTCAGTGCTCCTGAGCCTAGTCCTTTTAAACTTCATTTTAACATGTGAGTCCCTTTGGACTGAATATCTTTTTATTTTTTTTCTCCAAGAAAATAGTCAGGCTTAATTAGGAATCCAATTAGTGTGCTAAATTCGTGATCTTTCCAGTAAGGTGACTATTCTCTCATTTGAATTCAGAACACGCAACTGGGAAGAAGATGAAGAGGCATATTTTGAAAACACTGGTCTGTTTTTACAGCCACAGATTTGCAGTTGTTGATAATTGTGAGCACAGTCAAGCACCTTGTTACTCAGAAAATGATGGATACAAAAATAAAAGTATATTTAAAGCCAAGCAGAAAAATCAGTCTCCAAAGACAAATCTAACTCCAAACGTATTGGTTGGGCATTGACTAGCATAGGAGACTCAGAAGAACAGATCAGCAAGTGTCTCCGAAAGCTAGATCCACAAATTAAAGAGCAGAATCTGGTAGAAATTTTGATAGTCCTTAAAATGCTCAGAGACCTGCCCAAATCACAGGACTTTCTCTCTTCCCAAAGAACAGTATTTAGCCCTTATTCTCCCATTTTCTAAAGAAAATGGGAGAATAAGGGCTAAATACTGTTCTTTGGGAAGAGAGAGAGAGAGTCTATATTATTGAATAGCTCTTTTTTTATTCTGAACTGCTGGACATAATATGCATCTTTGTTCACATCTTCAGAAGTTGTGAAAATTCCACTGGATTCTTATTTTGTCCAATCTATTTTTCAATTGCTGACTGAAATGTGTACTTCAGCAGATGAGACCTCTTGTGGAGGAACCTACAAAAACATTGTTAATGCAGCATTTTCTGTTGAACTCTTTATATTTAACTGATGATATAAATAACATGGTGGTATTATAATGTTTAGTTAATTCAGTGGTTTTATTGGCCAAGCACTATCAGGTGATTCTTATTCATACTAAGATATACTTTAAAACTACAAACTTGTAACTATGGGCTGATTTGAAAATGTACATATGTGTATGGCGTGATTTTCAAAGCTGTCGAGCACCTGTGATTTCCGACTGAAGTCGGTGGGAGGCTTCAGATGCTCACTACCTCTGACTACCAGGCTATTTCTGCATATTTCTCTAATTTTGAAGCAAATATATGGTATGCATGTTTGTCTTCCTATATTTACTCCTTTCCATGAGAAATTAAGGTTGTGACAACTTCATTGAGACCATAAGTGAAATAGTGGATACTTTAACCTCTAGGTCATAGGTACACATATAATCCAGGTTGGTAGCTGGATCAGATACTTAACAATGACCTGGAGCAGGGGTCTCCAAACTACAGCCCGCAGGCCGGATCTGGCCTGCAGCATTGATTTGTCTGGCCCGCCAGCTGAGTAGGCATGTGGAGAACCTGCTGCCCCTCCTTCCCCCTGCACAAGCTGTTGCCAGCAGCCCCATGTGCAGAGGGTTGAGGGCCTAGTGGCATGGCTAGAGGAGTAAAGAGTGGGGGTGGGGAGGTTGCAGCAGCGGTCAGGGGAGCAAAGGGGGGGGGGAGGCAACGCAGCAGTGGCCCTTGGAGCCCCTTCAAAAATCTAATATGGCCCTCATCTCAAAAAGTTTGGAGATCCCTGACCTAGAGGCAATGACTGGGAGTATTACAACTGGATGGTTATTTGTCACTCTCTACATTAAATGAAGAGATTCTCTCAACCCAGGTCCTAGGAGTTGTCCATGTTACAACAAATCTCTGGCACAGTTGACACACCTTTGTAGGCAGTGCCTTCAAAGAGGACAAGAACTAAACTGACGGAGTCTGAACTACTCTTTCAGACTAATAGATGTTCAAACTTACTTCCAAATAAGATGGAAGCACTTGGACAAAATAGTATGGGAAAGTTTGCATTGGCACTTTTCTTCTTCTTCTGATGATGATACTTATTTAGTGCCTTGAAATTTGAGGACCCCCGAGTGATTTATGAACATTAATTAAATTAACCTCACTATCCTCTGAGTTTTCTCCATTTTATGGATGGATGGACTGAGACAGGGAGAGGGTAAGTGACTAGCCCAAAGTCACAAGTGAGGTATGTGGCAGAGCCAGGAGCAGAACCAGGTCTCCAGGTTCCCAGTTTTGTGCTGTAACCCAAAGGCCATCTTTTAGTTTTACCTGTACTACTTCTTTAATTGAGTGGAAGATCTCAGCCTCAACCCAGCATCTTCCATCAGCACTAAGTTAATTTAAAAAAACTGTAAACCAACCAAACAAAATAAGCAAGGATTGACACGGTGATAATAATAAACCAGAAGTGCTGCATTTATTGTTAATCTTCGATACTTCTGTTATTTACGTTGGATAATTCTGATTAGTGCTCAGGTGTCATGATGGTAGTGGCAATATGGCTAAAGAGTAATTCTGAATAATAATGAAGTTATTCTCCGCCCCCATCCAACCACACTTTTGTCTGGAGATATGTTCATATCTGAAATTAAGGTCTGAACATTTAAATCTTAAAACATTTTTCTCCTAGAATAGACAGCGATCCTGAAGTAACTTTAAGATGGAATGGCAAGCTATCTTCTGGTCTCAGCTAGAGATCCTGTTGTAGTGGCGGCTGAAAATGTTTTCCTTTCTTTTTTTAATGATGTTTTTCAGTTCTCCATAGTATAGTCATCTGCGGGTCAAACAGAATACTATAGAACCTCGGTTTTTGTAAATACTAATTTTAGGAGTGACCAGCAGTTTTATATAAACTATTTATTTATTTTTTCATGATAGGGAGGGGTGGAAGGGAATCACACTACAAAAATGATATTGATGAAGAATAAATTGTCATAACTTCACATTCCGATGCCTTGAGTACATTTGAAATTGCTTTGCAGTGGACAAGGACAAGAAGAAAGTGAGGCAGTGCACTGTGCTTTAACTTATGAACAACATCTGCTAATGAAATATTGAGATGTTCAATTTTTTGAACTCTTCAATTCCAAATTAGTTAGTAAAATAGGGATTCTACTGTAATATGGCCAAATTATATACATAAAAGATGAAATATGAAGAATATTTGTGTAAATTTCTCTTCTAAGGAAAGGAAACAAGCCAAAGCTATCAACTCTTCCTGAAAAAGAAGCATCAAAAGCTCTATATAAAACAAAGGATAATGCTGTAAAATGCAGCACAAGAAGGGGAAAGAGGAAATACATGGATACCTCACCAAAGAAGTTGAAGTGATTGATAAAAGAGATAATAGTAAAACACTTCTGTCAACTCAGCAAGATTCTAACTAGCAGGTTTACACCTGTTGGGGCCTGTTAAGGTAAACAATGAAAGACCCTAGTAACAGAAAGAGAGCAATAGGCAGAATACTTTTAAGGAGCGCTGAACAGAACAATGACACAAATTATAGACTTCGACAAAGACATTAAATATCAAGAAATAGACATTGTAACACCTAACATTAAAACCAAAGTGAAAGATGAATAACAAAGTTGAAACATGGGAAACCTTGGACGTGAAGACAGTCACGGGGGAAATGTTGAAAGCTTGTGATGAGACTATCAATAAAATCACCAAACTTTTCAACAAAGCATGGGACCAGTCACCGGAACAGGGGGGAAATGGAATTAAAGTCAAAATTCCAAAGAAAGGTGACCTAGATGGTCAAGCTATACCTAATTCTGCTTCATCATGCAGGGATGGACTAAATTGAGGCCTTTCCAGTCTTAGATTTCTATGATTGTTTTGAAGCAACTGCAATAACTGGTGAGGTGTTACACTTCTTTCAGTGATCATCTTCTACAGTATCATCTTAAGCAGAATAAAGGAAGCAGATCAGGCAAAACTAATGCAAGGCATCTGGATTTTGATTTTTGGAAGATCAACCAGATTTTCATCCTAAGGATACTCTTTGAAGAGTGCATCAAATGGGGAAAAACACTTAAACTTTATAGATTTTTAAGAAAGCACTTGACAGCCTCCATCATGCTTCATGTTGGAAATCTTAAAGTATTAAGGAATGCCAACAAAAAGCATAACACAAGCATCATGTCCTTCAGCAACAGTATATTAGAAGTTTTAGATCTTGCTGATGATATTGCTCTTCTAAGGGACTGCTCAACCAACATGCGAACAAAAACTGAAAGATTGTCCAGCATCGCAAGAAAGGGTGGGATTAATCAATTATGAAACCAATCTAATGAGAACCCCAGCAACTCCCAACACAAAAATGACTTCTGAATGCAAGCGGTGAGCCAATGCACATAACATGGCAGTGACGTGAAAGTCAATGAGAATCTCCATAAGGAAATAATGTCATGAATTGGCATGGTGGTAGCTGCAATCACCAACTTTAAAGAAGAGATTTGGTCATAAAATATGTACAGTTTAAAGAGTAAACTATGAATCTTCAACTTAAATATAATTTTCACCTTAACACATGGATGTGAAGGCTGGAAATTCACCACCTATATAGACAGAGGTCTAAATGCCTTCAAAAGCAAATACATCAGGAAAATACAAGGCACAGTCACCAACTTTCTGATTTTTTTCCTGGAGGGTGCTCCACCCCTTTTCCCAAGGCCCTACCCCCACCCCACCTCTTCCTACCCTGTTCTGCCCCCTCCCCTGAGGGTGCCATGCCATAGACGATTGGAGCCTCCCCATACTCGGGGGGGGGGGGGGGGGGGGGGAGGGGGAAGGGGAAGGGGGACCATGATCTAAAGAGGTCACGTGTTCCCCCTGCCAACCTGCTCCCTGAGCTCAGCCCGGGGCCACTGCACTCTTTCCGTGGGAGGGGCGCTCTGTCTTCCCACTGTAGCTGGCGAGCCTGGCACATTCTGCTGCTCTCCCTAATGGGCAGGAGCTCAGGTAGAGAGTGGGAAGGAGCCACTTCTAACAGCAGCCCCTCCTAGTCACTGCGCTGCAGTCTGGCAACTGCCTGGGAGAGCCTGGCTGGGGAGGAGGTAGCTTCTGCTCTCTGCCCAGGCTCAGCTGCCGCGGACCTTCCACTCCTGACTCTGGCCCCTTCCAATCCCTGGCATCTGGGGCACTTGCCACCATGTCCCCTTGACACATCACCCAGCCCCACCTTTGCTCCTCCTCTTCCTGTCCCCACTCCTTCCACCCCAATGCCTCCTGCCCACCACTGAAGAGCTGATCCTCCGTGGGCAGGAGGCGGTGGGGGAGGGGAGGATCCTGATGGTGGATGCTGAGCATCCACTCCTTCCCCCGCTCCCCCCCGCCGGGTGCTCTGGGACTGGAGCATCCATGCAGTTGGCGTGTATGATACGGGGTATTAAATGGAGTGAATCTATAACAAATGCAGAGTCTCATCAGAAATTTCAACAAGTCCTTGAGTCTAAAGTTATCCAGAAAACAGATGGAAATATGTGGGATATGTTGAGAATGAGGCCAGGGTATTTGCCACACACAAAAAAAGCATAAATTAGGAAGCTTCTGAGTAGCTTGCTCTTCTAAACGTAAAGTGTGTGAGTGAGAAAAGGAAAATTGATCTCTTTTTATTTTATCCTTGTGCTGCTCCAGGCTTTAGAGGAATTCTTCATTACAGTACAGATGAGAAAACATATGTCCAATTATTTATATGGGTAAGTAGAGAAGGTGGGCAGGCACATATCTCAGAGGTGTTGGGAGAAATAGTCTCAGTTCTGTTTTTTTTGTTGGAAATGGCTTCTTGAAACTACACAAGGGATTTAGGTCATTAACTTCCATAATGAGTAGTTCCAGCTGTGTTTTTTAATTTTTTTAAATGCTGGAGGCTGTTTCCTTTGAGCCAGAAAACAATTATAAAAGTAATATCTGCCTTTACTTCACAGCAGTAGTTGGCAGACGCTGGTTGCAGTGAACCAAATTTCACCCTCGCTTTCTAGCAGCAGGGGAGAAAAGGGAGCAATTTGGCAATGTTTTTTTTTCTTTCCCCACCCCCCAACTCAGGCTAAAATAGAATCAACACAGCCATTTGTTCGGAATCAACCTTTATTCTGTCCTGCAGTGGATTCTGAACCCCCTGTTCTTCCAGCGCAGATCCTCATGCCTAGAAGAACTGGGCACTAACAGATCCTATTTCAGAACTGGGCTCTTAAGAGGGGACATCCTTTAATTATTGTAGAGATGTGTGAACCAGCATTTAGGACACTGGATGAGACTTAGGAGACTTTGTTCTAGGTTCTTCCACTGACCTGCTGCATTGCTTTACTTAAAATGTTAAAATGTTTTGCCTCTGTAGCAGGGCGCAACTCACCCCACGGCACCTCCTGCTGGTCTGTCTGGGAATTAGCTCTTCCAGCATCCAGAGCGCCCTTTGCAGGCTGATGTCCCACTTGCTGTTGGCCCAGAGTCCCTCCCTGGACCCCAGTGCCCTCTTCCCTTGGGTGCTGCACCCCTGCAGTACCCCCTCAGGTCTTAGGGTCTCCCTTCCCTGGGGAACCCCCACCCTCTATCCCCACCTTGCCTCAGTCTAGGCAACTGCCAGTCACCACTTGCCCCCGTTCTCTGGGGCAGACTGCAGTATCATTGCCATTGATCACTGGCAAGGAGGGTTTGGCCTGCTGCTTCTACCTCAGTAGCCACGTGCTGACCCCTGTAACCCCAGTACCCTTTGTTGGGCCTTCCCCTAGGCCCTACAGCCTGGGGGTTTCCAGGCCAGAGCTTCCCCAGCTCCTCCTGCCTTGCCCCAGCCCTGCTTCACTCTAGGTACCCTGTCTAGCTCCCCAGCAGCCAGAGGAGACTTATCGAGCCTTTTTATAAGCGCCTGCTGGTCTGTTTGGAGCGTGGCCACCCAGCTGAGCCTGCTTCCCAGTCAGCCCAGCTTTTCCCTACTCAGCCTGGGAGCTGCTTGCCCCCAGCCACCGCCCTTCCCAGGGCTGTTTTAAGCCACTTTCTGCTGGAGTGGGGCAGCCTCCCCACTACAGGCTCCATTATGATTTTGTTCTTTTTAGAACCTTTTAAATAAATACAGAAGAAAGAATAGTGTCTTTCATATTTTTATGGTCTGTTTAAAATTAACCCAGGTGCTTTTTTTAAAAATGAGGATTTGGGGGGAGGTTGGGAGGGCAGGCTGGTATGCAGTTTATTTATAAATTGAACTAACCCCTCATCCTCACTGTGACAAATAAAATCTGTTTTAAATTAGAAGTGGAGCTAAAGTCATAAAATGTGATTCAGAGTTTTGAGGAGTCCCACAGCTTGGTTGTGTTCAGAACTGGAAATTGGATCTGCTCATTTGAGGGAGGGAAGCCCACCACAAGAGTTGTACATGGACCATTCTTGCCTTCCCATCCCACCCAATCAAGGATAGTGGGGATTGAATCCAGTGCCTGGGTTTGGCTTCCATCTTCTCTTTGAGGGCCTGATCCAGATCCATACAGTTGTTCTGAGATCTAACTAATTAAGCACAGCAGGGCTTTTGAACATTGGGGTCTGAAAGCTTTGGCTGACTCTTCTATAAACACACTGGGTGAAATTCTGGACTCATTGAAGTCTGTGGCAAAACTCATTGATTTCTTTAGGGCTAGGATTTCACTTACTATCTGTTTTTTGTTTTGACAGAAATGCTGTTACTGTTGCTTGCTGGGAAAGACAGCCCAAGTTCAAGGACAGAGCTGTGAGCAGAGCCAGCTGATAGGATACCAGTGTGGGCAGGTGTTCAGAGCTTGCTGTGTCAAGGGTCAAGAAGGCACTGAAGGGTCAATTAGTGATGTCCCTAACAAAGACCAAGGTATATTATACCAGTGCTAAAATTAAGCTGAGACAGCAGAGCACAACTTCAAGTCATAGTAGGATGCAGGGAAGGAGATGTGCTTGTACTTTTGGATGATTTATGTTGCAACTCTTCTTGTGCTGTGTTTAAAATGTATGCTGAGAGCAGCCAGAGATTTGGCTGGGCACCTTTAGATTTGAAGTTGCTTTTTAGAATAAAATCTAAATGAATGAATAAGATTAGCCTAACTTCCAACATAACTGCTAAACACTCTGAGCTGCAACCAAAGTCATTGGAAGCTGAGGGTGCATAGCACATTTGATGAAAATCAGGTTAAACTTTTACGTAGAAGCCTTAATGTTAGGAACTCATATTTGAAAATCTTGGTTCATGTGTAATCGGCAATTATACAAGGTATCTTATGATCTATTACTCATTTGGCAAGCGTCTGTATGTATGTGTGTTTGAATCAAGTGTTGAATAAAAGCTATTTTGTGTTTATAAAATAAATAATTCTTCAGTATTATCCTGTGATATAAGTATCCACAAATACTTGCTCCTAATCGTTTCCCAGGTAGATAACATTTTATTATGAGAGGAAAACTGTTTTCCCTTTTAATGTCTATTTAATCTTCTTCTCAGTTAAAATTTCTGATGAGGAAGTAGACCAAGAGGATCCTTACCTTCATGACCGCTGCAGAGGTGAGTTAACTGACTGTTCCTAAGTAGTGTCTTCTTTCGTGTGTGTGTGTGTGATCATTTCAGTAAACGTGAAAAACTATGCAAACTTAAATCCAAGGTTCACTCAAACCCTTTTGCTTAGCCCAGCAAATGTATTTGTATTTTCAAATGGCATGGGAATCCTCTCTGAAATGGTAGGCTGTTTCTACCTTCCCTTCATGCTATTTTGATTATTGGAAGGAAAATCTTGCAAAATATGAAATTCATTTGGATTTGTTAAGCCAATGTCAGAGTAAGATGAGAACTTATTTGTAGTCTTTTAGGGACTAATAAATGTAAGACTTTTAAAAAGGCATTGTGATGGGATCCCTGGGACACAACCTGATCTGTGGGGCTGCTGAGCTGTCCAAACCCACCAGCCTTGGCTGTCTCTCACACTGTGATGCTAATGTCAAGCTACAAGCTTCTGACAGGCAGTGAAGCCATCAACAGGCACAGACACGCCCAGTTCTGTTACATGACTGATCTCCCAGCCACTCATAAATATCAATTGAGAGGCTTCAGCAAATCTGCCCTCCCCTCCTCCCCCAGCTCCACAGTCTTGCATGCCAGAACTTTGCCATCTTGCACTGGTCGGAAGCCTAACAAATGTAAGCTCAATACTTAGTTCACTCCTCCCTCAATGTTGAATGGACATACACTAGCCTTTCTAATTTGAGCTGAGATTCCCCACGTCAAGCAAAGACACACAGTTTTAAATAAAATATAAAACAGATTTATTATCAGAAAGATTTGAAGTGATTATAAGTAGCAGGCATGGAAATCAGAGTTGATAACCTAAGAAATAAAAATAAATTCTCAGTCTAAATTCTAACTTAAACAGGTAAAGCAAGATTTGAATCAAACAGCCTTTCATCCTACCGTAGTACACGGTACAAGCAGCTTACCATTTCTCAATACAAAGGCTGGATTCCCTTTCCAACCTGGGACCAATCTTCCCCAGTTTCAAAGTCTCTGTCTTCCAGATGTTCTTTCAGGTGTTGAGATGGCAGGGAAGAGAGGCCAAGTGATGATGTCACTGCCACTCTTTTATACTTTCTTCCAGCTGCTAGAAAGTTCCTTGCTATAACATAGGTTAGTATGCCCCCATGGTGTATCTGCCCTTCTCTGAGAAGTCTCCGGGATAATTGATTCTTTTTGATGGCCGTTGATGCTGTCTGAGTCCTCCTTTGTTGCAACTGAAAGGCTGACTGGGCTTTTCCCGACCTCACAACATACTTCAGTAATATATAGCAATACTTACTATACAATGGTAGTACACACAACCCAAGAGGACGGTAAGGTTCAGCCGACCAAAACTTTTTCAATGATACCACACAAGGCATGCATTGCACAAAACATATCATAATCCTACGACGGTGGTGAATATGGGAGTTCCAGTATGTTGTTTTGAGGTACCAAGTGTCACAGGCACATCAACTCCTTTTAACTTCAGGGGCAGTTGAGGGTGCTCAGGGCTTTGCAGAAAAGGCTTCAGCCCTTATAAGATCAGGTTGTTACACTGGGCCATATTCTGTCCTTCAGTACTACATGCATGACAAATTTGGAAATCCCTGAGGAGCTTCAGTTAACATGAGTTGGCTTGTGGTCTCTAATGAAGTCAGATGGGAAGATAGTGGGTCTGTTTCGATGAAGACTTTTGACACATCCCTATGGAAGGGTAAGGTGCAATAACTTAGGGCTTGTTTTCACTACGGCGGAGAGGGATCGATCTTTTGGTGATCGATTTATCGCGTCTTGTCAATACGCGGTAAATTGATCGCCAGCGGTGCCCCCCATCGACTCCAGAACTCCAGCTCGCCAAAAGGCGCAAGCTGGAGTTGATGGGGAAGCGCGCTGCCGACCGCCGCCGCCATGGGGACGGCAGGTAAGTCGGCCGTAGATACGCAGAATTCAGCGATGTTATTAACGTCGCTGAATTTGTGTATCTACAGCTGATTTTTTCCCCTCCCCCTCCCCCCACAGTGAAGACCAGCCCTCAGGCAAGTACTTGTTTGGCCCTTATTCTTGAAGTCCTCTTCTGAGGCTCATAATCTCACCAAATTTCAAGGCCTACTCTTTTTCATATTTGCCAAGGAGCTGTGAGGGAGAGGTGAGGCAGAGTTGGTTGGCTGTGTGGATGTTGGGTCATCTCTTAAAGTTGTGAAGTTTAATGTCTCACATGTTAAATTTTGTACATGCCCTCTGAGTTTTATGGAAATGCATATTTTGCAGATCTTAAATGTATTTTATAGATCTCTCAGTGAGCTCATTCAGAGTTATTCACACATGGTTAAAGGCAGAATTTGGCCCTCCATTATTGTTACTTTCTCCAACAAGCTAGCTGCCCTCAGTAGTAGGCTCAGAAATGTCAATTATAAAAATTTTATTTCAAATGTAGGCTACAGTTTAGTCATGGAAAATAACTTTTTACCTCTTGCTATTTGTCTGCTGGGCTGAGGAAAAATGGCTTTTCTTTTGAAAGTCAGACAAAAAACTTAGACCAACCACTTTTAGAGCTAAAACCTCGACTTCCTTCTAACTTTGTATATTGGGTAACACAATATTGTACTGCCCAGACGCAGACCAGTTTCCTTTTCCTTGTAGAGCAGGGATGAAATAATCTTTACCAGCACTTTATGAGATGCAACTAACTTTCTCCTCTGTACCAGCTGTACCCATTGCCCATCTCTACCTATCTGCTTGAGAAGGTGTGTAGTAGACCAAGGTTACTTGTGCTTACCCCGGTGCTCTGATGGGTGATATGGGTAGCCCAAACCGGGGAATAATGGGACAGCTTGTACTCGCTTGCTTGCTTCTTGCCTCTAAGAAGTAGCAAATTTTACATCTTCTACTGTTTCACTTTGCCTGGGCTGTCTTTATTTGTTCATAACATTTTTCTAACTCGTTAACAAAAAACATTTCAAAGGAGATTATTTTTTTAAATGATGAGCTAGATCCTCAACTGCTGTAAATCAGCATAAGTCTGTTGACTTCAGTGGAGCTACAATGACTTAGAGCCACTGAAGATGTGACTATATATTAGAAATGTTGATTGGGATTTTCAAACTTCCTTAGGCCCCTTTGAAAATCCCAGCCTCCAGTGTTAATGGATTGTAGTTTGACATGGATATTGAACAGCATTTCAGTCTATTCAGTTGTATCTAGGACCAAAATTGATTCCAGAAGATCCAAACATATTTGCCCTTTTATTTGAAAGTGTCCAGACAAGTTACAATGAGCCCAGTGGCATCAGGCATTCCAATTTTAGAACTCGAAGAACATGTGTATTCTATTCCTATCCTTGTTCCTGGTTGAGATGATTACATCTGAAATGGCGTAACTAATTTCTGTTTGACCTGCACAATCCACATGAAAATTGGAAGGAAAATGAAAGAAAGATAAATAATGACTTGTGGATTGTTTGTTTGTTTTTGTTCGGGGTTTTTTTTGTGTGTGTGTGGCAAGTGTGTGGTGCCTCTTGGATGGAATATTTGATTCGGCTAATGATCTGCTTATTTTGATTTACTGCCTGTCACACGTGTTTCATGTATCTAAAAGTTTAAAACATCAGAGATTTATTATTTTCTGTAAATGTTTCTGAATAAAGTAATACATTTTGGTTTAAAAAAATGTTTGAGTTAATAGACTGATATTCCAGTATAAACTGTCAGCATGTTATAGTAGACACACTGCTACAAATGGTTTGTTTATGCAGGTGTTTCTGTAGGACACAATGTTTTGAAAATGTACCCGTTTCAGTGTCCAGTGCATCTGTACCCCATATGAGGCAGCCACAGATACTGTGCCAGTTAAGTGATGATTTAGCATACTGCCTGTTATACTCTATAGACGTTAGAAACAGAAAACACCTGTTGAGTCATCAGGTCCATTATCCTGCCAAAGCAAAGCTGGCTCTCCTCCTAGACTCAAGATGATAAATCACATTAAAAGGTGTTAACGTTATACTTTCCTAATATTACTTTTCCATGTAAGCAATTGCTGTAGTAGCCAGATGGAAGTTATTCTTTCACCAGAGGGAGAGGAATTGGTCTGTCCAATTGCAAATGGGAGTTGTCCATTAGATACTCTTTCTATTAAGGGCTATGCTATAAACAAGTTCAAAAGCCTCTAAAGGGTCATTTCTATCACTTTTTTTCCAAAGGTGAGTTCAAATGTGTCAGGCAGTGGAACTTCCAGCAATGCTCTTGGAGGACATTTCACAGTCTGAGGGTATCTACATTAGGCAAATGTCTGATTTGCCTATTATGACCCTTCTAGCCTTTCTTATGGGATAGGAGTTGATATTAAAAAGTCACACTTTGCCAACAGTTACCCACAGAGGTATCTGAGCTTTCCTCCTCAACTCTGAATAGGATATATTTGTGGTGTTGGTTGATTAAGGTTGACTCTTTTTAATGCTGGTTTCTATCTACTAATTTTGTAAGATAAAATAATCTGATGTGTGAATATTTCTTTCAATATTTGTCTATATTGCCCTTTTTTTTCTTCTTAGTATATTCTTCGAACATACTAGTTAAATATCCTGTATTTTGCTGGGCACTCATGTTTAAGTAGTTGACATCTTTCCAGTTTTGTGTGATGTGTACTTTTGTTCTTAAAAATCACATCTGTTTTTAGGAGGCGGTCCCTGCACGCAGCAGTGTAGGGACACAGGCTCCAGTGTTGTCTGCTCCTGTTTTGTTGGGTACCAGCTTCTGACTGATGGTGTCACCTGTGAAGGTAAAAGAAATGAAATAGTTGCTTCTGTTTGTTGCTTAAAGGTAAAAGTGTTTTGTTTTTTGTGGATATTTTTCCCCAGCATGGAGACTAGGAATGCTTATATTGGGAATGGAAGGAGACCTTGGACAATGAAAGGCTGAGTTAGGTAGGGTGAGAGCATGGGGACAATAGAGGTAAAGAGATGGGAAGAGACCAGTTCAGAGGGGCAGGTGGAGGGTTTGCAGATGGATAGGAGGCAGAAGAGTTTGATGTTGGGACTGAAGATAGCAGTAAAAGCATTCCTTTCTATTTGCAATAGTAAAAAATATTCGTATAAAATACAATATGTCCTAGTCCTGAGATGTTGAGTCCTTATAGTTGAAAACACAGTGAGTGTTCTAGTGAGTGGCTAAAAATTGAGGTCAGAAAAGAACAGTTACTTTTTTGTATGATCTGGAATCCACAGTGCACCCCACCTGTGATTGTTCAAAGTTTCAGTTGCCCCAAGGCTCACCCTTGTCCCTTTCTCTTCCCAAGGACTTTGTCTTCTGTGTTAACCATTTAATTCTTTGTCCACTTTGGTTACTTCTAGATACTAATGAGTGTATCACTGGGATGCATAACTGTGGGATTGGACAAACTTGTGTCAATACAGTAGGATCCTTCCGCTGTCAGCGTGAAACAAGCTGCGGGACTGGTTATGAACTCACTGAAGACAACCATTGCAAAGGTATGTCCCAGGTTGCAAATTGGGCAAAGATGAGGCTGATGTTTACCAACATTTATGATGCCCAAAAATGCTAAATAAATTATTGTCTTACTGTTTTTTGGAAATACATGTGTAAGTTGTAATTCCATACCACATGTTTTATAGTCTAATATGAGCATCTAATACTTTAGTTTTGAAGTGCTTTCTTCAGGGAAATGTAAATGAGCCACAAACCCACTTTGACTTGGCTTCCACTGGAAAACAATCCATCTCTCTTCAGCTGAGAATAGTCTTGATGATGTTTATTTTCACGGTATTTTCACTCCCCTGAAGGATGTAGGCCAGCTACTTGGGCCTAAATTTTGGGTAAGATTATATTGTAGAGATTGATAGGGGGTGATACAATTTTTTTTTTTAAATGTAGTGAGTTTTTACAAAACAAACAAACATTGACGTAAATGAGAGAGCAGTTTTCTACCTATAAACATTAATAATCTTTTCGCATCGGAATAAGGGGAGTGACCAAATACAAATGTTTTTTTTTTAAAAGATAACAAATACAGGTTATGGATAAGATTTGTTGATACTTGCATGGAATGTTCATATATGTTGTTGATAATTTTTAAAAAACTTTATATTTTTAACAGAATGATAGCCTTCATTTATTCTTTTTAACAGCCATGTAAAATCAAATAGAAAACCTTTGCCTTATTACAGAGGTCTATCAGTTTTATCACTAGTAAATATTACAAGGGTTTTCTATAAGGGTTATTAAGCCTACAGGAAACATTTTCAATGGTCATGACATTTAAATTCTTTCCCCCCCCCCCCACTGAGCTACTTTCCCACAAAAATTTACTAAAACATACCTACATTTTTTTAATCGCTCCAAAGAATTTTTATCTCGTGACAAATATAAGGCTCAAATCTGAAGTCTTTACTCTTTTTACAAAGGCAAAGATCTTTTTCGAATCAATTATCAAAGTCCGCTATTTACCCTCAGACTCTCCTACACCACTCTGATAGTGGAAACGGGCCTTAAAGTGAGCATAAATTACACTTCATTTCTTGTTAAGCCATAGTAATGTAAGGGGCGTTAGTGTAAAATGAATATGAAGCCTGATAAGCTTACCTGAGAAAGGACTTAATAAAATTAAGGACTTCAGAATTTAGGTCTTGAATCAGCAAAGCATTTAAGCACATGCTTAATTCTCATTGACTTCAGAAGGATTTAAGCACATGCTTAAGTGCCTTGTTGAATCAGGGCCTTAGGAAATACTGCTTCAGATACCGTGAAAATATTGCAAGTCATTTGATTATTTAATAAGATAATAAAGAGAACTACCTTGCTTATTTCTGTGAGATTCTGGAAGAGGCAATGGACCAGATTAATCTCCAATGTAACTACATTGAAATGATGAGTGAAGATAAACCCAGAATGAATTTGGCCTATGTTTTCGAACTCTGTTTAAGTGTAATAAAAAAAACTTGTGTAAAACTCTTGCTAACTATTTTTTTTTGTGATGTGCCAGATATTGACGAATGTGAGACTGGTACTCATAACTGCCTCCCCGATTTTATCTGTCAGAATACTCCGGGATCTTTCCGTTGCCGACCCAAGCTACAGTGCATGAATGGGTTTATACAAGATGCCCTAGGCAACTGTATTGGTAAGACACTTAAATGAATTCTTAGAGTTTGTGTGTAGGCCAAGTTACAGCTGCACAGGATCAGGTCTGAGGCTCCCATGTCCATCCTAATTCTGACGTTCATCTTTATATATTATATCATCTTCCTGCTCCCATTAAAAATAGGATTTGATCATAAATGATTTAGAATTCTAAGTCTAATTTTTCAAAAGAAATGTAGGCAGTAGAAATCTAAGACCTGTTGACTTTTAATGAGACTTAGACACCCAGTCACTTAGGGTAAAATATTCAAAAGTACGCAAGTCTTTTTTGTTTATCATGTGCTTCTAACACAGGATTTGTAAAAATATTAATTTGTTTTGACATACTTTCTCTCCCTTTATTCAAATGATTTTAAATAACCAAAGAAATGTAGGGCTGGAAGGGATCTTGAGAAGTCATCAAGTCCAGCCCTCTGCAGTGAGGTGGGACCAAGTAAAACTAGACCATTCCGGAGAGGTGTTTGTCCAACCTGTTATTAAGAACCTTCAGTGGTGGGGATTCCACAACCTCCTTTGGAAGCCTATTCCAGAGTTTAACTACCCTTGTAGTTAGACAGATTTTCCTAATATATAACCTAAATCTTCCTTGCTGCAGATTAAACCATTACTTCTGTCCTTCCTTCAAGGAACATTGAGAATGTTGTTTAGAACTGAAAGTCCAGTGCTTGATATTACTTTAGCAGAAGAGTTTTCTTTACAAGGGAATTTGCTTTTGCTGGTTTGTTCAACTACATAGAACAGATCTTCCTTTCCAAAGTCAGCTCCTATATATTAATAGTTCAGAGGAAATAATTTATCATCTTTATAATTTTTACCACCTCCGGTAAAGAATGTAGCAACCTGTTATAATGATAATTAGGGCCAATTAAATTGGGAGTGGGGTTTAATTTGAAAGACAGAATATGAGCTGTTGGGTTTAAGGATATTAATACTTTGTATTCTAGGACTTGTAGGCTCTAACCTGACAAACTAGAATTCTATGTATGTCAGAATAATTGACTTTCAACAGACTTTACATATATTTATCAGTTCTTCTCATGATAGTAACACTTCAAGTCCCAATTTAAATACCCTCAGCAGCATAGCCTGTTTTGGACTCGTGAAATCTGCTGAGCAACAGGATTTGCCAATTAGGTAGCATAAGAGGAAGCTCCCATTTTCCTTTCAACCTCCCTTCCTTTGCTGAAAACTGACATTTGATAAATACAAGTCCGAAAACAAAAGTATCCGTGTGTAAAATTACACTTGATAAAATGAAGCCAGTTCTGTATTGTCAGATAACTTATCCCTTAAAGACTACTCTCTGACATTTATAGGATACAGATCATCAGCTCTGTTAATTGGTGTGGATCTGTTGGCTTCAGTGATACTATACCAGTTTACACCAGCTGTGAATCTGGTCCTTATAGTGCCTTCCACTGACCATCCAGAAGAATTCCCTGAACACTTCACATGCTGGTTGCACAAACTATGCCCTGTGTTGTGCCAAGCAGGAAAGGGAACAGGAACTTTCCTACTTTTCCAACCCACAGCTTCAAAGTAGGACACTTTCCTGGCACTATTCAGAGCTGGCTGAAGTGTCTGCTGGTGCTCTATGTGCCCAAGGGAATGGGGTTTGGTATGCTGGGGCATGCCTCAGCAGCATGTGCTACAGGGAGGGGCAGTAAAGCGTACTCTGGGACAGATTCCCCAATCCCACTACTGCCCTGGCCATCCAGAGTCATCCAGCCCTAAGCCAGGTGGATACTCTGCTCTATTCCACACTAACTCTGGGATGGAAGACCTCAGTTCTTTGACAGTAAACCATAAAACCATAACACTGCCTAAGAATGTCAGATACAGAGTGAAGAAGGTGTTCGCCTGAAACTACAGGGGGAATTTTAGGCAGGCAACTACCTAATGTGAATTGGAATTTGGTTAGGATGCTGTACACTTACAGAAAGTGCTATACCCACATGCTGTCAGGTCTTCATATCTTTTCCCTGTTCTCACAGCATGCTGCCCCCCTCTACCAGCATGCTGGAGCACTGATTACTAGACTACCGAAATTCTAACTTCAACCATTGAATCAATCACCACTATGTGCTGGGCTTTCCTTGGAGATTTCCTCTTTAACTACTTGGCGAGTCCTTACTCTGCTTAGCAGGTGATATGGTCATCTGAAGTGCTTTGGCTTCATGTCATTACATTTTAAGGGTCTTTCTAAGTTTATAACATTTTTATGACAGGGAGTGACAGAGAGATGACTAGTTTGCAAATAAGCACATTTACTCTGTCTCTGCGCATAAGAGGTCAGTTACACCTTTGCTCATGGTTTTATTTTCTGCGTATTGGGGAGATTTCCAAAGGCACAGATGGGAGTCCACTCCCTTTGACTTTCAATATTGTTTGGGCATTACCTGCCCTTAATGCCTTTGTAAATCTCCCCCCTTTGATGTACTAAATTGTGCAATATGTGTCTGCTCTCATGGGCTGGTTCCCAAGCTATTAAGGGTGTAAGGACAGTATCCTACTTTAAAATGTGTGTAAACTGAAGATGGTTTTCTTTAATTGAATTTGTGTCATCGTAGATATCAATGAGTGCCTAAGCATTAACATGCCATGCCCAGTTGGACAGATGTGCATTAACACAGATGGCTCATATACCTGCCAGAGAAATGTGCCAAACTGTGGACGAGGTTATCATCTCAATGAAGAAGGAACAAGATGTGTAGGTGAGTAACAGAAATGGAGTAAAACTGTTAAATGAACACATGATGTGCACACATCTACTTTTTAACTTAATCTGTCTGTTCCCTGCACTCAACCAAAGCCATCCTCATAACTACTTTCAAAGCCTACTCTTGACTCTCTTTTCTTGCTCCTCCTTACAAGTGATGGATTGCGAACAACCCTTCTCTCTCCTCCTTAAAATCGCTCCTGAACCTCCATATTCTGTGAGGTTTATATAAGAATGACCATGCAGAATGGCATTGTCTGCTACTTGTATTAATGTGCTGAAATAGTGTAGCAAGGGTGACAGTCACTCCAGTACGGAATACCAAAAAAAGGCCTGTGAGCCACTTATGTCCAGCATAAACCATCATAACAGATCTTAAAATCTTAAACTGATTGTAAATTGTCACAACTCCATTGACTTCAGTGAAGTTGTGACAATTTTATACCATTTGAGGATCTTCCCCAAAGTATATCGACAGTACTATATAAAATTACTTTGCACAATTTTTACATAGTGTCATCTTCACTTTTTTTTTTTTTTTTTTAAGACCCACCACAGTAGTAATGGGATTTTCTTGAAATAATTGAAACCCAGGAATTGAAGTCCAGGAGCTACTCAATGTATTTACTGCTAAATAGGTTGTTTTCCTACATTGAAGTTTTGAGAGAGGAAGCAGTCTAGTTTTTATGGATTTATTAAAAGGAAAAGCAAACTGACTTGAAGCTTAGCAGATATGCCACTAATTAATTTACTTCTTATTTCCCTAAAGCGAATCAAACAACACAATGCAATGATCAAATTAAAGTTACAATTGAATTTTTGATCAATGGTTTAAACTACCTGACATCCCAGGCTTGTTAGACACCTTGCTGGCACCTGCCTTTAGTGTGAGGAAGCCTTGTCTGTGCCTGCCGAGGGTCAGTTCCCCAACTCCACTGGCCATGGGCAACACAAGCCCTTCTCTCTAAACCCTGCAGATCTAACTGTTTGTTTTTTATCGGCTAGTGATCGGTGCACTCCAACCCTTGAGCCCTCCGAACATCTCCCTTGCCTGTCCAGCCCTGGTCCATGTGCCATATTCAGTGCTCCAGAGGAACAGTGTATCCCAGCTTACCAGCTACCCGTCAGCTCACCACCTTGCTTGATGCACATCACTTAGATATGTTCACGGGGAAATCAGGCATACGTTTATTTAACAAAGCTCAAGTGATAGTGAGAAGTGTTAGAAACAAATGGTTGTCTATAAAATAAGATCATAATACCCATGCTAAGGGTTAGACTTAATTAACAAGATACTCTCATGTCTTGTAGAATGTTGCTCATCCAAAATCCTGGCAGCTCATCACAGTAAGGTTGACTGTGACTCTGTTTTCATGAGACAGCCATGCTGTCAGTTTGCTTCCTAGGTGAAGGATCCAATGTGTTTCTTTGCCCTGCAAGATATATCAGCCCCATCTTTTGTTCTTATTCATAAATAGGATGCCCTCTGCTGTTTTCTTCATCCTGTGAATTTCCTCTCTTGTAGACTTCAGTCACTACTTTTGCCTGTGGCTCAGTATGAAAATAGGCCTCATACAATACACAAACGACTAGACACAAAGAGAAGAATCTGCTGCCTCCTGCCCCAAAGGAGCATTTGCAGAGTATGTCACCTTCTGGTGACCCACTTAATCACCAAGACCTTAAGAACATAATTTTTAGTATAGTTACATAACTCCTTAAATATTATCTGTACATACATTTTGCAATGATTATGAGGACTGTGGGCTACTAGCTCTTGGTAGATACCTCACATGCCACCCTTTGGTGAATTATTATGCTTATATTTGACTCAGGGCATCCCTGTAGAATCCTGTGCCCTCTGCCAGCTGGCACCAAGAAGTCCCTGAGTCACAGTAATTACATCAGTTATAAGGTTAATACAATAATTACTTCAATGCTTCACAGGAAAGTTAAGGAAGACCATCTTTCTTTTCAAATAATCAATTGCAAGAATCTGTTAAAAGCAGAAGTTGACTTTTTTTTCTTTGTTTTAAGGAAGTATAACTGTTCCTACTTTGTGTTCCACCTTAAGTTTCTCTGCATAGACATCCTAGATTAGACTCTGTTTTCTTAGCTTATTTCTCTTCCCACATGACTGCAATGTCTGCATCTTTCTGACACTTACACAAATGCAGACGTGATTTTTAAATCAGGCACTTAGAAATGTTGGAATACCATGCTTTTAATCCAAAATAATATCCTCATAATTAGAGGCTTTTGAGGTTTTTTTAGGGGCTGCCTAGGGAAAAGGTTAGTGACTGTCTCTCTAGCTGTAATGGAATGCTGGAGAATTCAAATCTCTGAATTCTATAAAAAAGCACTCATCTTTTTTGAGAGTCTTATTCATATGACTAGTCTTAATTGAGAACTAATCCTGGCATCGCAGATAATTTGAGATTTTTTTCATCTGCAAGGGGATGGTCCATCTCTCCCCGCTCCCCCCCCGGGCTTGTCTTCACTACTGGGTAGATCAACACTGCTGCAGTCAATGCAAAAGGTGCTGATTTTGCGGGTCTAGTGAAGACCCGCTAAATCGATGGCAGAGCACTCTGGTCCATTCTGGTACTCCAGCTACCTGAGAAGAGTAAGGTAAATCGAACGGGGAGCATCTCCCATTGATGCAGCACAGAAAAGACACTAGGGTAAGTCAGCCTATGCTACATCAACTCCAGCTATGTTATTCCTGTAGCTGGAGTAGTGTAACTTAGGTCAACTTATCCCGGTAGTGAAGACAAGCGGTAGACTTCAGACTTGGAGTCTTACTTCTCCTTTTCTGGGGGCTGGTCCAAAGAAGAGAGCTTGCTACAACTTCAGGTAGTGTCAGTACAAGAGAGGCCCCCTTTTCCTTCTTCATGGTTAGACTTTTGGTTGGTTGGTTTGGTTGAGTATCCCCTTGCTCTGCCTCAGGAACCATCCTTGTCCAATTAGAGATTCCAGCATATTTGTTTATAGCTCATTATGGACCAATAATTTGGACTCTTGAATTGAGGTCATAGTAGAAAATTCCAATTTGAGACCGACATTTTCTTGCAAAATCCATTCATGACTAATGGTAAGCAGGACATGTGGGAAGGAGCTGTCAATAGACTTCTGCCTAACAAAATAGGGCCCATTCTCATTGTGATAAATATAATTAATGGTTCATCATCATCATCATCAATCACACTTGTGTATCTTCCTTGTGACAGTTGGTAAGCATGACAAAGGAAAAGGGATTCAGGGGCAAGGAAGTAGGGGACAAGCCCAGGGTAAGTGAATGACCTACTCCAGTGCCTTATCACCTAAAATCAAAGCTGCTTTAGCTTAGCATTTGATCAAATACAGTTATGCTGGCCCAAACTCAAAACTGGCCCACGTTCCCTACATCACACATAACATGGGATCCCGAGGATATTTGTTCTGTAGTAATAATTTGCACTTGTAGATCCTACTCCAAGTCTCATTGATGTCAAGGAGAGCCTTGATATTGACTTCAATGGGAGCTGGATCATGCTTGCATGCAGTAGTGCCTTCCATCTCAAACACTTTACAAACACTGAGGTAAGTATTTTATTCTTGTTTTACAGATGGGTAAACGGAGGCAGGGAGAGTTACTAAAGGGTGTGGAACAGAGCTGGTAGCAGAGCACTTATTGCTTTACCTCCACTCCTAATCTTTAACCTCAAGACCCTCCTTTCATTCATTTCTCTCTCTCTCTTTCTAGATGTGGATGAGTGTTCGTCACCTAACCAGCTATGTGGAGATGGTCATGTTTGTGTAAATTCCCCTGGCAGTTACCGTTGTAATTGCAGACTTGGCTATTATTTTGAGGCTATCAGTCGAACTTGCATCGGTAAGCTCCACCTACTGACTCAAACTACACAAGCTCTTCTTAAACACTGTACTGTGGCATTTTTTTATTTATTATTTTATTAAAAGGATAATTTTATTAGTTGGTCTCAAACTCTTTCATGTGAAAATGCATTGGATTATTTCATGATTTGTATAAGTTAAAAAAATGTATTAAAGAGCTATGGACATTGTGAAGAACAGTACATTTGCATTGTTAAAATGTACTAACGTTAAGAAGTAAGATCATTAGAGGGCATGCATAATTGGTTTTATGATATTTATGATGTGCACCTGAAGTAAAAATGTTATTTTAAAAGATCACAGAACAGCCTTCTTTTGCTTATCACACTTAGATACACACCAGGATATGATAAATAAAACCAGCTCTGTTTTCCGACTAACATTCTGAGAATTCATTCACTCACCAGTGTAAAACTTAGATACGGAGAATGAAAATCAAACTCTTGTGATCAAATGCTGTTAGACTGCTGCTCTAAAGCTAGTCTGTACATCAGTTTCTATTCATATTTATCATTGTAGATATTAATGAATGTAGAAGCTACCCAAGTCGTCTCTGTGCTCACAAATGTGAGAATACTCCTGGATCCTATTATTGCACTTGTACTATGGGCTTCAAACTTTCCACTGATGGCAGGTTATGCGAAGGTAAGACTGAGTAGACTGAGTAGATAGATAGAGAAGCAGTATAGAAAAGATAGTATATGTAGACTGAGTAGATAGAGAAGCAGAAATGATGAAGAAAGATATTCAGTTTGTGTATATTCTTGTTTGGCTGATTCCTTTGTTTTGTCATAGACTAAATTAAACTGGCATAAGAAATGGGTCCACTGTAGTCCTTTTCAAGGTGGAATACAAGTGTTGTGATTAAACAATACCGTTGTAACTCACACTTCCACTGTGTGGCTCTCGTGACTGGATCACATAGAGGTTTGAGCCTACTTATGCCTTTCAACTAATAGGCCTTGGCTTTTTAGCTCAGGCAGAAGAGGTTCATGCTTTTAGATCCACAAGCTGTGGATTTGATTCTTGCTGCTGATCACACACCCAGTGTTGGCACATTACATGATGGGCAGCAACTTTTTAGGAGGTAGTAGTACAGTGCAGGTTGCCTCCCATGTCACCGCCACACCACAGGTAGTACAGAGAGGATTGGAGGCCCCTTCTCCCCCTTATTACCACCTTGCTCAATGATACAAATTCATATTTTTGTGATTGTTATTTAATAAAGACATTTTGATTAGTCAATATGAATTGACTAAATTGAAATTTAGGCCCCAATACTGCAGGGCTGGGAGCCACAAAGACAGACACCTACAGTGCTAAAAATAGATAATATTTTGTGTTTCAGACATAAATGAATGTGAGAGCAACCCATGTAGCCAAGAATGTGCCAATGTGTATGGTTCCTATCAATGTTATTGTCGTCGGGGCTATCAGCTTAGTGATACGGATGGAATCATGTGTGAAGGTAAGAAATACTTAATCAAAGGATGGAAAAAAGGCATCTTTGGTAGATGAGCTTTCCTTTCTTGTTCTTTCCATGACAACAGAGACATTATAACAAAAAGAAATAGCTCCACATATCTTAAGTTTATGCCAGTACAAAACAATATTTCATCATTTGCTTCTCATAGCTTTTCATAGGCAATTAAATGCTACCTGAGTTATCATATAAGCCCAACCAGCCTCTGGAGATATCTTGGCTTTCATGATGTGAAGGCCAGAGAGAGTTTTTGTTTTCTGCTGAAATTTAGTTTGAGGCTTTTTGTACACATTGAAGTAGGTTTCAGCTGTGGAACTATGTTGTTTGCACATTTTCATCACCAGAGAATCCTGGAGAACATTTAAGAAATGTCTAAATTCTAGTTAGTATTTTATTCACAGCCCTTTTTGTGGCAAGTTTATAAACACACACAAGTCTTGCCCCAATACTTATCATGGGAGGAAATATTGCCTACTGGGTAGATCACTGGGCAGGGACTCTCTTCACTGGGTTCTGTTTCAGTTCTGCTGCTGGCTTGCTGGGTGACCTCAGGCAAATCACTTCAGGTCCCTGTGCCTCAGTTTCCCCATCTGTACATTGCGGGTAATGCTATTTATCTCCTTTGTAAGGTACTTGAGATCTGTGGATGAAAAGCACTATGTATTATCTATTTACATAGCAAAATTATGTTTTTGACTTCTTTTTCTCTATATTGCCTTTGATTTTCCTCAGACTTCCCTTGTTACCTTTATGCAGTGGTTTTTTTTTTTTGTCCCAGCCCACTAATCTGTGTCACAAGCTAGTGGCTTCTTGAACTCAACACTGTCGTAAAGCAGTACAGCTGCTGCAACCTAGGTCAAGTTCACAAGAGTTTAAAAAAATTGATGGCGATTTCTTTTTCAGACATTGATGAATGTGCTTTACCTACTGGAGGGCACATCTGTTCTTATCGATGTAAGAATGTTCCTGGGAGCTTTCAGTGCACCTGTCCCTCTCCTGGATACAGATTGGCACCCAATGCACGAAACTGCCAAGGTATGTTCAGTAACTGCAGGAATATCTAACCAGATTGTTAGCTTGTGGAAAAATCGAATTATATTTTTAATTGGTCGGAAACATGAATGTGTCTGTCGTATAGCCTTACAGGCACGTTAGTAGATATCCTACGTCCACTAGAATTTAACAGGGGCCAAACGAATAGTTCTATAATAATTAATTACTCTAAGACCCCCCAAAATGTAACAGAATACCCTTCCTCAGAATTTTTAAACCAGTCCGTCAAATTCAATAGAGAACTACATTCTAGCTAATAGTACAGAATGAAATGGGTTGGATTAAGTATTTAATAAAAATAAAATAACGCTCTATAAAATGTATAGGATTTTTTATATTTAGGGACTATGTGAGAAAAATAGCTAAATCTTTACAACAATTATTATTTAGTTTTATAGGTAGGCACCAGAGCAAAGGTAAAGCACAGCTTTTCATGTTGGTAAACCCAGAATCCTTTCACCTATTTTCCCTTATCTGTTCATTCTAGCCAGGGAGCAAAAGTGTGTGGCTTCTTCAGAGACTGGTGCTTGCACTTATTCTAGTGCCAAAGACTAATACATTTGGCTGCCATACTGTCCCCATGAACAAAACAAAGCATTTAGTTCACTTGACATACTCCCCTCTTCATGATTTCATCTGCAAGGCTTTACCCTAGCCATATTTAAATTCCTCTAAATTAAAAGACCAACTTTTGCCATGCTGCCTACAGTGAATCAAGCTGACTTGTATATTCTTCCCTTTCCTCTAATCTCTCCTTGTCTGGCCTTGAACCATGAGCTAATTGGGGAAGGGACTTGCCTTCCTTGTATACAATTTTTTGGCATGTTACAGATGCTGTGATGAATCATCAATATTAAGTAATAATGATGAATGTGTGGATCAGGACACTTACCGCACACACACATAGGGCTGGAGTCAAAGGAAGGGTAAATGTCAGACAATTTTGTTTGAATTTTTAATCTAAAAAAGCAAATCCGCTTTTCTACCTATCCAGAGGTTTGTACTTCCATCATCATAGTGTCTGAACACCACTGCATGGCAACAGGCCTGCCAACCCACTCCCCTCCCATCCAGGCTACAGAATATTTTTTTGCAGGCCTGCAGCCTCCCTGTTGCCCCCTGATTGCCTAGCTGTTTTTATTTTTGGGAGAAAGAGTTTTCTTTCAGCCTCTCTTATCTGGCCCCTGAGGCCAGCATCAGACTGGTGGGTTATTCCTCCTGCAGCAACTTCTAGTCCCAGTGCTGTGGTTCCTATCCCTGCCCCTGCTGACACAACTCCTGCACTCCCTAGAAGATTGTCTGCATGTGGGAGGGGCCACTGGGGCTCCAATTGTGTTGACCACAATTTGTCATTTATTAACGCTGTCATTTGCTTATAAAAAATACACAAAACCCAACAGTCCTGCTATGTTTTACAATCTGATAACCACATGTTCCAACATCTCTTCAGTAAATCCACCCATCTTTTATCCACCGCCCTACAAAGTCCGTTTGTGGAGGTGTTTTTTTCCAGCTGGTAGTAAAATCATGTTGCTCCCTTGTATTGCATGCTAACTAACATGTGAGCTTCAACTTCTGGGGCCTACAAGCAGAGGAAGGGTGTGTGTTTTTATCCCTTTTATTTTTTTCACTTGACAGATATCAATGAGTGTGTTGCAGAAACACATAACTGCTTATTCAACGAGACCTGCTTTAACATCCAAGGCAGTTTTCGCTGTCTCTCCCTGGAATGCCCTGAAAATTATCGCAAATCAGGAGATACGTAAGTACATTCCATTTTCTGGTAGGCTGGCTTGATGAGGAACTCCCCAAGCCTAAATCCACCATCAATTAAGCATATCCGGGATCCTCTCAAATTTGTAATTCTCTAATCTGCCAATCCCATGAGTGGCACACAAAATATTATGGTCTTTCTCCCATATCTGAGACAGGCTCAAGGTTCTTGGATTAAGTCTTTAAGTCACAAATAACACCAAATGGAGAGAGAGACACATACTCATTGACACCAAGTTGGATACACAAGGTGATGTTATCAGCCTAGGCTTCTGATGGACAGCCTGGTGGTGGAGGTCACAGTTAGCCTCAAGATTCCAGCACTCCCATAAGTGGACTCCGGAGCTCTGTTCTTCCCTTAGATTGGCCAGGTCAAACCCTTTACCTACTTTTATATTTCAGTGAAAGGTTTGATTTTTCTTGCAGCTCCCCCTCTAAATGTTTGTTTATACTATGGAAATTTTGCAAAAATTTCCCTCACTGCTAATACCATTTCATCTCCACCATACTGTTAGCAAGATTGGGAGCCCAGGTGTAGAAGACCTGTTGGCTGCTACCAGTATTTGTTTCATTTTGTGCTGCTCTGAGAAGATCTAATCAGCATGGTGTATAAAATGTCACAGGCAGCTAGCAACCCATCTACACTAGCTGTGATGGTGCTAATGATAAGAAGAAATCTTTGCAAAATTTCTCTAGTGTAGACAAAGCTTATGGGTGTTCCAGGGCCAGATTCATTTTGGCTTCCTCCTCCTCCTCTATCCCATCTTCTTTATGGCAGCTCAGCATTCAAGAGGTTCCTTCTGAAGGCCATGTGGTTGTTCCACAACCTTCCCAAGTGCACCTGCCCAGGTAAGTTTCCATTCTATCAGCTAGAGAGAGAGGTTGACATGCCACATTGGTCTTAAGTCTGTTATTCCCTTCCCAATCAATGAAAGACATGATTCCATCACATACTGTGTCTCAGCTAAGAATTAACGTTCTATGTTCCATCTGTGGAATGGGGCTAACACTTATCTACCCATAGGAGTGTTGTGTGGATTAGTTTTAGTGTTTGCATCAAAGTTTAAAGATAGAAAGTGACATGGCAGGTATTAATTTTATTACGACCAGGATGCCATGGAGGGAATTTCATATTAAGACATTTGTTTATAAAATATACACAAGAGAAAGTTTACTAGTATTTTGTAAAATGTCAATAATTACATTAAACAACACTTGCCAAATAAAAGAAGAAAGAATGCTTTGTGATACAGATGCCTTATTTCTTGTTTTGTTTTGTTTTAATTACATCCTAATTTATAAAATTCACTCATTTGTAATAGGTTACTAATGTTATTTAGAAAAATTCTATGGTTATGAAAATTGTTGAGCTGTCAAGATTAATTTAAAAATAAACAGGACACAAACGCACATTGCATTCTTCTTTTAGTCTTTCTCCATGTCTTTCCTTTCCCAAAAACACACTCTTAGTTTGTTGACATTTGGCTAACTCCTTTGCTTTCTTCTCTCTTTTTGCCTATGCATGCAGTAAAGCACACAACAATTTGTGACTTAAAGAACCAGTCCCTGTCAAATAGTCTCCATGTCTGCTTACCTGTGGCAACTAGCAAACCTCTTAGTATCCAAGTTGTAGGGAAAAACACCCCTCTTTCAGATCAGAATAGCCACTCTATGGCTGATCCCTTTCTGAGGCAGCGAGTCTGTCATTTTGCCCACCTCAAAGATTCCAGTGTATCCTGACATGGAATTGGGATATCATTTGGCCAGAAACTAGCATAAAGAGCTAATCGTTTTCAGACCTGAGTTCTGGAACGGGACTATGTAATGGTGGTAGTGTTCACTGTTGTTTGTTACTAAACCTAAATTATATAATGTTGTTCACTGTTTCACAAGCACAGATTAAGACCTGTTTCCTGCCCTGAGGCCTTTATATCTACCAAGAGAAACACAAGACACCACACAACAGCCTGTAGAGTGGAATGGCAGGAAGTTTATTTGAAATCTCTAAATCCCATTTGGAGTGATGCTTTCAGGTCTGCAAATGTAACAGGCCCTTGAATGGGTTGTACAAGGAAAGAGACTTCCCTTGCACACGGCCTGGCACACCCATCTATTGGCAATTGTGAGAAACCTGTGAATGTGAGAAGCATGTTCTCTCTCACTGGCGTAGCTAGGCGGGTGCGGGGGGGTGCGGACCGCACCGGGTGACACCCTCTCAGAGGGGTGACACCCGGCTCGGGCTGTCGGCGCCGGGCGCCCCCAGGCCCACCCCACACTGCCTCTGGCCCCGGGCCGGCCGCGGGGGGCTGCAGGGTCCTGGCTGGAGCCGTGCGGGGAGCCCCGGGGGGGGGGCCCGCCCCGGCTGCTGCCTCCGCACGTGCGGGGAGCCCCGGGGGGGAGGGGGGGGAGGGGAGGGGCGCCCCGGCTGCTGCCTCCGCACTGGGTGACACCAACCCTAGCGACGCCACTGTTCTCTCTCCAGCCCATGTTTCACTCTTACTGACTCCTCTTTCGGAACAGCCCAGTATCTTGATATTGCTTTTGCTTGTATACTTCATACTGAGAGTGAACTTACTGTGAACCTCCCTAACCAAACTTTTTGTTTCTGAATTGCATAATAGTTAGAGTCTCTGTGTGACAATTAATTCAAACATTGGTAATCGCAAAGCAAGGGAAAGAAATGGTTATGACAGTTATAGCTTAATCAAGCTAAGACTAGATATATATATATGTATTATTTATTATTATTATTTTATTAAAAGTTACCCATAATTTCCCATGATCAGGCCCTTTTTTCAGTTGTTTTAACTTTGTCAAACTTTAACTCTTTGGGCTGAAATTTTCCATGCCAGGCATCTTTCAGTGTGAGGCAATTTCGGTCAAAATGATTCAGCTGTTTCCAAGAATAAGGAGAGGGGGAGGAAATCATTGTTTTGACCATGTTTAACAAACAAAAGTCTGACCCTTTCTTTGAACAGCTCTAGCACTGTCATGCTTTGGACCTGGGACTTGAAATGTATCAGGGATGTGCCTTTTACTATCCCCACAAAAACAGGGCCACATTTCAGCACTGGTTTTATCACTAGGTCCTTCATTCAGCATATTGATATGGATTTTATTTGTGGAATAAATTACAGAGCCATAGATCCATTGCTGAGTACAAAGCCTTACATAAAAAGGATCTAGGTACTCTCTCCTCTGGGCATGAGGACTTTATGTACTTA
This sequence comes from Sternotherus odoratus, assembly GCA_032164245.1. Classification (NCBI taxonomy): domain Eukaryota; kingdom Metazoa; phylum Chordata; order Testudines; family Kinosternidae; genus Sternotherus; species Sternotherus odoratus. Next base: position 108,927,298 of record JAVMKO010000001.1, read on the forward strand.
ACTCTTTTAATCATAATTGTATAAGTAGCCTTTGTATCAATGAAAGCCAGCCTCAGAAACTAAGAACAATATAACAATTTCTCTTCTATTTCGTTGATATAGAATACTTTATTGTCCCTCCCCTTCTGCAACCCTTCCTTTAAATAGGTTCCTTAGTGTTTTCACCCACAGCGACACTTAGTGGTAGCAGAATTCAATAACGCTATGGCCAGCGAATCCATGGTGCAATACCACAGAGTTGGATCTACACTCCTGGTCTTGGTCTGCTCGTTTGCTAGCACTAGGTTGTTAAATTCCCTACTGTATGATTTTCTTCTACCCGCAGAAGGGAAGAATTTAACGTTGGGCCTAGAAAGTACATTGGGATTTAGATACTCATTGTTTACTGTTATTGTGGGGCATGACTCCAGACTGAACTTTGGCCCTTTGAATGCAATAATATTTGTTAACTATGTTACGGCTATTTGAACAATCAGTGTACATTCACTAAGCCCACAGTGAAGTGTGGAGGGTGGATCACCAAACTATAAGATAAAAGATCATGACTTTAAAATAATTTTAACTTCCTAGCTACAGACATAGGTTTCCACAAATAACATTTCAGAAACAGCAGAATGTCCTTTTCAATAAGCATTTTTTTACATGAACTTTTATTTTAAAATTCATTTGACTTTAGAAGAAGAGTAGATCATCTGTATCTTTCTGTGAGTGCATGCATGAGTAAATGCTCCGCAAAAGCCATCTGTATGAAGGGAATTTTTCCATTATTTCATATTCAGCATTTTACCTTTCTAACAACATTTACAAAAAATCACCAGATTAAATGCAATTAATTTTTCTTAAGTAAAATTAATTGTGTACTATGGGAAAAAATGCAAAAACCAATAGATCGCTTATATATCATAGAGCAGTCAGGCACAATTAGGCCTCAATTTATGCCTGTTCTTTACATACATGAATAAAATAAACCTGTGCAGGTTCTACCACTAGCCTGTTGGGTGATCTTGGCCAAGTCACTTTCCCCTCTCTGCCTTAGTTTCCCCATAAACTGGGGAATCCTGCAAAATGGAGATAATGATACTGACCACTTCTTAAGCTCCAAGGATGAAAAGCTGTACATAAGAGCTAGGTATTGTTGTTATTAAATCTTTGAGGATTCAGGTCTTAGACTTAATTAACACACTTTGTTCAACAGGTTAGTGACCTGTTGTGAACATGATTATACTGTGTGTTCTGGCAGGAACCGAGAGTGCTCTTGAGTTTGCTTTTTAAAAATGATTAGTCTGCCAACAGTATTCAATCTGCACACACTCAAAGGGCCTGAAAAAAGCATGGTGTGGCTTGATCAGAGACTTATGATTTACATAATCTGGACACAATATGATCCTGTAAGGGGCCTCTTTGTTGCATCATGGTGGAAGAAATGGATTACGTGCTCACATCTCTTACCAAGCGGGACGTGGCAGGAAGCAAGTAATGTTTTTGTGCCTAAGCAAATCTTCAATGGAGAGCAGCCCTCGCAAACAACATATTTTACAAATAAATAATGTAGTTCTTATCAGCTTTGGAAGCATACGCAGGGACACGACTTGCATGTTTTAATGGCAACGCACTGGGTTAACTTACTTAAAAACAAAAAACCCCAAAACCTGGATTTCATTTTCTCATTGAGTTTAGCAAATGTCACATATAATTTTACATGATGAATGGCTGTGTATAAGATGAGCCTGAACTTTACTGCTGTAGCTGAACAACCGCAAACTCTGCGGAAGTTAAATATCCAGAACAGAGTATCATGTCTTTCCCCTAACTCTGTCGCGGTCTGGAACAAAATCCTGGATCCTAAGATCTTGGACATGGGGAAGGTCAGATCCAGAACTGAACTTGGTGGTTTGGGTCTATTTTTAGTCTGAATTTCAAATCAGTTTTCATTTTAGGTGCATCTCTAATGCTATAAATACAGTTCCAAACCCACCAGATGACATATGCAGATTCTGATTAACACGGTAGCATATGATAATGTTCCCCATTAGCTATGAATGTTAATGTGCATGCCCTTCTGTCATTTTTACAGGAGAAGCTTCACTTATTTCAGTAGCTGAAAGGAAAGAGAGTGCTGCCTTTCTGGGGAGCATGACTTGCAGTGGCTGTGGTAGGACTAGGGCCACCAATCCATTGCCAACCTGACTGGCCAGCATTTTGTTATGGGCAGGATTGGCCCTGATTGGCAGATTCACAGTCAGATGGATTTGTGGATGTGGTGTGGTATGGAGGCTGGAAGTTGGGGGAAGAAAAAAAGTAGTCAGCAAGGGGCTAGGAGACTACTTCCAACGTACTGAGATTTTTTCCTAATCATATTTCGTTTTGAGTCAGGTCTGTAAGCGTGAGGTTTATTGGTCCAGGGAATGGGCTGGAAAAACGAGTCTTATTGGGTCTGGTTTTCAGTGCCTGTTTAGAAGTGTTGTACATTGAGTTGAGCTGGTTCTCTTGGTTACACAGGGTAGCACTGATCACCCTGCCAGGATCTGGAAGAAGTTCCTCTTCAAAGTAAATTGGCCACATTGTCATGGTTAGGGTCAGGAGTCTTCCTCTGCACTGCCGTGGTTTAACAGATGTAATCTTGGGTGCTCCAATTTTTGAGACTTTTGGATTTTCCTGCAATATGGGGAAACCTTAAAGGAGTCTGATTTTCAGAGAGTGGATTCTCTGTGCTTTCATAAAAAATAGGGATCTATAAGGTATTTCAAGAACTTGGGCACCCCGAATTCACTAGTCACGTGAGAAAACATAGGCCTTTGTTTGCTAGGCGTGAGACCATGAAATAAAATCTGCTGTTTTTGAAAGAAGCAAATCTCTGTTAAAGAGGCTCCTAGACAATTGGAAGCTAAGTTTCGATAACATTTAACCCATGGTAAGGTGTCTCAGACTCCTTTCTAGTTTAGCATATCAGTGGGTGTGAGGAAAGGCAACTCTTCTAGAAGTGGTGCAGCTCATTCCTAAAAACACAAACTACAAACAAGTGTGTACTTATTTAATGAATGTCTTTTTGCATTATGATTGAGCCAGTCATACTGGAGAATGGATACAGTCCGCAGGTCTGCATATCATTTCTCATCCCCACTGCCCCTCCTTTGCTACCACGCTTGCTAAATGTACGTTAATCCTTCTCTTGTCTTGTGTTCTCACTTTTATTGCAGTCGCTGTGAGCGCTTGCCTTGTAATGAAAATAAGGAGTGCCAGAGCCTGCCTTTGAGAATAACCTCCTATCACCTCTCTTTTCCTACCAACATTCAAGTACCTACCGACATTTTCCGCATGGTCCCTTCCAATGCTGTCCCCGGGGATAAAATTCTGCTGTCCATCATCAGCGGGAACGAGGAGGGTTTTTTCACCACAAAAAAAGTGAACAACTACAGTGGTATTGTGGTCATGAAGCAGCAAATCACAGAGCCCAGGGACCTTCTTCTGACCATTCAAATGCAACTTTTCCGCCATGGAACTGTCAGTACATTTATTGCCAAACTTTTTGTCTTTGTTTCTGCACAGCTTTGATCCCTAACATGCAGGCATCGGTGGCTGCTTTCACCCCTCTGTCAGTGGCTTTTAATTTTTTTCTTCAATTTTAATAAAGTTTTAATGTCAATTCATCTATTGCATGCTGCACGTGCAATTTATTTATCGTTGTTACAGTTCTCCACTTTTCTCCATCACTTAACATCTCAATGTGGGCAGTGTTTCTTATAAATGGCACACATCATTATATAAGGGGCAAAATAGAGGTTCCTGGAGGAACTTAAGCACAACTTCCACCCACAAAGGATTGAGGACATATATCGCTTTTGTATAGGAGTGCAACTAGAACTTTTCTGAAGATGCATAGACTGATACATCTGGTTTCAGATCTCACTGGTGATTTGGGGGGAATCTCTGTTAAGGTTACCCAAATTGGAACAGCTGCAAGGCAGCTGATTTTCAGAGAGGAGGGAGCTAACATGTTTTGAAACTCAAAACCCTTTAAGGTGTATCACGTTATGCACTCAAAAACAGAGTCACTCTTGAAAATTTAGCATTTCATTCCCAGCTGGTATAAATCAGCATATCTCTGTTGAAACCAATGAGTCTGATTTACACCAGTTGAGACTCTGACCCTTACTTTTTAAGTATAATACAAAAGTGAGCCCTCCTAAATGAAAGTTTTTAGGGCTGTTTTATCCTTTCATACATGGAACGTCCATTCAAGTCAAAACTAATGGTGGGAAAATAGCAACAATCTCATAAGTGCATTTTGTTAATAGCAAATAGTGAGCACCTTCCTACTCGCGTGGTAATAATCTGAAATGTCTCTAGAGAAAAAAAATTGAGATGTTTTGTTGGGTTCCATGGTAATTTTCTTTCTCTGGCTTCCAGATCAAAGCTGATAAAATTACAAGTGTAAAGAGTCTCTATCTTTCTTGCTAGCAACCTGAAAAGCAAACCTGGATTCTGAAGGTCAAATCTGGTTCCTTTCTAGTTCTGTATGATCACCACTAATGAAGAGGATGCAACTGGAACTTATTTAGCAATTCTGCTGGTGCATGAACCAGTAGAGACCCTAGTTCATTCTCCAGTCATTGTACTGACTCTGCAGAGCTAACAAGAATAAAAAATTAAACGTACAGACCTGGGGGAACTGTCCACATATTTTAGCATGAATGGTTAGTCGTTTCCTCGCATTATCTAGATTGCTTCTGCCAGGAATAATCTATGTGAGCATCAAATAATCCATTGTCACATAAATACAGACACCACAGATCAGCAGTAGGGAGAGAACTTGGGACCTCCAGTACCAGTGTTGCAAGCCATGACCGACTGAGCTAAAGAAGTAACTATTACATGTAAGTTATAGACTTATATCCCCAATGTGAGTCAACGACTAGATGAGGACATGATCACAACATTTAGCCAGTGTATTGCATGCTTACTTAACTAAAGCTTATTCCTAGCGGATCACAGAAGATCAAGTTCCATTGGGCATGCCAATTTGTAATGAGCCTGTCACCACATACTTATAAAGGTGCCAGGGGCTACCAGCAGGATAGAATCAAAATGTTACATTCTGAAAGCACTAGCCTGTATCATTTAAGCTAAAGGATTTTCTAATCCTACTGATAATATATGGCATCTACATGTATGTGGTTATAAATCCATTACCTAGGCTGTTCCCCATAAGGCCATAGTCAATTTAACTAGAGACACAAAAATAAGATTAGTTCTGCAGCATTAATATATGCTCATTTGGGGCGGGGAGGGTGGAAATCCGAACACTGCAAGAATCTGGCCCAAAGTACTGTAAAATGCTATCATTTTAGTGTGTGTGTGTATTGAGCAAGTAATTTAAGAACACAGAGCCTGCATCTCATGGTATTAGACAAAAGCTTTCATAGTTAATTTTATTTGGAACTTTTAAGTATATATAATTATATAGCACTGTTGATGTGCGAGGCCCTTTCCAGATAAGAAAATTAAACAATGTAGAGAAAAATTACAACCAAGAAAAAAGGAAAATACAGTAAAACCTCCATTTAACGGACTAATTCGGGCGAGGGGGTGTCCGTTAAATCAAAAAGTCCATTATTTAATAATAATTAAAAAAAGAGCTGTCGGAGCAGCAGCCCACCCATCACAGGGTCGGGGCGGCAGCTCCGCAGCCCGCCCACTGCTGTGACCCGGGCGGCAGCTGGGAGCCGGCAGCCAGCCCGCCCACTGCTGTGACCTGGGCGGGAGCCGGCAGCCAGCCCGCCAGAAATGGATCAGGAATGCATCAGACTTGCTCAGAAATTTTGTCCGTTGCATCCGAAGTCCGTTAAATCGAGGTCCGTTAAATCAAGGGTTTACTGTATTCAAGGGAGCATTATTTACAAAATAATCAGAGCAACTGGATTTTTCTTTATTTGTCCTTTATTTGTGAACAAGCAATAAAGGAAGTAATACAGGACTGGAGCTGAGATCTGTGATAAAGGCAAGACAAAAAGGAAGGAAAGGATTTGGAGGAGCAAAGATCTTGGCACACAGGATGGGATCTGGTCTAAACTTAGTGGCCATTGTGGAAAGAGGCACAAGGAGGAGAGGAACACACAAAGCTTTTAGCAAAGTCTAAGATTGAGTGCATGAGGATTATGAGAAGGAAATAAACGGAAGGTAGTTAGAGGAGTGTGCAGCTTTGAAGGTGAAGATAAGGAGTCTGAATTAGATCCCGAAAAAGAGGTTCCCCAAAGGAACCTGAGTACAGAGATGGTGTGGTTGGATCAACAGAAGAGGATGATGATGTTGGCAGCTGTAGTTGGGATATACTATGTCAGTTAGCAGAGCCCAGTGAGCAGATCAGAGAAGGGAATGTTAGGGCAGCTAAGGTGTGAGAGAACCAACGTATGAACCTGAGTTTTAGCAAGGGGGACAGAGAAAAAGGAGAAGTGGCCACTTACAGCCATAGAACGAAAGGGTTAGGAGGGACCGCAAACGTCATCTAGTCTAATCCTCTGCCAAGATACAGGATTTGTTGTGTCTAAACCAGCCAGCCACCTTTTGAAAAGATGCAGAACAGGAGATTCCAGGACCTCCCTAGGCAGTCTGTTCCATTGTCCTAGTGTTCTTACAGTTATGAAGTTTTTCCTGAGATTTAATCTAAAGCTACTATGCTGTAGTTTGAACCCATTGCTTCTTGTACTACCCTCTGTGGCAAGAGAGAACAACTTTTCTCCATCTTTTTTATGGGAGCCTTTGAAGTATTTGGAGATCGCTACCATGTCCCCCCTTAATCTCCTCTTTTTCAAACTAAATTTACACAGTGCCTTTAGCCTTTGCTCAGAAGGCTTGCATTCCATCTCTTTGATCAGCTTTGTTGCTTGCTCTGGATCCTTTCCAGTTTCTCTACATCCTTTTTATACATTCATGACCAAAACTGGACACAGTAGTCCAACTGAGGCCTAACCAGCACTGAGCAGAGCGGTACTATCCCCTCCTATGGCTTGCATGCTATGCCTCTGTTAATGCATCCAAAAATTGCATTTGCTTTTTTGCAACAAGTGCAGAGATAAATTGACATTGATAGATTCTTAGGCCACAAGGAACAACTGTGGCCATCTAATATTACTTTCTGCATAACACAGTCCATAAAAAGCTTCCCAAACTAATTTGTGTTTGAACCAGAGTGTATCTTTTGGGAGAAATAGTCAATTTTGATTTAAAAATTGCCAGGGATTGAGAATCCAACACAACCTTTAGTACATTGTTCCATTGGTTAATTACCTTCATTGTAAAAAATTTCCTCCTTATGTTATTGGAAGTAAAGCCAGACTGACTTAGTCACCATGATTCCAACCATGCAGGTCTCTGAGGGGCAAAGACCATCTATATATATTATATGATAGAAACCTCTAAAAATTACCTATATAGCCTTTTCACACATGGTCATGATTTAAGATCTGATATTTTCTTTTCCAAGCCTAGATACAACTGTTGTGCCTTCTTGGAAATCTGGGAATTATTCCTCTCCTGTTCTATCCATGTGTGATAACTAGCCCTGATGAGCACTATCTTATTTTAAACTTGGCATTGGTTTAATCCTGTATGATCAGTGTAATTTTGAGAGGGGAAAAAAGTAGTAAGCATTTTTCTGGTAATTAACTATTTTTCTTATCTGATCACATGGATATCTTGTGTGTGTGAGAGAGAGTGTATTGGATCCATGTGCACTAATTTTGAATACAATATATTTTTCTTATTCTTAAATTTCCCTATATATGATGCTAAAAAGAGAGGGGGAAAGTTACTAGTGTATGGGTTTCCCCCCCCCCCCTACTCCTTGTTCTGTTTATGATGTTTGCTAAAATGGGCTGATTTAGTCTGGGGACCAAAATGTATAATTTAGCAGCCCCTTATTCTTGAATCAACAGTCTTGAATAACTGGACATCCTTCTTCTCAATGTAGAAGCTAAACAGATCATGACAAGTTCAAGAATAAAGATATAGGATTTCTCATATTTTGTCAGACCACTGTTTCATCAAGTCCAGAACTAACATTCAAAAGTGGGCAGATGTTTCAAGCAGAAGGAACCTCCACCCTACCCTATCACATATCTAGGAAAATCTTCAGTGTTGAATAGGGGTAGGAGGTGGGAAATTGGAATTCCTTCTTAATCCATGATAATCCTAAAGCATGCATCTTAATTAAGAATAATGGACTGGATCTTCAACTGGTATAAATCAATGTAGTTCCATTGACTTCAGTTGGGCTGTATCAATTTATATGCACAGAGCATATAGTTTCCTTAATGCATATTATTTTATTTTATGAGTGTTTTGCTTTGCACACAGTCATTATGTGCAGCCTTGTTTGCTTTAATGAGTAAGCATGAGAAGAATTAGAAAAGAACAGGGATATTTTGGTTTTGATGGTATCAGACAAAGTGAAGATTCAATTTTTATTTTTTTTCTCTTCTGTGTGTGAAGTTTTCCCTTTACATCTTTTAATGTCCCTCCCTCCAACTAGAAATCCTGAGACTACAAGCTTTTCTTTTCTGCTTGGAAGTGTGAAGAAATGGGCAGGTCAAAGTTGAGATCGCTTGTAAGGCTTAGGGAAAGTCACATCGCAAGTCTCAGCACAACCCTTTTATCTTCAGGGAACACAGACGGGGTATTGTGTGAAGTTCTTGTACTATAAGTGACTTTAAATTCAAGCTAGTTGGACAAAAGTGAGAAGAAGTTTAATTTGGAATAGACTTGAATGTAGGAATAAGCAGCTGGTGGTGATATAGTATGAACTGACCCTTGCCATTTCCCCAAACTCAAAATGAAACCTTTGGGGTTAGGAATAAATTGATTAACCTTTCCCCCTCCCTCACCCAATTTCCATTCCTCTCTGTTTTCTAACTTTGGATTGAGAGAGGAAGTACAGAAAAGATTGAAAGAAAGGCTCCTTTGGCTCTTGTGCTATAAATCGTGTGAGAAAACCTGCCCTAATGATATTTCCTGCCAGATTACTAGACCAGAGAAGTTTGTCAAAGCTTTGGATGAATGTCTGATACCGAAGTGAGCACTGTGTACCAAATGTTAAGATCATGTGATTCACTGTAGTTCTTCTAAAGTCAATGAAGCTGATTTACACCAAGTGAGAATCTAGCCCTGAACTGAGGGTCCTTTTGTGTTTGGATTGGTCTCTTTTATACTGGATTTCTCACAATGCAATTAATAGGTCCTGAGATTTAGAAATCCAGTCTTGAGGATTTCATGACTGTACCTCTGTCAAGCCAAATTATTCCAGAGTACTGTAGTTTGGGTGATTTTCACTTGACTAAGAGTTTGAGGGAAATAATGAATACTTGTATCCATTAATAAGACGAGGAAGACTTGTGGCACCTTAGAGACTAATTCCTCGTCTTATTTAAGGTGCCCCAAGTCTTCCTCGTCTTATTTACAGATACAGACTAACACGGCTGCTGATCTTAAACTTGTATCCATTGTAGCTTCTGGTTCCACATCTTGCAAAACAAAGTAATTCATTTTCATGGTTAATATTTCTCTTTTTGTTTTCCCTCGTAGAGTTGGACTTGAAAGGACTGATACTATTCGCTGCATTAAGTCTTGCCGACCAAATGATGTCAACTGTGTGTTGGATCCAGTCCACACAATTTCCCACACAGTCATTTCACTACCCACATTCAAAGAATTTACTAAGCCTGAAGGTAAGTGTTCCTTGTTCCAGGTAATAGCCTATAAAAAATTTTTAAAAAACAAAAAAACCTGGAATACTTGCTTAAAGCCAGAATAACTATCAGTGCAGTAAAATGTTTGCAGAGTCCCAAATTCTATCATTTATTCCTTCATAATTGTTTATTACTATCTGTATTATCAGCCTGGGAGCTCTAGTCATGGATCAGGAGTTTATACCTTGGTGGGGTAAAATATCATTCTGAGCTCAAACACACAGAGGCTCTTAGTCTAGAATATTTGAGCCTGAATTTTCATGTGCACTATGCCAGTGTGCACGGCTCTACCTATGAATAAGGGCATGGAGGTGGGTGTAAATGCAATTCATGTTACTCTGCCAGAGCAGTGCAAAATGGGCTTAGTGTAAATGAGACTCTGACCCCCTTTTTCTTTGTTCAAATTACAAGACTATGGGGGTGGGAGTTGGATGAAAAAGGAAAGAGATCTTACCCAATTCCATATGGTAAAATCCTCACCACATGTAAGTCAATGGAAAACTATATTGACTTCAATGGGGCTTGGATTTCACCCTGAGTTTTACAAGAGCAAATCTGACTGGCACTTTTTCAATCTAAATTGATGATTATTGACCTATTGGAAAAAATGTTTTAAATTCCATTTGAGATTTTAACATTAGATCAACTAAGAAAGTCTGCACGAGAGTGGCATGGGCTTCAGAGCTTGTTGGGGGATATTTTCAAAAGCACCTCGGTTAGGATCAAAGTCCCATTGAATGCCAGGGGGCTTTGTGCACCTGAGTCATTTGGAACCTTTTGAAAAATCCTGCCTTGTATCGTTCGGCCACCAAATAAAAATTAAAAAAACATCAGATTTGATTTCAATATGGTAATTTTAATTCAAATGCTTATGACATGCAGGTACTTAGCAGGAAAACTGTCACTTATAAACATAAGGCTGTTTGTCATCAAACATGTAAACATAAAACAGTGCAAGTGGATTAAACTTTTCCTAATTCACTCTAAAGCTGAAAGGAAGGATAAGACCATGAATACAAAAGAAAGGAAACCATGCAGACTACCCATGACCAGCAACTATTATGGCAGCTGCACTGATAGTGTTTGTAAACAATAAACAGTAAACCCCCCAACCCTAACCACTACCACCCCGAGAGCCTCTTGGGACTCCCACATGCCATCCAACCCCCCTCCCCCGTTCACCGCCCCCCGAGACAGTCTTCCCACTTATCCAACCCCCAACCCAGCCACGGCCCACTTACCCCAGCCCACAGCCAGACACACCATTACGCTGATCCACTGGAGCGCACCGCTTTGTCTGACCCAGAGCCAAACACGTGGTCGCGCCCCATAGAGCTGCTGCTCACGTGGCGGGAAAGGGAGAAAGCAGGGGAGGGGCCAGAGCAGCCTCCCCAGCCAGCCATGCGGTCGTGCAGCCCTGTGCAACTGAGAGCTGAGGTCGTGGGGATGGAGACAGTATGGGAGGGGCCAGAGCAGCCTCCCAACCGGATCTCAGGGGCTGATTGAGAGGAGCCTGCAGGCTGTAGTTTGCCCACCTCTGATGTAAAAGGTAGGAAATGCCAGAATTAAGATTGCCCATGCAACCTTAAATCTGTACCAATGTATGTCTGAATTTAAATAATCTTTAGTTACATACTTTCATACGGTCGCCGCATACGGCGGGGATGCGGCCGTGGCCATTTTTGAGCTCCTCCCACCATATGCGGTGACCGCAGATTCTCCAGTCCGGCTTGGAAGTTTCAGCACCCGCCCTATAAGACGACACCCGGCGTATAAGACGACCCCCGACTTTTGAGAACATTTTCCTGGGTTAAAAAGTCGTCTTATACACCGGAAAATACGCTAGTTTTACTAGTTTTGAAATAAAATGGAACATTATCTATTGCTGAACACAATTGATTTTGTAGACTGAGTATTGAGCTTAGCCACATTAAATTGACCTGAAACCCTTTAACACATTTTGTGATGCTTTTATTCACAGAGATTATTTTTCTTCGTGCCATAACACCTGTGTTCCCAGCCAGCCAGGCAGATATCATATTTGACATAACAGAAGGAAATCTAAGGGATTCCTTTGATATCATCAAGCGTTACATGGATGGCATGACAGTGGGTGAGTATAATATTTTCTATATACAGTATATGTTCCTTTTCCTATCAGTGATATCAGAACATGTAGGTTGAAAGGAGCAAAAGAGTATAAGAAAGCTACCCTGAGTAACTTGACTTTCAAGTCTATATCCAAAAGCTACAAAGAGTCTTGTAGCACCTTATAGACTAACAGATATAAGGTGCTACAAGACTCTTTGTCGCTTTCGCAGATCCAGACTAACATGGCTACCCCTCTGATACAAGTCTATATCCATTTATTATTCACCCTGTGTGGTCACATATGGTTCATCTAATCTGATTTTAAGACTTTGATTTGGCCACAGCTTAAATTTGGGGGAATTTTTAAATATAAATCAATTGAGAAATGGATCTAATTACAAATGTAAATTTTCATCTTTAAAATTGTCCTTCCCCCATTAGAATTCAAGAGGTTAGAAGTATACCATGGAAGATTTTAATGGTAAAATTTCTCCAGTTGCTGCTGCTGCTTTTTTTTTTCCTTATTGACTCTACAGTTTAAATAACATGGTAACAATTTTTGGTGAATAATTCATTTACATTGTAACTACTTCGCTGAAGCTGTAACTGTTTTAACATTGATTGGCAGGTCAAATGCATTGTTTTTTCCAACTTTGTAATTGTAAAACATATAAGTAGGTAGGGATTCCTTGCTGGCAGATTGTGCTGCTGTCCTTCAAGGTTCTGTAAGTTAGGCATATGTAAGTAAATTCCTGCATGTGTTGCAACTTTCTGGCCTATATTAGAGGGGTCCATAAAATCATTTGGTTTAGAAAAGACTTGTACATAGGACACAAAGAAACTCACAGGATCAGGTTACGCCCTGAAGCATGGGATTTGAAGCATGAGATTTGCTTTGCTTTCTTGTAGCATGTACATATGAAAACAAAAGAATATTTTCCCACAATTATTTGTGTTTAACATGTATATTTTATATTCCGGTCAGAGGCCAGATTTATGTGTGCACTTTTATGCCTGTGGAAGGATTCTCCTTCTGGATTGTGCGTAAAATCCTTGCTGTATTTTTTTACAGATTGAAATGTTGATGTGGAGTAAAATGTTTTTATGGGGCACTATATTTAGCCTGGTCTGTAGGTGGCACTGCTGTATTTCAGAAATGTGACAATATAGTATCAGCAATGTCTGAGTTTATATTACTACACATAAAACACACAGTCATTAGGTTTCTGTCTCATTCTTTATCAAACAGAAATGTGCAGCTGAATACCAAGAGAGGCTTATAAGATTACAGATTTTAGGCATTGGTTTGATTCTTTAAAAAATATACAAACACTATCAAGATCACCATGTAGCTAGGGACTGGGAGTGGCTGGCTCACTAAAAAAGCAATTTTCCCTCTCTTGGTATTGATACCTCCTCATCAGTTATTGGGAGTGGATCACATCCACCCTGATTGAATTGGTCTTGTCATCACTGCTTCTCCACTTGTAAGGAAACTCCCTTCTCTTCATATGCCAGTATATATTTATGCTTGTATCTGTAATTTTCACTCCATGAATCTGAAGAAGTGGGTTTTTTACCCACAAAAGCTTATGCCCAAATAAATCTGTTAGTCTTTAAGGTGCCACCGGACTCCTTGTTGTTTTTGTGGATACAGACTAACACAGCTACCCCATATATTCTGTAGCTACCATCCTCCCCCCCCCCCCATTTGTTCTTGTCTGAAAAAATAATGCCATATGTAGAATTATGACTAGCCATGGCACTTGCCTGAGGGAAACTGTCCAGTTTTGAATAATAGGATGTAAAGCAAATGGCCCTTAACTAAATAAGCCAGATATATGTTTTGTAATGTGTCTGAGAAGGATGGATTTACACACAAATCTAAGAATCAGTTGATCTAATTTATATACCCAGCTGTACAGACTTCCTGGCTGACATATGGGGACTTCTCTGCACCTCAAGTCCCCATATGCAATATGGAGGATAATAATATCTACGTACAGCACCTTGCAGAGGTGCTGAAGCTCAATGAATTCCTGTATGTAAAAGCACTCTGAGATTAATGCAGACAGTGTTACAGGAATGCAATGTGTCATCATTTATTTAATTTTCTGGATAGATTAGGTTTGCATTGCTGAATGGCAAATCAGAGACTGAACAGCCGGAGCAGGAATAGGGCCTCACTTTGCAAAATCGTACTTGAAAACAACAGTGAACTAAAGTACCTCTTGTGGTGTCTGGTCTATCTATGCTTCCTTCCAACATTTTTCATAGGTCTCAAGTGGAAATTAGAGATTATCATAACTCTAGTTCTAGGAAAAAAATGATGAAAAACAACCTGTCTGTAGCTCAGAGGGAAAAAGCCAACTGATCTTACATAGAGGGGTAGGGATTCAGGCCACTAGTTTGCGTGGGTGAAATCAGGAACACAGACTGGTGCTGCTAGCACAACTCGGCTACTCTTACAACTATTGTAGTATTATATTTGTTTATTTTAATAGCTCCCAAAAGGGTGCTAGGAAGCTTCCAAGAATCAGAAAAAGACATGACCCCTAACTCCAAGGAGTTTATAAACCAATTTCAGACATGACACAACAAGAGAGGGGATGGTTTGCATGTGTATATGAGGAGAAGGATAGGGACAAATCTGTAAAATTATATTGTTATTCAACAAAGGCTACTGCTCATGATGGTGCAAAGAATTTAATTTTTCTGAGAGAAATATACTGCATGAATAAGCAGAAGTCTCAGTTGGCAAATTTCAGTTTGTTGTAGGCGTTGCAGAAGAAGTGAGTCTTCTGCAACAGTGGGGTGGGCAAACCTTTTGGGCCAAGGGCCACATCAGGGTTGCAAAACTGTGCCTCCCCAAACAGGCTGGCCCCTTCCCCCTTTCTTCACCCTCCCACTTCCCGCCCCCTGACTGCCCCCCTCATAACCTCCAACCCATCCACCCCCCCTTACTCCTTGTCCCCTTGACTGCCCCCTCCCAAGACCCCCCACCCCTAACCATCTCCCCAGGACTCCCCCCCCAATCCCCCCCGCTCCCTGTCCCCTGACTGTCCCCCTCAGAATTCCCGACCCATCCAACCCCCACCACGCTCCTTGACCGCCCTCTCCCAACCCTAATAGCCCCCTCCCCAGGACCCCACGCCTTATCCAACCCCACTGCTCCCTGTACCCTGACTGACAGAAAGTGTCTGGAGAAAATAAGAGCTGCCAAAAGCCAAATAGAATTGGACCTTGTAAAGGGAATTAAAACCAATAGTAAAAGGTTCTTTAGCCATATAAATAAAAAGAAAACAAGAAAAGAAGTGGGATCTTAAGCACTGAAGATGGATTAGAGATTAAAGATAATCTAGCCATCACCCAACACCTAAATAAATATTTTGCCTCCGTTTTTAATAAGGCTAATGAAGAGCCTGGGGACAGTGGCAGAGTGGCCAATGGTAATGAGGATATGGAAGTAGAAATTACCACATTCAAAGTGGAAGTCAAACTCCGATATCTTAATGGAATTAAATTGGGGGGGGGGGGGAGAGGGTAAAGTGGGCGGCTCAGATAATCTCCATCCAAGAATATTAAAGGAACTAGCACGTGACATTGCAAGTCCAACAAGAAGGATTTTTAATGAATCTGCAAACTCAGGAATTAAACCCTATGCCTGGAGAATAGCTAAAATAATACCTATTTTTAAGAAAGGGGAAAAAATGTGATCCAGGAAACTATAAGACCTTTAGCTGAGGATATAGAGGTAAATGGTAATTGGGATAAAATACCATGGTTTTATAAAAGGTAGATCTTGCCAGAGCAACCTGATCTCCTTCTTTGAGACGATAACTGATTTTTAGACAAAGGAAATGCAGTAGATCTAATCTACCTGGATTTCAGTAAGGCATTTGATACAGATCTGCATGGGAAATTATTAATTGCATTGAAGTAAATAGGGATTAATATGAGAATTGAAAGGTGAACAAGGAACTGGTTAAAGAGGAGAGGACAACGGGTCACACTGAAAGGTGAGCTACCAGGCTGGAGGTGGAGGGAGGTTTCAGTGGAGTTCCCCAGGGATCTATCTTGGGGCCAACCTCATTTAAGAGTTTCATTAATAGCATTGGCACAAAAAGTAGATGTGGGAGATGAAAGACCTGGATGTATTGGTTGATCTCAGGATGA
Source organism: Sternotherus odoratus (assembly GCA_032164245.1). NCBI lineage: Eukaryota > Metazoa > Chordata > Testudines > Kinosternidae > Sternotherus > Sternotherus odoratus. The sequence goes on from JAVMKO010000001.1 coordinate 108,943,305, forward strand.
CTATGAGCCACCAATGTGATGCAGCTGTAAAAAAAAGCAAATGTGGCCTGGGGTTCATCAGGCAAGATATTTCCAGTAGAGACAGGGAAGTATTAGTACCATTAAACAAGGGACTGGTGAGACCTCATCTGGAATACTACAATTCTGATCGCCCATGTTTATGAAAGATAAACTTAAACTGGAACAGGTTGAAGGACTCCTAGGATGATCTACCTTATGAGAGCAGACTCAAAGAACTTGGCTTGTTTAGCCTAACCAAAAGAAGGCTGAGGGGAGACAGAATTGCTCTCTATAAATACACCAGATGGATAAATACCAGGGAGGGAGAGGAGTCATTTAAAGTTAAGCACCACTTTGGACACAAGAGCAAATGAATATAAACTAGCCATCAGCAAGTTTAGACTTGAAATTAGAGGAAGGTTTCTAGCTATCAGAGGAGTGACGTTCTGGAACAGTCTTCCAAGGGGAGCAGTGGGGGTAGAATACCTAACTGGCTGCAAGACTGAACTTGATAAGTTTATGGAGGGGATGGTATGATGGGATTACCTATAATGGCATCACTGGCATATAGCTGATCTGCAACTGCTAGCAGCAAGTATCCCTACCAGCTGGTGATGGGACATTAGGTGGGTAAGGCTCTGAGTTACTACAGAGAATTCTTTCCCAGGTATCTGGCTGGTGGGTCTTGCCCACATGCTCATGGCCTAACTGATCGCCATATTTGGGGCCAGGAAGGCATTTTCTCCCAAGTCAGATTGGCAGAGACCGTAAGGGGTTTTCTCTTTCCTCTGCTGCATGGGGCATGGGATTAGTGTAAATGGTGGATTCTCTGTAACTTGAAGTTTTTAAATCAAGATTTGAGGACTTCAGTAACTCAAAGTTTATAGGTCTACTCACTGCATGAGTGGGTGAAGTTCTGTGGTCTGCAATGTGCAGGAGGTCAGACTAGTTGCTCATGATGGTCCTCTCTGGCCTTATAGCCTATTAGTTTCTGAAGAGAATGTTACAATAATCAAGATGTGAGAGGATGATGACCTGCATGAGAGTACTGCTTGTACAAACAGAGCGAAAAGGATTGATCTCAAAAATGTAATTTAGGAAGATGTTGCTGCCCACTGGCTTTTGTATAGGGACAGGGAGGAGTTGATGTTGACCCTGAGTTAAGGCCAGAGTTACAGGGGGGATATGATGGCAGAGAATTGGGGAATGAAGAGGGTTTGGGAGGAAAGATCAGGTGTTCAGTTTTCGCTATTATGAATTTAAGTAGAAAGTAAAACACACAGGAGAAGATGTCAGTGAGATGTAATAAGGTGCAGGACTGGGCAGAAGACCAATGGGGGGTGAGGGGGTAGGTTTGTGAGTTTCAGTGTGTAGAGTTTAAGTTGTATGAATGAATGGACGGTGCCCGGGGGCAGGATGTAGAGAGAGACAGAAAAGGAGGCTAGAGAAGAAAGTGTCCTGAGGGACCTACCTCAAGGAATAACAGAGGGGAGGAGGTGGGTCTACCTAAGGAGACACTGAAGGAACAGCCAGAGAGGTAGCAGAAGAATGATGAGGACAGTGGTGAAAAAGCCAAGGAAGGAGATGACATCAAGCAGGAATCAACAATCCCTAGTATCAAAAGCAATGGAGAGGCCAAAGGGGGTGAGTTTGAAGCACAGGCCCTGAAAATTGGCAAGGAGGAAGTTATCCAGACCCTGCTGAGAATGGTTTCAATAGAGTGGAAAGGAAAGAAGCCAGATTGGAGGGATAGGTTCCTGGATATACTTAGACTTCCAGGCTATTAGCAGAAAGACATTATCGTGCAGATAGTTGCTTCCAATATTATTACCCCTACTCCTATTTGAAATGAATGCCAAGCATGGTATTTTTCCTCTTACAAAAAATGCTGTTGGATTCTTAACACCAGAAACTTAGTTTTGCACTGAACCCGGAAGAGAATGCTAACAATTCTATATTACTTCTTAACAAGGGAGAGTGGGGAGGGGACAGTATAGACCCACTTGGTGTTTTTTTTTAAAGCCTTTTACAATCTTTTTGCTGCATACCTCTTTAACCAGCTGTCAGTGAAAGATGAAGCATGCATTAATGTCCTATTAATGCCTGAGGTCTTCTCAGGTACTCAGCTATGCACTCATTTTCTTAGCTGTACCACCTGTAGTCAGAAAGGCTGGTAAATTTCAGGAAGGTTTTTTAAAGTCCTTAACATAGCTAAGAGTAATGCTGTTTGATATTTTTACTGTAAGATTTGATGCAAACCAAGTTTATTCTTGCATGTAGAATAGAAATGTTACTGCTGTTAGCAAAAGCTTTCCAGAAGAGCTGTTGATTAATTGCAGTTAACACATGCAATTAACTCGAAAATATTAATTGCAATTAAAAAAAAACAGAATACCAGTTGAAATGTATTAACTATTTTGGATGTTTTTCTACATTTTCATGTATATTGTATTCTGTGTTGTAATTAAAATCAAAGTGTATATTATTTTTCTTACAAATATTTGCACTGTAAAAATGATAAAATAGTATTTTTAGTTCACTGCATACAAGTACTGTAGTGCAATCTCTTTGTCATGAAAGTGCAACCAACAAATGTGGATTTTTTAAATTACATACCTGCACTCAAAAATAAAACAATGTAAAACCTCAGAACCTACAAGTCCGCTCAGTCCTATTTCTTGTTCAGCCAATTGCTAAGACAAACAAGTTTGTTTACATTTACTGGAGATAATGCTGCCCTCTTCCTATTTACAATGTCACCTGAAATGACACTTTTGTAGTCAGCATTGCAAGGTATTTACGTGCCAAATATGCCAAACATTCGTGTGCCCCTTCATTCTTCAGCCATCATTCCATAGGACATGCTTCCATTCTGATGACGCTCGTTAAAAAAATGTGTTAATTAAATTTGTGACTCAACTCCTTGGGGGAGAATTATATGTCCCTTGCTTTGTTTTACCCATATATTGCTTTGTTTTCTGCCATATATTTCATGGTATAGCAGTCTCGGATGATGACCCAGCACATATTCTTTGTTTTAAGAACACTTTCACTGCAGATTTGACAAAACAAACAAAGAAGGTACCAATGTGATATTTCTAAAGATAACTACAGCACTTGGTCCAAGGTTTAAGAATCTAAAACGCCTTCCAAAATCTGAAAGGGACGAGGTGTGGAACATGCCTTCTGAAGTCTTAAAAGAGCAACACTCCGATGTGCAAACATAGAACCTGAACCATCAAAAAGGAAAATCAACCTTCTGCTTGTGGCATCTGACTCAGATAATGAAAATGAACATGCGTCAGTCTACGTTACTTAGGATTGTTATTGAACAGAACCTGTCATCAGCATGGACACTGTCCCCTGGAATGGTGGTTAAAGCATGAAAGGCCATATGAATCTTTAGTGCATCTGTCATGTAAGCATCTTGTGCCACTATCTACAATAGTACCATGAGAACACCTGTTCTCAGTTTCAGGTGATGTTATAAAAAAGAAGCAGGCAGCATTATCTCCTGCAAATGTAAACAAACTTGTCTGAGCAAATGGCTGAACAAGAAATAGGACTGAGTGGACTTGCAAGCTCCAAAATTTTATATTGTTTTATTTTTGAATGAAGATTTTTTTGTACATAATTCTACATTTTCAAGTTCAGATTGCACTACAGTACCAGTATTAGGTGAACTGAAAAATACTATTTTGTTTTTTACAATGCAAATATTTATAATAAAAATAAATATAACATGAACACTGTACACTTTGTATCCTCTGTTGTAATTGAAATCAATATATCTTAAAATGTAGAAAACATCCAAAAATATTTAAATAAATGGTATTCTATTATTAACAGTGTGATTAATCACATGATTAATCACAATTCATTTTTTTAATCACTTGACAGCCCTGCTTTCCAGAAATCAATACACTTACAGAATTTTAGTTGGTTATTTGCTAATGTATAGTAGTAGAGATTTTTAGGGGAGGTTGGCTTGGCATTTGAATATACCAGTTTCAGTAAGCATTCTGACAGCAGGAAGCTGATTGGTTGTGATTGTGCAATTATGTACTATTGCCTGTAACACTAAACATAGGCATATTATAAAGGCATTAATTTTTTTCATGTTGTACGATTACAGAATCATAGAAATGTAGGGCCAGAAGGAGGCCCCAATAAATCAATATATAATAGATCCAACTTGAAAAATGTGTTTAAAATATTGGTCTCTGGTGTCACCAAGAGGGTTAAGAAGAGAATGGGAATTCAATGTAACTATATACCTTGTAATATGTTAATGCTTGATTAGTCCAGGAATAGAGAATATCATGATACCTTAACATGAGCTCCTGTGTTTCACAAAGAAAAAGCTCTGATTCTCCTCTCACACCACTGTTACACCAGTGTTACTCCATTGGCCTCAGTGGAAATACTCCTGATTTACAGCACTATCCATATCTTGGCTTGACTGGTTCTTTCAGAAGCTATTATATTTCATGCTGGGTCTTTTGAGCCATAATATAAAGAGTGACACTGTACAGCACTTATGGATATAACTAAACTCTGCACATACCAGTGTCATGATTACTCCCATGTTATCACCATTGCTAAATATACTCCATTGGGATAGAGGCTTTTAAAAAAAAAAAGACAAAAACTAAACAGAAAAAGTGGCATAATATATATTGTTTTTTGTGTGACTTGTTGAGACGCCCTTTCTTAATGCACTTGTAGTCCTATCACTTGCCAGACTTGTGGCTATAACTTTTCATATCTGCCCCCCAAATCTGGGTGTGGTGTAAAATTAAATTAAATTCTGCCCCTAGAGAGGACTAGTGAATGGCGCACGGAGTACAAAGGAGACCTGGGATCTCTTTTGAATTCTGCCTCTGAGCTGCTCTGTGCCCTTGGGCAGATCACTTCAGTTTCTGCATTTCTAGTTCTCTCCCACTGTTCCTCTCTCATTTGACTCTTTGGATTGTAGACTTTTTGGGGGCAGGGACTGTCTCATAAGATATGTGTTGTGTAGCACAATGTGATCCCAGTCTTGATTCAGGCATCTTGGCACTCTTGTAATACAAGCAATAATCATCTCCCCTCAGCTCTTTTTCTTTGGCCAAATTGAGCCCAGGTGTAAGCAGGTTCATCTCTCATTGAAATCAAGGAGAGTTGGGCCAGGTATACTGGGAGCTAAATTTGGCATTCTCTCTCTGGACACAATTATAAACAATTAATGAATAATAATAAATCTCCATCATGACTGTAGTGTCACTAGCATGATGCAACAATGAATAATGTCTTGCTATACAAAACTTCAGCAGTGTAGCCATCTATAACCAGCATTATAAATGATGTAAATCAACAGATTTTAAAAAGGGTTTATTCAGCCCTATATGAAAGAAGATACAGGCCAGTTTTCACCCTTTCAACTGGTATTTCTCTGTTCTCCTAGTTTTGCCTATTTCCATCCAGGCTTCCTTCCTTCACAGGAGCAGCCCCTCAGTAAAGAATCTCATTTTTGTATGCCAGACTGTCTTATCAAGAGCATTGAGAAGAGGTTGCCTAGAAGCCATTTTGTAGGCTGGATGCTAGATTCATTATCTGAACCTGCCCTTTCAGATGATTGATGATTGCCCTATTAAGTAGTCAAAGCATTTCCTCTGAACCCCCAAAATGTGTGAAGTTGGAGGACTCTTCTGGAAATGAGCAAGGAAGTCTAGTAGGAGCTGAATTTTCATTGTATATAAGAAAAATGGTGAGTGCAATTTTCTAGCCAGAATTTTTTTCCTTCTGAAGCAAAATAATCTGTCTGATGCCGTGTTTCACTCCAGTGCATTGTACAGTAGCTAGTTAGTGAAATATTCTTCATTGATCTATATCCCTCTCCATCCCTCATATAGACGATGTAACACACCCCAAAAACAGTAACACAGGTCATCCTCTGCTAAAGTTTTCATAAAACCAACAAATGAATCAGTCTTACTGTTGAAGATCTGTGAATTGCAATGGGAAATCAAAAGCCTGCCTACTTGAGGATAACCGAATGACTCGGGGAACTGATACTGAGCAAAGGAGCTTTCACCATTGCTGTGGGTCACTGGATCAAATTATGTATTGTAGACAAGTAGTGTGATCTGCTCTATTAACTTTTAAACAATGCACTGAGGTGTGATGCTCCAGATTGTGTACATGAGGAAGCATGACCATATCTGGAGCTTCACACATAAGAAAAGTATACACCAGCAGAATGTTGATTCTGCTCTTATTTACACCTGTATAAATCAATAGAATTACACCTGCATGAGTGATAGCAGAATCTAGCATTGCTGCTGACTCACTGTGTGAATTCAGTATTGTGAGGCACGTTGGTCCTGTTAGAAAAGCACTTTGAGATCCTGAGCTGAAAAGCACCCTAAGTGAAAAGAATTTTTATTATTAATGATTGTGCTGCTACTACTGAATTTGTACCTCTGCTCCTATGATCCGATTCTTTCAGCAGTTTTTGCACTCCATGAAAGCTGCACACTGAAAATTAATAGTCTCAAGCCAAATCATAAATCTTTCCCAGCATGATGCATGGATGCCATGGCTCACTTAAAAGAAATCATTATATTTAAAGGGGTTAAATGTGGTGTACTGACCCCTTACTTCAGTCTTATTCTGTGAATTTGGTCGGGGATTAGCATGCATTATCACTCAGAAAACTCCGTTCTTCAGAAATTCTGCTAACAATAACCACACAGCCGTCATCCCCAGGTGATGAGTGACCAGCTGTGTAAGGGCTTTCACACCAAATCCTCAGGATGCTTTCTCTTTCTTGGTAAATTGAATCACACAGTCATGTCCTGCTGTGTGCCATAATGTGGTTTACAGCCAAGAAATGCCTAAGGTTACAATAATTAATTGCCTTGGTGACATGGATATGCTATTGTATTGGAGCTTGGCTGAAGATGGATTGTGGCAATGGGACTGGAAGGGTCCAAATGTTAATAAATGTGCACCCAAATGACATACAAAAAACTGGTAACTGCACCCACATTAAAGTCTATCGTGACTGCGACTAATAAAAAACTAGATATAAGTGAACAGACGTGAGTTAAACAAAGGATTGTTTTGCAGGCATATCTGGTGTCTCTCATTTAAACTTGCTAATTTTAACATTCAGCCTTGACGTTTTCCCCATCTTTTTGTGACAGCTGAAAAACTAAAACTACTTAGCCCGGATAAAATTCTCAAAAGCTTAAGACTGAAAAAGATGAAAATGGTGGAAAATGGTTTGTTTCTCTGAGGCTAGAGCAAGTACATTTTGTGCAGTCTTTGCATGTGTAATCTCGCTGTGTTGTCATTTTGGAAACCCTTTGCAAGGTTTTGGCCCAAAAGCAAACCCAAGGTTTGAAAGCACTTTGAGTTTGCCAAAACCAAGATAAGAGCACATCTTTCTGAATTTATTGGGTACCCTTTATAAAGATCACAGCATTCGTAAAGAAACCAAACCTCACTAGAAGCCAAGGTTGCTTTTAACTCTTTCACAATAGGTAAACTATATGATCTAACAGGACAGATGATAACTTTAAAAATATTTATCATTCGTTTCTGGCCAAAAACTTATAAATTCCATGAAGCCTGTTTATAGTTAAAAACTACAGGTCCTTCTAGTCAATCAAAAGCTTTCTAAAGCTCACAAGTGTTAATAAAATTATTTTTGTTGCATGTATAATTAGTTGTATTCCAAATTTCTGAACCATCAACCATGGTCATTTAGTAAAGTAAGATTAATTTCTAATTGAGACTATCCCTGAGCATGGCATTTCTAATGTAGTTCCTTATGAATCAAGAAAGTGAATTCCTTGTAACTGAGACTCATTAATCCTAAATTTATCAGAATTTATAACCCATTTTGAAAACTTCATAGACTTGTTCCATTGCAATGTGAAGAGCTTAGACATAATTGTTTATTTGGTCAGACTTTACATAAAGTTTAATTTATAAATGATTTATAAAGGGTTAATAAATGAATAATAGACGTCATAACCATGTTACAGACAGAAGTAGTATGTGTTATACGTAGTTATAGAGTTGTCGGTGAAAGGTGTTATGCATGGTTAGAAGCAACTTATTGTCCAGTTTGGTTCTTTAGCAATCTATTACAATTGATTAATCATTTATAAACTCTTTATAAATAGAATTTTAACTAAACTCTACAAATATCAGATCAAGATGTTTAGAACCAGGGAAATAAACTGCAGTGGTGGTGATCTCAGAAAAGCAGGGAACTGATGGGATCACTCCAATAAGTGGGAGTTTGAGGAGAAAGAACAGCCCCAAATAGATGCTTCTCTGGATCAAGCTAAGGATGATTGACTGCAGCTTACCCTTGATTGCTGGGCTCTCACACCACAAAACCTGCATACATATTTCTAGTTATGGGCTGAAACTAGTTATTGCCTAGTTGCTCATAATGAAGAGTGAGCTGTGCATTCAGATATGTATAGTTTGACTGAAAGAGTCCATGTTGAGGTAATATAAAAAGTTCTCTCTTAGATGATTCACTATTTCGAGAAGTGCACAACATTCATCTAGTCACACACACTACAGTTAAGGTTGCTAAGTAGTTATGCTCCCCATTCACAAAACGCACACAATGCACATTCTGGGCTAAATTTTTCCATGTTGTTTGTGCCCAATAAGTAAGTGTGTGTGTGTGTGTGTGTGTGTGTGTGTGTAAAGTTTCATTATGTCACTGTAATGATTGTGAGTGCTTTAATTGTTTGTCACCATAATTACTTAGGGTTCATTAATGGTACGTAGGGACCTGAACCATGATGGGATGGGAATGAGGGTGCATCAACTACTTAACAATTTCTGGAAGTATTCTAATGCTTCCAGAGATGCTGAAGGATGGCACATCTCAGTGTATTTGGTCAACAGAAAGATGCAAAGTTCCTACGTCCATAGTGTAGCTCTGTCATGTAGGGTCTGTGGTATTATGGCCCCATCCATATCACACCCAGAAAAGTTTCCATGAGGCAGTTAGTGCCCCAGAGAAAGGAGAAATCAGGGAGGGAATGTGTCTCAGAATGAAGTCTCTGTTTTCCAAGTCTACTCCTTGCTTACAACTGTGCCTACAGGCACAATCTAGCTGTCAGAATACAGGCAATTCCCAGATACTTATAATGTCTGCTGTTCCAAAGAGCTACTGCATTACTTAAGGTTTTTCCACCATTCAAAGGCTAAATGATCCTTTTCATTTTTCCTCACCATTTTAATGGAATTTATCCACGTTGCTCTTGAATTATTTGTGACAATAATGATAAAGGTTCCTGTTGTGTGTTTTTTCTGGAATTTCTGATAGAATCTGGTTTATTAGTAAATTACTTTTCTTTAGAAAACAAATTATTTCTTGGTAACCACCACTACAGGCATCAAACCATGCACACAAAAATATTTCCAAATGTAGCATTAACCCCTGCCACATGTGACAAAGTAAATATGGTTAAATGACTCCGACAACTCACTAATCAAAATTCAAAACGCTGAAATAGATTCCCATTTACTTTGTAGTATAATACCCCGACAGCAGTGTGAATTGGGCCTTCATTATTGTTTTGGTATATTATATTATGGTATATTTTGAATATTTCACTGAGTGTAAAAGGTTTAAACGATTAGGTGTATAGGTGGATACATTAACATGGATTCCATCCTACTGTAGGATGTGTTCACAGGGAATATAACTGGGCCATAAATATCTGTAATTGTTAGGTATGCTTTTGAAGTACTGGCCAAATTTTTCAAAACTGGCCTCTAAACTAAAGTTAGACTCTAAAATCTTTATTTTGGTGCATTAAAAAGTGCCCTAATTTTGAAAAGTGTGGAGCACCCAAATCAGGCAACTTATTAAGAAGCATAAATAAGTATTTAGGAGCCAACTTAAGGCATGTAGGATATAATTTTCAAAAGTGCCTAAGTCCCATTTTAAGAATTGACTTAGGCATTTAGGAGCCTAAATCTAAATGACAATCTATGAAATTTAGACTCTAAAATCACTTAGATTTAAATCTAAAAATCTTAAATCTGAAAATGTTATCTCTAGTTTTTGAAAATTTTGACCACTGTGTATTTAAAAGTGTACAGAAATAGATGCGGAGGAGAAAGGGAGAGTACACAAGTAAATATACTTAAAAATAAAAGTTGTCAAAAAGATAGAAATATAGCCAATAGTGGTGCCCCACACTTACCATTATAAACCTGTTTTCAGTTGCTTATGACGTTGCCAAATTTAAACCATTCAGGCTGAAATTTCCCATGATTGTCTCTGTCTCTGTTTTATGATGAACTTTTCTTTTTTGGTCAAGTTTCCGCACAAATCAGTCAGCTGTTTCTGATATTGCATCTAGGAGAAAAGAGACCGTTTTGAAATTGTTAAAAAGTCCAAGTATTACTTTTAAAAGCTCTACGCTTTTCAAGGTGATAATTATGGTGTCAGGTAGGTGCCAAGCTCCCCACTGCAGCGTAGACATACTCTGGGGACCAGGCAGCTGGACATTGTGACTCAGGCGGGAGCTCAGAATCTCAAGCCTAGGGCCCAGGCAGGCTTGAAAGTTCAAGCCACAGGTTCTATATCGCTATTCTTAGTGCGCTAGCTTGATCTAGTAGATATACCCCTAGCCTCCCATGATTTGGGGTAGCCTGCCAGATGGGATACCTCAAATTCAGGTCTCGCAGAATATGTCTACACTGTGACAAAATACCTGTGACACAGCAATGGCTGGCCCTGGTCAGCTGACCCAGACTCTTGGGGCTTGGACTCTGGGGCTATAAAATTGCAGTGTAGACCTTCAGGCATAGGCTGGAGTCTGGGTTCTGAGACTCCATGAGCAGGATGGGGGACAGAACATCCACCACTGCAATTTTATAGCGCTGCAGCGCAAGCCTGTGTCAGGTGACCTGGGCTCCGAGACTTATTCCCCTAGGGTCCTTGGCTCGGGGGAAGCCCACAAAACAGTCTGCCTTGAAATACACAGTTCCAGGGTTCCTGGCCCCTCAGGATCCCAGAAGCCCTGGGAGCACCAACTATAGGAAACCTAAGATTCCTAGCTGACAGTCTGCAAGGGCTCTTAGCATCTCAGGGGGCATCAGAAAAATGTAGAAAAGGTCAAAAGGAAATGTCTTGATTTTTTTCCATTCCAGGGGAAATTTTGTAATTTCATTTTTTTGTTTTGTTTCAAAGCAGTGTTTTTGGTAGGGTCTTTTATTATTATTATTATTATTTATTTATTATTTATTATTTTTTAGTGGGTAGAAAGGGGAGAGGGTGGCTACATCTTGGGATTTCCTGTAGAACAGGAATTCTAATTTCCAGCCAGTTTTTGTGGCTGCATTTCAACAGTATGGGACCTGATTCTAGTATATATGTAGTTTGTAAGGTGGTTGGAAATATTTCTAGATGAAAGTTACAGTAATATACAAATGTAAGATACTGAAAAGAACCAACAGAAGTTTGTGGAATGTGATGATAAAAGAATAATGATAACTCTCTAGCATGGATATAAAGTTTAATGCTAGGAAAAGTCATGGCCAAATTACATTTGGGCATGGTTCTTACAACTTCTGACTTCATTTTGGATCCAGTGTGGTTAATGTATTGCTAACTCATTTCAATAGCTCAGAAAAGTAGACTAAAATATTGCTTTCCTTGTGTCTCCTAAAGTACTGTATACTGTCGATTGAGATTTTCATATCTGCAGAAGCACATATGGTATGTTTTAGAAATACGATTATTAAGTATATATAAACAGACATAACTATCCTTTGAGTTAGTAAATAACTTTGTTTTGTTCAGGATTGGCCTGGAGGTTAATTCAGTTTAGTGGATATTATTTAAGGCTATGTCTACACTACAGCTTCTCCTGACATACCTTCTGCCACTCGTGAGGGCTGGAGTAGTTAAGCCAATGGGAGAGTTCTATGTGAAAGCTCCTGTATAGCTGCAGGAAATAGTGGAAATCCCTGTATAAAGCATGATCTCAAAGGGACACTGTCAACTTGAAAAATCACATTTCTCTTTTAAATTTGTTTACCTAATGTAATTACCAGTACCAGGTATGGATACTAACACTGAAGGAAATTAGTGACGACAATATTTCTCCCTCTTTCTCAGTATGTTTACTTTGTGTATTCAATAGCAGTTTGTGTAGTCAGTTTCACTGAGTTGCTGGCCAGTTACACTTCCTGTCCCTTGCACCAGCATGAGTAGAAAACTCTCATGCACTGTCTTGGGAAGGTCACATGCACACCCTTCTCCTGGCCCTGCAAGAGGTTGTTTACCACTAATAGGGTTGCCAACTTTCCATTTGCAGAAAACAGAACACCCTTGCCTTTCCCCTGCCCTGCCCCTTCTCTGAGGCCCCACCCCCCACTCACTCACTCCCCCTTCTTCCATCACTTGCTCACCCTCACTCACTCACTCATTTTCACCAGACTGGGGCAGGGGGTTGTGGTGTGGAAAGCGGTGTGGGCTCTGACCCTGGGACCCTGCCTGCCCCACTGTGGGCGGCCAACTGGCCTTTTAGTGGCCTGGTCAGTGGCGCTAAGCGGAGCGGCCAGTGTCCCTTTTTGACTGGGTGTTCTGGTTGAAAACTGGACACCTGGCCTCCCTAATCAGTGATAGAACAAGAGGCCTTCTGCTGTTTCTCATTTTGGGTTCAGGAGGGCATCCTTTTGTCCTAGGAACCCTGTGCACTACTGAGGGGGGGTTGGAATATAAAAGGATGAGGGAATCGCTCTTCTTCATTAGCCGTACCCCTGCACAGGGCAGGGGAGCAACAGGAGCCTGCAGAGAAAGGGGTGGAAGGGAGCTCACTTCATTCCTTGTATGTAGTGATATAATCATGATGTAATATGTACAAATATGTACTTTTGACCAAGTGCAGACTATAAGATCCTGTTATAATGCCATATAAAGGCTATTGGTTTAAGGTATCTAAGCCTCAGCTGCTAAAACCCTGCATTAAGAGTCAAGGTAAGAGCTGCTGAGTCATGGTGGCAATTGGATCTAGTTCGCTCTAACCAGGGAATGTCTAACCTCCAAGAGAATGGGAATGTCTTTGTGGGGAGAGGGAATTAGAGCTAATTAGGACAGCCACTTGGGACAGAACCTTAGGGTGAGGTCTCTGTTGGGTTATTTTCGAGTTACCAATAAAGTCAAAGGAAGGATTTGGGTTTGGAAACCAAGGCTCTCTTGAGGACAGGGAGGGAACTCTCTTCAGTCACTGGATTCCACTAGATGCTTGACTGTATTTCAAATTAGTCAATTTGTGCTGACGGTGTCCATGTAAAGGTTCATGGAGAAATGGCAAGAGGGAAAAATAGGATACATGTTATGTCTTTGAAAATCTCCCTCTTAGGTATCAGAGAGGTAGCCGTGTTAGTCTGGAATAGCAGAGGTAACAAAGAGTCCTGTGGCACCTTAAAGACTAACTATAAAGTTTTGAAGCATAAGCTTTCGTGGGCTAATACCCACTTCCACTGCTTGCATCCGACGAAGTGGGTATTAGCCCATGAAAGCTTATGCTTCAAAACTTTATAGTTAGTCTTTAAGGTGCCACAGGACTCTTTGTTCCCTCTTAGGTGTCAGTCACAAGTCTACAGTTAAGCTTTTCACTGAGAGCAGGACTCATTTCCTTCTGTTTCACATACAAGGAATTGAATTTAGTCTCTAAATTTAACCCAGTTATTGGTCAGATGATAATCCAATTTTCAATGACTTTTTTGGATAAAGTAGTTACTAATTTTTCCAGAGAAAATCATTAAAAATCAGTCTGGTTTCAAAGTTGTCCCTCAGTGTCTCACTTTTTCTGCTCCTTGCAGCTAAACTCCCACAGTCTCCAAACTTCACATATAGGTATTATCATGAATCTGTCAGACAAGCCACCCTTTGGCAATTTCACCACTAAACAGTGGAAAACATTACTTCCCTTTTTCTTCCTCGTTGTTTTTATTTACACCGAGGAAAACCAATGGATCTTTCTCTGATCCTGCTGCACCGCTTGCCTCTCTGGCTACCTGTTATAATGCCATATCAAGATCCTAGGCGGTAGAGCCAGCCTGGAAGAACGGATCAACTGGATGTGTGACACAACAGCTGAAATGCAGGAAGGCATGACAGAGCTGCCAAATGTGACTGTCATTAAATGCATGACACTTGGCAGCCATGCGTGATGTACAGTCCTGCTCCTGTTGAAATAAATAGAACTGTTGCCATCAGCTTCAGTGGCAGAAGCAACAGGGGTATAGATCCCAAGCCAGCCAAATTTCCCCTCTGTATTTCTTCAACAGTTCCCCATTGACCCAGGCTCCTACAGGCCTGATCAGAACTGGCAGCTGAAGTCTTGCCCTCTGGCAAACCACAGCAGGTTCTGCAGAGAGCAGCTGTCACCATAGCATGGCTGTTAGCTTTGCCTGTCAGTCAACTTCTACTGCAATCTTCCTCTCTTTGCAGTCTGTGACTATATTTCACAATGAAAATGACACTAACAAATGTACTGAAGGAGCTGTATGTCCTGCAATATTCAATGTGACATTCCATGTGCTAATTTTTTTTATGGTGCACTCAAGCTGATTATTTTCACATATTCTAAATTGCACTTGGGTCCCCACTCCCAATAAAGTCGTTGAAAAAAATTCCCACAGACCTCAGTGATGCAGGATCGAGCTGAAAATAAGCAGCTATTTAATAGTTCTACATGTTTATTTTTAAAGAAAAGTGAACAGCTAGGTATGCGGACACTCGTTCGGCTACATTTGATATTTCAAACATGCAGCCAATTTTTTCCCTTTTCAAATACCCCTTCGAAAGGGTCTCTTTAAAAGTACATCACATAAACAAACAAACAAAAAAGTGAGCGTCATTCTCCATAGAAGTGGATTAATATGTACACGGCAGATTAAGACTCCAGAATGTGGTTTGTTCCTCATTTGGACTCAAGATCAGCCAGCATGTGCCCTTTACTCTTTCCATAAGTCCAGGTCTGTTTATCCCATGTTGAGTTCTGAGCACCCAGGAGTCTTACAGTTAAACCATTTAATACAATCTGTCAGCATATTTTTCAAGACAAGTCCTTTATCCTCACCAAAGATAGGCTGCATTCAGTACTTCATGTCAAATCAAGTGTAAGATTTTACTGTAGTCAAAATAGTAGTGTCATCAGATTTAGCTGAGGACAAAAAGTACTTCTGTCTGTGAAGCTGCCAGCTAAAAGGCATCATAAGGAGATTGGGACAAAAAAAACAAACAAAACTGTTTATTAGTTTTGTTCTTATATTGTCAGTTTAGAAGAGCAACAATGGTAATTGCACCCATGTGTATGAAAGGACAGTGGGGTTCAATGTGTGACAAGTGATGAGAGAAAATAAGGTTTTATATGTATTAATATAAACAAGAATATACTAAACTTCATTTAAGTATTGAGGGGATTAATCATAGTCTCTTGGTTACTGGGTTTTCATTTTGTTCTTATTATGTCACATATTATTCTATCACCTAACGTACCAGAACATCTCCCCTCCCATCTCTCTGAACCAGAAAGCAATAATAGAATCTACCCGCCCACCCCAACATGCACAAACATATCCAGACACCCAAAAGCCCTCTGTGAAAATGAGCTTCTTGATTTCTAGCAATGAGCTGGACTGACTGATTGACTTTCTCTAATTCTAAAGCACTGTTTTACACATGAAATAAGGAACATATTGGATTGCATCCATCCTAGATTTTTCTCCAGCTGGCTTCCCGGTTAGTAGGGGCAGGGCTGGCGACAGAAATTTGGGGCCCCCCTACTTTGATAGTTTGGGGGCCCCCCAGCCCAGCCGACAGCAGATGGGGGCCCCCCCAGCCCAGCCGCCCCCCCCCCCCAGCCCAGCCGACAGCGGCTGCCCCCCCCCCAGTCCAGCCGACAGCGGATGGCCCCCCCCCCCAGCCCAGCCGGCGCTCCCCCGGGCAGCGAGAGCTGCGTGAGCCGCTCTTTCCCCCCCCCTCCTCCCCCGGACAGCGCTGCTGCCGCCGGCCGGGCTCACTGCTCCTGCCGGGGCCAGGCGTGCTTGTCCGGGGGAGAGCCGCGCCGCCTCCCCGCCCCTTCCCCGCTCTCCAGGTCCAGCAACAAGGGGGGATGACAACGGGTACAGCTGTACCTGTAGTACCCCCCTGTCGCCGGCCCTGAGTAGGGGAAATGGAAAGAAGAATAAAAAGAAAGTATTAAAAAATAAAGATTAAAAAAAAAATTTCAGTGCCCCTAAAACATGGACCTAAAACATGGGTGTCTGAGTAAAACACCTACATCCTGATTCTGCACCATTAAAATCAAGAGGAGCTTTGTCATTGATGTCAGTGGGGATCGGATCAAGCCTATACACAGTGGTCATGACTATCGTTTGCTTGTTCGGATAAATGGGTATCTCTGGGATGCAAATTTTCCATGGGATAAGTGAGGGTGCTAAAGAGAAGGATGATCTTGTAGTTAAGGCACTGGGTTTAGGACATCTGGGTTCAATTCCTGACTCTACAAGAGGCTTCCTACATGCCTTTGGGTAAGTCGCTTCATCTTTGTGCTTCTTTTCTCCATCTGTAAAATGGGGATAATAAATACTATCTTCTACCCTTTGTCTATATTTTTATATAAGCTCTTTGGGACAGGAGCTGTCTCTTACTCTGTGTTTGTCTTGAGTCTAGAACAATGGGGCCCTTATCTTGCTTGGAGCTTCTGGGCTACATGCTAATACCAGTACTTAAAAATGAATGGGGGAAGTTTAACTAAAAACACCTGCCCTAAGCAGAGACACAAGTTACCAAAGACTGGGTTGATAGGGATTGTGATATGCAAACTATCCCAGATATAAGCTAATCAAAATTGATTGCAATTCTTTAGTTTGTATTTATAATCATGTTGCCTTACATTTAATAACCCTTGTTTGTTAGAGTCTGCATTTTGTGAAGCTAAATTCTAATGCAAAATAGGATCAGGTGCCCCGAATCATACTCTCCAAGGGGTTAATATGGTAGTAAAGTAGTTCTCCCAAGTTCAAGATTCAGGCTTATTAGAAAATTGACTGCATAATACAAAAATACAAGCAGAAACCAGACATGGAGGTGAACTGCCTGAGGGTCCTACATATTTCAAAGGGGAAAAATGTAATTATATCTTAGACATCTAGACAAGCCAAGAAATACCTGAAGCATCTGATTATAATAATAGAAATGTTGATGAACGGATTAACATTATTAAGTTTAACACTACTGTCTTATTTATCTAATCTCTCTTAAGTAACACCTCAGTCATTTAGATTTCAAAATCTGCACTAATTTCTCTAAGGATTTTTATTAATCTGCTATTTTAATTATTATTATAATAATAGAACTCAATTGAAAATGAAAATGACATATTATTCTTTAAGTCGATGTCCTTTGTGTGCATGGTGCTTTACAAGACAAATTCCCTTCCCCTGAAGAATTTATAATCTAGACTGAATCAAGATTTCAAAAAAAAATAAAGAGGAGGAGGAGAAAAGACATACATGGAAGCAAAATCCTTGAGCAATTAAAAATCTTGTTAATTCCATGTAGGAGGGACGGGTGTGTGTGTTTTAGTTTTGACATGAGCTAAGCTCTCAACTAAAGATTGAGCAATCAGATAGGTGCACAGGATGGATTGTCAGTGGTGGAAGGCCGGATGAAACGTGAGAATTTAGAAGGGACTTGATGGAGGTGTGCAAGGTTGCTTGCACTCCTCCATCAAGAGACTGTTCCACACACAGGAAATGGCATGAAAAGTAACATGGAGTTGCTAGAAGGAGATTAAGGGTTCCAACAGGCAGAGTCAGGTTGTAGAGTGGAATGAACGAATTAGGGTATATTAGGAGAGCAGGAGCAAGGATTCAAGATGGAGGCATGGGTATCAGTGTGCCAAGTCTTGAAAGTGAGATGAGGCAATGAATTTGATCATGGAAGAATCAGGAAGGCAGGGGTGTGTGTGTGTATGTGGAGGAGAAACAAAGGAAGATAGCTTTGACTTCAGTGTATTGAGTGAAGTGGAAGGGGTGCTGGAACAATTTGTGTAGTGGGGGTACTGAGGGCCATTGAACTAATGTAAACCCTGTATATGATGGAAACCACTTCAAGCCAGGGGGTGCGGCAGCACCTCCAGACCCCCTAGTTCCACTATCTATGTGACTGGAGTGGGGAGAGATGAAAGGCCAGGAGGTTGGAGAAAAGTTACTGCGGTTAGAGACAATGAAATCCTGGACCAGACATTTAGCAGTAGGGTCAGGTAAGAAGAGGTGGATTTTGCAGGTGATAAAAAAGTGACAAAATTTGGTGAGAATCCAGTTGGGAGGGAAAGTGGACAGAGAGAAATTACTCCAAACTGAGTACCAGTACATAGCAAATTCAGGGAGCTTTGTGATTAAGTTCTGAAGTGGCATAGAGAAAGTTTCTTTAGGCAAGGTGAGACAACAACAATATTATACTCATTATTAATTTACATTCTTGAAGGAAGGGGAAAGGTTCCAGAGAAGAGGTAGGCAATGATACAAGATGGCAAAGGATAAGGAAACTATGCAGTTGGGGAGATGGGGAGGGTATCGAATCAAAGAAACTGCTCAGGGCGTTCAAAACAGAGAAGATAAGAAATAAAGATTAGGGCTGTCGTGATTTAAAAAAATTAATCATGATTAATCGCACTATTAAAAAATTAATTGCGATCAACTGAATGATTAATTGCACTGTTAAACAATAATAGGATACCATTTATTTAAATAGTTTTGGATGTTTTCTACATTTTCAAATATATTGATTTCACTTACAACACAGAATACAAAGTGTACAGTGCTCACTTTATTTTTGATTATAAATACTTGCACTGTAAAAAACAAAAGAAATAGTATTTTTCAATTCACCTAGCACAAGTACTGTAGTGCAATCTCCTTGCCATGAAAGATGAACTTACAAATGTAGAATTATGTACAAAAAATAACTGCATTCAAAAATAAAACAATGTAAAACTTTAGAACCTACAAGTCCACTCAGTCCTATTTCTCGTTCAGCCAACAGCTCAGACAAACAAGTTTATTTACATTTGCAGGAGATAATGCCCACTTCTTATTTACAGTGTCACCTGAAAGTGATTGCAGGCATTCACATAGCACGGTTGTAGCCATCGTCACAAGATTTGTGCCAGATGCACTAAAGATTCACATATCCTTTCATGCTTCAACCACCATTCAAGAGGACATGAGTCCTTGCTGATAAGGGGTTCTGCTTGATATCTAAAGCAGTGCGGACTGATGCATGTTCATTTTCATCATCTGAGTCAGTCAGATGCCACCAGCAGAATGTTGATTTTCTTTTTTGGTGGTTCGGGTTCTGTAGTTTCCACATCAAAGTGTTGCTCTTAAGGTTTCTAAAAGCATACCCTACACCTCTTCCCTGTCAGATTTGGGAAGGCACTTTAGATTCTTAAACCTTGGGTCGAGTGCTGTAGCTATCTTTAGAAATCTCACATTGCTACCTTCTTTGCGTTTTGTCACATCTGCTGAGAAAGTGTTCTTAAAACAAAGAATATGTGCTGGGTCATTATCCAAGACAGCCATAACATGAAATATACAGCAGAACACGGGTAAAACAGAGTAGTACACATACAATTCTCCCCCAAGGAGTTGAGTCACAAATTTAATTAATACTTTTTTTAATGAGCATCATCACGATGGAAGCTAGTCCTCTGGAATGGTGGCCAAAGCATGAAGAGGCATATAAATGTTTAGCATATCTAGCACGTAAAGACTTTGCAATGCCAGCTACAAAAGTGCCATGTGAACGCCTATTCTCACTTTCTGGTGACAGTGTGAACAAGAGGTGGGCACCATTATCTCCCATCAATGTAAACAAACTTGTTTGTCTTAGTGATTGGCTGAACGGGAAGTAGGACTGAGTGGATTTCTAGGCTCTAAAGTTTTACACTTTTTTGTTTTTGAGTCCAGTTATGTAACAAAAATCTACATTTGTAAGTTGCACCTTCATGATAGAGATCACACTTGTATGAGGTGTACTGAAAAATACTATTTCCTTTGCTGTTTTTACAGTGCAAATATTTGTAATAAAAATAACAATATAAAATGATCATTATCTGCTTTGTATAGGGTGTTGTAATTGAAATAAGTATTTTTGGATGTTTTCCTACATTTTCAAATATATGGAATAAATTTCAATTCGTATTCTATTTAACAGTGCGATTAAAACTGTGATTAATCACAACTCGAGTTAATACAAGCTAAGGTTGTATTGAGAGAACTGTTTAACTCCGGTTTACATGGCATGCTTCTGTATTTCAGGGATGGGGAGGGGGTTGTAGATAATCCATTGCAATCACCAGAGCTCCTCTATTACTGGTGTAAGTGGGATCAGAAACTGGCTACTTTATTCCTGCAATTCTTGACGCTTGTGTATGTTCAAAATTGTAACCTTCCTGTTACTGTAAAGTATGTTTTTGTACCTAATATTAATATTCAACTAAAAATGCTGAAAGGAGCCAGACCACAAAGCTGAACCTACCCTTGGTCTGCCAAAATGCATAGTGAAACATGTTTGCAAATGCTGCAGTGACTGATAAATCTGCTTCATGTAAAAGCAGCCATAAGTACTACATGTGACATTTTAGGATGGACTCCCCAATGAAAGCGTCTGAAACAGTGATTAATACTAATAACCAAAAGAGTGTATTAAATATACTAGGCCTGATTCTCAAGCACTTTGCCCTTTGTATAGTCACCTACCCTTGTGCAAAGTGGGTATAAAGCACCACAATCACTGTGAAGGCCAGGAGAGAATTCTGATGGCGTAGCACTTTGCGCACATTAAATGACTGCAGAAAATGCAATGCCTCAGAGGATCAGACTCTTCTTGAAAACCGATGACAAATTATGGCACATGATCGCAATAATTTCTCAAAACAGCTTCTAGGACAACTGTAACAGATTTACCGGAATCTGGATAACTAAATAGCCTATGGCCTATAAGGCCACATTACAAGGTTTTCCGTAGCTCTGGTGTATGGTTTTCATCTGTGCATGTCCGAGGAAAAGGATCAATTGTTCCATGTATCGCTTGTTATCAAAAGGAAGAAATGGAAACTCTTCATGAGCAAATGGTCCTGATTATTGTACACTAGGTGTTCTTACTGCATGTGTTTGTCCAATAGATCATTTTACAGTTAATTTCTTTCACACATGATAAAACTCTAATGTAGGACAGCAGGGAAACTTATCCAGAAATCAGACTTCAGGGGGGTTCAGTGTCACCTACCACCTGTAAGGAAGCCTGTCCAAGCAGGTCCTCCTACATATTTGATGGAGGAGAGGAGTTTTGTGTTCTGCTGGCTTTTTAATTTTATTTCTGTTTTGCAGTAGATTGCAGGAGCACTCCCTTTTTATTTTGTATACAAATCCAAATAGATAAAAAACAAAGAAATATTGATAGACGATAGGATATGCTATGGTCTACATATTTTTACCTCTCCAGTCTTATCAAAAACATCACACTTCAATTTTCTGTACATAACTATTTCATATGAGCTGTATTTACTCCTAGGCCCAGGGTTAGTCTTGACTTTAAAGAAGCAGCAAAATAACTATACAGGGACTGTCAAATTGTAGACTGTGCCTTTGTTCTTTCCCTCTATCAGCTGCTTCTGAAAGCAAAGTTAAATTTCATTTGTCTTCTACTGAGCACTTCTTTGAATGAATCAGAAGAGACAATAAAGGTGAAATATAATGGCATTTGGCTACAATCACTGTTCTGCACTTTAAGCAGGGGGGTGGGGGCTTGGGAGGAGATTGGCTGGCCAGGAGAAGAGGGCAATGCTTTCTGGCTTGAGGGAAGAGGGGGAATGTAAAACTTCTGGAAAAGGAGTCAGTGTGGTGGATGACTCACCACCTAGAAATGAGGGGTTTAAAAAGGTCAGCCTGGGTCTGGCTGCTCCCCTCATTCACTTGGAACAGGCTGGGCAGTGCCCACCCTTCCTCCCTATTTAGGTCACAAATAAGCTGGGTGATTAGCTATATCTGCTGTGGGCATTATGCTAGCTGCCCCGTTAAGGGGGATTGGAAAGGAATATTTCCCTAACCACCACATTGGCCAGTGCAGTGTGTGTGTGTGTGTGGGGGGGGGGGGGGGTTGCCTTTCTTGTAGCAGGTTCAGGTGGGCTCTATGGCATGATGGACAGTAGGCCATACATCGCAACTCTATATTTAAGTGTATAGCAGATGTTCAGTGCAGGTACTCCATAAATTAAGACACAAAAGAATGGATAAATTGCTAGGAAAATGAATTAAGGAGAGGTGCTTGGTAATTGAGCAAGCTGAGGGCAGCTGGGGACTCTTCTGATTGGTACAGCAGGGAGCCAACCCCCATCATTATAGTCCCCCTTAGCCCCTCCTATGAGGGGGGTGATCGGTAAGGTCCCGGCAAGGGAATTGCTGGAGGGACCTGGATGAAAATGGGGGGAGCTGGTGGAAGCCCTTCCCCCCAGCATTGACTGGAATTGGAGGTGCCTGGCAGTGTATCTGCTGGAGGGACATGAATGGAAGGTGGGGGGCTGAAAAAAGCACTAACCCCTCACCCCCTAGTGAATTGTGGAGGTTTTTACATGCACTGCACATTTTGTCCTCTGACAAAGTTTGTCCAGACATCTGAAGTTGCAGCCTAATTAAACTCATATCTAACGTCTTCTGTCATTCTTTCAGCATAGCCAGACAGGAGCCATAATGCTCAGATGTTCTGTAGTGTAGCATCAACCATGTTAAACATGATTGCATGACTATATAAGTTGTGGTGTGCAATCTGACGTTTAGAGTGAATGGATTAATAAGAGTGGTGAGACTAAAAATATTAATAAAGGAATACTAAATAGGAACACCAGCCCTTACCATCTGAATGTTACTACAGAACAAGAAAGAAATTAAGTGGATTAAATATTAGATGCTATTGATTGGATTCCATAGTGCAAATTCACATAATTGAGGTGGAAGATGATTTCCACAATAATGTCGTAGTATTATTAAAACACTTCCTACCATACAGGAAGAGGAATTTCAGAGAGATTTTTTTTTTCTACACAGCCCTTGCCACCGCAAGTCAATTTTACAAGGTGCGGGAGGCTGGCCAAGAAAACTAAAAAAAATAAATTGTAGGGGGAAAGGATGCTTTAAAAGAAGTATATTCATTAAATATGGCAAGCAAAATGAATGTGGTGAAAAGTTTGCTATTTTACTACATGCTGAAGATATTAGTCAGTATTTAAACAGGACAGAGCTGTAATATCATCACTGCACTAGAAAAAAGGTGCTGACAGCCTACATAAGCAAACGTTTATCTCCACCATCAGATCTTAAGCCAATGTGTTCTTAGGGAACTGCTATAAGAATTCTTTTGGAATTCCATAAAGATGTTGTGCTATATGCTTTGAAACATAACCCCTAAGATCAAGAAGGAATACATCTAAAATAATCCACTCAAACTATATATTTCCTACTAAATCAAATGCCACTGTAACACATAAGTTGTCAGAATCAAGTATCTGAAAAGGGGATTCTATACCAAACTCCTAATGTCTATCAGTTAGCTTTGGATTTATATATCTTTGACCACTTTAAACTTCCAAGTACTAATAATACAGTAGCTGCATGATGTGTTTAATATAGAGAATAACCTAGTTCATGGAAGCAAACCCTGTGTAATAAAGACTTAGGGCAAAGCTCCCACTGACTTTAATGGTGCAGGATCAGGGCTTTAGCCCCCAGTTCCTGCAGCTATTCTGTTTGGCCACAGAGATCTGCCCAGGCAGAACACATTGCAAGATTAGGTCTTAAAAAGTATAATTAATTGCTCCATTATCATTTTATTTGTTCATCATATGTCCCAGTGCAGATGAGGTAATGTTAAGTGATGTACTTAAAATGTGATCAGTTGTAACAATACAAATTAGCTTTTCACATTAAACATGTTTCAAAGACCAGATTCCGATTGCCACATTCCTTACTCACCTTGCATACTTACCTCCCTCCAGCCATCATCGTACTGCTTTCGGTGGGATTGTTTATAATAATTTGGCCCACTATAATACGCAAATTGGGGGTGATTGATGTGTATATTATAAGAGATTAATGTATATATCAGGTACTAATTAGTGTTCCTTGTAATCTCTGCTATCCAAAATAGAGTGGAAAGTTCATTCTTGGTGTTTTGTTCTATGTATCCATCTCTTTGTACATTCTTCAGTATAATCTGCATCTTGCTTTACTTAAACAAATCAATGTCTTATGTTCTATTTTTAGAAAAATAGTGTGCATAGATTGGGCAAAAGATAGAAGAAAATATTGGTAACTGCAGAGTATTCAGTGTTTCTTCTGTTATCAGTGTTCTAGTAAATGTACTGAAAGCAGGAGCTGGTCAAAATATGAAAGGGGGATAATCATTGCAGACGTAGCCTTTTTTTGTATAATGTTTGCAAACCAGACCAACATTCTGTAAATGTAACTGTTAAAAAGTATTCACAAACCCAATATAGTCTACAGCTAATCAGAAACCATTTGATTTCACTGTATTCATCTTTATTGCTTATTTTGGTTTTTTGCCACAGGTGTAGTTCGTCAGGTGAAGCCCATTGTTGGACCTTTCCATGCCATTCTGAAACTGGAGATGAACTACGTGATGAACGGGGTTGTCTCTCATCGTAACATTGTTAATGTGCACATCTTTGTGTCTGAATACTGGTTTTAGTAGAACTCTAAAATCTGAAACAAACAAGCCACCGCAGACTAAATCCTTACCACAAACTATTATGTTATATGCTTGTTTGTAAAACCCAATAGTGTTTTGTTTTTTTGTTTTGTTTTTTAATATTTGGATTTTAGTTTAATTAAGACAAGTACCAAACTATGTTGACTAGATGTAGGATGGAGCAAAATAAATCAACCTGATTTAGTTGTTTATATATAAGTACGGTATGAAAGTGCTCATCTGCTTAGTGAATTTCATTTTTTTCCTAAATGTTCAGGCAAATCTTAACTATCGCTCCTTTACCTGGTAGCCAGCACTATAAAGGACATAGGAGAAAAGCCATAGACCATTGTGATGAATATATGTTACCATTGGAGTAAAGTCCAAAAAGTAATGAGTCATTTTACCTCAAATTTTGGGTGCTCAATTTGAACTATATGAAAAGGCCTGATTTTCAAAAAAATACCAAAATATTCACCCTGTGAAAATCAGGCCCCTTTAAATTAATTCAAGATAGGCATCCAAAATCAATTATCACTTTTGAAAATCTTGGCCTAAAGATTTTAAAAAGTTGTTTGGCCAGGGTTGCAAGAGGAACCGCAGAAGGAAGTAAAGTTAGCAAGAGGAACAAGTCTTTGCACATATCAGATAAAACATTCATGTTTTGTACCTTTATTTGATTATAAAATAAAGTATGTTGGATCCAGCTCACCCAAATACCTCTAATTTGAATTAATCTCTTACAAGAATTTCAGCATATTGTCTACACTCCAAACCAAAATATACTCACCAATACATTGGAATTCTAGATAAACACCTCCAGAAAGGAAAGCACAGCACAATAGATATTTTTTAAACTTTGTAAAGAAACTAGTATATTAAGCTATAGACTTTTCTGAGCACCAGGCCAAAGCCTATGCAATAATATAATGAAACTCTCTTAAATAAATTAATGTTGAATGTATGTATTGGGCATCCAAGTAATGGAAAATTAATGTATCTTTTTATTACAAAAGATAAAATAAACAGCTACATGTTTGTTTTGGTCTGTAATTGAGAATCCTGAAGAAAAATGTTTTTGTGGCAAAATACCCATGTATCTTCCTTTTCCTGCTTATCTGAGAAACACACATACACAGCGCTGCCAGTTCACCCATCCATTATTAGACAGAAACACTTGCCTTTTAACTAGCCTATAGGTCCTTTACCCAAACCCCACTGACGTTGATGGGAGTCCAGTATACTTCAGGCACAAACTGGGAGTTTGACGAAAACATTCTCACATATAAGTTTTGACTAACAAATATTTGATTGGTTGTATTAAATTACACCTTAATTAAACACTCCTTGGGTTACTATGCATAATCTGTCTTTCAGGATGCCATCATGAAACAGTGACAATCTAAAACATGTCCAGTGTTCTCAAAGGACACTGAGTATTGCCCAATACTTAGTCTCCTTAAATAGTTCCCATATTTAGATAGAACGATGTTGGGGTAGCAAGTGGATTCAGAGCAGGAGCCTTTAATCATTCAACAAACTGAAAGAGATTTTTGGATAACTCCAAATCACAAGGAACACCCTGTCTGCAGGGATTATTAGCCATTTAAAATTATTCTTTTTTATAAAAAACCCCCCACTTTATTACATTGAGTTAATAGTGTCTGAGAAAATGGAGATGAGAAAGATCCATCAAGTCATCTATTTCTCCTCCTTGCCAGTGCAGGAAAAATAAATAGCATCAGTATCAAAACCAGAAAAACTGGTTCCATCTGATTTTCTAGAGTGTAGTTTGTGATTGCTCATTTCCTCTACAGGTAGTTACACCAAATAACTTTAGTACAGTAAAATATGAATCTTAGGCTCAAAGTAATGAACAAACTCATTTACAACCTTCTCCTTTACTCTTATCCCTCCACTTCCACTCCTATCCAATCCACTTTTTTGGATAAAATATTGAAAACGAGGATGGCAAAAGACATCACTACTGTTTCCCGGAAAACTATTTTCTTACAGTGTATCCAAATAATCTGAAAATTGTAACCAGTTTTTTGAACAGGCTGGAAGTCATGATAGTATTTATCCAGTAGTGATTTTATGTTTCACATCTCGTGAAAGAGAGTGACTGCTCAGTGCCATAGTCACTATGATATTCCTTAATTTATAGTACGCCAGTAGAGTAAATCAGAAAATTTAATAATGATAGGAAGGGATAGATATTCATCTAATCCGAGCCTGTCACCTTCAAATTTACAACCATTACAAACAGCATAATGTCAGATAAAGTAATTTGTAGTATTTATGTGTGAATGACAATAATTAGAGCTAGCCCAATGGGAAAATATAGTCATGAGTTTGTCCACAAAATCCACTGCAATTTGGTTCAAAATGTTCTTGAACCCTTTGGTTCATTTTTCTTCCCAGACACTGTTTCTGATTGCATGGATGTCAGCACAGGCACCTTTATTCATGTGAATACTGGTATTCATGTGCAAATGAGTAAGTTTTTCTGACAACAAGAGTATGCACTACTATTATTATTCTGGGTTTTTTTAATTGTCATCCACTCAGGGAACAGAATCAATAGCACATGATTTAGGAGACAAGTCACATAGTAAATAATGAATAGTGATAATTCTCAATAGCAAGTAATACATAGACCTGGGCTCTCTAAAGAGGCACAGCTGTATTCAGCAAAATGCTTGTAGAGGTAAGTTTTAAGTGGGTAAAGGCTTGACTCCCTAATTATAGGGATGGCAACTGCTAGTCTGGTCCCCAGTATGAGAGAGATCTTTCGGTTGTTCTGTCTTTCCACTGCCCCTTGAGTAGGCTGACCATATGTACCATTTTGAACGGGACAGTCCCGTTTTTTTTCATATTTCCCGACCGTCCCGTTGTTTTAATCTAAATGTTAATTTTGTCCCGTTTTTTGTAAAACCGATCTGGGCAGGTCCCTCTTTGCAAGCTGCTTTCTAGGGGGAGGTTCTGATTGATTGGGTTTTTTTTCTGCCTTGAGTCTGGAGCCTGACCCCGAAGAGCTTTGCTCCTTGCTGGGCAATCCAAACGAGAACAGTGTAACCTGGACAGGAAAACAATGTGGCGCTCAAACTCCGTCTGCTCCCAGCACTGCAAGCTCATCCTCTCCCCGCGCAGGGCGCCCCTAAGCTCCTCAGCTGCGTTTCTTCCATGACTTTCCCTGGAGATCTCCCCCACCCCACAGCCATGTGGCTCCTGGTTGATTTGTTACGGGGTTGGGATCAGAAGGCAGAAATTAGCCCTGCTTCACTCCAGGGGTTTTCATGCCCGAGAACTATTTGTGTCTCATAACTTTCAGCCGGCAGCCCCCCCCCCCCCCGACGGCGCGCTCGGTCCCCGGCTGCGGCTCCGTACAGCTCCGTTCCGCCGTCGGCTTCAGCCCACCGCCCACTGCCTCCTCTTCTCTCTATCCCTCCTTCCCTTCTCTCCATCCCCTTTCTCCATCCCTTCCTTCCTCCCTTCTCTCTCTCCTTCCGTCCACTGCCTCCTCTTACCCTTCTGTCTTCCTTCCCTTCCTGCCTTCTGTCTATCCCTCCATCCCTCTCTTCCTTCTCTCTATCTCCCTTCTCCATCCCTCCTTCTCTCTGTCCCTTGCCTCCTCCATCCCCCCTGCTCCCTACCCCCATCTCTTCTCTCATCCATCCTCTCCCTTCTCACCTTCCTGCCTTCTCTCCCTCCGTCCCCTCCATCTTCATCCCTCATCCCCCCCTTCTCTCTCTCCCTCCATCCTCTTCATCCCTCATCCCCCCCTTCTCTCTCTCCCTCCATCCTCTTCATCCCCCATCCCCCCATCTCTGTTCTGTTTATTCCTCCATCCATCCCCCCCCAGTCCCCCTTCTGCCTCCCCCCCTCCCCCCCGCCCAGCGCTGGGGGGCCCAGGTGGGGCCATGGCGCTGGTCACCTCGCCCACCAAGCTGGAGTGCCTGGCCAAGCCGCTGTTCTGCCGCAAGGGGGCGCTGCGCCAGGTGATCCACGTGGTCAAGAGCCACAAAGTCACCGCACGCTTCTTCAAGCAGCGCACGTTCTGCAGCCACTGCACCGACTTCATCTGGTGAGACCCCCTGGGCCCTAGAGCCCCCCCAGACTGCCCAGAGCCCCCCAGACCGCCCAGAGCCCCCCCAGCACCCCTCAGCCCACATTCTGCAGCCACTGCACCGACTTCATCTGGTGAGACCTCCTGGGCCCTAGAGCCCCCCCCAGACTGCCCAGAGCCCCCCTAGAGCCTCCCAACCACCCTCCCAGTGCCCCTCAGCCCAGGTTCTGCAGCCACTGCATCGACTTCATCTGGTGAGACCCCTCAACCCCGTCCCGTTTTTGCCATTCCAATGTCCCATTTTTGTCTCAAGGAAATATGGTCAGCCTACCCTTGAGGCAGGGCTGGCAGACAAAAATCACTGGTACATAGGTAGATCCTAGCTATGCTCACTGTGCTATAGGAGTGGCTACAAGGGTATTCTATATCGGGAATCAGCTCAGGGCCATTTAAACTCTGATTGGGGGCTGTCCACACCAGTGGAGAGATGCAGAGTGGCTGGAGGACACCAAGAATTGGGCCCAAGATCTGTACTTTGTTCAAAGTGTTTGGTGGAGAATAATGAATAAAAAACAACTAGGGAAAATCTCCATCAGTTTGTAGATAGCTTGGCTTTAAAAAAAAATAATTCTCCAATTAAAAAAAACCCCAAAGACTTCCTGAGGGGATTTATAATTTATTAGCAGACAGAGAAGGGAAAATTGCATAGTGCATGTAATCTTAGTAGAGCTATTAAAGAGCTTCAGAGCCAAAGACAATATCTAAAAGAAATACAAACACATTTCCTAATAGTGTTCATAACAGTACATTCCATGTATGATAGTCAGATATGTCTATGCCATGATGACAAAAGTTATTTCAGGATTTGCAGAAAAATGCTCTGTGGTATTCCACGATAGTTTTAATAATTAATTGTATATGGGAACTCTTGGAAACAATAGTTAATTTGCTGTAATGCTGTAACATGGTAACTAACTTGTCATCACCATATGTACATTACTGTGAATTTCTGGAGCATTAATGTGTTCCTGCAATTGTTAGGTAAAATAGCAAGTCCTACTCACCTCTCCAGCACCCGAGTTTGTGCGGAGTTGGTATAGGGCTCACAAAATGTCAGAGACCAAGTTACACAGACACAAATTCGTTGATCAGTGGGGTCACATTACTCCTAGCTCAAAAGCTTCAGAGTAAGTGTGGCAACTTTATTAGGGGTAAGCATCAATATTTATACACAGAAGTAAACAAAGTAATTAACAGGTCATAATGGTCATGCATAATCAATCAAGATTCTACTGGGTAAAACAAGTTAAAACCAGCGTTACAGTTGCTTAAGAAATGTAAATCCCAAAGACAAAGGGGAGATGGCTACTTAAGGGGGAGGGGGGTCAGGGGCTGTCCGTAGGTCAGAGCCTTGGTCAAAAGTTCAGACAGAGCCATCAAGCCAGGGTAAAGTTCAAACTCAACATTCCTCCATTTGTAGCTTTGGTACAACTATTTACCAAAAGCTACACCCCGTTTTAAGGAGCCAAGGGCCACTTGGCGACTTCAGCCTGGGCCAACTCGAAAAGAGTAGGGCCCTTGGCTGAAATAGCAAAAGAACAAGCTGACCTACATGAGTTTATGAGGGAGGGGACACACTGAACACAGCAACACAGTATTATAAGGATTACTATGGCCCCAACAATACCCACCAAGAGTCGTTTAACCCATCCAAATCCTGGCAGCCAATTCCATAAGGCTCCCCACCAATCACATGGTGGTTGGCCAGTGGAGTGGTTCTTAGCCATTTCCCTTAGATGTTTGGTACATTGAAAAGTGTCAGAATAGGTGTCATTTACAAAAACACAGCATTCTTCATTTATGAGGGTGCAAGTTCCTCCTTGAGCTGCTAACATTATGTCTAAAGCCATTTGGTTTTGTAAAGCTAACTGGCACAGCTGGGACATTTTCCCAGCCTGATTCCTAAATAGGGTCGTAGTTTCATTGGTTAAAGATTCCAGTAGTCCCTGTAGGCGGATGACACCACCCCTTAAGCTAAGGAGACCAGTCCACTGCTGCCACGCCAAACCATCATGGAGATTAATATCCCAGTAGGTCTCACGGATGTTACGAACGTGGGGAAAATGAGGGGGAGTGAGGGAGATGCGAGAAGGCGGTGCTAGCCACGCTAAATAACATGACCCTGCCCAATCAGGGGAGAGGAAGTAATAAGCTTTGGACCCGCACACCCAGTATGTTCCATACAATGCGTTTCGGGTATTCCCTCGCTCAGAGTAGGAGGTAACCCACCACCCATTGGACCACTGTTCCCCTGGTAACGCAGAGGGATCGTTGTGTGAGCTGCAGAGGCACAACTTGGTAATGGTGTTTTCAAAGGACAACGTAGTACTGCTTGAGCAGTTGTAGAAGGCAATCATATGTGCCTTAGCAGTTATCTGGACACCCTCGTTATCTGAGCAGGGCTTTTTAAAAGCTGACTCTGAAGGCTTGCCCAACCGTGAGAAAGTTGGATTAGGATGAGGGATCCACATATGGGATAAGTGGGATGCGCAAGGCTTGAAGCCAAGATTTTTACTAAAGGCGGTGCCATTAAAATACATGTTGCATTTACTTGTACCCACAGAAGTTGATCCCTTTTCTTTAACAAAACATAGTGATCCTGTCTTGTTGGTTACCATGAGATATCTGTTAATTGGCACTCCTGTTTTGTCCCATGTAAGATTGTGTTGGACTGGATCTTTTACTCCATCCGGTGGCATCCAAGTCATATTAGCAGTGGTCAGGGGAATGGGTGTGAAAGGGAGTTCCTGTTCTGCATTTACTGGAAATTGAGTACACACCCAGCAATTACTTCTATTTCCTAAAATACGAGTTTTAACCTTGTGTGTGAATATCTAATAAAAGCATTATCTCACTAAAAAAGCATAGTAAAAAACATACAGTTGTCAGAATAAAAGGTCCTTTCGTATTTGCCGAGTCAATTTAAGTCTGGTGTCTGAAAGAGGTAAGCTGGTCCACTGGTCGGAGACAGTGTCCTCGGTGGTGGCAAGAGCTGCTGGTCCGTCACTGTGGTCCACTACGGCTGGGAGTGGTGGATCCAGGATTTACATCCTTCCAGGAACACTGCAGTCTGGGTTGTTAAAAGAACCTGGTGGGGTCCAGTAAACCTCGACTGGAGGGCGTCGCCATGAACGAACTTTTTGGCCCAGACGAAGTCCCCTGGTTGGAACAGGTGGATCTGTTCTTCCAGCGGCACGGTCTGGGAAAACTGCGAGGCTTTTCAAAGGGTACGGAGGCGAGCCTGTAGGGAAAGAAACTGACACGCGGTCATGTGATCCCCTCCCAATAGTGAAACATCAGCACGTGGTAGCGCCCCCACCTTTGAAAGGGGGGTGTCCATAGAGCAGTTCAAAGGGGGATAATCCCAATACACGGGTTGTGCGAGTACGAAGGTGAAACAGGACCAAGGGAAGAACCTGAGGCCACTTTAACCCTGTTTCCTGACAGTATTTAGCCAATGTAGACTTAAGCTCCCTATTCATGTGAGATGCCCAGTCCCTGTTCTAAGCACCCAAGGACATGACCAGTAAAGTGAGGTCCACGATCTGAGTCAAGCACGAGGGATGCCAAAATGGGGTACGATGTCTCTAAGGAGGATCTTCGCGACTGTGGCAGCAGTACAATTAGCAGTAGGAAAGGCTTTGACCCAGGAAGCCAGAGGGCAAACCAAAACAAGGAGGTGCTTCTTCCCAAAAGCCTTTGGCATATCTGCAAAGTCAATCTGAAGATGTTGAAATGGAGCAGCAGGCGGAGGTCTTCCACCCTTAATTCTGTTAAGAGGCAGAGCAGGTCCATTGCGCTGACACGTGCTGCATGCTTTCACTATTGATAGGCAGTAGGGTTGAATGCCTGGAGCATACCAAAAGCGAGCGATGGTGTCCACAAGGGCGTGCGTGCCGTAGTGACCCCCCTTATCATGGTGCCAGCGAACTGCCACGGGGTATGTGGAGCGAGGGAGGCAGGGTCGGTCATCCGGCATAAACCAGGTCCCTTTGACCAGCGTGGCTCCGAGGCTCTTCCATGACTGCAGTTCAGTGGCGGGTACTGGTACAGGGTGCAGTGGAGTAACCAGTAAGTAAGGAGGAGGCTGCAATAGCCAAGGTGGGCATGGCTAAGGGTAAGACGGCAGCCATCTTGGCGGAGGCGTCGGCCAACTGGCATGCTCGGGCCAGGGCATAGAGTTCGGTGGCTTGGGCTCCCCAGTTGCCTGGCAGCAAGGCGGCCTCTTGAATGTCCCATTCAGAGCTGACCGCGTAACCGGTGAAACGTTTGCCATCAACATAGAAGGAGCTTCTGTCCGAGAAGAAGATGCAATCATGGTTGTCCAGTGGTATGTTGAACAGGTTGTCCCTTATCTGTAAGACGCTATAAACCACTTCCACACAGTCATGCTGATCCTGGAGGACTGGCAGGTCAGGAAGCAAAGTAGCTGGATTAAGGGGCCCGCACCTTTCAAAAATCAGGTTAGTGTCTTCCAAGAGTTTGGCCTCTAGCTGTTGCTGACGATGGGCCGAGAACACTTGGGTTGTGCCCCTACGCAGAAGGGCTGACAAGGCATGAGAGGTTCAAACCATGGTAAAATGACCCAGGGTCAGACTCTTGGCCTTCGTGATCAGCAGGGCAGCTGCTGCCAGAGTCCGGGTGCATGGTGGGGTTCCCTGAGCGACAGGGTCGATCTGCTGAGAGTAAAAAGCAAGCGGGAAATGGTGGGGCCCGCTCAGCTGGGTAAGGATGCCACTAGCAATTCCGCCCCTCTTGTGGACAAAGAGGTGAAAAGGTTTGCTGTAATTGGGGGGGGGGGGGGACGGAGAGACATGGAGGAGGCCACACTGTCCTTGAGTAACTGAAAGGCTTGGATCATGTCCGGGGACCACTCCAAAGAGTCAGGAGCAAGGTTAGCAGTGAGTCGGTGGAGCGGTTTGCTTAACTCCCCGCAGGATGGCAACCAGGGGCGACAGAAGCCAATTAACCCTAAGAAACCTCGGAGTTGTTTCTTGGTGGTTGGCAGAGGGCAGTTTTGGATAGTCTTTATGCGAACTGGGTCCATTTGTCGTCCCTCTGGGGTTAACAGGAAGCCCAGATACTGGACCTTCTGTGAGATCCACTGAATCTTGTTAGGGTCTATCTTGTG
Source organism: Sternotherus odoratus (assembly GCA_032164245.1). Taxonomy (NCBI): domain Eukaryota; kingdom Metazoa; phylum Chordata; order Testudines; family Kinosternidae; genus Sternotherus; species Sternotherus odoratus. The sequence continues at coordinate 108,977,382 of JAVMKO010000001.1, forward strand.
ACCTCTGGTGTGTAGGTATAATAAAAGTGCCTTACCGTTGATGCGGAGGGCGGCTTCTTCACGGTTACCTAATAGGATGTCATCTACATACAGGACCAACGTGGATCCCTGCGGGCTGGTGAAGCTTTCCAGGTCATGGCGGAGGCATTGGCTGAAAATCGTAGGGCTGTCTCTGTAGCCTTGAGGAAGTCGTTGCCAGACATAACTTTGTCCCTCCCAGGTGAAACCAAAGAGATACTGAGAGTCTGGGTGCATGGGAATGCTGAAAAAGGCTGATTTTAAGTCAATAACAGTGAACCACTCAGCATCCCCGGGGATTTGGCTGATGATAGTAGCTGGATCAGGAACCACTGCATGAAGAGGGACCACATATCGATTAACAACTCGTAGGTCCTGTACAAAGAGCCAACGAATAGGGTCTCCATCCTTTCTAGGAGGCTTTTTAACAGGTAGTATAGGGGTGTTACAGGGAGTGCGCTGAGGGCGGACTAGCTTCTGTGCAATGAATCCCTCGATAATGGGGTGGATGCCCTCCTGGGCCTCCAGCGACAGAGGGTATTGAGGAACTGACGGGGGGTGGGGGGGAGGAGGGCTTAACTTGAATCCTTACTGGTTCTGCCGAAAGGAGCAGGCCAACATCAGTGTCAGAAATTCCCCAAAGGGTCAAAGGCAAGTCAGTGAGGTCAGGGGGGAGAGGGAGAGGGGGTTCCCAATTACCCGGAGTCGGGGCCGAATCTCCTAACACTGTCATTAATAATCCCACCCCCTCAGGAGTGCAGGTTAAAGTAGCCTCAAGCTTACAGAGTAAATCCCGGCCCATCAAAGGGATCGGACAAGCTGGGGAAAAAAGAAAACGATGAGAAAAACATTTATCAGCATAAACAACATTCAGAGGCAAAGTGAGTCCCAGAGACTGTGGGTTGCCCTCCACCCCGGTCGCAGTTTTAAGGAGGATAGCCAGGGAGAGGGGGCATGATTTAAGAGAGAGAAAGTAGCTCCGGTATCAGTGAGGAAAGAGACAGGCAGGCCTTGGACTGAAAGGGTTAGACGAGGCTCTTTGCTGGGAGGGGAGAAAGTCAGGAAGGAGCCGGCCAAAGACATTAAGGAAATAAGACCATCGCATTGTTTTCCTTTGCCCCCGGGGTACCGTCATTGAGGAGGCTGCTGTGGCTGCTGTGGCTGCTGCTGTTCACCATAGTTGATCCAGGCCTGGGGAATGGGCTGAGCTGGTGGTGCAGGGATGTATTCGTCCCCGGTGTAACTATCTGCGGATGCGGCCAGACCCATTGGGCGTCCCCAGGGGCATTCATGCTTAAAGTGACCGGGCTGTGTGCACTGAAAACAATTTCCTGGCTGCTGGAGTTGCCAGGACTCTTTTCTTCGAGCATTTCACTGAACTTTTTAGATCCATTTACTACAGACAATTTCAGGCTGTTAAGAGCTGAAACCTTTTTGATTAAATTACTTTTATACTTTTTAACTGCATCAAACTGCCTACCTATATTTCCTTCAGGAACTTCCTTAGGCAACATTTTACCGCTTACAGAAATCCTGTTCTTACCCTTTTCACTTAGGGCTTGCTCCCAAGGAATGCTTTCCTGAGCAACCACAAACTTTTTGGGGGCTTTACTCACATCTCTGATCCCCTTTCAGGCAAATTCACAGACTCACTGAACAAGAGGTTACAGTTATTTTTTTCCCCTGCAGTTACAAACTCAGAACTATTTTCTTTCTGAGCTTTAGCTGAATCCATAACTAACTCTGACACTACTGCACTTTTCTTAACTATCACAGGCTGAAAAACACCTTCTTCTGTCTGCTCCACAGACAAGATTCAGACACACATTTTCCTTCCCTAGACACACAGTTTGGGATTTTCCTTTTGGCCTATTGCCAAGTGATTGCTTCTCCCGAGGTGGGCCCCTCCATTTCCTCCTTATCCCCCTGCATAGACTCCGATCCTGAGTCCTGCAGATTCCCCTCTGCGCCCTGGAGAGAGTTCCCTTGCAGAGGAGTGAGGGCAGGTGCAGTGGGGACCAACTGGCAGGTTAAAACACGCCGTGGTTTACACCCTTCATCGAAATAACATGGAGGGGGTTCACTCTCGGGAGAATACCTGACTGCCATAATCTTTAAAGATTTCCACAGCTCTGCTGCAGAGTCCAAACAAAATCAGTAACCTAACTGTCCCGGATGGTTTTTTCGATCTGGCCCTCTATTCCTCTTTAAAGCAGCCTGCTCGAAAGAACCATACAAAGGCAACCTTTCTTCCAGGTTGGCCCATACCGCGGTATTCCCAGTCCAATTTCTTACACACAGCGTGTACAACTTCCTCTTAGTCACACCCTTCTGAACTGGTAGTCTTTCTTCATAACACAACTCATTCATAATGCTCAAAAAAGCTCTGAAAAGGGACACTAGTCCCTTGACCCATGGTGTCTGACAGGAGCCCTCCAACTGGCGTTTACCCTACCGTCCAGTACACGACCCCTCAATATTGAATTGGCTGGGAAAAATCTCCCTTGGCGCCTGCCAATTCGTATATGAGTGATCCGACCACTGGACAGAGGTACCGCACCAGAAGGAATCCCAGGACAGGCCCCCAAATTGTTAGGTAAAATAGCAAGTCCTACTCACCTCTCCAGCACCCGAGTTTGTGCGGAGTTGGTATAGGGCTCACACACTGTCAGAGACCAAGTTACACAGACACAAATTCGTTGATCAGTGGGGTCACATTACTCCTAGCTCAAAAGCTTCAGAGTAAGTGTGGCAACTTTATTAGGGGTAAGCATCAATATTTATACACAGAAGTAAACAAAGTAATTAACAGGTCATAATGGTCGTGCATAATCAATCAAGATTCTACTGGGTAAAACAAGTTAAAACCAGCGTTACAGTTGCTTAAGAAATGTAAATCCCAAAGACAAAGGGGAGATGGCTACTTGGGGGGGGGGGGGGGTCAGGGGCTGTTCCTAGGTCAGAGCCTTGGTCAAAAGTTCAGACAGAGCCATCAAGCCAGGGTAAAGTTCAAACTCAACACCTTCACCACAGAAATCGTACTGAGTCTGAATTTGGCCCATGAAAAATATTAGCATCCCTTTCTCCTCCCCAGTTCATGACTCTTCCAGTCACCAGACACATGTAATGAATCAGTACTACGAACCTGACCATTATGGAATCTTTTTTTTTTTTAGGTTAGCGTTTCATGAAATGGAAGTGACAGGCATAGCACAAGACTGGTGTTTTCAATGGAATATCCTACTTCAGTCCTACAGTCAAGCCTTCCATTGCCTTGCTTCAGGCGTTTCTGTACTAATGTCTGTGTCTACAGTTCGCTGTGGGTGCCAAAGATGCCCATGTAAAATTGGTTTATGCAAAAATGGGGGTGCAAATTGGACTGACACAAAGGGAGCCTGGGCTTCTGAAAACACTGGTCTCAATGTGAAGACTTGAACACTTCCCATTTCAGTAGCTTGGATTTAGTTTCCCCACAGATGGCTTTGATTGTGGCTCTGATCTATGACTTTTCTCTATTCCATAGTGTAGTTAAAGTATCAATGTTATATAGAAAATCAGATCCATATTTTATGTCTTTGCCTCCAATAACTTAATTATTATTTCTCTTCTCTGTAAAAAAATATGGGCAAAATCTTTCCAAGTCTCAGACATGCAGGGGGGAGGGAGGAGAGCGGAGCCAGCAATACAGTAGGTTCAGCCGCTATCTTTTTCCAACAAAGGGCATGATGACTCAGAGTAGCTTGGTGGGCCTTCCTGTTTACTGCTGCCTGAAAAAAGGATCAGCATGCACGCCCTTTAGTATGTGCTTCTGGCTACATAATAGGCACAGAGAGGGCTGGGCCTGAGTATAACCCCAGTTTATCAGAGCCTGCTCCCCTTCAAGCTGTGATGTCTTGGCTGGAGCACTTGCTACCTATTGAGCATTAGAATACTTTGGGGAGAATGAGCACTGAGTTCTAATTCAGAGTCATAACATCCATATCACTAACACATTATGTGATCCTGAGGAAAAATATTTAATTTTCTTTCCTTAGCTATAAAATGGGGCTAATATGTAAAAACTTGAGCAGGTCAAAAAAATTTGGATAGAATACTGGTTTGTCTAAATCGACACATTCCATTTGAACTTTCATGTAATATTGTTTTTTAAAAAATAGAAAAGCTGCATTTTAGTAAGGATGAAACATTCTGTGTGGACTTTAGCAAAACAGAATGTGATTTCCTTTTCACATCAGAATGACTTGTTGAAATTTATTTCAATGTATATTCTATTATAAATTATAATAAAACATAAAGCAAAAGTCAACGTGGTATCTGTAAAGGGAAATCATATCTCACTAATCTATTAGAGTTCTTTGAAGGAGTCAACAAACATGTGGACAAGGGGGATCCAGTGGACGTAGTGTACTTAGATTTCCAGAAAGCCTTTGACAAGGTCCCTCACCAAAGGCTCTTATGTAAATTAAGTTGCCATGGGATAAGAGGGACGATCCTTTCATGGATTGAGGACTGGTTAAAAGACAGGGAACAAAGAGTAAGAATAAATGGTAAATTTTCTGAATGGAGAGAGGTAACTAGTGGTGTTCCCCAAGGGTCAGTCCTAGGACCAATCCTATTCAACTTATTCATAAATGATTTGGAGGAAGGGGCAAACAGTGAGGTGTCAAAATTTGCAGATGATACTAAACTGCTCAAAATAGTTAAGACCCAAGCAGACTGAAAACTTCAAAAAGATCTCACAAAATTAAATGATTGGGCAACAAAGTGACAAATGAAATTTAATGTGGATAAATGTAAAGTAATGCACATTGGAAAAAATAACCTCAACTATATATACAATATGGTGGAGGCTATTTTAGCTACAACTAAAAGATCTTGGAGTCATCGTGGATAGTTCTCTAAAGACGTCCATGCAGTATGCAGTGGCAGCCAAAAAACCAAACAGGATGTTAGGAATCATTAAAAAAAAGGGATAGAGAATAAGACAGAGAATATCTTATTGCCCTTATACAAATCCATGGTGCACCCACATCTTGAATACTGTGTACAAATGTGGTGCCCTCATCTCAAAAAGGATATATTGGCATTAGAAAAGGTTCAGAGAAGGGCAACTAAAATGATTGGGGTTGGAACAGGTCCCATATGAGGAGAGATTAAAGAGGCTAGGAATTTTTAGCCTGGAAAAGAGGAGACTAAGGGGGGATATGATAGAGGTATATAAAATTATGAGTGGTAAGGAGAAAGTGAATAAGGAAAAGTTATTTACTTGTTCCCATAATATAAGAATTAGGGGCCACCCAATGAAATTAGTGGGCAGCAGGTTTAAAACAAATAAAAGGAAGTTCTCCACACAGTGCACAGTCAATCTGTGGAACTCCTTGCCTGAGGAGGCTGTGAAGGCTAGGACTATAACAGGGTTTAAAAGAGAAATGGATAAATTCCTGGAGGTTAAGTCCATTAATGTCTATTAGCCAGGATGGGTAAGAAATGGTATCCCTAGCATCTGTTTGTCAGAGGGGGGTGATGGACAGCAGGAGAGAGATCACTTGATCATTATCTGATAGGTTCACTCACTCTGGGGCACCTGGCATTGGCCACTGTCGGTAGACAGGATACTGGGCTAGATGGACCGTTGGTCTGACCCAGTACGGTCTTTCTTATGTTCTTATACAAAGGGGGGGGGGAGGTTTAGTTTTATTGAAATGAAATGTTTTGATTGACCCAAAATATTTTTTTGAATATTTTATTTCATAGAATATTTCAAACTTTGACATTGCATTCTGATTTGGAAAAACACATGTTGAAATGGACATTCTAGTTCCTGAATATCTTTATTAATTACCTCACCACTACCGCTCAACAAAATTTTTCAGACACAAAGCCGTTTTGGTTGAAAACTGCTCTTTTTTTCCTAAGGACTTGTCTACATGATGCTTTAGTCCACATCAGAGGAGTGCAAAATTTAGTCCATATTTCCATGCTGTGCACTAACTTGCCCATACAGACTCTGCTGGAATGCACCAAAAGTTCCTTAGTGTGGATTAATGAAATCCCGTGTCAGACAGTACAACATTAACATGTACTAGTGAACTTTTGGTGAACACCAGCAGGGGCCATATGGGCCAGTTAGTGCATGACACACTAGTGTGGACTAAATTTGCACTCCTCTGGTGTGGACTAAAGTACCATGTAGACAAGCCCTCAAAAAAAGTTTTTCACAAAAAGAAAGTCAACATGGTTGAAATATTTTGGTGTTCATGGAAAGTGTTTTTTTTTAAAAAAATCACAATTTTTGAAGGTATTATTAAAATAGTCATTAAATTTTGCTGACTGAAAACCGTTTCTGTGGCAAATTTAAATTTTGATAACTATTTTCAAAATATTTTCCATTTAAAATGTGAAAAAGGGGTCAATTTAAATAGTAAATTTTTTAAAAAAAATTGAAAGTTTTTCCAAAACTAATTTTTGTTTGGTTTGTATTTTTAAACCATTCATGGGGGCATTCAGATGATTATTTAATTAATTGCTATCTAGCTATCTATTTAAGGGCCTATACCATCCATCATTGTAGTCGTTAAGTGTCTTCCCTGTCAAATCAATAGTGGATTTAATGGTGTCTCTGGGTACGTCTTCACTATCGAGGATCGATTTATTGCATCTCGTTTAGACACGATAAATCGATCCCCAAAGGCTCTCCCCGTCGACTCTGAAACTCCAGCTTGCCAAGAGGCGAAAGCAGAGTTGATGGGGGAGCCTGCTGCTGCCATGAGGACGCCAGGTAAGTCGACCTAAGATGCGCTGACTTCAGCTACATTATTCACATAGCTGAAGTTGCGTATCATAGGTCGAGCCCCCCTGCTAGTGTAGACCAAGCCTGACACTTTCCCCTTTTCTAGGTTAAAATGGTGCTTTGGGTAGGGTGGTTCTTTTTGGGGAGGGTGAGGAGGAAAGTGGACTTGTTAGGACATAGGGGGTGTCAATGTTGTGAGTGGTTCAAGAATAGCAGCCATGTTAGTCTGTATCCGTAAAAAAAGCAAGGAATACTTGTAGCACCTTAGAGACTAACTAGTTTATTTCAGCATAAGCTTTCGTGAGCTATAGCTCACTCCATCGGATGCATAGAATGGAACAGAAGTAAAATGCATTTATACACACAAAGAAAGAAAAAGAAAAGAAAAAAAATTGTACATTAGCATACCAATTCTAAGAGGGCTGTTAAATGTAGATGGTCCATTATCACTAGGAAGGAGATACACCTATTGAAATGGAGATCTGTGGTCAGTACCTCAGGAAATGCAATTAATTACTGTAATGAGAGAACCAATCTGAACTTCTGTTAAGCCCGTGGTTTATTGTATCCAATTTGAATATTAACTCCAGTTCCTCAGTTTCTCGTTGGAGTCTGTTTTGGAAGTTTTTCTGTTTGTTCCTCGCTTTCTTAATGTTGTGAGTGTAATTCTTATGGTGGATAGACTTTCAAAAAGGAAGGCTTTGATGAGATTCCAAAAGACTGTCAGACTCTGGATTTTTGTTTAATAGCTGGATCACTTCACCCAGGTGTTGAGAGTCACTTTTGTTGCAAAAACTGCTTTACTTTTGGAGCCCAATCCCAATATACTCTCAAAGGACAGGCATTTACTCAGTAGATTTCTGGAAAACAAGATTTATTGCAAGCAATAGGAGTCAGAGGGGTAATTACCCAAACAACTGGCTCAGCTCCATGCAAGGCTGAGGCCTTTCTTATACTCAGGTGTGAATAAGGGAGGGGGGCTTTCAATACACTTACACAGGTGAGAACACTTAATGACTATCACATCCATTGTTCAGTATTAATCTATGCCATTTACATGTCTGGTAAACAGGAGGTCCAGGACCCTTAGGGGTACTCAGACACTATGACGCCTGCACACCTGTGGCAGGGTAAACATGAGTTTAAGATGCATGCCAGGCTAGAGGTTGAGAGTTCATATACAGGGAGTGAAAGTACAGTTTGAGACAGTTTTTAAAATCATACTAGACAACATTCATAATACAGTTGTTTTTAAATTGCATTATTCCAACACTTTGAGCATGTAAAGTGCTATATAAATAGTGAGGACGATGATGATTTTCTCACTAAAGAAAATCTAGATATCATAACCTAGTAAATGTAACTTTAAGTCTTATGTAATCATCCACTAATGAGCTAATGTAATCAGGAACTAAACTTTTCTTAAAGAATCATTTCCTGAGCCAGGATGTATCACAGTAGCTGCTTACTTAGCACTCCCTCGTGATACAGCAGTCACTCTAAGGCAGGGGTGGGCAAACTTTTTGGCCCGAGGGCCACATTGGGTTTACAAAATTATATGGAGGGCCGGGTAGGGAAGGCCCCGCCCACAATCTGGCCCCCTCCCACTTCCCGCCCCTGAGAATCCCTGACCCATCCAACACCCCCCCACACCTTGTCCCCTGACTGCCCCTTCCACAGACCCCTAACCACCAGGACCCCACCCCCTACCCAATTCTCCTGCTCCCTGTCCCCTGACTGCCCCAATCCCTATCCACCTTCCAAACCCCTAACCACCACCCCAGAACCCCCCCCCATCCAACCCACCCTACTCCCTGACTGCCCCCTCCAAAGCCCCCCCCCCCAACCACCACCCTGGAACCCCCCCATCCCCCCTCTTACCACAGCTGCTGGAGGGGGGCAGCATGCAGCCCCGGCCCCCAGAGCACTCCCCTCGCCACACGGCTCTGGGAGAGGGGCCAGCGTGCAGCTGCGGCTCCGGGGGAGGAGGACAGTGCGCAGCCCCAGCCCCCAGAGTGCTCCCCGCGCAGCGCGGCTCTGGGAGAGGGGCCAGCGTGCAGCTGCGGCTCCGGGGGAGGAGGACAGTGCGCAGCCCCAGCCCCCAGAGTGCTCCCCGCGCAGCGCGGCTCTGGGAGAGGGGCCAGCGTGCAGCTGCGGCTCTGGGGGAGGAGGACAGTGCGCAGCCCCAGCCCCCAGAGTGCTCCCCGCGCAGCGCGGCTCTGGGAGAGGGGCCAGCGTGCAGCTGCGGCTCCGGGGGAGGAGGACAGTGCGCAGCCCCAGCCCCCAGAGTGCTCCCCGCGCAGCGCGGCTCTGGGAGAGGGGCCAGCACACAGCAGTGATTCCGGGGGAGAGTTCGGCATGCAGCCGCGGCTCCTAGGAGGGGCCACCGCACAGTTCCAGCCCCCAGAGCGCTGTCGGCGTGGCTCCGGGGGAGAGGCTACCATGCAGCCCCGGTCCCCGGAGTGCTGCCCCTGTGGCATGGCCAATGAAGGGTGGAGGGCCCGCAGCGGAGCCCGGGCTGTGCAGCTCGGGGAGAGGCAAGGGGCAGCCCCCCGCCGCGGGCCGGATGGGACAGTGTCGCGGGCCGGATGTGGCCCGCGGGCCGTAGTTTGCCCACTCCTGCTCTAAGGGCATGGTTTATAGCACTATCATTTTCATACCGTACACACTTCAAAGTGAGATTTTGCACATTTACTTACAGTTTAAAGCACAAGTATTAAACCTCCTTTTCGAGAGGCAGAAGGCTTTTAGCGCTAGCGCTGTAGTGCAAGGTTGGGAATGTGGACACCCATGGAATCTCTTGCATGCCTCCGAGCCATGTAAAGCCATCAGCAAGCCATTAAAGACAATCAACATGCCATGTAAGGCAAATGACGTGAGGTGTTGTTTTATAAAAGCGGAAGTAGCTTTGCAGTTTCTCTCTAACAACTCACACAGCAAATAACCAGTGAAAATGCTTGCGGATGGAGCGGTTTGTCTTAAATACAAAGCCTGTTAGCTTTCGCTAAGGAAAACTCACTCTGCGAACAACTTCCCAGTTCCCCTGGCCCCCCTCCTTTGCAAAGCAGGTTGCACCCAGCTGAATGCTGGGATACCTGCCCTATCCTGCTACTGTCATTGCTGCCAGAAGTGCTACAAATGTATTCATTCTTTAGCGCTACAGGGTTTCAATCTGCACAGGCTCTAGCGCGATACCTATTGCGTTACATTGGGAAGCGCTACAAAAAAACGCGCTATAATCTCTAGTCTAGCCATACCCTCAGTCTACAGAACCTGCCTCCCTTTTCCCCCTCTTCAGGGCCCTTTAAAAACTTACAATTCAAAGGTGGTTCAAACAATCCCCAGAGGATGTTCCATTTATTTAGTCCTCTACATACTGGGCCCCTAGGCCTCAATTTCAGTTCAGGGTCTCTCTCCTACTTAATCCAAAATAACAGACAACAAAAATTCACACAGTCTCCATCCCAGCTGGTTTTTATAGACTCTCCCCATCTTTTACAGTGTCTCTCCCAGGCTTCTCTAGTTGGGATATTTTCTCCCACCCCTCTCCTGGTTCTTCAGCTTTTCCGCTGCTGACTCAGGGCTCTGCAGGAGTTTTCTTGCTCCAGGCAGAATCTTCAGACACAGCTGTAGTCACTGGTGTTCCCCCAGCTCACATACATACACTCAAACACCCTTTCCCCCAAGTTGCCTTTTATATATAAATCACCTGATTCACTCAGATGGGCCTCAGTCACAGCTTTCCAGCCCAAGGGCAAACCATCCTGTTACAGTGTCTCAGGCCTGTCTTCCCCATTGTCCATTGCAGAAGTTAACCATGGACTCATAGCAATGATGAAACAGATAAGGGACCTATGAGGACTAGTTACAGTTTACTGTTAATGTATGTTCAGCACTTTCAGTGGAGTTCCAGTATGACAGCTGTAATCTGAATCTAGATGTTAACACATGTATCTGGAGGAAAACTTTTGAAGTTTATTTGGCTTAGGCTTTGGTTCCCTGGTATTGCATCACAAACAAAAACATGATGTTCCCAGGTAATACTATTCCTAGACAATGTGTGTACTTAAAAAAAAATGGCTAGGTGGTTCCAGTGGCTTCCTGGCACATTTGATGGCAGTTGAGCTAATGAGACTAACCTGGAATAAACACCTCCTCAGCTGAAAGAGTAGTATGGTCTCCATATCCATTCAGTCCTTGGAGTCTCTAGTACAAGGGGTTACTCCAAGTTAGGTGTGAAGCATATTGGCATGGAAGAGGCAGGGAATTTTTCACTGCTGTTAGTCCTGAATTCACTCAAAAAACAAAAAAATGTTAGAATTAATGTAATGCTTATGCATTGAGATCTGTGAGTGGAAAGTGCTATATAAATGCAAAATATGAGTATTGCCTTATTACTGTGTCAGTATACCATACACTCTTGCTAATTTGATAACATTGATAATTTAAATCTATTACCTGATAATTGTAACAGGACTTGTTACTTAATGGGAGAAAGGACAAATTTTGAAAAGAAAACTATTGTGTTTTGCACAATAGTGACTGATTTTCATCTCTCTGCCTTCATACACATTCTTAACAAACAATATCCAAACCAATCGTGTCACTGGTATTCGGTTTACAGAAGCAAAAAGAAGGGGAAAAAAAGATGTAAGCTAATGGCCTTAATCCTTTCACAGCTGCCATTTGGGGAGGGGAGGGGGTCTAACAAATTAAACTGTAATGGAGGGCAAAAAGCACAAGAAAAATGTATGTTATAGGTAACATGAAACAAAGTGTGGAATGGTAACTTCATTCACGTGTTGATTACACTGGGTAAGAGAGCAGAAAACATTGAATTGTTTTCCACAAAACAATCAATATATTGTTTTCAGATATCAGATCTATAAACCAATATAACTCTAAGATTTTTTTAGAAGGAAGCACCAACAATTAAATATCCTGCATTTATTTTGTGTAAAGCCAGAAGAAATAGTCTTCCACTGCAGTATCTCTAGACCTTTGTGGTTTGATATATATACTGGATTTTATATGGTGTCTGTCATTCTGGTAGCTGAACAACTAAGTAAACTCAGTATAAATTCTTGAAGACTTCAGTGCTTCTCAATTTTTTTCTGTCGTGCCCCCCCTAGGAAGAAGAAAACATTTCGCGCCCCCCCCCCCCCGCTCCTCTCCGCCCCTCGCCGGCGCCGCCCCTGCCGGGTGCCAGCCTATATCTAGGGCGCAGCGGCCCGGCGCGCCCGGCCAGGATGGCAGGCGGGAGGCGGGGGCGCCTCGCCCGGGGGATGCGCGCCCGGCCGGCCGGTGACTGAGCGCGGCTCTGCGCCGGGCCGTGCGCTGCGCGGGGCCCGCGGGCGGGCTGGCGGGGCGATGCTGCCGTGGCGGCGGAGCCGCGGCAGCCCAGCAAGCCGCAGGGCTACGCGGTGAGGCTGCGCCGCGCCGCGCTCGGCTCGCTGGCCCGCGCCTGCCCCGAGCACGCGCTGCCCCGCGTGGGCAGCATGTTCTGCTCCAAGCGGCGCATGGCGCACGTCAAACGAGCCCCCCTTTATGGAGCCTCGCGCCCCCCCTGGGGGGCGCGCCCCACTATTTGAGAAACACTGAGCTAGCGAGAACTGTGGTATTTGGGCCCCAATCCTGCTATGAGTAGCACATAGGCAGACTGCTGCACCCAAGTGGAGTCCCCCTGGAGTAGTTTGCTCATGTGCGATCTATTGAAGGATTGGGCCTTAAGCATAAATTGGAATCCAGCCTTTGAGGCTTGGTTCAAGCCTCCCTCAACACCACCACTACAACCAATGAAGCCTGGCCCAGTGTGGACTACTTCTGGCAAAGTTGCAAGGTTCTTGTATTCTGTGGCTACTTTCAAGTTTTGATAGGCCAGCTGCTGGTTTGTTTTAAAGTTGCTGGTTAAACTTTGTTGGATCTGATCTTCAGATTAAACGGATTTGTAGATTTGATTTGCAGAACAGGTAATTCAGTCTGAGCAGAACGAATACTTTATTTTTCTAACTTTGGATTGTTCCACTTGCCTTTTAAAAAGATGTCATATGAGGTTTCCTGTACATACTCATTCCAAAACCTTGGAGTCAGTTTCCCTTGGAAATAGGGCTTGCCTTTCCCTCATAGCTGATTTTGAACCATATGCAGTTTTGATAGAAACGCCTAAGCCACATTTGGTCAGCTAACAAATAATGTTCTTCCACAGTGAGAGAGCGAGTGGGAGACCTAAATTTGATTTATATCCTGCAGTCCCAGTGAAAAAGATTTCAAACCTACCTGTACACATTCCAACATCCTCATTTGCTCTTCTGTCTCAATTTCTGTTCATTAATTTGTGTTCGTTATGAGCAGAGTTCCAACTGCTCCCATATGTGTCTGTGGATGATGCCTTTCCCTCAAATTACCAGTGTTGTCTTGATGCTGATTGATCTCCCTGAACTATAAATGTGATGAATTCCAGAGTTCTTCCCACAATCACCTCTAATTTCGGAGAGACTGTTTCCTGATGCCGGTGGTGAACACAGAAGGTGTGAGGCTGTGTGGAAATTGCTCTTAGTAGGCAAGCAAGACATAAATGTATACCCACAAAGTCACCAGAGTCATTGATCAGATGAAAGACCTTTTTCATTCCTGTCACGGCCTGCTTCTTTTTGCTTTCTCCTTATCTCCCCCTCCCTCCCCTTCACTCCCTTTTTCCTTGTATTCTCCCCTCTTTCTTTGGCCTTTCATTTTCTCCTCTTTCCCTACCACCCGCTTAATCTTTGTGTTATTCTTTTTCATAACGAAATAATTAGAGCTAAATACTCCCAGCAAATCCAGAAGATAGATCTTGGGTAAGTGTACTAATAAAATCTATCTTGGCTGCCAGTGTGGAAAGACAGAGCTGCTGGATGTTTTCGTACACCAAACTGCTTTCCACACCTAATCTGCACCACCTCCATGTTAGAGCAAGATGGTCTCCTAAAAGGTATTTTTTTTTAAAGTTTGGTGCACCACATTTAGAGTTACTGCTTAAAATGGAATCCATTTTTGGTAGCTATTTCGCCTGTTATACAAAGCCTGAAGCACAAGTCTCCTTTGATATGGAGCTTCTAAGGAGGTAAGAGCATAAGTCAGAAATGCAAAAAACCCTTATGTGTAAGCCACCCCATCTCAGTGTGGCACCCCTCTAGTGCTGGCCCCCCACACAAACAGTTGATGTGTTAGCTATAGCCTTAATTAAGACAGCTGGGTGTTTTGGCTCCAACTGTAGAGGTTTATGCTTTAGAGGTTCCACGTGTAGCTGAGCAAATAATGGGATTTCTCAGTTGAAGATCAAACTTGGGGTGGGGGTGGGGGTGGGGAAGGTTTGATTAAAAACTGAATTTTTGTTGTTGCCACTAAGATGACAAACCAAAAGAGAGACTCAAAACAATTTTTCTAACTGAACATTTGGTTCAACCCAAAATAAATTTTCTGTTTTTGTTTCATTTCCCCTCACACAAATTAGCTAAATTTTAAAATCAAATACTGTTTTGAAATGAAAAGTCTTTTTTTTCTGTAAATGTTGAAACAAAATATTTTAACATTTCAATTTTTTCCAGGTAAAGCTATTTGCCAATTCAACCTGAATTCACAAAGAGTTTCAATGTGTCCCCCTACCCAAAGCATTATCACTTGCTGAACAAAATTGCCCAGCTCTGGTCTGGAGTCATTTCAATAAATGGACTCACACAATTGATTTAAATTAAATATCCATAAGGGGAAAATTAGTCACATAACATTTCTGATACCAACCAGCAATAAGTAATATTGTCTTAAAATTATCACAAAGTAGGTTTTGCATACCTCTTCCCATGTTGGTACCTACACCATTCTGTTGTTGTCTGCTTTATAGTACTTGAAACCTATTTGCATGGGCAGCACATGAACCCCCCCCCCCACTCCTTTGGAGAGGATAGCCTCCCCACTCTGCCCCTTCTCCCCAAGGTCCCATAGCTGGAGCCCCAAGATCCTCCCACCTCTGTGGCCAGAGGAGATCCAGCCTGCCTACCCCAAGATGCTGGCCAGCCTGCCTCAGATCTGCCCCTGGCCACCAGCCAAACTGCCGAGCCGCCAGGTGGCCCAAGGCCCAAGGCCCAAGCTCCAAGTAGCTGACTGGAGATGAGCTCCTGATGTCTTCAGAAGAGATGGAGAGTGTGGGCGGGGCCTCTCCCGGCCTATTATACCTGCTGCTTATGCCTATTTGCCTTTTCTAGGAGCTAGAGTCACAGAAGGTCATCTTCTATTTGTGGTGGAGAGCAGCAGAGCTATGGAAAGGGAAGTTTTTTCCATATTCCATTGGTCAGACTTCATGCAGGCAACTAGAATTCAAGTTTCTCCCAACCTGCCCCATCAGTGACCTCAGACTTATAGGACCACCCTTGTCTTGGATGAGAAGTAAGTTAAATTATAGGCTGCTGAATTGTTCTGATACTGCCAACATTTTGGGCAGAAGTTGTAATAATGATAAAAAAGCCCCAGTGTAATGGATACCAACCTAACTCTGTAACTACAGGTTAGGGTTTGAAAATTACAAATATGTGTTTAAGTCAGGCTAACCAAAAAGTACTAGATGGTGCTTCAGCTGTGGCCAGCTGTATAGTATTTAGAAATTAGAAAGGAATGTTTTTCTGTTCCAAAGTGGAAAAATTGTAGTAGGTTGGTACATACTGAGCATATGCTAGTTTGTCCTGCTCTACGGTATGTCATTTATTGTGTAATCAGTTACATGCAGATAATCAGTGGTTGATAAAATACTTCTTAAGCTGCTTGGCTTCTTCCTCCAACACCCAGAAATACTTTTACACCTTCACAACAAGTTCTTATTCATGGGTATGTGCATTAACTAGTTAATCTCTTATGTTCTATCTCTCTCATATTAGAGGCCTGATCCTCAGCTCACTGAAGTCAGTGGAAAGACTGGTCCCTATGTCTTACTTCACCTGGCTGGGCCAACTTCATTTTCTCATTTTGCCTCTAATTATATACATGGGCTCCTTCACTTTCTGCTTTATGATCTCAGGGTTCCCTCCATTTCATCCACTTTCAATAGCTCTCTAATTTCCCCCCTCTCCTCTAGGGTTGCTTCCCCTTGCACCTGACCTCTGATTCCTCTCTTACCCATTGAACATTTGCAGATGTGGCTCTTGTGGTACATGGAAATAGTATTCCATGCTACAATCTCTATATTTGCCAGGCTAATGTAGAACCTTTTGATCCTTATAAACCGAAGTGCTTACACAACTTCTAGTGTCTGATCAGATATATATGGATATAATAAAGCTCTATAAATGGGGTGGAACTTTGGTGCAACAAAGTGGGTTCCTTAGCAAGCATTCTGGAGTGACTAACAGTAGGGCAGTCTGATGATACTTGGGATTTCCTGAATTTAGGCAAAGGTTAGATTGAATTTATTTGCCACAAAGGCTTAACTTTCTGTTTTGATGCCTGTCCAAGCACCATTAGCTGATAGGCGTTGGTGGCTGAAAGAATGTTCTAGTTAAAGGGTATTGGCAAAGAAGTAACAAAACCACAAGATTTCCCAGATTTTCAGTCAAACAATTTTCTAAAACAGGATTATAGAGAGGAGCTAAGAATGAGATCCAAGTCTAAGCTGGAGAGGGTCGTCCCTAGGCAGCAGAAGAAGGATTTTTAAAGGGGCGAATTGACAGCTGGATCCAGAGACTGCGTTTTACTGATTGTTTTCTATTCACTACTTAGTCGAGAGGTTGCATTTACATTGTTTCTTCCATATGGAGAGATGAGGGAGAATAAAAGTCTCAAAAGACTGACTGCTGTCTCAGCAGGGCCCCCTCTGATACCTTCAGAGCAGAAACTGAAACTACCTTTACGAAACCCCTTGTATGCCAAGGCACAGAGAAGTTAGCTTTGCAAAAAGGGCATAACAACATAAGAACGCCCATACTGGGTCAGATCAGTGGTCCATCTAGCCCAGTATCCTGTCTTCCAATAGTGGCCAGTGCCAGGTGCTTTAGTGGGAATGAACAGAATAGGCAATCATCGAGTGATCTATCCCCTGTCATGCCAACTTCTGGCAGTCAGAGGCTAGGGTTGCTAGGAGCATGGGGTTTGTTTAGCCTTCACAACATCCCCTGGCAATGAGTTCCACTGGTTGACTGTGTGTTGTGTGAAGAAGTACTTCCTTTGGTTTATTTTAAACCTGTAACCTATTAATTTTATTGGTGACACCTGGTTCTTGTGTTATGTGAAGGAGTAAATAAGGGCCCTGGAAGAAACTAATACAACCTCCATTCATGGTATTAAATTGTGTCTTACAGTAACTAAAGTAATATTTCTCTTGAAGATCTTTGCAAGACAAGAGAATCAATAGAATTATTTAAACAGAAAAATCTTCAGATGAACTGGAAAGAAGACTGCAGAATTTAAAATGTAACACTTTGCAGATGGCTCTAGGAAACTAAGGAGAACTGGATAAGCGGGCATGTGTTGGGCGAATGTGATTGAAGTTGTAACAGAAGGACTTGGAAGTCGGGACACTTATGTTTTACTCCAACTTCTGACATTGATCCTAAGTCCATTGAAATTAATGGAAAAAACTCTTATTAACTGTAGTGATGCAAGGTCAGGCCAGGTGTGATGACTGTGAGCAAATGATTTAACCTTTTCACACCTCATTTTACTCATATTCATGCCCCCAGAGATGTGGAGAGGTGCATTAAAATAATCCACACTGGAGTGATGTGGCTTATCTATATATATAAAAGTCAAGTGGTGTATGTATGTATGTATGTATGTATGACTGCGAACTCCTCCCGCACTGTTTGAGCCAGAGACTTGAAATTTGGTACAGTTAGGGGTCTTGGGGTCTAGATGGTCATAAGGGTTGAAAAATTTTCGGATCTCACCTCTGACGCCCCCCAGGGGTGAAAGTCTTTCAGGGCCAATCACATCAGCTGGGCGGTTAGGTGGTGATGATGTCATAATACCCCCTCCAACAGACACCGCACTCGCTCAGCTCACCCCTCCCTCCTCCAACGGAACCCCAGAAATCCCTCAGTTCTCTGCCCCTCCCCCCTCCCAATGGAACCCCGGAATCCATCAGTTCTGTGCCCCCCCCCCCACCTGCGAAGGTCCCCGGAATCCCTCGGCTCTGGGCCCCCTCCCCGCCTGCGACGGATCCGAGTTGGGTTTGGTGGGACGGTAAGTGTGGGGGGGTGTCGGGTTCGGTCGGGGGGTGAGGTGGGGGTGTTGGGTTTGCTTGGGGGGGTCAGGTGGGGGTGTCGGGTTTGGTCGGGGGGTAAGTGAGCCGGGGGGTGTCGGGGTTGGTCTGGGGGGGTGGGAAGGTGTCGGGGTGGGTGAGGGGTGAGGTGTGGGTGTTGGGTTTGGTCTTGGGGGGGAAGGTGTGGGGGTGGGTGCCCAGACCAAACCCAACACCCCCCCGGCTCACTTACCCCCCGACCAAACCCGACACCTCACCCCCCCACCAACCGCAACACCCCCTGACCAACCCCAACACCCACACCTCACCCCTCACCCACCCCGACACCTTCCCACCCCCCCAGACCAAACCCGACACCCCCTGGCTCACTTACCCCCCGACCGAACCCGTCACCCCCACCTCACCCCCCCCACCAATCGCAACACCCCCCAACCGAACCCGACACCCCCACCTCACCCCCCCAAGCAAACCCGACACCCCCTGACCAACCCCAACACCCACCCCTCACCCCTCACCCACCCCGACAACTTCCCACCCCCCCAGACCAAACCCGACACCCCCCGGCTCACTTACCCCCCGACCGAACCCGACACCCCCACCTCACCCCCCCACCAATCGCAACACCCGCAGACCAAACCCGACACCCCCTGGCTCACTTACCCCCCGACCAAACCCGACACCCCCACCTCACCCCTCCACCAACCGCAACACCCCCTGACTAACCCAAACACCCACACCTCACCCCTCACCCACTCCGACACCTTCCCACCCCCCCCAGACCAAACCCGACACCCCCCGGCTCACTTACCCCCGACCGAACCCGACACCCCTACCTCATCCCCCCGACCGAACCCGACACCCCCATCTCACCCCCCACCAACCGCAAAACCCCCTGACCAACCCCAACACCCACACCTCACCCCTCACCCACCCCGACAACTTCCCACCCCCACAGACCAAACCCAATACCCCCTGGCTCACTTACCCCCCGATTAAACCCGACACCCCCACCTCACCCCCCCAAGCAAACCCGACACCCCCTGACCAACCCCAACACCCACACCTCACCCCTCACCCACCCCGACAACTTCCCACCCCCCGAGACCAAACCCAACACCCCCTGGCTCACTTACCCCCCGACCGAACCCGACACCCCCACCTCACCCCACCTCACCAACCACAACACCCCCCGACCAACCGCAACACCCACCCCTCACCCCTCACCCACCCCGACACCTTCCCACCCCCCCAGACCAAACCCGACACCCCCCCGGCTCACGGTGCACTGTGTAGCACACAGATTATTAAATACACTGTTCGGTCAGGGGGTGAGGTGGGGGTGTCGGGTTTGCTCAGGGGGTGAGGTGGGGGTGTCGGGTTTGGTCGGGGGGTCAGGTGGGGGTGTCGGGTTTGCTTGGGGGGGTCAGGTGGGGTTGTCGGGTTTGGTTGGGGGGTAAGTGAGCCGGGGGGTGTTGGGGTTGGTCGGGGGGGTGGGAAGGTGTCAGGGTGGGTGAGGGGTGAGGTGTGGGTGTTGGGGTTGTTCAGGGGGTGTCAACTGTCTGCCCCCTCCCCACCTCCGACTGACCCGAGCAACGCCGGGCACTTATTCTAGTACAGTAAAACCTCGATTTAACAGACCTCGATTTAACGGACTTCGGCTGCAACGGACAAAATTTCTGATAAATATCAGACCGCGACCCCTCCCGGCTGCCGCCCGGGTCCCAGCAGCAGGCGGGTTGGCTGCCGGCTCCCAGCTGCCGCCTGGGTCCCGGCAGCAGGCGGGCTGTGGAGCTGCCGCCCCGTCCCTGTGGTGGGCGGGCTGCTGCTCAGACAGCTCGGTTTTTTTTTTAATTAAATAACGGACTTTTTGATTTAACGGACACCCCCTCGCCCGAATTAGTCCGTTAAATTGAGGTTTTACTGTATGTTTATAAATCCCTTTGAAATCTTTTGATAAAGTATTTATTTTTATTAATTTGTTTGCCACACAAATATATTTTTAAAAGTTCTGGTTGTTCTCAGTGACTTGTGGGCAGTTTCTAGAGTTTTACATTTAAAAAAACATTGGAGAGTCACAGTTTGAAATCGCGATGGGAGAGAAAAGCTGATTTCTTGGTTGAAACAGAGTTGAAGAGTGCATACTTGGAGGGGATAATGCACGCAGCTCCCAAGAAATTCCTGAAATTCAGATGGAAAACAATATTCTCCATGACTTCTAGAATTTGCAGTTATGAGAGTGCTGATTTCAAAACACAAAGTAATGTGTGTATCTGAATGATGTTAGAAGGTACAGGGCCAAAGAAAATATTACTATCCCACATAAAAAGTGATATATTTGTTGGCAGAATTAACTTTTGTGATGAACAATTATAACACCTCTTTTCATAAGAAAATCCTCCAATCTGGAATTTTGAAGGGTTTCAGTTAACTCTGCATTCATAATGATATCGACTGCAAAGGGGGGAAAAAGAACCATTTCCCCTAAAGATAGTGACATTGGGAACCATCCAGTCAGTCATCAAACTTGAATGGTTCACTGGTGGATTTACTACAACCATAAACCTGGGCTGCTGTTCGTCTCAGTAGAATTCAATCCTGCCAGTAAATACACAGGGAAAAGTCATAAAATGTCTTTCAAAACAGACATTGGCGCCAAATTCCACCATGATTTGTTCTGATGGAAATAAACTTGTATATTAATATTCCCACATTGCTTTCTTCCACTGGTCAAACCAGTGTATTTATTTTTAGGTAGGTGCTTCGAAACAGAGTTTAGGGAATCTAGTTGGTATTGCAGCTGAGGAAAGAGTGTGTCCAAAAGCACTATTGATTTCATCAGAGGGAATAGACCTATACACGTAGAGCTAGTGACAAGCTAGAAAGAAGTGCCTTATATTTTAAAGAGAGAGGGAACGAGATTAATTTTGCCTGACAGAGAGGACATTGAAATATAAAAGTGGTACTGGTAAGGGAATTGTTGGCTGTCAGCTCACCACATTCCAGAGAAAGAACATGAAAAAGTGTTGCTGGGGGATGGTGACTGTGGAAATAGAAATAAAATGAGTGGAGATTTTCACAACGTTAGTACATCACTGAGGGAAGAAACAAGAACATCCAGAAAATGATCAAGCAGGGTTGTTGTGACAAACTAGGAAGAGGCAGAAAGACCTTGACCATGTGTTGAGAAGATGTCAGTTTCTATAATTGCCTCTGCCTTTTAATCTGATTCCAGTAATTTCAGCAAAGTGGATTTAAATCTAAATGGATTAAGTGGTGCCAGATAACATCAATGTGGCCTTCCAGATGAGAGCAGAGCATTTGATAGTTACTTGAATTTAAGTCAGATAACAACTTATCCACGGGGAACAGACTATAGTGTATTAAAGAAGCTTGTGCTGACTTGCATGTCTGTTACCAGGGGAAGGATCTTTAAAGAGGGATTTCAGGAGTAATTTATTAGACCCCAAACCTGCAAAGACTTAGTACTTGTGTCTGTGTTAAATTTAATGGCATCTGTGTGGGTGCAGGGATCTACTGGCATGATACTTTTTGCTGGGCCAGGGCCTTAGGTTGTTAACAAACAATTGGAACGTTTGATCAATAATTATATATCCCTCCCACTCACAACATTAAAATTGTGTTTGAGATTGATTTATTTGCTGAAGTAGAAATGGGAATGCCTCCACCTTCTATTAAGTGTTTTCCATTTTTTTTAAAGGAGAAAAGGCGTATAAGGAATAAAAGTAATTACTAATGGGCTATTAACTCAGGTAACAGAAGGTTCAAAAATAAGTAGAGACTCTTGATATCTTATCTGAGGAAAAACTGGTAATTTAGGAATTCAGTTCTGCCTGTGAACTTCTCTGCCTGCTGGTTAAAATGGAAGGACCATCATGAGTCTGATTTCAAGTTATAGATAATCCACTATTTGCAATAGTTCAAACCAGCAAGAGATCCATGCCCCATGCTGCAGAGGAAGATGAGGTTAAGAAACCATGTCTCTACCAATTTAACCTAGGGGAAAGTTCCTTCCAATCACCAAATATGGTGACCAGCTACATCCTGAGCATGTCAACAGGATCCACCAACCAGACACCTGAGAAAGAATCCTCTGTAGAAACTCAGAGCCCTAATCTTGTGTACCATTTCTGTCCACTGGAGATATTTGCTAATAATAACTGTGAATGAGTCACATGCCATTGTAGACAACTTCATTATACTATCCCCTCCATGAACCGGTCAAGCTCAGTCTTGAAACCTGTTACAGTTTTTGTCCCCACAACTCCCATTTGAAACCCTATTCCAGAACTTCACTTCTCTGATTAGAAACATTTATCCAATTTAAGTCTAAACTCATTGATGGATAGTTTGTATCCATTTATTGTCCCTTAAATAACTCCTCTCCCTCCATGGTATTTATCTCCCTGACATATTTATAGAGAGCAGCCATATGACATCTCAGCCTTCTTTTTGTTAGGATAAACAAGCCAATCTCCTTAAGCTTCCTATTGTAAGGTAGTTTGTAATTTCTCTGATCATCAGGTCAAAGTCCCCAATGGAACAGTGTACACATCAGCTTGAATGATCTAACTCAGGATCAGCTGCTTGTATAACACCCCTGAGATATATTTATAGTGAAAACAACAATAACTTAATCAAAGATTTGAGATGCAAGGTAAAGTAAATACAGCTAATGGAAATAAAATGGTTACATATAAAACAAAATCATAACATTATTTCCAGAGACTAAACTTAACAGAGAGAAACTTAGCTCCAGAGATAAAGAAATATTATATCCAGAGACAAACTTCATCTTCTGTCTGAAGAAGTTTATCTCACCCCAAATGTCCTTAGTGGCATTTCAACCAAGCCTGGCTGACATTTGCTTTCACAAATGTAAACATGCTGTCTGTTTACTTCCTCCTTGCCTTCTACTTATATTGCCTAAATTCATTGTCTATCCTCGGGCACAGTAAGGGCTTCTGTACACCACCACTTTTGTTGATATAACTTAAGTTGCTTAGGGGTATTAATAAGCCACCCCTTGAGTGACATAAGTTACACCTACCTAAGTGCCAGTATAGACAACACTATGTGTGTTCTCCTGCCAGCATAGCTACCAGCTTGCACAGAGGTGATTTTATTATATCAACAGGAGCGTTCTCATTTTGTAGCTCTGCATTTAATTTTTTCCTTCCTAAATAAAGTATTTTTCATTTGTCTTTTATTGAATTTCATCTTGTTGAATTCAGACCAATTCTCCAATTTACTCAAGGTCTTTTTGAATTCTATGTTTGGCCTCTAAAGTGCTTGCAACACCTTCTAGCTTGATGGCATCTGCAAATTTTCTAAGCATACAGTCCATTCCATTATGCAAGTCATTGATGAAAATATTCAATAGTGATGGATCCAGAAATGACCCCTACACAACTTTGCTCGATACACTCTCACAGTTTGACAGAAAACCATTGTTAATTACTTTTTGAGTATGGTCTTTCCACCAGTTGTGTGTCCACCTTGTAGTAAGTTCATCTAGAGATCACATTTTCTGATTTTGCTTATGAGAATGCAATGTGTCAAAAATCTAAAATCAAGGCCTATCATGTCTACTGCTTCCTCTTGTGATGGGTTGGGTCACAAAAACTCCCTCAGGACTGTTACTAGATGTGCTGGGATACCACTGAGAACAAAAGCTGCCTGGCCAGAAAAGGATTCCCTCCACTCCCGTCTTGCTGAGCTAGACACACCAGTCAGCTACAGTACAGACCACGTGGCTGGGCCATGTTCCCCTGCAGTTCACAGAAACTAAGATTCACTTAGCCCAGGGGCTTAACAGGGACTCTCCCAGCACCCAGTGTTCAGTCTTTCAGGGAGCCTAAATCCCAAATAAATCAATTTTACTCTGTATAACTCTTATACAGGGTAAACTCATAAATTGTCCGCCCTCTGTAACACTGATAGAGAGAGATGCACAGCTGTTTGCTCCCCCAGGTATTAGTCACTGGGTTCAATAAAAAGCAAACGTGATTTTAATAAGTATAAAAAGTAGGATTTAAGTGGTTCCAAGTAATAACATATAGAGGAAAGTAAGTTACCAAGCAAAATAAAAATAAAGTAGGAAACTGAATACAGGTAAATCTCACCTTTGGAGATGTTCCAATAAGCTTCTTTCACAGACTAGACTCCTTCCTAGTCTGGGCCCAGTCCTTTTCAGACCAACATTGTGTCTTATGGTCCAGCAATCACTCACACAGATCTTTGTTCCAGTTTCTTTCAAGCATCTCTTTGGGGTGGAGAGGCCATCTCTTGAGCCATCTGAAAACAAAATGGAGGGGTTTCCAGGGCCTTTTATATTCTCTCTCTTGTGGGCAGAAACCCTGTCAAAGAAGTAAATTAGGTTGTTTTGGCATGATTTGTTTTTGATTCATCCATGCTGGCTATTCCTTAGAACCCTATTGTCCTCTAGGTGCTTACAAACTAATTGTTTAATAATTTGTTCCAGTATCTTTCCAGGTATCAAAGTTAGGATGTCTGGTCTATAATTCCTGGGTCTTGGGTCTCTTGGTTCCCCCTCTTAAAGTTAATTAAAACTATGTTTGCCCTTCTTCAGCCTCATAGGCTGTAAGGTCAGAAGGGACCATTATGATCATTTAGTCTGATCTCCTGCATGACACAGGCCACAATCTCACTCACAGATTTCTGCCCCTGATCCCCAAATGGCCCCCTTAAGGACTGAACTCACAACCCTGGGTTTAGCAGGCCAATACACAAGCCACTGAGTTATCCCCCCCCCCCTTTCCTCTAGGATCTCACTCATTCTTCATGAGTTTTTGAAGATAATTGCTAATGAATCTGAGATTGCTTCAGCAAGTTCCTTAAGTACCCGATAAAGAATTTCATGAGGCCCCTCTGATTTGAGTACATCTAATGCATCTAATTATTCTTTAACATGTTCTTCCCCTTTTTGTTAATATTAATTGTGTTGAGTATCTGATGACCATTAACCATTTTAGTGAAGACTGAAGCAAAACAGCATTAAACATCTCTGCCTTCTTGATGTTGTCCATTATTAGCTCTTCTTCCCTGCTAAGTACAGGACCTACACTTCCCTTCATCTTTCTTTTGATCCTAACTTATTTTAAAAACCTCTTATTATCTTTTATGTTCCTTGCTAGGAGTAACTCATTTTATGATTTAGTCTTTCTGATTTTGTCCCTGTATGCTCGTACTATTCTTTTGTACTCCTCCTTGGCAATTCCTCCATTTTCTATTTTTTGTAGAATTCCTTTTTGATTGTTTTCTGGTCATTAAAAACTCCTAATGGAGCTATATTTGCCTCTTTTTATTCTTCCTAGATTTCCTTTGCAATGGAATAGTTTGCAGTTGTGCCTTTAATATTGTCTCCTTGAGAAACTGCCAGTGCTCCTGAATTCCTTTATCTCGTAGATTTTCTTCCTAGGGGACCTTATCTGCCAGTTCTTGGAGTTCATTAAAGTCTGTGTTTTTTAACCACAGGAGAATTGTAGTTTAAATGCTGTTTGACTATTTCTCTTGTTGTTTTTTCCTGTGATGCTTCTAGAATGGTAGAGATGCATGTCTCTTTGTAACGGATTACATTTGTTTATTTCTTAAATATCAAAAAATTGTTGAAAGAATACACATTTTTGCTGGATTTTATAGCTTCCAGAATAATAAGCTGTATGTAAAATTTTCAGAAGTACCTAAATACCATTTTCAGAAGTGACTGACTGCTAGATTCTTGAAGGTATTTAGGCACCTAGAGGTACAAATAGTGGGATTTTCAAAAGCAGCTGGTACCTAACTCCCACCATCACTTATCTGCATATTTATACATCTAAATACTTTGACAAATCTGGTCCACAGGTATTTGGGAACGAAGGGTAAAATTTTCAAAAGCACCCAAGTCCCATTTTCAAAAGAAGTAAAGGCCCCTTAGGATATTGTATCCCACTGACTTTCATTGAGAATTAGGCTCGTTAAGTCAGTTAGGCATTGCAATGCTGAGCTGAGCAACACTAAATACCTTTAAAACTCTGAGCCTAAATCTGTTTTGAAAATGGAACTTAAGCTCCTACCACACTTTGGTGCTTTAAATATTTTTACTCGTAAGTCTAACTGCAATTCACTGGAACTTAGGGTCCCAAATACAAAAGTCAATTTGAAAAAGGAGCCTAGGTTCTTAAAAAACTGAGGGCCATATATTTAGATGTCTTTAGGCATGTAGTGGGATTTTCAAACCCAGCTAGGCAGGTTAGGCATCAGTTGGCATTAGGTGCCTAAATGCCTTTGAAAATCTGGGATTTTTGGTAATTTCACTGTCTGAAAAGATTCAAAGTACACACTGAGGTAAATGAAGAATGTATTTTCCAAAAGAACATTCTTTCATAGATTGAACATGGAAATAAAACTTATTTGACATCTCAGAATTCTTTTTTAATGTTGTTTATTCCTCTGTCAACTTTTACATTAAAATTTTAAAATACAACCTATGTACAAAGGCTCAGTTTAAAGCAAATTGGCTATGTTACCCACCACTCTACTGGGAGTCTAGAGTGGAAATGCTGACAGGCCCTTAACTGAAGGATATGAGGTCAGTCATAATCTGAATAAAGTATAAACCACCTACACAGTAGAGCAAATAATCACTTGTTAAACAGTAGAATAAAGTCTATTGATAGAATAACTCACAATCTCTTCACCTTAAGCTGATAGCTGAATTACTTTTCAAATGAGATGTATGGGCTAACTTCTGGCACCAGTGAACTGTCATCACCATTTTATATTATCTATGGCCTCAAGTTATTCACCCCGCTGCCTCATTATTAGTCATATTCTATCGTCATCCACAATTAAGTTAGATTGTTCAAAACTAGTGGGTGGAAATATCCTATTCTACTGTAGAGAGATCAGTGTCAAAGAAAAGCAACCCTCTGTGAGAAAGAAGGAAAGATAAGAGGAACCTTGTAGTTTGATTTGGGGACTTCTGGCTTAATTGTAGCTGGTGAAATATAAGTTGTGTGTTCTGACAACAGGTTAACGTTGCCTATAGTGTTTTGCCAACATAAGCTATAACTGCATTGCTACTTGTATTAAACAGTCTGAACTAATGAGAAGGACCTCAGGAGATCTGGATTCACACCAAGTTCTGCCACTGACTTCCTGTATGTCCTTCCTGCAAGTCACTTGAATCTTTCCGTACCTCAGTTACCCAGCTGTAAAATGGGAATAATAATTCATTAATACTTTATCTCACAGCGGTGTTGTGAAGATAAAATTCATTATTACGTGTGACACACTTAGACTTTATGGTGGTAAGGAGCCTAGAAGAATACAGATAATTAATAACATACAGGATGACCTTGGCATCAGTATACCCTGATAAAGAATGCTTAAAACATACACTTCAGTGGTTTTAAAAAAAATCCTTAATATTTTTTCCTGAAGGCTGTTTACTGTAAGGGCTTGTCAACATGTAATATAGACTGAATTTTTCTGACCACCTCTAGTGGAAACCCTAGGTTGACACATGATGCAGTGCATGTCTGCATGCCTACATTTCCATGAGCAGATATTACAAACTTTTTTTCCAAAATTGTGTATGCAAAGGGGAATTTTGACATTTCAGTGACTCATGTTATGATGGCTTTGCATGTCCAAATGCCCTAACGTTATTCTGGGTTGACCATGGGCATTATAAACTGGTGGGGTCTGTGATAAACAAGAGTTACACCTTGTGCAGTCAAAAAGTTATCCCTCCTGAAGACTCTTTTTTTATTAATGAAAAAGTAATTCCTAAAAAAACCTACATGAATTCCAGCCTAAGCCCTCTCACCACGCTTGTCTACTCCTGCCATTTTCTTCTTCAAGATGTCTGTTACAAGCCATACCTCTGCTACATGGCTACTGCCATCTCCTTTATATGCTCAGGATGGAGACTGAGTCACACCTATGCCAATGAGTCAGCAGGAATTAGCCTATAAACTCCCTCTAGGAAATGGTAGCAACAAGAGAATCCTGCTGCCCTGAGGCATTGCTCTACTTTTAAAAATCTGGTCCCAAAAGTTTTAGAATATTGATGTATGTCGATGAGAGTCTAATCACCTCGGACTCTGCAAACATATATTTGGGTTTTGTGGTGAGCTATGTTTCTGCAACAAAGTTACAACTAAATTAAGTACCATCCTAATTGTCCCTAGACGTATTTTAGAGTTTTGTAAGTTATCCTTGTAAATGTGGAGAACAATGCACAGATCAGGAGTAACATGCGTTGCTAATATACTAAATGCTTGGTTATTGACAGCAAATGTCACTTTCTTGGTTCCTTTTTCATGTATTATGAGGAGGGCTGGTCCTGAGCCTTTATTAAAGTTTCCTGACTCTTCTCATTATAAGACACTTTTCAGTTGCTTATAACTTTGCCAAACTTTAACCATTTGGGTTGAAATTTTACCCGCTGGCTGTCTGCCTCAGGCTGATTTTTTTTTTCTCCAGACACAAACATCACACAAAACAGCTCAGCTGTTTCCGAGAACAATGATTAGGAAAATATGTTGTTTTGCCCATGTTAAAAAAGTCTGGTGACCTTTTCTTTAAACAGCTCTAGTGTCTCCTGCTTTGGAGGAGAGATCTGCAATTTGGCAGGGGGTGGCCACTGTGTCAGAGATGTGCCTATTGCTGTCTCCGTGAAAACTGACCCAAATTTGGCCAAGTAATAAGCCTTTGAAAAATTGCAGTTTGCAGACACTTGGTAGAGACTTCTTGGCAGCTCTTTCTTTGAAGATTCCATCTGCTCTTGGCGTACTCCAGCCTGGAACTGCTGAGCAGGACTTTCCCTGCAACTGCAGCTCTGAGTTGCTTCATGTCATGCAAGATCTGGGTCTGGTCACCAGCCTGTCTCTCCTGCACACTCAATGCCCCACTCCTGAGTCCAGGCAATATGGAAGATGAAGCTGCCTGATTTGAAAGCAGAGAGGACAAGCCAGAGCTGCAGGAGGGAGTGGGTTAGGCTGGGGAACAGATTGAGACAAGGAGTGTGGAGGAAACTTCTGGGACTCAAGGCTAGCAGGGAAATGGAAGCTGGGAAAGGTACTTAAGGTGGGGGTGGAGAGTGGGAATGGCTGGGCTAGGAGATTGGGACTGGGACCCCAGGAAGGAAATAGGTTTGGGGAGAAATGGGAGCCAGTAGATGCGGGGCAGATGGAGACTGGTTGAAGAACTGGGACTGGCTGGGAAAGCAGACAGAAACTCAGAACCAATAGGACAGGCAGAATGAGATGGGCAGAGAGATTTCATGAGAAGCTGCGGTACAGGATGGGGGAACAGGAGCTGGCTGGGCAACGTGAGTGGGACTGGAATGAGAAGCCTGAGAAGTAGGGATTGTGGTTGGCTAAGTGAGTAGAATGAGATTAGGATGAGAATCCCAAGTGGTGGGAATGAGACAGGACTGGGACAGGGATAAGATGAGGTGAAATGGGGTAGAAGAGGTTGTGCTTGTGGCAGAATGAATAGAAGAGTCTGTACCTACTAGAGCACCATCCCCTCCAGATCTCCCTTGGAACCCAAGATACCTGAGTCTCACCATTCCTCTGCTCTGAAAATATCTGTGAAATCCACTGGCAAAGTATCCCATTCACTGCTAGTGCTGGTCCACACTCAGGAAAACAACCTACTACTGCTTTTATTTACGACATTAGCTGAAGTGGCAAATGTCTGTGGAGGTGATCCATGGTTCCAACTTTGCTGATAACCCATATGTCAATATGGTGCCACATTGGAATTTCCATCAGTTTCCACATCGAGGTCCGATGGAAACCACAGTATGTGATCATGTAGTTAAAGACTATCATAATGCATATGGAAAATTGGGGGTGGTAAAATTAAGGTTGCACAGGCAACCTTATTTCTTGTATTTCCTAACTTTTGAGTGCTTGACATTGTACCAGGGGTGAGCAAACTCTGGCCCATGGGACCATCCTGCCCAGCCCATGAGCTCCCAGCTAGAGAGGCATCCCCTGGTCTCTCCCCCACCTTCCCCGGGGTTGGGCAGCATGTCTAGCTCTGTCTGGGCTACTGCTTTAAGTGGCATGGTAAGGGGGTGGGAATCGGGGAGTTGGATAAGGGGCAGGGAGTCCTGGGGGTCTGTCAGGGGATGGGGGGTTTGGATAGAGGTCAAGGCGGTCAGGGGACAGGGAGCAGGAGGGGTTGGGTAGGGGGTGGGATCCTGGGGGGGGGGAAGTTATGGTGGGGTCTCAGGAGGGGGTGGTCCGGGGACAAGGAGCAGGGTGGGTTTGATGGTCGGGGATTCTGAGGGAGGCAGTCAGGGGGCGGGAAGTGGGAAGGGGGTCAGATAGAGGGCAGGGCCAGGCCCTCTACCCGGCCCTCCTTACAATTTTGCAACCCCAACGTGGCCCTCGGGCCAAAATGTTTGCCCACTCCTGCATTAATGGTCTTTTAATGTAATTTTGTGTGTATTATATAGATGAGGTATAGTCTTGCAGCTAACCTAATTAACTGGTTGAGGGGCTGGCAATAATTCTGGTTATATAGCGCCTACATTAATTCACTCATTTTTGTGTTGTCACCTTCATAGATTTTTCTAACTGTGCCATGGTGCTGGAGGCATTGCAAGGTCTGGTGCTGGAGAGCCATTTTTCTAAAGGCTTAAAGGTTTGTAGTTGGGGAACATGGCTCTGGGTCACTGGGAAGCGGCCTCCTTCAAACCTTGCTGGAAGTTTCAGTAGACCAGGAATTAAGGTGGTGATAAATATCAGTATCTGCTCACTCATAGGTAAATTTACAGCAGATTTATGATTCACAGATTGGTAAAGTGATAGCAGCTAAATTTGAGAAAGCAATCAGATTATCTAGAGGACCTTGAAGTAATTTCTTACATAATATTTGGCCAATAAGACAGTATAGAAATAAAACTTAAGTATTGGAAAAAAATATACACACAGTCGATAGGGTTAAAAGATACTGCAGAAAGTGTTTTTCCCTAGAAAAGCACATTTCTTAAGTCAAACTTCCACTACCCAAGGCCATACTCTACCAAGAGCTATTAAGTAGTTGTGGTATGGCGTTAACCCTGTTATGCTGTCTTCCCAGATCCTGCCTTCAATTATATTACTTAAGAAAGATTTAAAGGTATACTCTTTAGCTTCTGCAAAATAGATTTGCGAAAATAACACTGTGGTTGTTTTAGGTTAAGCAATTATATTTTGAAATGGGAGTAATACATTCAGTGGAAAAAAACACACCTTGTGGTGACTTTAATGACTCAATTACATTTTGCAACCAGATTAAACTGGCTTGAAGCCTGGTGGTATTCAACATTCAAATTTTGCTTCCTTAAAGGATTTTCTAGTTGTTGAACTGCTG
Source organism: Sternotherus odoratus (assembly GCA_032164245.1). Taxonomy (NCBI): domain Eukaryota; kingdom Metazoa; phylum Chordata; order Testudines; family Kinosternidae; genus Sternotherus; species Sternotherus odoratus. The sequence goes on from JAVMKO010000001.1 coordinate 109,008,809, forward strand.
CTTGTAGCCATTTAACAAAATTCAGAATGCCAGTTTGAACGGGGTTAGGTGTATGTTTCAGCAATAGCACAGAGTATTCTGGTAAAGCAATGCAAGCATTACTTTCTTGGTGTGCAAGGGAAATATAGATTTTTGAGAGTGTGTGCTATGTTTATGTCTTTAATTAAAACACCACAAATGTGATTTAATAAAATAATACATCTTTGTAATAAAAGCCCTGCATGAAAGATAGTGTACTCTTGTTGTTGCTATGTTTGTTAAGAGCTGTATGTAAAGAACTGCAGACGGGAAGCCACCTGCAGTGAACAACATTGAGGAGTTTTACTGGTCCTACAAAACCCAGGAACAATGTGGCATATTCTTGAGCACCATCTCCTGGCTTCTTTGCTGTTAACTAATGTGACAGATCGCCTTCTTGCCCCACTCCAAACACAGGCAGGAGACTTTTCTTTGGCTCCAAACAGTGCTCTTTATTTACAGTGCAGCTTGTGCAGACCCCACCACCTACTATACACAGCTCTTCAGCTTAGCTCTTTACACAGCTCTATCCACAGCTCTACAGCTTAGCTCCTTACACAGCTCTATCCACAGCTCTACAACTTAGCTCCTTCTCTCTATCTCTATCTCACTCCACACTACCACCACCCTGGGCTTCCTGCCTGGCAGGCTTTTATCCCTCCTGGGGAGGCTGCCAGGTGCAACCCATACAGCTGATTGCTCTGCAGCCCAGGTGGCTTATTAGGCTTCTCTGCAGGGAGGTTTGCAGAGGGCTTTTCTCCCTCTTAAAGGGGCGGCAGGCTGGGTCAGGCCCACCCTGCCACACACCTCCCCCCTTAGCCTAGCCCCATCGGGCTGGCTTGGACCCTTCAATATTTTCCCTTTCACCGGCGCCGCTCGGTCCGGGGTTGTGGATTATTGCCCCCCTGCCTTTCGGGGCTAGGGCCAGCCTCTTCTGCCTCAGCTTCCCTCACGGCTGCGGCAGAGAGCCCCACCTCCAGCCTTGCGCAGAAAAGGCAGGGTATCGGCCGCCCCTGTGACCTTCGGCGCTCGCACCACTCACATGGGGGAAGCAGCTCCGACCCCTGCTCCGATTGCGCCTCGATTTCTCCCAGGCTCTCAGATGAGCTCAGGGCTTCTTCTATGGAGCCCGCATCCCCGGGGCCCTAGTCCCTGACTTCCCCGAAACAGGCTTCCGGGGGATCCTCCTGCTCTGGCCTCTGTTGTTTCAGGCTAGCTAGACCCTTCACTGGGTTGTTGGGGTGAGACCCCCCCCTTCGCTCGGCCGAACCCCCCCATACAGGTTTGCACGCTCGGCCTCGGGGCAGCCCGGGGCCTCGTACCTCCCACTGGGCCCCAGTCCCGCCCAATGATCACGGGGCAAGGTAACCCCTCTGGTACCCCGACCCACTTCCAGCGGAATTGGCCGCTGATCTCGAGGGGGACCTGGGCCACCCGACAGGACTTCCTGTCCCCGTGGACACGCTGTAGGTCCATGGTAGCCCCTGGAATCAGCCACTCGGGGCGGATCAACGCTCTGCGGACGAGCGTGTAGGGGGAGGCGGAATCCACCACCCCCTGGTGGGACTTCCTCCCCACCTGCACCCACAGGGTGGGTATCCCCTTAAGCGGCTTCTGCCCCCAAACCTCAGTCCACCCACACCAGTCAGTGTAGCCACACTCCATGGCTGGGCAGTCCCGCTTAATGTGTCCTGGCTTCCCGCACTGCCAGCAGGTAAGCCGGGCAGTTCTCTCTGGCACTTGTCTGGACTCCCCATTAGTCCTTTTGCCTTTGGGCGGAGGGGAGTCCACGGGCAGACGCCCCAAGTCCCAGACCCGTCGCGGCTGGTCTTCTCCCCGAGGTCCCTCTGCCTCCACGTACTCCTCGGTCAGACACACCGCAGACTCCACCGTCTCTGGCTGGTGCCTCCTGACCCAGGTACGGACAGTCTCGGGGAGGCTGAGCAGAAACTGCTCCAGTATCAGGGAGTCCATGATTTCCTCCCCTGACCGGGCCTCCGGCCTCAGCCAACATGTGGCCCAGTCCCTCAGCCTCTGGCTGAACGCTCGGGGCCGCACCGCCTGCGTCCAGCGGGCCGCCCGGAACTTCTGCCAGTATCTCTCAGCAGATAAGCCAACCCGGTCCAGGATGGCTGCTCTGACAATTTCAAAGCCCAGGGCCATATAGGCCGCCTGGGCTTCACCCACGAGGTAGGGAGCAAGCCGGAGGGCCCAGGTGGTCCGCTCCCACCTGGCTGCGGTGGCCACCCTCTCAAAAGTCCCCAGGAAGGCATCGGGATCATCCACCGGGCTCATTTTACAAAGTCCCCAGCCCGGCGGCCAGATGCCTCCTCCTGCCCCTGGACTCACCAGCAGCTGCAGGAGTTTCGCCTGTGTACTCGCCTGCTCCTTGATAAAGTTCTGCAGCGTCTTCTGCTGCTCAGCCTGGGCCTGCTGCATGGCAAGCACGGCCTGCTGGGTCTGCTCCCGGTGCTTGGCCTGGGCCTGCTGCATGGCCAACTGTTGCTCCACGAGCCACTGTAGGGTCCCCTCCATCACTGGGCCACCAGTTGGGTTGCTGGTGTAGCGATCCCACTCCTGACACCACGTGTGACAGATCGACTTCTCACCCCACTCCAAACACAGGCAGGAGACTTTTCTTTGGCTCCAAACAGTGCTCTTTATTTACAGTGCAGCTTGTGCAGACCCCACCACCTACTATACATAGCTCTATACACAGCTCTTCAGCTTAGCTCTTTACACAGCTCTATCCACAGCTCTTCAGCTTAGCTCTTTACACAGCTCTATCCACAGCTCTACAGCTTAGCTCTTTACACAGCTCTATCCACAGCTCTATAGCTTAGCTCCTTCTCTCTATCTCACTCCACACTACCACACTACCACCACCCTGGGCTTCCTGCCTGGCAGGCTTTTATCCCTCCTGGGGAGGCTGCCAGGTGCAACCCATACGGCTGATTGCTCTGCAGCCCAAGTGACTTATTAGGCTTCTCTGCAGGGAGGTTTGCAGAGGGCTTTTCTCCCTCTTAAAGGGGCGGCAGGCTGGGTCAGGCCCACCCTGCCACACTAACTACATACAAAGACCTCTCTTTTAGGGAGCACTTGGGTGTGTAAAAGGTATGGGAGTTGTGTGGATTGTAGTTGTGGTCTAAATTTTGTCAAATGGGGTTGTACGAAGTAGGAAGAAACTGGCCTGATATTTGCAGGGAACAATTCAAAATATGGAGATCTGTAATTGAGAATAAAGGTAAATATGGAACTTTTGTGGGGTTTTTAAAATCCTGTAATCTTTGTTGTATAGATTAATGTGGGTCTAGCTGGTTGTTTAGTTTGTTTTGTTTTTTGTCATGCGCATCATCTCAGTATCTAAGTGCACAGAAATTAAAGATGGAAATGAGTGCAAGGTCATCTAGTACCAACTACTGCTAGAACATGTTCCCTCAGTGTATTTCGTAGTGATGAAGGATATTAATTCTTACTTCTAAGACGGGCAATTGAAGATGAGTTAACTAGACTCCCATTTCTTTCTTCACTTGTCCACACTACTCCAACCTCCCTGCCTTCTACTTTTCCTCTCTCTCACACTTCACTATTCCCAAAAGTATCTCCCTCATACTCCCAATCCCCAGAAGTAACTTCCATCCCAAGCAGGCAGAGTGCTTGCTCCCTGTCTGCTCTATCACCCTCAACAGCTGGCCTCTCAGCACCCCACCCTAGTTTCTATGTTGTACTAGCCGCTGGTCTCTTCATCTGCTGTTGAGTTCCTGAGTCATTCTCCCATTTCCAAATGGCTTTCCAACATCAAACAGGATTCTTCAGCAAGAATGGTAAAACTCCTAGGCAGACCAGAGGAGTATGGCGGGACTGGCCACTTCCAGGAGTCTCAATTCAGCCCCCATTCTTTGCCCTCATTCTTCCAAACAAAAATAGCCAATTCTGAAGGTTAAATTACCTCACGATTAGCCAGAATCCTAAAGGTTAAATGACTCAAACAGCGGGGTTTCTATTACTCTTCTTGAGTGCACACAGTGCAAAAGATCAACCTTATGGGGAACAAAAGTGACACAAGGACAAGAATATGTGATATACGAGCACATACTGTAAATGAGGTACTCCTAGATTTTAGGATTATGATACAAATACACTTATGCATGTCTAGTTATTGAGGACAGAACAATTCTGCCCCTTCATGAATGTATTCCAGGGTACTCTCTCTCCAAAAGATACGGTGAGAGAGAGAGTACTCTGGAAAAACAACACAGTCAAATAATTTAATTTACACTATTTTGGAAGGCCACATATGGAGTAGAAAAGAGAGAAAATAGAAGTAGATTATATGAGAATTGCATGACTAAAATGATACCAGCTGTTCGTGCTAGCTTGAAACTTTGTTAGTAGTAGCAGGAAGGGGAGTAAAATACACCCAAGCTGCAACGTTTGGATCTGCATTCATATCAAAGTCCAGGGATATTCTAATAAAAGATTTGGGTTTGGCCTCGGTAGTGGTAAGGGGCAGTCAAAAATAAGACATATTGGGGTGATGATGGAGAGGTGAGATACTCACACTAACCATATAGCCATCAACCCTACCTTATGTGGAATTCCTTTAGGGATGGTCCCAGGTATAGGTGCCCTAGAAAGAATTCATTTGGCAGTGAAGCTTCATTATATAGAGTATAGGCCAACAGGAAGTGAGGAAGTGTCTTTTGAAAGGACAGGATATATTGGAGGGATGGTGCGGGGTGGAAAAGATAAAATGTTATAGAACTTTTCTTTTAATGTTCTTGTTGAATCTTGCGTTTTCTTCTCCATGGACATAGATTTCCTGTGAGATCATTGCTACTCACTCATTGCGTGGATTCTCCTGTCCTTTGTACATGGCAAGAAAAAGAACAGCTGATGTATGCTGATGAAATTTGTATGCAGTGAACGATGTTGAAACTGTCGAGACAACTTAAATGGATATTTTTGGTTTATGAACATTGTAGGTGAACCATTACAACATACATTCAAAATGGTGAATTGGTAAGATAAGAGTCTACAGTGGTAGTTTGAAATCTGAAATTTTAAAAAATAACCTCCTGCCCACCCATCTCAGCTTCTTCTCTGTGCGACATGCCTTTGCACTATAAAAGTGAAATAAAAATCATGGGTCCAGTTGTCAGAATGACAATTATTTGATACACAAGAATGCTAAACCAACAGAATAGCTCAACCGCAGGCCTTAATTTAGTCCCTACTGTCACACCAGATGCAGAAAGAAATGAGTAGCTCCGAGTCCCACACTCAAGATAGAGATATATTGATGTTTTCATTTCATATTTTTACCTATCCCTCACAGATGGATTGCTACTTATTTATATCCTTAAATAAACAATTCTGCACAATAACTTGGGTGAACTGAATACTCCAAAGGTCAGGGAATTTAAGCATGGGAAAATATTTGTGAATGAGGTAAAAAAAACTACTGAAAGAGCTGATTCCTAGCTCAAAGATTAGTCTTCATTTGGAGACTGAGAATTTATTGCTGCCAAAAACAGCATTATCAGCTTTCTGTCAGCAACAATCATCAGGATTTCCTTTCCCAGTCAACGTGAGCTGTGACCTCATCATTGCAAAGGTGAAACCCTGACAGGAATTAAAGGCTAATAGAAAGAAATGAGGTAGTAGGGCTAAACAAAGAAGAGATTGTTACATGGTCTAAAGAACTGAGGCAGAATGTTACAAGTGAAACATGAACTGTGGAGCCAAAGGGGAAAACAGAGTATTTTTAAACAGAGACCAAGTAAAACTAGGTCTCTAAGTCTTCCAATGGAAAAGTAAGGCAGTCTGCCATCCTTACCAACAGCGATCTTTAAAGCGGGATTATGGTAGCCATGTGGTTTGTCAAGCGTTTAATTGAGATTCTGGAGGGACACAGTCTGTAGGGCTGGAAACCAATTTAACAATCATGCCTATGATTATATATATAAAATTGCTTCTGTGTGTATAGAATATTTACCAGTCTGAAATGTAGCTGACAAATCTGGGGGATAGTTTAAGAACTTTAAAAGTGAGGAAAGGCAAATAAATGTTCGTGACACATGAAGGCAGTTTAATACCAGGGTTAATAGTAAAAGAGGTGGCAGGAGGCATTTATATTGTGTTTCTTTTGTGGTTACTTTTTTAGCTTAATCTTTATTGTGGAACAATGAAGTCGGAGATATTTATTCTACTGAAATTCTGTTTTTCCAGAGGTCATGCTTGGCCTCCATTCTATCTTTTCATCTTAAACTTCATTATGGTCTTGATCCAAATTCCACTGAAGGCAGTGTGTATCTTTCCATTGCCTTCAATAGATTTAGGGTCAGGCCCTTCTTTATTGACAACATGTTTCTGCTGCTTCTGTTAGAGATGGACCTGAGCTGTAATCCTGATGCAGATTTTTCCAACATTTAGGAAGTGCTCGGATCCAGGTTTTGTTTTGTACAAATCCCTCCCTTCTACCCCACATATACCCCTCTCTTCGTAACATCATGATAGTTTAACATCTGATCCTGTAAGGTGTTGATGCTTTGAATTCCCATTAAAGTCAATCAAGTTAAACATTAACTACAGGGATCTCAGCATCTTGCAGGATCAGGGCCTTATGCAACAAACATGATCTTGCAGTTTGAGGCCAACTCTGGTGTAAGTGTATTCCAAAGGTCCAAGTGGATGGAGTCACACCTGCTTGCTCCAGGGCTGAATTTGGCTCTGTGATTTCAGGTGAGGGTTAAGCAGAAAGACTAGATGAACCCTTGTTAGTAAAGAGACAAGGTAGGTAAGATAACATCTTTTATTGAATCCACTTCTGTTGGTGAAAGAGACAAGCTTTCTGGCCACACAGAGGTCTTGAGTCTGGGGAAAGTACTTTGAGTATCATAGCGAAAACAAGATTACTGGAATGATCCCTGAGAACATGTGCTAACTACTTATGCTAAACTATCTGCTCCAACTTGTGTTTAGCTGTGACACTCCTAAGTACCTGTTCCAGACCTGAAGAAGAGCTCTGTGTAGCTCAAAAGCTTGTCTCTCTCTTATCAACAGAAGTGGATCCAATAAAAGATAATACCTCACCCATCAAATCTCTGAAATAGCCCGGTACTGACACAGCTACAACACTGCATACAACCTTGTTAGTAAAGGTAATCTGTGTATGTGTCCCTAATTATACAAATTAGCTGCTAGTCCATATAAAGAGAATTGTCTCAAAAGAGAGTGAGTTTAAGGCTTTATGTAAGGTGTTGACAGATCTTTAAAGAATGAAGTATTTTAGAGGTTTTCAATTTTTTGAGTGATTAATGTGTAAGCCCCAAGCACAACAAGGTTAAGTCCTTCCCTAGAAAAGAAGTAACCAGCCTCAGCTATCCTGGCTGATCCCCAGCTCCCAAAAGGTGGAGCTGCAGGAACAGTTTTCAGACTTTTAAACAGCTTTTCAGTTTGCTCGAGAACTTTAAGTCAAGTGCAGATAATCCCCAAACCCACAGAGCAATTATTAAGATGTGAGGTTCATAACTTTCAGAGGCACAAGAAGACTGCCAAGCTGACATTTGTTTCCTCTATAATAATAAAAGCAGGCAGATGCATTTTGAGGCTGAGCACAGTTTGTGCACTTTTGGGCCTGACAGGTTTGGCAGGGCAGAAACATCTGGCCTTGGAGTTTTAAAAGATTTTTTTTTTAATTGTATAAGAAATCATGATAATGTTGGGCTTCAGCAACCATATGACTTCTTCCCATGTTTCATTGTTAATGGTCTGAGAAATATGATCTTAGTACTCTCTGTGTACACTTCATTTTTATTAATTTTTTTAACAAAACCCAAAGCCAGACAACATGGAATGGAAGGTAGCGAGCTTTTGACAGTATGCTAGAAAACAGTTTGGGATACGAAGACATATATCATATCATGGTAAGATGAAGGAAAAACTCAGGTAAGCAGAATATAATTACCTCAATTGGAATTTGGCCAAGAAACCAGACCAGCACCCCTATTCTCAGAGAAAAGCACTGTGAGATGTAAGGTAGGCAAGTTCTTTGTGGTGAATAATTTTGTTAGTGGATTTTGCATTTAGTAGTTGTTGTTTTCTGGTAGCAAATTGTGAAAAAAAACTTAGATTTCTACGTTTTCCCCCATTATTCAGCAATAAGCTTTTATGTGAATAAGGTTAATAGTAAAAACATTTTAGCTTTTTGTTGTCTGCAAATTATTTGTGTTGAGTGTTTGTTATTCATAGTGTGGAATTGCTTCTGCTTCCTGATTGAATGAGGAGTGAAATCAAAGAGATTTCCAGACAGCTACACAAAAATTTCTTGTTTGAACCTTCACACACAAATAGGATTATTTGCAAAAATTTTACTTTCTGTAAATGTTCTTCTGAAGAAAAACAAACCCCATCATAAATTAGGCCACTTATTTAGGTACTTAAGTACAGCATTAAACCTGGAATTTTCAAATTGTTCGGTAGGAATAAGGTGCCCAACCCCCACTGAAAGGTGCCTTATCCCCCACTGGGCAATTTAATTCCCAGCCATAAAGGTACCCATGTTTGAAAACTTTGGTGTATGAGTTTTGGATAGATTTAGATAGTGTGATCAATACCTTAACATAGCTAAGGTAAATAGTTGTGCTTTTATAATATATTACCTATTAAGGACACAGTTTAGTATAACTGTGGTACTTATCAGAAAAACACTAGTTTGGAGTGAACTGGAATATTTTTTTTCACGATATATATAAAAATACAGAGATCTTTTATTTTTATTGGCTCAAGGCCTAATGTGGAATTTGTGATGAAGAACCACAAGCATGTGCACCATAGCTAAGATGACCTTGGAAAATTCACAGTATCAGAAAATCAATCCCCTCCCTAAAATGATAACATGAAATAAAAGTGGTATTTGTTTCCAGTTTTCAACTTTCAGCCATATCTTCCTTTCTGTCATTTCCTTCCTGTCACTTCTTGGCATTTAAAGTGGTGGCCATTACCAGCTATAAAGTTTGGTTCACAGCCAGTTACAATCTGGAATTTATTTGGCCTCTACAATCTTCAGCACCTAGTTCAGCTCCCTAAAGGCAACATTGTCTTTTTCCTTTCACATCTGTGCAAGAGAATAAGGGGGTATGAGGCCCTCCTTCCCTTACTCCCTGCATGGGCTCCCAGCAGTGCTAGTTAGAATGCTGAGAAGAGACCAGGCTCCTTGCCCCTTCAGAGGTGGATGGGGATTGGGATAGCAGTGGTGGGGAACAATTAGAGCTTTGGCCAGCACATCAGCCAGCACAGCTGATCTCATGCAGAAGGGAAAATAATCTGCTAGGTGTATGGGCCAGTAGCAGATAATTTCAGCAAAGGGGGGACCTGGGAGAGAATTGTAACTCTGAGTCACAATTCCAGTCCTGGACTATGCTACAGATCTATCCAAACACCTCTCTTTGGGCACCTACCAGACTGCCCTGAGGAGATCCAACCTCTGAATCCCCATATGCTTCAAACCTCAGGTGTTTGAACAGAATCCAGACACTGCTGCTGCTTTGAGGCCTCTATGTGGCTTTGAGGCTTCAACTACCCAGATGTTTGTTGGGAAAATAACACAGCAGGGCACAGATTATCCAACAAGTTCTTGGAATGTATTGGAGAAAAATTTTTATTTCAGAAGGTGGAGAAAGCTACTAGGCGTGGAGGCTGTTCTAAATTTGATTTTGACAAATAGCGAGGAACCAGTTAAGAATATGAAAGTAGAAAGCAACTTGGGTGAAAGTGATAATGAAATGCTAGAGTAGATTCTAAGGAATGGTAGGAGGAAGAACAGCACAATAAAGACAATGGATTTCAAGAAGCAGACTTTAGCAAACTCAGGGAGTTGATAGGTAAAATCCCATGGGAAGCAAGTCTAAGGGGAAAAACAACTGAAGACAGTCGGCAGTTTTTCCCAAGAGACATTATTAAGGGCACAAGAGCAAACTATCCCACTGCACAGGTAAATAGGAAGTATGTCAAGAGACCACCATGACTTCACCAGGAGATCTTCAATGATCTAAAACACAAAAGAGTCCTACAAAAAGTGAAAACTCAGTCAAATTATGAAGGATAAATATAAACAAATAACACAAGTATGTAGAAACAAAATTAGAAAAGCCAATGCACAAAACACTATCAAACTAGCGAGGGACATAAAAGGAAACAAGAAAACATTTTACAAATACATTAGAAGCAAGAGGAAGACCAAGGACAAAATAGGCCCATTACTCAAAGAGGGGGGAAAGACAATAACAGAAAATGTGGAAATGGCAGAGGTGCTTAATGACTTCTTTGTGTCAGTTTTCACCAAGAAGGTTGGTGGCGAATGGACATCTAACATAGTGAATGGCAGTAAAAATGAGATAGGCTCAGAGTCTAAAATAGGGAAAGAACAAGTCAAAAATGACTCAGAAAAGGTAGATAGATATCTTCAAATCACCAGGGCATGATGAAATGCATCCTAGACTACTCAAGGGGCTCACGGAGGAGATATCTGAGCTATCAGTAATTAGCTTTGAAAAGTAATGGAAGCTGGAAGACATTCCAGAACACTGGAAAAGGGCAAATATAGTGCTCATCTATAAAAGGAAATAAGGACAACCCAGGAATTACAGACCAGTCACCTTAACTTCTGTACCCAGAAAGATAATTGTTTAATTATTTGTTCCATCAATTTTCAAACACCTAGAAGATAATGAGGTGATAACAGTCAGCATGGATTTGTCAAGAACAAATCATGTCAAACCAACCTGATAGCTTTCTTTTATAGGGTAACAAGCCTTGTAGACAGTGGGAAAGTGGTAGATGTGGTATATCTTGACTTTTGTAAGGCTTTTGATATATCCTAGATGGAGCTATCATAAGGTGGGTGCATAACTGGCTGGAAAAATCATTCCCAGAGAGTAGTTATCAGTGATTCACAGTCATGCTGGAAGGGCATAACAAGTGGGGTCCGCAGGGATTGGTTCTGGGTCCAGTTCTGTTCAATATCTTCATCAATGATTTAGATAATGGCATAGCGAGTACACTTATAACATTTGTGGATTATACCGAGCTGGGAGGGGTTGCAAGTGCTCTGGGGGATAGGATTAAAATTCAAAATGATCTGGACAAACTGGAGAAATGGAGTAAAGTCACTAGGTTGAAATTCAATAAGGACAAATGCAAAGTACTCCACTTAGGAAGGAACAATCAGCTGCACATGTACAAAATGGGAAATGACAGCCTAGGAAGGAGTACTGCTGTGCCCATTCCCTTGCAAGTACTTCCCAAACAAGGGTGGTGGCTACTCACAGTGCCTTCACTGCAGGCCCAGCTCAGTCTGCTCTGGACACAGCAACGGTATCTGCCCTGGCTCCAGTGAAGCCACCACTGAGGGCTCCCTGCTCAATCAAAGCCCCAGCAGATTGTCAGCAGCAGCTTCCGGCTTACTAGCAGCACCGCCTACTATGGACATAGCTCCACACAAGCAAGCTCAGCTCCTCTCCCAAAATGGAGCCCAGGACCGCACCTCACACTCACTCCCTGGAAGAGAAAGTCTCTCTCTCTTCCCCCAAGGCATCCTGGAAGTTGTGGTCACCAAGCCTAGACTGCAACACACAGGATCTTCCCAACTGGGACACTCCCAATTAAAGTTCAGAGGCCCCACTAGTAAAAGGTGCCTCCATAATTATACTTGACATCCAGATGTCACAATGATGGTCTCATTAAAAATGTACCAATAGATAGACTGGAATTACCCTCAGTAGGTCTGACAGAGTCTGTTAATGCTCTGGCGGTGATGCAAAACTCATTCATATACACAGGCTATTTTTATTTAATGGCTGGGTTGGTCTTTTCTTGTCTGGGTTGCATGATCCAAATTCATACTGTTTTGTTTGTTTAAAAACATAGATAATTAACAGCACATTTTAATATCCAAGAACAAATTACACCAATTAGAATCTTAGATCATTTATATATTCTGTCTAGTAGCTTGGGTTCCCTTTTGTTACAGTTTGGGACAACTTCACTGTTATTTTCCCCTTAGAGGTCCAGCAATGGCACGCACTCTCAGGCTTCCAGCTCCCCAGCGATTGCCACTTCAGGGCGGAGACCCATGTCTCTCTCCTTTCTAACTAGAGAATTTCCAAGCTGCACAATTCTTTGCCTTCACTGTATATTGCAGCACAGTTTGCCCAAGGCCACTCGCTTGCTTTCTCTTCAGAGATGGTAACCAGGTGTAATAACACACACGGCACTTCCTATGCAACCTACTTTATCCTTAAGGTAAAAAACATTTACAGCAAAAACATATTCAAAACAATTTTTTTTAAATCTACATTCACGCTAATAAGCTTACCAGAATTAACCCCAACTCTAACATGGATTCTGACAGGAGCAGCCTTTCAAACCTCCACACAAGGGGATTCCTTGCAGCAACAAGCGCACCACAATTTCAGCTCAGAACAAGCACACAGTCATATGGGGCATCTGTATGCCTGGTCCTTCCAACAGTACCCAAAAGATTGGGGCCGTCCATGAACCAAGGTTCCCTGTCCCTTTGCTGGATCAGGAAGAAGGCCCTGAGCCAGTTTAAAACCAGGCTATTTATCCAAACCCTCCTACTTTGTCTCTTTGAACTAGTTTATGCACACTTTTCCAGGGGGTGGTTTCTCTGGAGATGTTAGCCTAAATGATTGTGCCTAATCATATTCTGCTGTTCTCCTATTCACCGTTCCCTCGGAAAACCATACAGATTCCACAATAACCTCTAAACAGTTGCATTTTTAATATCATGGACCCCCAAAGGTATTGCTCTAATTCACTCAAGTTTAACTTAATTCAAAAACATTCATTCAAGATCTTGCAGGAAATTGTCATTCTCTCACACCTTCATTTACTGACTGTCAGTAGTTCTGTCAAAATATTTTCCTTTCGGTGAGACCCCCTGCCTGCAACAGAACAAATGAAATGCGGTTTAGTGATATTACTGGAGGTAAAATGACACAGTGAGGTGACTGTTAAAGGTGTGACTGTGACTTTTGAGAAACATGGGTTAAGAGATGAAGAACCAGATCATCCTAAATTCAGTCCTTTGGGAGCAAGAGGTCAAAAGCTTGTGGTGGAATCTCCTTCCTTAGAGGTTTTTAAGGTCAGGCTTGACAAAACCCTGGTCGGGATGATTTAGTTGGGGTTGGTCCTGCTTTGAGCAGGGGGTTGGACTAGATGACCTCCTGAGGGCCCTTCCAACCCTGCGACTGTGATTCTATGGTGTAAGTATGTGATATTGAGTAATGATTTTTGTGACTATTTTGAGGCTTTAAGTCTGTGTTTGTCTATTTGTTTTCTTCTTGCACATTTGTATAAATCTCTAATTCAAGAAATCACCATCTGGAATGAACTCTTATTTGCCGTATAAACCACGTCCTTTGACAAGTCTCCTTGCTGTTTTTGATATTGGCAGGGTAGTGTGGGGAAGTCTGCATTGCTCATGCCTGACCTGCTCAGTGAATAGTTTCTAGGGCTATCCATCCATCATTTCTCAGAAACATTAAATTCACTAAGGGCCTGACTCTCCAATGCCTTCCACCGTGTACTGTCATTCATCCCTGTGCTCATTCCCGGTGTTCATCCCTGGGCTGGCGCTATCCCAGACAGTGCCAGGGAAAGAAGAGAAATGGTTTGTGCTTCTCCCTGCTCAGGAACTGGTAGGGGCCACCTAAGTCACCAGCACAGATGAGGTGCAGCCCTAACCTGCACCCGTGCTGCAATAGTCGCTCTGGGACTTTGCAGTGGTGCAGACTTGTCAGGATTTAAGACTATCTGAGCCACTTCCTTCTGACTTGCTTCCCAGCTATCCTCTGCACTAGAGTCTTTTGCAATGTGGGGAGGTGCACCAGGGTGGGTCCACTGTTCCCATAAAAGTCTTCTTATGCCATATACACCAGCACAAAGGAGGGCCACTATGAATCCAGCCAGCATATCAGAATATACGTTTTTTGCACTCGTGTAAATGAGCGCACAACACACGAGGCAGTGGAAAATCAGGCTCTACATGTTTAAAAGATGGATGGGGGAAGAAACTAGCCTTCTGTAGCTTAATGAATTTGTTGGAAAGGACTGGATGATATTTCAAGACTGATAAAATGAGTAAACTTGGTGTTGCTCTGTTAAGACTGAGGGTATTGTTAGAAGAGTCCTGTGAATCTGGTGGTTGAGTTAGATGTTGATAGGTGTTTAAATCTCAGATACCCTTTGTAATGGGGAGAAAAGAAAAGATCAAAAATGGCCCATTCAGGACAAACCAATTCATTATTTCCTCCTTTACAAACAATGAAAAAGGGGAAAGTGTTCTCATGAGAAACTGTGTGCATTTCCTTAAGAGGGTGTACTTTAGATCAAGGATAGACTAAATGATGTGTGATGTTCAGGTTGCTAAGGTAACAGTGCATTTTTTATGAATACCAAAGCAAATAGATGTATGAACCTAGAGTAAATCATTAATTCATAACACTATTTTTGAGGTGGGTTGGAAAGACTTGGATATTGTAATCTCTCTTTATTTAATATTTCAGAAGTGTTCTTTTATTTAAAAATAAACACTTAGCAGTGCCTTCTTTTGGACAGTTATGCTCCTTTTTCTCTATTGCACTCCTTGAGAAATAACTAGTTATTGATGTCCGTGGGGTCTTGATTCATCAAGGTACTTAAACATATGCCTAATTTTAAGCATGTGAATAGTCCCACTGTAGGGCCTTTATAGGGCTACTCACATTTTTACAGTTAGCCATGCGTTTAAATACTTTGTTGAATCAGGGTCTGAATTAGTCAACGCTTGTTTAATTCCAACAATGATTTCTGGTAATGAATAGCATCTTAACTAAGATTTTGTTTTTAACCCACTGTTGTAAAACAAAAGCTGATGTGCACCCTTTCCTGACCCAATGTCATTATCTGTTTTAACCCTTATTCAGCAAGGGCACTAGTGCTTTTAAACAAAAATGAATGCAATGCTGAAGACCTTCCTCAAGGCCCATCCTGTAAAGTTTTGAGTATCTACTTATATGGGCTGAACACCTTACAGGATCACAACTTGATCCTGAGATAGGGTGACCAGATCGCAAGAGTGAAATATCAGGACACATTGGGCAAGTGGGGGGGGGGGGGGGGCGGAGAGAGACAGCCACATGTGCACAACATGGGCATGGGCCCACCTCCAACAGGAAGGGGCACGCTGGTAGCATAGGGCCAGGCAGACCAGTGTGCCTCTGGCTATGCCATGCATACCATATTGCTTTAACGTTGCTGCTCTTTTTGCGACCTCCCCCACCCCCATCCGCGGCCCTGCCAGGTCCCTACTGGCAGGGCTGCCAACGGGGAGCGCAAAAGGAGCAGAAACGCAAAAGTGCTGCTCCCACAGCGCTTTAAGCAAGGTCCTTCGAAGTGGCTTTAAGCGCTGCTGCAGCAGCTCTTTAACCTCCTTGCCCCTTCTGCACCCCCCGCCCCCCACTGTCGCTGGGGCTGGGTAGCTGCTTCTTTTTGCCCCCGCCATCGGCTGGTGCTGTGTACACCAGCACCCCTGCCCAGGACCCCCCCTGCCCACAGCCCCACCCCCTCTGCCCAGCACCCCACACAGAACCCCCCATTTGCTAGTTTCCCAATACACACACAGATTTCCCCTCCCTCCCTCCCTGCCAGTGCCCTTCCCTACAGCCCCACCATCTCAACTACACAATGCCCCACACAGACCCCCACTCCCCAGTACCCTGACGCACACACATTGCCCCCACTGCACAGCACTCCCCAACAGGTCCCCACTGCCTAGCACCCCAAAACACACAAATCTCACCCACTGTCCAGCACCCTCCACACCCTCACAGCCCAGTACCCCGCACCTACACACACCTCCCAAACATTCACCCCATCACACCCTGTAAGAGTGTGCTACCCAGTCTCTGTGCTCTTGAGTACAGAGAAGGGGACTCTTGTATGCCAGACCAACTAACTTTAACTGCTCCCCAGCTTGTTAATTCTCTACACCCCCAGACTCCCATACTTTACCAGCTGGGAACTTGGGGACCCCCGGCTGCCACCATCTGAGTAAATCTCCAAGGCCCTGGAGTGGGGTACTCAGACTCCCAAAAACCCTAACTCTGTCTCCCTCCCTGAGAGCCAGACACTTGGAGGCTGTTTCCCCTCCTCCCTCCCCCTTCTCGGCTAAAGGTAGAGACAGACTCTGCTTCTCAGTTCCTACCCTGAGCTGGTCCTTTTACCTACTCCCCTCCCTCCTCTCTTCCCAGTCTGGAAGCAGAGAAACCCTTAAGGGAAATAAACCAAACGCTTTTTATAACTAACAAGATTTAATAAAGAAAAGAGATTAGAACATAGGCTACAGTACAACTTACAATTTAGAGTTCTCTAACTCCCACTCTGAAAAGGATAGAGATACCCCAAATAGGTACAGAACTTAGGGAAATCAACATATTATACTTACAGTTAGCTAATTAGAAATATAAGACGGAAAGTAGAGTCATTCTCAATAGCCAGAGACGCTCCAGGACCCTTGCTAAGCTACATGGCAAGCCAAACTGAAACTAAAAATCTAAACTCCCTCCCTCTCTCATGGCAGGGAAGCTATTACGTCACTTGTTCTCAGGTAACATTAACCCTCTCCAGCACTTTATACTTATGACACACCCTGCCCTCTTCCCTGGCCCCACTCACCAGCCCTGCTGGGAGGTCTCTGGCTCCTAGGGTCAGAGTGACAAGGGGAGTCTCCAGACTCACCACGTGCTGCCCCCACCACAAGTGCAAGCTCTGTGGCTCCCATTGGCTGGGAAAAGTGCCAATGGGAGCTGCCGGAGCCGCGGAGCGGGGCTTGCAGGCACCTGCAGCAAGCAGAGCCCCCCCCCCCCCTAATGGCCAGAGGGACCAGCCAGGGGATGAGGTAGGGAGTCCTGGCTCCTAGGGTTGGATTGGGTTGGGGGGGAAGGGCTCTCTGCTCGCGGCCGGCGCTTGCAACCCCTGCTCCTGCAGCACACAAAGACCCCCTCACTGCCTCTGTGCCTAGGGGGCCACACTGTAGGCCCTGCCAGTGAGCGGGCGCCGGGAGCTGCCCCACAAAGCGGTGAGCGGTTCCTGATATCAGGACAAAGGGTGTCCCGACCAATGTACAGTCGGGACACGGGACAAGTTTCTTAAAATCTGGGCTGTCCTGATAATATTGGAACATCTGGTCACCCTATCCTGAGATGTGTTGAGCACTGCTGTTCTCATTGACTAAAATGATAATTGTAGGGGATCTGGTCACCTTGGGATCCAGCCATTACTCAAGCAACACTCCCACTTTCATCAATGCCTGAGTAAGGACCTAAGGACTGAACAAGATCTTAAGGGGTGCTAAGCACCAAAGACTTTGATTGATATCAATAGGAAAGGCAAGTGTTCAGGACATTTAGAATACGTTCCACTAATAGCAGATGAATTCCATTTCATTATACAAAACTTTCTTCTTTCTTTTGGGAAATAGTTTTCTAACTACAGATCATAATTTATCAGAGTGGCTTTAATTATCCCTAAAACCCGTAGAGACAAATTCTTCTCTGATGTATAAGTGCAAAGCTGACGTAACTTCACTTAGATCTTTTTCTGCTTTACACTGGGGTGCACTGCATGGAAATGATTACCCTTAGACATTCAAAAAAAGTTATGCAAGTTATCGCTGTAGAAACAGCGTTTGTCTTTCATATTCATTGCACTTCGATATTGCCACTAGTGATACACCATTTCTATTTATAACACGGCAATGGAAAATCCTTTCTAAGAGACAAAGCAAGTTTTCTTCCTATTTTTCAGTTTATTAGGAATAACCCATGATGATGGTACTTCATTCTCCTTAGGAGACACCACCCACCAGGTTGCGAAGTGATGTGTGTGTGAGAGAGATAAGGAACTGATGCATGTCTAAGGCATGGCACAATGAGCAGGGGGAACTCCACTGATTTTGGAGGCTTTGAAATCCCATATGATGATTATGCCACACTAAGTCATTGTTGACAGTTCCCTGAACAGATTCTTTCTGTGGGTAATTAGTCTCTATGCAGCATGAATAGACTAGTTTTCTATCAGGAGACTGAATTTTAGCTGACAAATTAGACAGATTCCCTAAGGCAAGAGTTTTATGCAGCTTTGCCATTCTCACTAAAAATGTGATTTATAATAGATTCCTCTTTACTAGCCACTCCTTTCTTCAGGAATGAAGACACACACCAGCCCCAGATTCCCTGTTTAATAACATGGTTGTACAAACCTTTGTCTGCTATTAAAAGAACACTATGCCTCTATGATTCAATTTTGGCATGCCATGTGACTTCTATTGACCAATAAAAAATATAACAATAGTCCCGAAACTAGGGCCTATCTTCACAGGCTATGCAGATAGTGGTGTAAATTACCGCTCAGTAAATGAGTGAGAGTATAATTTGGTATGTTGTACATTGAGGGATGGTTGGATTTGCATTAAGCAGGAAAAACAACCCACAAAGGTGTGTAAAATAAAGAGCTTGAATTATACAGGCACAAAATGGAAGCGCCATAGTGGAGAATCAAGCCCAAAGACCTAGGGAACCTACTCAGGGCCAGTGCACCCCATTAGGCGAACTAGGCAGTCGCCTAGGGTGCCAAGATTTGGGGGTACCAAAAATGACATTGCTGGCAGGGGGGTAGGAAGGACGAAGGGGGAAAAAGGGGGGGGATGGGGGAAGGGAGGCGAGATGCTGCCTGCAGGGCTCCCACCAGGGGGGAGAAGGGTGAGGAGCTGCTGCAGGGCTCCCCGGGGGGTGGGCAAAGTGGAAGTTTCACTTAGGGTGCAAAATATCCTTGAACCGGCCCTGGACCTACTTTATTTTACATTCTCTTGTCTTGTTTTTCCTGCTTCAACCTCATCCTTCTGTCCCTTCTCATGGAACTTCTACAAATATATGATCACTAATAGTCATTTACCAATGTGTAATTTGTATCAACATGTATATTATAATATTATGTGGCATCAGGGACATGACAAACCTTTTATTCACATTTATACAAATCCAGCCATTTTACCAATATTTAGATGAATATGAGTCAAAAACAAAATACAGAGGGCTTGATCTTGTTCCCATTGACTTCAAAGGGTGCAGGATCTGGTCTAGGTATTTTAAATGTCAGCTTCCATCTGGTACCAGCCATTTTTTACTATGATCCAGCACCTCTTGCCACCATCCCCGGGTGCCTGAGTCCCCCTTCCTATTCCCGTCTTCAAGTCATCATTTAGCCAACACCCTCTTGCCATTACCTCACTCTCCTCTCCCTCTCTCCAGGGGGGAAATCAGTATTTGTATTCAGTGAATATCAACAGTCTCACCTGAATCAAAAGTAGCCCCATCCATCTCTAACAGAGATTTTAATATGTCATTTGTTACTGTTGTTTGTAGAATATTTACAGGAATGTATCTGGTAACATTGAGATTTACAATACATTGTATGATTGAGTGCAAGTACACAGATCAGTGTGTAGTGTAATGTGCCTAGTAAAATTGCATATTTTAGTACTAGTAAATGGATGATACATTAGAGATATAGATAGCTGGAACAGAGCTTTTATTTTATTCAGATGAGAGTCTGGATCCCCCTACGGTTTGGGGTACTTGTATATAGCCCCACAGGCCTTTATTTCATCCATTCATAAACTGGGAAAATTTCAACTAAATCTCCTGTGATTCCCATGCTATATAGAAAGGAGACAGAAAAAGTTTATCAGTAGTTATATACTAAAGGAAGCAAATCATCAGTTAAGTTGTTCTGTTCAATATGCAGAGGAGCTGCAACAAGTTGATGCAAGTAATAGAATTATCTGGGTACCAGCAAAACTTTCTCACAAGTAATAGCTACTTTTTAATAAAAGGTGAAGGTTCACAGAGATTTAGTTGCAATCAAAGTTATGAATTCAGCAGAGGCCAAGTATATGGCCAAGTAGCCAGTTTATGCAGAATGAGCTTGTTTAATTTAATCTCTGTATTTGATTGTTTAGTAAAGTCAAATGGCTGATTTTTATTTTTTAAACAATTCATCTGAATCACTAAGCTTTTTAAAAATCTTCACCCTAGTAATGTGATACTGTGAAAAATAATACCAAATATTAATAGATTCAAAGCTTCCCTTCAGAAGTATAATTAGCTGTACTTTGTGGCATGCCTTTACATATCAGTTGAAAAAGTATCTTTCCTTTGTTAAGGTCTCTGTGGATGATAGCAGTTTCTTGGTGGTTTCCTTGTTTAGTAAATGAAAAATCCTGTATATGGGGATTAAATCCCAAATATGCTGATTGAATAATCCATGTCTTCTGAGGAAGTTATTTTTATTCTAATTCTAGTAATTGTTTCTTCTTTAGTAAGCTTCTTGTAAAAAATCAAACACCTACTAATCCTAATAAAAGAAGTGACTTTACACTTATATGGATTTTGGTTTTCATAATGCTATACCAGAATTAACTAAATAATTCTCATTGCATCTCTGTGAGTCAGCATGAAATAGGGTGTGCAGATGGGGAAACTGATACACAAATAATGTAAATGAATTAGGAGAGTTGGAAATTGAGCCCATTAGTTGCTAGCTCTTAATCTGTTGATTACTTTAGTAAATGTTTTTAGATATAATTTCATGTTATTTTGTGTAGATAACTTTTAATGGTATTTTAAGTAACATTTCTTAAAGCAATATGGGACTCATTTTCAGAAATCTTCCAAAAACTTAATCCCGATATGTCATTGTTTGAGTGTTAGCTTAATTTTGGTGTAGGGTAAATGGAAATGATGCTGCTCTTACCATTTTATGTGATTATATTTTTAACGTATGACAAAGGGCCTACAGTAAGCTTCTTTTTAAGCTATGAAAATTGAAATTAATGAACGGTGTATAATTATTTACTTTGTCAGACTGTAAAATGCAAACTTTTTATTTAGTTCTGCAGAATATTGTTTTATCTCCACTAGATGTCAGTCTGTAGACAGATCTTGTGTGAGGTGGTTAGTGGTGAATAAAGCAGAAATTGTTAGTCCATTTCATAGCTCTGTTCTAATTTTTCACCTACAGTAGAATAACTGTAAATAAATGTTCTGAGTCACTGAATTGCTTTCTCTTGATCTCTGATCTTTTATCCCTTTTTTTCTCTTAGTAGCAAAATGTTTAGCATTGATAATTTCCAATGATGCTGCTAGATGGGAGTAGTGCTACATCATGCAAGATTTTCCTGTGCATACTTCCAGGGTTTACCCATTTATTAGAGTACAGATTTTGATCTCGTTACTCAAACAAGTAGTGGCTTTGTCGATGAGTAGGTTGACCAGATAGCAAGTGTGAAAAATCGGGACGAGGGGTGGGGGGGTGGGGGTAATAGATGCCTATGTAAGAAAAAGCTCCAAAAATCAGGATTGTCCCTACAAAATTGGGACATCTGGTCACTCTAAGTGGGACTGTTTGAGAAGTATAATACTATTTGAATAAGGTTATTAGATTCTGGCCCAAGGTTTGTCATCCCTCAAATTCCTCAGACAATACCTTAATTCCCTCTAAACATGCCTTTAAAAGTAATTATTAAACAACAGTTAGGAACTAACAGTTAGGATACTTGTGATAATCAGGGGCCAAACACCTCAAGGGAGAATAAGGGGTATGCACCCCAAAGACTAAACAATTGAATCCACTGCTTATATGCAATTTATTGTGCATAAATATATGTTGTGAGGTCTTTTATGAAAGGCTGTAATGTTCTCACCCTGCTGGTCATTAGGAGATATGTTTATGATTATGAATGCATATATGTGTCTCTCTCTCTCTCTCCGCCCGTCACCCCCCAGGTGGGGTATGGGCCACCAACCACAGAGCACTCCATCTCTGTTGTTGGCGTTTCAGTAGCAAGTTGGTTCCCTACGGGGTGGAGTTGCTAGCCCCATGCCCATGCAGGGCCGGCGACAGAAATTTTGGGGCCCCCTACTCTGATCGTTTGGGCCCCCCCAGCCCAGCCCAGCCGGCACTTCTCCCCCCCCCCCCCCAGCTGACAGCGGCTGGGGACAGTGCGAGCCTCCGAGCATTGCCACTGCCTGGGCGCTTGCTGCTGGCGCTCGCCCTTCACTGCGCTCTCGTGCCTGGCGGGGTCCTGCGGGAGTGTGAGCCGCGGCCTGAGAGAGGAGAGCCCGAGAGCGGCGCGAGCCTCCCTGGCTGCTCTTCCCCCCTCCCCCCGCAAGCCCTTTCCCCCCCGGACCTGCGCAAGACCCTGCGGCTGGCGATGGAGACGCCGCCGCTGTGACCAGCCGCAGCATCCCGGGCTGGCATGGGAGGAGCCTGGGGGCAAGGCAGGGGGAGGGCCGCTCCCTGCCCTTGATTGGTGCAGGGGCTGCATGATACCATGCCTGGCGGGGGAAGCCCTACCTTGCTGCGGAGCCTCCCCGCCCTCACCCTCTTTGCAGGTGGGGGTGCGCCGCTGCCGCCGGCCGGGCTCACTGCTCCTGCCGGGGACACGCGCGCTCGTCCCACGTGCTGCTGTGCTGCTGCTCTGGAGGAGAGCCGCGCCGCCTCCCCGCCCCTTCCCCGCTCTCCAGGCCTGGCAACAAGGGGGACGACTATGGGTAAAGCTGTGTACTGGGCCCCGGACTTAAGGGGGACCCCCTTAAGTCCGGGGCCCGGTACAGCTCTACCCGTAGTACCCCCCTGTCGCCGGCCCTGCGCCCATGTATATATGTGTAGTACACTATAATTGTAACCAGAATGCAACTCCAGCGTCACCTCTCAGTCCTGTGGGAAAGCAATTAAACAGGGAGGGGAACCTCAAAGGTTAGTTGTTTACATGAAACAAAGTCCAAGAAACTACTAGTGTACAACCTAGAGAAAAAGAATGGTGGTCCATTAAAGTTAATGGGAAAGTACTCAAACTGAAAAGAAAACCCTAGTCTTGGAAACCTAAGGAAGGACGGAGTTTCTCCCTCTCTGTGTAACCATGAATAAGGTTAATATTTTGACACGGTTATTTTTAGTTCATCACCTTGACACCGCTGTATCTGCTGAATATGTAAGCAGAGCAGGAACAAACTATATTTACATAAACACACCCAAAGCCTCTCCCTCTCCCAGCTAGCTGTCAGGGAAGCATTCATTCAGGTCCTGCTTCCAAATATATTGCCTTTTCCTTTAGAAATAAATTCAATTCTCATCCCTCCTCAGCTAGACCAGAGGTAAACTTCTTTTCCTCCTCTTTTCCTTAATGTCCATCAGTGACTCTTTTGTTTTTAATGATTGTCAACCGCCAGGGTTGAAACTGGCCTGAACATGTTACTCGGGCATGTATCATTTGACAGTTCCACTGTTCTAGCAAAGTATAGCCGTTGTGGGAAGTCATAACCATGCAGGGTGAGAGAGTTCATCATAATTTGGGCCCCAGTTTCCAGTGTTCCTCATTTTATAGGCTTAAACTCACAGAAGAGACCTTCACAATGATAATCTATTCTAGTCTGACCTCCTGCACATTGCGGGCCACAGAATCTCAGCTTCCCACTCCTGTAATAGACCCATAAACTCTGGCTGAATTACTGAGGATTTAAAAAGACTTCAGGTTACAGAGACTCCACTATTTACTCTAGTTCAAACCAGCAAATGACCCATGCCCAAGCTGCAGAGGGAAGGTGAAACCCCACCCATGGCTCTACCAGTCTGACCTGGGGAAAGTTCTTTTCCAACCACAAATACGGCGACCTTTTAGACCGTGAGAATATCAGCAAGACCCAATAGCCAGATATTTGGGAAAGAATGTTCTGTATTAACTGAGAGCCCTCCCATTCTTGTGACCTGTCTCTGGCCATTGGAGATACAGTAAAACCTCGATTTAACGGACCTCGGATGCAACGGACAACATTTCTGATAAATATCAGACCGCGACCCCTCCCAGCTGCCGCCCAGGCCCCGGCAGCGGGCGGGCTGGCTGCCGGCTCCCGGCTGCCGCCCGGGTCCCGGCAGCGGGCGGGCTGACTGCCGGCTCCCGCCTGGGTCCCACCAGCAGGCGGGCTGCGGAGCTGCCGCCCCGACCCTGTGGCGGGCGGGCTGCTGCTCCGACAGCTCGGGTTTTTTTTTAATTAAATAACGGACTTTTTTATTTAACGGACACCCCCTCGCCCGAATTAGTCCGTTAAATGGAAGTTTTACTGTATTTGTTAATAGTAGTCATGGCTGTGCCACAGCCATTGTAGGCAACCTGAGCGTATCATCCCCGCCATAACCTCAGTCTTGAAACCAATTAGGTTTTTGGCCTCCCTGCTCCCGTTGGACGGTTGTTCCAGAACTTCACGTCTCTGATGATTAGAAACCTTCACCTAATTTCAAGCCTAAACATGCTGATGGCCAGTTTATACCCATTTGTTTTTGTGTCAACATTGGCATTTAATTTAAATAATTCCTCTCCCTCCCTGGTATTAATCCCTCTCATGTATTTATAGAGAGCAGCAGCTCTCCCCCCAGCTTTAGGTTAAACAAGTCAAGCTCTTTGAGTCTCCATTTTGAGTGACATTCATTTTCTTTTCAATGTTACCTACATGTCACATACATTTGGTGTTGCCTCTCTGTTATTGTTGTAAATTATTTACATAAGATATAATCATAAAACAGAGGTAACGAAGAGTCCTGTGGCACCTTAAAGACTAACTAAAGTATTGAAGCATAAGCTTTCATGGGCTAATACCCACTTTGTCGGATGCAAGCTACCTCTCTGATTCATAAAACAGAGGTTATAGAAAGAAGTCTCCAGTTTCACCTTTAGGTAAAGATAATTGCAATCAAACCTACAGGTTATAAACACTAACGTTATTGTGGCTAAATCCACATCTGACAGGAGAGGACACCATCTTCTTACCAAGTATAGATGGAAAAAAGGCATTTTCTGTGGTTGTGGCAATTTGGGTATTCAGAAGCACTGAAGAGTTCGGGTGAACATGGACATTGTAGTCTGCCTAATCTATTAGTAACTTATAGACGCATAGACTTTAAGGTCAGAAAGGACCATTATGATCATCTAGTCCACCGGTTCTTACACTTTTGTGTTCCGCGACCCATTTTTCCCATGCTGACTCCTGTCGCGGCCTGGGGGTATGTCCGCTGAAATGCTGCCGAATTGAACTCTTCCGATTTCGGCAGCATTTTGGCCGACGTGCAGCATTCCTGTCTGTGTCTGCCGAAATGCTGCCGACACCGGAAGCTTTCACTTCTGCGGCTTTTCATCACACACAATCGGCAGCTCGTGCCACTCCTGGAATCGCCCTGCAACCCCCAGGGGGGTTGCGACCCCCAGTTTGAGAACCACTGATCTAGTCTGACCTCCTGCCCAACGCAGGCCACAGAATCTCACCCTCCCCCCACTCCTGCAATAAACCTCTCACCTATGTCTGAGCTATTGAAGTCCTCAAATCATGGGTTAAAGACTTCAAGGTGCAGAGAATCCTCCAGCAAATGACCCGTGCCCCATACTTTAAAAAACCTCCAGGGCCTCTGCCAATCTGCCCTGAGGAAATTCCTTCCCGACCCCAAGTATGGCGATCAGCTGAACCCTGAGCATGTGGGCAAGATTCACCAGCCCAGGAAAGGATTCTCTATAGTAACTCAGATCCCATCCCATCCCATATCTCATATTTGGCTTTAGCCCTTGCCCCAGGTCATGTGACTGGGGCCAGAAAATTAAGGTTCTTTTTCTTACCCCATTCATGTGTCACACTCTTGTTACACGCTGACAGAAGCAAACAATGTTTCACCAAAAGGAAGCAAATGAAGCCCCCTGGGTCCTTCTGACTGGAAGGGAACCTGGCAGAGAACTGGGAGAGGTGATTGAAGCAATACCAAATTGTCACAGAAGTAAGTGGTATTGCAAAGAAATCAGAGGATGACATTCGCTGTGCTGCTCTAAGTATCAGATTCAGAGCTGTTGCAGTTTATTCCACCTCATTTGCTACACAAGTTCGAACTTCCACAGTAAATGAAGCATTTCCTAATTTTTGACTTTGATTTTCCAACCTTAACAATGTTCTTTAACCAATTTTTTGTATGGGATTTATTAATTATGGTGGGCCATTACACAAGCTTTTAGATGGACACAGTCCCTTGCTGCAAATTTCTTATCTAAAAAGACAAGAAAGACACATTTGGAGTGGTAACAAAGAGTCCTGTGGCACCTTAAAGACTAACTAAAGTATTGAAGCATAAGCTTTCGTGGGCTAATACCCACTTCGTCGGATGCAAGCAGTGGGAGTGTCCAGGGGCAGGTATAGATAAGTAGGCAAGAACCAGGTAGGAGGTAACAAGGTTAGTCCAATCAGCCTGAACCAGCTTGTTATCTCAAATCAGGTCGGGTGAGGTATTCCTCTAGCAGCTGAATTGGAGGTGTGAACTCGGAGAGAGAAGCTGTTTTTGTAATTAGCAAACCATTCAAGATCTTTGTTCAATCCCAGATTGATTGTGTCAAATTTGCAAATGAATTGCAGCTCTGCAGTTTCTCTTTGCAGTCTGGTCTTGAAGTTTTTTTGCTGCAATATGGTGACTTTTAAATCTGTAATTGTGTGTCCAGGCAGGTTGAAGTGTTCTCCTACAGGATTTTGTATATTGCCATTCCTGATGTCTGATTTGTGTCCATTTATCCTTTTTCGTAGGGACTGTCCAGTTTGGCCGATGTACATAGCAGAGGGACATTGGTGGCATATAATGGCATATATGACATTGGTAGATGTGCAGATGAATGAACCAGTGATGGTGTGGCTGATCTGGTTAGGTCCTGTGATGGTGTTGCTGATGTAGATATGTGGGCAGAGTTGGCATCGAGGTTTATTGCATGGATTGGTTCCTGAGTTGGAGTTATTTGTGGTGTGCTGTTGCTGGTGAGAATCTGTTTAAGGTTGGTGGGTTGTCTGTCTGTGAGGGACTCAGCACAGAAGCAAACTGGTCAGATGACAGTTGACAGAGTTTTGTTAGTTTCCTGTTTGGGGGATTTTTCATTATTGTTTTTATCATGTATATTATATTTATTATAAAAATGAAGTTTTAGATTTTAATTTAGAACAAGAAAAGCAAAATACAGGAGGCTGTGAAATATGTAAGTTAAAGCAGGCCTAAACTTACACATTAGGAAGCTGAAAGATGTAAATTTAGACTCCCTTACACATCAGCAGAGTGAGTGTAAGTAGGTGTAAAGGATTTGGAAATTGGAATGTAAGGGAGTTTAAGCACTAGGAAGTGAGTCATCTCCTAGCATGACATCTCTGAACTTGGCTCTATCATTGTGATGTTTAAAATGACACATATCAGCTAGGAAATGCCAAGGGAAGATGAATCATTTCTATGACTGTATGTAGTCTGTCCTTTTAGCTTGGCAATGGCCATCTGGCAGGACAGAGCAAAGCTGATGGTGTCTTACCACTTGCCCCTCTTCCCACCCCCGCCCCCCGCTACCACTCCCACTTCAGATTGTTCTCCCTGCAGGTTACATTCCACACATTTCACAGCTACTGCCTCTCCCCCCACCCAAGCTGAAAATATCTCTTGGTCTGCTTGAACTTGAATCCTAACTGACTTCCTCTTGGAGTCTAACAAGCCTAACCCTGCTCTTCTTCTCTCCTCTTTTCCACAGCCCTCTTCCACACCAGAACAGCCCCCTCATCCAATTGAATCATATTTTATTGTCTATTGAGGTGTTGCCAGAGTGTTAGCAAGACAGAAGCCTCAGCTTGCTGAGATTGATTCTAGCAAACATATGGCCAGGATGGGACTTCATTATGTTTAGAGATTTATCCCCATACATGCATAGGTGCCAACTTTTCTTGGCGCCGGTGAGTACTCACCCTGCCTCTGCCCCGCCTCCACCCCTGCCCCAAAGTCCTCGCCCAACTCTGCCCCTCCCTGTCCCAATTGGACCCCTTTCCAAATCCCCGCCGTGTTCTCCCTCCTCCCCCCTCCCTTCCAGGCTTGCTGTGCGAAACAGCTGTTTTGCGGTGCTAGCGCTGGGAGGGAGGAGGGAGAAGCACGCTCGGGGAGGAGGCGGAGTAGAGGTGAGCTGGGGTGGGGATTAACTCCACAGCGTTGCGAGATGTGCCGGCGAGAATCACTATACCTATTGCTGTATACAGGGACAGCTATAACCAAAAGTGCTATATTCCTGTAAGTGTAACCATGCCCATAGTGTGACCAGACACAAGTGTGACAAATCAGGATGAAGGCTGGGGGTAATAGGAGCCTATATAAGAAAAAGACCCCAAAATTGGGACTGTTGCTATAAAATCAGGACATCTGGTCACTCTTTAGACAAAGGGTGAAAACTAGGATTCAAATTCAGGCATCAGGAGAAATTTTTCAGCCTTGCAGGAGCTGTGAGAAGTGCAAAATGTAACCTGCCGGGGGTGTGGACACAATCGTGAGAATGGAGCGGAGTGGATCAGGTAGGTACAGAAACAAACCACTTTGCTCTTTGTCCTGAAAAAAGGCATCTGCCATATGCTAGGTGTGTCTGGTGCTTTTTTTAAATATTAAGTCCAATACCAAGCTAATACTATTCTTTTTTTAATACAAGTTCACAGGATTCTAAATTAAAAAGAAAAATAAGGGCTGTTTCCCTTCCTGTTGTGGGTTGATGCTGGTGTAGTTTAAGGATGTACATGTGCCTATATTAATGTTATGTCACATTAGTCCAGAAGGTCAGAAGTGTGCATGGCACTTTACAAAGGGAGGAAGACTGTCACCCCTTCCCACAAAGAACTCACAGTTTAAATTGCCCATAAGATGAGATCAGCGTTCGGGAGATAACGAGTAAAGGGGATGGAAGGTGGAGTGCACTGGGGGCAGCAGGGAGCCCCCCACAGCTGACCCTGCTCTCTGGCACAAGCGCCGGGAAGGGCGGGAGAAGCTCCAGTGTCAGGACCCCTGCTGCAGCCCCAGGACTGGAGAAGCTCTTGCTACCTGCTGCAGGCTGCCTCCCAACCTTAGTGACACGTCTTCAAACTTCAATCAGTCTTCAAACAGTGCTCAAGGGAAAAAAAGACAGAAAATCAGAGACTCTGTAACTCCCATGATGACATACTCAGCTTCCCCGATTGCAGAAGATTTACACATACAATTGAATAGGAGAGAGGCAACAACAGCTACACACCACTAATCAAAATCCTTTTATTAGGCTTGGCAGAATTCAATGTTTAATTTTATATAATTTCAAGGGCTAATATCAATGTTTATTTTAAAGCATTTTTTCCCTATTGTTATCCATTTCAATTTTAATAGCTGTGGGAAAAAATGGGGTGGTCAGACAATGCGGGACCAGAAAATAATTATTTAATGACAGTAGATGTTGAGAGTCAAAAAGTTAAAGCTTTATAGTCATTTAAACACAAATTGTCAACATCTCATATTAAAAAATACAAAGTAAATATCCTTAAGTCAAAATCTAATAAGATGGCGAGCAGCATTTTTCTTACTCTGTCTACCAGTAAATTTCAATTATTATTGATGGAAATATTTTGGTCAGTTTCTATGTACATGGTGAAATCAATGTTTACCAATAAAAATGGAATCCTTCTAAGCCTACCTTTAAGGCACACTGCATGGTCGTTGGACTTTGCTTGAAGCAACAAACATCCCTCTATTTTATTTGGTGATGGAAACTTAATTGTACATTCCCTAAGTTTGTGTTTTTGTTTTACTTTGAAGAATGTTATTTAAAATGACTCTCTTACATACTCACATACATGTGGGGGGCTGTCCACAAATTATGTAAATATTTTCTGGTGATTTTTCAAGACCCACCCACTCCTTTGTAACACTTCATAACATTGAAACAAACGTTTCAATGTACACCAAGTACTACCCAGGTGTTCTATCATGCAAAATGAAGGACCCGTCCATCCAGTAATGCACTGTCATTTATGGACAGCCCTCAGGTACAGTGATCTACACCAATGCCCACGACAGGCATCACACGTACCTGCACACATGCGTGCACACTCATATACACATCTCCACACATGCATATACAGATCTCTGTATATGGGATCACCAGGGCTTAAAGTCTCACGCCCTATTTCCACCCAGGGCGAGCCGGGCTTCCTGCGGGTTTTACTAGCGCTCCACACTGGATGACTCCGCGTCCCGCTAGATCTCTTCCCCCCCCCCCCCCCCAATCTCCGCCCATCTGTCCACACGCACAGCACACACACATCTCCGCCCATCTGTCCACACGCACAGCACACACACACACATCTCCGCACACGCCTGGATGTCCACGTCCCCAGAGATCACCCCTATCCGCACACCCGCCCGTGGCTGCACGCTGGGCACGTGGGACAGACATATCCGTGTGCACCCCCCGCCCCCCACGTCCGTGTGTCTCACACGCACACGCCGGGCCCTCCCACGTGTGCCCGAGCGGCAGGGGCCGGGCCCGGGCCCGGGCAGTGCCTCGCTCCGCGCCGCTCGGGGCAGGGGGCGGGGAAGAGGCGCACGATGGCGGCCGGGCCCGAGGCGGCGCTGCCCGCGCTGGCCCAGCAGCTGGGACTCGCCGCCCGAGCGGAGCGGCCCGCGGCGGCCCCCGGCTGCCTGGAGACCGTGCGGCGGCTGACGGGCCTGTTCCGGGAGGCGCGGCCCAGGTAGCGGGCGCGGGGGAGGAGGAGCCCCCCGCGGCCCACGTGGGGCGGGATGCGCCGGCCGGGGCGGTGCCTGGGGTGGGGGGCAGGGCGGCGTGTGCGCGCGTGTGAGTGGGGGTGTAAGGCTGTGTGTGGACGTTTCGTGTACCGGTGGGATGGGGCTGTGCTGGGGTGTGTGGGGCTGTGCGGGTGGGATTGGGCGATCCCGGTGTGTGCATCTGTACGGGGGGGGGCGGACGGAGGGGTGTGTGGGGACGTATCGCTGTGTGTGGACGTGTTCCAGGGTGTGTATGGGGAGAGATGGAGTAGAGCTGTGTGTGTTGGGGTTGCTCTGGATGTGGGGAGCTGGTCTGTTCCCGGTCACAGGGTGGGATCTGATAGGTCAGGGAAATATATGGCTTCCCCCTACTTGCACTCTCTGCTCTGTGCATGGATCCTGGGTGTATCCCTGTTTCCATACCAGAGGGTGGGGGGAGCAGGTGCTTCTCTGCCTACACTTGTCTCTGTTCCTTGCATGGGTCTCTGGTTCAGGGAGACAGTAACAATCACTTTTTTCTCTCTCCAGGGGCTAGCTTCATTACTATTAGGCCTTGATTAGTTGGGGTTTTAGCCACTGGTGCAGAACACTACTGTAGACATAGCTTATGCCAGAGCCACACAGGTATGCAATGGGGCAATCAGCAGTGTAAATTGCGTTTGTGCTAGTAGTTTGCATCAGTGCAACAACATTAGTAGCTAAAATGAAAATGTAGACAAGGCCTTTGAGTGGGTGGCAAGAGCATGGTTGTTACAGTCCATAATGATGGTATGCCAGTGCAAAGACAGATTAGACAGTGAAACCTGTTGAAAGTAAACAAATGGGGAAAGACATCTCCATTTTATTAACTTAAATGTTACACAAAACACATAGTTATTAAAGAAAATTCAGACTTGTGATTATTTCTATTTTAGTTTTCATATAATCGGACCCATATGAGCAGGTCCCTGCACTGTTGTGGAGTTGTGTTGGCGTTAGTGGCTCTGGGTGCAAGGATTGACCCATGTGGATCCAGTTACAGGTTTAGGGAGAACACTAGCTTGTAACTCGTATGTTGAAGATAAAACAAAGTAGGCTATTCATATGTTTGTGTTAAAGATCTAATATAGCTACATGTGTTTTTTAAAATTGATTTTCTTGAGTTTATATGTTCAAATTCCACTTCCCCTAACCTAGGATATGTCTGTGTTTTGAGTTGAGGGTGTACTTCTGAAGTGGAGGAAACATATGCAAGCTAGCTTGATGTGAACTAGCAAACTAAAATAGTTAGGTTCAAGAATAGCAGCCGTGTTAGTCTATATCCGTAAAGAAAGCAAGGAATACTTGTAGCACCTTAGAGACTAACTAGTTTATTTCAGCATGCTTCGGGGGCCGCGTAACTAGTTAGCATGCTAACTAGTTATGCGCCCCCCCGAGCGTGCTGAAATAAACTAGTCTCTCTCTCTGCACGTCACCCCCCAGGCGGGGTATGGGCCACCAACCACAGAGCACTCTGTGGTTGGTGGTGTTTCGGTAGCAAGTTGGTTCCCTATGGGGTGGAGTTGCTAGCCCCATGCCCATGTTAAGCCTACAGCACCCGGTATTCCTAGGAGGTCTCCCATCCAAGTATTACCCAGGCCCAACCCTGCTTAGCTTCCGAGATCAGACGGGATCGGGCGTGTTCAGGGTGGTTTAGCCCTATAGTCAGTCTCTAAGGTGCTACAAGTATTCCTCGCTAAAATAGTTAGGTTGGCTAGTCCTGCCCATTCATGCCACAGTGGGTACACTCCCTATTTTTAATGTGCTAGTGTGACCAGAACTAGTGAGCTGGGAATTGTGTCCTCAGTTCAAAATGTGATTATGCCCATGTGGCACTGTGAGGTAGTGTATGTCTACAATTTGTTTTGTTTTCAAAATTGAATATTGCTAGTTAATTCCTTTTATAGTTTATCTGGCCTTATGCTTAGGACACTGAAAGGGGGCTCAAGATCCAGGTTTGATTCCCTGCTGTGTCACAGCTGCTTTGTGTGACCCTGAACAACTTTCACAATTTGTTTGTCTCATTTGCCTGTGTGTGTGCATGTGTTTAAATACTGCCATTTGGGAACTTATCTAAGTACAGCTGGATAAATAACGGATTGTGTGGTTTGATGGCAATTCTAAAAAACTGGGAAAAACAATCATTTTGGGTTGGTCAAACGTTTAGAAAACGTCAAAACAAAATGTATTGGTTTTTTTTTGCACGTTCTTTGTTTTTTTGCTTAATGAACAATTTGGCAAAACTAACTCAAATTCACAAAATGTCATTGTCAGCAAATCTGCATTTTCCCCTAGAAATATGTTTCAGACAGAGAACTTAGCCAAGCCCAGCATATAAGAATATGAATACACTTAAAATGCTACTGTGGTGAGGCTGCAGCGGTGCAGCTGTGCCACTGTAGTGCTTCAGTATAGACATTACCTACACTGACAGAATGGGATTTCCTGTCAGTGTAGGTAATCTACTTCTCAAGAGGTGGCAACTTGGTCACACTCAGTGAGTATCAGGGTGGTAGCCGTGTTAGTCTGGAATAGCAGAGTTAACAAAGTCCTGTGGCACCTTAAAGACTAACTATAAAGTTTTGAAGCATGAGCTTTCGTGGGCTAATACCCACTTCGTCGGATGCAAGCAGTAGAAGTGTTCACAAACAGGCAGTTATAGAAAAGTAGGTAAGAGCCAGGTGGGAGGTGAAAAGGTTAGTCCAATTAAGCTGAGCCAGCTTGTTATCTCCGATCAGGGAGTGTGGATTATTCCTCTAGCATTTGAATGGGGTCTGTGGACATGGAGAGATGAGAAACAATGCCTGTAATGAGCCAACCATTGTAGATCCCGGTTCAATCCCAAAGTGTGTGTGCCGAATTTGCAAATGAATTGAAGCTCTGCAGTCTCTCTTTGCAGTCTGGATCTGAAGTTCCCTTTCTGCAGAATGGTGACCTTTAAATCCGCAATAGTGTGTCCAGGCAGGTTGAAGTGTTCCCCTACAGGTTTTTGCATATTGCCATTCCTAATATCTGATTTGTGTGCATTTATCCTTTTTCGTAGGGACTGTCCAGTTTGGCCGATGTACATAGCAGAGGGACACTGGTGGCATATAATGGCATATATGACATTGGTTGATGTACAGGTGAATGAGCCAGTGATGGTATGGTTGATCTGGTTAGGTCCTGTGATGGTGTTGCTGGTGTAGATATGTGGGCAGAGTTGGCATCGAGGTTTGTTGCATGGATTGGTTCCTGAGTTGGAGTTATTGTGGTGCAGTGTGCTGTTGCTGTTGAGAATTTGTTTAAGGTTGGCAGGTTGTCTGTGTGCCAGGACTGGCCTTCCTCCCAAGGCTTTTGAAAGTGAGGGATTATTGTCCAGGATGGGTTGTAGGTCACTGATGATGCGTTGCAAAGGTTTTAACTGAGGACTGTAGGTGATGGCCAGTGGTGTTCTGTTGTTTTTTTTCTTGGGCTTGTCTTGTAGCAGCAGGCTTCTGGGTACACGTCTGGCTCTGTTGATCTGTGTCCTTATTTCCTTGTGTGGGTATTGTAGTTTTGAGAAAGCCTGGTGAAGATCTCGTAGGTGTTGGTCTCTGTCTGAGGGGTTGGAGCAAATCCGATTGTACCTCAGTGCTTGGCTGTAGACAATGGATCGTGTGGTATGCCACCAGCTTCCATCCCGGACATACCACACGATCCATTGTCTACAGCCAAGCACTGAGGTACAATCGGATTTGCTCCAACCCCTCAGACAGAGACCAACACCTACGAGATCTTCACCAGGCTTTCTCAAAACTACAATACCCACACAAGGAAATAAGGACACAGATCAACAGAGCCAGACGTGTACCCAGAAGCCTGCTGCTACAAGACAAGCCCAAAAAAAAACAAAAAACAGAACACCACTGGCCATCACCTACAGTCCTCAGTTAAAACCTTTGCAACGCATCATCAGTGACCTACAACCCATCCTGGACAATAATCCCTCACTTTCAAAAGCCTTGGGAGGAAGGCCAGTCCTGGCACACAGACAACCTGCCAACCTTAAACAAATTCTCAACAGCAACAGCACACTGCACCACAATAACTCCAACTCAGGAACCAATCCATGCAACAAACCTCGATGCCAACTCTGCCCACATATCTACACCAGCAACACCATCACAGGACCTAACCAGATCAACCATACCATCACTGGCTCATTCACCTGTACATCAACCAATGTCATATATGCCATTATATGCCACCAGTGTCCCTCTGCTATGTACATCGGCCAAACTGGACAGTCCCTACGAAAAAGGATAAATGCACACAAATCAGATATTAGGAATGGCAATATACAAAAACCTGTAGGGGAACACTTCAACCTGCCTGGACACACTATTGCGGATTTAAAGGTCACCATTCTGCAGAAAGGGAACTTCAGATCCAGACTGCAAAGAGAGACTGCAGAGCTTCAATTCATTTGCAAATTCGGCACACACACTTTGGGATTGAACCGGGATCTACAATGGTTGGCTCATTACAGGCATTGTTTCTCATCTCTCCATGTCCACAGACCCCATTCAAATGCTAGAGGAATAATCCACACTCCCTGATCGGAGATAACAAGCTGGCTCAGCTTAATTGGACTAACCTTTTCACCTCCCACCTGGCTCTTACCTACTTTTCTATAACTGCCTGTTTGTGAACACTTCTACTGCTTGCATCCGACGAAGTGGGTATTAGCCCACGAAAGCTCATGCTTCAAAACTTTATAGTTAGTCTTTAAGGTGCCACAGGACTTTGTTAACTCAGTGAGTAGTCCTTTATCAGTGGAGTGTTCTTGACTATGGCTATGCTTACTGGAGCAAAGCAGAATGAGCCCAAACTAGACATTTGAGAACATGTTGCAAATGTCATCTCACGATAACAAAGGCAAAAGAATAAATTAAATGAATACGGAAATTCTTCCATGTAAAAGGGGGCTAACCTAAGACTCCAGGATTCTCTATATGTAAAATGTAACTTTTAAAATTATTGAAGTAATAGGTTTATCAGAAATGCATGAAGTTTTTGCAGTGCTTAAAGGAACATGTCAATTTAAATCACTTCTGCCTGAAGTCTTTACTTACTAGTATTACAAGTACCATCAAAAATGAAGCTCTTTGGCGCAAAGACCATCTCTTTGTTCTGTTGTACAGCACCTTGCACAATAAGATCCTGGTCCATAACTAGGGCTCCTAGGTCCTATGGTAATACAAATATTTAATAATTACAGGAAAATATTTTTCTTCAAATTTACTTTGTGCATCCTACAGCATTTTGAGTATAGTCAATGTCACTGTTTTACCTGTGTGTTTCACATAGTACCATGAAAGAGGAAGCACTTTAGTTTACTCCACCTGCCAAAAATAATAAAATGAAATTGTAAACCCATAAATGTTGGATGGGGGGTTTAGGTGCAAGTGTAGTAGCAGAAACTGTCCTTAGCAGGCTTCTTACAATTGACTTAAGCGTGCACAACCATCCCATTCTCTTTACAATGATTATGCACATAGTTGCTTGTGTCCTTGTTTAGCAATATTTTCACATAAGTACTTTTTAATCTGTGGAAAGAGCACTGCTTTGAGAGGAATGATGGTATTGTAAAGCCCTATACTGGGAACCACATCTGGGTTCTGTTCCAGGATCTGTTGCAGACTTGCTGTGTGACCTTGTTTATGGTATTTTTTTTTCTGGAACTGGCAAGCACCCATAAAACTAATTTATCTCTTTGTGGTTCACTGCCACATACATGGAATAAACTTCCCTATTTTGTTAATAATAGGAAGATAAATCTATGAATGTGTGTCAGGTGCTCAGATTCTCCAGTGAGGCGCAACATAGAAAAACCAATACATATTGGCATTTAAAATAGTTTGTTGGAAACTGGCAGAATAATCAGATCTTCATATTTTACTAGAATATTTTATAAAAATCATGGTGTGCTTACATTTTTTGAAACAAATTTCTTACTTTTTAGATTATCCTTTTTAATCAAAACTTATTTCTGTTTATAATGTAGGCTATCACAATAGCTTGAATTTCATGAGCCAGTGAACAGTTAAAATGGCTTTCCGAACAATTCCTATGCTGTACAGCTGCAGTTTGCTAAACAGAATAAGCCTTTATATTTGTATTGAAAAGCCTTTTGTAACTGTTTTTTTACAATGCAACCAGCTACAGCACAGTTTAAAAAAAAAACAACCCCCCCAAAGAACTATACTTAGAGCTTTTGCTTGTCTTTTACCAATTTAAAATAATTGACCATTGTATTCTAGAAAGCTTCTTATTTCTATATTTTGAAGTTAAGTCAGGGAACTTTGCCAAACCGTTCCATTTGGTATTCCAACTTACCGCATAGGTAAAAATAAAGGGAATTGCTAAAAGACTCAAAGTTTTTTACTTTTTGAGTAACTTAATTGGTGTATTGCTCTTAAACACTTTTTGGCTTTGTATGGTATCTTGACTCAACAGAGCAAATGTGACTGTCATGTGTGGATATATAGTTGGGTGCTCCTTTACCAGACACTGTCTCTTCAGTGTTTGGAAAAAAGTTCCTGTGTAGATGTGTGGATGTATTTATTTATAGACTAACAGAAATACCCGGCGTTGCTCAGGTCCGTTGGAGGGGGGAGAGAGCTGAGCAAGTGTGGGGGCCGTTGGAGGGGGGTGAGATTTAAAAAATTTTAAATTCTTACCTGAAGGGGGAGAAAGCTGAGCGAGTGTGTGTGTGTGGGGGCGTTGGAGTGGGGGGAGGGGGGAGAGAGCTGAGCGAGTGCGGGGGCCGTTGGAGGGGGGAGGGGGCAGAGAGCTGAGTGAGTGCGGGGTCCGTTGGAGGGGGGAGAGAGCTGAGCGAGTTGGGAGGCTGTTGGAGTGGGTGGGAGGGGTGAGAGAGCTGCGCAAGTGGGGGCCGTTGGAGTGGGGGGAGGAGGGAGAGAGCTGAGCGAGTGCGGGGTCCGTTGGAGGGGGAGAGAGCTGAGCGAGGGTGGGGTCCATTGGTGGGGGGAGGGGGGAGAGAGCTGAGCAAGTGGGAGGGGGCTGTTGGAGGGGGAGAGAGCTGAGCGAGTGCGGGGTCCATTGGAGGGGGGTATTATTACATCATAACTATGTCACAGAGAATAGCAGCTGCCCAGCTGATGTTAATGGGCTTTAAAGAATTTCACCCCTAGGGGGCGTCAGAGGTGAGATTTGAAATTTTTTTTATTCTTACCCTGATTAGGACCCTAAAGCCTATAACTGTACCAAATTTCAAGTCTCTAGCTCAAACGGTGTGGAAGGAGTAAGGGAACGTACATACACTCATGCATACACTATTTGACTTTTATATATATAGATTCTGTGGAACATCAGTCTCCAAATCTCCTGGCTTTTTGTGTGTGTAAATGGCAGTAGTTGCAACCTGTGTCCTTGTCAGTGGGAGGCCTTAGTCAAATAGATGGTTTTTTTCATATTTTAAAACCAAACAAAATGAAACACTTTTCATATTTTAAAACCAAACAAATTGAAATACTTTTCTTCCTATCCTTTCTCATGACTGATTTGCAAACTTTTCAGTTTTAATCCCTTAATTACTTCTTTGTTAGTTGTTACATCTGAAAACTCAATTAACAAAAGTAACTTGCAACCAAAATATAAGATTGCCAAAGAAAGAGATTGTGGTCAGGTCAAGGGTCATCTAGATCAAGGGTGACCAATCTGAGCCTGAGAAGGAGCCCGAATTTACCAATGTACATTGCCAAAGAGCAACAGTAATACGTCAGCAGCCCCCGACACTCTCAGAGCCTGCCACCCACCGTCAGCCCCGCCAATCAGCATGGCCTCCCACACCTCCAGGAGGCTCTGGGGGAGGGGAGAGGCAGGAAAGAGGGCATGACAGACTCAGGGGAAGGGGTGGAGTGGGACAGCGCAGACCCAGGGGTTGAGCAGTGAGCACAACCCTGCACATTAGAAAGTTGGTGCCTGTAGCTCCAGCCTCGGAGTTGCTGCCTGTACAAGGAGCCACATATTAACTTCTGAAGAGCCGCTTGTGGCTCCGGAGCCACAGGTTGGCCGCCCTGATCTAGATGACTGTACTGTAAAATGAAATATTTTATTTTGCAGCTATCTGTCCTTTAATTTCTTAAGTGATTTGAGTGTCTTTTTTAGTCATGATTTGGTTTATGGAGACATGACCATTTTTGGTGTAAGTATGACAGAAGTAGTTATCCTATATGACTTGATATTTGATGGTGACATCAGGATTTCTTCCCGATGAAGCGTTATATTAATGAAACATAATCTCTTTATGTGCCATCATTATTATCCCCTGTGTTGATTAACATTTCTTCCCCATTTTTCTCTCCTTGTGGCCCAGTATTTAGCTCGGAAGTTATTTCTCTACTGCCTCTCTCAAGACATATCATTTAAATGCTCCTTTGATCTCGTGTGCACCTTAAATCCATCTAAGGGTCAAAGTGGCTGGATCCTGGTTTTCCATGTCAGCTGCATCTGGCTGGCGGTGTTGGATTGAGTTAAACTCTCT
The DNA here is from genome assembly GCA_032164245.1 of Sternotherus odoratus. Classification (NCBI taxonomy): domain Eukaryota; kingdom Metazoa; phylum Chordata; order Testudines; family Kinosternidae; genus Sternotherus; species Sternotherus odoratus. Next base: position 109,048,110 of record JAVMKO010000001.1, read on the forward strand.
GTTCTTAGAGACACCAGGCTGCACTTTCTTGTGTAGAAGAGTTTCACCAGAATTCATACTGTATCAAATATGAATTACTGACTGGCTTTAATCTGTCACATTCATCCCCTTTCTAAACATAAATTTTGAATAAATAAATAAATATGCCAAAAGCTGTATTCTGGAAGCTTTTCACACATCTGTGTGTGACAGAGGACCTGGAGATTTATGCTTGCTGCTTTTGTGAGAAATGTGTGTGTAAGCTCCAGCATAACAGTTTAGCATCAATTCTCTTCATCTGCTTTAACTCTTTGGGCATGGAATGGCCTGTTCGTAGGTGGAAACCTCCACTCACATAACTACAGTTCTAACTTTTTTTTTTTTTTTTAGATCTCACTTCATGGCAAGATATTCTCAAGAGTTGCATAGTTTTTCTCTTCTTCTAGTAGTTCCTTAGTAAACTAGACAAAGGTAGTGTTTTCTCCCTCTGTATTCCCAGGAATGCAAGTTAGTGTAGTCAATATTGAACTAGCTGCCTCTTCCTTCATCTCCCTCCTCATTGTGTGAGGTTCCTTGCTCCATAATAAACAGTACACTAATGCATACAGGCACAACTGAGATAGGAGCTCCATTGTGCTGTGCAATGCATATGCCCAGAGTACAACAGGTCTTGCCTCGAGAGCTTACAAACTAAAGACAAAAGGTGTGGAGAAAAATATTCCCATTTCATAGTTGAGGAATTGAGGTAGAGAGATTATGACTTGCATTCACTCACATAAAAGGTCTGTGGAAGAACTTGGGAATTGAGCCCAGATCCCCGAGCTCCATTCCAGTGTTTTAACCATTAAACTTTTTGAGATTATGCTTTCCCTTTGCTCTTCACGTTAAAGTACAGTATTAGCTCCTTCTAGAACTTGGTTTCATCAGTATAGGGCCTGATCCAAAGCCCACTGGAGTTAATGGAAAGCTTTTGAAAACATGGAGTTAAGATTGCATCCACACAGCAGTGCTCTATTTTCTGTGTGCCCTTCTTGAACATGAGAGTTCAAATCCTTGAATTCACATTTGGGAGGAGGAAACCTGGGAATGCACACTGAAAGTTACCACAGAAGATATCAGAGCAAGGGATCATCCATTGACATTGAAAGGCAATAAATTAAAACTGGTAAAATAAAGCATTTATTTACAAAAAAGGATAATAACTGCTGAAACTCATTGTAGAGTATGTACACCAATGACTTAGTAAGATTTAAACATGTTTAAACATTTAATGGATTACCAGGGATCTAGATCTTCATGTTTCAGGATGTAAACTTTCCACTAACTCTCTGGGACTAGAAACTTCTCTTTAGGCAGATTTTTTTATTATGTAGTTTCTTGTTCCTTCCTCTAAAGCAGTGGTTTTCAGCCTGTGGTCAGCTGACCCCTGGTAGTCTGCAGCCTTGTCTAAGACTTCCAAAAAGGTCTGTACCTCTATTTGAAATTTTTTAGGGGTGTGCAAATGAGAAAAGGTTGAAAGCCACTACTCTAAAACATCTGGTGCTGAACACACTTGGCCTGAGTCAGTGTGCTGATTCCTAATTCCTAAATGATTTTATGCATCTTTTATGTATATAGTAATAGTGTGTGTGGCTAAGATGACTTAGACTGCTTGTGGTCTATGAGTTGTTACTTAGAGTTCCATGAAAATTAAGGCAGTATATAACCTGAACTCAGTAATGATTGCTGTTTGCTATGTTGAAAGGATGGTGAGAGGTGTGTGTCACTTAAGACATATGAAGGCTTCTGCTCTGTGCTGACTAAAATTTATATTTTCCATGATGCACAAGGTTGTTGTGGGGTGTTTTAGTTCTCATGATAAACTGGCATGCAGAATTATTTTAACTCTGCTAAGTACGTGCTTGGCGTATCTTAAAATAAGGCCCTTGATTTCTGGGAAGGGCTAGGTTTTACAGGAATAGAGAGGTCACTTTCTGTAACTTAAAAAATTAGTATGGGCCTGTTGGATTTTTCTAACACTTAATAGTGAGTCCCATCTACTCAAAGATTTGGTTTGTCCGGACGGTTAAGTTTTCTTATTGCAGAAATATATTACAGTATTATCAGTGTTAAATTATAAATGAACACGACTTGACTAATAAGCTTCATGAGAGATTTTCTTGTTTAACCAATATTTCCCCACCCCATTTATAATCCTCCTATACTCACAGCAGTTATACTTTATTTCAGACAAATGGCAGAAGAAAGTATGTTTCAGAGTCTCCTGAAAATCTTGACTAAAGCCTCATGTGAAATGGAATTGGCCTGCAAGGATTCCATGGAACCAGTAACTCTAGACACATGTCTGCTGCTTATAGCAGAATGTTTCAGATGTTTACGGAATGCCTGTGTTCAGTGTGCCAAGAATCAAGATGTTATGAGGTATAGTTATGATCCTTATTAGCATACACAAATTTTAGAGAGTTTAAATTGTTTTGGTGCTTATATAAGCTTTAATTGTACCTTGCTGTGTTCTTGTTTGACTTGTAAAGTATATTAACTGATATTTCCCACTTAAAAGAATTCTTTAAGAAAATATTTAGATTAAAAAAAATATAAAAATTCATATGTCCGAGTTAAGGTTGCTGGATTGTGATGAAAATATGCATTTCTTTGTCCTCTGAATAATGAAAGTTGATTAGGTCATCAGTATAATATTTATGATGCTGTTAACTATTATTTTTTTTAGCTTCTAAATGGATGGGTTTTGTAAATTTTATTAGGGAATATATTCTTAGAAGTCAGCCACCTTAGCTGACTCTTGAAATGAAGGATGGGTTTAATGTTTTTTTAATACATTTAGGTTTGTATCTTGCATGTGACAAAATACATTCAACATATGCATATATTATCTGGAGAAAATTGTAGACTTCCACAAATATGGGCTGTTAGTCTAATATTAATGGACATGAAGAGCTAGATTCTGCCCTCAATTATGTAGTCTCATCTCCATTTATTTCAGGTTTAATGGGTGTATTTTAAGCAGAATTTAGTTTTAATTTTTTAGATTGTCAGTCATCCACTCTGGATTTGCAAAAACAGAGTAAAAATAAATGTTAAAGAACCAGTAATACTTTGCTCTTTTAGTATTTCTCAGCTAGTTAAACTGTAAAACTAGCTAATTAAAGAGCCCTATCAAAGTTGCTGGATTATGTGAAACTGGTGTTCAAAATCTCAAAAATTATTCTTTCTGGGACATTTCAAACCTGACTTACTGAATTGCTGAGATATAGTATTCTATATGAGATAGAAATTGCAGTTTCTGTCCTATATTGGGGCAGAATAGATTAAATTAAATTAAATTAAATAACAGAACACCATAAATACTGTGATAATGTTCAGCTGAGGATATTGTCAGTTAATTTTCTTTTTTTAAAAAAGACTTGCATAAGTGAAAAAGGCTGTGAATGGAATTTCCTGGTAATATCAATAAATGATTGATTGTTTAAATATGTTTTATATTGCTGTTTCCTCATTTTAAATGTTTCAGGCTTTAGTGTTTACTTAGAATCCAAAAATGAGGGTTGTATAATATCTTGTGGTTGCGTCCTATGACAGCAAATTATTCAGACAGTCTCAAACTACTGTAGTCTTCTTTTCACTCAACAGAATGTTTAAAGGGCTGTTACCTTATTTCCCACCACAACAATTAAGCACAAATGCATCTAAAATTCTGAAACATTAAAAATTTGGGTAAAATGATTGCAGTCATGTTTGTAAATATTTTCGAGATTCTTAGAGTTGAATCTTCTTAGATATTTATGAATGATTATTCAGAATTCTGTATTAATATGCTAAGGAATCGGATTGTCAAAAACCATTTTCTGAGTCCTTTTTGTTGTCTGTATTGTTATAGACATACTTGCTCACAGGTATTTTGAAATAAATTACCAAAATAATTGAAACTACTATGATTATATTATGTTATTTAAACAAAATATGCAGAATTTTGCAGAATTTTAAAATATTGTATGTAGAATTTTCAATTTTTTGGTGCAGAAATTTATTTTTTTGGCACAGAATTTCCCCAGAAATAAAATATACATAAGAAGCACACAGCTGTCTGATGGCATATTTTAAAAGGAAAATAAGTGGAGGAAAGTGGTAGTATATATTTTCTGTAAATTCACTATGAGTTATAGAAGTGCAGTTTGGGAGTCCAAACTGAAATGCTTTTACAGTGAATTTTAATATAGGTTGAAGAAGTCAGTTAGCATCACTTTGGAAATGAAGTATTCCCTGTATCCCTGGAACAAGAATAGCAATGACCATGCAAGTTTCTTCTTGTCAGCATACCTCAACCTAGACTGGGAAAATATACCACTTTTTCATCCTTCACAAAAAAGAGTGAAAAACACTGAAGAACTCAATCATTTCAAATCAATCTGAAAAAATTTGGTCGATTCTAAATGAATTTTTGTCGAGTCCTTGATTTGACAACAAAAATTAAAAAATGGATTTGGTTCAAATTGAACTGGATAATTTTTGTTGGTTCTTCCTCCCTTGAACCAAAAAATCCATTATTTTTTCAGTTATACTCAAAATGTTGCCAGGGCTGATGGTGTCTCCTATGATATGTACACCTAAGAGGGCCATTGAATAGCTTGAATTTATGTTTAGTTTCTGTGGGAGCTAAGCATTTAATCTGTTATTCAGTGAGTAAGAAGAAAGATGTTGCCTCCATTGGTTGCATCTGTGTGCCAGACTGATGACAGCCTCAGCAGCCAATTAATTGAGTTGATGCATTTTGTCAAGACACTGAATTCTAATAGCCAAACTTCAGGAAAGGTTTGAAACAAACAAGAGCCTGGGATGAAAGTATCTGGAGGCTGTCACTTAATTCTTTCTAAGTCATTTTGTTTGGTTGGCTCGATGCAAAAAACTCATGTTTCATACACGTGGACTCCTCTTTGTTTTAAGACTTAGTTAAAAGGGGCCCAAGTTGTCACTGAAAACATCTGCAGAAATGACAACATAAAAAAAAAAAAAAAAAAAAAAAACCCTCAGCGTGTAGCTACATTTACAGATTTTTAAATATTCCTGTTTGCATGGCTCACTGGAGAGTGTGGTATGCTCCATAGGAGGTGGGGAGCTTATTGGCACAAGTTCTTTGACTCCAGGATAATTTTTGATAATAGAACTGTTTGGATATTTTGACTCTAATTGTCTTTTTTGTAAGCTCTGAGCTGGTCATCTTCCATTCCTCCCTTTGAACTAGAGTTAGGATCCACGACACCTGGAATTTTCCTTGCCCTTATTACATGGTTTTGAATATTTCCTTATGAATTAACCCGTTGGTCCTTAATTTGATTTGAGCCATTTTAAAATCCTGATAGTTACTGGTAGTGCATAATATACTAGCGCATTGATGGCATATTTCATAACTACTTAAACTGTCTGAAGTTTTACTTTATGAAAATATTTCCATTTAATTAATACCCAACTAAATTCTAACAAATTTGGGTGTTTGGAGTGCAAAGAGGGAAAAGGCTGAATTTGGATTCAGTACGGGTCATTTTATGTGACACATGATAAGCAAGCTGTTCCGATGGTAATGCTTTATGATACTATTCAGAGCATTGAGGAGTACAAGTGGTGGACTGCTAAGGTAGTGGTCCCTAGTGGTTCAGAAGGGAAGGGTACGCAGTCAGGTGAGCACTTACTGCTTTCCTTTTCGCCAATGATGTATAGTGTAGCCGGGTTTGTTTTTAAGGGAGAAGTTGAGGGCACAGTGGACTGGTCTGTCTTGTTGTTCAGGAATGACCTTTGGGTTGGACATATGAGTAGAAAGGGAAATGTAGCATATGACTATACAAAAACATGAATGGGACATATTCAGTATTTAAAGGTAAATTACAACAAAAATAATGATAGTGCAAGCAATTCATTCTTTAAAAATAAAATGTGAATTTATGCGGTGCCTTTTCTTTGAACTACATCTAGCTCAGTTGTGTCCTGCTCCATACTATTTAAAGATCCGAGGTGCTACAAATAGTAATTCTAGGTAATACAAATAATAAATAGCAATAATACCGCCTGTTGTTTTAGTGCTAGTGCAGTGACTGTAGACAAATGAAGTAGCTATTGTGCATTGAAACCAGTTCACACACAGCCTGTGATATCCTTAGAACTTATTGAATGAGGAAGTGTTAGCCATGGAACTGGGGTTATTCCTGAATGTGTTTGGAAAGTGATACAAAATCTCTAATACCCACCTGAAGAGATTCCAGGGATTAACAAAGCAGACTGATCTGAAAGATAGCATCTCTAACAATAATGAGCCCCACTCCATCCCAAATTTGCACCTGCTGCATTGACATCTACCCAGCATGCATTGGGTGCGTATAAAAACTCAAATCCTTATGAGGGACATGAAACTGCCAACTTGTAGCTTGGAACTGAAAGTATGGTTATGCTAACAGTCTGAAATGAAAAGTTAACATTTTGTTAACAACTGTCAGAGACACATGTCCTCCCCAATATGACTTTGTCTCCATTGAAGTCAGGTGAGAGGCTTCAGTAAGATTAGGATCAATCTGTGATGTTTTGTGATGTAACACAGTCTCCTCCCTTCCTCCCCCCCCCTTTAGGATGTTGAAAATTAAACTCCCTCTTTGTTTGAACTATTTAATAGGAATTTGGGTCTGACTGAAGTGTCTGTCCACTTGATCCAATTGCTTCATGGATTAGAAGTTGAACAGGAATCGTTATTGGCTGGTAAGAGTGTATGCATTTTTGGTAACGTATAGCCTACAATATTTTGAAAATTATTATATTTTATTGCTTGGTGGCAATTTTATAAAATGTGGCATTATGCCCTGAAAACAGCTTTTTATATTTTTCTATAAATAAGCTATGGAACTTGACCAGCTAACCTTCTTTCCTTATATATATATATATTTTAAATTGGTGGACTCAGAATAGTATCTCTCTCATATGTGTATATACAATATATTATAGCTGTTGCTTTAAAAGTCACCTGAAGGAGTAAGGCATCCAAATCTGACTTTTCAATGGGAATTTGGTATCTTAACTCCTTTGTGTCACCTGGAAACTACCAGCCCTAAACCCTTCTCATATACACTGTTTTACTAGGTCCATAATATTTTTCTTCCATTTTTCCCTGGAGATTGTAATGGGGAAGATACTTGGAAACTTCAGTAAAATTATCAGATATTTAAACTGGCAAAAATGAAAAATGCCTATGATGCCTGCACTCTAAATATCTTCTGCTGTCTTGCTGTCTTTCGCTTGATTTGCTGTCATGCAGAAATAAGTATATATTCATTTTTGTTACTCTGACATTCTAGAAAGAATTTGTTTTCTAGATTCAGATAAATTGTGTCTGTGGCCCTTTTTTACATAGCTGTACCACTTTTTTTTCTGTCCAGTTAGGATAGAATGTGCCAATAGCTGAACAATGGATTCTAGACCCATTCTTCCCTTAAACTGGACATATAGAAAAATATGCTGTTCGGAGAGAAGAAACTCTGTTGGCCCAGTGATCTGTCCTGCTTCATGTTAGCTGCACTTGCACACCCCCAACTCAATTTACACACCCCAACTCAATTCACATTAAATAAACTTCAGTAACTTGTCTTCTCCTACTGCTTTTCTGTGTATATAGTATATAAGTAGGGCCACCAACTCTGCCGTTCGTGGTGCTTAGGAAGGCTAGGAGTGAAAACATTTGGTTCCCAGCCTGCTTCTTTTTCTCCTTCTTCCCTTTGGAGGGATGGGTAGCTTTCTTGCCTCCTGTGGTTGCTGTTCCTTTCTCCTCTTGTGGAGGGAGTGGAATTAGTGCTACCAGTGGCTTCTCTTCAAACACCTGCATGTGGTTGGAAAGGAACAGTGGACCCCAGGAAACCATTCCCCCAAGACTGCTATGATGCAAGATCAAGACAAATTATTTCAGTACCCTGTTGGTGATTCCTTGCCCACTTCCACCACTGTTCTATCCCTTGCTGGGCTAGGGAAAGATTAGTGAGACTCTCAGCGATTCTGTATGGAGGGAGCAGTACCAGAGCCCCTGTTCTTGTGTGGAGTAGAGGAGGAGGCTGGGAGGGGAGAATCCTCCACAGAACGTGGAAGAGGGGAGTTGGGAGAACGTGGGAGATGAACCACCAGCCATTTCATGGAGCCAGGAAGAGAGGGTTGGGACCAGAGGGAACACTCCATTTCACACCTGACCACAGGCCATGGAGTGAAGAGTAGAACAGGGGGGAAAGAGGAGTGTGGGACATGAAACAGTGGGAGCTGAAACCTGATAGGGTAGGACAGAGGCCCATAGACCGTATCCAAGGTAGTAGAGAAGGACAGGACCAAAGGGTTGACCCCTGGGAAAGCACGTGCCACCTTTAACCTGTTCAGACGAACAGGGAGAACAGTGTGTGTGGAGAAGCAGAGAGGACCAGCCTTCCCTACCCCTTAAAAATGTCAGGGAAGGAGGGAGTCTTTTTTTGCCATCCTCTGCAGTGGATGTGAGTGTTACTGCACTCATTGCAAAAAGCGTTGTGAACACTGGGAGGACTCTCACTCTAGTGTGGCATGATGCATGTTACTTCCAGCTATGTGCTATGATGTTCATGTGCTACCCTACTGCTGTTTGGATCACAAAAAACAGCAGTGAGACCTCATCATCCGGAAAATCCCGAAAACTGACTTGGTGGAAGAATGAGGCTGACATACTTAAATTTGTGAAGCTTGAAATTTAGAGGAATAAATTACTAACCCTGAGAGAAATACTGCTAAATACTGTATAACATTGACTAATCCGAAAACAGTGCTTTTGTGTGTGTGTGTGTGTGTGTAAATGTGGTGGTCAGAGGTTAAGTACTGTACTTTAATTAGCTCATGAAAAGATTTCCCCATGAAAATTGATGAGATAGTGTCTCTAACCCTTAGAACGATGGAGTTTTCCAGTTGTCTGGCTAAGTGAAAATTGAGGACTAACACACAAGTAGAATGTGTTTACAAAAGCCAGCATTTATGATGTAGGCTTCTACTTATTGCTTGTGAAAAGAAGGGCTGTTAGACTGGGTAAAACTTTGTCAGATTAAATATAAACCTAAATCAATGTACCATATTCCTATTGAAGTTTTCTCCATTTTTATTACCATGTTTACTAATCATCAAAGATATGTTTCTCCCACATGGTCTGACTTATCATATTTCATGACTGCAGTGATGTCCTGTTGCCTCATGGGATTTTCAAAGGTTAGGAGGTTAGGCACCTACATCCATAAAAATAAAATTTTTGCAATTGAAAATCCTGTTCACGTGCCTCTCTGCATCTTTAAGGTGTCTAAATGTCTTTTGAAAATCTGGCCTTAGATGTTGTTTTTAGCAGCATCTTCTTCAGAATCTTGATAAAATGTAAGCATGGAATCTAGGGGCTTGTCTATGCAAACACTTAGTTTGTGGCAAGCTGGGATATGAATCTACTGTCTGTGTGGAGCCTACTGACTAGCACTGAAAGTTCCCCAGTGTACTTTGATATAACCTACTTTAGAATGGGAGTAAATTAAAGCACACTGGGGAACGTTTAGTGTGCCAGTAGGTCCACCAGGATTACGACTGTGAGGTAGGCTAGTTCACTCTAGATTTACACCTCATCTTGCTGCAAACGAAGTGTTTGTGTAGACAAACCCTCAGACCTTGTAGGATGAAGAATTCAATATAATTAATGTTTTTTTCTTGAGTTGATTCCACTGTGAAAACACGCCTTAAACTGTATCGTGTAGCTTAAATGAATTTTAGGAACCGAAAAAGTCTGTTTTAAATAATCAGCCTTAAGATGTATGTTTTCACTCCAATTTCATCCAGTGGTATCTATTTTAAGTCATTCAGTGTGGTATGGCAATATTAGTAGGAAAGTTCAGAATGTACTATAATTTGTAATGGATAAAAAACACTGAAGTAATATATATATAGTATCCTTGGCAAATACTGTACCAATGTGGTTGGTTTGGGGGTAGGGAGGAAAAAGTTTGTTTTAATGATATATTAATGAATAAAGCAGCAAAATGAGGAAATGCCATGTTAAGGGCTGTGTGCTGTTAAACCCTGGTTAGATTAAATCCAGACTTGCTTTGAATCTTCTCAGCTATATGAATATTAACATTTTCCCTTTTTTTAAAGTGTGTGGTACTATTTACGGAGGGGCAATGGTAAGATTCCACAGGCATAATTTAGATGAAAGCATTGTCTTTTTCTGATGTATCACCAGTTTACCCTGTGAGTTGCCAAATATCCTGGACCTTTAAGGAGAAGTGTTTTCCAGTTTCTTTTCTTGAGTAAAAACAGCATAGCAATATTCTTCTGCATTTTAATCTACCCGTCACACCGAGCAGATAGATACAACCAATGGAGAAAATAGTATCTGTCTAGTCATGCTTTTAGTTCTCTTAGATGTATTTCATCACACAGATTATGAAGATAGCCCGGATATTATAGAAAAGCTTGGGTGATATCGAGTCTGTTTGTCAGAAAACTCATTCTCCAAAAACCCACGGAATCTTGTTTGCAACAGTTCTTAAAGTAAAAATATCTGGCTAACACAGCTATTGGAGATGGTAAAGACCTATTGGGCTATTCAACCCACTTATTACCGATATATTCCTCTAAGAATCTCTTAGCCTCTTGTCCAGTCTAGTTTTTAAAAATGTGTAGTTATCGAAGTGACTTTCCTGACTTTCCTTCAGAGAACTTTCCACCAATTCCTAGATAAATGTTGCAGACTTTTCCCTTTAAGTTCATGTTATTAGTTGTAGTTAGACTTCTGTACCCCAGTTCCTCTCCTCCTACATTTATTGAAGTATGTAACCAAGTCCTAACACTCTGTGTGCACTGTGCAGAACTTGGATTAAGGCAGGTTGCCTGCTCTGAGGAGGCTAAACACTAAGAAGGTACAAACTCGGAATTTAAAAACTAAATGAGCACAAGGTATTGATACACAGTTGTGTTTTGCTTAGTTTGCTGCTTTAAGGATCCATAGCACTTCAGCTGGTTGGATTTAAGGCTGGTAGTTGTCACAGTTGAAGTATTTTAAAGTAGCAAATGTTAAGATGACAGCTCCCATTGAAAGAGAGAACTGCAAATTAAATTGAGTAGAGATAATAAAAATGGCAGGGATTTTGCATTTAGTTAATTAAGGCTTTAATCACTGGAGTTCTAATATAGAAAGTGACTCTAGTGGTTCCCACATCCGCTTCTCCCTCCGTATTCTATATTTATCAGGTCCTTCTGAATCCAGGTAGTTGCCTATAGGGGAAATGAGCATCCCAGTTCTGGCTTGCAGGTCCTCTACAGATTTGGATGACTACAGATTCTGGAAGAGGAAGGAACCTTTATTGCTATTGTACTCCCTTCGTCTGGCATGAGAGCCAATAGTTAATAGGAAGTGGAGATCTTTACAGCCAATGCTTGAAAGAGAAAGCAGAGGTAACTTACCAGTAACTGTAGTTGTCTGTGTAGATTGTATGGATGAGTCTCTGTTTCTGCAGTGTACGTGCTCTTGGTGCCCAAACTGGTAACTGTCTATATAGTAAAGTCAGGGCAGCAGACATGTTGTCTCACAGATTTAACATCTCTAGTAAGGGCCCCAGGGCAGTGTCTGATGAAAGAAGTTTTCTTTTCTGGTCTTGCTACCATAAGAAATATGTGAATTTTTAAAACAAAATCCTTTAGGAAATGGTGAAAGGCCCTTTAACATCACTACAGAGTGGATTGGCTTCGTTTGGTAATTTCTGAGATCTAGGAAAAAACTAAGGAGACAGACTGATTAAATGAAAGACTAAAGCTACTTTGGGTAAGAATGTAGGATGTGGGTGTAGTGCTTCCTGATATTTATGAAATGCCATATCAGGAAGGGTCTGTTATCAGGGCGTGCATCTCCTTGACTTTTCAGGCTGATGTTATTTGTCACTTTCATTGCTCTCTTCTAAGAAAGATATAATCAGGCATGCTCCAAGAGGTTTAAAAGTTGACTCAATGAAAGCATAAGATTTCAGTCCAACACAGGGCAGGTAAAGTGAGAAAATTCATAGTAGAATTTTAACAAATAAAGCTATTGTGTGTGTAAAAACTGAGTGATAACTGAATAGGTCAACAGGCCTGATCTAGCTGCTAGATGAACTTTAATAGATTCCAAGGCCAGAAGGAACCATTGTGATCATCTTGTCTGACCTCCTAAATAACATAGGCCATAGAACTTCCTCAAAATAATTCTTAGAGCATAAAACTTAGAGAAAAACTATCTTGATTTAAAAAATTGCCAGTGACAGAGAACTTAATTGAACTTGAGGCACAGACCCAATCTCTTTAACAGCTCTGAAATGGTTCAGTACATTAGTGAATTAATGTACCAGACATAGTAAAGATCCCGGTTAGAAGCCCAAGTAGAAAATATTTTTTCTCTTTGTAGCATATGCTTCTTCCCCCATAACTGGTTTTATGGTTTTCCAGCAAAATCCAGCAGACTGTTTGGGTAAGGGAGATATGAGTTCATCAAGGCATTGTATTGCAATCTTCCAGAATCTGAAATCTGGATTGAGGATCTGTCTCCAATGAGATCTGGAAAAAAACCCTGATACATGAATTGGCAAGCCCTTACTGAAACTATCAGTGCTATATGGGATTTGTCATTTTTCTCTTTGACTCTTGAAAATAATGGACATGGAGTTGTTTGTAAACAGATCCACTCCATATTTCCATCACTGCAAATGATTTTAAGGCCTAAAATTTTGCAGAATTCATGAAAGATTGCCATCACCCAATAGGAGCTGTTGGGTGCTCTGCACCTCTGAAAATCAGGCTACTTACTTAAGTGCCCAAATATGGATTTAGGGTCTTAACTTCAGGTGTCTATTTTAAAAAAAAAAAAAACTTGTTTTTTCCCCTCTTGCTAATTGTTTGGAATGTTTGGTTGTTCAATGTGTTTTAGTTGGCTGGGAAGAGGAATTTAGAGTGGGCTACGTAAATCTGAGTTGAAGTAGTCTTCAACACATGAAGTAAAAATTGAAGAAGCTTGTTGGTTAGTCATATTCTGTGTTTCTGTTCAGTATCCTCCAAGTTCTTTTTCAGCTTTTCAGAAATGTTTGTATTCTGATTTCATTGATTTGTTATAGTTCTATAGGGTGACCAGATAGCAAATGTGAAAAATCGGGACGGGGGTGGGGAGTAATAGGAACCTATATAAGAAAAAGACCCAAAAATCAGGACTGTCCCTATAAAATTGGGACATCTGGTCACCTTAACTCACTCTCTTTTCTGCTTTACTGATATCTTCTTTCATTCCCCCAGATTCCTATATCTAAAGAGAGCGATTGTGTGTGTGGAAATATATATTTTAAAGTATTGTTAAAAACTGTCAAAATTTACTAAAGAGAACAGAGAGGCTACTTACTAGCCCAATGTGTTTAAGAAATCCTTCTTAATTTTTATTGCCTTAAACTGAAATCTGGGTTTTGCACTGTCCGTATAAAGAGCACTATCTCCACACATGAATATTTATTTTAAGTATTTGATTGTAGTGCAAGTATAGTAAAGCAGGATGTAATTATAAATTATACTTCCTGGAGCCTGTCAAAGTCAATGATTACTGAATTATTTTTTTTTTGAGAACTTAAGCAAAATTGCCCTCTTCAGGTTGATAGTTTGTCCCTTCCTGCAGAAATTCCTCCTATATTATTATTATTATTATTATAAATCTCTGTGAAGGGTCATGGAGAAGGGAAGCACTGTGTGTTTTTGTTATGTTGTTTTTGTTTTGTTTGTGAGCAAATCCTTTAAACTGTTAATTTATTGCTTGAGTCATTAAAGTTATATCCTGATTTCCATTGAATGGAGGAAGAGATGATGGGTGTGTTAGAAAATGTTTACCATTCTACTTGTCTTGTAGTGTGAAATATCATGAATTGTTAGCAACTGAGTGAATCAGCTTTAAGTGTGTCTATATTAGTTTTGTATTCAGGGGAGAGAGGTTACTGACTGACCCATAGCTCAAAGGATTAGGTTCCCAATGAATAATCCCAAAAGGGCAGTTTGATGATTTCCGCAAGCGGAAAGATAATATTTTAAATTTCTTTCCCTTTTATTTTAGTATTTGGGGTTTCCTTTTGCCGATTTGTAGCACAGTTAAGTTACTTATAGCCTAAGTAAACCAGATGATGTTTTGAACACTTTTTAGTAGTATAATAAAGGGACAGCCTTAATCTTAAGGATTGCCTACTTTCACGTGTGATTTTTGCTTTGTCTATCTAGACTTTTTGGACAGGGGATTGGTGCCAGTACTTTACTACCACTGTTAAAGCAAAAACTATAATTACATTGTCAAAATAATATTTATAGTATTATTTTCAGGGAATAATTGTGGGAGTGTGATGAATATATTATACTCATCAAAATTTTATGTAAACATCATGAGTTTTTTATTTGAACTATTTGTATTGTGTTTGGCCTTCATGCTTTTCCAATCTGTAAAAATAATATTGGGATTTTCTTGGTCTTTGTGGCATTTGCAGTGTGTATCCTTTAAAGATCAGTTGATTAAACTATCTGGTCAAAGTAAACTTGTATTGGCATTTGAGTTTCATATTTCCACAATTGTACTACTTAAAAAAAATTATCTTTAAAGCATTTCCTCCCCCTAATTATGGTATTAGGTATTATTTATAACTTTATTGCTTGATAGATAGGGTGACCATATTTCCGTATGCTGAATACGGGACACCTGGTTAAATTATTTGTATTCAAGCGAGTTGAACAGCAATCAATTGTACAAACATTCAAATTTATATCAAGTTGACTGAGTCCCTGTTAAAAAGAAATACGCTGTAGTTGGATTCTTTTTATTTACTTTCTTTTCTTTAAGGCTTTAGGGTTCACTGGGGAGTGGTGACACATATGCCCCTTCCCTCCCGCCCAGGAAGGGATGAGACACACAGATCCTGTACACCTCTCACATGGGGGGGGGGTAGGGAGGGGTGTGTTTGTGACTGACCCGACCCTCCCTGCCTGTTGCTCCGGACCGGTCTCTACTGGTACCTGGCACCGAGGCGACAGGTGCTGGGGTCATGTGGGTCACATGCTCCTTCTTCCCCAGATTTCTCCCAGGGTTCACACCAGAATGTGGCCAGCAGCAGCCTTTTGGCATTATGTGGGAGGGAAGGGACTGGAGCTGCTTCCAGCCCCTCCCACTGCACCTGTGTGGCTGGAAGCCGCTTGTCCCTTCCTGCCCGGACAGTGTCGAAAGGCAGCTGACACCTCAGGGCTGCTGCTGCCCACTGATGTAACCCAGCTGCCTCCTGCCCTCCGGCTACAGTGTGGGCAGGATGGGATTAAGCCCCAAGGACACACTGCACCAGGGCCCAGGGACTCTGACTCCAGGGGCTTCAGGGTGGGAAATTGCTCTTCCCAGCCCCGCCACTCCAGAGTTTAGCTGAGGGGCAGAGAGGCTTCCTCATGCCAGTGCTGTGCGTGGCTTTGACCCACGCAGGGCTTGGCTCTTCCTGGCCAATGCCTTTGGCTGGAGGGTCTTGGGTTTTCCCGGGGCGCACTCCGTCCCAGCCAGAGGCAGTGGGGGAAGGAAGGCGCCTGACAGCCAGGCTGCTTGTGAGCTCAGCTCTCCGACCAGGGGCTAGTTCTCTGTACAGTGCTGGAAGCCGGATGCACCCTGCTGGGGGGGATATTGAAGGGCTGGGGCTGCGGGCAGGGCAAAGCAGGGAAAGGACAGTGAGAGAGGAAGGATATAAAAGGCCGATGGATGGGAAGCAGAGGCGACACCTACCTGGCTGGTACCTGCCCACACTCACTAAGCACTGCAGCTCATAGCCAGTGCCAGACAGAAACAGGACAGGTTATGGGGCCCTGCTGGCTGAGACCCGGCCACTGTTCTAATTATTGAAGTATCAGTAGAGGATCAGTAGAGGAGGTTCTGGAACTCATTGATAAACTTAACTGTAACAAGTCACCGGGACCAGATGGCATTCACCCAAGAGTTCTGAAAGAACTCAAATGTGAAATTGCGGCACTATTAACGAGGGTTTGTAACCTATCCTTTAAATCGGCTACTGTGCCCAGTGACTGGAAGATAGCTAATGTAACGCCAATATTTAAAAAGGGCTCTAGAGGTGATCCTGGCAATTACAGACAAGTCAGTCTAACGTCCGTACTGGGAAAATTAGTTGAAACAATAGTAAAGAATAAAATTGTCAGACACATAGAAGAGCATAAATTGTTGGGCAAAAGTCAACATGGTTTCTGCAAAGGGAAATCGTGTCTTACTAATCTATTAGAGTTCTTTGAAGGGGTCAGCAAACATGTGGACAAGGGGGATCCGGTGGACATAGTGTACTTAGATTTCCAGAAAGCCTTTGACAAGGTCCCTCACCAAAGGCTCTTACGTAAATTAAGCTGCCATGGGATAAGAGGGAAGATCCTCTCATGGATTGAAAACTGGTTAAAAGACAGGGAACAAAGGGTAGGAATAAATGGAACTTTTTCAGAATGGAGAGGGGTAACTAGTGGTGTTCCCCAAGGGTCAGTCCTGGGACCGATCCTATTCAACTTATTTATAAATGATTTGGAGGAAGGGGTAAACAGTGATGTGGCAAAGTTTGCAGATGATACTAAACTGCTCAAAGTAGTAAGGACCAAAGCAGACTGTGAAGAACTTCAAAAAGATCTCACTAAACTAAGTGATTGGGCAACAAAATGGCAAATGAAATTTAATGTGGATAAATGTAAAGTAATGCACATTGGAAAAAATAACCCCAACTATACATACAATATGATGGGGGCTAATTTAGCTACAACCAATCAGGAAAAAGACCTGGGAGTCATTGTGGATAGTTCTCTGAAGGCATCCACGCAGTGTGCAGCGGCAGTCAAAAAAGCAAACAGGATGTTAGGAATCATTAAAAAAGGGATAGAGAATAAGTCGGAGAATATCTTATTGCCCTTATACAAATCCATGGTGCGCCCACATCTTGAATACTGCGTACAAATGTGGTCTCCTCATCTCAAAAAGGATATAGTGGCACTAGAAAAGGTTCAGAGAAGGGCAACTAAAATGATTAGGGGTTTGGAACGGGTCCCATATGAAGAGAGATTAAAGAGGCTAGGACTTTTTAGCTTGGAAAAGAGGAGACTAAGGGGGGATATGATAGAGGTATATAAAATTATGAGTGGTGTGGAGGAAGTAAATAAGGAAAAGTTATTTACTTGTTCCCAAAATAGAAGAACTAGGGGCCACTCAATGAAATTGGCGTGAAGCAGGTTTAAAACAAATAAAAGGAAGTTCTTCTTCACACAGCGCACAGTCAACCTGTGGAACTCCTTACCTGAGGAGGCTGTGAAGGCTAGGACTATAACAGGGTTTAAAAGAGAGCTGGATAAATTCATGGAGGCTAAGTCCATAAATGGCTATTAGCCGGGATGGGTAATGAATGGTGTCCCTAGCCTCTGTCTGTCAGAGGGGGGTGATGGATGGCAGGAGAGAGATCGCTCGATCATACCTGTTAGGTTCACTCACTCCGGGGCACCTGGCATTGGCCACTGTCGGTAGACAGGATGCTGGGCTAGATGGACCTTTGGTCTGACCCAGTATGGCCGTTCTTATGTTCTTATGTTCTTATATGTGATGGCATGTGCAGGCACAGCTAACCATGCTTCACTGCTCTTTCCTTGCCTAGAAAAAAAGATTTTGACATAATCATGCCCTGCAATGTTAGTATAGTAGATTAAGCTTTATGTAATGTATAGCAGTGACTGTCATGTTGACTAGATGCCAAGATTATTGTTTTCAGTCTGATGCATCTCTGTTAACACACATGGCTTGGCTTTCTACTCCAGAGAGCGAATATGGAAACTTTATTCAAGCCTGATCTTTTTTCTTCTTTTTCTCATTTCACAACAGCTGGATCAGAGTAAAGTTTAGGGTAAGAAGCTTATTTGGACTAGAGAAGTGGTTCTCTACCAGGGGTCCAGGGCCCACTTGGGGGGCTGCAAGCAGCTTTCAGGGGGGCTGGTATTAGACTTGCTGGGGCCCAGGGCAGAAAGCTGAAGCCTCATCTCATAGGGCTGAAGCCTGGGGCCCCAAGCCCTGCCATCCGGCATTGAAGCATCAGCAACTTAGCTTCCCGAGGGCCCCTGTGACTTGGGGCCCTGGGAAATTGCTACCCCCCAACGCTGTCTCTGGCTTTTATATGCAGAAAAACAGTTGTGGTACAGGTGGGCCATGGAGATTTTATAGCATGTTGCGGGAGGAGGGGGGTGAACTCAGAAAGAAAAAGGTTGAGAATAGAAGAGAAGGGTGGATTAGGGGTGTGTGGGGTGAGAGGATTTATGTGCATTTTAATTGAGTTACTGCTTCAATGAGAAGTTATCTGTGCTTTCGCACAAGTGGAAGATTCTGTATTTTTCGTTTGTGTTGTGAGAGTCAGGATGACAGTAAAACTCCACTCATTCTTCATGCTAATTATTAGTTCATGAACATTAGGCCAAATCTTGCCCAGACGGATACACCTGAGTGACCCCCATTGACTTCAGTGGATTTGCATGGGTGTAGCAGGGAGCAGACTTTGGAACAATGCCTTTAAAACCTAGTGTGGTGTAAACACACGGGCTGACAAATTAGCAATTTACTGTACATTTTGGGATATTTTAATCTCAGAAATTACATCAGTTTCAGTGATACTTAGGAGAATTGTTTTGATCTCTGCACCAGAAGGCAGCGAAGCTTTGAGCTGAGTTGATGTAAATCTTCATTCTGCCCTCTGGGGAGGGGAAAAATGTAATTGAATTTATACTTTACTGTTGTAGCAATAAATAGATTTGTGGGATGTGCTACAAGGGTTCCCCTCTGTTAGTCAGTGTTGCTGCTTTTAAACAACCCGTGTATCTGTTTTAAAGATCATGGAAAACAGAACAATTTGGAGGCTTTCTAGCATGAACTGCCAAGATCTTGTTGATTTGTGACACATGCATGGTGGTTTTATAATATGGACTGGTATCCATTTGGAGCACAAGGGAAATGGGAGTTTGCTGATGTCTGTTTAATAAAAATGGCTTCTGGTTAGTCTGGTTGAGGCTTGAAATTAATAGTAATGCCTGTATTTCCACAGACCCTTAAACACAGTGTGCTATAAGCCCTTTCCTTCCTCTTCACTTCTCCTTACCCCACTAGCACAAGTATGTCAATAAGAATAAGTGATGAGGCAGGTTTGTCTGAATATAAGTGGCATGAACTAGATCGTATGAAAACAGCATTATCCAGCCTGTGGCCTCAAGGCTATTTGTGGTCCTCGAGGGCAATTGTGTTAAGAAAATTTGAGCTTGATTAGGGATTAAAAATGTGTTCCCTGAGCCATGCTCTATGATTTTTAAAACCTAAACTGTTGAATCAGCCTGTCACTGTCAGGAGGAGGTAGTGCCAGCTGTCTTCTTTTCGTTTCTAACCGATTCCCCTGCAACCTGAGGAGCAGCTCCCCTTGCTGGCTACCTGTTGTATTGCCGGGGAAGGAGAAAATAATTGCTCTTCCTCCCACTGGCCTGCTTCTCTGTCAGACTTTGCCCGGAGGAGAGCAGTAGTCCAGGAGCTGCTATAATTTATGCCAGGGGACTGTGGTCCTTAATGGGCATAGAAGGAGCACAGCATGCTCCACCCACATTTTCCTCTTGCCTCAATGCACCCTCTGTCTCGGGAAGTGTGGTGGGGAAGACACTGGAGCTTGCTATTCTGCGTTTTGTGGCTGCTTAGAACCCTCCAGGCTGGCGGAATATCCAGCAGATAACTTGGAGGCAGGAGTCTTTGCGTGGGTAGGTAGAGAGAAATGAGTCATCATCAGAGAATACATTGGGAGGCGTTTCCTAAAGATGGCAGAAGAGGGAGAGCAGGCCCACCTTCCACTAAGATGCTGAGTGGAAAGAAAAAAGATGGCCTATTGTACACACTCAATTGGAAGACATTTGATTTCAGCATCTGAAGACACTCTGCTTGCTCTGGAAGGTGCTTGAAAGAGCTGAGGCGGTCACTGATGGGAGTCATAAATGCACTGGAGGCATTCATATGCCGATGAAGATCAACATTTGTTATACTTTGAAGTGTTACCGTGATGATATTTTCCAAGAAACTGGCAGGTGGAGAAAATTTGCTACTGACAAGAGGTGCCTTTATACTGCTATCAAATTATAAAGAAAGGAAATAGCTCTGGAGTGATTGAGCGAATCCAAAACTACCTTCTCGTTGGGCACGGATGGGTCTTGGAAGATGGGCTGATCACACCAGCTATACCTGCATACCATGCACTACTGAATCGATCCTTAAGCTAATTAAATATTTGTGTGCAAAGACCAGATGCTTACTACCCTGCAAATGTATGGCCAGGGTATTGAGATGTGTGACTGCTGCATGGGTCAGTGTGACTATGTCGAGCTGTGGTACCCTAGACAGAGAGAGTACTGATGATGACTTTGATGAATAAATGTTTTCTGTCTGACGTGTCTAGGTTAACTTTCCTAGGTTTACCAAAGATCGGTGTATTTTTTTTAATGTAAGCAATGCATTGCTGTTAACGTGTAATTTTAAAAATTATATATCTACATAATTGTTCTAGGTTTGTCAAGTTTGGTACTAGGTTTCTGGGAGAAAGGGTTATCATTTAAAAGCCAATTTGACTAATTTCTGATGACATATTATCAAAGTTTCTACCAATGGTAAGATCTGTAGGTGGGAGCCGGGAGGGCAGCCAGTCCCCCTTGCTATACTGCAGAGCGTGACAGCATTTAAATTATGATTCTTTAGATTTTGATGAATCAAATGACACCTCCATTATCTTTCTATCACTAATTTGCCAAAGAATGGGATTTTACTACATTATGCTCTCAGGCTATTTTGTGTCTTGCTGTATTACTTGTCCAACAGAAGTCTGGGTAATTCAAATACCCTGTTACTACCAGGTCTTGTGGTGTTTGTTCTGGAAATGCCTCATCTACTTCCTCTTCCTGATTTGGTGGTCTATAGTAGATTCCCTTCATGATGTCATTACTGTTTTCTTGCCCTTTTATCTTCACTCTGAAACTGGTCTTCCTCTCACTTCCTTCTGGATTTCAGAATATGTGTGTATACAGTAAACCCTCGATTTAACGGACCTCGATTTAACGGACTTCTGATGCAACGGACAAAATTTCTGAGCAAGTCTGATGCATCTGAAATCCATTTCTCAGGGGCTGGCTGCTGGCTCCCGGCTGCCGCCCGGGTCACAGCAGCGGGCGGGCTGGCTGCCAGCTCCCGCCCGGCTCCTGGCTGCGGGCGGGCTGCCGTCTCTCGCCCGAGTCCCGCCAGCAGGCGGGCTGCCGGCTCCCGCCCGAGTCCCGCCAGCGGGCGGGCTGGCTGACGGCTCCCGGCTGCCGCCCGGGTCCCAGCAACGGGCGGGCTGCTGCTCCGACAGCTCGTTTTTTTTTTTATTAAATAACGGACTTTTTGATTTAACGGACACCCCCTCGCCCGAATTAGTCCGTTAAATGGAGGTTTTACTGTATTCTGAGATCCTCCAGGAGATGCTGGCTGGAGGGGGAAGCAAAAATTCCAAGGGTGGGAGCTACAAAGTGGAGAGTTGATGCCAGAAAACACCAATCCAGACTTTCAAACTTTTGTGAATGGATTTGTAGGTAACTCTGAAATGCATCATTTAAACAAATTGGGTGTGCCACTTATTCATTGTTTGGAGTCACTGAAACGTTTATTACTGAATCTGTTCCCTGGCTGTGGTTCCAATTAAGAGTTTGATCTTATGAGTGGTTGAGTGCCTTCAATTTATCTCAGAATTATGTACTAAATAGGCATGCCAGTTCACAGGGCTGTGATTAAAGGAAGGTGTGTGGATGTATAGATATGTGAAACCAATTATTTGTTTTTCCACTTGGAAATAGAGAATTAAAAAAGCAAACTTTTTTGGTATTGAGTTATTTTTCTGCACAGATCTGCATGTATCAAATCAATACTAATATAACACCCTCAGAATATACAATAGTATTAGTAAACTTTTATATTATGGTTGTGCTGAAAGGCCAGAATTAGATTGGCCTCATTGTGTTGGGTGCTAAACAATCCATGTGTGCAAAGGCAAATAAATAAATACTGACTTTCAAAAGAAGTAACCCCAGACAGAAAATAAGTCTAATCCATCTTGTTGGAGAATGACTGAAAACTAATGATTAACTGTTTTAAATAGAAAAATAAACTTTATATTATTTCAAATTAGGCTTAAATTAATTAATACTTATATGCAATATGCCACCAAAAATAAAGGGAAGGAAACTACTGTTCTTCCTGGCTGGAATTCTACATGTTAATCTAGTTTTTTTGATCCATGCTCTTTATTGTGCAGTATTATGTAGTGGTTTCATACCATGAATAACACAGTGGCTGGTCAATCCTCTTAATTATTTTTCTTGATTTCTTGGAATGATTTTAATCCAGGTTGAGACTTCCAAGTGCTTTGAGGTGTGCTGATTTCATGCAACCAATTGCTAAAGACATGCTCTTGACTGGGTAAAGGCTCAAATTTTAGGTTGAATAAAGAAGCAGCTTATAAATATTCTAATATGAATAGAATGTCTGTAAATATAGGCCCCAAGCCTGCAAAATTTACGCATGTGCTTAACTTTAAGAGGAGTTCCATCTGTTGTTCCCCAGTCCTTTAATTATAGAGGACAGTTTCTGAAAGAGAAAAATGTTATTTCTAAAGCACTAGAGATTCAGTATTCAATAACTTTGCTAGCTTTGAAAATCCCAAACACACTTCTGTTATGTTTAATGTCTTTTCCTAATGCTGAACAAAATTAATTATGTATGAACCAGTAGCCTGTGGAGAGAGGAACCTTATATTGGTAAATAATTGGTTTTTGCTATTTTTTAAATCTAGCATGATGAGATCTTGTAGGTACTTAATAGACATTAGGTTGACCCAATGTGAACCATTTATATTTTTCCAGTAAATTTTAAGTATATTTATCTTCCATTTATTGCTTCCAGCTTTTTCAAATTCACATATAATTTAATATTTTAAAACTAATAAGATTTTAAAGAAACTTAAAGGGAAAATTCTCCTTTTTGGTAAGATTAGAATGAATTGTTGTAATAAAAATGTGATATTCTACCCAGCCATTGCTTTTCCAGTTGCGGGGCCATTGACCTGACAATAAACGTATATTCTCTGAGCATTATAGGTTACATATCTCTGGTAGAAAAAATGTAAAATTAAAAAATCATTTTCCTTTGGGGGCAAGAGAGTAATCTCTTAAAATCAACAGTTTTTGTATTCCACAGATGGTAAAAAATGTTCAACATATTCTGCATTGCAGCAAGTGCAGTGTAGTCAGTGAAGAAGAGTAACCAGTTGCTATCCATTAATTTCATTTACAGAATTAGAATGTTAAACACTTTACGTATTTTAATATCTTTAAATGACAGGGCCCACATATGTATTGTACATTCAATCTGAGTAGTCTAGACAGACTGTTTTCCAAGGAAAATACATTTTCATCAGTATTTGTGGTATGATTCATGGTGGTGAAGAGACAAATAACTCTTTATGTCTGGAAGTTACTTTAACTTGCAGCCACAAGGGAACAAGTCAATAAATAGATGGTGGAAACTAACATTTATTTAGCAGTAGAAGTCTACACCTTACACAGTATTCTCAGGTCAGATTTTCTAGCAATGGCAACTTGTCAACAAACGTGCTACCAGTATCTAGATAACTCCAAGTAGGCTAACTAAAATGTCATACCTATTCTCATTTGAAAAGTTCACAGGTGACTAAAATTAATTTCTAGTAAGACTCAAGGGATCCAAATTCAATATTAGTATTGACTCTCAGCCTCTTTGTTGACTGTCTAATGTAGAAGAAAGCAACATAATATAATATTTACTTTATCTTGGATAGCTAACAATAAGCCAGTAAATAGATGTTAGCAAAACTTTTATTTGATGTTTAAACTTAGCTTTGAGGCCCAGTTGGGTAAGTCTCATGATAGGCTGTAATATTGTAGTTTGTAGGACTGTAGTCATTTGACTTATATGGGTATATTTTTGAATCTGTATATCATCGTCGGATGGTTGGATTAATTCATTGGCTGAATGGCTTGATATTTATTAAAATATGTATTAGGGAAAATGTCAATATGGCAGCATACTTGCAAGTAGCTGATCAAGTATCTGTTGTATATCTCAACAAACAGAGGGGGTAGCCAGTGTCTCCATTTGGCCACAAATGATACCTCTTCAACTGTAAACTATAGTCTGTTTTTTCCAAAGCGGTAAAAGTATTTGAGCACCCATTCCCTATAAATAAGGCCCCTTCAATAGCATGTTAAGTTGTAATAGTAATGATTCTGAAAGTATTTATTAATATATTAAGCAACCAGGAAGTAGCTTCCATTTGTGTACAGTTGGCATAAAACTCTAATATTTTGTCCCTATGAATATTTAAAAAATATTATTGCAAGAGTGGTGAATAAAAAAAAAAGAGTATAGTAATCTAATGGTTGTACACTGGAGAATTGGTTCAAAAAAGATATTCAGAGTAAAATTGCACTCCACTTTGAACAAAAACGATTTATCTATTTGCTGCCCAAGTAAGTGCTGCTAAGCAGCTCTTCAATTTTCTACTCTTAAACTAGATAACAAGCTTGTTGGAAATATTATCGTCTCTTATTCTTGTGGTGCTAAAGAAAACCAATCTAGTATGCAAGCTAACCTTTTAAAAGTTAATGGGTGAAATCATGGCTCCATTGTAGTTAATGGAAAAACATGAATTGACCACAGTGTCACCAATACAGGACCTGATCCTGCAATGAGCTGCATATGGAAGCAGTTTATTGTGGGATCTGGGCCACAAACCCTACCACAATGGATTCTACAATGGCCTCTGGATACTACTTGGGCTTCTGGCTACTACTATGATATAAATATAAAATAATGGACTTTTACTAGAGCTTGGTTAAATGTGCGTGTGATCATAGAGTCATGGAGCAGATGAGCAAAGTGGAGATCTCAGAGAGGTGTTGGACAACTGGAATAAGTTTGAGAGAATTGAACATTAACCACTAGAGAAACTTATCAAGGATTGTGGTGGATTCTCCATCATTGGCAATTTTAAAATTTAAGATTTGTATGTTTTTCTAAAAGATATGCTCTAGTTCAGTTAGGAATTAATTCAGAGAAGTCCTGTGGTCTGTCTTATACATTAGATCAGGCTATATATTAATGATCCCTTCTGGCTTTATAATCTATGAAACATGTTGATGGGTAAGGAATCTGCTATATAATAAAATATACACCGGACCCTCGCTATAGCCCGTGGTTCGGGATCCATGCGCAGTCCCACGCTAATGCGGAGGCTCCGTTAATGTGGGGGACATGTTGCCATGGATCCCAATTTAAATATTTAAATTTGGGATCCATGGTAACGACGAACCTGCGCTATAGCGTACGCTGTACGTGAACCTGCGCTATAGCGATGTGGGCTATAGCGAGGTTCCAGTGTATCTGATCTTCACACAGATGATGCTGATCAACAACAGAAGGTAGATTGTGTTTTGAGTCTTGACAACATATCCAGATATTTAGGTTCATTGGGAATGGAAAGGCTCAATTGTATGGTTATATCTAATTTGATTTGTTGCCCTGTTCTGCAAAGGGATTATTTCTATAGAAACTAGAAAGTTCTCCCCAAGGAATGCAGTGTCATCATGAAACTTTTGCATATTGCTGAGTATTTGCATTTGCCAGAGCATATTCTCCATTTATAGGAACCTTTAAATCATAATGGAAAAAAGTCTTTTCTGAAATAGGGTTTATCCATATATCAAAAGTGACATCTTGGTACATGTAATTTCATAGTGGTTGACCATCAGGTTAAAAATAGTCTCTTCGACCACACACACTGTTAGGTTTTAAAATTAAAATTTAGCTGTACCCACAGCCACAAAATTATTTGTTAAAGACAATGCCTATGGACACCAGTGTTTGTGGGAGGAACTGAAGCCCTTCTCAAGTATATTGCTGTTAGGAAAAGAATATGTTTTATAAATTTGATGTGTATCTTACATGAGTAGTCTTTCCTAAATGCTAGCTAATGAAATTGGAAACAGAGGGTGGAGGTTTATTTTTAGCTGCCTAAAGGCCCATTAGTTTTCAGGAAAAAGTGAAATACACTTTTTGTTTTTGTAAAAACCCATGGTTTATTGCATTGGGAAACTAAACTATTTTAGCTAAGAGTGTAATGAAGTCAGACTAGTTGCTTTTCAACTTGCTTTAAGACTTCTTGTTTCAATATGTTTTATTCAGTCAATTTCAGCATCTGTGGATGTTTCATCTAGTGGCTCATCAGCATGGTACAGCAATCAAGCCTGAAGCAGTTATAGCTGGGTATAGAATCAACCACACACCCAACGAAGAAGCTTATAGTTGGGGAAAACCTTTCACTGTTGTTAGTACAATGATCCTTATTTTATTTTATTTTTTTTAAAAAGCCCAACACAATGGCTTCCACCTTGTGTCATTAGCAGGGTTTTTAAACTGAAAACTGTCCACAGGTGTCTTGAGTTAAAGAAGTAATTCCATTAGCTGGTAGCAGTAATAGGCGATTTATCTTCTGCATAGCTGTTCTATTAGAGAGAGACGCAACACACACATTACAGACATGTTACACAAGCATAGCTAGACTTTTCTCAGAAGTTCTCAGTTCCAGAATTACTGATTTGGAAAAAATTCCTGGTAATATCATACATTGGTATACCAAACATATTTTGTGTCTGTTTGATCTTGTACCATATTGATTCTTAGAGGTCAAAACACATGTTTGTTATTTCAGATGTAGCTTGATTAAATCCTGTTTTCATATGATGAAAAAAGTGCTTGACACCACTAGAGATGGGTGTTTAGGAACTATAGTTGTCACTTGCAAGATTCATTTTGCCTGCCAGTACTGGAAAGGCTCGTATAACCACAGTATTTCTTGATGGCACTAGTATCCCAGCTAAATTTGTTAGCCAAGTCTCTAGATTCTCAAATGTTGTAAGAGAAATTAAGTACTAGCTGTTGACGTAGTGTATTTTGGAGGCTTGATATCCATCTTCAGATGAGACATAAAATGGAATTTTTGACATTCTGTGGCTTAAAATTGAAAGTTTTCAAACAGTCAGACTATTAAACCCAGTGCCACAGCTAGAGTTCAAGCGGGGGTAATTACATTTTTGCCTCCTGAAAATTCCCTATTAGTTTAAATTGGATAGGTTATAGTATTCTTAATTTGCTGTGTTAAATTATCGTGTAGAATCACTGGTAATGTTCCTGACCCTATAGCTATAGTTACAATTTTGAATAATCCTTACTCTCAAAGTAGTTCCATTGACTTCATTGTCAACAGATGTATACCTTTCTAGTCCAGTCAATGGGATTACTCGTGAATGTGGATTATTTTCATTAGTAAAAGTTTGCAGGATCAGGGTGTCTCATTTTTTCATAGCCAAGCAGCAAAAGCTCTTTGAGTCTCCTTTCATAAGACAAGAATCAGAGAGGTAGCCGTGTTAATCTGGAATTGCAGAAGCGACAGAGTCCTGTGGCACCTTAAAGACTAACTAAAGTATTGAAGCATAAGCTTTCGTGGGCTAATACCCACATCGTCGGATGCATGCAGTGGGTTCTCCATTCCTTGGATCATCCTAGTAGCCCTTCTCTGTACCTGTTCCAGTTTGAATTCATCCTTCTTAAGCCTGGGAGACCAGAACTGCACACAGTATTCCAGATGAGGTCTCACCAGTGCCTTGTGTAACCGTACTAACACCTCCTTATCTGTACTGGATATATCTCACCTGATACATCTCAAAACCTCATTGCTTTTTTCATGGCCATATCACATTGACAGGTCATAGTCATCCTATGATCAGCCAATACTCCGAGGTTCTTCTCCTCCTCTATTACTTCCAATTGATGCACCCCCAGCTTATAACAAAAATTCTTATTAATCCCTAAATGCATGACCTTGCGCTTTTCATTATTAAATTTTATCCTAATACTATTACTCCAGTTTATAAGGTCATCCAGATCTTCCTGTATGATATCCCCGTCCTTTTCTGTATTGGCAATACCTCCCAACTTTGTGTCATCTGCAAACTTTATTAGCGCACGCTCACTTTTTGTGCAGAGGTCAGTAATAAAAAGATTGGTTCCAAAACCGATCCCTGAGGAACTCTACTAGAGAACTCCCTCCACCCTCACAGCTCACCTTTCAGTATGACCCATTGTAGGCTCCCCTTTAGCCAGTTCCTTATCTACCTTTCAATTTTCATATCGATCCCCATATTGTATAATTTAACTAATATTCCCCATGTGGAACCGTATCAAATGTCTTACTGAAATCGAGGTAAATTAGATCCACTGCGTTTCCTTTGTCTAAAAAGTTGGTTTCCTTCTCAAAGAAAGAGATCAGGTTGGTTTGGCAAAACCATGTTGTATTTTGTCCCACTTACCATGGACCTCAGTGTTCTTAACTACTTTCATCTTCAACTTTTTTTCCAAGATCTTGCATGCTACAGATATCAAACTAACAGGCCTGTAGTTACCTGGACCACTTTTTTCCCCTTTCTTAAAAATAGGAATTATGTTAGCAATTGTTCAGCCATACAGTACAACCCCTGAGTTTACAGATTCATTAAAAATTCTTGTTAATGGGTTTGCAATTTCATGTGCCAGTTCCTTTAACATTCTTGGATGAAGATTATCTTCCCCCTCCTCCTCCGCCCCCCCGATTTAGTCCCATTAAGCTGTTTGAATTTGGCTTCTACCTCGGATGTGGTAATATCTACCTCCATACCCTCTTTCCTATTTGTCATCCTACCATTATACCTAAACTCCTCATTAGCCTCATTAAAGACAGAGATAAAATATTTGTTTAGATATTGGTCCGTGCCTAGATTATCCTTAACCTCCACTCCATCCTCTGTGTTTAGCAGTTCCACTTCTTCTTTGTTTTCCTCTTATTTATATGGCTATAGAATCTTTTACCATTGTATTTAATTCCCTTTGCAAGGTCCAACTCTACAACACTTTTCGCCTTTCTCACTTTAACCCTACATGTTCTGACCTCAATAAGGTAACTTTCCTTGCTGATCCCTCCCATCTTCCACTCCCTGTATGCTTCTGCTTTTTCTTAATCACCTCTCTGAGATGCTTGCTTATCCAGCATGGCCTACAACTCTTGTCCCACCAGCGGGGGGCTTGTCTCTTGTCCCACCAGCAGGCTGGCTGCCGACTCCCGGGTCCCGCCCGAGTCCTGCCAGCGGGTGGGCTGGCTGCCGGCTCCCGGGTCCCACCCGAGTGCCGGCTCCCGCCCGGGTCCCACCAGCGGGCTAGCTGGTTGCCGGCTCCCGCCCGGGTCCTGCCAGCGGGTGGGCTGCTGGTTGCCGGCTCCCGCCCGGGTTCTGCCAGCGGGCGGGCTGCTGGTTGCCGGCTCCCGCCCGGGTCCTGCCAGCGGGCGGGCTGCTGGTTGCCGGCTCCCGCCCGGGTCCCACCTGCGGGCGGGCTGGCTGGCTGCCGGGTCCCGCCTGCGGGCGGGCTGGCTGGCTGCCGGGTCCCACCCGGGTCCCAGCAGCCGGGACCCGGGCGGGCTGGGTGACGGCTCCCGGCTGCCGCCCGCGTCCCAGCAGCCGGGACCCGGGCGGGCTGGCTGACGGCTCCTGGCTGCCGCCCGCGTCCCGGCAGCGGGCTGGCAGTGGAGCTGCCGCCCCAACCCTGTGGCAGGCAGGCTGCTGCTCCGATAGCTTGTTTTTTTTTAAATTAAATAACGGACTTTTTGATTTAACGGACACCCCCTCGCCCGAATTAGTCCGTTAAATGGAGGTTTTACTGTATATTTTCCTCCCTGAATTTTTTGGAGTATTGCTAGTACCACTGGCGGTGCGGGGGGGGGGGGGGTGAGACCTTTGTACCTTTTAGGTAAGGATTAGGCAACAAAGGGATCAGTGCATTGTGGGAGTGACCCTAGAAGACTGTCAATACTCGTGACCTGGTTACACGCCCCCTTGCTCCCATCCATGTTGCACTGTAGAACAGCTCTGGACACATACCAGAGCAGGGGGGTGCACATACCCATACCCCTTGTGTGCAAGCGTTCACAGTGTGCACTCTCCTTCAGGAACATACATCAGACGTGGACAAGGGCACAACACACAGGTAGCCATGTACAGTTGTAAGTGCAGACATATCCCAGAACTGAAAACATAAGGTGTTGAGTATCTTGATGTAGTTTTCCAAATTACCTACAAATAGAGTGGGTAATGAATGAATCAGATTGTTGCAGGGGTTGCTTGTTGAGAGTCTACCTCCTGCAATATATTTTTCATAATCTCAAATATTTTCCCCGTCTTGTTACTTTGTTTCATGATACAACATAAAGTTAGTTACCCTTTCCCTGTAGCAGACTTGCTGTGCAGCATTGCAGTTTCTCCAGTTCCTATGAACAAAATATAGTTATTCCTTCTGAATAAGAGTGAACTGAACTTGCCATTCATATTTCTGAGTGTTTTGGGGAAAATGCTCTGTATTTTGCCAGCTCTTCTCGAGAGGGTAGGGATGTAAGTGGTATAGGGGATGGAAGGAACTTGAAAATAAATACTGGTATTTTGCTGTTGTATGTTTATTGTGGTCATCAATATTGTGTGCTACCTGTAGTTCTTCTTCGAGTGATTGCTCATATGCATTCCAGCAGGACGTCCCCTCGTGCCCTGCTGAACCAGAGCAGTATTCTTCCTCTTCTCCGGACGAGGCGGTGGCGGGCACGTCATTGTCTAGTCCACCGCCCGTGGACTTGTCCGCCCACCAGACCTTGTTAAAGGCAGTGGCCAAGGGTATGAACCTCCCTGTGGAAGAGATGATTTCGATGACCCAGTTGCGAGCATCCTGTCCAAGGGCGGACCGGCCAGGGTAGCTCTTCCTTTTATTAAGACAATTAAAAGGTCTATGGCCACCATCTGGCAGACACCGGCCTCCATTCCACCCATGGCAAAAGGGGTGGAAAGGAGGTACTTTGTCCCAGCCAAGGAGTATGAATATTTGTATGTCCACCCTCAACCTTCCTCCTTAGTGGTGGACTCCATCAGTAATAAGGAGCGCCACGGACAGCAAGCCCTGGCCCCCAAGGCAAAGGAGGCCAAAAAGCTGGACCTTTTGGGGAGGAAGGTTTACTCTGCGGGTGGGCTGCAGCTCAGGATGGCCAACCAGCAGGCCCTCTTGAGCAGACACACCTATGACACCTTGGAGTCATTGGGCAAGTTCGAGAGTGTTGTTCCCCCTGAGGACAAGCAGGAGTTTAAGGCCTTTGTCCAGCAGGGCAAGGACGTGGCCAAAATTTCCCTGCAGGCGGCCCTAGACTCGGCCGACTCCGCAGCCAGAACGGTTGCGTCAGGGGTCACTCTAAGGCGTAGTGTGGGGCTGCAGTCCTCCAACCTCCCTGTGGAGATGCAGCACACCATACAGGACCTTCCTTTCGAGGGCGTGGGTCTGTTCTCTGAGACCACGGACTCACGCCTGCAGACTTTTAAGGACAAGAGTGTGACCCTCAAAATTCTGGGTATGCATACCCCGGTTACCCAGAGAAGGCCCTTCCAACCCCCACGGAGGCAGTTTTATCTCCCTCCTCGGCCCCCCCAAGACTCCTTCCAGAGAAGGGGGCGTGGCAACCGCCGTCGCTCCGCCTCAAGGCAAGCGGGCAAGCAACAGTCCCCAAAACCCTCCCAGGGCCCTAAAAGTAACTTTTGAAGGTGCGCCCGGGGGCAGAGCACCAGTCGGACACCTGGATCCTCCCTTCTGCGATCGTCTGTCCCACTTCCTCCGTGCCTGGTCAGACATTACATCAGGGTGGAGCTGGGATACTTGCTCCAGCTTTCCACCCGCCCTCCCTCCCACCCTCCCTCCCTGTCCCTCTTCAGGGACCCCTCTCACAAGCAACTCCTCGTACAGGAGGTGAGGTCGCTCCTCTCACTGGGAGCCATCGAGCCCGTCCCAGAGGAGTTCAGGGGGAAAGGGTTCTACTCCCGCTACTTCCTCATCCCCAAGGCGAAAGGGGGCCTACGGCCCATCCTAGACCTGCGCGGACTCAACAGCCACATGACTAAGTTCAAGTTCCGCATGGTCTCCTTGGGTACTATCATTCCCTCTCTGGATCCGGGAGACTGGTTCGCTGCCCGCGATATGAAGGACGCTTATTTTCATATTACTATAAAGCCCTCCCACAGACGTTACCTCCGTTTCCTTGTGGCGGGGAACATTACCAGTTTGCTGGCCTACCCTTCGGCCTGTCCACTGCACCCAGGGTCTTTACCAAGTGCATGGCGGTGGTAGCAGCGTTCTTACGCCACCGTGGGGTACATCTGTACCCGTACCTGGACGACTGGCTGATACAGGGCACCTCCAGGGACCAAGTGCGCACGCATGTGCAGCTCGTCATAAGCACATTCGACCGCTTGGGTATCCTCCTCAACGAGGGGAAGTCTACCCTGGAGCCGACTCAGAGGATCGAATTCATAGGGGCCCTCCTGGACTCTACCGTGGCAAGGGCATCCCTCTCACAGCCTCGTTTTCTGGCCATTCAGTCAGCGATCCACGACTTGCGATCCTTCCCTATGGCAATGGCTCAGGTGTTCCTCAGCCTACTGGGTCACATGGCGGCATGCACGCACGTCACCCAGTATGCCAGGTTGCGGCTGCGCCCGCTCCAGTTCTGGCTGGCGTCGGTCTACTGGCCGAACGTGGACAGCATCAACGCCCTTCTCACCATCCCAAGAGCTACCCTCAACGCTCTGGCCTGGTGGGAAAATCAGGACATCGTCTGCCAGGGCGTTCCCTTCCTCCCGCCCAGTCCATCCATGTCCCTAGTAACGGACGCCTCGTCTCTGGGTTGGGGAGCCCACCTCGGCGAACTCAGAACGCAGGGCCGCTGGTCAGAGGCCGATCTCCGCCTCCACATCAACGTCAGGGAGCTGAGAGCGGTTCGACTAGCGTGCTAGGCTTTCCGGAGCACGCTAACAGGTCACTGTGTAACGATGTTAACAGACAACACCACAGCCCAGTTTTACATCAACAAACAGGGCGGGGCGCGCTCGAACCCCCTTTGCCAGGAAGCGGTTCTCCTTTGGGAGCTTTGCATAGCCCACTCTATTCATCCGGTGGCCTCTTTCCTCCCGGGAGCCCAGAACACGCTAGCGGACCACCTCAGCAGATCGTTCCTGTCGCACGAGTGGTCCCTCCGGCCAGACGTCATCCGGCCGATCTTCCTACAGTGGGGGTTTCCCCAGATCGACCTCTTTGCCACTCGGCAGTACAGGAAGTGCCTCCAGTTCTGCTCCTTCCGGGGCAGCTCCCGGGGCTCCCTAAGAGACACTTTTCTCCTTCCCTGGACGGGCCACCTGCTCTACGCGTTCCCTCCGATCCCGCTCCTCCACAAGGTGCTCATAAAGATCAAACGGGACAAGGCGCATATCATCCTCATAGCCCCGGCCTGGCCCAGGCAATGCTGGTATGCATCCCTTCTCCAGCTGTCCAGGGCCCCTCCCATCAGCCTCCCGCTGTGGCCAGACCTGATTTCTCAGGATCACTGTCGCCTATTTCACCCGGACTTGCAGTCCCTGCATCTCACAGCGTGGCTCCTGCATGGCTAAAGGGCCCGGAGCTCTTGTGTTCTGCCGCGATGCAAGGTGTTCTTCTGGGAAGCAGAAAACCATCCACCAGAAGCACCTATACCGCAAAGTGGACCCGCTTCTCTGCTTGGTGTATGCAGCGCAACACCATTCCCAGGGAAGCTTCCATCCCAGTCATCCTCGACTACCTGCTAGACCTTAAACAGCAAGGTCTTTCTACCTCCACTATTAGGGTCCACCTGGCGGCCATCTCGGTGTTTCACCCCGGCTCGGCAGACCACTCAGTCTTCTCAGACCCTATGGTCTATAGATTCCTGAAAGGGCTGGACAGACTTTACCCACAGGTTAAGCACCCCGTCCCGCCCTGGGACCTGAACCTTGTGCTTTCCTGCCTTACCATGCCCCCTTTTGAGCCCCTCGCCACGTGCTCCTTGCTGTGCCTCTCGTGGAAGGTAGCCTTCCTCGTAGCAATCACCTCGGCACGCAGAGTGTCCGAGATCAGAGCGCTAACCTCAGAACCGCTGTATCCGGTTTTTCATAAGGACAAGGTGCAGCTACGCCCCCATCCAGCCTTCCTTCCCAAGGTGGTGTCTCCCTTCCACGTTAACCAGGACATATTTCTGCTGGTCTTCTACCCGAAGCCCCATACCTCCGGAAGGGAGCAACAATTGCACACGCTCGACGTTCGAAGAGCTCTTGCATTTTATTTAGACCGCACAAAACCGTTTAGAAAAACAACACAGCTCTTTGTTGCAGTAGCAGATCGGATGAAGGGCCAACCGGTCTCCACCCAAAGACTCTCCTCCTGGATAACCTCGTGCATTTGCACCTGTTACGAACTGGCGGGCAGGCCCGCCATCCAGATGACAGCACACTCCACGAGAGCGCAGGCGTCTTCTGCGGCCTTCCGGGAGAGGGTTCCGATCATGGACATCTGCAGGGCGGCCACCTGGTCCTCCGTCCACACCTTCGCCGCCCACTACGCCGTAGTCCAGCAGGCCAGGGACGATGCGGCGTTTGGTTCAGCGATCCTACGCTCAGTGATGGGTCAATCCGACCCCGCCTCCTAGGTATTGCTTGTAGTCACCTAACTGGAATGCATATGAGCAATCACTCGAAGAAGAAAACAAGGTTACTTACCTGTAACTGTTGTTCTTCGAGATGTGTTGCTCATATCCATTCCAAACCCACCCTCCTTCCCTACTGTCGGATTAGCCAGCAAGAAGGAACTGAGGGAGGGGCTGGGTCCCAGGGGTATTTATGCGGCACCATAATGGCGCCACTCCAGGGGGCTCCATGGTCGACCCAGCCTGTTGCTAGTGGAAAAATCTTCCGACAATTGTGCCCGCGGCACGTGCACACCTAACTGGAATGGATGTGAGCAACACATCTCGAAGAACAACAGTTACAGGTAAGTAACCTCGTTTTTTGTCTACTGCTTGCAGACAGGCTAGTTCTGTAGTCACTTACATGGCTGACATACATGCTTTCAGCCCCTTTGGAGCCTTGTTCACATGGCCATAACTTTGTAAGCAGGTGGTGCAGCTCTGTAACCTGCCATTCAAAATCTCCTTGGGTATACAGAGGTTTTTTTCCATTTTGCTATTTTATTTGAGGGTAGGAAGGGCTCCAGTCCATTTGAAGCAATACAGTTAGCCCTACCGCCACCATCATTTACTAACTCTTGTTTATGGTGCCACATAAAGTGAAATGAGCTGGTGTATTTTCCCATGGAGAGGGACAAGAACTATATTATCTGATCCTACTCGCAGCTTCAGAATTAGTTTCATGGCCAGTTCAGGGAATGTGCATGGACTTCTCTGCTGCTAGCCAGCAGAGCTGTAGTCCCAGTAATCAAATACTAAAAAAAGCCACCACAAATACAAAAAAGACAAAATGGCCATTGCAATGTGGCAACTGCTCCTCTTTCCTGCAGTAAACGTACTGTACTTGTACTTCCATTGGTCATTCTTCCCAACCCCTTCCTCTGAAGTGGCTATCATTCGTATTCTATAAAACTGTTAGCCAGTGTTTCTTTAAAAAAAAAAAAGTTTTATCTGGCATTGGAAAAGGTTCAGAGAAGGGCAACTAAAATGATTAGGGGTTTGGAACGGGTCCCATATGAGGAGAGATTAAAAGAGGCTAGGACTTTTCAGCTTGGAAAAGAGGAGACTAAGGGGGGATATGAGAGAGGTATATAAAATCATGAGTGGTGTGGAGAAAGTGAATAAGGCTTGGAAAAGAGGAGACTAAGGGGGGATATGAGAGAGGTATATAAAATCATGAGTGGTGTGGAGAAAGTGAATAAGGAAAAGCTATTTACTTGTTCCCATAATATAAGAACTAGGGGCCACCAACTGAAACTAATGAGCAGCAGGTTTAAAGTAAATAAAAGGAAGTTCTTCACACAGCACACAGTCAACCTGTGGAACTCCTTGCCTGAGGAGGTTGTGAAGGCTAGGACTATAACAGGGTTTAAAAGAGAACTGGATAAATTCATGGAGGTTAAGTCCATTAGTGGCTATTAGCCAGGATGGGTAAGGAATGGTGTCCCTAGCCTTTGTTTGTCAGAGGGTGGTGATGTATGGCAGGAGAGAGGCCACTTGATCTTACCTCTTAGGTTCACTCACTCTGGGGCACCTGGCATTGGTCACTGTAGGTAGACCTTTGGCCAGTCTTATGTTCTCATGTCATTTTGGGGTGTATAATGTGCTTTATGGAATTTTTGAGTACAAAATTAATTCACGCTATAAGAAAAGCAAATATGGGAAAAAGATACATAGTATGATACATAAATATTGTCTCAATTTTCTGAAATGGATGGTTTTCATAATATAATTATGTATTGATATTTGCACAGAGTTTATTAATCTTTGGTAGATCTCTGAATTTCCCGGTAATGTTTTCTTTTTCCTCAGCTTTACGTTGCAGCCTCCAGTTTCTTGGAAACCTTGCAGCAGGAAATGGCGATTCCCAGAATAGCATTTGGAAGTGCGCTTTCCCAGATCTTTTCTTGTAAGCATGTACATTATTTTTTTCTAATGTAATCCCTATGATTATATGGTGGATTCTGGTTAATTGGGACACATCGTAACTGGAACAATTTGGCTCGATTAAGTGGCTGCCCCAATTAACTGAAGTAAATAATAGGGGACGCTTTGTTTCCATTCTTTGCAATGTGGCCCAATTAACCGGAATCCACTGTATTTAGATGTTTGGTAGATATATTTGCTACTCTACTAGCGCCATAATGCTTTGAAAAATAACTTTGGGGAAAATAGACCCATTGAGACCATATCCTGTGGATGTATTTGCGTTATTCAACCTCAGGAGTCAGGACCTGAAAAATCTTCTTGTTCTGAACTGACAGTAGACTGGTTTCTTTGGGAAGAGATTGCAAGAAGATCTGTGTAAATGGTCTGCTTCAATCGCTGAGGTCTTGTTCAGAGACCTTTACAGAGAGGAATACTGTAATCATTTCTGAGAACCTAACTCTGCCAATCTTCAAATTGCTGCCACATAAACCTGGTAGTTATTGATGGAGGGAGGGAAAGGAGAGGTTCAGGCTCTGAGCGGTACTTATATCAAGTGGCTACCAGAAGCAGTGGCATGTCCCTTATCCAGCTCCTGCGCGGCCAGGTGGCTCTGCATGCTGCCTCATCTGCAGGTACCAACCCTGCAGCTCCCACTGGAGTGCTGGAGGGGGCCTTTGGAGTGTGTAGGAGCTGGAGTGAGGCTATGCCACGGCTTCTAAGAGTTGCATGGTGCGGCCCCTGATTCAGCACCCTGGCTGGAGCTGGGCCAGGCTGTGTGGTGCAGTTTGCCCACCCCTGATCTAGATACTGATTTTTGACTGACGCTGAGGGTTGGCACTTCACTGGATGAGCTACGATCAAATCCCCATTCCCAGAGTTTGTCCTCTGAGCCATAAGTCAGTGCATGGGACGTCGGCAGCAGTGGAGTTCTCTCTCTCTCTCTCTCTCTCTCTCTCTCTCTCTCTCTCTCTCTCTCTCTCTCTCTCTCAATATATATCTATAAATATCTATCTATAAATATCTATCTATCTATCTATCTATCTATCTATCTATCTATCTATCTATCTATCTATCTATCTATCTATCTATCTATCTATCTATCTATCTATCTATCTATCTATAAAGAACTTGCCTCCTGTAGACCTCCTAAGACATTCAGGTTAGGAGTGGTTCTTCTCATAACCTATTTGTCTGCTGCCCTCCCAACCACTGTTCTTATTGCTGTCACCCTCTCTGCTGCCCCTTCTTTACTACCTTATCCAGTTTTCTACTGATAAACTGTGCACACATAGCTGTTAGATGTGTACAGACCACGCGAAACATAATCATTTATAGTTTGGAAAAAGAAAACTGGAGTGGGCAGTTTATGTGACAGTGGATGAAGGGGCAAAGTA
This sequence comes from Sternotherus odoratus, assembly GCA_032164245.1. Classification (NCBI taxonomy): domain Eukaryota; kingdom Metazoa; phylum Chordata; order Testudines; family Kinosternidae; genus Sternotherus; species Sternotherus odoratus. The sequence continues at coordinate 109,086,256 of JAVMKO010000001.1, forward strand.
TATGTGCCTAGGAATTAAAGCAGGAAAAAAGAGACTGGCTAAAGCTCTGAAGGAGAGCAGATTGGGACCCAAGCTATGGGAACTGGAAGGCAGTGAAACAGCTCTGCTTTAAATATTGTGATCCTGAGAGAGAAATCTTTAACTGATAATCAAGTTTTCATGTTTGGTGCTCAAAGTTTTTTATGTTACCTAGCTACTGCTGTTTCAAGTGAAAAACTTTGAACAGCTGACCAAGGAAGCTGTTAATGGCCATTAAAAATTTTCTTCAGGCTTCCAAGATTTCATGTCAGAGATAATAGTAGACTTATTTATTGGCTCACCAGCTAGCCAGTCATCTTTTCAGTTATGACTTCTCAGATCACACATTTACATGTTTTTTTAAAAAAAATCCTATGCAAACTTGAAATTTCTTCAACAAAAACATAATTGCTCATTGTCATCATCATAATCATCAGTCAGAAATTATGGGATTTGTTAAAAAGCACCATTCTGTGACATTATTGATATAGTGCACATGAGACTTCTGGTGTCTCTCAAAAAGGTATTCTGAGATATCTTCAGCAAACCGGGAAGTGGGGGAGAGGGAAGACTAAACAGTCTGGATTTGGAGAGAAAGTAGAAGGAGAATTAAAAGTTAGCTTATTTAGGAACGTAGGAATTGCCATATTGTTTCATACCTGAAGTTCATCTAGTCCAGTATCCTGTCTTGGACAGGATCTCTACCAGGTGCTTCAGAGGAAGGTGCAAGACCCTCATGGTAGGTAGATGTGGGATAATCTGCCCTCAACATTAGGTCTCATCCTTGTCTCTAATAGTTAAGTCCTGAAGCGAGAGATTTCAGCCTTGTCAGCCCCATGGCTTCAAAAATCATGAGTCAAGCCTCAAAAAAATCATGAGTTTGGCTTAAAAATCATGAAACTATATGCTGCGTTCTTTTTCTTGTTTGTACTTTCACAGTGTTCTTGGGCCACATTTTCAAACTTTTTTCTCCACAACTTTGAGGGCTAGAAATGTATTTTTTTAAATGAAAACTGAGATTCTCATGTAATTACTTGATACAGAACCTACAATTTTAAGAAAAACACTAATTATTACAAGAGTCTCAATAATATCCTGGAAATTGGCAACAAATGTCCCTCTGTTGAATACTACTTATCCTTCCTGACAGAATTTTCTGCAGATAGCTATAGTAGAACCTCTGAGTTACAAACCTCCAGTCCCGAGGTGTTTGTTAATAACTCTGAGGTTCTACTGGTATATTCTTTTTTGTCCCATCTAGGCATCCCTGACTTCCGTTGTAGTGGGAATCAAGTGCACTTAGCACTTTGCTCGTTTGGGGATAACATGCAGGGATAGGTATTACTTAAGATAAGGAAATATTTGTGATATCATTTCTTCCATACTAAAAAGTCTTTATCTTTTGGTGGGGAAAGGAATTATTTAAAAAAAAAATTTACTTAACTCCATTTTAATTTTAGCTTTGCAATTTTTCTTTGTTTGATCTCTACGTTTTCTTGAAAATGGTTGTATGTTTCATAGGTGCCATTTGTTTTACTACCTCTTATGCATTCCAGAGCTGATGGCTCTGAAGTTCATGAAGTTCTTCATGTTTCTTTTCTTATTAAATACCACTGCTGCATTATTCCAGCTTGATTCTTAATGATACATTTTCTTTTTTTAAAGGAATTGCCTCAATCATCATGATGAGAAAATTATTACCTATTGCTGTATGGTATTGTTCACCTGCCTTAATTCAGAGAAAGTGAGAGAACTACTGGAGGATAAGAACTTGAATGTAGCTCTTGCTGTTGTAAAAGTCTATAGAAAGCAACTGGAATCTGAATGGTCGTATGTATCTTTTTTGATTTATTTAAAATAGCATGGATAACTACTAAGATGCTGTTGTCAGTTGCTACCGGTGTGGTGCTCTGCTCTTATTTGATGATATCAGTTGGCTGAGTGCATGTTCCCTCTGGGTGCTGCCCCGGCTCTGCACAGATAGCTGGCACAGCAGATCCCGAGAGAACCCCCTAAGACCACAGACTCTAGTAAGGTACGAAGACACCTGAGCCAGGTTTATTGTCAAATGAAGCAGTGATAGTTTCCCGCAGACTCTACAAGACATACTACGAATTTGTGACAATGGACCGGCTCAGTCAGTGGTGGGACTTCCCACTACCCCCTCGGCCAGACAGAGATGTGGACTTCGAGACCTACTTTTTTACAGTGCAGGACGGATTACTCATCCCTACTGATGTATTGAGGTACAGCCCCGTAGCTCGTTACTGCCTTTCTCCTGTGCCACATGTACCCAATACGTGCCTTTAGCAGCCCTCTTCTTGCCAATTTCTGCAAGCAGGGCGTGCCTCTGGTTTACGGCCCACCTTTGCTTAGCAATGCCTTGGCTTACTTTGGTTCAGGTTTCAGGTCTCAGACTAGCTCATTCCCCTTCAGTTTGTGGGGAGAGGGGAGCCCTGCTCTGCCCTCTCTGCAAGGCACCTGGGCCCCGGGCTCTTAAAGTGACACAATTTCCTTCCACGAACTTCATTCCTAGGACTGCTTCTTCTCTCTCCACATACCCCTTAGGTCAGGGGTTCTCAAACCGTGGGTTGCGACCCCCCGGGGGGTCGCTGGCCACTTCCCGAGGGGTCGCGAGCTGCTTGTGCCGCCAAAAAGCCGCCGCCGCGATCGCTTCCGCATCCAGTGGCTATTTTTGGCGGACATGCCGAGCGCTCCCGAAAGCGCTCGGCATGTCCGCCGAAAATAGCCGCCTAATGCGAAGTTAATTTATTCGGTGGCTTTTCGGCGTACATACCGAGCGCTTTCGGGAGTGCTCGGCATATCCGCCGAAAATAGCCGCCGAATAAGGTTAGTTTATTCGGTGGCTTTTCGGCGGACATACAAGGGTCCGCCACGCCGAGGGAGAAATTAAAAAGGGGTCGCGGTTCTCAATAGTTTGAGAACCACTGCCTTAGGTCCTCAGACTGAACATTTCAAACCTTTAAAGGGCCGTTTAGGGAGCTGACCACTGAGAACTACTTCCTTTAAGGGACAGATTATCCAGTCACTTCCAGTTTTATTTAAATATGGGGGCTCTTGGAGAAAGAATATTCAACGGTGAAAACAAAAATCTTTTTGCAGATTTTGTAGTTCATTATTTTCAAGGTTATGTCTAAAGTCAAAATTTTATCTTCTATGTTTGATATAAATGTTGTAATTTGGAAGAGATAGTAAGGTCCTATATTTGGAAAATCCTCCGAAAGGAGTTAGAATTGGAGGAAAAGCAAATGTTATTTAATTGGTTTTCTTCCAATTTTATTTAAAACATTGTTTGTGGGTAGGCTCTTTTTCATAACCGGGTCAATTTACTTAAGGCATAGACAGTTTCCAAACAGCAAACTTAAAGTTTGAAGCTCAGGCAACCAGATTTCTATTTGAGTCTTTTTATTGGGAAAGTAATTATAGAATTCACAAAGCAGCAAAATAAACACCGGACTGTCCATTTGTTTGTTCACTGTAGTCTTATTCTGCTGATGACTTCTTCATTAATGAAGACCTTTAAGTCGTGACTGTGGGTATCCAAAATTGCTGTGGAAGGAAAGCAGTATAAACAGTTTCTTGTCAGGATAACCTTCAAATGAGTAGGAAGAAAAATGCTGTACAAGGTCATCAGATGAGGATAGAAGGAGAAATAGTAGGCAGAGCTGGTTAATCCAATGTCCATAATAAGGCACTTGCAGAATGTTTGCTCCCCCGTCCCCCTTTCAGAATATAGAAGATGTCACATTCAGTAAATTGCATCTTCTTGATCACATTCATGCAAACTCAGGACACTGATGTAGACAGTTGGAATGCCTATCTTTAAATACACTTGGTTGCACTTAATCATTCCCAACTCTCTGTTATGATGTCATTTTGCTCATTTGCAAATTGTTCTGATATTATTATTGGGAATTTAGGAGCCAAGCAACAATGTTAGACTTCTGTTACTATTATTTCTACTGCGACAGCTTGGTCAAACCCATCAATATTTACGTGTCAGTAAAATTCAGTGGGAAGAAAGTAGTGTCATTTTCAAGAGAATCAAACATTGAAGAACAAATTATATATATTTCATTTCAAGGTTATAATGCTGCTCCAGTGGGAGTGAAGAGGATTAAGTAAGTAAGTAAGTTATGCACCAGATTCAAATGTGTTACTGTTGCTGTTCTGGTAGACACGTGTTCACTTCTGTTGGTAGCATGCATTGCACATATTGTCAAAGGCCAGGTCTACACTACCTGCCGATTGGCAGGTAGTGATTGATCGATCGGGGATCGATTTATCACGTCTAGACTAGACGCGATAAATGGATTCCCGAGCACTCTCCTGTCAACGCTGGTACTCCACCTCCGCGAGAGGTGCAGGCGGAGTCAACTGGGGAGCAGCAGCAGTCAACTCAGCTCCGTGAAGATGACTAAATAAGTTGTGGTAAGTTGATGTAAATACATCAACTTCCGCTAAGCTATTCGCGTATCTTAGGTCGATTCTCTTTCCCCCCCTCCCCCAGTGTAGACCAGGGCATAGAGAGTAGTTATGATTGTGTTATACCCGAAGGCAGCTTCTTAGATACAATGTAGAAAGGCTTTTATTTCTTGACAAGGACTTAGGATCGAAAACTCCTGAAAAGAGTAAAGAAATGTTCTTTGTAGCCATAGCTGAGCAGGACTGATTTCTGATTCATAAGTACAGTCTTCATTCGCTTAAATCCTCACTTGGAGAGAGCTCAAAAGAATGTTAGATGACTTGCAATAACCAGCTGCCTTTAATGGGACTGTTGTTGTTGAAACGTAGCCTCTTCAAAGCTGGCTGGCCTTTTACAAGTTGGTCGGGATTCTGTTCAAAGTTAGGGAATCTGGAAAGCAACCTTGGATAAGCCCCCAGTTTTTCTAATCTCCGTCTATCCAAAAGGTTTTGAAACTATGCATCCCAAGAATTATTTATAGTCTAAAATTAGAGCATTCATCTGTTTAGTGTTGGTTCAAAAAAACCCCAAAACTGAAACACTCCACACACTTTTGTCAGAAAGTAGCGTTTCACTGAAATCTAAAATTTTCTGTGAGAAGAGACAGACAGACATAGTCTAATTAGGGAACTGGGACCAGAAGAGAGAACAGAGGAATGAGGGAGCCAGAATTACAAGTCCTATGACACTACGGTCCCTCAGGAAGATGCAGAAATTAATACCTGAAACGTCTGAACATTTCTGAATCAAACTTTTTTCTAGAATATTATGTTCCACGGATAGTTTTGATATTTTGACTTTTCAAACATGATTTGGGATGAATGAAATGTCAAAATATTGCAGTTTCCCATGGGATGGAAATTCTGTTTTTCAATAAGCTCTGCTGTTTTCATGGCAGAAATGTGATCTTCCTAATTAATACTGAAGGTCAAGAAAACAGTTGTGATTAATTACATGTCTCCACTAAGGTTGTCAATTAATTGCAGTTAACTCAAGTGATTAATGCAAAATAAATTAACTAGATTAAAAAATTAGTTGCGATTAATTAGTTTTAATCACATTGCTAAATAATAGAAAACCGATTTTAATTTATTATAAATTTGATGTTTTTCTACATTTTCAAATATTGTGATTTCAAATACAATAGAATACAAAATATACAGTGTTCATTTTATATTATTATTTTTGATAAAAGAAATAGTATGAGGTGAATTGAAAAATACACAAGTACTATAGAGCAATCTCTTTATCGTGAAAGTGCAACTTACAAATATAGATATTTTATATAACTGCACCCAAAAACAAAGCAATGTAAAACTTTAGAGCACGAGCACACACACACACACACACCCCCTCCCAACACCAAAAATATTTAAATAAATGGTATTCTACTATTGTTTAACAGTAGGGTTAAAACTGCGATTAATCACAGCTATTTTATTAATCTTACGATTAATGGCAATTAATCTTTTAGTCGTTTGACAGCCCTAATCTCAACATAAGGATAAGTAAAAATGTTTTTTTGGAGAACCAAAAGGTAAACCTGTTTCTTGAAGGGAAAAGCTACAAAAGCAATACCATATTACATGAATGCATGATGTTTGTATTGAATATAGTAAAACAGGAACCAAAATTAATCAATCATTTTTAATAAAAAAAAATGTAAAACTACAAGCTAAATAGAAATGTCAAAAGACTTACTTGTGGCTCCAGTTCAGCTCATATCATTGTAATACCTACGCAGCATTGAAATGGACCTTTTAGTTTGTATTTTTCTGTTCTTAATGTACTATAAGCATGTTGGCCTATGCAAACTGTGCCAGAGTTATTGAAAGCTTATTTATATTTTTGTTTTTGAAAAGGCTACATAAAATGCCCAGAATCTGATATTAACGCTCATGGAAAAAATGAGAATGTACTACCCCTAAGAGTAGTACTTGATCTATATTAAATATTGCAGAAGAAAAACAAAGATGTTGAACTTTTGGCAAGTTGGCAGGTATTTCTATGCAGATTTTTGTATATTTACCAGTTAAGGTTCAAAACTTAAAAATAAAAATCCCTTTCAGCAGCAAAGAGCCTTTTTGCTACTATTGATTTTGAAGTAATTTGCTGGGGGGTGGAAGCAGGCATTGTCATGCTCTCTTTTCCATCTCTTTGCAGCTTTCCACTCAAGTTTATATGGAATGAACGAAACATAATTTGGAGCTCTGGCTGAATTTTCATTAACTAGGTTGCTTCAATGTCAGACTTCAGGGTATATTTTTCCTTGTATATACAAGGAATGTCTAATATCCTAATATTTTGTTATTATAATATAACATAATAGCCGTATTTTGAATTATGTTTGTTTCTTGGTTTGTCCTTGTGGGTCACTGTGAATGATGATGATAAAGTAACTAGAAAATGTTTGTTTCTTTCTGTCTGTCTGTCTTTTGAGTAACCTGATTCAGAGCTTATTTTGTTAAGACATCAAAATATATTTCTGATTAAGAAGTAGCTAGCCACAAGCTACATTTAATCACTGGTTCAGTGTTGGTCCTGATAAGCAGTCTATGCTGTCACTTAGTATAGCTTTGGAATAATTTAAGCTTTCATAACATATTTTACATTGATGATAAACCGCTTTCTCTCCCATAAGTCTTCCGTATCTGAACCATTCTTGTTGATATGACTGTTTCTCAGATACTAAGGGAGCTGCAGTTTTCTGCAATTCAACGTGTGAAAGACAAATGCTGTCTTTATTGGCTCCAGGATACGCTGACAATAACTTAAGATGATGGTGTATTGCGGTTGTACCCTTGGTCTCAGTTTTATTATTACATTTAATTTTTTGATCCAGGCTCATGTTTGATTCATTACCAAGAAACATTTTTCTCATCTAAGGACTAAGCCACTTTCCCCATATAGTAAATAAATACGCAGTAGATGCAGCCAGGTAGGAGTGCAAAGATTTTTGTCTCTGTTTTCATTAACTCAAAGCTGAGTTGTTGTAATGCTGCTTTGGCAGGAACATTGAAAAAATATTTTGTCAGCAATTCATTCAAAATGTGGGGCTGTACTTGGACTCTTACTAGCACATACCACTAAGATTGCTTAAACGAATTTACATAGACGCGGTATTGGTGGTGGAGCCAGCGCTTTGCAATAAAGAGTTCAGGCCTCAGTGCCACGATTACCGCATGGCACAGCAACCTTTTAAAGCAACTATAATGTTATATTTGGGCTCACTAAAATGGTGATCTTTTCTTCAAGAAGTTGGCTGCCAGTTTTGTAAAGAATCGAATTAAAAATGTTCTTAATGGTAACATAATTCCTGCATGTTTCGTTGAAATGCCATCTTTTAATCTGAGTGTCCAAAGCAGTTTGAAACTTGCCGGTTAGCACGTGAATGATATCTATTCGTTCTTCTCATGTTAGCTCTTTGCTCTGCCAAATGCTGATTCTTGGTACTGGACATATTTCCTCTTTTTCTTAAATAACAACAATTTTGCTCATAGCTATAAATTGTACTCATTATTTTCTTTTCTTTATAGAGGACTGAAGTAAGTTGGTCTACATAAACATTTAGATGACAGCACATTGAGGTGTAAATCTACCCCGTGGCAGCCTGCTATGTCAGTGTGGACTCTGCTGCAGTGCACTAAAGTTCCGTAGTGTATTTAATGGGAGTGTATCAAAGTGGACTACTTCTTCTAGTGTTTGCTGAGCCGCCTGACAGAAGCTTCATCAACAGAAAGAAGGGCCCTAAGGCCACCATGAAGTCTGGTTAGTTGACACTCATTGACAACATGCACCATTGACTGACAGAGACCATGTAGACAAAGTGGGTCATCATGCAGAACCCATGTGTTGAAGTTGGCTGAGCATATTCCTTGGCCAGTTTGGAACCCATTCAGTTGAGTCCAAAGGTGATATGGCAGGTCAAATCCCGGTGGTCAAAAGGTTGGATGAGCAACAAAGAAACCATTCCAAATGTCAATAGCTGACCACTCATCATGTTTAGGGTGGCTGCTGACCAATTCTGTTCTGGCAGTTGAGACCACATGGTGGTGCCGTCCTGTCGCTTTCTAGTCATCGGCTCAGCTTTAAGAGTTCTCCAACTCAACATCGAGGATTTGTCGGCATCCAAGCACAATGTAATCAAAGTGAACTATGGAACTTCTAGTGTGCAGCAGGAGGGTCCACATGGACCCTCAGCGTGCAGCAGGCTAAAACGGGATAGATTTATACTAAGTGTTTGTGTAGCAGACATGAGTATTCATCAGTGTTAGCAATCCAATGAATTACACAGGTAAATATTCACAATGCTGAAGTTACTTTTCAAGTCAATGCCAAATGTGACTAATGCACTGCCTGAACTTTTCTTTCTCCCCACTGCTCCATTAGTAATACTGGTGGATTTTCTGCCTTTGACCCACAATTGGGAAGCAAATATCCTACTTATGATTTCCCTCCCCCCTACCCAGTGATTTGATGACTTCACCTGATAGGATAGTGCTGTGCACATTTTTGGAATCCAGTATTCTGTCTCCACATTGGAAGGCAGAGGAGTTCTTGAGTAGATTTCAGGAGGAACCTCCCTTTGCAGGCCTAGTTTTGGCTTCTGTTCCTTCCTTTCACTCTAGTCCAGTAGCAGTTCTGGTACGGAGCAGTTATGTAGCTCTGCTAGAGAGAGGTTCTTGAAGGGAGAGGTTTTTTTAGCCTAGAAGTACCTCCACAGTGCTTCCACATTAGCAGCAGCAGTTGTATCAGGTCTTCTTCCTGCTCTCAGCATCACATTCTGCTTAGTAGTTCTAGGAGAATTCTTTTGAGGATCTTGATGCCTTTTTTCAAAGGCAGGAGAAGGTGGCAGAGAGCTACACATCTGTGAGATGTCATTCAGGAGCAAGGGTCAGGTCACTTGGAAGGGAAAAAAATGCCCTAAGTGTGGAAACCCTGCTTCAATCAGAGACTCTCGCCCCAGTGCTTCTAGCACCGTTGCCTGTTCCGTTTTGTTATCTTCTTTCTGATCATCTGGTATTTCTACAGTTTTCTACTTTTCCTTCCTTGGAAGAGATTCTCATTTCAGGGACATTCCCATTCTGCACTGAAAACTCAAGTCATCCATTATCTAAGTAGCCTTTGGAAGTGCATCCATACTCCACATCAAGGTGTTGGCACTTTCAACACTATAGCTGGTATTGAAAGCTCTCCCTTGCTATAGATGACACTGACACAAAGTATTACCTAAGTTACTGGGGAGGCGACTGCTTTGTCCCATATTGCTTGGTCTTGTCTTTGGGGATGATGAGTTCTTCACTTAATACTTCCAGTGGCACCTGTATCTGGTGGGCGGTAATTAAGTCCAATAAAGAAGTCATCTCTGTGTTGTGTGTAAATAGATCAGACTTTGTATTCAATCCTGTGACTGTGTGAGATTAAGAAGACTGGATGGTCTGGTTGCTTGTGTGGCCTCAGAAATACTTAAATTTCTGCCATCTGTGAAGTCACATGGAGTTTAATTCATGCTTTACTCAACATCATTCTTTTAATTTAAGAGAGAAATTACCCACCCACCTTGGCGCAGGTACTCCTTTCAGGGATTTGACTCTAGGGTTGACTCCAACCAACTAACCTGTTTTAAAACATTATTGTCATTATCTATAGTCTGTGCTAACTGGTGTTTGAAATAGTATGAATTAACTTAAGTAATACATTTTTAAACTGCCTCTCATTTTCCTAGTCTACACAAGTTTCACAGTCTACTTGTTTGTGGTGACCAGTCCTTAGTCTTGTTCCTTTTCCGGGGTTTGCTACTTCACCTCTCTCAGGAGGCTGAGCAGATCTGCAGAGGCAGTTCTTAATGAAGAAAAAGATTATCTATCTGTAACTGGAGTTCTCCAAAATGCTGCCTGGGCAGATGTATGGGGTGTACAAACCCCACACTGGGCAACAAAGTGTTAAGGGATTATTTTGGCTCTACCATCCCTGCCCTGCCACACCTGCAGCAAATGCTTCATCTGATGGAGGAATTAAAAGGCAGGGAATTACAGTAGCTTATTAGGGTGGCAGAGCTGGGAGTGAGCAGACCTGCAGCCCACAGCTCCAGCAGCATAGACCGGAGGGAAGCCTGATGGCTCTGATACAGCTGCCCAAAGGGGCCCTCCATGAGGGAAGGGAGGACCTACCCCAGAGACAACCAAAGAGGAAAGTATCCTGGGGACCTTGGAATTGGTAACTCCTTTTTGCTACTTTTGGTTTGAATTTCCCCACAAGGGGAAGGCCTTAGACCACATCTGGCCCTTCAGACATTTTCATCCAGCCCTCAATCTCCCACTGGGGAGCAGTGTCCAGGGCTTGCCCTGCTCCATGTTCCAGACTCGGGGTGGGGCTGGGGGCATGCCCCACCATGTCATGGCGCCGCACGGCTCCCAGAAGAAGCAGCATGTCCCTCACTCCAACTCCTATGTGTAGGGGCATCCAAGGAGCTTGGCACACAGCCCCTGTCCCAAGTGCTGCCCCTGCCCCAAGTGCCACCCCTGCAGCTCCCATTGGCCTGGAACCGCAACCAATGTGAGCTGCAGGAACAGCGCCTGTGGACAGGGCAGTGCATAGAGCTGCAGATGGAGGGGGACGTGCTGCTGCTTCTGGGAGCTGCTTGAGGGAAGCGCCATCCGGCGCTGACACCTGTGACCCCCTCCTGTGCCTCAACTCCCTTCCTCAACCCTGATCCCATTCCCGCAGTCCGAACTCCTTGGTCCCAGCCCGCAGCATCCTCCTGCACCCCCAACTCCTCATCCCCAGTTTCTCACCAGAGCCTGCACCCCCAGTCAGACCCCCGCCCTGCACCCAAACCCCTGTCCCATACCCTGAACTTCTCATTTTTGGCCCTACCCCAGAGCCGGCACCCCTAGCTGGAGCCCTCACTCTCTCATGCACCTCCACCCCTAATTTTGTCAACATTCATGGCCCGCCCATACAATTTCCATATGCCGATGTGGCCCTCGGGCCAAAATGTGTGCCCACTCCAGCCTTAGACTAAGCTGACTCCTGCAGGGGAGGGGGATGAAAGGAAGGGGCCCATGGAGGATAGCCTTAAGCAGCCTTGGTTGGTAGACTACTGGTAGCCCAAAGGGCCCTGGTTTGGAGCCTGGTGGAGCGGAAGGGTTCGGGCTCCCCTACACACAACCTCCTTGGATGCAGGGGTTGCAGCTGTGACTGCTAGGCCATGCCCCCCCAACCAGACCCCGAGTGAGGACTTTTACAGTATTCTCACCCACTTCATAGCCTTTGGCTGGCATTTTGAAGCATAAGAAGGAACAGAGTGCTTTCAGGGCTAAATGCTGTTGAAATGTATGTAGCCGGGCCCTGAATGTATGGAACTGCATTTGAGCTTGTACAAAGCCCTACAGGTGGCTGCTTTCAGGGTCTTTCCAGGACGTGGTGCTGAAGGACTATTTATGCTTCAAGAGTATGGGTCTGCAAGGCCAATGGCTCTGCAGTTGCAGGTCAGTAACCTATTTTTCCTTGGTTCAATTTGACAAACAATGTTACCAGAATTATACTATATTTGCTATCTAGTGTGAGGGCTTAAAAATGTATTTGATAGCAAGGGCATAAAATATCTGTAGCACAATGTGCTAATGCAGGAAGGTGTCCCTTTACCTGTTTCATGGAGCTCTCGGTCCAGGCTCTCTGATGTTTACTCCTGGGGGAATTAAAAATTCTGCGCACAGTATTTTAAAATTCTGCATATGTTATTTGTCAAAATAACACAATATCACATAGTAATTTAAAAATATATATCTTTTAGCAATTGTCTGTAACAATTCAGACAACAAAAAAGATTTGGGAGATTATAGATTTGTCAAATTATAGAACTATTAATACAGAACTCTGAGTAATAATTAATTTAAACTACAATACAGAAATGTTTCCTTCACCCCTCAGAAGCAATGCAAAGGCTTGATGGAGTCAGGGGTAACAGGAGCTGAGAGGGAAGTAAGTACTGGGAAGGCACCTGAGTGTGAACTTCAAGGGTTGTTGGGTATGGGTGGGAGGGCTTTTTTGGAGGGCAGGGAGGGATTGATAGGGAGTCTCTACCATGTAGGCCTTGGCTGACCTCTTGCATCTCTCATTCAGGCAGGCACATCTGCCCCTGTCCTCATCTGTCTCTGCACCCCCATTCAGCCACCTCCTCCCTCATCCCGCTGTGGCTCTCCACCTCCAGTCAGCCAGTCCATCCCCCCAAGTGTCCTATTTTTAATAAAATATTCATATCACTCATACTCTTAAATTTAAATTTTGACACTTATACATTAAGCAAATCAAATACCTATTTTAACATATCTTAAGCAGAAATATTTATTCCATAAAATAAGACTCTTTTCTCCTGATTATTTCTTTCAACAATCCCTACCTCTCTAAAGTCACCAGCTGAGAACTGGATGGGATTTTCCTTAAAAAATCAGTGTTGCATCTGTATCAGCTGAAGGAGATCAGTGATGCAAGTACTCTCTATCTCCATCCATGAGATCATACTCCTTTGTAGCACACACTTCTTCCTCTCTGTGCAGGGGAGAAGAGAAATCAGGAGTAAGAGTTAGTGCTTCAAGTCAGTGCAGAGTACAACGAATGGACTTGTTAGAGTTGTTTTTCCTTTTAAACTCTTTTTTGACATGCACACAGCTCAGAAAGCCATGCCTTAGGCTCTGGAAAATTGAAGCCTCTTTAAGAAATCAGATTTTTTTTCTTTTGGTTTGCAGTAATCGTCAGCAGAAAAATATGTTATGCAGCTGGGAAGCTACTATATGTAGACGAAACCACCATAGGATGCCATATGAGATCGATTTTTAAAATCTTGAACCTGCATCCATATGTGTTTTAAAAAAAACTAGGGTAAAGTAGCACACAATTACATTATAAATCATCCTAACCAAGACCAATGTGTATTGTAAAAGTTATTTATTCTATAAATGCTTTGATGGTTCCATTAGAGATTGGAGTACAGTTCATAAATCTGTGTGTGTGTGTGGGTGTCTGTATAATATGTCTTTTTTTTCAAGTGAGGGGATTGCATTTTTGATTGAAGGGCAAAGAACAGAAATTCTCCATTTTTTAAAAAAAATGGAAAGGTATAGTGCACTTCTTGGCCTCTCTGGAAAAAAGTATGTAAAAGTGTGGTCAGCTGTCTAGCTCTGAAAGTAAGGATTTTTTGAACATCCACTCTCTCTTTTAAACCACCGTTCAGTGGTGAGTTTAAAGATTAGGTTGTGGGACTCCCCTTCCCCATTTTCCTGGGGTTATTTAGTCCTAGCCCATGGAAATATGCATGGGCAGAAAGCACTGCTGCTGGGGGCAGGCCTGTAGCCCGTTTTGAGGCAGACTAAGGGAAAGACATTGCTGAGCAGTAGAATGCTGAATCTAGTGCTTTATATACTACACTTACAATATATAAATCAGAAATTTTTACCATTCCTGCCGTCTTTTGTGAACTAGCAATTTCTCTCTTCTCTGACAAATTAGAGTATTTCTTTCTCTTCCCTCTATTAGGCTTGTACTCTCCAGAGAACAATTTTGTTTCCAATTCCTGGAAAGTTGGCATGCTGTCATAGGCTGCAGGTTCCAAATGCAACTGAGGGTTTAAGTGCTACTGACCATCGGAAAACATTTCCTTAATTGTAGTGCTACAACAGTTACTTATTATTTGCAGTAGGATTGCCCTGGTATTCAAGAGGAATTTTAGAAAACCGTTCTCTAATAAATCAAGGTGCACAGCTGGATCTTGCGTTGTCTTGATTCACCTCTCTTTTACTGTATCATTTCTTGTGAACAGCGAGAAGGGAAAATGCCTCTTTCCACAGGTATTTGAGTTTCGTATGTGGCGCCTCATGGAAATTCTCCAGTAAAGGATAATGTTGTTCCCAACTTGGATGTACCTAAGATGTACCTGGTTCCCTTGAAATTCAGATGTTCAATCAAAAAGCAGTGACCCTGGTCAGTCACCGAGAATATACTGCTTTTTGGCAGTATTAATCTAGCACAGTAGGGAAAGAGCAGACCAAAACACAGGATATACATACAAATATACCGTTTATGGATAGCAAGAGCTGTTAGTCCATCTGATAACTTTATAAGAAAGTTCACTGGGAATTCTTCATTAGATTTTCTAATTTTTTTAAAGTATGCAGTTCTTCCAGCTTGAATGAATTTAAGTGTTAGCACTCTCATAATGTCCAGTGGTTGTTCCATGTGCTAGTAATTATGTGAGAAGAAATTTGTCGTGATGAGTAGTCTGAACCTTTTCCTTTCTGCTGCTTCCAGTGTGGATCATGTTATGTTTCTTCCTTGAGGAAGGAACAGGTTACGAGCCAGATCATTTTAGGTCCTACTTAGGTATCCAAAAACCACTATGAGATGAGTGAAAAATAAGGTAGTGAAAAGGGGCAAGGGAGAGGGTATCTCCAGAAGTTTTCGAATACTTCCACAAATATCTCTTGAAATACAGGGATTGCATTTGCTTTCCTTAAACCTATACTAGCTACAGTTATTTCAGGTACTCATGTTAAATGTGCTTAGGGTAACCTAACAAATTATTCTTTCAAAAAAAAATGTCAAATGTAGATAATGGTTTGAGGCCTTCCACTCCTTTTGATGGTATTACTCTGTCTGTTTGTGTGGGATGTACAGGATAACTTTTGAAAACCACATCTGATTAATTCCAAAATTTCAGTTAGTGTTCTGTGTATCAGTTGGCAGAATCCTGCTCATTTTTTAGTGAAAACCTCGAGAGGAAAATGGGAGACACGTAAAGTTCCTCATGTCTGGTTATCAAAGTTCATAGCTTTGACTAGGTCTGCAATTGTCTGTAGATCGCAGAACCAATGGATGACAGCCATTAATAACCTCCTATATAACACACTTTTTGTGGTCCCAGAGGAGGATGGATGAGTGGAGGGAAGGATAACTCATAAGAAGCTGGGGGTGGAAGAGAACTGAAAGATGCAAGAAGCCGTTGGTGTGTTTGGGAATTTTGGCCTACCGAAGCAATAAAGTGTGCACCTTTCTAGACACGGGTAGGCTTAGACAGGAGCGGTCACAAGCAGGGTTTTGAAGCGGTGCTCTGGCTCCGCTCCAGCTCCAGGCAAAAACCTGCAGCTCCACTGCTCTGCACTCCTGCTCCAGGCTCAGCTCCAAAGCCTTGGCAAGGGAAATTGAGGGGCACAGAGAGTGACATGGGCAAATAGAGCCCCTGGCATGAGGGTTGGGTAGAGGTTCAGGGAATCCCTGAAATAGAAGGGGCTGGAAGGGTAGTTCATAAGTGGTAGAGGGGGGAAAGTGGAGGAATGTAAGTAACCTCTGGTATGTTTAATGAGCTCAGCCTACAGAAGCGACAAAGCATGCGACCCTCTATCCAACTGTAACAACAAACTCCATGATTCAGCAGAAGAACCAAAAGTGTTATAAAAATTAACCTGAACTTTGCCTTTTAGACTTAAAAGATTATTCAACGGGATATGTTTTTTTATGAAGATCCCTCTCTGAGGAAAGGATACTAAGTGTGCTATTGTGATCTCTGCCTTTGTTGCCTCAGGTTATAGTACTGCAAGGTATTGTGTATGAACTAGCACACTAATATTTTTCTCCTGTGCTTTCAGTAAGTGAGAAGTACTTTTGGTGGGGTGGAGTATCTGGGCTAGAGGGCTGTGGGAAGGCACATTTATTTAATTTGCCATTAAATAATTTCATTCTGTAAATTGAATTTTTAAAAATAGATTTTATTAGTCTTACGGAAAGCCAACGAATACTTTTGTTCCTCAAACGTCTTTGCCCAAAGGGTATAATTTAAAAGGATTTTGAAAATCCTATTATGAGTTGCTAGTGAGGCACTATGTTTTTTGTTTCATTAGTGACTGGAGATTTAGATTGGACAGAGGAAGAGAATTTATGAATACAGTCTCTCTTCAAAGTTTCAGTGGTCTACCCTGTCAGTCCAAATGCTATGTTTCAAACGCGTTGTAAATTACTGGAAAAATGACTATTTCATTCCTAAGTATTTTGTTTTGAATTACAATGATACAAATAATGCAATGTATTCTCACTGAAGTCTTCTTTTGAAGATGAAACATTTAATATAGAGTGGTAAGTAGAGGATCACCATCATTCCATTTTCTGACCTGCAAGACACCGCTCTGCAGGGTTGCTAATGAATACAAATCGACTTAAATTTGGAGCACCACATTTTATGATAAA
This sequence comes from Sternotherus odoratus, assembly GCA_032164245.1. Classification (NCBI taxonomy): domain Eukaryota; kingdom Metazoa; phylum Chordata; order Testudines; family Kinosternidae; genus Sternotherus; species Sternotherus odoratus. Next base: position 109,102,994 of record JAVMKO010000001.1, read on the forward strand.
GTTGGTTGCTTATACCCAGCGTTGGTTGGACCAAACTCATTGCTCATCTGACTTGTTTAGCATATATTGGGCATAAATGTGGTTTATACCATTTCATCTTGGCTACCTCTCAAACTTAGTTTGGTACAATATATCCCTTGTGCTATTGTAAGAGTTTGAACTGAACGTCTCCTATGTTTATCTACTTGCGAGCACTTGATTTTTTTAGGATTTTAGCCAAACACTTAATCTAAAGACAGCCCAGGAAATTGGCATATTTAACACTATTCATTTGCTGCTGGATTCTGTTTATATAACAACTCCAATTTTCACCGTTTCCTTTACTAGATTGCAGTGGTCACCAGTTTATCCCAGTGGTTCTAAGCACAATTAAACCTTTCTGAAGCATGGTGTATGTATCTGAAATGCCTGATAGTCAATTAGAAAGTCATAAACAAACACCTTTTTATTTTAAACTTGGGGGGTGGGGGAGTGGGAGGCTTGTGGTTTCTCTCTCTCTCTTTTTTAATAATACAAAACAGAAGAATGGAGAGTCTTTACATCTTCACGTTTATTTCTTTTTTCCTGTTTCACTACCACCCAAGTCTCCAGGCATAACAGCAGCATAAAGGCATTTCCGTGTGCCTTTGTGCATGCCTCTCCCTCCTCATCCTAATATCTCTTTTGGTGTTGTGTGCTTCAAGTATGTTAGCACTCCAATATTTTTATACATACTTTACGTTAGTTAATGGTGATGTGGGAGGACAGGAACGAGAAGGAACCTAAATGTGGTGGTGGCGATATCTGGGAGTATGAATGGAAATTTTAACTTTGGGATCAAGAATGACAAACAGAACTGCTATGTCCATATTTATAAGCTGAATCCATAAAACCGCTTTCTGAAACATATACCAGAAAGGTTCAAAATGCAGGCTGTGCATAATTGTACTTCGCTCTTTTGGCCTCTAGTCTCCTAGCAATGTGTAGAGGACTAGCATGCGTAGAGGTGAGAGTAGACCTTTTACAAAGTTGTAATGCTTATACTTTATTGATTAATTCACATTAGGAGTGTGATATCTTTTCAGCCTCGATAGGGGTTTGTCTAAACATCATGGCAAAGAATGCCCGAGGAGTGTGATTTGTACAGCATACAGTAAACCCTTGATTTAACGGACCCCGATTTAACGGACTTCGGATGCAACGGACAAAATTTCCGATGCATCCGAAATCCGTTATTCGGGGGCTGCCGGCTCCCGCCCGGGTCCCACCTGAGGGCGGGCTGGCTGGCTGCTGGCTCCCGCCTGCGGGTGGGCGGGCTGGCTGGCTGCTGGCTCCCGCCTGCGGGCGGGCTGGCTGGCTGGCTGCTGGCTCCCGCCTGCGGGCGGGCTGGCTGGCTGGCTGCCGGCTCCTGCCTGCGGGCGGGCTGGCGGCTGCCGGCTCCCCGCAGCGGGGAGCCGGGCGGGCGAGTTGACAGCTCCCGCCCAGCTCCCCGCTACGGGGATCCGGGCGGGCGAGTTGACAGCTCCCGCCCGGCTCCCCGCTACGGGGATCCGGGTGGGCGAGTTGACAGCTCCCGCCCGGCTTCCCGGAGCGGGGATCCCGGGCGGGCGGGCTGCTGGCTGCCGCTGGGCGCCCTGACTCACGGCTCCCAGCCGTGATCAGTAAAACCTCTATATAACGGACTAATTCGGGTGAGGCGGGTGTCCGTTAAAGCCAAAAGTCCTGTTATTTAATGATTTTAAAAAATTATTAAATAACGGACTTTCGGCTTTAATGGACACCCCCTCGCCCGAATTAGTCCGTTATATCGAGGTTTCACTGTACTAACATACTGCTCTAACTGCCCCACTTACACCTTGCTGGTATGCTCTAAAAGGTATCTAGAGTGTGTTAAGTAAGTCAGTCCTTGTGGAAACAGGACTACATCAATGTGAACTCGATACCTTTTAGAGTATGCCAGCAGGGTCTACCCAGGGAATTTAGACCACAGCGTATTAAAGAGTGCTACAAATCATAGTCCTCGAGTGTGCTTTGCTGGTGCATTGTGTAGACAGGCCTCAAGTACTAGCAGATTTTAAGTATAAGACAAAAATCCCAGCAAATTGCCCTGCAGAATTATAAACTGAAAAGCCTACAAGTGTGGATTTAACCTTTAACTGCAGAATTGAAAATCTGAACATAAAACATTTCCTTGAATGCAATTTTGCTGTATCCCACGGATGGAGGAGATTTTCACATAAGGCTAAAACCAATTGTGGGCTGTGTGTTTCCATAAAAGCAAATTCAGCTACTGTTTTGTGGATTTCTTGGTCCTATTTTGTTGTATTGTGAGCTATTAAAATGCAAATCCTTTGGTGTTGATGTTGCTATTCATAAAGTCTGAGAAGAGATTTCTTGCTTGTCCGTCTCTCATGGTTTGTTGGTTACTTAAATTTTTTGGGAGTTTAAAATTTGGGAGCCATGTATGGACTGAGGAAAATATTCCTTTGTGGCGGTTGATATTCCAGGGTCCAGTTGGGACCAGTGAGGGCCGGTCACCTTTGTCCTGCAACTTCGGCTGCCTCACAATGCTTTGCTGCTGTCGTTCCCACATGAGTCACTCACAAACAGCTTGCCAGTATGCAGGTCACACTCTGAATGACTGTGTATAGCCACAACCTTGGTTCAGCAACTCTGACCCTAGCAGCCTATCAGCAGCACAGTAGCCACACTCTGGGTTCCAGCAGCCTAGGTTACTATATGCAGGGTGATCCAACACGCTCGTAGTCTTGAATTCTCCCCTTCTCCCCCCCCCCCCAACCCCCCCCCCATGTGTTCTGCACTGTCCAGCCCTCCTACACAGTTCAGATATACTAGGCCCATCACTCTTCTAAGGAGATCAGTATACAACAGTTTGCTACCCTAGGTACCCACACAGTTTACAACACTGGATTAGTTTTGATTAAAGAATAAAATAAATGTGTTTAACTACAAGTTGCAGTTGGGAAGGTTTAGATTGGATATTAGGAAAAACTTTTTCACTAGGAGGGTGGTCAAGCATTGGAATGGGTTACCTAGGGAGGTGGTAGAATCACCTTCCTTAGAGGATTTTAAGGTCAGGCTTGATAAAGCCCTGGCAGGAATGATTTAGTTGGGGATTGGTCCTGCTTTAAGCAGGGGGTTGGACTAGATGACTGCCAGCGGTCCCTTCCAACCCTAATACTCTATGATTCTAAGAGAGAGATTTTAAATGAGTACAAATATAAAGCATTAAAACAGACTAGACTTGGTTCAAGGTGAAATTCTTATCACATGCTCCCAGCAACAGGGCTGACCAAATTTCAGGTCAGGATCTCTCCCAATGTCAAATGGCTGGTTTCTTTTGTCGTCGTCTTAAGGAAAGAGTGAGAGATGGATGGAGAGCGATACGTTGGGGTGTTTTTGCCCTTCACTTTATAGTCCAGTGCCACTTTGAAATGCATTTTCTTGAGCATTACCCTTACATAAAGTTCATTCTGGCTGTGAGGTGGAATCTTATGGTGAAAGAGGTTTTCATGCTGTTTGCTAAGATGCAGATCTCTTTTTTCCTGCCCTGCTTCCTTGCCAAAGAATGGCCACGTGACTGGTGATTGCCAATCAACTTTGACACCTAGCTTGAGGTGTCAGCTTGTCCTTTGTCTTTGAAAATCTGGTTTACCCGGACTTGTGTGGTAAACACATTTCAGACCTAATTTCAGCTTTGTAACTTTACATATGATGTTGCTACACACATTTCATCATGATGTCATTGACCAGCAAGTTATTAGTTTTCAGTGATACTTCACCAGGCATATTTTGTACAAAGATTATTACAATAGTGTGTAGGGTGTGATTACAGGGGTGCAGTCAGTCATAGTAATGTCTATATGCCTAATGGGGATTTAGGTGCACGACTTCCATTTTGATCAGTGTGTGTCTTGTACTAAAACCATGTCAATTATTCCATTACTGTGTAGAGATTTACTATAGCCATGCAGATGATCAGCACTTATATAAATATGCATTACAATTATGTATAATATATCATGATTTTATTATCATAAAAATCTGTCATTTGTTAAACTGCAGCATAAAATATACTATACATAATACTTCTATCTATTGTGCTTTCTTCTTTTGAGGTCCCATATTCCTTTACCATCACTTCGGGTCATGTGTGTTTTTAAATACAATTACAGCAAAAAGTTCAAGCATAGAAAGTTTTCTTACCATTACTAGTTGCCTTTGGGGCAATGGAAAGAACTCCCATTGAATATCATGGCACTGGCAAGTCATCATGTTGTTGATTGACGGAGATATCAGATGCTCACAATTATGTCATTCTGTGCTATCCCAGGCTAGAAATGTTCCTTGCCATATTGGCTGTGCAGAGCAATAAGGTTCAAGGGCCCAAAGGTCTACCAAGTCCAGCTTGCTGTTGAAAAAGTTCTGTGCAAACTAACATTGTCAAAAAAAAAACCCCAAAACAAACCAATTTTAAATTTTGTGTTTACTTACAGTGATACTGTTTTCCTCCATTTTATATATATGTGTGTGTGTATATATAATAATGAAAACAATTCCATTATAAAATGTGGTTTAAAAAAAAACAGTAAAAAACCTCTCGGTAAATAGAATATGTGAATCATGGGTTGTAAAGCCCATAGATGTCACAGGACCTTGTACTCTTTGATTGCTCCAGATTTGGTTGAGTGTTTGTATTCTAGACGGGCATTTTATTAAGGCTGGAGAAGGTCCATATGGTTTCCAGGGCAGCTATGTATTGAATACACAAGATGCTGTGGATCGTCCCTGCAACTTTTATACAAAGTGGAGCAGGGAGAGTTGGGAAGAGAGGGAGTTCGCTGCCTTTTTCAGTAGTTCATCTTGTGGGTTTCAAGATGTCCTGTTTTTGTCATATGACTCAGTCTAATTATTTTGGATTTGTATTCAAGGGTTGAATAAAATGTACTCTATTTACAGTAAGTATATAATGCAGCATGTTTAAATATATATGTAGCATGCTGTCAGTGCTGCTAGAAATTTGATTTGAAAATAAACATGTTCAACTAGTGTATCTGCAGAGCCAAGAATCTTGATAGTGAATATTGTGAATTTAGTGAGGTCACCATTTTAATGTATAGTTGGTGCATATAACACTGGATGAATTACTGGTACAGGTAAGGCTTAGAAAGTCAGTCTGGTAATGTGGATATTAGTACAAAGATAACTGTACCTGTAAATTACTGCCTGGCAGCTTCCAAAAGTTAGTTTAGGATATTGTTTAGGATCTTGTTATACAACAGGAATGGTTTTTCTGGTTTAGGATCTTGTTATACAACAGAAATGTTTTCTTGGTAACTTAAGAATAGTATTTTACTGCTTCATGTCCCTTTGTGTTTCTGAGTTATTCGAGTTTTTAAGAGAAAAAAGAATTATGTAGCACAATTCTCTTGATTACTTGTTAGATTTAGAAGCTTAGCTTCTGAGATAAATGATATAACAATTTTCAATGTTGGCTTTTTGCTGAGGTCTATGAAGACTTGGATTGATGTTTTATTACTTGAACTACGGTAAGATTTTTCTTTTCTGTAACTGGAAAAAGATTTGTCCAGCTTTCCCTCATTTGCTTGAGTAAAACTGAGTTGCATTGGTGCAGATTGGTCTGTACTCAGTGAGGATGTGTTTAGAACATGAATAATTTAGGTGTGTTGACTATTTGTATCAGTTAGCAGGTAACACTAGTAACATGAAAGGAGCCATGTACTAAATAAAATTACAAACATCCAAAAGAGTAATATAAACAGACATAGAACAAATTTGAAATAACTACATTTTCACTGTAAGACCAATAATGCTTTTTTCTTCTGTTCTTTAGGTTCTTGATTGTTACAGACCATTTGCTGAAATGTCCGGAGCTGGTAAAAGTCATGTATGCCAAACTGAGCAATCAAGAAAGGTAACCCCTAAAACCAATGTGGCTTTTAGTATTTAGCATTCCATATACAGTATCCTGTTCACATGATTGAAAAACTGTGTGGTTTCGTAGCTGGCACATCATCTCTAAATACATGTTTCTATGTCAGTAATGGTTTTAAATTGGTTGGTTAACATTACAGCTTAGCCACAACTGGCAGTGATTTATGTAGGGTTGCAGAATCCAGGTTGGCGCCATTACTCAATAAAGAAATACAAAAAAAAAAAAAAGGCAAAATTTCATGCTTGTGCCTTGATTTCATAAGAGCACCCCACCCTACTGCATTTTAGAGCTACATTTGAAATATGCTCAGCTGCTCATCGCACAGTTATGATAACTAGAAATTGAAAGAATCAGAGAGGTAGCCATGTTAGTCTGGAATTGCAGAAGTGACAAAGAGTTCTGTGGCACCTTAATAGAATGGATTTACTGAAGTTGGTGTGCTTCAGTCTGTTCAGTTGAAAATGATAGATATGTATTTGCTTGATTACTTCATTTTTTAAAGATCTTCATTGCACATTTGAAAACTTGAGTCCAGAAAAAAACAAAACAAGCACGTTGCATTTATACAAATTTGTTTTTCAAGGGGGAAAGTGTAAAATTTACTTAAGGTTAGAATTATTAACTCTTGAGAATTTTGCAATATAAGCATGGGGGGAGGTGGTTTAGATAGGAGAGGGCTTGAGCTTCTCATAGTCCTGTGTACTTTACATTGCATATTTTTGCCCTTATTTAAAGTTGCTATTATCCTTCCCATTACAGAACCCACAAGATTGCATGAATTAGGTTGACTACTATCTCCTATCATTTTTGCAGGTGCAAGATGGTATAGAGGTGGCCACTCATCTCTTCATTGTTTTCCATGGGATTGTTGTCAGGCTGCCCTCAGAGAAGATGGCAGCTCCCTGGGCAGCATGACTTAAAAACTGGACAGAGAACTTTGAAAAGGCAGGGAGATGAGAATGGGATGGGTTGAGAACTACAGGGGAAAGCGAGCAAAAATATAGAGGCAGATTTAGGACAGAAGACTGTAAGAAGGTCAGGAGACTAGATGGAGCAGGGAGGGTGCCTGGCACTGGAAGGGCTGAAAGAATGGGGAAGAATAGCAGCTTATCTCCTGCTTCCCCTGGAACCAGGGAGTTCCTACTCAGACAATCAGTGGGGAGGGAAAAGTGAGTACAGTAAAACCTCGATATAACGGACTAATTCGGGCGAGGGGGTGTCCGTTAAAGCCGCAAGTCCGTTATTTAATAATTAAAAAAAAATGAGCTGTCGGAGCAGCAGCCCACCCGCCACAGGGACATAAGAACATAAGAACATAAGAACGGCCATACTGGGTCAGACCAAAGGTCCATCTAGCCCAGCATCCTGTCTACCGACAGTGGCCAGTGCCAGGTGCCCCGGAGTGAGTGAACCTAACAGGTATGATCGAGCGATCTCTCTCCTGCCATCCATCACCCCCCTCTGACAGACAGAGGCTAGGGACACCATTCATTACCCATCCCGGCTAATAGCCATTTATGGACTTAGCCTCCATGAATTTATCCAGCTCTCTTTTAAACCTTGTTATAGTCCTAGCCTTCACAGCCTCCTCAGGTAAGGAGTTCCACAGGTTGACTGTGCGCTGTGTGAAGAAGAACTTCCTTTTATTTGTTTTAAACCTGCTGCACGCCAATTTCATTGAATGGCCCCTAGTTCTTCTATTTTGGGAACAAGTAAATAACTTTTCCTTATTCACTTCCTCCACTCCACTCATAATTTTATATACCTCTATCATATCCCCCCTTAGTCTCCTCTTTTCCAAGCTAAAAAGTCCTAGCCTCCTTAATCTCTCTTCATATGGGACCCGTTCCAAACCCCTAATCATTTTAGTTGCCCTTCTCTGAACCTTTTCTAGTGCCACTATATCCTTTTTGAGATGAGGAGACCACATTTGTACGCAGTATTCAAGATGTGGGCGCACCATGGATTTGTATAAGGGCAATAAGATATTCTCCGACTTATTCTCTATCCCTTTTTTAATGATTCCTAACATCCTGTTTGCTTTTTTGACTGCCGCTGCACACTGCGTGGATGCCTTCAGAGAACTATCCACAATGACTCCCAGGTCTTTTTCCTGATTGGTTGTAGCTAAATTAGCCCCCATCATATTGTATGTATAGTTGGGGTTATTTTTTCCAATGTGCATTACTTTACATTTATCCACATTAAATTTCATTTGCCATTTTGTTGCCCAATCACTTAGTTTAGTGAGATCTTTTTGAAGTTCTTCACAGTCTGCTTTGGTCCTTACTACTTTGAGCAGTTTAGTATCATCTGCAGACTTTGCCACATCACTGTTTACCCCTTCCTCCAAATCATTTATAAATAAGTTGAATAGGATCGGCCCCAGGACTGACCCTTGGGGAACACCACTAGTTACCCCTCTCCATTCTGAAAAAGTTCCATTTATCCCTACCCTTTGTTCCCTGTCTTTTAACCAGTTTTCAATCCATGAGAGGATCTTCCCTCTTATCCCATGGCAGCTTAATTTACGTAAGAGCCTTTGGTGAGGGACCTTGTCAAAGGCTTTCTGGAAATCTAAGTACACTATGTCCACCGGATCCCCCTTGTCCACATGTTTGCTGACCCCTTCAAAGAACTCTAATAGATTAGTAAGACACGATTTCCCTTTGCAGAAACCATGTTGACTTTTGCCCAACAATTTATGCTCTTCTATGTGTCTGACAATTTTATTCTTTACTATTGTTTCAACTAATTTTCCCGATACGGACGTTAGACTGACTGGTCTGTAATTGCCAGGATCACCTCTAGAGCCCTTTTTAAATATTGGCGTTACATTAGCTATCTTCCAGTCACTGGGCACAATAGCCGATTTAAAGGATAGGTTACAAACCCTCGTTAATAGTGCCGCAATTTCACATTTGAGTTCTTTCAGACTGCTGCCGGGACCCGGGCAGCAGCCAGGAGCCATGAGTCAGCCCGCCCGGGTCCTGGCTGCTGGGAACCGGGCGGCAGCCGGGAGCCGGCAGCCAGCCCGCCCGGGTCCCGGCTGCTGGGAACCGGGCGGCAGCCGGGAGCCGGCAGCCAGCCCGCCCGGGTCCCGGCTGCTGGGAACCGGGCGGCAGCCGGGAGCCGGCAGCCAGCCCGCCCGGGTCCCGGCTGCTGGGAACCGGGCGGCAGCCGGGAGCCGGCAGCCAGCCCGCCCGGGTCCCGGCTGCTGGGAACCGGGCGGCAGCCGGGAGCCGGCAGCCAGCCCGCCCGAGTCCCGGCTGCTGGGACCCGGGCGGCAGCCAGGACCCGGCAGCCAGCCCGCTGGCGGGACTCAGGCGGGAGCCAGCAGCCAGCCCGCCCGCTGCTGTGACCCGGGCGGGAGCCAGCAGCCAGCCCGCCCGCTGCTGTGACCCGGGCGGGAGCCGGCAGCCAGCCCGCCCGCTGCTGTGACCCGGGCGGGAGCCGGCAGCCAGCCCGCCCGCTGCTGTGACCCGGGCGGGAGCCGGCAGCGAGCCCTCCCGTTGCTGGGACCCGGGCGGCAGCCGGGAGCTGGCAGCCAGCCCGCCCGCAGGTGGGAGCCGGGAGCCGGCAGCCCGCCCGCTGGCGGTACTCGGGCGGGAGCCGGCAGCCAGCCAGCCAGCCCGCCCGCAGCCGGGAGCCAGCCCGCCGGGAGCCGGGAGCAGCCAGCCCGCCTGCAGGCAGGACCCGGGCAGGAGCCGGCAGCCAGCCCGCCCACAGGCAGGACCCGGCAGCCAGCCAGCCCGCCTGCCCGCAGGCAGGAGCCAGCCCGCCCGCAGGCGGGAGCCGGGAGCCGGCAGCCCGCCCGCTGGCGGGACTCGGGCGGGAGCCGGCAGCCAGCCCGCCCGCCCGCAGCCGGGAGCCAGCCCGCCCGCAGCCGGGAGCCGGGAGCAGCCAGCCCGCCCACAGGCAGGACCCGGGCGGGAGCCGGCAGCCAGCCCGCCCGCAGGCAGGACCCGGCAGGCAGCCAGCCCGCCCGCAGGCGGGACCCGGGCAGGAGCCAGCAGCCAGCCAGCCCGCCCGCAGGTGGGACCCGGGTGGGAGCCGGCAGCCAGCCCACCCGCTGGCGGGACTCGCTGGTGGGACCCGGGTGGCAGCCGGGAGTCGGCAGCCAGCCCGTGAAAAATGGATTTGGGATGCATCGGAAATGTTGTCCGTTGCATCCGAAGTCCGTTAAATTGGGGTTTTACTGTAATCACAACAAGCAAGAATCAAAGCAAGCTGCTCCATGAGACATACAGGCACAGTCACTCCACCCTGTTTTAGGCTGGCTTTTTCCAGAATGACTCTGTACACTTCTACACACAACCCCATGGCCTTCAAGCATGATCAGGAACCACTCTCTGTGCCCCACCCTGTTCTTAAATGGATAGCTTACAGTTCCAATATGGTCCTCAATATATCACAGCTGAGCAGAGAGCCACCAGAATGATTCCAGGTCCCGAAAACCTGCCTTACAGTGAGAGATTTAAGAAGCTCAGTCTATTTTAGTTTATGTAAGATAAGTTCAGAAGTCTCACTTGATTACTCTTCTAAGTATCTACATGAGAAGTCTTCTAGTAGTAGATAGTGCCTTAATCTACCAGACAAAGGGCAGGTCTACACTACGTGCCGGATGGGTGGGTAGTGAGCGATCTCTTGGGGGTCGATTTATTGTGTCTAGTCTAGGCGCGATAAATCGATCCCCGAGCGCTCTCCCCCTCAACTCCAGAACTCTACCGCTGCAAGAGGTGGAAGTGGAGTCGACGGGAAAGCAGCAGTGGTCAACTCACTGCCGTGAGGATGCCAAGGTAAATCGACCTAAGATGCATTGACTTTGGCTACCCTGTTTCCATAGCTGAAGTTGCGTATCTTAGGTTGATCCCCCCCCCCGTTCCCAGTGTAGACCTGGGCAAAGACAATAAACTCCAGTGGTTGGAAGTTGAAGCTAGACACATTCAAACTGGAAATAAGTTGTATGTTTTGAACGGTGAAGTTAAATAACCACTGGAACAATTTAACAAGGTATGTGGTGGATTATTCATCACTCAAAACCTTTATAAATTGAGATTGGTTGTCTTTCTAAAAGATATGTTCTAGTTCAACCCAAGTTTATGGACTTGAAGAAAAAATTACTGCGTGAAATTCTATAGTATGGGTTATGCAGGTGATCAGATAGTAATAGTTCCCTCTGTCCATAAAATCTGTGAATGACATGACTCCTTAGACATGCATATGCTTGAGGGTCATTAACCCAACTAAACTCAATCTAAAATTGGGTCATTTTTTTCAGTGGGTGATGGTAAACAGCTTTTAGCATGATTGCCCCAGAAAATGGGAATTGACCAATTATTCACACAGAGATGGGGATATTGGGCAACTGGCTTCTGGTAGTTAGTGGATGGGGAAGTATGGTGGGAATGTGTTCCCCTACCTTATCCTTAAATGGTACATCTATCCTGTGATTGGGCCTCATCAGATTTATAGTGAAAGCTATGAAGTGATCCTTATCCGAGGACCTCCTATCTTGCGACCACCCCCATCTTATCGCCAATGTATTGAGTACAGTTCCCTACCACATTCATTAAAAGGATTTTCACAGTCCCTTGAATGGTTGCTTATAACAGGCTTCACTGTGTTAGTGAGGTATCGAGATTAATTCAGGAAGAATTGCCTGCCTTTTACGTTGGTCAGTTGTTGTTTTGGGGTTAATAGAGTTGACCAGTCTTTTCCGTAGGGGGAAAAGATCTCTTTCCCCTTCATTGTGACAACTCACTTGGCAAATTAAACTGTGTGGAGTAGTTCAAATGCAAATTTAATTTTGATTTTAAATGTCAGTCCTCACATCTGAATTGCAAATATTTTAGTCAAAGGAAACTCTGAGCTTACCCTTGAATGTGCTGAATAAAGAAAACTCTTTCAAGATGAGAGAATGACAGTAGAACCTTGCTAATCCGAACTCTCTTCTCAGCAGAGGTTTAATCAGGAGTGCTGCAGTGAGGTATCATATTATGAAGAATACTTTATTCCTTTTTGTGTATGAAGTTTTCTTCGTGAATTGATATATCAAAAATAAAACTGAACTAGAATGATCAGAGTAAATGACCAAAGTACATTTTGCAATAAACAGCCTTCTTATTATTCACTTACTTGCTTGTTCAGATAATTCCATAATTTTCAGTGTGAGTTTTAATGATTAATATGGACTGGAGACTTTTACAAACTATCTAGTAACAATTGTATTATAACTATATTAAAAAAGATTTATTTTTTCCTTGAATTATTGAGCCCACTCAACACATATATTTATTTGTAGTTTTCTGTCGGGAAGGAGGGAATTAGTAGAAGATTATATACACAAAATAAAGTGTAAATGAAGGGGCAGGCACACTTAAAGGGATACTCTTAAGAAGTTTAGGTTGTGTACATGTGTGTATTCTGTTAAAAATATCTTTAAAGGGAAATTTTAACATTCTTCTCTCAGTCCTTCCTACTCATTATGTAGCATGTGCAAAACAGTAGCATTGTCAGGCATAAAAGTAAAAAATGAACAGGCTATTTAAAAAAAAGTAAATTTGACTAGACCTTTCTGGCTAGGCTGTCTCAGTTGAACGGTATGCAAAAATTAATCAGAACGTGTGGTGAAAGTTAATTGCTATCTAAAGCTCCTTTGCATTTTGAAAACCAGACGTAACGTTAGTACACAGGTGAATTTTTTTTAATAGGTACAGTTTTTAACTATGTTAATTTAATCTGTTGTTGGCCTTAGTTGGCTTTGTAAATTTAGTTAGCAAGTTTACCTACTCATTCATTTTAATTTCAGAGTTACTTTGTTAGAACTGATAATGGCCAAAATAAGTGAGAAAAATTCAATGGCCAGTGATGAAATGGCAGTGCTCTTGAAAGATGCTGAATTTCTCGCAAGCCTTTTCCAGGAGAAATGTCGTGATGTGCTCACATTAGCTTCTGCTACAAATACACAAGATGAGGTAAGACTTCAGGAACATTGTGTTAGAATCTGAAGTTGCTAACCTGTATTGGTTCATGTACGTAAAATCATAATTATCTCTTGCTATATAATTAAACTTTGGATGGTAAAGCAGCTGAAGAGATCACAAGAATCTCTTGAAGCTTTTTGGTTTTCTTAAAAATTGCAATTTGTTGCTGCACAGTGTGTGTTGCCTCTCCCAAAGGCAGGTGTACACTATGGCAGGGGTTGACACTCTGAGATGGATCCACCGGCGATGGATTTAGCGGGTCTAGTAAAGACCCACCAAATCGACTGCAGATCACTCTGCAGTCGATCTCTGTACTCTACTGCCGACGAGAAGATAAGGCAAGTTAATGGGAAACTTTCTCCCCTTGATCCCCCACGGTGAAGACTCCTCAGTAATTTGACCTAAGGTATGTCGACTCCAGCTACATTATGAATGTAGCTGTAGTTGCATAGCATAGGTCGACTTACTGTAGTAGTGTAGACATAGCCTAAGAAATGGGATGCAATTTCTCCAAAGACCTTTCACTCCTACATGATGTTGACTAAAAATTCAGTGCTTGCAGAGGATAGCTCCTCACTTGACATCACAGTAGGTGGTGGTGGAAAACTTAGTTATTTTTGGTCATTTTTAGTTTGAGTTGAATGTCTGGACTTATTTTTTACCAAGGTAATATTGTTTAATGTTTTAATTGTGAATTTTATTTTAGTCAAGTAGTCTGACTTCTATAAGGACCTTGGAAGCCACGTTAAATTTGCTGAACAAAAATAACATTTCTGGCTAGTTTTTAATTGGTTTGAAACAAAAATAGATGAAGCTGTAACCTTATCCTGTTTTTTGACAAAAATGACTCAACTAGGTAACAAATTACATGTATTTAAGATGCAGCTGTTTAAAAACATCTTGTAAGTAGTGAATTTTTAAAATGCAATTGGCTAATTATAAAGATTATCTGTTTCATATTGTGATTTAGAATTTAGCTTTTGGGTGTCTTTATTTCCTTCTTGTGCTGAGGAGGGAAGAGTGTCCAAGAGGTCTCTACCGCCATGCTTCATGGTGTATGCTAAGAGGCTTTTGACATCTTGAGGTAGGGATCTCTACTAATCTAGTTTTTCCTTCTTCATTTGTGGGGGATTTTGCTTTCACCTTTCATTGTATACAAGTATGAAGGCACAGCTCTAACCCAGTCTCCAGAAGTACAGACAGCAATTACCCCCATAGCTTGACAGTCATAGTTAATTAATATAAAATGCACCTATCACAGTGAAAACAAATACCTCCTTTGTCTTGCACTTTCTCACCCTATATTGCTCATGGAATGTCAATTGGTATTGCCCTCAGATCTGGGGATCTCTGACCTTCAGATAGCTTTTAATGCTTTTTTAATACAAACACCTGAAAAACCTTTTACCTTGTGAAGATTAGAAAAAATATGTTTACCAAGCCCACAGTTAGCAAAACACTTCGTAACTACTTCTGCTTTCTTGAGTTCTCATGTATGTGACATCCCATGGTACAATTATCATCTTTAACTCACTAACTTCAGTTACTTCTACTCACAGAAAAGGAAGAAGCGTGTTAAAAAAAGACTAAAAACCTAAATTTAGAAATTACTTTTTTTTTTCTTACACATCATAGCCAGCTTCTTTCCAGCAAGAGGAGCACTGTACAATGTCAAAAATGTTGGTTTCCAATATAATAATGTAGTTGGAAAAAAGAAGTACCTTGTAATCAAACCAATGAAACTACAAACTAATTAATTTTTTTAAAAAATCTGTAAGAACAAGCTTCTGTGCTAAATCTAATTTGAAATGCAAATCAAAAAATCATGTTTTTGTATGTTACTATCAAACTGTATTGTAGCCATCTGAAACTTTTGTTAGGATATTTACAAGTGTAGAAGAACTCAAGCTATACTAAGCGTATTGTGTTATATATGTTGGAAACCTGCTTTAATAATGCTCTCAGATATCCCTCTGTGAGATAATGGCAGTTAAGTGGATTTCAAAACTGAGAATGGGAGAGAGGTAGCCTACAGACTATCCAAGGAGAATTTATGAAGTTGGACTAAAAAGGTCTTTTAGATACGTGAAAGAACTTGACTACTACCAGAAAAGATGGCAACTTGAAATTGAATTAAAGGGAAGCATACTGAGAGATACTTTTTATTTTATTCAGTAATTTTCCAAGTGGTCTGTGTTTTCAATTCTTAAAAAAAATGCTTGCTTTTTACTGTAAAAAGATCTCTGTTCAGCTTTAAGGTGAGGTAGACCAGCATTCTCAATACTGTTATAGTAGGTTGCCCTATCTAGAACTAAAATTGTCCCTCATGGATATAAACACAAAAGTCATTATCAGTATTTTTTAATCCCATTATTATTGATCATTTACTGCCCTAGAATTAGAGTTTCAAAAAAAATAAAAAATAAAAAGAATAAAAGAAGAGGATTGGCAAGAATAGCTGAAGAATAGTCTCTCCACATGAGGGAAAAATACTGATAAATCCATAAATATTGTACCTTGTTCAATAGAAGTTCAGTAATCTCAATATTCTTGTCAATTCTCCAAATATTTGAATTTTTGCCTAAGGGTTGTATTATTTTACAAGTAATGGGATTGTGCCTCCAAAGAATCGAAGTTAGTATTTTTCTTTAGACACCCTCTTCTGCAGACAACATATGTTCTATCCCAAACCAATCAGAAGTTGGTATTATGCAGCTGATTCATTATTTTATTTTGTTTATAAGCCTGTTTTTTTAGCATTCCAACACTTCCATCAGCTTCTATCCACCAGACCCCAAAACCACCAATTTCCCTCAAATTTGCATGTTCCTGGCTAGAGAGGATTTTTTTCTGTGTTGGGGAGTTTATTAAATTTCAGAAAAGAAATTATTTTCTTTACCAACGTTTTCCTGTTTAATTTTTTAAAAATATTCCAAATTCATTTTGGCTAGTCAGATCTCTAAACTAGACTACAAACTCAACGCTTTTGTTGGTCTTATAGAGTACATAGGGTGAGGTTTTTTAGCAGGGGGAGGGGTTGCTAAGTTATATAAAGTGTTCTTTCGACATGTAAACAGAACAAAGATTAAAATATATCTTGTATAAAAATGTTTCTCCTGTCAGGCCTTGCTGTAGCAATTGTTCACCTGAGTCACAGGATGAAATGGTGCATGGTAAGTGACATGCAGAGGTGCAAGATTCTGGGAAGAGATATGTGGGAGACAATGAACCAGGAAAGATTTTCAAAAGTGTTAATTTCCAAACATCTCTTACTGATCTTGATAAGAACTGTTGGGTACTTAGCAGATTTGAAGATCATGGCAATTATTTTAGATACCTAAATAGTTCCTAAATCCATAACTGCAGTTTCCTTTGAAAAAAAAAACTTTTATCCCTCAAATAAATATCTCCTTCCCCCACAAAAAGGCAAAATTAAGTTATGGGTGTGTGGTGTATATTAGGTGGGGCAATAGGGAGACATCTGCGAACCGTTGAAACCATCTGAAAAGTTTTGCTTTATGGATACGTATACACCAACAGCTCAGTTGTCAGCCAAACAAAACTGTACTAACAATCTTTGCCGACAAAGTACGCCTGAAAAAAGTGGCTTAGAATAAAAGTTTCATCACAGCTCTCACTAGGGAGCTGCTTGAGCAACACATTATGTATGTTTTTGTGTAATATAATATATTTGCACATACAATTTTTTAAAAGTACTGTGCCAATAATACTATTTACAGATATCTATAGATATTTGTTCACCCTTCAATTAAACAGTACATAAGTGTCTATTTTAATTACAAATGATGCATACATTAGCTGAGTTTTTCAGTAAAACTACCGTGTCACAGTACAAAATGGGAACATGGGATGAAAACATTACAAGTACTCTCTCTCACTGAAATATAGTTGTGATTGCATTTCTCTAAACCACATAATTATTCAATGAGATTGGGTTTGTGCTGATGAAAGCAATGAATAAAATAGTTTAGGGCCACACTGTGTCTTGGACTACATGCCAATGAAAGGAAGCAATGGGAAATTATTTCTTTTCCATTCCTGTGTGGGCTAACTGGATTGTGAGTCTGGCAGGAAGACAAGTAGGTGCTATGTGCCTGTTGACCTCTTGACCTGTTGAGCAGGTGAGCAGGGAGAAGTAGGGAATGGACACAAACCTGGCCAGTGCTGTAAAGATAACATAGAGAGACAGGTGGGTGAGGTAATATTTTTTATTGGGCCAACTTCTCTTTCTGAAAGAGACCAGCTTTTGAGCTTACGCAGAGATGTGTTAACTGGAAAGCTTCCCTCTCTCACCAACAGAAGTTCCAATAAAAGCTAATACCTCACCCACTTGGACTCTCTAATATCCTGGGACTAACACAACTTCAGCCACACCACAAGTAAGGTAGCATAGAATCTGTCATAATTTGCTACTGTTCTAGGCCAGCAGCAAATTACAGGGTAAGGGGGCGGCAAGGAAGGAATTGTAACTCAGAGATATGTCTCTATTATAGTATCTCCAAGCAGCTACTCGTGGGGTGTTCGTAGTTTATGCATTATCCTTTACACAGGACTATGTCTAAAGTCACAGTTTTGTCCTTGAGCATCGCATGGCAGACTGAAATTTTTTTGTTTTTCTGAGTGATGAATTTCTAAGTGCCATACGATCCACCTAGCTAGTGAGAGTCTACCCCAAGAAATATTTTTTTGGTTGAATAAATAATGTGCAAATAAGACTGTCTTTTCTACCTAACCAGAATACTGCATTTATAATCCCAAATGCCTGTTTATCCAGGAATAATGTAAATTCTCGCAGCCAAAGTTCATTCAACCACAGAATTATACAGGATTCTTGCGGATAACAAATTGGTGTCTTGCAGGCAGTGTTTTGTGTCTTTAAAGTGGGACACTTGCACTGGGTAAACTCAAAGAAAAAACATTTATACAGAAGTGATTTTCTCAACTTGTAATTTTCTGTATTTCTGCTGTTGGAAGATACTGTGTTTTTAATAAAAACTTGATCCCTTACAGCTCTGTTTTGCTTTCTTTGTAATCTTTTGTGGAAGTTGTAACACTGTGTATGACAATGGTCTGTAGAGAGGAAATTATTTTAATTTAATACATTCATTATTATGGCTGTTGGGAAGAAGCCATTTTTTGTTAATATGTATTTATAATGAAAATATAATCTTTAACAGTTTTCAGGGAAAACAATGGAAAACTAGTAAATGGACATGGTATCATATGTTGCTGATAGCGCACACTTTTCAGTAGACCATCTGATCTTAAATTCATGTTTATGAACAGTAATATACTTTGTGTGTTCATGATTTCAGAAATGTTGCCTTTCTTTTACAGGAAGCAATAGTTACAATTCGGCTTCTTGATGTTCTTTGTGAAATGACATCAAACAATGAACAACTGGAACATCTTCAAACTTGTCCTGGTTTGCTTGAGACAGCTATAGGTGAGTTAAATGCTACAGCTTTCCAACTACTACTTGGTTCCAAAACTGTATTGCACGGTACATGAAAACGAATTTTTCACAACTGGTGGTAATTATGATTGACCTTTTAATAAAATAAATAAATAAAAAAGTGAATTATTAATCTACATTTTCAAATGTTTGATTTGTCTTTGGAAATTCTGCTGCTCTACTTGCTCAGAGGCAGTTAGCTTTGTTTGCCTAACAGAGCCTTTATCTGTCTCTCAACAGTCCTATTTGTACGGGATGAGTTTGTAAAGGACGATGGCTTCATTTTCTTCCACTGTCTGATTGTGTGTTTAACAAGTTCCTCTAAAAATAAAAATAGGACTTTCCTATCTGTCACTTAGTCAGTGTCTGGAAGCTAAGATAAAGAATACAATAAAAGTTCTCATTAATCAAATTGTTACTTCAAAGTTCTGTTTAAAACAAGCCTCCGCATAAAAGTAAAGCTTTTTACACAATAAAAAGAAGCTAGCCCAATAAGAATAGACCCTCGCCTAAGGGAAAAGGGAGAAAGTGGTGTGCAAGTGATGACTTCTGTCTCCAAAACTCTTCGCTTCAACTGAGTCTGATGTTGCTGTACCTTTCTACACAGCTCATAAAGGAAATTCATTCAATATATTTAAGGAAATGCATTCAATATATTACTTCGAACTTGTACCAGGGGTCGGCAACCTTTCAGAAGTAGCGTGCCGCGTCTTCATTTGTTCACTCTAATTTAAGGTTTTGCGTACCAGTAATATATTTTATCGTTTTTAGAAGGTCTCTTTCTATAAGTCTGTAATATATAACTAAACTAGTATTGTATGTAAAGTAAATAAGGTTTTAAAAATGTTTAAGAAGCTTCACTTAAAATTAAATTAAAATGCAGAGCCCTGTGGACCTGTGGCCAGGACCCAGGTAGTGTGAGTGCCACTGAAAATCAGCTTGTGTGCCACCTTTGGCACCCGTGCCATAGGTTGCCTACCTCTGTTGTAGACTGATACTACTCAGCTTATATACATTTAGATATTCTAAATGTCTTTGGGAAGAAGATTACTAGTGTGCTGTACTCCTACCCTTAGCTACAGCTAACCTTTCAGATTAAATTCAATACATAATTTACTACTTCCATTAAGTAAGGGCACTTAGATACACTTACATCTATGTATGTCTTGAAGAACCACAAAATATCCAGTTGTACTTAACAAATGTTTAACTATTTCAGGACAGAAGGAGAATTACAAGGAGTTGGAGATCAACACATCAGTTTTGATAGAGCTTACCAGTTGATATGCTAATACTTGTTTCACTTTGTCTGATTTTTCTGTGCAGCTATCTCCAGACTAATTAAACACAGCTGCAGACTAGAACATTGCAACCATGTGTGATCCGTTATAGTTCTCAGGCACTGCTAGCCAATAGGACTACAGCAACGAATTCTGTTCTCCAATTTGTTTTTTAGCTTAAGAATAAGGACGTTAACTTGACAGTTGAGTGTTTTTTGTTAGCAGCAGTTTGAGGCAAAACCTCAGTGTTCCAGAGAAGTCTCTGCTTTGAAAGAATTGAAAACTGAGCACTAGGAAGGGATAGCATCAATAAGAGTGTCTGAATCATCAATTACCTATGGTTCTGATGACTGTGTGGAAATTGGATTCCTCATTATGACTGTGTGTCTAAACTATAAAATCAAATAAGTGGAAAAAGCTTCAGGAATGTCTTAACCTAACCCTAGCACAAAAATTAACAAACAAAATTGTCAAACTGATGTTCTTCCAACATTCTTGAAAAATCTAGAATTATATAGAAATGTTAGTGTTTTGAAAATAGCACCATGCTATCAAAAACAGTTATGCTCCCAGTAATGTATTAAAATGTCTGCTTGCTTCCTTATGTAGATACTTTGCGGCTAACTCACCTGGCTGGGAAACAGACTACAAATATCTTCACTGCCACACATTCTGTGACAGGGGAGGGAGAAATTTCACATCCTGCTGTGGGTTTTAAATCACACCTCATTCGTTTGATTGGAAATTTGTGTTACAAGAATAAGGAAAACCAAGACAAGGTAAGATTGTTTCCATGTAGTCTATTGCATGATCATCTACACAGACTTGAGTTTGGTTTGTGTCTAAATAATAAAGTTAATCTCGAGTAGAGGTTAAAATTAGTATTAGGAGGGCAGAAGCAGAAATAAATGTTGCTGGACTGCTTCAGAATTATGAAAGAAACACACATCACATAATTACCATAATAACTGGCTTTATTTTTTGTGCATTTAACATGTTTTACTTCAATTTTATCCTTGTGCTTTTTGTCCATCTCTCTCACTCAAAGCCTGTGTTTAGTTCTTCCCGCCCCTGGTTCACATCTGACTACAGTTCTTAAAAAGCTTCTGGAAATTAAAGCCCAGCTGATTTAAAAAAAAACAAACAAAAATCAAGTTTAGTTGGCCTCGCTATTGCTCTCCCTCTCTCTCTCTCTCTCTCTCTCTCTTCCCTCCCCCCTAAAACTTTCTTCCATTTTTGAGATACAGGTAAGTCTACATACCTCCTCACATTGAATGCACTGACTCTGAGGAGCCAGTCCCATATAGGGAAAATTAGCTTTTCTTTCTGGAGTGAGAACAATGAAAAGAAAGTGAGAGAGTAGCTGCCTACTTTTGATAATTAAATCCTTTCCTGGGTGTTGCATGAGATGTGGTTTTTCATCCAGATGTGAACCTGCTTTTCTTGCTGTGGGTAAGTAGGCCTTCCATGAAAAATATTGTAATGTTTAAATGCATTATGTTGTAAACTTTTTCAGAATTGGACAGATTGCACCATAAGGTAAATTAATCAAAGGGTTCCAAACAAATAATAATCCTCCACAACACACTTTTCAAGATCTCTGGGTCCTACTCATGCCTGTCACAACACAGGAGATGTGGAGATGTGTTGAAAAGTGTGTTGTGGGGAATATTAATCATCGTAGCAGTGCAGATACGTCTGCAAGATTTGCAGTTAATATGGAAGGGGCTGGTGCTGCTTTAAGTTGGTGTGTCTTCCTTTGTGGAGAGCTTTCTTCTGATGACACATCTTCTGATGATGAGGTTGGTGTCATGGTAGCCTTCCCTCTAGCTCATGAGGGCTAGAGGTGACTGTTTCTTAGGGTCAGTCAGATAGTTTGTTTGAGCAAATTCAGGATTGTTTCCTTTATTTCAATATTGTCTTAGCCCTTAGCGGCGGAGGGGGGATCGATCTAAGATACGCCACTTCAGCTACAAGAATAGCATAGCTGAATTGGGTGTACTTAGATCGACATACTGTGGCGTCTTCACAATGGTGAGTCGATTGCTGCTGCTCTCCTGTCAACTCTGCTTGCACCTCGTGTTCTGGTGGGGTACCGGGGTCCACGAGAGAGCGTTCGGAGGTCGATTTATATGTTAAAGGGTGTGGGTGACAATTTCCAGAAAAGTAATAAATGGGATAGAAAATAAAAAGCATGGGATAATGACTAGCTCAAAGGACTAGTGAAGAAATATAGTGCATTTTACATAAGAACATAAGAATGGCTGACCTGGGTTAGACCAAAGGTCCATCCAGCCCAGTATCCTGTCTGCCAACAGTGGCCAATGCCAGGTGCCCCGGAGTGAGTGAACTTAACAGGTAATGATCAAGTGATCTCTCTCTTGCCATCCATCACCCCTCTCTGACAAACAGAGGCTAGGGACACCATTCCTTACCCATCGTGGCTAATAGCCATTAATGGAGTTAACCTCCATGGACTTATCCATTTCTCTTTTAAATTCTTAGCCTTCACAACCTCCTCAGGCAAAGAGTTCCACAGGCTGACTGTGCGCTGTGTGAAGAGCAACGTCCTTTTATTTGTTTTAAACCTGCTGCCCATTAATTTCATTTGGTGACCCCTAGTTCTTATATTATGGGAACAAGTAAATATATTTTCCGTATTCACTTTCTCCACACCACTCATGATTTTATATACCTCTATCATATCCCCCCTTGGTCTCCTCTTTTCCAAGCTGAAAAGTCCTAGCCCCTTTAATCTCTCCTCATATGGGACCTGTTCCAAACCCCCTAATCATTTTAGTTGCCCTTCTCTGAACCTTTTCTAATGCCAATATATCCTTTGGGAGATGAGGAGGCCACATCTGTACGCAGTATTCAAGATGTGGCACACCATGGATTATATAAGGGCAATAAAATATTCTCTGTCTTAGTCTCTATCCCTTTTTTAATGATTCCTAACATCCTGTTTGCTTTTTTGACTGCCGTCCATCAGCAACTTAAATCAGGCCTGTGTCAGCAGGGACTATAGCTATTATCTGACCACTCATGAGCATTCCATGTGAGATGAACTAATCTAATTCCACATTACCAAGTAGGGTCTAGGTAGTATTACTTGGGCTGTTTGTATCTGGTCCTCAACTTCTTATTTTGTGGTCACAGTCTCAGGTTCTGCCACCTGTGGGAAAGGATTTCTTTTACAGTATAATTTTTTCATTGGAACAGTCTGTTATGCTGTTTGGATGGAAGTAATATCAAGGCAACAGTACCGTGAACAACTAAATATCAAACCAGGGGCTTAACAGAAGTTCAGATTGGTTCTCTCATTACAGTAATTAATTCCATTTCCTGAGTTACTGACAACAGATCTCCATTTCAAAAGGTCTCCTAGTGATAAGGGACCATCTACATTTAACAGCCCTCTTAGAATTGGTATGCTAATGTACAATTTTTTTTCTTTGCATTTTACTTCTGTTCCATTCTATGCATCCGACGAAGTGAGCTCACAAAAGCTTATGCTGAAATAAACTAGTTAGTCTCTAAGGTGCTACAAATATTCCTCGCTTTTTTAAATATCAAAGGCAGTTTCCCTGGGAATGCCTGTACTTCCATTGCCAGTTTGAGGAGACATACATGCAGTAGCTCTCATTGCTAAGTGGTAGTTTGTCTTAAGCCCTGTGTATGGCCAGTGCAGTTGCAGTGCCCCAGGAATAAGGCTGGGTGGACTGTGACTCAAGTCAGAATCTACCTCCCCATTTCCTCTTGCTCTGCGGGAAATAGACCCTTCGCCAGCACCTATACCTGACTGGACTACATCTCCCAGTGTGCTGTTGCAACTCTGCTGCCTGGTGCTTTGTGGGCAGAACTGAAGCAATGCCCATCCACACAGGCTGGAAGGGAGGTGGGTTGTGACGCTACAGAAACTGCTTCCTTCACCCATCCTCTCACCTGCTATGCAAGTAGCTAGGATAAGGGATTAAAGAGGTGATTTATATTGACAATGGTGGAAAATCTTGGGACAATGCTTCTGAGTGGAAAAATTAATTACAGCAGTTCCTTTGATGCATCTGTATCTTGTATTAAATCTGTAGTTTAGTTTTCAGAAAAATCATTTTTCTTCCTCAGTTGTGGAAAGAAGCATGGTGTTAGCTCTGTGATATCATTCCGGGGCTTTCTCTTAGGAATGCATTGTTTACATCTCTCCTTCATAGTTTATTTTTGCTATTGTGGTAAATTCTTAAGACATAGAAAAAGCAGAGGTTTAAATTGTAAAATGAGATGTGATTATTAAAGCAGATTGTTGGCAGGCTAGCCACCCTAATTATACTTTTTCTGAAGCTGCATAGGTGAAAGGTTGTAAGAAAAGTGTCTCGGATGAAATTTCCAGATCAGGTCACTAAAAATATGGTTAATAAGACGAGGACAACTTTAGCACTTTAGAGACTAACCAGTTTATTTCAGCATAAGCTTTCGTGGGCTATAGCCCACTTCATCGGATGCATAGAATGGAACAGAAGTAAGATGCATTTATACACACAGAAAGCAAAAAAAAAAAAGTTGTAGATTAGCGTACCAATTCTAAGGGCTGGTCCGCACTACGGGGGGGGGGAGGGGAATCGATGGCAGATATGCAACTTCAGCTACGTGAATCACATAGCTGAAGTTTGCGTATCTGCAGCCAACTTTCCTGCCGTCCTCACAGTGGCGGCAGTCGGTGATGCGCTCCCCTGTCAACTCCAGCTTGCGCCTCCTGGCAAGCTGGAGTTCCGGAGTCGACGGGGGCGCCGCGGGCGATCGATTTCTCGCATCTTGTGAAGATGCGAGAAATCGATCGCTGGAGACCAGCCATAGGCAGCTGTTTAATTTGGATGGGCCATTATCAGCAGGAAAAAAAAACCTTTTGAAATGGATTTGTGTGTCTGGCAGGAGATAACGATTGAAGGTAAATTAACTAGGGAAATGCAATCAATTAGTGTAATGAGAGAACCATTCGCAAGTTCTATTTAGCCCTTGCTTTATTGTCCAATTTGAAAATTAATTCCAGTTCCTCAGTTTCTTGTTGGAGTCTGTTTTGGAAGTTTTTCTGTTTCAAAATTGACACCATCAAGTCTTTAATGGAATGGCCAGGAAGACTGAAGTGTTCTCCTACTGGAGAATGTTATGATTCCTCATGTCAGATTTGTGTCCATTTATTCTTTTGCGTAAATGCATCGTACTTGTGTTCCATTCAACAGTTCAACTGTTGCTTATAGCTAGAAAATTCTCTGTACCTTAAGTTGAAACTTTCTTGACAAAAGAATGAGGAAGATACTTTCTAAGTCTTCTGTTCAGCAAAGGAACAAGTACATCATGGATAGCAACTATTTATCTTCATTGGCATTACCCAGCCTGTTTTCAGGGATATCATCTAAAGAGTGTCATGGTAGTTCATTTTCCATCTCCTATTAATTCTTTCTTCTCTATTAAGAGTGAATTTTTTTGTGTGTGAACCCCATTCTATTCTCTTTTTCTTTGCTAAAATATATTCATTTTGAAAGGGATAATCCGTATCTTGAATAGAGTTTTTGTTTGGGCGTTCCAAAAAGCGATTGACAATGAGTATAAAGCAGTATTTCAATATTGAAACAAGTCAAAAATGTTTCTCATTTTTAAGTAAAAATGTTCTGACCAGCTCTAATCAATATGGAGCTTTTAACTAAAAACAAAACACTAATTACAAATGCACTTAAGAAGATGACTTAAATGTAGATGTTGCTACCATAACTTTTTTCCCTCTGCAGAGTTTGTGGCCAGTAGTCTCTTACTGCTGCAATTCTTATGCTTTTTATAGGCACATGGAAATAACCATAAGAATTGTATAAAAGGAGAGTGGTCAGTAAACTTCAGACCCTGACTGCATTCTTAGGTACTTGGCTCTATTGCAATGCAGGCAGGCAGTGAGCTTTCTTGGGCAAGAAAATGGTTTGACCCAAAACAATTTTATTCTTTAGGCAATGGGGGGGAGGGGGGGGGAAATTCTTGCTTACTAAAAGCATTTGGCTTCAATGCCAGGCACATGGCTACCTGCATGGGATTGCTCTAATTTTGCAAATAAATCTTTCCATAGAAAGAAATCAATACTTTTTTTCTTTCAGAGGAAAGATTTCTTGAGGAACACAGGTTCTGAGGTCTGAGATGCATATCATTTTACAGTCATAGCTAACAATGCTTCCCTAATTTTAACTTCTCCATTGATTCTGAGTGGAGGAAGTGTCGTCTTGTGTGGGTAGAGAATATACTTCAGGTTCATCTTATGTAAGGTGTAAACTTAAAAACAAATAAACTATTGTCACTTTTGTCTAATATATTAGTTTAAATTTTTTTAAATAACTTTGTTGGCTTTTGAGAAGTCTACCTGGCTGATTTGAAGGTTGTTCAACCTGAAAATATGAGCAAGATCTGACTTGTTTAGAATTCCTCTTTTTTGTAATGTAATCCCATTTTTTTAAAATGTCAAAATTCATAAATCAAGCTGTCATCATTAGTCTCGTTTACTTACTGTTCCTGTAACAGTCAAATAAAATTAAATTCCTAAGTAGAAGATGCATACCTCCTTGCTCAGATTTTTTTAAATTATAGGTTATAATTTTTTACACTCAAGTATTCTGAGTTATCAGAAATAACTCTTAGCTGGGTTAACTGCATCTGTCTTTCAACAGTTTATATTATGTAAAAGAGGCAGTGCATGCATTCTCTATTGTGTGTTGTTCAGTTCATTTAACTGACTACACATTTGGGCTAGGTCATGCAATTATAAGTAAAGGAAGCTATACAAGGTGTTAAAATTACATTGATTTAATTATAAATGACATTCTTTGAGAGAGAGAGAGAGAAATCAATGTTATTTTACTGATGTTTCTAAAGGAAAAAATGGTACTGCAATGGTTATTGAAATCCCAGTTAAAATTACCCACATGGCACTACACCAGCACAGAATTGTTAGTGCTACTACTTTTTCACAATGTCACAGTATTTCTTTTTTATGGCCTTACTGTCGGAGGTGCAAAATATTTACTGAAGTTGGACCTTGTGTAGATCTATTATTATTATTTGAGTAAATCTATTATCTATTTACTTTGAGTAGATCTATTATTAATAAAGCCTATTTAAGCTTCTAATATAGTATGTATAATAGATACAGAGGGTTTCTAGTACCTTTTTAAACATGTTTGTTCAAATTCCTTCTCAGTATTGCTGGTGGCAGGATCACCGTATGTGGAAGAATGTATGTTTTTTTTTATCACATAATCTCCAGCACAGATCTTAGCTTGTACTAGAAATTCTTTGCAGTTTTACTAGTGTCAATTACCTCTGATATACTGTTTTTGTATAGATTTTCCACAGTTGTAACAGAGATTTCATTTGTTTTCCATACCGTTTTCCATAGTTTTAAACTCC
Source organism: Sternotherus odoratus (assembly GCA_032164245.1). Lineage (NCBI taxonomy): Eukaryota > Metazoa > Chordata > Testudines > Kinosternidae > Sternotherus > Sternotherus odoratus. Next base: position 109,130,126 of record JAVMKO010000001.1, read on the forward strand.
AGTATTAAGTTGAGTTCCCTCTTCTCTTTTTCCCCAAGCAACACCTCAGGCACTATTTTCTTAAGTTACATCAGACTTTACAATGAGCTGATCTTATAATGTTGTGCATTTTGCATAGACTCCTTTTTGACATCGTTTTCTTTTCCTCTCCATTTACAGATGCTTAAATGTTTATTATAGTTGTGTATGAGCTACAGCAGTAGGGGTTCTCAACCAGGAGTATGTAGAGGTCTTCCAAGGGGTACATCAAATCATCTAGATATTTGCCTAGTTTTACAATAAGCTAGCCAAGTCCGTACATACTATAATTTCATACAGACAATGACTTGTTTATACTGCTCTATAGACTATACATGGAAATGTAACTACAAGATTTATATTCCAATTGACCTATTTTATAATTATATGGTAAAAATGAGAAGGAAGCAGTTTTCCAGTAATAGTGTGCTGTGACACTTTTTTGTATTTTTATGTCTGGTTTTTTGAGCAAGTAGTTTTTAAAGGAGGTGAAACTTGGGGGCAAGCAAGACAAATCAGACTCCTAAAAGGGGTACAGTATCCTGGAAAGGTTAGGAGCCTCTGAGCTACAGTGTCAGTCACATTTGAGTCTCTGTTTCTTGGCTTGGTATAGTAGTTTTGGTCCTCTTTTGTTATTAAAGTTACTAGTTTTGTATTTTATGAGGAACCTAATGGTTTGTAAATCTAGGTACAAATTAAAAATGATAGAGAATTTCTGTTTTATCAAATTTCAGGACTTGACCACTACCTTTTTGTGATTAAAAATTCCAAGATAACCATAGGTAACAAAGTCCTGTGGCACCTTAAAGACTAACTATAGAGTTTTGAAGCATAAGCTTTCGTGGGCTAATACCCACTTCGTCGGATGCAAGCAGTGGAAGATAACCAGTTATTTAAGAACATGTTATGGAAAACAAGCCAATATTATTGAAACAATTTTGTTTGCAGAGTAATGTAACATGATCATATATGGTGGATCCACTTTATTGTATTAACTGTGTGTTGTAGAGTGCACAGGTTCATTGTGAAGAGTAAGGGAAAGAGACCGGTTAGGATGGTAGTTTCTTGGGGAAAACATGTTCTTTATCAAGCTGATGATCAATAAGTTTTAAATCACTGAACATATGCAATAAGCACAGGTATTAATTGTTACTATCCCACCTCCTACTGGACTGTCTGAAAATCCCAGTCTGCCTGAATATTGCTAAAGGAGTCTAAGGGAGTTAGCGGCTTAATTCTCATTTAATTTCAATGGGCTTAGAGTGTTTAACTCTCTCTGTCTATCCCTCCTCTATACTTTCACACCTTAAATGCTCCAGAGCTTTACTAAGAGGGTCTTAACTGAAATATCTTTTCCAAAGGGTAGTTCTAATGGACCCTTAATTCTGTATCCATTTTCTTTTAACCAATCCACCCTCCATGAGTGGCCACATCCTCAATCAATAAATAAATAAAAATTAGGAACAATATGTGAACCAAGATTTAGCCTGAAGAATGCAACAGAATACAAACCACATTTAGCAATCGAAAAGGAGGAGGCAGAGGAAATGAAAACTTACAGAAAAACTAAAGACATGGTGGGGAATTGCAGTTGCTTATTCAGATGGAATGACAGTACTGAATTTCTGCCATTAGGTGATGCAATTTATTATAACTTGTGAACACTCACCACTGTACTGCTCTTAGTTCAATGTGGCACTGCCCAACTGCAAGATGGTGCTGTTCGTTTCTCTGGGACCTGCAGTAATCTGAGGTAATTTCATTTTAGAGGCTATTGCTCTTTAAAAAGTGTTTTTTCTCTTTGTTCTACAACAAGTATAAGAATGGAGAAATACTCTCTACTGTGTACACTGAAACTAGTTCCTCTTTCTCTGTGCCATTCTCGTATTAGGGATTCAGAGAAGGATTTGATAAAATAGGGGTACTTTTCTCTGTTAATCACTTTCCTCCAGGCCTACTCTTCGTCAGTCTCTCATTATTCCATCTCATTTTTTCCTTTCAGTATTTAATCAATGCTAAGTCTGTAACTGTCTAACAAAATGGACACCACAGTCTTCACTCCTTTGATCAAACAAGTAAATGGAGATGCCTTTATTGCAAATCTTGGAAAATAATTGACCACCATGTAGGGCTGCCAGGTGTCCAGTTTTGACCGGAAAGTCCAGTCACAAGGGAACCTGTACAGGGTGTGGTCATATGTAGTGACTGGACACCAAAAGTCGATTTACTGTGGGGGTGTGTGGTGGAGAGGCAGCAGGTCATCAACCTGCGCCAGCCCCTGCTCAGCTGGGACTCCCTCCTGACTGCATCTTGTAGGCAGGCAAGCTCTGTGTTAGGGGCTTCAGTTCCTGTCCCAGTCCCAGAGCAGAGTGAGGCCAGCTGGCGCCGGGTGGAAGGTGGAGAGGATTGAGCGAGGAAAGAGGAGAGGGGAGAGCAGTGAGCGATAGCGGAGGGGTGAAGAGGAGTAAGCCGGGGGCAGGGCCTTGGAGGAAGAGGCGAAGGAGGAGAAGGTTCCGACACTCCTGCTTTAGTGTCTAGTTTTCAGAAATTAGAAAGTTGGCTACAGTACCCCACAAATAGTGATGGAGCCTGTCCATTACATGTCTCTCTCAAATAGTTTTGATCTTTTAATGTCTTGGGTTTATTATTTGCAGCCAAAAAAAAAAAGTTATCATGCTACAAAAGGCAAACTTTTTTTTTTAAAAAAAATAAGCAATTAATCAGTTATTTGTGTTTATGAAGTCTTACCCTACTCTACTGAAATTTAATTTCAAATCATAAACCAAAGATTCCAGCAATATACGTCACTTCGAGAAGATGAGGTTCCAGTGAGAGTGGAGGCAATTTGAAGCCAACGATTTTACAGATATGTGTTGCAACACTTAGTTATTAATCTGCTCAATCATAAAATAATATAAAGAATGAAGTGACTTACTCTAGCAGTGTGCAATAACGTCAGGATAGCGATGACAGTCACTTTTAATTCTATTTACTGGATTCTGCAGTCTTCTTGCTTTACCAACTCCTAGTCAAGATAGGTTCCTGGAGGAAAGCTTAGCCAGCTTTAATGTCTGTCCAGACAAAATGAATGTGATGGTGGTGGGTCAGGGAAGGCACTATTAAGAATCTTCAGGATATCTTTCTAAAATAAATCTTTGAGCTTTTATGGCTCCAACAGAATTTATGGGCTTGATGTAGAAATTTATTGTGTGAGATTCTTTGGCGTGTGTGTTGTGGGAGGTCAGGCTAGAAAATGATTATAAAGTTCCCCTGGCTTAAAATCTATGAAATTATGAGTGTTATTCTTGTTTGATGTTTAGGAGAATACACAATGTGTGAGATGGTGTCCAAACATAAAGACAGTATGTGGTCCCCTCTCTCTAAAGAGTTCATAGTAAATAATAAAAACTAAACAAAGGGTAGGAGAAAGGTGGTAGCTGTCAATGATGGGTAATGTTTTAATAATGCAGTGCTGTTCTTTCTCCAGGGGTCTACATGATGACTGCGATCAGCCAGTTGGATTCATTTAGAAGTTACAGCAGAATTTGAGGAATTGAAGTGTTGAGAGGGGTAGTGGTCTTGCAGAGCAGCTCAGAAAGGGCATTTCATATATTCAAGAAGGCATAGTGGTGCTTGAACAGGAGTCAAGATTGACAGTATAGATAGGCACAGTGAGTTGGGGATTACACACAAGGACATTTAGTGTGGATAAGTAAGGAGAAACAGTTATGCAGAGCCCAGAATGCTATTGCAAGATGCTTGGATATGAAGCTGCAGAAGAGGAGCAGAACCAGTGCAGAGATTCATGGTGGTGGTGTGTGTTTGACTGTATCAGACAGGAAAGATAATGTGGTTAGCCCTTTTCTGTTGATTGAGAAGGGCTATTAAAGCATCTGGATGCCAGAGTAAGAGGTCACAGTAGTCGAGATAATGAGGACCAGGATGAGTGCAGGACAATGGGAAGCCAACTGATTTTGTAGATGATGTGAAATAAGCAGCTGCAGGATTTGAAGATGGTTTACTTATAAGGTGGGGAAGGGAGAAAGAAAGCAAGAAAAATGTGCTTGAAAACTTAGAGTTTAATGTAGGGATATTTACTTTGTAGATTTTGACATGTGATATTGACAATTTGTGTGTTAATGGTTATAAAGCTTTAACTTTTTGAATGTGTCTACTGCAGGGGTGGGCAAACTTTTTGGCCCGAGGGCCACATTGGGGTTCAAAATTGTGTGGAGGGCCAGGTAGGGAAGGCTGTGCCTCGCCAAATAGCCTGCCCCCCCCCATCTGACTCCCACTCACCTCCCACCCCCTGACTGCCCCCTCAGAGCTCCCAAGACATCCAGCCCCCCCGCTCCTTGTCCGATTGCCCCCTCCAGAGATCCCCCCCCTCCCTAACTTCCCCCCACAGGACCCTACCCCGTACCTAAGCCCTCCTGCTCCTTGTCCCCTGATTGCCCCCTTCCAGCAACCCCCCACTCTAACTGCCCCCCAGAATCCCCAATCTAAGCCCCCTGCACTTAGTTCCCTGACTGCCCTCTCCCGAGACCCCCCCACCCTAACCACCACCCAAGCCCCCCTGAGCGCCCCTCACCCCCGTTCTTGCTTACTTTGCTCAACCGGGCATGGCCCCACGGCTTGCTGCTCTCATCTGGCTCCTCGCCTGGCCCCGGCAGCTCAGCCCGGCACCCCCGGGCGGGAGCGCGGCGCCCCTCACCGCGCTGCTCGGCCCCTGGGCACGGAGGAGGGGGCCACTGGCACCACTCCCCTGCCGAGAGCTCGCAGGCCGGATAAAATTAAAGTGAAATAAAGAGAAATACGCGCCACTCCAACAACGGTCAATGTGTTTTGAGTGCGCCATCTATTGGGGAAACGTGGGCATTGCAGGGAAAGGGGAAAAAAAGGAGGTTTTTACTATAATTTGGACAAGTTCGGCGGGCCGGATTAAAAAGCCTAACGGGCCGTATGTGGCCCGCGGGCCGTAGTTTGCCCATGTCTGGTCTACTGTCATGAAATAATTATCTGACCACCCATTCATAATTGTGAAAATTTAAATCATAACTGTGAAAATTTAAATAATCAAAAATCTAAAAATATGCTTAAAAATAAACTTCAGTATTATCTTAGATAATTATATTTTTATATTTATACTTTACAAAAAAAAAAAAAAGAATTCTGCCAAGCCTACTTATGATCCTGGGGCCGGTTTTATTCAATATCTTTATCAATGATCGGGAGGATGGTGTGGACTGAACCCTCAGCAAGTTTGCAGATTACACTAAACTAGGAGGAGTAGTAGATACACTGGAGGGTCGGGATAGGATACAGAGGGACCTAGGCAAATTAGAGGACTGGGCCAAAAGAAATTTGATGAAGTTCAACAAGGAGAAGTGCAGAGTCCTGCACTTAGGACGGAAGAATCCCATGCACTGCTACAGACTAGGGACTGAATGGCTAGGCAGCAGTTCTGCAGAAAAGGACCTAGGGGTTACAGTGGATGAGAAGCTGGATATGAGTCAACAGTGTGCCCTTGTTGCCAAGAAGGCTAATGGCATTTTGGGCTGTATAAGTAGGGGCATTGCCAGCAGATCGAGGGACGTGATTGTTCCCCTCTATTCGACATTGGTGAGGCCTCATCTGGAGTACTGTGTCCAGTTCTGGGGCCCACACTACAAGAAGGATGTGGAAAAATTGGAAAGAGTCCAGAGAAGGACAACAAAAATAATTAGGGGCCTTGAGCGCATGACTTATGAGGAGAGGCTGAGAACTGGGATTGTTTAGTCTGCAGAAGAGAAGACTGAGGGGAGATTTGATAGCTGCTTTCAACTACCTGAAAGGGGGTTCCAAAGTGGATGGATCTAGACGGTTCTCAGTGGTAGCAGATGACCGAACAAGGAGTAATGGTCTCAAGTTGTAGTTGGGAAGGTATAGATTGGATATTAGGAAAATCTTTTTCACTAGGAGGGTGGTCAAGCATTGGAATGGGTTGCCTAGGGAGGTGGTAGAATCGCCTTCCTTTAGAGGTTTTTAAGGTCAGGCTTGATAAAGCCCTGGCTGGGATGATTTAGTTGGGGATTGGTCCTGCTTTAAGCAGGGGGTTGGATTAGATGACCTCCAGAGGTCCCTTCCAATCCTAATATTCTATGATTCTATGATAGCTAGGAGGCTGTTTGGGCCTTAGTCATTTTTTACAAGATATATCAAAACTAAATTAAATTTTAAGATGAGTATGATCCATCTCGTATATCAATTCAAATATCTTTGTGTGGGGGGCATGTGTGTATAATAAAACATCGGAAGAGGCATAGGAGAGAGCAATTATTATCTTCTATATTACGCTCTTGAAGTCACTGCCATACAGAATAAAAAAGTTTGTTTCTGAGACTTGTTAATGTGGCTTTTGTACCAACATGGTGTGTATGATCGTCTTAGATCTGATTTAGGCATATCAGTCATTCTTTCTAAGAAGAAAGGAAAATCCTGATACAATCACTCTGTAGAAATTATACCTCTATCCCTTTCCTGTTTGAGGCAATATATCAAATCCCCAGTGGAGGCACTTGTATACCGCTGCTCAATTAAACATCTGATCAGAGTGGAGTGCTACTTTAGTCGGTGTATCAAAATGTAACTAACTGTGTGTGGGCTCTTGAGCAAGAAGTTTGGAATTCAGTGTTTTTTTCTGTTGCCATTTTCAATTGGAACTATTTGCATTGTTGTACTTCTTAAATTACTAATCTTCCCACAAGCAGTGTTTAGCTCATGTTACTCATATACATTGTATAGAGATTCTATAATGCAAGATAAATTAATTTCTGGGCAAGATTCACAGTCACTTATAAGATCCATTTCTCTGCAAATGTTTCATTGCAAAATTGGGGCTGGTGGAGGGGAAATCTTGAATAAATGCTATCTATATAATTTCCCCCCCTTTTTGTATCACTAATGGATACAGTTACATGTATGTGGAGAAAATATCCTCATTTGGATGAAAATGAGAACACTTTAAACACATGAAATGCAGTTGGAAATCTTTTTGTAAAAGTGGGAAACTATATTAAATTATCTAAAGCTAAAAACTTCTGGAAAGAGAATTCGTTGTTGTGGTTTGAAACTTGAATGCCAAAATTACTCAAGACTTATATGATACTTGTTTGTTTTACTGTTCAATTTAATTATAAAAGTAACTATCTAAACAAGTACTCTTATGGATCCCTTTTTTTCTCAGAAATGAATACCTTTTTGTAAATAGTCTAATTGAAATGTGAATGAACATACCTTACAATATTGATTTATTTAAAAAAATAGGAGTGTATAGAATTTGTTGAGCTGAGTTTGTATAATTTTTAAAATCTAATTTCCGTCTTTATCTTTTATTCATTGCCATGGTGTCTTTTAAAAATCTTGGTGTTTAGATTATTGGCTTTCCCTGAAATTATATTTTCAGAGTATATGTTTCACTTTACTCAAGAAGTTGTTTTTCAAGATTTATACAAGAATTTTAGTTTATTCACTATTTTTATATTCAAATCTAATTAATACATTTCAAGTAAAATTGTTGAAATTGAAGGTGGTATAAATTTGGAGGTCAATTTACTGAAGTCAAATTAAATGTAATTTTCACAAGTTAAAATAAATATTTTGTTGCTTGCTAATCCAGATTTCTTATAACTTTAGGCCAAAACCTTCTTGTTTACATGATTAATCCCATTTGTAGTGGAGTGGGAAGCAGTTGTACATTTGTCTACAAACTAGAATGGTCTACACACCCACGCCGTAACACGCTCTCACTAAAGTCCATTGCAAAACTTCTGTTGACTTTAATAGAAGTTGGCTGTATCCTCCAGCATGGACAAAATCAGTCCATGTTTTGTGCATGGCTCTCCCCATGACTTTTTGGAAGGGCAAGATGTTAGTTCTAGAACTGATCAAAACTCAGAATTTCAGTTCTGTGGGAAATTCCAGCGTTTTCAAACTTTTGTTTCTTCCTAATTGGAACAAAATGTTGACTTTTAAAAATGTCCCACCAATTTTTTCAGAATTTTTATTTTATATTGGAAATAATAAAGCTACCTTATCAAAGTGCTTCATTATGATATATTATAAACAATATAATAAATCAAAAGGATAGTTGAAATGAATCACTTAAACCTTGTTGAATTGAAGTGCTTTGATAATTTTTCAGTGAAAATTTTGATAATATAGATACATACTTAATGTTTAGATTTCATGGAATGAGCAGAATCTGAAAGGAAACATTTTGTTGGGAAGCTTTCAACCAGCCTCTGTTTGTCAGAGAGTGGTGATGGATGGCAGGAGAGAGATCTCTTGATCATTACCTGTTAGGTTCACTCACTCCGAGGCACCTGGCATTGGCCACTGTCAGTAGACAGGATGGATGGACCTTTGGTCTGACCCAGTGTGGCCATTCTTATGTTATGTTCTTATATTAGCTCTAGTTAGGTGCCTAAATTACAGCGCTTCCCCTAGGCCCATTCATGGGAAGATTGTGGATTGCAGAAGAAGCTCAGTGTTTCCAACTCTATCAATTTTATTGTTGGGGTTTCACAGAGTGTGTTTGAGGGAGAGGTGGAAGGGGGAGATGTAATCTTAAAACCTCAGTTCCAGGAGTCGTGTTTACATGAGAATCTCACTTCCATACTAAAAAGAGTTTCTGGCTCTTGTTGCTGCAGGGAGAAGTGTCGAAATGCAAACTGTCCTTTTCTGTGTTTCAGGGACAATGATGAGCAGGCAGGGAGCTTGGGAAATCTGGGTGTAGCGCTCCAGATTCAGTGTGGAAGGCCTGAGGGCTTGTGCATAAGATGGTCCTTTTGTCCTTGCCCCCAACAGATCCTAGGGCATATTCAGGTTTTGGGCGTCCCTTCCCTGAAACAACAATCTCAGGGAAACTGTTCAAGGTTCCCTTCGTGGAGTTTTCTGTCTTCTGTCTCCTCACTCTCTGACCCCACTCACTGTCAGCCTGCTTCTGCAGGTTTTTCAATGTGAAGGGTCCACCTGGCCCTTTGAAAATGAACTTCAAAAAAAATGACTTACTTACACTTGCTTATAGGAATCTGTCTTACTGTTGCTAAGATTTATAATTCACTATTTTTTCTTCAGTTGAAAGTTGTTTTTCTAAGAAACTAGTAAGAGAATTGGTCTTCTGTTTTGTGCCAAATATAGTTGATAGAAAAAAAAAAAGTGTTTTTCAGAAAGGTAGCAAGGACAACATAATATAGAGTGGAAATGGAAACTGTCTATATTTGTCTCTTATTGATATAATCTCCCATCCAGGTACTCTCAGCATTGACCCTATGGAAACAAATCTTCTGAATTATTTTTAAATCTCGTTTACCCAAACAAAGATACTGCCTCTGAAAGGTGTGCAGTAAAATGTGGTGCATCATAGAGTTACAGCACGTGTGTAGCAACCACTTCATCAAGTTGTGATATCTCAATTGTTAATTTTTTCCCCCCAGTGATTAAGCTGTTATGAAACAAGCATACTTCAGATTTCCCTTGTGGCAACCTGAAGTTGCTTTTGAATTGTACACATACAGACCCGTATCAAATTGGTGAAATGTTGGAGGAGGTGAAAAGGAGTACAGTATAAACAAAATTAAACTGAATTTTTCAAACACTGTAAACAATTGACTCCCTCCCTACCTAAGGAAACATACACCAAGTGTCAGATAGTTACAAATTTTTATATGCTAATTGTGACCATTTGAGAAGGATTCATTATGGAATAGCTGAAATGATCTGAGCTATGGATTTGCAAATTCATATATAAAAATATACTGCTCCATTCCTTATAGATCTGTGAATTTAGCTAGTTGATGGGTTCTTTACATTCACAGTTGCATACATTTGCTTGTCGCTAAGTTACCAAGCTTTTTTTTTAAAAAAAAACACTCAACAAAAACCCTTGTTGTAATTTAAAGTCAATTAAGAAACTAATATGTAATCTCCTCATGTACAGCTTCATGTATCATCTTGTCTATAAAAGCCTGAGGCATCAGTAGTCTTTACAGCCTAAAATTTAGAGCTATAGCATGCCTGGCTTATTGTATATCATAGTATATGTGGCTTCTATAGACTCATAAATCACAACTGCAAGATTCTTGCACATACAAATAAAAAAGTGATTTTTAATCTCAACAAGTCTGTCTAAAATGCAGTTTAATAAAGGAAATTGATCCTTTACAGGGAAAATATTTATTTTATCACTAAAGTATAGCAATCTTAATATGTTCAGATCTTTAATGTAGAGAAAAATTACTAACTCCTTTAAAAAAGGCTAGTTTGCTTGTAAAGGAAAACAGTCGCTGCAATGAGTGTCACATAGGGCTGGCCTACTGTGTAACCAGAAGAGATGTTGTGGGAGTAGAGCGGTGAATCTGGTCAGTTAGTTCAAATGGCTACCTTTTGTCTTCAGCTGTCACCTCAGTCTCACTCACCTAACAGGAGGGTTGCCATACTGCTAATGAAAGGTGCCAGGCATGCACCTTTTGTCTCTGTTAAAATAATCATCAGAGATGAGGCCCTATTGTGTTAGACTTTGTATAGACTTGCAGTGAAAAGACAGTCCCTGCCCCCAAAGAGTTCAGAGTCTAGGTGCACATGTGGCAATCATGTGCAGATTTCCTAGTAATTATAGGATGTCATTGTGAAACAACTGTATGCTGTTATCTCATGTTAATCTCCTTTTGCATTGTAGTTTTTAAATTCTTTTTGTAGTTTGATTTATTGTCATTATTTTGTAGAAATTCACTTTTAGCCCTTACTCACTTGAGATGAATGGTAGTAAATATTGTGTGGCGTCAGCTATTAGAACCGTGTTTATGCCAGAGAAGTGTGGATTTCTCAGATCTTCCAAAGGAAGTCCAGCACTGCTCCATCTGGTCTGGGAATAACGGGGCTTCTCCCACCGTGCTTGCTCCTTTTCAACTCACCAGCCCTTCCGGTCCCTGAGTATGAGTCAACATGACCACACTGATCCACTCTGACCCTAGAACTTCCCCAAAATAATTCCTAGAGCAGATCTTTTAGAAAAACATCTAGTCTTGATTTTAAAATGGTCAGTAATATTGAATCCACCATGACCTTCCTAAATTGTTCAATTGGTTAATTACTCTCACTGTTTTAATGCCTAATTACCAGGCTAAATTCATTGAGCTTCAACTTCAGTCCATTAGTGTTTCTCTGTTAAATTGACGTGCCCTTTTTAAAATATTCCCATGTAGGTACTTATAGATTGTAATCAACTCACCCCTTAACCTTCTTTTTGTTAAGCTAAACAGATTGAGATCCTTGAGTCTGTCACTGAACGCAGGGCTGACCTTACCATGAGGCGAACTGAGGTGGCTGCCTCAGGTGCCAGACAGTGCGGGGAGGGGAAGGGTGCCACTAGGACCCAGAGTGTAGAAAATGGTGTTTGCTGCTGGTGTATGTGTATTCTCTCTGCTCTAGATGCACAGAGATGGTGATGTCCTGGGCTGGAGGAAGGAGGGCACAAGAGACATAACGGGCAGGCAGGAGAAAAAGTGAGAGTGAATAACAGAAAGCAGCAGTACCTGCAGGAAGAGAGAGAGAGGACGAGCCTCTTATGTACCTCTCGAGCACCCCCAGGAGCCTGGACTGATTAACACCATATTCTCAAGGAGCTTCCTGTTTCCTGCTGTTTCCCTGAACCCTGAGGAGAGCAGGCAGTCAACTGAAGTAGTAGGAGCCAGGTAGGCCCTTAAGACGCTATCATCTTCCCTCACTCAGGCCCTGCTACCACCAGCCTGCTTATTTGTCCCCTTCAATTGAGTGTTGAGGGCCCCTATAGCTGCACAGAACAGCCGTCATGAGTGAAAGAAGAAAACGCTCCTCTGGGGCAGCATTCAGAAAAAGAGAGAAATCAAGGGAAGCTTTTCTATCTAAGCAGGAAGGAGCTGTCCTAAGATACACAGACACAAATATTCACGGTGAGCCTTTCAGCCCCAGTGAGGATGTGAGTGGTGAGGAGATGTCTGATCTTCCAGTTAGAGTGCAGCTGACCTGGCAGCTACTGCAGCATCCATATCTCCATCTCAAATGGATGTAACCATTCACTTTCCTGAAGAAAAGTGTAGATCAGAGAGGAGTGTGGTGGAGGCGCAAGAAACAGCTGCTGCTGAGTTTAGTTCCTTAAGTCTAGATGATCAAGGACTTGTGGACTCACTTAAGCAGTAGCTTGAGGGACTTCCTGGTACTGCATGAGCCACAGCAAGTGAAAAACTTCAAGTTTCCCAAGGACAATGAAAATAGAAGTTTCCATCCAATACATTACTGGTGTGAAATCCCCAATGGTGACAAAGTGGAGAGGTCATGGCTTACGGACTCAAAAACCCAGAATGCCACATACTGTTTTTGTTACACTCTTTCAGTCTAATGTTCCAGCCACATTGGGTTCTACTGGAACAAAGGGCTGGAAAAATCTGGCTAGAAATCTGGCATTCCATGCGAAGGCAGCAAATCATCAGAGAGCATTCCATAGATGGAAAGAGCTTCAAATGAGACTAAGGTTAAATGCCACCATAGATGATCAGTGTCAAGAGAAGATTGCATCAGAGTCTCTTTACTGGTAATATGTTCTGAAAAGGCTCACTGCCATTGTGAGAGTGCTTGCTACCCAAACCTAGCACTGCATGGCACTTCAGATCAGCTGTATATGCCAAACAATGGAAACTTCCTTAAAATTGTGGAACTGATGGCTGAGGTTGATGCTGTAGTCCAGGATCATCTAAGAAGAGTCACCACCCAAGAAATGTACACACACCACTACCTTGGAAAAAACATTTAAAATGAGATCACACAGTTACTGACAACAAAAGTCAAACAGAAGATTGTGGCAGATCTGAAGTCAGAAAGATATTATTCTGTTGTTCTGGACTGCACACTAATTGACGCATTAACTTCCTTCCAGTCTTCTGGTGCTTCCCCAGTGCTCCAAGACTTATTGAAAACCAACATCCTTGAAGTCAATTAACAATCCAACAAACTCCTCAGCCAGCTGTTTAAAAACTCTTGGATGCAGGTTATGTAGACTTGCCGATTTAAAAATGTCTGACTTTAGTAGCTTCTATTTATCATCCTCCACGAATGGGAAGAATGTCATCATCACCTTATGATGAAACTATATCATCTGATTTTTCTCCAAATACAGGACAGAAATATTTATTGAACTTTGGCTTTTTCTGCATTATTATTGATAATTCTGCCATAGACTATTCTGCCATGGACCAATACTATTGTCAAGATACTTTTTTTCTTCCTAATATATTTTAAAAACTCCTTATTGTCCTTTACTGGCCATAGATTCTCTGTGTCTCCTTATTGATTTTCTACAATTCCTTAACTTCTGATTTATATTCCTTACTGTCAACTTCCCCTTTCTTCCATTTGTTCTATGTTACTATTATTTATTATTAATTTTTGCTTCCCTTCTAAACCAGGTGGTCATTTTTTAACCTGTGCAACCTCATTCCTCAATTCTGGCTTTTTGGCATCTAGTAAGGTATTCTTACATGATTCCCATTCATATCTTTCTGTTTTAAATTTCTTCCTCACAGCTTATTGGTCTCATAATTGTTTTCAGCTTTGTGAATTGGACCTGTTAAAGCACCAAGTATATATATTACTTTCACATTTTAAAGGTGATCAAGTCATGATCACTTTTACTGAAGCTACCATTAACTGTTACATATAAACAATACTAATGTAAACAAAAGTTTAGGCTTATTCATTTTTTAGCACGGTTTCATACCGTAAGTTAATTTGTGATAATATGTAACATCTTTTATTGTATCAGAATAGACAATTCAAGTTCCATTTGCAGAGGATTTTCCTTACAAAACATCCAGTCACAAACAGTTGACAGTGAATATATAATTTACATGTGTGAATACCAGACTACAATATAAAATATACTATCTGTATACATGTGGGACAGTCATGATTGTTCTATGCCAATGTCTTGGGAGGAAGCAGTAAAGTTAGGAGGCTTAAACTCAATAGGTTTTATTTAGTTAGTTAGAAAATGGATTTGGAGCTAACATTAGAAGAGTCAGGGAGACCGCTAGAAGTGGAACCTAATGGTTGCTGTTCTGGGATGGTGGGAAGAGAAATGATAGCCCGCTACAGAGCCTGGGAGGAGGAATAGGAAGAAGTTTGATTTTTGATAAGCCTTCGAACTAGGTTTAGTCTTCAGAGTTAAGGCCCTAAGTGAGCAAAACACACATAAGAATAGTCCTGTTGAAGATAATAGGGATTACTCTGATATTTAATGTTAAGCACGTGCTTAAGTGCTGTGCTGAATTGGGCAATAAAAGTGTGGGGTGAGAGGTTTGTTCGTGGAAGATTTTAGACGGGAAAGGAAACCTTGTGCTGCCTTATAAAATGTAAAGGAAACAATGCAAAGGAAACAAAATTTCCTTTTGGAAAGGAAAAGAAGGGAGGCATGATTATTCTCTTTTTTTGGTGGATGAGGTAACAGGCTGCCTGCTGAATTTTGGATAGATTTTAGTTGGAGAACTGGAACTTACTGGTACCACGAAGGAAGAAATTATAGTAATAAAGAAAATATTAATAAGAGGCTTATCAGAAGAGTAGGTGTCAAAAGCTGCTATCTGCCTGACTTTGGTCTAGGTTGCACCTGGGTTGGCCTAATTGAAAAATGAACCATAAGTTAAACTTTTTTCCCTGCAAGAGCTTGAGATCAGATCTATTACACCTCTATGGTAAGGACAATTATAGTGATATCAAAGTAACAGAAGAATTACCCAAACCACAATTCTGTTATTTTCTGTTTCCTGATAAATGTTACAGTTCTTCTCATGTGGAGATTAAAGTTGGCACTGCTAATAAGAAATAGCGTTTGCTACAATAACAAAGGGAGAATTCTGTGGCTCGTTGCAGACTTCTAATGGCTTTCCTGACTGATGTGATTTGAAACACAAGCACCAAGGATTGTTAAACCACCATCCAGCTTTAGCAGTCCATTGTGTCCTGAAGTCTGTCATTTTATATTTGGAGTTTTTTCAGAGTTCTAGTGGGTGACAGACCACTGCACAATTTCTTTCCTGAAAAACTTCTCCCTCTTTTATATTATCCTAAAGCAATGGTAAGATAATATTCTTATTAAAAATAGTTTTTAGCATGTTATCTAGTGTATCTTTAACCAAAGCCCTTGACAGATCAAATGGAAAATTAATTACTTATCCTCCACCCTTCACTAAAATCTTGAGAATCCTGCCTATAATGTGTATATATAGGAATGTGGAGGAAGAAAATAGCAGAAACCATTGCTAATGTCTTTCTGCTTTTTCATTTTTCAAGTCTACAAGGAACTTTCTCCTTTCAATTTTTTTTCTTGGCTATGGGATTAGGGATGATATAAATTAAATTATTCTTTATTACAGTTATTTTAAACATATTAGTACTACTGAAGTCAATTCATAATTGTAACAGGAAACTCATGGGTGTGTCATTCTGGGAAATTGCCACCACTTGGGTGGTTGTGGTGTTTTCCCTTCTGCTTCAAGCCTAATGATGCACTTCAAGCATTGGAATCTCAGCATGATGTGCCATTGTATCTTACTGCCTAAGTGTACCAAGAAATACAGCAGTCATCAGCATTAACCATGATGTGCTTTAAAATCATTCTGTATCTTTTTTCCTGCTTTTGCACATTTGAGGACTCTGTGTAGAAACCGTTGCCACAAATCAACTTTTATTTTTGATAATTAAAATTCTTTTTCTCTTTAACACTTTTAACCGGTAATTTAAACTGAAGTAAAAGGAAAACTGAATATAACAGAAAGCATAGTTTTTACAATAAGTGGGATGTCTCATCTTTCCAGAGCGATTGGTTGGTATTTTTGTTGTTTAACCAAACACAAATATAGGTTTAGGCATCTTCCAAAATTGAGGCATTTACAGACTAATATTAGACATAATCCAGTGAGAGGGTAACAGAGATGGTTGGGTGGGTGGGGGTGGGGGAGAAAGTGAAGACATGACTGGATTTTTTACTACTCAAGTGCTATCATAATAATATAAGCATGTTGAAGTTGTGTTCCTCCTCCTCTCCCCTTCCTCCACCAGTCCCACCCCTGCACTCACATAGTAAGTGGATATCTGTCTAGTTGACATGACTAGATGTTGAGGAGTACTGGATTTTAAGGAGGGGGATTGAATGAGATTAAGACTAGTTCCTTTACAAATAAGTTCTGGAGGGATGTAGGTGCACAGCATGGAAGATAATCATGCCGTGGTGGGAGGATGGACAAACAGATAATGAAGCTGGCATTGTTGGCAGAGAGAAGGAGGTGGGAATATGAAATAAACTGGTATGGCTGCAGAGTTAAGATTGCATCTTAACAAGCACTAATGATCAAAGGACAACTAGAATCTATTCTTTAGCTTACATGCAATTTTTTATAAATGTTCTATACTGGCTGTATTCTAAAATATTTGTGCCGTTTCAACTTAACTAAGTCACATGGGCCTGATCTTGCAAGGTACTGAGTGCCGTCAAAGCCCCACTGAAGCACCATCACTGCTGCTAATGGCCCCTGGGGCATAAGGTATCTTGGTTATGCTCCATTTTCTAGCTCATTGACTTTGTGCCACCAGAGCTAGATACATTAGCTCTACCACCAGAATCCCCAGGGAAGAGTTGCAAAGAGGCTGCTATTTACTGAAGAACGTGACCCTCTGACTGTTGCATTATGCAGCTTTTACTGGGAAGAGTTTAAAGTTCTAGCATATTTACATAATTGGCAGGTAAAAGCTGAATCACTTTTAAAAGCTTGCATTCTGTTAAAAGTATGCTACCATCTTTCGGAGGGGCTTATTACCCTAAATCCTCAGGCGTACTACAGAACCACCACAGGATCAAGTTGTAACTCAAGAACCCCTTAGTGCACACTGGCAAGAGGGTTACAGGAATGTCCTGTTTCTAATATGCACATTCTGGGTCATCAAAGAATGTCATGTGTGGTTTTAAGTGAAAGCCAGGGTCAAACTGGTCATGAATATCATTATGCAATGTATGTATAGATACTATGTAACAAGTTACATATGCTGAAAATATGTTTAAAAGTCTGTATTGTGACAGAGATAACAAACAGATTTTCTGTCAGACGAGCTGTTTTTTCACCCATGTCTCTGGATGTAAATTTCCTTTTAAGCTTAACACAGTGTGGAGAGGTGTGAAATCAAAAGGGAAGGAATGGACAGGAAAAATAAGCCATATGTGGTACAGACAATGAATTTTGAGGGATATACAGTAAACCCTCGATTTTGCAGACCTCGATTTAACAGACTTTGGATTTAACGGACAAAATTTCCGGTCCGTATGTCATATGTGAAAATTAACACCCTGTTAATTTTAAAATACTTTTAACCAAGATTTGCTTATAATTAAATTAACAGGGTTTTTTTTGTTAACTGTTGTTTTTGTTCACTGTTACAGTAGACTCCCGATTATCCGGGCGTGGGTTAACCGGGCTGCGGATTAACCGGGATGTCTAAATGGGTCGGTAAGGGAAGCCCCAAAGCTGCGGCGGGCTCAGCCTTAGCCTGCTGCCGCTTTGGGGCTTCTCCCACTGGCCCCTTACAAGCTGGGGTCTCAGCCGGCTTCCAGCCTGGGTGTAGGAAACCCAGGCTGGCAGGAGCCTGGGAGGAAAGCCCAAAGCGGCAGCAGGCTGAGTGCTGAGCCCGCCGCGGCTTTGGGCTCTCTCCCCCAGGCTCCTGCCGCCTGCCCCAGTCAGCTCCCGCTGCCAGCCTGGGTGCAGGGAACCCAGGCTGACAGTGGGAGCAGACTGGGGCAGGAGGCAGGACCCCGGCTGGCAAGGGGCCAGCGGGGGGGAACCCCAAAGTGGGGGCGGGCTGAGCGCTCAGCCTGCCGCTGCTTTGGGGTTTCCCCCACTGGCCACCTTGCCAGCTGGGGTCTCAGCCTGCAGCTAGCCTGGGTGTAGGAAGTCCAGGTTGGCAGCGAGAGCTGAGACCCCAGCTAGCAGGAGCCTGCGGGGAAACTCTAAAGCAGCAGCGGGTTGAGAGCTCGGCCGCTGCCGCTTCTCAGCTCTCTGCCGCTTTAGACCTCCCCTCTCCCCCCTCCCCCACGCAGGCTCCTGTCAGTGGGGGGTCTCAGCTCCCGCTGCCAGCCTGGGCTTCCTACACCCAGGCTGGCAGCGGAAGCTGACTGGGGCAGGCAGCAGGACCCCGGCTGGCAGGAGACTGGGGAGAGAGCCCTAAGCGGCGGCGGGCTCATCACTCAACCTGCTGCCGCTTTGGGGTTTCCCATGGTGGATCCTTGCCAGCCGGGGTCTCAACTTGCTGCCAGCCTGGGTGTAGGAAGCCCAGGCAGGCAGCGGGCTGAGACCCCAGCTGGCAGGAGCCTGGGGGGAACCCCAAAGCGGCGGCAGGCTGAGCGCTCAGCCGGCTGCCGCTTTAGAGTTTCTCCGCAGGCTCCTGCTAACCAGGGTCTGAGCTCCCGCTGCCAGCCTGGGTTCCCTACACCCAGGCTGGCAGCGGGAGCTGACTGGGGCAGGCGGCAGGAGCCTGGGGAGAGAGCCCAAAGCTGCGGCGGGCTCAGCACTCAGCCTGCTGCCACTTTGGGCTTTTCCCCCAGGCTCCTGCCAGCCGGGGTCTCAGCCCACTGCCAGCCTGGGTTTCCTACACCCAGGCTGGAAGCAGGCTGAGACCCCAGCTCGTAAGGGGCCAGTGGGAGAAGCCCCAAAGCAGCGGCAGGCTAAGGCTGAGCCCGCCGTGGCTTTGGGGCTTCCCCTACCGAGCCGTTTAGACATCCCGGTTAATCCGCAGCCACGTTAACCCGCGCCCGGATAATCGGGAGTCTACTGTATAGAAAACTTTTCTGTGAAATTAAACTTTTCATACATACTTAATTTTAATTACACAACGTGTCTACATAAGTAAAAACAGGTAAACTAACTAATTTGTCAATTTTTTAACATACGCAGTCGGAAAACCTACTTTATTATATAACGGACTTTCGGCTTTAATGGACACCCCCTCGCCCGAATTAGTCCGTTATATCGAGGTTTTACTGTAAGTAGAAGGCAAAGAAACCATCTCTTAATCCTGCACCTAAGAAGTAAATGGACAGCACATTTACATTCATGAGTTTACCATTAGCCTTGTTTGAAACATTGCAGATCACGTTGGGGGGTGAGAAACATCTTTAAACAGGAAATTAACCTGTTAAGTTTCGTCTCTAGAAAGTGTTTTTGATTTTGTTTATTATGGAACAATTTGTTTTTCCAATAGCCTTATTCACTATCCCTTGAATCTTTGGTAATGTACTCGTTTTAACTATAAATATATTTCAGTGCTGTGATGTTAAGCAAAGTGTTGATCTTGACTTGAATCATACAAGCTTGCATGTACACTATTTTCTTTGGGGAGAGCAGATCTGGTATTTCTATGTGTGTTCAGTGGATAAAAGGCTGGACACTACAGAGTAATATTTCAGTGGGAGTTGAACCCACAAAGCAAAGAAAAGGCTGGCATTGCCAAGAGAAGAGTGCTTGGTTGGCAGATAGGCTGGTGGTGTCAGGCAGCTGATAGCCAGTTAAATACAATCAAGTCTCCCTCATACTCGAGACAGGAGGGTAACAAGGTGACTCGCAGTACTTACTGTCCTGAGAACCATCACCCAAGTCTATCTGGGAACTTATATCTTTCGCTAATGAAAATTTTCACTACCAACTAGGATGTCTTGTTAACCTTTTGTCACCTTTTTTCAGGCAAGCTATTCAGCTCCTACTTGCTTTGACTAAATCCTTAGTCCTAACTGCACAGTAGATCCACAGTTTCCCGTGTATTCTCACAATGGGGCCAAACTTCTGGGGAAGAAATTGAAGTTTGCAGATTTCAGGGCACCTCTTAGCTGGTGGTCTCCATCTGCTCACTTTCAAAAGGGAGTTTCACTGTTGGATCCCAGGATTTCCGCTGTAGTCCATGAGATAAACCTAAAAAATAGCCTCATAGCACCATTTTGGTGAGTAAAATCTACTTTTAATTGTTCCATGTCAATAGATTATAAAAAGTTATGGTGGCTCTATTTGCGGAGTTGCTTAGTGGTAGAACTGAGCCTCTTTTTTTTAATTAGCCATTATTTTTAAAAAATCCTAATATGTAGATTTTTATTATATTATTATTTATATTAAAGAAAACACACTTGTGTTATATTTTACTTAATACATTGTTCATTAATAAGCAGAAACATTTAATTTCATATTTACCTCAAATCTAAAATGACAAAATATATAATTAAAACATTCCCATAATCTAAATACATATCATGTAATATAATTGTCTCTTCCCATGTTTCTTGAAGCTTTTTTCAGTGCCATGAATGTTATTGTACATAAATACATTGCCATAACTAAATTGACATATCAAGCCCACAATAATATAAAATGGATAACAAATACGGTCTCTGCCTGGATTGTCATCTCCATTTGTATCATTATCTTCCTCATCTGACCTGTACTCCATACTGTCACATCATTCTCCTCTTCATTCATGCTTTCGCATGCTTGCATCCTATGTTCTGGAGAGCGTTTGAATCCATTTGGAAGGCACTGGCAATCAAGTAGTTTTCATTCTTTGATGCATGTACAAGTCATCAGCTGCAAAACTATCTCCGAATCCATTCTTTTGTCAACTCATCCTCCTCTATGACCCAGCTAGGCCCTGTTTCAGTGCTGGGTATGACAGCATACTTCTCCAGGCTCCTATGCCAGACAGTAGCCTGGTCAGTGGCATACTGATCATGCAGGTAGAGGTAGTCTATGCACACAGAGAGCTGTCCATATTTAACATCTCCCTTCTTAGTTTGGAACAGCTCATATCTTAGCACATTCACCTCTGTTATATTTGACTGAACTGATACATTCTACAGGTGAATTCCTAAAGAAGAAGAAGAAAGGTCTGCAGACAAGACCCAGTACAGTAAAACCCCGATTTAACAGACCCCGATTTAACGGACTTCGGATGCAACGGACAAAATTTAGGAGCAAGTCCGATGCATCCAAAATCCGTTAAATCGGGGGCTGGCACAAGGATTATCCAGAAACTGTATACAATAGAAACCTCTCAGAGATAGCGCTATACAGTGGGAACTGTTTGACCCAGGACACAGCTGAAGAGTTTTCCAGCAAGTGGGAAGAAGATATAAAAGGAGGGAATGATATCATGATGGGACCACACTCTTACTATAACAACACACCTCAAAAAGGCTGAAGAGGCAAGGACTGACCTGTGGGAAGTAATGGTCCCAGGCTAGAGGAATTTTAAGCCTGCATATGGAAACCCTGGGAAAGCCAAGGCAACTTGTGCCTTAAGAATCTGCCAGCCTGTATATCACTCAGGGTGAGAATTTGTTAATTCATATCCTGTCTATCTAGTGTGTTAAGAACAGCTTGCAGCTTTGTTATTTACTAAGGTATTCAGATTTGATCTGATGTCACTTATAACTTAAAAATCTATCTTTTGTGATTAATAAACTTGTTTTTGTCTAAAATCAGTGTGTGGGAGTTATAACGTAGGGCAGAAAGCTATTGTATATCTCTCTCCACATTGAGGGAGGGGCGAATTTTGAGAGTTTATGCTGTGCCGTTCCCTGTGCAGCACAAGACGGTATAATTTTGGCTTTACATTCCAGAGGGAGGTGCGTACCTTAGCAACTGGGAGGTGCCTTAGCTGAGCCTTCCCATGCAGAGGTGATCTCAGCGTCTGTGTGTGAAGCTGCAGCTGGGTGTGTCCCTATTTGTGTGTATACTAGTGAAAGAGTAAGCTTGGAGGGTTTGGCAACTTATCACAGTACCACAGTGTGAAAAGGAGCCCAGGTCGGTGGGTCAGGCAGGCTTAGTGACACCCCGGGGGGGAACCCATCACACTTACATGTGTATAACTCTTTTGATTTTTGCTATCAAATCTTACATAAAATTTGCTGATGTCCCTGAATAACCCAAGGGTAAGAATTAGCACATCAGTGTTCTCAGATACAGTAATAACTGATTCATGCTTAGCATGTCGCATCTGAGTGTCTGCCTCTTTGTGAAGAAGACTACTAAAGAAAGTTTGATGCCCCTTCTCTGGCAAGCTTGTTACAGTGTTCCTGGCATGTCACATACATTGTTTCTCACCTGTTTTCTCCAGGAAACAGGGCTTTTTCCATTGATGGCATAAGAACTTGATGAGAGCAGTCTTGCTGGTAGAACATTCAGGAACTCAAGCAGCTGACCAGAACGAGGCCGGTCTAGTCTTGTGGTCAGAGTGGGCATTAGGCCTTGTGGTTGGAGACCGAGTCAGTAGTCAGAAGCTGGAGTCCATAGTCAGGAGCCAAAGCCAAGGGTCAAACTGGAGAGCAGGGACTGGAGAGAGCAGGATAGCAAATAAAGAGGGTTCAAAGCAAGGGCAGAACAGAAACAAGGCTGGATCCAAATCAGGAGGATCGGGGGAATGAGGTTACACAGGAGCTGGCACAGTGGTGGGACAGACCATTGAGCAGTCAGCAAGGAGCTGCTGCTGCTGGCTCAAGAGCGGCAGCCAGCTTGCCCTTGTAGCCAATCAGGTGACATGGCCAATCAGGCAGCCTGCTTCCGGCCTGATATACTGACGAGGCCGCCTGGAGATTAACTCTTCTGCAGGCCCTGGTTTCTGACGTATGCACTTCCATTGTTGGATATTGTGGCAAGATACAATGTTAATCAACAGCACTTCAGGGCCTGACCTTCTGTTTTCCTCCTTAAGTTTTTAATGATGTCACTGTACATATCAAAGATTACATCTATCCTGTCGCTGTCCGTTCCAGTTTTCAAAGGTGACATAGATGTTCTCTGACCAATTACCATACATTTTGTTCTCAACACGTATTTCATGTACAAAAGCCATTCCATCTCCAGTGCAGTCAGAAGGACTAGGGATTGTCACTATTACTGTTTTCTGAAGACTCCTTGCCAGGGCTGCTGCATTTGTCTTCTTCACACTGCCAAAAAAGTTGACGAGAACACATGGCAGTGGTCTTTGGGGTGCAGCAACACTTCCTTCATGTCAGATTTCAACTTGCTGCTTCCAAAGGCATTTGGCCAAAAACCTTGTGATTCCTCTTTAATATAATCTTCTTGTTTGAGGCTTTTGTTTCCCTGGATTTCTTTGTCACTGAATGTCTACAGTTTTTGCTTTGGCAGCCTATCATAGAAGTTTTGGTTTGGCTGCTCGGTTTCTAGCCTGTTCTGAAAGCTATGTATGCACCTTCTCCTTTGTATATAACAGATCCTCTCAGACGTCTTCAGGAGCTACAGAACCAAGGGCTAGTGAGGGTTATTTTTGTTTTTTTGGACAGGTGAGAAACTTTCTCATTCTCACGCATTATGGCAAAGGTCAAGCAAGTGTGTGTTATTTTCGTGGTTGTTTTCTTGTTGCAGTGGCTGGTAAATTTTTGTGGTTCAGTCTTCAGTGCTATGTGAGGATCTGGCCATTATTTGTTCCCTGTGGTATCTGAAGGCATTTTCTAAAATTAGTCCAGCAGATGAAGTCCAAATTCTGTTTGATCATCTCCAGCAATGTAATTTATCTGGTACAAATGACAGATTCAAAAGGAGGGTGGCACAAGAGCTCTTTTAGATTTCCTTTCACTGAAGGTCCCATTTCTGCTGGCAATTACCTCCACTAGAAGGACAGGAGAAATCCCAACATTTTCTAGAAAATTTCCATTCATTACTTAACACCCTGACAAAATTGTTCCTGAGAAATATATTTCCATCTTCAGAGAAAAATTCCACTTCCACATTAATCAGGAGAGATTCCTTTTGCCTCAGTCCAACACAAGAAGAGGAAAATAACTTGCATTTGTTTATGGAATCTTTAGTCCTTAAATTTTACCTGTATTGTGATCAACTGTATTTGTCCTTTTTGGAGAGTCACAAAAGTATCTGGGCAAAAAGTAGCTGAATGACTCTATTGATATCTCTAACAAAGGGTCTCTTTTGTCTCTTCAATAAAAGTCCATCAGGCCAAAAGTCAGACTAATTCTTGGAAAGAAAAGAGATAGTCTTTATGAAAAAGGCTTGCAAAGTGACTGCCTATAAATCCATTCACTCCTTGTATTATAGGATCAATGCTAATACCTCAGTTAACACAGTTTTTAGGGACCATGTTTTAAAGACCATGGAGTAAAAACAGTCAATTTGGTATTTCTTTCTCTTATTTCTCTTTACAGCCCAATTGTGCAAATTATTGAAGCTAATTGCTGCAAAAAGGAGAATTTTGTCCCTATCTCTTCAGTGGGTTTCTGTGTGAGTCAGTAGCTGCGATTGTCAGTTTTTCCTACACCATTGGTGGTTGGTGGTCACAAGATGTGTGTGTCAGTTTTAGAGAAGTGTCTTTTCTAGTTCTTGTTTACTAGCAGCAGCCCCTTGTGGTCAGAATTTTTTTTTTTCAATTTGTTCCTCTGCCTGTCTGTTGCCTGCAATGAGAGTTAGGGGCCTTTTAGCATAGATTACTAGAGCTACTCACATAATCTTATTTTGCTTGTGGGGAAAATGTTCCCTTTTTTTGTGACATAGCTGCAACACATGCTATGGGCTTGTCTTCACTAAAGCCGGCAGGGATCAGTCGCCAGCAGCGCCCCCGTCGACTCCGCAACTGCAAGCTGGAGTCGACGGGGAAGCATGCCACCAACCGCCGCCGCTGTGAGGACGGCAGATAAGTTGGTTGTAGATACGCCGAATTCAGCTACGTTGTTAACGTAGCTGAATTTGCGTATCTACAGCCAATCTACCCACCCTAGTGAAGACCAGCCCTATGTCTGTGAAATAGGTAGTGTCTGTTGTCTCTGTAGCTGAAATAACGATGCAAGAGAGAGAACTGAGAAACAAAACCAGTGACATATGTCCCAATGGAAGAGCCATTTGTGTTGAAGCATATCTTGTCTAAAGACATGTAGAAGTTCTTATTACATCATATAATTTTTTTTGCTAACAAGCCCATTGCTTAGGGATTTTTAATCTTGCCATGCTTTTATGCTTAACACAGACTAGTTGTTTAGCACTTATATAACTATAAATGTGCATGGTTGTTTGGAGCGAATACAGGTATTTGTTGTTTTATTTATTTGTATTGGGGGTACCACTAGGAGTTTCAGCTCTGTTGTACTAGAGGCTGTATGTAACACTCTTTCTAGAATCTGTGTATGTGACACACACACACACACACACACACACACACACACACACACACAAGATCATGCTTGTCACAAAGAGCTTACAGTCTGAGTAATGGGACCAACTTTAGAATGTCTGAATTTCAGTCTAGCAGTAGTCTAAATTCCTGTTACTTATGCTTTCTTTGGGCATTATGAGTGTTCGTTACACTAGTAATAATCCGTAATAACAACTTCCATGCACTTTATAAGAAAATACTGCCCTCTAGTAGAGTGTGAGGGGTGGGCTGTCGTCCTTTTTGCCTCCTCCTCTTACAGCCCACAAAAAGTGTTGTATCCCTACCAGAGCACAAGGACCTCTTGTGTTTTCCCTACTCTTCACCACTGTCACAGCCAGAGCTCCCAGACACAACCATTATCCTCCTGGCTACAGGTGACTAAAAATGCTCTCTTCAGAGCCCATCCATGCAACTCCCTAACTGGATATAATTATATTATAGTGCACTAAAACTTTTACCAGACAGAGGAGTAAGACATATGGATTGTGTGCAATGCGGTTTTTATGGCCCCTGGGAAACTTTTTAGCATGCAAGGGTGAAAAACCCCTCCTATATCTCACAAGCAGTCACTTCCCCATTGGCCCCTTGTGCAGCCTCGGAGCATTTTTCTGGGCCCTCGACACAAAGGTGAATTTCATCCGTAGTCAAAATAAACAACAGAGATACAATATACTTCTGATGTGAGCAGATAAATCTCCATTAATGCCAATGAAATAACACATCTGCCAGCTGCAGTGAATTTGATCCCTACAGTTCAAGTTTTTGACCGTATAACTTCAGTGTTCACTCTGATTTAGCAGTTACTACTCCTCAGGACTGACGTGTCCTAACATATCTAAATAATACTCAATACATACTTATATTTCTTTCTTTCTTTCAAGGGAGGACTTAGCTGACATCCTCTGTTGGTGGAAGGCCAATTTGTAAATTTGTGTGTAATTATTGCTTTTAGTATTGTACATTTGGGGAGATTGTTTTGATTAGCGACTTCTACAAATGGAAATAAATAGCTTGTGACAGTCCATCTTACAAAAGGGAAAAATAACTGACAGTATATTTTTTTAAGTCTCTATGTGAATAGAAGGCAGTTTGCATAAGTGTGATACATTTGGACTCTGAACATTTGTTTAACATTTTAATATTGTCCTAAGGAACATAATATAATTACAGATAATATTGTTCACATTATAGAATGGTAATATGGAGCAGTGTTTTAAAAGATAATTAATGTTTGGTTACACTATTTTTCAAGTGTTGCTTCAGTTTAATTCACTATTTATCAAGGGTCTAATGTTTTTAGTTACCTGATTACATTTATATAATCGTCTAATCTTTGTTAATTTTCCTAATTGATAGTAACTGACATTTACTGTCAAATGTGGCATTTTTTGCTTCTTCTAGAGAGCAGTACAAGAAATTGTGATGTGATATTATCTTTTCAAGATTTCAAGTACTTGTTGATGTGAAAATTGCAGGTGGTGTAAGGATGAAATTGTGACCCATTAATGTCATTGACAAAATTCTCATTGATTTCAGTGGGACCAAGATTTCAGCCTAAATGTAGATTGCAGTTTTATTTAATTGCTTAAACCAACATAATTGTTCCTGTAGAACATAACAGCCCTTCAGAAAATTACCTGGCATTATTCACTAATCCAGTGCAGTACTTAATTGTTGACCAGTAGGCATCACTGTGTAATTGGAGGCTATTTTTAGTGCTTTCTGCTTCTAATCCAGGTCAATGGGCGTAAGTGCAGGCAAAAAATTACTTGTATATTTGCAGGGCTGGGGCAATAACCATTCACTTGTATCCTGTGTATGATATTTGTGTAGATTTGTCCCTTCTCAAACAGAATTGATCCATCCCTCCTCCCCTCCACCCCCCATGCCACTTCCCAGGATACTACATGCTGCTTTGGTGGTAAGGTTGCTGAGGTTCACATATTGTCCCCTCCACTCCCATCTCTGTAGAAATCCATACAAAAGGAAATCTTATACTTGTTACTCAGAGGCAACTCTGTGCCCAAGAACTGCTCTTTAAGGGAAGAAAATTAAGTATTACCACCAGTTTGTGAATCAAGCTAGTCTGGCTTTATTGAAACTGCTGCCCAGGGGTAAGGCAGGAGAGCTGGGGGGTGGGTCATGATCTGAGAGTTTAGGGGTAGGACCACTGCCCTTTCTGTAGACAAATTGTACCAAGTTGTTGCAAAATTTAAGAGATACTCCGAGACTTTTTTCCCGCCCTGATGGATATTTTTGAGGGAGAGCCACTGTAATTTCAAAACTAATTTATAGTCAACTCAGCCATATAATGAACACTAGCAAAAAAAAAAAAAAAAAAGCTTTTATTGAAGAATGTTTCAGAAGAAGCATTACCAAAGTAATCTTTCATTTTTGCACCCAGTAAGGTCCCTTTCTGCTTCACTTCGGGCTGGTCTCCACTACGGGGGGGGGGGGGGGGGGGGGGGGATCAACTGCAGTTACGCAACTTCAGCTATGTTTGCGTATCTGCAGCCGACTTACTGTCCGTCCTCATGGCAGCGGCGGTCAGCGGCACGCTCCCCCGTCGACTCCAGCTTGCGCCTCCCGGCAAGCTGGAGTTACGCAGTCGACGGGGGAGCCGCGAGCGATCGATTTCTCACGTCCTCATCAGATGTGAGAAATCGATCGCCAGAAGATCGATGGCTACCCGCCGATTCGGCGGGTAGTGAAGACATACCCTTCATCATACCTACTCTGTTGTAACTCCTGGTGTACTACAGAAGTAAGTGAATTGAGCATAGTCTTCCTAGATGCAAAAAATGGAATCCAGTTTTTAAATTATCTGTATATTTTTCCATTTTATGCTGTTCAAGTTAATATAAATGGTGGTTCATGAGTTTTGTAGTTAGCATTTACATGAATATTGACAGGCTGATACTTGTGCTGTAATTTGCTGCTCATGTTTCCATGGGTTGAAGGAATTTCATCAGTACCACGGTAACTTCTGAGCACTTGTGAGGCTTTTAATTAAATTTTATTTGCACAGTGTTTTTTAACTGTTCTACTTGAGTGTCTGATTTTCATTGATGGAAAATAGAAGGTAATGTTCTGGGTGGATCAGAGTTTGGCCACAGAGTGTAAAAAATCGCTTGCAAATGCAGACGACTATTGGATTATTAAAAGGTCACTATTTGTTCAAGCTTTGAAGTGTAATAATGTGATATCCTTTGGAAATCACACAAGAAATAGCCTATATGGAATGCATATTTTAAAACTTGTTTTATAAATTCAATTTATGCATGTTAGCTCAGATGTGCTAAAATAGCTTTTAAGAGCTATCGGAGCTTCTTATGGGTTTTTTTTTCCGGATACGTTTTGTAAGCTACAGACTGTCTATTTCTGCTCGTTACTTTCTCATCTTATCATTGAAATTAAATACTAATATTGTATGGAGTGGGGTTCATAAGAGGGGTATTTTGTTGAATTAATTTCTGAATTTTACTTGTTTACCTTTATGTTGATGAGATTCACATTTCAGCCTCTCCCTCCCCCCCCCATGTTTTTGCAGTTAGTGTTGTTTAGTTATAATTGGAAAGGGTATCATAGTGCAGTGTAAATTTGTGATTTTTTGTTTGTTTGTTTTACATGATGCATATAAAAGATCTTGTCCCAAACCACAAATGTGCCTATAAAGTATAAACCTGTCTCCGGGCTGTAAATCTAAAAAGTTGGGTGGGCTCTCTGTGGTCTACTTGCCTCACCAATCTCAGTTTGAAATCAAGTTTTCCAGAATTAAAACAAAGTTTAGAGTTTTCTCACCAGTAATATGCAAATGTGCATTATGTAAATGTACTCATTTGTGGGGGGGTTTAATCTATTCAGAAGCATAGGTTTTCAATTTAGTGTGAGATACATAAGCTATACAAGATATATCTCATTAAGACAAATATTGGAAGTGTAGGAGGCATGTAAAATTAATGTACATTTGTGTGAATGTTTTATGCCTAAAATTAACTTTTTTTCTTTACAATTTAGCTTAATATGTTTCACATACTTTTAGTGAAGCTAATGCGCAGATGCCCTTGATCTGTTGTATCTTTGAAGTCTCTATTTGTTGTTTCTTTCATTCTTTGCTGCCAACAATATTGAGAATTGTATTAAATTAAGAAAATTTGTTTTAATTCAGGTTTATCGATTAGATGGAATTCCACTGATCCTGGACAACTGCAGTATTGATGACAACAACCCCTGTATCCTTTAAGTGAAGTTGTAACAGACTATATAATGTATATTTTCCGATAAGATACATTTGGGGGTCATTTTATGCATATATGTATGAGTTGGCCTACATCCCCACAATCTTTGTATTGGGATGTACAATAATGGCATTGTATCCAATGGCATTGAACAGGTGGTTTCCCTTGGTTTTATATTAAGGTTTCAGATTTAATCATTGACTGTGATCATCTTGAATATAACCTATTCTTAAACTGTAGCTCCCACTAATCTCTGTACAATGCAAATATTCCAGGCTACTGTAGAAGGCACTACAAATCGCACTGCCAAAGAGTTGATTTCATATTAGTACATGGAAGAGAAAACATTGATTTAAAAAAGGCCTAGTTAGGTAATACCTGAACATCCTTAGAAGTTTCCATTTTTCATTCCTGAGTCTTTGATCTTGTTTGTAAAATTGAGAATGCCCTTTTGATCACTTTTTTGATGTTTTGTGCTGGTGTTGTTTCTGAATACTATATGAACTGAGCAATATATACATGTACAACATAACATCTAAAATGCAATTTGAACTTTTTTAAAGTCCGTATCTTAAGAAAACAAGACTCTTCCTCACTCTCAGCCGAGCAGCATCCAGACAGACAGAGGTTCAAGTAGCATTATTTATAAAGTGTTCAAGACATTCCTGGGAATGCTTTACCTTGGCATGTGGGTAAAACAGAGTCAGTTAATGCTCTCGGGAGATTATGGGCGAACTCCTATCTCAATGAAGTCAATTAGGGTTTTGCCATTGATATCAGTAGGAGTAGGATTGTCACCTTATGGATGGTTCGTGACTCTCAGGGTGTCTCTCCACTGCAATAAAAAGCCTCCAGCACCCAGGCTCAGAGCTAATGTGAATTGACTCAGGCTTTTGGGGCTCAGGCCAGTGTGCTAAAAAAGGCAGTGTAGTCATTTGGGCTCAAGCCCAGGCTCCAAGATCCACCCTTCCTCTCCCCTGTGCAGTTCCAGACCCCAGTGTCTAGCCTGGGCCCAAATGTCTACATTATTGTTTTTAGTCCCCCACCCCCACCCCAGCCATAATCAGCTGACCTGGAAGCTGTGGGTCTTTTGTAGTGTAGACATATTCTAAGGCCCTGGTCCAGGAAAGCACTTAAAGACGTGCCTAAATTTATCCCATAGAAATCAGTGAGACTTAACGTGCTTCAAGTTAAGCATGTCCTTAAGTGCTTTCCTGAATCGGAGTGTACTTGGAGTTTTTCTTGAATCAGGACCGATGTCTTGTTTTTTAACATCCTCAATATCCCTTGTTCACTGTTAGAACTCTAGATTGGGATTCATAATGGAAATCTGAATTACGACCATACTTGGTCATTGTAACTGACCGCCGAGCTTTTGCTTCAACTGACACTTGTCCAGTGAACTGAAATAAGTAGATAGACTAGTAAGCAGTCCATCAGTATTACACAGTTATTAAATCTGACTAGTGGAAAAATGGTTCTCAACTCAGAGACATTTGTGGCAATTTATGTGAGGGAAAAAATAGTTAAGTCAATTAATGACGCAGGTTATTACACTGGTGGCGAGGTTTGATATGAACAGTGCAGATGATGCATTATTGGGGCTTTGATCTATGGCTTAAGAACAGCAGCATCCCTAAAGAGCAGCAACTGCAAAACTCAGGAGGATTGTAGCTTGAAGGAAACTACTTTAAAAATATCCAAAAGTTTTTTATCATGCCAGTTCTGTTGTCAGAGCAACATCAAGGTACCCACTAATTGTCGCAATCAGTTGTGAGGCAGTAAGTCCTCTCTAGACAGCATATTAGGATAACTAACAACATTTGATCCAGTGACTACAGCCAACATGATTACTTACTTGTGATGTGCAGAATGTGAACAAACTGACAATATAGTCTGTTTACCATTGTCAGAGGACATTTTTAGAGTCCTAGAATATTAGGGTTGGAAGGGACCTCTGGAGGTCATCTAGTCCAACCCCCTGCTTAAAGCAGGACCAATACCCAACTAAATCATCCCAGCCAGGGCCTGAGTTCAGCCAAACTTCTAGACCACAGTTAGGTTTTGTTTTTTTCTATTTTTTATACAGGCGAGTCACATCTTAGGTGCATTTAACGTGCGCGAATTCAGTTTTGCACGGTCAGTAAAAACAGAAAAAGAAAAAAGAAAAACATTGTAAAAACTCCATCTGTAGTACGGGCAATTCCGCCCACCATTCAACTCAATGAGAGTTTCACTAGACACGGTTTTCGCTGTATGTGCTAACCACAGAACGGAAGATGAGACTCGCCTGTATTTTTTAAGAAGTTAGTTCAGATTAACAAATTAACTTGAGAGTAAAAACCCACCTGCAGCAAATATGGTAAAACAAAGAACAAAACTGTGAAAAGCTCTTTAATTTTCACCATAATTTCATTTCATAACTGTGGATAACCTATCACTTAAATCAGCTTTGGTACCAAATAACTAGAGGGTAGCTAATGTAATGCTGTTTTAAAAAAAAAAAGGCTCCAGAGGAGATCCTGGAAATTTTGTGCCAATAAACCTAACTTCAGAACCAGGCAAATTGGTTGAAACTATAGTAAAGAACAGAATTATGAAAACCCCAGATGCACATGCTTTGTAGGGGAAGAGTTAACATGGCTTTTGTAGAGGGAAATCGTGCCTCACAAATCTATTAAAATTCTTCGAAAGGGGATCAACAAACATGTGGAGGAGGGAAATCCAGTGGGTATAGTGTACCTGGATTTTCTGAAAGCCTTTGACGAGGTCCCTCAGCGGTGGCTCTTGGCAAAGAATGCAGTCATGAGTTAAGAGGGAAGGTCCTCTCATGGATCAGTAACTGGTTAAAAGATGGGAAACAAAGGATAAGTGGTCACTTTTCACAATTGAGAGAGGTTAATAGTGGGGTCTCGCAGAATCTGTAGTGGAATGACTGCAGTTCATCATATTCATAGATGATCTGTGAAATGGTGTAATCAGTGAGGTGGCAAAATTTGCAGATGCTGCAAAATTACTCAAGATTGTTAAGTCCAAAGCAGACTCCAGAAAGATATAAAGGGATATCACAAACCTGGGTGAATGGGCAACAAAATGGCAAATGAAATTCATCATTGGATAAATGGAAAGTTAATTCACATTGGAAGGTCTAAACCCAGCTAGACATATAAAATGATGGGGTCTAAATTAACTGTTACCACTCAAGAAAGAGTTCTTGGAGTCAATGTGGACAGTTCTCTGAAAACAATCACTCAATCCACAGTGGCAGTCAACAACACTAAAATAATGTTGGGAACCATGAGGAAAAGTATGGACAATAAGACAGTAAATATCTCACAAATCCATGGTGTGCTCACACTTTGAATACTATATGCAGTTTTGGTCACCGCATCTCAAAAAAGATAGAATTGGAAAAGGTTCAGAGAGAGGCAACAAACATGATTGGGGTATGGAGAGAGTAAAAAGACTGGGACTGTTCAGGTTAAAAAAAGGGTGGACAGGATGAAATCATGACCAGTGTGGAGAAAGTGAATAAGGAAGTGTTATTTACCCCTTCACATAACACATGAACCAGGGGTCACCTGATTAAATTAGTAGGCAGCAGATTTAAAACAAACAAAAAGAAATACTTCCCATAATGCACAGTAAACCTGTCAAACTTGTTGTCAGGGATATTGTGAAGGCCAAAAGTATAAATCTGTGTTCAAAACTGAATTTTATAAGTTCGTGGAGGATCGATCCATCAGTGGCTGTTAGCCAAGATGCTCAGGGATGCAACCCCATGCCTCTGACTGGCAGATATGGGACTTCACAACAGGGGATGAATCACTTGACGGTCGTCCTGTTCTGTTCATTCCCTTTGAAGCATCTGTCATTGTCCACTGTTGGAAAACAGGATACTGGAGTTGTCATTGGGATATTAATGTTGCATTAACTTTTTCTTTCATGTTAGTTAGCATTTGGTTCTGTTTTGCCTTATTGCTTAAATGCATTCTTATTAACATACAAAATTCAACAATTTTTTTTAAAATAGGGGGTGCCCTAAAAAGGCCCTGCTTTGCTGAAGTGGTCAAAATTGTTATTTTGATTCTCTATTTTTGGCTACTGCTTCAGGACTTTCTCAGCCTCAAATATCTGACCATATTTAGTCACAGTTTCTCTCTCTACCATCACATTCTCACACATGAGTGATGGATCCATTCCAGATGAGAGATTGGAACCTCACTGGCTTATGAAATTAAGTTTCTGAACCTGACCCTTTCATAATGATGTTCTCCACCCTCCCTTTCACTTGTATACAGACCTCAGGAGACCACCTTTATCCTTATGGCCTGGTGCTCCTTTAATGCTGCTATACAGCATGAATTTGACTTCCCCTCCTCTTCCAAGCATTCCACATGTGATGCATTCTCAGCATGTCTCATTGGGGGAGCAAGAGGAAGAGTTCAGAATTAGTTTCTGGTCTCCTGCTTTGTAGTACCTTCTGCTACATCTGGGCACCAAGGCTAGATCGTGTTTGTTGATCAAATACCAGTGTAAAACAGATACATTAATTTTTAAATGATAATAATCTAAGGAGATTTGATTTTCAACCTCAATTTGGAACAAATTTTATCTACCGTGCCTGTAAGCAAAAAAATCCACCTTTACTGAGATTAGACAGACAGCCCACTTCCACTTTCTTAAAATAAATAAATAAATAAATAGCAACTCTGATCCAAAGACACTTGGTCTGTCTTCCCTTTCTTTGTATTTCTTCTTCTTTTTTAATACAAGTGCTTGGGTGACTGTTCTGATAGATTTTTAGACGAACACAAAGCTCATTGTACATGATCACTTGTAATTGTGTTGCCATTTATCTTGATGTCATAATATATTTTAAAGGCAATCTCACCAGAACCATTCTCCTAAGTTCCTTTCAATTTGTAGCTGTATATGGAAAGGACACATAACCATCTCCAACGGAATTAAACATCTGGCAGAATCTAATCACTCTCTTAAATGTACAATGGCTAGGAGCAACCAGAGTTAAAAAAAATTTTTTTTAAGTCTTTAGAATATGAAAACCTTAAGGATTTCAGGCCTCATCTTACTAAATTGTTATCTCTGCATGTTTTTCATTTTGTCCACAAGAGTGGAAAGATTGCGTTTCATTTAAATGCCTATGATTTCTTTCCAAGGGTCTGTGATTTAAAAAAAAAAAAAAGTCTCTAATGTCAAGTGTAAATATATAGCCCATTTTTAAATTTCAAAAGCATTTTGTATAAAATTTCCTCATGAGAAAAACAAACAATTAAATGATATAAATGCATGATAAGATAATATAGAGCCACTCCTAGCTTTAACTAGCTTCATTCTTCAGCAGTCAGGTGAGAATTTAGGGCTAGATTGTGTAAATTGAGGAATGCCCTCAACACTCTGACTTCACTGAGTTGAGTTCTTGTCACCTTGCAAGAGGAGTTCAGCTGCTCACAGTATTACTTCCTCAGGGGTTTACAGAAACACCTAATAACTTTATATATAGAAGGTATTTCCCCAAATTCACTTTTAAAGTCCCAATGCCTATTTTTGTGGTTTAGCTTTAATTCTTGGCTGCATTTCTCAGTTCTCTTGGGTTGAACCTTTCCTAGTAGGTTATACTCAGATTTCTTTTTTAGAGGGAAACTGCTTAGATTTCTTACTAAACAATACAAAGATATGTATTTTTCTTTTTGATATTTGTTATGAAGGCATCTGTAATGATTCTGTAGTTAAGATTGCATTCTGATTTCTACTTACAGCAGGTCTAACATTCCTGTGTTCTACATTTCACTAACTGAATTCAATCTCCAAATTTGACACACAAAATCACTAAAAGAAAGCTTATGCTTCAGAACTTTATAGTTAGTCTTTAAGGTGCCACAGGACTTTGTTACCTCTGCTATTCCAGACTAACACGGCTACCTCTCTGATTCTTGTATTTTCTGTGTAATTCTTGTAAAATATTCCATAATTTTTGCAGAGAAAACCTTTACAATTAACTTTACTAACTTGATAACTTGTAAACCTATTTGCTGGAGCTCACTTAAGATGTCCAGAGTGCCTTAGCTCTTGATGTTGCACTCAGATTGGATTCCCAGTTTCAGAGAAGTGTCAAGCAGTCTGTCCAGTCAGATCTGACCCACATCTTTAAGAACTGGATGATGGGTTAGTTTTCCCTAGCAGGGTATCTAAATAGGCAGTTTTCAAAAATAAAAGAAAAATCATCAAAGATGATTGTGCGTATAGATTTACTTCCAACCCATCTACAGAGCTTCTTTGAGTTTGATCCTCAACTGGTGTAAGTTTACGTAGTTCCATTTAAGTCAGTGGAACAGTGCTTATAAACATTAGCTGAAGATTTGGCCTCTGTGCGACTTGGATAGAGAGAAAAGATATTGGAGTGGAACTGGGGCTATAGCTCTTTATATAGCATCTGAAGATTCAGACCCCCAAGGGAAGGATCCTCATGGCCTTATTGTTTCTGCTCCCCTGGAGTTTTCTAGTTCAGCACCAGTAGCACATGGCTATGTTATAAAAATGGATCTATACAAGAAGCCAAGTAAAACTACAGTTAATGGTAAATAAGCTTTCTTTCTTTTTCTTTCTTTCTTCCCTCACATTAAAAGAAAGAAAGAAAGAAACAATAAGTGCATATCTAATATACGTCCAGTTAGGAACTATTTTCTTCTTCTTCTTAAGGAAATCTAATCCTTTCCTATTTACTTATCCAAGGGATTCTTTGTGCTCAGTGTTTTGATCAAAAAGGTCTATTTTAAGTTAAACTTGAAAGTAGCAAATATTTTACTGGAGTAGCCTAACTGAAAGTTGCCTTGACAAAGGCCACTCTAAGCAGAATTTTGCTGTACCATAACCTCCCATGAATACCTTTGTAATGACTTTTATGTAGCATGGCAAGTATATCTTTGAGGACTTTTCAATAAATTTTTAATTAGCAATAAAGTGCCCTGTGGATTGTTCTCCATTTGTTTTGTCCTCTGTTTCTGGTATTTAGGAGCACCAGAAGCACGTTTTAGAGAGATAGTGGTTGTCTGTGGGAAAAGTCAACAGATTTTTTTCCCTGTACTTAGAATAGGATCAACTAGTCTATCAAAGTTATTGCAGTTTGATAACAATTGGTAAGTTCTGCCATTTAAAGTTAACGCACCACTGTAAATGTCTTGAATTTTATTTCTGCATTACATAATTCTGTTGAATAAGCCACTACTTCCAAAACTTAACTAAGAAGTGAAATACAGCTCTGAATATATAGTGTTCTTCAAAATGCATTCAGATTTTGTATGGATGTGTTGGAATGAAGATTTTTACAATTCTGCTAATACGCTGTTTTACATCTGGCTGAATAAAACAGCAAGTTTCTTTAACTTGAATGACCTGTATAGTAAGTGTCTGTGTTATATGAACTCCAGTCTGGCAAAATTTTCTGTAACCAGAAGTGCAGTAATACTTGAAGGAAAAACAGGGACTGCCTTTTTTTAAAATAATCACGCAGCTGGGCGTTTGAGAAGCAAGAATTGACAGCATTATTGAAAGGGAAACCTGTCGTTGCTTTAGGCTTTCTTATTTCCGTGTTTGCTGTGAATCCACACACACGGAGCCCTTAGTTTGGATAATGGATAAAAATATAGAAAATATAAATAAAAGCTAATTTTTAGATAGTCCCTTTTAAACTTCTGCCATTATATTCAGTCTGAAAGTCATCTGAGAGGTAGATTCAAAATATTTTTGACTTCATGGCAGCAGCTAGTATAATTGTGGTTCATGAAACCTCTGGCTAAAGCTAGAAGAAATCAAGTTGCTGTGCTTTACAACAATGGCAGTTTGTTTTTGTAAAATGCCAGGAAAGACTTTTGGGGGAATTGACAGACATTTTATTTCAGAGTTAGAGTGCAACCTAAAACAGGCCACATACTGTGAAAAAACCTCACTGCGGAATAGAAGCCCTTAGAAAGCAAAAATAGAAGGCTTATTAAATTTTTAGTAAGCCATCATATAGTTGGGCTTTTTCACATAAATGTGGCTATCTCTAGTACATTGCCTTTCGTTGAAAAGCTTGCCACAGACTCTCAATGCGTTCAATAATTTTTAGGTGGATTACTCAATTCTATATTTTCATAGGCATAGACAGGACAATAGTTTTTCACCTAACATGATGCGCGCATAGGGAGAAAACAGTACTAGTACTCTCCCAAACACTGACTACAAACCAAGCTCTTCCTATTTGAAACACACTCTCCTTACCCTACTCCCTGTAGACCAATGGTTCTCAACCAGGGGTATAGAACCACTGCTCTAGTCTGTGCTGTGCTTGGTTCCCCCTACATGTAGGGGCTTGTCTTCACTTGAGCCAGCAGGGATCGATCTTTTGGTGATCGATTTATCGCGTCTCGTTAAGACGCGATAAATCGACCACCAGTGGCTCCCCCGTCGACTCCGGAAGTCCAGCTCGTGAAGAGGCGCAAGCTGGAGTCGACGGGGGACCGCG
Source organism: Sternotherus odoratus (assembly GCA_032164245.1). Taxonomy (NCBI): domain Eukaryota; kingdom Metazoa; phylum Chordata; order Testudines; family Kinosternidae; genus Sternotherus; species Sternotherus odoratus. The sequence goes on from JAVMKO010000001.1 coordinate 109,168,181, forward strand.
CCACCAACCGCCACCGCCGTGAGGATGGGAGGTAAATCGGCTGTAGAGACGTCTATTTCAGCTACGTTATTAACGTAGCTGAAATTGCGTATCTACAGTCGATTTCCCCCCCTAGTGGAGACTAGCCCTAAGACTCAAATCTCCTGGTCTTAGTTGGCATGTCTCCTCCTGGGGACAGCTCTGGGTTATTGCATTTGTACCATGTGTGCTTTTTCATGCTGTGTTGCTACTGCTCTCATTCTTGAGCACATAGAATTATTAATATTGTGTTGTCTTATAAACCAGTACTGATTGGCATCACACTCCTTGAGGGTTTGAAAGCAATTATTTGTTGGTGACACAGTCAGAAGGTAAAGATTGTTGATGGAAACCTGGTGGGCTGGAAAGGGGCAGGATGAGGAAGGAGAACAAAGGACCCTGCATGTGGGTGGATTAGATTAGGGGTTGGCCCCTCTGGCCAGTAGTGCGAATGGCAAAACAAGATGGCAGCTGAGTGAGTTAGAGTAGGAAGAAAATAAAAAGGGTGACAGCCAAAAAAGAAAGCACTATCTTGCCAAGCCTGCCAAATTCAACTCCTCTTTGTGAAATTTTTAAAAACCTAGAAATTCGGAAAGGTGTTTGGTTATAATGCCTACACTAACTTTAATATGAATCCTTCTGTGTGTGCCTTGCATTTATGCATAGCTGAACTGATTTATCCAGGAGCTGAAATTGGTACAAAATTACGCCCTTGAACAGGAACCTGAACCCTTTTTGATCATCAGGGCTGATTCCTTTCCCTTTCTTTAACAGGCAGACTCTTGGCTTGCTGCTACACTTTCTCTGTAGTTTCCATATAGGTGCTAATCCATATTGAGCAACTCAAATGTAAAGCCCTCAATCTTTCATACTGCAGGGCTTCCTGAGAGAGATGGTTGCACTATGCCATCTTTCCTGTGGAAACACCAGCATGCCAAATTCCAATGGGTCCCAGCAGACGTCAGCAGTGTTGTTTGTTGCTGTGCTGATAGGTGAAACCATTGATACCCATACAAACTCCTTTCAGTAAGGAAGGTCACTTGCCCACTCCCCAAACACTCCTGCCACTAAGGGGCCAAAGGGTGTGAAGACTCTTGCAGATGAAATGTAAGGCTTCCAGTCTTCAGAGAGGAAAGATGATTTTGTTGTAAAACCAATAGACTGGGACTGAGGACTTCTAGACTCCATTCCCAGCTGTACTGCATCACCAACTTCTTATGTGACATTGGGCAAGTCACCTACAGTGTTTTTTTCAAAAACACCTAAGGGAATTAGATGCCCAGTTCCTACTAACGGTGATCGAGAACTGGGCACCCAGCACCTTTGGGCAGCTTTGAAAATCCCATCCCCAAACTCCCTTTGCATCAATTTTCAGTCTGTAAAAGGAGTGGTAATACTTCCTTTCACCCAACATTTTAACTTGTCTACTGATACTGTAAGTCTGTGGCAGGAGTGTCTCTTACCATGTCTTTGTGCTGTGAGGCAGTTAGCTTCTAGGCACTAACATATAAGAATTAAGGATGGCGTTTGAGCAGCTTAACTAAGCATTTCCTGAGTTTGGCGAATTTAAATGTTCATACAAATTCAGCAGTTAGCTTGGGTTTCTTATTTTCTTTTACAGGATTTTTTTTTGAGAGAGAGAGAGAGAGAGAGAGAGAATACAGAATGCCCTTCCTCTACCATCTGCACAAATAATTCTCACCTAGCCTGTCACTATGACAAATGAGTGCACTCTCCTCTTTAAATTCAAAGTCTTTCCAAATATGAAAAGCACTAAACAGCAAGGGGAGAAGTGTGTTTGGCAGTTCAGGGAACAGATTCTGTAGACTCTTGTTTTTTGTTACTGTTTTTTCCTCTGCAGTCTAATGATTAGGCCATCAAATTAGGAGTAAAGATTCCTGAGTTCTGGGCCCAAATGTCATTGACTGCCAGTGTGAAGCTGGTCAGGCCTCATAACCTTCTGTACTTCAGTTTACTCCTCTGTAAAATGGAGTTGATACTCATCTACTTCTTGGACTGTTGTGAAGTATAATTAGTTAACGATTGCCAAGCATTTTGAGGTCTTTGGATGAAAGGTGATACGTATGAGTGTGTATTTATAGTTATTTCTTAGAGGTATTTTATCCCAGTACTGACCCAACCACAAAGTTCTATATTTTATAACATCTAGACAGGGTATAATTTGTGATGATATTCCTCCAGGTTAGTGATGCTCACAGTCATATTTTGTTTTTGCTCTTATTAATGTCCTGGGAGATGAGATTAACTGGATTAAAAATAAAGCCTAGATCTCCTGGACAGCATTGCAGTTCACTTTGCTTCCTGTAATTTGTTCATCCCAGGATGCATTTATACTATGAATCTTCAATACCAAAAAAGGCTTTGAGCTGTGCTTACCCTTAGTAAATAAGTAAATAAAGTTCAAGCTTTCTTTAGAACATATAAATCTGCCATCTACATTTGGAAGTCTACGTGGTTGAAATCCTCACCCTTTTTCATAATTCCTACCTGTACTAACTATGACCATTAGCACAATACATAAGTATTACTTGTGCAGATCCAGAGGAAGTAACACCAGGTATGTTATAACATTTGTGAGGACCTTCTTGAACACATTATATTATGTTTAAATCCCCTCAGAAGAGTAATCTCCAAAGACACCAACTCATGCATGTAAAAGTAAGGAATAAATAACTGATTATTTCTATACCAAATTTTGTCATTTGTCCTCTGCACTAATCCTCTTTCGATTACTCAAATCCATGAAACGCTTGAATTCCTGAAAGAGAGTAGATTTGGAGTTACTACAGGTCACCAGAAGATGAAACGGAAAAAATATATTTCATTGCCTTGTTGCTCAAATTGCTTGCTTGATTTTCCTTCAGCCTTCTTTAAAAAAAATAAAAAATCCCCCTTCAGCTGAGACTAAGTATGAGAAATTTGAGACCTAAAAAGTCTGTTTTAAAGGAGTGGTCCAGAAATAGCTTTAAGAATGGAATGCCTTCTCCAACAACCTTCCATATTTCAACCTGTCTTTTTGACATCTCCTCTTGCATGTCTCTCCAGAAATGTCAGACTTAACATAGGCAAAGCTGAACTCATCTTTCCTCCCAGATCCTTCCAGCCTTCTCCTATTTTCTGTCACTGTTGACAACAATGCCATTTTCCCTGTAGTTTAGGCCTGTTAACTGGGGGCTATCTTTGACCCTTTTCTGACACTTGCTCCACACATCTAGATCATATTCAAATCTTGCTGCTACTTTCTCCATAAATTTCCAAAATCCTTTCTTTCTCCATCACCTAAAGCTCTCTTACAGGCCCTCGACATCTTCTGTCTTTATTACTACAATTAGAGTTGGATTATTTGTTTTGATAAATAGTAAATTCACACCCAAAATGCTTTTTTGAAGGGTACTAAAACTATTTGCAGTATATAAATAAAGTAAGTTAGGTCTTTTGAAAATGAAATTTTGACTTTTTATATCAAAATATTGGGTTTGGAATTCAGTTAACTTTATTTTTAAAAATAAAGTGTAAGGCACCCACAAATGAAACAAAAACTGAACTGAAAAAATCTGTAGAGATTTATGTTTTAGGTTATATGGTCATCAAATTTCCTTGTAGCAATATTTGAAGCAGGCCTGATCTGTACCAATGGCAGCCATGTTGCATAAGCCTAAGAGAAAAACTTCACTAAATATTTTTTCCTCTGATGCTTGCTTCAAAATTTTTGCTTTACACTGATGGACATCAACTGGTGTCCATGACACTGAAAGTATTTTCATTCACTTCAATTATTTTCATTATTTGTGTGTCATGGTGCATTAGAAAATCCTAAATAACAGCAGAGACAAGAAATAGCCACAAATGTTACCCAAAGACTGAATCAACTAAAGCTATTAAGCACATTTTTATGTCCCTTTGAAGTAAATAAGACTTAAGCATGCACTAAAAGATAAGCATGTGTTTATGTACTTTGCTGACTTGCACACTCTAAGGAAGAATATTTTAAAGATCTAAAAAAGAGAGCTTTTTGTCGTGAATGTGAGTTAGCATCCTTTGTCCCCTACTGGAGGCTTATGAATAGTAAATTACAGGTTATATGAACACATCTCAGTTATAAATTAGCTAGTCCATACTGGCTAGGAGGGTAATAATACTAAACAAGTGATAGCATCCTCTCTTAGCGAACAGTATAGCTAGGCACTAAAACTATTTGCAGTATATAAATAAAGTAAGTTAGACAGGTCATTTGAAAATGAAATTTTTATACCGTAGGTGGAAAATGTACAGATGGAAAAAAGATGTATAAAATCAGTCTTGTACAATTCTACTTGGCGGTATAAAACATTCTTGTTTTCATTCATCATAGAAAATGGAGGATGGGTTGAGTGGTTTTTGTGTCTGGATTGGTAGATTTCATGTAAGCCTTTGAAAAGCCACTGAAGTAGTGTACATGTTTCTGTATATTTTTCTATATCAAAGAAAAAGATATAAATTGGGGAGTTTTGAATGGTTAAGTAACAGTAACTAAAGGTAATTGTAAATGCAACAACCTGCTGAATCTCTGATAGTTGCAAGATAATTGTAATATTTCAGTAGAATTGTCAGGAATGTTAGAGGGGATTATGGTGATAGAGAGAACTTTAAGAACTGAACATCGTAACTGTGGAGCATTCAGCTTCAAAATTGACCAAGAGTGTGACTTTTCTTTCTCATCTAAAACCAAAAGATTTCTAGTTACTCATAAATTATGGGTTTCTATTAAAAATGTAAATCATAATTTTTTAAAAAAATTGGCAGCCTAAGCAGCTAAAATGTGAATGTCATATATATGGTTTTAAGCTAGTGTTCCAGATTTGAGTATAGGGGAAAGTAAAACAAACTAGAGGTTATGGCTTAATTTTTTTAAAGTTTTTTAAGCTTTGGCATATGAGAAGTTGTTACAAAAATAGCCTGATGTCCCTAAATGTTTGCTATAGCTCAGTAGCTTTAGAATATTTGACTAGACAAAAATTTCATATTAAAATTGGTCCTTTAATTATTTTAATTCTTTGTAATGCTGCTAGATGAGTGAACCTTGTGCTTTTCACTCACATATAGAGAGAGAACATGAGACTACATATTTAATGGATTAAAAAGTGGTTAACTGATAAATATCAAAAAGTAATTGCACATTGGGAATCATTACCCAGTGGGCAGATTTCTAGTAGCGGGATCCTGCAGGAATCTGTTGTCAGTCCACTGCTATTCATGTGTTTATCAAAGATCTGGATCTCACCTTAGTCAAAATGTATGCTCTCAGTCAAGGGCAGCCACCCTTTTTTATCAGTTTTTTAGGGATTTAGGAATTTTTAGGGAAGTACATATTCCTGAGGGTGGATTTTAACAAAATGCTTAATCCTGCTTTAGATTGATCAAATGTACACACGGGGCATTTGGGAGGAGCAAGTACAAATTTGTTCTGGTGGATGTCTGACAGAAGGTGAATCTAGATGTCAGGCATTATACATATTATTCATGGATCTTATTCCAGGATTGATATTATTTTTGTTTGTAGGACCTTGGCTATTTTGGTCAAAAAAGCTAATCTGGGAGTTATAATTTGGTCTGATCATTCCTCTGCATATATTAGGTTAGACGTTTGAGACTCAGTGGGGAAAAAAAAGGGGGGGGGGCTGGCAGTTGACGAGAGGCACCCTTCCTCCCACTGAAGAATTAAAGAGCTGGAAGAAGATTTTCAGAAATATAGAGTAGGAAATAAGGAAGGGATCAATAAAAATGTTCTTTGCGATGCTGGAAAGGTGGTAATGAGGGGAATCTTTATAACCAAAGCATCATACCTCAAAAAGATGAGCACTCATGAAGAAGAGAGTTTGGTTAAAGAACTTTGTTTTGGAAGATAGTTATAAATCTACAGGACCTGAAAGCATCTATAAGAAAATGAATGAGATTAACCTGTTACAAACAGGCAAGGCTGAGAAAACACTTATTATAAAAGGGGCAATAAAACTGATAGACTTTTAGCTAGAAAGTTAAAAATAAGCAAGATAGATCAACCATCCTTCTGATTAGACATGAAAAGGGAGATCTCTGAAACCTAGGTTTTTCCATACTTATATGCTTCAGAACATCTAGATTCTGAACTTATAAATCGATATCTGAGACTGCAACTCTTGATAGGCAGATTGCTTCAAATGAATTTGAAGTTATAATTCTTAAGTATTTAAAATCAAATAAAGCTCCAGATGCTGATGGGTTTTCTGTGAAGTATTATAGAGCAGTAAAGCAAGTTCTGGTCTCTGTTTTAACTGAATTATTTATATTGGAGGAGAAAAAGATTCCAGAAGATATATGGAAGAAAGCAAAAATTAGGATCATTCTTATAGAAAGAAAAGATCTTACCAATTGCACATCTGTAACGGGGTCACCACTCACCCCTGCAGCGCCTCCCACTGGTCGTCTGGGGAATCAGCTCGTTTAGCGTCCAGAGCGCCCTCCGCAAGTTGATGCCCCGCTCCTTTGCTGGCCCCGTGTCCCTCCCAGACCCCGGTGCCCTCCAACTGTGGGTGCTGCACCCCTGCAGTACCCCCTTTGGTGTGAGGGTCTCCCCTCCCCAGGGGAACCCTCTACCCCCTATCCCCACCTCGCCTCAGAGTGTGCAACTGTCAGTCACCACTTGCCCCCGCTCACTGGGGCAGACTGCAGTATCATGGCTTCTCATCACAGGCAAGGAGGGTTGGCCTGCTGTCACTATCTCCAGCCCTGGGCTGCCCCCTGCAACCCTGGTACTCCTGGGTTGGGCCTTGTATCAGGCCCGAAGGCCTGGGGCTCTCGGCTAGAGCCTGCCCAGCTCCCTCTGCCCTGCCCCAGCTCTGCCCTAACCCAGGTACCTGGCTTCAGCTCCTGCAGTCAGGCCTGTCTCCCTCTGAATGCAGAGGAGACTGCTCCTAGGCTCCTGCCTCCCAGCCTTTATACTCTGGCCTGAGTTTGGGGCGTGGCCACCCAGCTGGGCCTAATGCCCAATCAGGCCTGAAAGGCCTGCTGGCTCCCAGCCTTAACCCCCTTCTGGGCTTTTTCCAAACCCCTTTTGGGGCTTTCCCAAGCCCCTTCTAGTAGGGGGCGGGTGGTCACCCCGCCACAACATCATACAGACCTGTTTCTTTAATTAGTTTGGATGCTGAAAGTTACGCTGAGGTGCTAGTCAACATAGAGAGTGCAATTTTGCCCAAATATGTTCACCATGACCAGTTCAGGTTCTTTGCTGGCATGGGGCAGGCATCTATTTGATAATATCAGAACAACTCTGAATTTGATCTATGATGTTCATTCTAGCAATTCTTCCTGTCTGCTGTTTTCTTTTGATTCTGAGAAAGCTTTCGACTGACCAGAGTAGGAGTATCTCAGTCAGATTTTGGTAGGGTTTAGTTTTGGAAATCAGTTGTATAGGGGCATGTTGGCCCTATATACATATTTTTGAGCATCAGCCATGCTTAATGGTCATCAACCCTTTTTTTTAAAAAAAAATTTTTTGTCTAGGGCTATGAGACAGGATTACCTGTTATTCCCTCCCCCCTCCCATCATTTTATGCTGATGATGTCTTGTTATTTTTCAGGATCAAGAAGCTTCCTTAAACATTATAGACCAATTAACTTTGGAATATAGGTATATGCCAGGCTTTAAAATAAACAAAAGTTTAAACAAAAATTAAAAAAATCAATAAATTTTAAATAAAAAATGAATAAAAATAATAAAATAAACAAAAATTCTGATATTTTAGAAATTAATATTCTTGAAATAATCAAAATAAACTTGTCCACTACCTAAATTTAAACGGGTAAAGGAATCTTTAACATATTTATGAATAAATGGTTTCCAGGTGCCAGGGCCGGCGACAGGGTGGTACTACGGGTAGAGCTGTACCGGGCCCCGGACTTTAGGGGGCCCTGGTACACAGCAGTACCCGTAGTCATTCCCCCTTGTCGCTGGGCCTGGAGAGTGGGGAAGGGGCGGGGAGGCGGCGTGGCTCTCCTCCGGATGAGCGCGCGTGTCCCCGGCAGGAGCAGTGAGCCCGGCCGGCGGCAGCGGCGCAGTCCGGGGGAGAAAGTGCGCGGGGGGGGGGGGGGAGCAGCAAGGGCGGCTCGCGCCGCAGGACCCCGCACTGCCACCAGCCGCTGTCAGCTGGGGGGGAAGTGCCAGCTGGGCTGGGGGGGGATCCAAACGATCGGAGTAGTGGGCCCCCAAATTTCTGTCGCCGGCCCTGCCAGGTGTGTGGGTAAGGGAGGAGTCACTGTACAGGGAGCTGCTTTTCCTATCCACCCAACCGAGACCCCCCACACCCAACCTGCACCCCCTCCCAAGCTGAGCCTCACCCCCTGAACCTGGACCCTCCACCCACTGAGCCTCATTCCCCCACACATTCAGACCCACTCCCATGAAATCCTTCTCTCATCCTACAGTGCAGACCTTCCTGTAGCTCAGGGGAAGTTTCTGGGGGTTGATCTGACTGAGCCCTGGCAGCTCTGTGCAGGGAAGGGGAGGGGGAACTCAATCTCTGTCCTCCTTTCCACCCAGCTGAGAATGTTGTCTCTGGGTGCCCTGGGGCATCCCCAGATACTTCTCCCCCAGCTGCCCAAACAGAGGGCATGGTTAGACTGGCGCTTTGCAGTGCTAAAACCCTCCAGTAGCGCTATAATTTTCGTACCGTACACACTTCAAAGTGAGATTTTGCACATTTACTCACTGTTTAAAGCGCAAGTATTAAACCTCCTTTTTGAGAGGCAGAAGGCTTTCAGCGCTAGTGCTGTAGCGCAAGGTTGGGAATGTGGACACCCATGGGATCTCTTGCATGCCTCCGAGCCATGTAAAGCCATCAGCAAGCCATTTAAGGCCATCAGCAAGCCATTAAAGGCAATCAGCATGCCATTTAAGGCAAATGACGTAAAGTGTTGTTTTATAAAAGCGGAAGTAGCTTTGCAGTTTCTCTCTAACAACTCACACAGCAAATAACCAGTGACAATACTGGTGGACGGAGCTGTTTGTCTTAAATACAGAGCCTGTCAGCTTTCCCTAAGCAAAACTCACTAACAGCCTGATCTTCTCTCCCTGCGAACAACTTCCCAGTTCCCCTGACCCCCCTCCTTTGCAAAGCACATTGCACCCAGCTGAATGCTGGGATACCTGCCCTATCTCGCTACTGTCACTGCCACCAGAAGTGCTACAAATGTATCCATTCTTTAGCGCTACAGGGTTTCAATCTGCACAGGCTTTAGCGCGATACCTATTGCACTAAATTGGGAAGCGCTACAAAAAAACGCGCTATAATCTCTAGTCTAGCCATACCCAGAGTGTCTGCGCTGCTGGGAGGAATGAGTGAGCACAGAAACCATTTTCTGCAAGGAAGCAGAGAGAATCTGCGGGATTGGAAGAGGCATTTCTCTTCTGCATCTCAGTGACACAGATTTTCCTCAGGAGCAAAATAAGAAGCACATTTTTAATAGTGCAAGTAATTAACCACTGGAGCAAGTTACCTAGTGAAGTAGTGAATTCTCCATAATTTGAAGTCTTTAAATCAAGATTGGCCATCTCCCTAAAAGAGAGCCAATAATTCAATAGGAAGATTTGATGCAGGTGTTACGGAGTGTCTATAGCCTAGGTTATGCTGGCAGTCAGATTAGAATGATCATAACGGTCCCTTCTGGCCTTCAGATTTACCAATTTATGATAAATCTCTCCCTTGAAGAACTTGTATATTAATTTAGACATACGTAATAATAAAAATAGAACCCAAATTAGAAGATATATATCTTGGAGAGGAGCTCTACATTGGAATGTCAGAGGAAGAAATGGGTCAGAAAGTGGCAATCATTTGCTACATGGGATTAGGAAAGGTCCTAAGCATAGGGATAACATGAAAAAACTGTAAATTCAATAGGAAGAGAAAGAGACCACATGAATTAAGGAGTGAATTAGGGAATTAGATGTAGGAAGAAATAAGCAGAGCTATGGGAAGTAGAAAAATATTTAAGCTCGTATCTATTCTGTCACTGAAATGATTACAAATTATTGAAACTGTTGTAGGAACAGTGAAATAGGTCTGCTATAGATCAGGCAGAGCTGACATTTTTCGTTTATAAACTACTAGCATAAGTGCCCGGCGTTGCTCGGGTCAGTCGGAGGTGGGGAGGGGGCAGACAGTTGACACCCCCTGACCAACCCCAACACCCACCCCTCACCCACCCTGACACCTTCCCACCCCCCCTGACCAACCCCAACACCCCCCGGCTTACTTACCCCCCGACCAAACCCGACAACCCCACCTGACCCCCCCCCCCAAGCAAACCCAACACCCCCACCTTACCCCCCGACCGAACCCGACACCCCCACCTCACCCCCCGACCGAACAGTGTATTTAATAATCTGTGTGCTACACAGTGCACCGTGAGCCGGGGGTGTCGGGTTTGGTCTGGGGGGGGTGGGAAGGTATCGGGGTGGGTGAGGGGTGAGGTGTGGGTGTTGGGGTTGGTCAGGGGGTGTTGCGGTTGGTGGGGGGGGTGAGGTGGGGGTGTCGGGTTTGGTCAGGGGGTAAGTGAGCCAGGGGGTGTTGGGTTTGGTCTGGGGGGGTGGGAAGGTGTCGGGGTGGGTGAGGGGTGAGGGGTGGGTGTTGGGGTTGGTCAGGGGGTGTTGCGGTTGGTGGGGGGGGTGAGGTGGGGGTGTCGGGTTTGGTCAGGGGGTAAGTGAGCCAGGGGGTGTTGGGTTTGGTCTGGGGGGGTGGGAAGGTGTCGGGGTGGGTGAGGGGTGAGGGGTGGGTTTTGCGGTTGGTGGGGTGTTGAGGTCGGGGTGTCAGGTTTGCCTGGGGGGATGAGGTAGGGGTGTCAGGTTCGGTCGGGGGTAAGTGAGCTGGGAGGGTGTCGGGTTTGGTCTGGGGGGGTGGGAAGGTGTTGGGGTGGGTGAGGGGTGAGGTGTGGGTGTTGGGGTTGGTCAGGGGGTGTTGCGGTTGGTGGGGGTGAGGTGGGGGTGTCGGGTTTGCTTGGGGGGGTGAGGTGGGAGTGTCGGGTTCGGTCGGGGGGGTAAGTGAGCCGGGGGGTGTCAGGTTTGGTCTGGGGATGTTGCGATTGGTGGGGGGGGGGTGAGGTGGGGGTGTCAGGTTCGGTCGGGGGGTAAGTGAGCCAGGGGGTGTCGGGTTTGGTCTGGGGGGGGTGGGAAGGTATCGGGGTGGGTGAGGTGGCAGTGTCGGGTTTCCTTGGGGGGGTGGGAAGGTGTCGGGGGGGGTGAGGGGTGAGGTGTGGGTGTTGGGGTTGGTCAGGGGGTGTTGCGGTTGGTGGGGGGGTGAGGTGGTGGTGTTGGGTTTGGTCGGGGGGTAAGTGAGCCGGGGGGGGGTGTCGGGTTTGGTCTGGGCACCCACCCCAACACCTTCCCCCCCCAGACCAAACCCGACACCCCCCCCCCGGCTCGCCCCCCTCCTGGGTTTGGTCTGGGCACCCACCCCAACACCTTCCTCCCCCCACCCAAACCTCACCCTTCACCCCCCCCCGACACCTTCCCACCCCCCCAGACCAACCCCGACACCCCCCGGCTCACTTACCCCCCAACCAAACCAGACACCCCCACCTCACCCCCCCAAGCAAACCCAACACCCCCACCTCACTCCCTGACCGAACCCGACACCCCCACCTCATTTACTGTCCCACCAAACCCAACTCAGATCCTTCGCGGGCGGGGAGGGGGCCCAGAGCCGAGGGATTCCGGGAACCTTCGCAGGTGGAGGGGGGGGCACAGAGCTGATGGAGTCCGGGGTTGAGGTGGGAGGGGCAGAGAACTGAGGGATCTCCGGGGTTCCCTTGGGAGGGGGGAGGGGCAGAGAACTGAGGGATCTCCGGGGTTCCGTTGGGAGGGGGGGAGGGGCAGAGAACTGAGGGATCTCCGGGGTTCCGTTGGGAGGGGGGGAGGGGCAGAGAACTGAGGGATCTCCGGGGTTCCGTTGGGAGGGGGGAGGGGCAGAGAACTGAGGGATCTCCGGGGTTCCGTTGGGAGGGGGGAGGGGCAGAGAACTGAGGGATCTCCGGGGTTCCGTTGGGAGGGGGAGGGGCAGAGAACTGAGGGATCTCCGGGGTTCCGTTGGAGGAGGGAGGGGTGAGCTGAGCGAGTGAGGTGTCTGTTGGAGAGGGGTATTATGACATCATCACCACCTAACCGCCCAGCCGATGTGATTGGCCCTGAAAGACTTTCACCCCTGGGGGGCGTCAGAGGTGAGATCCGAAAATTTTTCGACCCTTACCAGCATCTAGACCCCAAGACCCCTCACTGTACCAAATTTCAAGTCTCTGGCTCAAACGGTGCGGGAGGAGTTCGCAGTCATACGTACATACATACACACATACATACACCACTTGACTTTTATATATATAGATTAATGATATGGTTTAAAATCTTGGTCAGTACAAACTCTATTGTTCTAAATATTGGCATACAGGATGAACAGCCCAGACTCATCTTCGTTTTATTAGTAAATGTTTTGTGGGCACAAATTTAAATGGGATCCATTCAAAGGACTGCATGCTTGTCATCACTGTGGAGGTTGGATGCTAGCGATAAGTGCCTGCTGCAGAAGCCCTGCTAATGCATATCCCAGGAGGCTTTTCTGCCAAGCAGTCAGGGAGATTGCATAAAATACCTAGTTTGGAAAGGGATGGCCCTAACCTCCTGCTAATCTCTCAGAATAGTTTGGAGTCAGGAGTGGTCTTGGTTCCCTGCCTGTTGCACAGAGTTAAAAAACCCATGTCTGGTAGTAAGATCAGGGACAAATCCCTGTCAGAATCCCCTGAAATGTCTCTACCATTAGGCCCTTGTGGGTTTTCCTACAGGAACCAGGGATCAAGCTCTTGGTAACCATTCTGCTGCGGAAATTCCCTACAGTTCATACTGGAAACGCATATTAGTAGAGTGGTTGCTTCTTTTTTTTTTTTTACATTGGCTCTTAAGCCAGTCTGTTCCACTGTAGATGGGAGATACTTCTGCCAACCTAAATATCGGTATTTTCAGTTCTAATAGTTGTAGAATCAATGATCAAGTGTCTTTGCGGATAAGTAAAGCGACTGCTGGGACTTATTAGGATTTTTCCTGGATAAGGACTAAGTAATGTTCATCCTCTTTGAACTGAGTGTGTGAATAATAGGTTTTCTGTAATTTTTATAATCTGGCTGTCTCTCTTCTCTGTATTGAATTTGTTTATATTGTATGGCTTTCATCACTCCCAGTTAGGTTTTAATACATGTCAATTATGTATGCAGATTACAGGGAGAAGAAATTGAATGGTTTTGGTATGTATATTTACAGCACTAGGTTATAAATAGTAACGCTAGTTGAAATTTTTTGACCTTCCTTGGTTGTTTCAGTTTATTACAATTATGCCTGATGAGTGCCCAAAGTGCATTACAAGAATTTAAGATCCAATACTTAAAACCTAATTCATAGGTATGTATATGCATACATAGATATGTATAGTATTCAGGTGTGTGTGTGTGTGTGTGTGTGTGTAACCAGCATATTGGAGCAGGAAAGGTTTTCACAGTAGCATCTGTTGGAGTGGCACACATGCTCCTCGTAGCCCCTCTTAAGACTATATAAGGACAGCAGCACCCTGACCTCCCCTCAGTTCCTTCATACCACTTGCACCATGCCATGTGGTTTTCCTAGCATTTTTATTCCATGCAGTTAGCTATTAGATTCATTAATTTTGTACATAGTTAATACCCTTTAGGTTTTTTTCACTGTTTCCAGTTTTTATTCTCATTTATTTGCAACTGTAATTAGTAGGTATTGCTGAGCACCTGGACATGTAGTGTTCTCTGGGCTTCAAGCAATGGCCTTTGTGTGGGAACTCTCTTCCTATTAGAGACCCCCACACACAATGGTTGCTGTCTCGGTGAAGGACAGAGAGGTGTAGCATCTGGCACTCCTTCAAGAAACAGACTCAAAGTTCTAGGGATCTGCACTTCGTGCAGCACTTCCTGCAGCACGCCATGAGGCCTACCTCTGCATTGGCATCAGATTGCTTTGTTTATGCACAGTCAACCTCTACTATGATAGACTTCGAATAGGCTCTTGAACTTGGATTCTTCTTGAAGGAGAGATCAGTCTTCCTCTCTAGGGGTTCCACACAAAAGGACCAGTAAGACTTACAGGAGTCACTTGAGCTCAGTGAGTAGCTTGTCTTCCACCTCAGAGAGTGGATTGGAGCAACACTTAAATTCATCAGGTATCCAAAGAAGAGCTGCACTATCAGCCCATGTCTCCCTGGCAATGAAGCAAGAGACTCTTGGTAGCATACTGTCAACTCTGGATCCATCATGGCAGAGGCTGTCAAATGTGGTACCAGTGGACGCTGTTTCAGTGGTACCCATTTCAGTACCTACCATCAAACAGGCACACGAGGAACTGAAGAACCTGCTCTGTCTGTCTGTCCCTGGTTCATTATTGATGTAGGAGTCTGTGGAGCTGCTGTCATCTCTGGCTCGTCCTGGGCCTTCATCTTCTTTGGCATCAGGGATAGAATGTTGCCAACTCCAGCATCAATATCAGTTAAGGGACAATCTAAGACGGCCTTGTCTATGCGATCTGGTGCTTGGGTGCACACTTCATTGGGGCTGAGGCATTCTTTAAGGTCAGCACTGACCACACCCTCAACTTTGACTCTGGTACCAGATTCTTCATTGGCGTGGGTGTTGAAGCCAGATTGTGCTCCTGCCTAGCCTGCTTTGGTACTAGACTTAGCTGCTATACCATCTGTGAACTGAGACATGGGACCTACTGCAGGGCCACCACTTATTCTGATCTTACCTTCATTTCACTGGAAGTTGGACAGTAGTCTTGCCTGACCGGATGCCTCCTATGCTGACTTCTTATTCAGAGGGTCCTGTTGGATATGTGTCAAACTCATCTCCGTCCCTGCCAAGACAATAAAACTCCAGTAAATCAACCAGGCCACCTCAAAAGGCAGACCGTTGACCATGATGGGTATAGGTCACATAGTAAGGAAAGCCCAGTGTGGACTGAAACATTCTGGCCTCTGATGCCCTACTGGCTTATGGGGAACCCTTAAGAGACTTCTAGATCCTCAGATCTTGATCTCCACCTAGTTCCAGGAGAGGGTCCTAGAGCTGTCCACATCATAGTCTAGTCTATTGGAAGAGCAACCAGAAGCTCTCCCTACTTAATAACCAACCCAACAAGATTACTGGGCGAAAAAGATCTATCTCAGGAGGCAACTTGGGCTCCAGTCAATTCATTCTCACCCTCCCCAGAGGACTCAGGAGCCCCAGACTGATCCTCACCACTCCTGGAGGATTTTCAATCATATCAGGAATTGCTTAGAAGAATGTTACTAAAGACCATAAGAAATGCCTCATTCCTGACTCATTGACTGGTGCCTTTCTGTTGAAACAGGGACCAGCCCTACTGTATGCCTTTACTCTGATTCCACTGATCTTGAAAGTCATCCTCAAATTGAAGCAGGATCACACCAAGATGATTCTAATTGCCCCAACTTCATCAAGACAGTGCTTTTATTCAGATCTTTGTAGCATCTCAGTGGAACTCCCACAACCTTTTTTTTTCCCTCTTCCAAACCTGTCTCTCATGAGCAGGTCCTACATCCAGATCCCAACAGCCTGTAGCTGATGGCGTCTCAATTTCTAGATCAGGAAGAGATGAGCTGCCTGCAGCAGTCCAAGAAATTTTACTTAATAGTAAGAAACAATCAATTAAATCCACCTATTTAGCAAAGACTTTGGTCTTCTGCTCAAGTGATTCAGCCTGTGAGGGTGAGTATCCAGGACATCATGGAATACTTACTGCATTTGAGGTCTTCTGGCCTTTTCTTAAGCTCCCTGAAGGCCCATCTAGCAGCCATTTCTGCCATTCACCCACCTGGTCAGGGGACAACAGTGTTTTAGAATCCTATGGGCTACTACGTCTCTCAAGAGAATTACTCACTTGTGTCCACCTGTAAAAGCATCAGATCCTCTAGGGGAGCTTAACACAGCGTAGACTGTTTTCGTGGGACCTCTTTTTGAAGCTGTGGCTACTTGCTCCTGGGTGCATTTGTCCTAGAAAATGACCTTCCTTATTGCCATCACATCTTCAAAGAGAGTAGGTGAGCTGCAAGCATTAATGGCAGGCCCACTATACTCTTGCATTTTTTAAGGACAAGGTGTCTTTGAGACCTCACCCAAAGTTTTAAATTAAATTACTGTTGGTCTTCCATCCTAAACAGATGATATGCCTATCTGTGCTCTTTCCAAAATCTCATGATGTCTGGAAGGAGATGTTTACATACTGTACTTTGGATGTAAGAAGGACATTGGCTTTTTATGTAGATAGAGTTAGGTCAGTTACACAGTCTCGTCAACTTTTTGGCTCTTATGTCAAGCAGTCTTGGCCCAGATAACCTCTAGATGAATCACATTCTGTGTTACCACTGCTTACAATGTGACCAATACACTTTCTCTCCAGTGTCTCTCTGCTCACTTGACAAGAGCTCAAGCGATGTCCATAGCTTTTCGGAACGATTTTCCTGGACATTTGCAGGGCTGCAACCTCGTATTCTATACATTCATTTTTCTACATACGCCATCAATTTTTTGGCTGTGGCACACTGGGTGCACCCTTCCTTCCCCCAAGTGGAATACATGTTTGCATCCTCATCTTGAAGGACAAGAGTTACAATCCAGGTAAAAAACCATTCTTTCCAGGTTAAGATTGCATTGCTACTAGCGCCCTTCTGTTGAATTCAAAATATAATTTAATTTCCTAAGCCAATCACCACTGCTTTAGTATCTCTAACAACCCAGTAACCCAAACTCTTCAGGGCTAATATATAATTCTAGTATGGCGCAATATTTATATTGCTAATATGCCAAGACTATTACAATTTAAAACTGCTCAGTATGTATGAGTTTTAATTCCTAAGAATATCTGATGTTGAGGATGTAATGTCAGTAATATGTAGGATCAAAAACATTTGTAACCACGAGAGCTTTTTAAAAATTGAAGTGTCATACACACTAAATATTGCTAAAAATACACAACACAATGGAAAACCAAAGAAAAAATCTCTATATATAAAAGTCAAATGGTGTATGCATGCGTGTATGTTACTCCTTCCACACGGTTTGAGCTAGACACTTGAAATTTGGTACAGTTATAGGTTTTAGGGTCCTAACCAGGGTAAGAATCTAATTTTTTTCAAATCTCACCTCTGACGCCCCCTAGGGGTCACCTAGGGGTGAAACTCTTTAAAGCCCATTAACATCAGCTGGGCAGCTGCTGTTCTCTGTGACATAGTTATGATGTAATAATACCCCCCTCCAACGGACCCCGCACTTGCTCAGCTCTCTGCCCCCTCCTGCCCTCCAACAGCCCCCGCACTCGCTCAGCTCCCTCCCCCCTCCCGCCTTCCAACGGCCCCCACACTGCTCAGCTCTTTCCCCCCTCCCCCCTCCAAGGGCCCCCCACTCGCTCAGCTCTCTCCCCCCTCTCCAACGGCCCCCCACTCGCTTAGCTCTCTGCCCCCTCACCCCCTCCAACGGCCCCCGCACTCGCTCAGCTCTCTCCTCCCTCCCCCCGCAACGTCTCCCGCACATGCTCAGCTCTCTCCCCCTTCCATCGCCTCCCCCCCCCACTCACTCAGCTCTCTCCCCCCTCCAACGGGCCCCGCAGTCGCTCAGCTCTCTCCCCCCTCAGGTAAGAATTGAAAATTTTTAAAATCTCCCCCCCGCCCCCCACTCCAACGGCCCCCCCCACTCGCTCAGCTCTCTCCCCCCTCCCCTCTCCAATGGACCCCGCACTCGCTCAGCTCTCTCCCCCTTCCCCCCCTCCAACGGACCCAAGCAACGCTGGGTATTTTTGCTAGTACTGTATAAAGAAAAGAAAAAAAAAAGACGTATTGAACTGTTAGTACCTTTACACGGTAGTTGGGGCTTTGTGAAACTGTTGTAATCTACTCATAGGAAGAATTAAATAACCTGTAATTCTTTGTAAAAGAATTCACTTACAGTGAAGGACTGAAAGGCTGACTGTCTACTACATGTGGTCAATCACAGCTTGTTGATCCAAACTATGACTAATTGTGCCAGTAGCTGACTAGAAAAATCTCTATAGTGGCAAAAAGAATTATCTTTCAAGTGACTGTGATACAAAATGCCTGAAAGGACTAGAAGACTTACGGGGAAAAGTGTTTATTTCTTTTCTTTGTGGTCCAATCACTTCTGTAAATGGGAGAGAGTCTTTTAATGTGACATTTTGTATTTTATTCTTGGCCATGGAACACCTAGAGACTTGGATTATGAGCTGCAATTTGGCAGACAGAGTTTAGCAAGTACTGTATTTAAATTTTTCTAATTTCTAGCCATATAGACCTTTTTCAAACAAGTTCTTTAAGAAGTTGAACTGCTTACATTTTTTGTTCTTTATATTTTGATTTTCATGGTGCTTCTTTTTATGTTTTAAGTCAGTGGCTTTCAACCTTTCCGGACACTTTGAAGAGTCTGATTTATCTTGTGTACCCCTAAGTTTCACCTAATTTAAAAACTACTTGCTTACAAAATCAGACCTAAAAATACAAGTGTCACCACACACTTGTTACTGAACAGTTGCTTCCTTTCTCATTTTTACCATATAATTATAAAATAAATCAATTTGAATATAAACATTGTACTTAAATTTCAGTTTATAGAATATAGAACAATATAAAACAAGTCATTGTATGAATTTTTCAAGTTTTTATTGACTTTGCCAGTGCTTTTTATGTAGCCTTTTGTAAAAGTAGGCAAATATCTAGATGAGTTGATGTACTGCCTATAAAGACCTCTGCATACCCCCAGAAGTATGTGTACCCTTGCTTGAGAACCACTGTTTTAAGTCATGAAGGGAATATAAAATAAATTATTTTGGATTATAAATCTTTAAATGTTTTATGTAGTTTCTTGGAAAGGCATTTCTGTATCTATTCCTACTGTGCAGTTCATACTACTTAAATTATGTAGCTGCTTCCAATTTCAGTGATATAATGGAACTAATATACAAAAGATGACATCTTCTTTTGCTCATTAGGCAAAAGGAGATGCAAAAAGTACAACCCCATCAATAATCATTATAGGTAGAAAGACATCTTCAGTACAGTTTTGGGTTAGATTTATCATTCATTTATTATAGTCACATTTTATTTGAAAAATATGGTGCAAAGAATATTCCTGCTGTGAAGGTGGTGACTGAATTATTACACTGCATTGAGAGAGTAATCAAGGACTTCTCTCTTCTGGAAAGTGCAGGAACTCTGTCACATTTCTGCTGCAAAGCATAAAACTTAGCGGTAAAATCCTGGCCATACTGAAGTCAATGAGAATCTTGTTAGGATTTCACCCTAAGTGTACAAAGGAAGAACTCCCCTTTGCCCCTCTCACCCCCCACCCCATCCCTGAATTACCTAGAGAGTCTGGTACTATGCAGATCTTTTTGCTGAGGACAGTTGTCTATCGCATGCTAGGAATTTGTCAATGAAGAAAATTTTATACACTCAATATGTCATTTTAATCCCACCCATATTTTGACTTTGAAGGCTCCTTATTCCTTTAAAAAAATAGGAAACTGCCTTAGAAAATATTTCAACCTAAGGTACTTAAACTCTGTAATAAAAAATTATAGTTTGAAAAGTCTAAGAATTAAAAAGTATGAAATGGACTTAAGAGAATGTATATAAATACAGTAAAACCTCAATTTAATGGACTAATTTGGGCGAGGGGGTGTCTGTTAAATCAGAAAGTCCGTTATTTAATAATAATAAAAAAAACGAGCTGTCGGAGCAGCAGCCCGCCCGCCACAGGGCCGGGGCGGCAGCTCCGCAGCCTGCCCTCTGCCAGGACCCGGGTGGCAGTCGGGAGCCGTCAGCCAGCCCACCCAGGTCCCGGCTGCTGGGACCCGGGCGGCAGCCGGGAGCCGTCAGCCAGCCCGCCCGCTGGCGGGACCCGGGCAGGAGCCATCAGCCAGCCCGCCCGCTGGCGGGACCCGGGCGGGAGCCGTCAGCCAGCCCGCCCACTGGCAGGACCCGGGCGGGAGCCGGCAGCCACCCCGCCCGCTGGCGGGACCCGGGTGGGAGCCGGCAGCCAGCCCGCCCGCTGGCGGGAGCCGGCAGCCGGCAGCCAGCCCGCCCGCTGCCTGGACCCGGGCGGCAGCCGGGAGCCAGCCCGCTGTCTGGACCCGGGCGGCAGCCGGGAGCCAGCAGCCAGCCCTCGACAAATGGATTTCGGATGCATCAGACTTGCTTAGAAATTTTGTCCGTTGCATCCGAAGTCCGTTAAATCGAGGTCCGTTAAATCGAGGGTTTACTGTACTTCATTACTCCTTATTCATCCTTATCATTATTCAGTTCTGTACATTAGTTAATGGCAATATTAACCTCTAAAAATTCACTATGTACATTCCGGAAGCCACCTTAACTCTGACCCACAAGATCCACTTACATACTTTTAATAAGAATATTCATCACAAATTATTTACCCTACCTATTCAGAGACACACGAGTGAAGTATATAATTATAATACCTAGTCTCCCCCCCCACACACACACAATGAGTCAATGGCAAAAATACCCTTGAATTCAGTAGGGTCAAGATTTCACCCACGTCATTTATCACATTTATCATATTAATTCAAGATAGCACAAATCTCATGGCACAATACAAGCTCATCTTTTTCCCCAGGTAATTGGAATTATGGGCAATTTATTCAACGGTGATTTTACACAGCTACTTAATCTGCTGTATTCAGAATGAATGCAGTGGTTATGTTGAGGAAGCCTAGAGCATTTCTGTAAATCAAAATAAATATTGGAGTCTGTGCATTAAATAGCTTCAGTTCAGAGAAGTTATATAAATAGTGCTGACTAGCTATATCTTGAGTATATATCTTGTGTATTTTCATTTGCCAAGAATTGAAATTCTCTCAAAAGGAACAAGGAACAAGCTCCAGTGTGATAAAGATACTGTAATCTTCAGTTCGTCGCCTAACATTCATTAATTTGACACTTCAAAATATACTGTTGAAAAGTCTAGACAACCCTACCAAATCAGATCTACCATGCTTGCTGCATTTTTCCTTTTACGTCGTTTCACAACAAACAGGCTCATGCTCTTATTTGTAGTAACTATGGAAACCTCAGAAGCTCTCTTTCTAAAGCTGAGTATACAATAAAGTGCTTAAAGTGTTGGAAGGATTAGAGACTTTAGAATATGTTTAATTTTCTCTCTCTCTATCTTTGGAGAGAAACAAGAGGGTAATGTGTATATTAGCTAGGGACTCACTTTAATCTCTGCTGACACTTAAGTCTGTCTAGGTGTGCAAACAGCTATCCAGAGGTCTCTCTCTCTCAGCATGCTA
This sequence comes from Sternotherus odoratus, assembly GCA_032164245.1. Classification (NCBI taxonomy): domain Eukaryota; kingdom Metazoa; phylum Chordata; order Testudines; family Kinosternidae; genus Sternotherus; species Sternotherus odoratus. Next base: position 109,189,632 of record JAVMKO010000001.1, read on the forward strand.
ACAAGGAGCGTTCTACATATTCATGACTGAATTGTACACTGGAAAACCTGTGTATGGAAAGGAGAAAGTTATGAACAAGTGAAAATATTGAAACTATTTTTCAGCTTTAAGCACAGTGGTCGCTAATGGCAAATCATGTGATGATGATAATGGGTTTCATCAGATAATTTTTGAGGATGTACTAGAAATTACATTGTCATGAATTAATTTGACATGAGGGCAATAGGAATAGATCATTTGCTCTAGAGTTAGTACACATTTTCAGGAAGTATGATAAGGAATTAATATTATTACCATCTTCGTGTCCTGTAATGGCAATGCAAAGATTAATACTAATTTTAATTGTTTAAAAATACAGTAAATCTCATATTTTAAAACAAACCAAACAATAGTTTGGGTCAGAAACATTCTTACTTAAAAAATTCACCACCTTTCTCAATGGATATGCTCCCTATAGATGATGTATTCAGAGCCATATCTCAAGATAGAACTCAGTGGGTGAAATTCTGCTGTACTGCCATAGACAGAGACAGTGTTAGTGATGTCCTGTTTCACACAGTCCACTGGGGGGAACATCATGCTACCTTCTGGTTTTCCTTCTGGCCCTCATTAAATGCCCTGAAATCCTGGACTGTGATCCTGATTCTCCTCCTCATCCCCAGCATTAATTACTTTGCATTCTTCACCAAACAGTTTTGTCCACTGTTGTCATTAGTGCTGACGACTGAGATTCTACTTTACATTTGGTTTAGTTTCCTTGGTATTTGGTAAACTTATTTTATATACTCATCTAACTGCAAAATTTGGTAATCCACAGTGAGATGACCAGTTAATGTGTATTTATATAACCATCATAGGTTGTACATTCATTTAACTGCAATAATGACATGCTCACAAGAGAGGAACAGTGGATATTCTTCATTATTGAATTCATTTTCAAGACCTTTGTTCTTCTTTATGGTTCTTCATCTACCTGCCCCCATGCTTCACCTGGATCTTGATTTCCCAGTCCCTTTCTGGTACGGTAAAAATCCATCCACTGGCCAGAACCTCAAAAATGAAAGAGGGAGGTGGTGGTAAAAATCTTCTTCGGACTCTTTTAGGGAAAGGCCCTAAAAACTGACATTTGTTGAATTTTTCAGTCTCTGTTCTCACAATGCATTAATGTAATAATAATAATAATACACTGTTGAAAGGTAAAGGGCAGTTTTATTGATGCAACACTAGTTAAAGTACAGGTATCAATCATTGCCATTTGCCAAAAGATGTACAATACTGTGCCCTTTCTGAAGATTTCTCCTACTCCAATTTTAGGGATGCTATGCACACAGTCATATGTGACAAATGTGCTGCCACCTATAAGTGTGTTTGTCTAGAATCCTTTGATTTAAGTAACATCAATCTAGCTGCCTCTTTAATCTTCCCTATCTAGCTGGGTACCTAGGTAGGGAGAAGCCCATGCTATTATTATTGTTAATCGTGTTTATTACTGGGCCTAAAGACCAACCAATAATTGGCCCCATTGTGCTGGGCATGCCCTTGTGAGTCCAGAGCCATCACTTGTTACTGGAAACCCTCTGACATGATGAATTATTTATAACCCCTTAGTTTAGATCAGAAACACAGTGCCTGTCCAGAAGAGCTTACTGTCTAAGAATAAGGCAAAACACACCAATTAGACACAAAAAACAGAGGGAACAAAGGAAATGATGAGAATGACAAGAAAATATATGTTTGTACAGTGCCTAGCATAATGGGGCTGGATATTCTAGGTCAGTGGAACTCAGACTGAGGCTCGGAAGTTACAAGTCACTTTTTGCAGGACATGATATTAAAACACTCTGTGATTTAATTATTAAGCAATTGAAATTATTAACCAATCAGGATGCTTTTACTATGTTATTGATCAATTGTGGTTGATATGATACCAAGTCAGTCATTTTGCTATAAGAATAATATAATTTAAATTATATAGTATTCTCTCTCTCTCCATATATAATATATATGTGTGTGTAATATATATATATATATATTATATATGGAGAGAGAGAGAATACTATATAATTTAAATTATATTATTCTTATAGCAAAATGACTGACTTGGTATCATATCAACCACAATTGATCAATAACATAGTAAAAGCATCCTGATTGGTTAATAATTTCAATTGCTTAATAATATATATATATATATTTAGTAAATGAATCACACTACTATGACTTTTTTGGGTAACGTTGATTGCTAATTTGAGTTCTGAACCACTGAAGTCTCTCTGCTCTGGGTCCTACCACAACAGAAATAACAATTGGACTTCCTTTCATCTTATGTTATGTTTTTTGCTGGGGTTCCTACTCGCCGCAGACCAGGCAGTTCCTCTTGAACTGCCACAGACAAATGCCCATAGAAACGCTATTATGTCTCTGTACTTAGACCCTGTCCAGCCCAAAAGACATCAAGGAGATGAGTAAATTAAGTGCATCCTTCTATTACATGTGAAGGTACATGTTGCAAATAATTGGTGTCCTATAGGCACGTCCTTCTACATGTCAAGCTTATATGAAATGATTCAGAATTGTTTTTCTCATGTGGGAGTCTTGGAAAATATACCTTAACATAGCTTTTGAACTACAGAATTGGGACTAACATCTGACCTTTCATAAAAATGAATATTTTAGTTCTCTTGGAAGAAGCCAGATTGATATTTCTAGAAATTTAATTCCTGTGCCTCAATCCTTGCCAGAAGGAACTCACTTTAGAGTCAAATGAGTTGTTGCTCGTGCTCATTCAAACATTAGCATCTCTGCAGGAACTACCTACCAGTGGTCCTCTGAGTGTCTGTGATTTTATGATAGGGACCCAAGCACTAAGAACTAAACTTATATAACTTCATCTAAAACATTGTTTCTTAAAAACAAGTCTCCTATGGTACTAACACCACCATTTTTCATTTACATGAACAATTTTATGCAAGCATAACTGACTATTTGTTTGTTCCTTTTTTAAAAAAAGAACAAACTTTAAAAAAAAATTTCTCAATTTGTAAATGAATATAGCCAATCAGCTCACTGTTTCTTGTTTATAGCTAATCTCATTTTCAGGTTCTTGAGTGCACAATGCTGCAAAAACTGCAGTGGGATTTTCTTTAGCTCTGTGTTAGAAATGTTCCCATGATTTTCAATTAGATTTGGCTTTTCTAATTGTTTCTTCAGAATCGGTTTGTCAAGGGAAGAAGGGGTGATCCGAGAATGTCCTTTTTAAAAATCAGTTAATTGCCTTTTTTTAAAATTTAAGATAAAACTTGGTTAACTTGACTGAAGTGAGTGGGACCTCTTGTGAGCTATGTTACTTGTGTACAAGGGTCAGGATAATTTTTAAGCATTTTTCTCTACTAAACTGTGTTTTAGAAATCTTGGGGAAGGGGGTGAGTTTCATTCCAGAATTAAAATGAGCATTCTGTTTTGTCTGTAAAATGAGAAATTCCTTAATTCTCTTCTGTAGTTGTGAATCAGTGGGCCGTGTATGCCATCCGAAATCTCACTGAGCAAAACGAAAGAAACCAAGAGGTTATTGCACAGATGGAGCAGCAGGGACTGGCAGACAATTCCATCCTCAAGAACATGGGTTTGGAGATTGAGAAACGAGATGAGAAGCTGATATTGAAATCTGTTCGAAAGAACCCAACTTCATGAGCAACCACATGTAAACCTTTTGAGGATTGTCGCCAAGTAAAAAGAAGGCTATTTCCCAAATAATACAATATGTTAGGATTTCCTTTTTTTTTTTTACTTGAAGTTCCAACCTGCTGGAAGTATTCTGACCTTTTCCAGAGAAATTGTCAAACTATAATGGTCATTCCCCACTGTGACACATGAACACAAATGCAAAAACCTTTTCAGAACCGGAGGTTGGCAGTAATTTCATTAATTCTTTTTTTGCTAGTGAAAAAGTGTCATGAAGCCAGGAAACTGATTAGTGGTTACTTATCTCATTTGTTATACTTGAAGATAATGATGGTTAAAAAATCACTATGAGATATCACTTCTCTGGTGTGTTAGAAGTAGCAGTGCTGAATCAGTTCTAACTAGCTAATTAATAAAGTTGGTACTTCCAAAAATAAATCAGAATGTTTAAATATTTGTATGTATATAATATGACCGTGCGAGATTGGATGTACATAAATACTTTCTGAATTAAACATATACAATGCTGCTTTCTGTGTATTTAAATTATTCGTAAATTATCTTTTCTACCTGGTTACTTTCAGTCTTTGTGCTGAGTATGTTAAAAACAAAGTTAAAGCTGTTGTACCAACAGATGCTGCATTCCTCTGCTCTGGGGCATGTCTGAATTTTGGAGACTTGGATGTTTGTTTGAATTTTATTTGTTCCTTTGGATGGTAACTCAGCCCACTCTCCTTTTATTTTGCCCTTCTCATGGGTTTTCTAAACTCTGGCAGACGGCTGAAGAGGTAGTTTCTCACTGTGATTAATTCTAGCAGTTTCTTTTCACCCCTCCGCCTTTCCAAAACATTGACAAAACTCATTTCCAGTTAATTAATTCGAGAGGCAGAAGAATGGAAGGCTACCTCTTCATTTTAGGTACCCTCCTATATTGTTGTTGGACCCGGTCACTGTGGAATGTGGCATGAATGAGATGGGTGGAAGAAAAAGTGCATGATTAACTCTTCATGTTCTGAACTGTTGCTTTAGATATTAAGGAACATGGCTCTTCATGCATTACAAAAGTTATTACCTAATGGTAATTTTATTAACTCTATATATACTACTGCGGTGAGTGAATTCTGTTCGGTCTCACAAAAGGGTCTTATTAAATTAAATGGCTCATGTTCAACTATCATTTCGCTCATCACTTTATTTGGAATAATAAACTTTAATATAAATGTATTAGGGTTTAAACATTCAATATTAAAGTCAAATATTCAAAGGGAAAATTAATGTTTTTCTCTTTTTAAACTTGAAGGCATTCATTTTTATGCTTATCTGCATCCTAAATTATTGGGGAAAGCTGAAATCCTTACATTTAAACACATGATCTAGGCATTTAGAGTGCGCACCTGACGTGTTCATAGAGCTGACTTGATGAGATTAAGTGCAGCAGTACTGCACTCATTTTAGGCAATGTTTGGCTTTAGACTGGGGGTTATGGGGCTGCAGGCACTTTAGTTCTTTAGCCATTTTATATAGTAAAGTGTCTAAAACCAGAAAGATCATCACATGCACGAAGGTGGGACTATCACCTCTGTAGTTTTAAAACTTCTCTTTTCTAATATTAACACCAATGGGAGAAAAGGTTCTCTTTGATTTCAAAAGGCCAAATGTGTTGCCTAAAGAAAAACAACAAAAATAAATATCTTATTTGGGATTTTTAAATGATGTTGCAGAAAAGTATCTAACAGCACACTGGAAGAATTTTTGTGAATCGCTTCATCTGTTGCATTCCAGTGTATAAAGTCTATATAAGATGTACAATTCAGTACCATCTCTAGTTAAATAGCTCAGGGAATACTTTTTGTGTTCTTTGTGGAGTCTACATTGTCAGTTTCCAGTTCCTTGATAACTCCCATAAATTTATAGATAGTGTTTAAGATGCAGCTTAGCTAGTAGTTAAACCGCTCTTTAAGATCAGCTATATTATCATGCATAGCACAGAAGTATGGCAACTCAGTTCTATCACACAGTTAAAGAAAAGCTTTCCATTTTTAAGTTCTTCTGCTCAAAATAAAATGTAGAAGTGTTTTTCTGTAAAAGTAAATGGATTTAATCTTAATTTTTTTATATGAAAAACTTTAATCTGAAAAACTTTGTCAAAGGCACTATCAATTTAAAAAATAAAATGGAAGTGTTTAAACTTATAATTCTAAAATCTCAGAATTTCAGATTTATTTTAACAACACATTTACGGAATTTACCTTAGATAATATAACAGTAATGAAAATGTAAGATGAACAAAAGTACATTCTGGACAGAAAATGAGGTTTCTGTGCAAACAAAAATGCATAGGCTTTCTTTCTATTCTGGGTTATAAAGAGTTAAAATGTTGTCCACAAAGCAAATCCAGATAAATCTTTGGTTGTGGAATAAGCAGTGGGAGTTCCCTTTCCCTTTTAACTAGCTTGGAATAGACACTTTTCTTAACTCAATGGTTGTATGCCCACCAATGGTATATACACAAACCCATAAGTATAAGCCAAATAATAACAAACACAAATAAATAAAAGGGTTTTTTGTGGCATTACATAATGGAGTAATAGTTGTGTTTTCTAAATGGGAAATGTAGGGCTTTCATAGTATAAAACATGCTGATTACTGTATTGTGAGTGGCTGCCTTTTGATTTTCCTGGATGGATTAATTCTCAGAATACAACAGCTTCCCTGTCCTCCTCCAATGTAGTTCCAGCCTACAAGAGTTTTGTTTTATATGCTAGAGGATTAATACAGCACACGAATCAGTCATAAAAAAAGCAAGCCTTATTGAGTTTGTAGAGAGGCAAAGCAGTCAAATCAAGTCTTGTGACCATCTTATTGCTTTCAAGGACTTTCAAACAAAAGCGATTGGAGGGGGATTTTTTTAGGCCTATTTATTAAAAGTAAAGTGGGATTTTCATAGTAATGAGTGGATGGATTTTAACAGGGTTTTTTGAACTTGAGAGAAGTAGATTTGAATGTTTCCCAGTTTATTTCTGAATAATGTTGAGTTAATGTGTTTTGTATAATATGTACATCATGAGTATTTAAAAAAAAAAGTCAGACATTTAATGGCCGCAACATTTATTTAATCATTTGTCATTTTCTTTCTTGATACATTTGTTTGACCTTCCAAATAAATTTACCTCACTGATCTGATAAAGCAATTAAAACTGAATTTAGGTTCAATTGTGAGAAAAACCATTTTAAACACTTGAAGTCCTTCTTCTATATAGTTTTGATTTATGGTGACGTAGTTTGATATCCTCTTACAATAGGTTGTGTCGTAGTTTGACATCTCAAAATACATGAATAAATATAAAACCTGTCATCATATAAGACTGTGTAGAGAAGACCTAAAAAGTGTACATTTTCCTGTTACTTAATTGTAAATGGTATTCCGAATATATAAATGACCTTTTTTCAAAGTTTCAGTAATTATTCGTTATAGAGTACACCCCATGTTTGCATTAGAAAGCTCCAGTTATTAATATAATTATATGTTTGAAAGATGCAAAATCTTGAACTCTGAAACTGTCTCGTGGGGTACAAGTGTCCATGGTATCTAAGGCAAAAACCCTAATTTGCAAGAGTCCCCACACTGCTGTCCAAGGTTCTGATAATGTCCACTGCTTTTAAGAATAAGAAATTTGTAATTTTTTATAAGACTTAAATATAGTGATTTCAGATTTTTATTGGGGCTTTCCCAGTATCCCTCAGCAGTTGCTTCACAGTATGACATGACTACAGTTCAGTAAGAATACAAATAGTATCTTTTAATGCAGACACAAAAGTACAATCATTTTTAGTTAATCACATATGAAAGATTTTTAGGCCATTGTGATCAGCTCCTCTATAATTAATTACAAGAGAGTCATTATAGCAGTATCTGGTAGGGATGGCTATGTCTAAGGTTACCTGACACTACCCATTACCTCTTTTCCATTGTTTGTAACTTTGGCAAACTTTAACCATTCAGGCTAAAATCTTCCATGTCAGGTATTTGCTTCATGCTGAATTTTTTTTAAGTGTCTTCTAAAATGGGTCAACCATTTCCAAGAACTATTAGGGAAAATATTTTGCCCATGCTAAAAAATATCCATGCAGTTGGGTTTTTTTGAAAGGTCAAGATGTATAACCCTTTGGAAAGTCTCAGTTCACACATGCTGGTTAGAGTTCAGCAGCTAATTTTTTTGCATTGGACATGCTCCCACCCAGGACTGCAGGGGCTTAGCAGGATACTTTCTCCAATTACTGCTATACTGGCTTCTGCAGGCTGCTAGGACCCAGGCCACAGGAAGTAACAGCAGACTGGCTGCCCATCCTGTGCGTTCAATGCTCTGCTGGTATTCCTGTAGTGTGGACAGGACAGTCATTTGACTCGCATGCAGAGAGGACAAAACTGGTCTTTGGGGTGGGGAGGCAGCAAAGGAAGAAGATTGGGACGAGGAGGCTGGGCTGGGAGACTCTGACTGGGAGCCAATCTGTCAAAGCACCTGCCTTTGTTTCATATTCCTCCTTAAACCCAATTTGTTGCAAGATTCTATCAGTCTTTCTTCTGATTTTTCTTCTCTGTCCCTTCCTGAAGTATTGTGTACTGTCTTGTGTAACTTACACTGTAAACTTATTAGGGCAGGGAATGTTTCTTAACCTGTTTGTAAATGGAACTGTGTTAAGTGATTTTTAATTATTCCTTTTATATTTCTTTTTAAGGCACCTGGAGAAACTGCTGTCCAAAGGCTTCCTGTCTGAATGGTGTCTACTACATAGACAAAGACAATTGCATTGTCACAAAGTATGTTTTCTTCTAAAACATTATTTTGAACATAATTGACTTAATGTAATTCTCTAAACTGCCATGTCAAAATCAAGGAAACACTTCCCCATCTAGTACTATATTTTTTCCAGTAGTCTGTAACCTAGTCACCTAGTTTAAAAGGTCTATATAACTTGGAAAAGACATTTATTTCTTTAGGTCAATTGGAGAGTAATGTAATTTCATATTTGATGACCAAACTTATGTTTTCTTGACAGTTGGAGTCAAGAGACTTAAAATCCCTTCACATTTACATAATGTCTTTCATCCAAATAAATCTTGAAGCACACTAAAAACTTTACTGATATCATATATATGCTATGGCAGCAGCATAGCAGCTCTATAGTTAAGGCTGTGCTGTATACTTAAATAAGGAATTAAATCTCTCTATTGATATGAATATAGTGTATCCTAAAAGTTACTGCACTTAATCTTTAAGCAGGGAATGAATTTTCTGAGAATTTACAAGTAAATGTATTAAGTTACAGTTGCTGTAAAATTGGTTCTTTAAAAAACTTCTTGTTCAATCACTTTTTTTTTTTTTTTTTTACTCCCGCTAGCAAATAAATTCTTGACTTCTAATGTTTGAAAATTGACGTCAGGGCTATAGCAAAATCTAAGTCCTAGGCCCAGAGCCTGCCCTTAAAACATGCAAGCTGACTCCAGTACCCACGCTGAGTCTCATTGAAGACCAGAGGGCTCCTGTCAGACACAAAGGTATCCCTGTGCAGGATAAAAGCCTGAATGTGTTGCTTTTGATTTATTTCTCTATTAGAAACAATTCTATCTGCCACAATGTTTACAGACTAATATTTCCAGTTAATATTATTTTCATTGAATGTATCATTAAATGAAGCGAGGAATACTTGTAGCACCTTAGAGACTAACCAGTTTATTTCAGCATAAGCTTTTGTGGACTATAGCCCGCCTATGCTGAAATAAACTGGTTAGTCTCTAAGGTGCTACAAGTATGCCTCGCTTTCTTTACAGATACAGACTAACACAGCTGCTATTTTTGAACCTATCATTAAATGGATACTCCAAAGGCTAAGATTTATTTTAATTGTTTCTTGCCCTCATCGTTGTGAATAAAACCTTGAGAGTATGGTGCATAATCCAGTGCTGTTTTTGTTTCTGCAGGCAGCCTGAAACAATAGCTCTGAGTAGTATAAATTGCTCCATCCTCAATGGTGGTGTCAACTGTGAAACCTAAAGATGGCCAACTAAATATCAGTGTTGTTAATTAGCCGATAATTTTAGCAGAAATATCATGCTAATGATACATAGATGTGATAACACATAAAAACATCTTGATATTTACACTTACTACAGGAAATTGGAAAGATTTTGATGTATAAATAATGTAGTTTATCTTCCCCCTATTTACAGCCTCTTACTCTTTTGAGTACAGAGAATTTTCAAGGAAATTTGTTAACTAGTTGAAATTATAAGTATATTGCAGTCACTCCTTTTTTGCTTTAAACCCTGCCAATAAAAAAAATTGACATTTGAGAGCTGAAAATAATTTGCTAAAATATACTGCATGGGCTCTTTTAGTTCTATTAATAGAGAAATATTCTATTTCATTAACAGTGTTAATAGTCATTTCTATTTATGCTTTGATATTTATTGTATAATTGTTAATCAAATTTTACATGAAATCAATCTGACATCAAGCATCACAGCATACATTGTAGTTTGTGTCCTTTGCCTTTGACAGAATGGATTGTATAGCTAACTTTTGCAGAAATTAGAGAACAGCCAGAGAAAGATTCTTTCATACAAGAATTACATTATGACTGAAGCACATATGTTGCTTTACTGGCTGAACTATAAGCAAGGACCCACCTCTGGTAATTTATGGCCTTTCTATACATTTTTGAAAATTTAATTAGGAACCAATGTTCTGTTTGAGATGATATCAAGTAAGGGTAATAGATGGGATGAGGAAAATCAATTTTCAACATTATCTATGGAATGGCTACAGCTCTTTCATGATATATGTAATTATAGTATTGTAAGATCAGAGCTAAGTCTGAGCATTGCATTGCTATTTTCAGTTCTTTGATGTATATAGTGAATCAGGTGGTGGGTTGGACCAAAACACATCATGAACCAGTGGCTTAGGGCAATGAACCAAGAGTCAGAAAACATAGGGTCTATTTCCAGCTGTGCCACTGAATTGCTGTGTGACCATGGGAAAGTCATTCCTCCTCTCTGTACCTCAGTTCCCTATCTGTTAATTAGAGGTGATACCTCCTTCTGTATACCCCAAATTAAAAAACTTGGTAAGGGAATCAAAAAAGTGCCACCATTGCTAAACAACAAAGTAAAAGAAGTGTTTGGAAACCATTAAAATTGGAAATCAAATTTGAGGAAAATAGAAAGGAGCGTAAACTTTGACAAGTCAAGTGTAAAACTATAATTAGGCAAGCCAAAAAAGAATTTGAAGAGCCACCAGCCAAAGATGGAAAAACTAACAGGAATTTTTTTTTTTTAAGGTACAACAGAAGCCTGCCAGACAATCAGAGGGACCTCTGGATGATCAAAATGCTAAAGGAGCCCTCAGGTAAGACAAGGCTATTGCAGAGAGGCTTCATAAATTCTTTGCATTGGTGTTCACTGCAGAGGATGTGAGGGAGATTCCCACACCTGAGCTGTTCCTTTTAGTTGACAAATGAGAACTGTCCCAGATTGAGGTATCAGTAGAGGTGGTTTTGGAACAAACTGATAAATTAGACAGTACTAAGTCACTGGGACCAGATGGTATTCATCCAAGAGTGCAGAAGAGATTCAAGTCTGAAATTGCAAAACTATGGTGTATAAATTGTATAAATTGCAAAACTGTGGTGTATAAATAATTTAAATAAGCTTCTGTACCAGATAATTGGAGGCTAGCTTATGTGATCTTTTAAAAAGGCTCTGGAGGCAATCCTGACTATAAACCTAACTTCAGTACCAGGCAATTGGTTGAACCTATAGTAAAGAACAGAATTCTCTCTCACGCACTTGAACATGATTTGTTGGGGGAAAATTGACATGCTTTTTTAAAGAGAAATCATGCTCACCAATTTATTAGAATGCTTTGAGGGGGTCAACAGATATACCAACAAGGATGATCCAGTGGATTTAGCATACCTGGACTTTCAGAAGCCCTTTGATAAGGTCCCTCACTAAAAGCTGTGAAAGTAAGCAGTCATGGTGTAAGAGGGAAGGTCCTCTATAGATCAGTACCTGGTTAAAAGGCAGAAAACAAAAGTTAGGAATAAATGGTCAGTTTTCAGAATAGAGAGGTGTAAATAGTGGTGTCTCCAGGGATTTGTACTGGGACCAGTGCTGTCCAACATATTCATACATGTCTGGAAAAAAGGGTGAACAGTGAACTGGTAAAGTTTGCAGATGATACAAAACCACTCAATGTAGTTAAGTTCAAAGCCAAAACTGGGCGACTGGGCAACAAAATGGCAGATAAAATGGTGATAAATGCAAAGTAGTGCACATTGGAAAACATAATCCCAACTAGACATACAAAATGATAGGCTCTAAATTAGCTGTTGCCATTCAAGAAAGCAATCTTGGAGTCGTGAATAGTTTTCTGAAAACATCTGTTCAATATGCAGTGGCAGTCAAAAAAGCTAACAATGTTAGGAACCTTAGAAAAGATATAGATAATAAGATAGAAAATACCATGATCTCACTATATGAATCTTTGATGCACCCACACTTTGAATAGTGTGTGAAGTTCCGGTATCTTCTGAAAAAAAAAATTAGAATTAGAAAAGATACAGAGAAGGGCAACTAAAATGAAGGCTATGTAACAACTTGTATATGAGGAAAGATTAAAAAGACTGGGACTGTTCAGCTTGGAAAAGAGATGACTAGGGGAGTATATGGTAGTAGTTTATAAAATCATGACTGGTCTGGAGAAAGTGAATAAGGTTAAGTAAGTGTTGTTTACTCCTTCACATAACACGAGAACCAAAGGTAATCCAATGAAATTAATAGGTGACAGGTTTAAAACAAAGAAAAAAAAGTACTTCTTCACACAACCACAATCAACCTGTAGAACTCTTTGCCAGGGGATGTTGTGAAGGCCAAAACTATAACGGGGTTCAAAAAAGAACTAGATAGCTTCATGGCAGACACATCCCTCGATGGCTATTAGACAAGATGGTCAGGGATTCAACCTCATGCCTTCATTGTTCCTAACCAGAAGCTGGGATGTTGCCTGCTCGGTTCATTCCCTCTGAAGCACCTAACATTGGCCACTGTTGGAAGCCACAGTATTGGGCTAGATCAGGGGTGGGGAACCTTCGGCCCCCGGGCTGTATACAGCCCGCCAAATCATTCAGTCTGGCCCACAGGTGGGTCTTGAAAAACTGCGCCGTAGAGACAGCCGGACCAACGTGGCGGTGGGGGCAGAGTGGCGTGGCGGGAGCGGCGAGGCGGCGGCAGCAGGCACTGCTGAGGGGAAGGCGGCGGCGCCTCCCCCCTCGCAGCAGGCCGGGCATGGGGCTGGATGAATGGAGCGGGGGAGCCAGTGGGCTGCGGCAGAGGGAAGGCTGGGGCCTGCGCGCCGGAAGTGAGCGGCTGGGGAGAGCCCGGCGCGGTGGGGCCGGGGCTGAGTCAGGCACTGGGGCGTGGGGAGAAGACGCGCCGCAGCCGCCGGCCAGGGACGCACGCAGGCTGCCAGGCGGGGGCGGCTCTGCACTGAGCGAAGGGGCCGGGAAGCGCCTGGGGGAGCCGCCGGCGTCGCGCGGCCACCATTAGCCGGGCGGCGAAAGGAGGAGCCATGGGGAGCCGATGGTCAAGAGGGTATGTGGGGGGGAGGCTGTGCTGGGGGGCAGGCAAGGGGGTGGGCGGGGAGGCCAGGCTGGGCGGGCAGGGAGGGGGGCAGGAGACTAGGCTGGATGGGGTGGGCGAGTCGTGGGTGCGGGAGAGAAGGAGGTTTGGTGGTGGGGAGGCTGAGCTGGGCAGGTCAGGCATGGGGGGCAGGAGGCTGGGTTGGGAGTGGGACGGGGGGAGGAGGTTAGGTTCGGTGGGATGGGCCGGGCCAGGCAGGGGTGGGGGAGGCAAGGCGGTTAGATGGGGGGAGGTTGGGCGGGGGTAAAGGAAGATCACCCCCTGCCTACACCCAGGCTGACAGCGGGAGCTGACTGGGGCAGGCAGCAGGACCCTGGCTGGCAAGGGGCCAGCGGGGGAAACCCCAAAGCAGTGCAGGGCTAAGCACTCCGCCTGCCACTGCTTTGGGGTTTCCCCCGCTGGCCCCTTGCCAGCTGGGGTCTCAGCTCCCGTTGCCAGCCTGGGCTTCCTCGGGGGGGGGGGGGGGGGGGGGAGAGCGGCCTGCGAATGACATTATAAATATCCAAATGATCCTTGGCAGAAAAAAGGTTCCCCACCCCTGGGCTAGATAGACATTGGTCTGACCCAGTAGGGCTGTTCTTATGTTCTTGAAGTGCTTTGATGCAACATCTATGGATGAAAAGTTCAATGTAATACATAAGTCACTTTGCTGTTATAAGTAAATAACAAGACAAGCTAAATCAGCAATGGGAGTAAAACAGATTTAAACAGTTTGAATAGTCTGAACAAAAACATTTATATAATGGAAGAGAGAATACATAAAAGATGCATAAAGATATAAAAGAAAAAATACAGAATAGCAGGGGCGAGGGGTGGGGGGAAGAGAGTGTAAGAAAAACCTCCTAGGAAGCAATAATAAATTGTTGAAGGAGAGGGGTGATTTAGAAAGTTTTGTTTAACATTTTCTATCTCTAAACAAAGGGGAAAATTAAGATTTCCTAGCATTTGTGGAGTGGGATCAGATATCGTCTATCTGATCCCACCCCTTTCTAGACCACATTCCCTTTGCATACCACATATGACTCTCACTTCTGTTGGAAAAGTTGAGGGAGATGTTGGCTGACTTCATGTGAGTTCATCAGTGGACCCATAGTAGCATATGTGCCCAAGTGAGACCACTGAGGAGTGGAGAAGAGAAGGTCAAAATACAGGCGTAAAGAAGATGGGGCCATTTCCCACATCGTCCCCCCACCTTCCTTACTCTGCCTACATTTCCATTCTTGCCTATCTGTTTGTCAACTTCTCATACAATCATCATGATGGTTTCTTCTATGAGGCTCTCATGGTGCAGTTATCCCGAGCTTATCTGCAAGGCCCATCCCTCTTATAAATACAATTCTAACACGCTGCTTACAGTGAATCAAGTTGATTGCTACAGTATATAAATTGAGTATTGCTGCTCCCCTTCCCCGACCTCCACCTCTCTGTCCTTAAATTTGTAAGTTCATTAGAGAAGGAACTGCCGCTTTTTTGTCAAAATTTTTCATTTGAAATGCCTTTTTTTTTTAAATGAAAAAGCATTAAGGTGGAAATTTCTGCAGGAAATGTACATTTCCAATTCATGTTTTTATGATTTTATTAACCTACTTCCCTTCCCTTCCCACCCCATACCCAGCATTTTTCAACTTTAAGGGGTTTTTAAATTTATTTTTAGGGTCGTTTTCCTCCCTCCCCCCAACAAAAACAGATAACTTTTGAAGAAACATCTCAACTGAAACCATTTTACCCCCTATTTTCATCTCAATTTTTCACTGGAACAAAAAGCATTTCCCAACTAGCTCTATTGGAATGTACTGGGCATTTTGTGGGCTCTGCCTTAAATAAAGAATAACAGTGTGGAAAAGCCTCACCTCCTCCCAGTAAAAGCTTTCTGATTTCACTAACAGCGGTGAGACGTATCATTCCAGAAGCCACTCAGAGCTTGGAAGATAGGTAAGGATATTTGACCATTTAATTTTTACCATTTAAGAATGGCAGACTGCATGTATGTAACATTATCAAGAGTCATCAGAGAGTGTCATACATTGTTTATATGAAACTGTGAAAGAGTTACTTTTTGGAAAGATGCTTATTGCCAGCTGTGGTGCAGTTCTTTTGAGACACCAAATATATTGCCAGAAAAGTCTGTTCTACCGGAGTGTCTCTCCCTGACTGATATTACTTCCTTAGATATAGTGCATCTGCTTACTCTACAAACTATAGTCTCACAAGCAAGCAGATATTACATGGTGCCAGAACATTACAAGGGAGTCTATATGTTATAACTGTTACCCCCGCTACCCCTAATCAGTGTCTGTCTTATCTGTTTAGACTGTATGCTCTTTGAGGCAGGGAGTTTCAGCTGTTCTTCTTTGAATGATTGTTCCTGTGTATTCCACAATTAGTGTGCATGCTCGCCATGTGCACTGGTGCCGGAAGTTTTTCCCCTAGCAGTGTCCATAGGGGGAGCACCGCTATGACCCCTGGAGTGGCGCCTCCATGGCGCAGTATAAAGGGAGCCTTGTGCTCCCTCCACCCTCAGTTCCTTCTCGCCGTCAGTAAAGGTGCATTGGAACTACTCTGCTCCAGCTTTGCTGTAGTTTGTCCCCAGAACTTTTCATTCATTCAGTGGGACCTGAACTTGGTGTTATCCCATCTCATGAGGCCGCCCCGTTTGAACTTTTGGCCATGTGCTCCTGGTCTCATCTCTCATGGAAGGTGCCTTCCTGATTGCTATCACGTCGGCCAGGTGGATCTTGGAGCTCCAGGCCCTGACCTCCGAACCCCCATACAGGTTTTTTCACAATGATAAGTCTAGCTCCGCCCACACCCCGCATTCCTCCCTAAGGTGGTCTCCGTCTGTCATGTGAACTTGGCCATCTTCTTGCCTGTCCTCTGCCCCCAGCCTCACGCATCCAATGAGGAATGCCGCCTTCACACTCTCAATGTGCGTAGGGCGCTGGCCTTCTACTTGAAACGGACTAAGCCATTCAGGAAGTCCTCACAACTGTTTGTTGCTTTGGTTGAGCACATGAGGGGGGTCAGTCAATCTCCACCCAGCGCCTCTCCTACTGGATCGCCTCGTGCATTCGCACCTGTTACAAGCTGGCGGGGGGGTTCCCTCCTCACCGATTGTGAAGGCACACTTGACGCAGGCTCTCCGGCTTTATCGGCTGCTTTCATGGCTCACGTCCCTATTCAGGACGTCTGTAGGGCCGCTACTTGGTCTTCAGTTCACACCTCGCACTACACGATTGTCTCCCATGCCAGGGATGACACTAAGTTTGGTAGGGCCGTCCCAGGAATCTATGAACCCTTACCCACCTCCAACAGATATAGCTTGAAATCACCTATTGTGGAATACACATGAGCAATTACTCGAAGAAGAAAAGACAGTTACTTTTCATAACTGGTGTTCTTCGAGATGTGTTGCTCATGTCTATTCCACATCCCTCCCTTCTTCCCCTCTGTCAGAGTTGTCCAGCAAGAAGGAACCAAGGGTGGAGGGAGCACGTGGCTTCTCTTATGCCGCGTCATGGAGGTGCAACTCCAGGGGTCGCAGCGGTGCTCCCGCTATGGGTACTGCTAGGGGAAAAACTTCCAGCACTGGTGCACGTGGCGAGCATACGCACCTATCGTGGAATAGACATGAGCAACTCAACTTGAAGAACACCAGTTATGAGAGGTAGTTTCTGTTTATGTAGTGCCTTGTGCAATAAGGACTCCATCTCCGTTGAGCCACAAGCACAGCTCTAATCAACGTGATTAATTTGATCGCCATACATTTTAAAATTATACTTAAAAAAAAAAAATCTTCCTAAAATGTATTCAAAAGCCATGGCCTGGTCAACTATTTAACATGAACAAAATGTGTGTGAATAAAAAGAGAATCTGTTTTCCCTCAGTCTGTGTATTCTGCATTGCCAATATGCCAGTGTGGAGTGATTCAGTGTAACAGAGTACCCCAGGGGTTAAAGCATGTATTTTGATATCAGAACAGGCTTTCATTATATTTTCTTTCGTTCTTTATATTTTTCCTCCTGTTTGGAGCTTTTAGCTTTCTAGTTAAGCTATTGTGGTGGCTGTTAAACAGGTGCGTGCTTTACAGAGGGCCTTATTCTGTGGTTTCCATTGCAGTCTGTGGCCTTCTGAACTCCCCTTTGCTGCCTCCTTCCCCCTCAATAATTTTTTATGAATGATAGCTTTTCAACACCCTGGGAAAAGCTTGTTGGGAAAAACACTCTTTGTGGGGTGCAGTCAAATCCTACACATTTCTTCAAGGGAATTTTATGAAAGGAGTAGCACTGTGCTGCAGGTATGACGTATGTTTGGAGCCTTTCTCCTCCTCCCCTCCTGCCTTTATGATTCACTGTGATAAATTTCCTTTTTTATGAATGCCAACAGACTGTCTGTCTCTCTGCAGGTGCTTCTCAATTAAACTCTCGTTTGTTTAAAAACTTGAGGCTTGTTTAGCTGAGCCCCTGCTGAGAGTTGTCAGATCCCAGGATAGGTGACAGAAATAGACTGTTGGAGCTTTAGTGTTGTATTGAAAACACTATTCTTCCAGCTGGCAAAGGGCAGTGACACCTCTTATAGCAAATCTGTAATGTTTGAGAAGCTCGGGGTGGAATGCTTGGGAGTTGTAGCAGGCAGTTTGGGGCTTTGTTTAATTTGCATCTGGGAGGATTATTTGTTTGTTTGTTTTCAGTGCAGTATAGAGAGATGTTCATTTATTAAAGCTTGCTTATTCTTAAAAATCCCATCTCGCTCTTATTAGTAGCCTAAAGTTGTATCTAAGAATAAATTAAGATTGCAAAAAGAGATTTTTTATCTGTACAACAAGTTTTATCTTGTTTTACTGGGAAAAAATGACTGTCAGTGGAGATAATTGAGTCCTGTTTGTGTTTGTTTTGTTTTTCTTCAACAGAAAAAAGGGAGGGAGGGGAAATATACTTTTTGGGTGATCTGATTTTTTTATCCTTCCCTCCAAAATATGTATTTTTATCATTTTAAACACATGTAATGTCTGGAGAACCTTTTAGATATTGCTTACCACAGCATTTTATATAACTGTAGAGGGTGGACTGGATGACTCAGGGGACTGATAATTGGATATGGAGCCTTTTCACCTCCAAGTCACTGGTTTCAATCTAACCCACGTTGCTAGCGACCTAGTGGTTACCCTCAGATGGCTGTTTAGTGGCCTATCTGAAGTGAGTTGGTGGTCTCAGTCCAGCTCTGAGCGAACGGCTGTCCACATCACAGAAACCACCGTCACAGTTAGTACTAATTAGCAGCCTTGTTGGCAGTATCGGTGGTGAGGCTAAGAATTGAATTGGCCACTGAACTGTCTTCTTGCTCTAGAGGTGGTCTCTCCAAAATGGAGTTGCGGCATACCACTATCAAGGTATTGCAGCAGAAACTTGTGTCTGACCCTGTCTGGGTTGTACATTTTTTGTGGATTTAAAAAAAAGTTTGTCTTCCTCATTGTCAGTCTGGCACCCATCCCTGTTTGTCCTTCCTCCTTCCCTGTAATCTGTTCTTCTCTCTGTTCTGTGGACCTTACCTCAGCTGAGGGGATGGGACTTTCATTAGTGCCTACCAGTCCCAGTTATCACCAATACTAAATACATTTAGATGAGATTTTTAAATTTTATTTTAGCAGCTGCACCATTTGTAGTTAAGGTTACTGCAAAACAATGTCCATTCTAGCCTGCTGTTTTTACACACACAACTTTCTGGAGCATTTACTTTTTGGGTTGACTCTTTCCATGTTAGTCTCTGCTGGAAGATTTTTTGTGTGTGGAACTTTAAATATATGTGACTGTTCTGGAGGTCTGAATGTTAAATAACCCTGCAGGAATCACTGTCACTAAAACATGGCTGAACTTCAAAATTACATCCAATCAAGTCATCCATCCCCATTTCCCCCTTTCCCCCTTTCCCCCAGATAAAACTAGCTAGTCTAGGATACTTATACTTTTTAATGCCCCCTCACACTTGGTCTCCTTGCAATGCATCCCAACCACTGGTTTTCCCTGTCTTCTCACCAACCACAAGGGAGGATGAGGAGCTCATAAAGGGTATTCTAAGGTTGCTAGATCGAAAGGCAATGTAAATGGTAGGAAGAAGGCGGGAATATGCCACAGGCAGGAAGGCAGTGCTCTCAAACAGGAAGCAGGTCCAGTGCAAATAAGCAGTGAGGGAAGGGTACAGGTGATAACCTCCTCTCTCTCTCTTGCCTTTGGTGAGTGATTTAAGCCTGGCCCAGAATGCTCCTTTCCAAGACTACAATATGAGAGCGGAGAGCTTGTGGAACCCTGCATAGCCAGATGTCCAGGGCAGTCTGAAAAACCACACGGGTAGAGGGAATTATTTTTGACAAGCTGGAAATACAGATTTAAACCAAGAGATTGTTTTGAGGTGATTGTATCAGCAAAGCAGTATAGACGCTGCTGATCTTGAATTAGGTACAGCAAGGGAAGATTTTCACTGTGGTGCAGTATAGCATAGGCAGAAGGAGCACTCTCTGCCTAGCTCCTGGCTGTCTGTAACGAGCTACCTCTAAATTGACAGAGCTGGGGGAGGCACATAGGCATGTCACTGAGGGGCCAGACTGTAAAGAGACCCACCCAGAAGGGTATCCACAAATAACCATTCGCTGTGGAGGTAGCTTGGTGAAGATTAAGGTTTGTGGCTAATGATAATTTGATTGAATGTACTCATGAGCCACCATTTCAGTACATTTCTCTATCACAAAGGGGGAAATCTTGAAATGGAGGGAACTAGCTAGGCTGATTCTAGTGCTAAAGTTGTTAAGAACAGAAGGAGGAGGAGGTCTTCAAGAAAATCCCAACCCCCACACTTTTTCCTTACCCCTGTTTAAAGTATTACCAAATATGGATTTTGAACTTAGTATTGTAACCGCAGAATGACAGGGCAATGATAAGCGGAAACCAATATCCTTCTTTCCTTCCACTTAAAATTATTTTTGTCAAGCCATGAATCAAACCTCCTCTGTAACTTGCCATTTATTGGAATAAAATGGCATAAATGTATACAAATCCCCTTGGAAAAATAAATAGTAAAAAAATACGAGTGTTTGAGTTGGCAATAGTAGCACAATAATGATTTAATATGTAAAATCATCAAGTGAATGTTATGATTTTATCCTTGCTTTATTTATATAGTTCTTTTTCAGAAACTGTATTCTGTCTCTCTCATCTTCAGGATAATATGCAGTACAAAACTAGCGGGCAAGGCTAAAATTATGCAAAATTATGCAGGTCAAATATTAAGGGCCAGTTTCCCAGTTGGCGTAAGTTGGCATGGTTTAGTGACCCTACATCTGCAACCACGCAGCCCTCTCCTTAATTGGGCAAAACTTCCAGTGATTCCAATAGGAGGTTTGCCAATCAAAGGCTTCAGGGAAGGGCCCTTAGCAATTATCTTATCAGAGTAAGTATGCTAAGAACAATCTAAATGAGATGCTTAGGAAATGAAGGTAGTAGTAGGTGTGAAGTGTAAGGATGGTTAATTTCTAAAGAGCTTTTCCTCTCCCACTGCTGAAAAGTGGTGAATTGCTAGATGCTATACCAACTGTTTGAACCCTCCTTTGTTTAGCTTGGATGAACCTTCAGATATCTGAAGAAACTTTTGTGTAATGTGTTGATATCAACTGTTAACTGAGACATTACTTCTGGCAATTAAATGTCAATACCCAACAATTAAAACAATAAATTCAGAGCATTGCACCAGTTTTTAAAGTTCTTTGCTTGAAATATTGGCACTAGTGCCATATTCATAGATTTCCCCCTCCCCCCCTTGAATATCTCTCTTTGGTATGATCTACACCACAGGAAAGAACCCATATCTGTCATATCTTATCAACCTAGAAATTTCTGCAGGAAACCAAAAAAGTCAACACAAATAGCTGCCTGATAACAAACATAGTGTTCGGAGAGCCACTCACCCAAGTGCCATTGCAGATTCTTCTTCTAGTGCTTGCTCATGGCCATTCCATGTTAGGTTTGTGGGCACTGTGTGCACTGTTCCCTTAGTATCTATGTGGCTTACTCTAGTGCCATCTGAAGTCATGTACATATGTGCCCGCACAAGGGGCGCTGCCAGCCCTGTACCCTCTCATTCTTTCTTACTGCCCATGATGGTTGCTGGAATGATCCTTCTTGCTGTGGCAAGGCTTCTTTCCAATTGGTTTGAACTCTTCTTTGTTCATATTTTGTGTAGTTATTGTAGTTAGTGTATATAGTTCCTAGTTAGAGTTAGTGTACAGGACTAGTGTTAGGGACAGGAGAGATCAAGAAGCGTTGAGCTCCTTCCCAGCACTGGCCACCTTGGCAACGTCTCGGGATAAGCCATCCATGAGCCTGACGTAGCCGTCACTGACCTGCTGCCAGTCCCCAGATCCCCAGCACCACCCGGAAGCAGGAGCAAATTCTGCTCCACCATGGTTTCCAAGGGAAGAATCCTCTCTGGAGTACCAGTACTCAGTCTACGCTCTACCAGACTTTGGTACCAACCCTCCTGCTGACACCTGGCCAGCGGGCCACTGGCCAGTGCAGTGGTGATACTGGAATCCCTGGGGGTTTTCCCTCAGTATCGGGCCCTCCTTCTCACCGCTCCTACATGGTGGGTTCAGAAAGGCATGGTAATGGCCCTTCCTGTTCAGCACCAGAAAGCAACTCAGATACCAACCTCGGTGCCAGCATCCAGGAGGTGGCCTCCGGTGCAAGCCACCTCCTCCTCATATCCAGATGATGTGACTGCAAGACCTAGTAACCTACTCCCTCAGGATGATTTCAGGGCCCACCAGGACCTCCTGAAATGAGTTGCCATGAACCTGGGTCTGGAGGTTGAGGAGCTTAGGGAGTCAGCACACAGCCTGATCAATATCCTGGCTTCTGCTGCTTCCTCCAGAGTGGGCTGGCCCATCAGTGAAGCAATGATCCATCAAAAGGGTGTGACAGATGACTTCTCCTTCTCTCCCCCCCCCCCAAAGAGAGCAGAGAAGAAATACTATGTACTGGCAAGTTGGGGTCAAATACCTTTATTCACATCCCCCCGTTCCCCAGCCTCCCTGGTAGTCTTGGCAGTAAATGAACTGGACAGGTAGGGGCAGTTGAGCGCTACCCTTCACCCCGCCCTCCAAGAATAAAGATGCTAAGAGACTTGGCCTTTTTAGATGAAAGGTTTATTCAATGGGTAGCCTCCAGATCGGTATCTCCAACCAGCAGGCATTATTGAGGAGGTATGATTTTAATCTGTGGGACTCACTGTCCACATTTAAAGACTCCTTTCCACAGGAGTTGAAGCAGGAGTTCGCAGCCGTCCTATAGGAGGGCAAGAGTGTGGCCAGGACCTCTGTATGCAACCAATTTAGCAGCCAGGACTATGGCATCTGCAATCACCATGATGTGGTGTTCGTGGCTCCAGTCCTCTGCCCTCCCTCACGAAGTTCAACAATCTGTCTGGGTTCTCTCCTTTGAAGGCTACCCCATGTTTTCAGAGCAGACTGACTCAAGACTTCACAGCCTCAAGGACTCGAGAGCCATCCTTCATTCCTTAGGCCTTTTCATACCACCAGCTTCCAGGAAGCACTTTAGGCCCCAGCAGCCCTCCTGGTTCACAGCGCCTCCCAGGCAGGAGCCCTACAAAACAAAGGAGAAGGGTTATAAACAAACCCAACCTCTTCCTTCCACCTCAGCCTCCCAGTCGGGCTCTCACAGATACTCCTGTGTGTCCAAGGGCATTACATCAGTCTCCATTCCAGACCCGCTCCCTCCATTTGTTTTTGGACTGTCTGTCGTTTTTCAGTCCAGCGTGGTCATATGTAATGTCAGACTGTTGGGCCTGAGTACAGTAACAGTTGTTACACCCTCCATTTTTCAATTTACCCTCCCCCCCACTCCATCCCTCTTTAGGGACATTTCTCACAAGCAGCTCCTTCCCCAGGAGGAGAAATCCCTCCTATGCATGTAGGCTGAAGTGGAAGTTCCCCAAGACTTGAGAGGGAAGAGGTTTTAATCCTGGTATTTCCTAATCCCATGGGCCAAAGGGGACCTACAGCCCATCTTTGACAAGCATCACCTCAACAGATACCTCAAGAAACTGAGGTTCTGTATCCATAATCCCTGGCTTCCATAATTCCTCCTCTGGATGCAAGAGAGTTGTACGCTGCTCTCAACCGAAAGGACACATTTCCACATTTCTATCTTCCATGGCCACAGAAAATTTCTCAGGTTTGTAGTGGCTCAACGCCACTACCAATTGACGGTTCTCCCCTTCAGTCTATCGGCAGCCTTCCTCAGGTGCAGAGGTCTGCGAGTATACCCATATCTTAATGACTGGCTGATCAAATGACTGGCTCAGGTACAGCACAGCATCAATACAGTCCAGGCCACCTTCTGGGTAGAAAGCCTTCCAACAGTGCAACCTACTTGGTCAAGTGGAAACGTTTCACTTGAGCATCTGAACAGAATTTCTCTCCATCTCTATCTTATCTGCAGTATATCTTGGACTATCTACTCCACCTAAAGCAGTAAGGTTCAGCTCTCTCATCTATTAAGATTCCTTTGACAGCCATCTCAGCCTTCCACCCTCCAGTGAATGGCTGGTCAGTGTTCTCCCATGAGATGAGTCTGGTTTCTCAAGGGGCTGGAAAAAGTCCAATTATGAATGGACTCCCTGCCCCCATGGGACTTAAACCTGGTCCTGTCGACTCCCCTTGAGCCGTTAGCATCATGCTCCATACTGCTTCTCTCTTGGAAGGTCATCTTCTTGGTGGCAATCACCTTGGTCAGAAGGGTCTCTGAGATCAAATCCAAAATGTGGGAGCCTCCTTATAGAGTGTTCTTCGAGGACAAGGGTCAATTGCACCCCCATCCAGCCTTTCTACCAAAAGTTGTGTCGCAGTTCCACAACAACCAGGTCATTTTTCTTCCTGTCTTCTTCACAAAACCTCACAAAAGCCCTGAGGAGAAAATACTTCATATGTAGGAAGTTAGGCAGGTCCTCACCTTTTATATTGAGAGTACTAACCCCTTCCACATACCCACACAACTCTTTGGAGCAATAGCAGAAAGGACGAGAGGGCCACCTGTGTCAACCAAAGCACCTAATCCTGGATATCCTCCTGTATCTGCGTTTGCGATGAGCAGGCAAAAGTCCTGCCTCCAGCCATCGTGGCCACTCATTCCACGAGAGTCCAGGCTTCGTCAGCAGTGTTCCTCGCACGGGTACCAATCCGGGACATCTGCAGAGCTGCAACCTGGTCATCGGTTCATACCTTCACGCCCCACTATGCCATCACCCAGCAGGCCCAATATGATGCCAGTTTGGGGAGAGCAGTGTTCTAGTCAGCACATCCGTGAACTCAGAGCCCATCTCCGGGGATACTGCTTGTGGGTCATCAAGCATGGAATGGCCACGAGTAAGCACTCAAAGAAGAGTGGTGCTAACCTTTCATAACTGTTGTTCTCTGAGATGTGTTGCTCATGTCCATTCCATTACCCGCCCCCCTTCTCCTCTGTTGGAGCTACTGCCAAGAAGGAACTAACAGGGTGTGGGGCCAACAACAGCCCTTATGCTGGCACAGATGCACGTGACTAGAGAGGGCACTAGAATTGGTCCTACGGATACTACTAAGAGAAAAATCTCCGGCACCAGCGCATGTTGTGTTCACACACCTAGTGTGGAATGGACGTGAGCAACATATTTTGAATAGCAATAGTTATGAAAGGGTAGTAACCATTTTTAAAAATCTTGTTTCAAACACAAAAAAATATGAAAGAGAGAGAAAGTCTTATCTGAAAACTAATCTGAAAGAAGTAGTAGTAATAGTAGTAACATCTGGTATATCTATAGTAGCTTTCATCCAGTGGGTCTCCATGTACTTTAGAAACATTAAGGTCCTTGTTATCAGAGATGCTGAGCAGTCAAAGCTCCCATTGGTTTAAATTAGAGCTGCAGCTATTCGGCACTTCTGAAAATCAGGCCCTAACTAAGATCCCAGTTCAGCAAGGAATTTAAGCATGTACCTAATTTTAAACGTTTGAGTAGTCTCATCAAAATCAATGGGATTACATACTTGTTTAAATTAGCCATATGCTTAAATACTTTGCTGAATCCGGTCCAATGATGCTCAGCATTGGTGTGAAGAATATAAAGAATATAATACATCTTCAGGTAAATATAGTGCTTGGGGTCCTGGCAAGTTACCAATACAGTTCTCAAATGAATTAAATCCTTCCTAGATGCATACTGACACACTGAGTAATGCCATTGTCTTGTGGCAGTCATCTGGGGAGTAAGTAAAATCCTACCCAGTAGCACCATGCACTACAAATGCACATTCCTTTGCATCAACAGAAAGAATTGTCCAGTCTCAAAGGAAGAACTGTAAATACAATTTACAAACAATACTGCCTGATAATTAGGTCCATTTATTCCACTTTTCTATTTTGAGCAGCATAGTATTTGATATTATTAAATCTTTTTATTAAAATTGCCACATAGCGAACAAGGCATACACGTAAGAGTAGAATTATTATTTAATTCTACTCTCACTGAAAAAGAAATTTGGGTTGGTACTCCACGAAACTACATTATGTGGTTTGGTACATACACTGTACAGTGACTATTCCCTATAAATGTCTAAAACAGAAGAGGCTCAGAAGAAAATTGAAGGTATTGAAATCTCATTTAAGAATGGAACTATTTTAATGGGCTAGATGATTGTGAAAGCTTTAAGAACTCGTATTGTCCTCAGATAACAAATTTAATGAACATCAGGTGGGTTGGGGTCTCTGAGACAGGGGAAGCCAAACATTCTTTTCTGCCTGGATTACCAAAAGACTGGAGATGGATAATACTGGATGCTCTACAACATGCTGTGGTATATTTTAATCTGAGTGTGTGGCCAATCAGATGTTGTTTCCCATGGAATTTCCATTGCTGCAGAGACAGAACACAAATCTGTGTGCTTTTCAAGATTTTAAAATATTATTCAGTCTGGATGACTGACTACCCTTTGCTTTGACATCAGAGAATATTTATGACTGTCAGAGCAGGGCTGAGTTTCTGGAGACTGGATAACACGTGGCTTTATCCTGCCAGACAGAGAGTTCCTTTCAGTGGTCACATCAATGTTTTTTTTTTCATACTCCCACGGACACCACAACTTTTTTGGATGAGGAAGAAGATGATGGAACACAGATGAGGGAAAAAAATGGCCTCAGAGAACTTGGATACGTGGGGGTATTTTTACCCTTTGGGGTTTTTTTCTTCCTGAATTTCAATGAGTGACTTATTGGAAACTTCTCTGGGTTTGAAGTGTTTTGTTTTTATTCCACACACACTAAAAGCTATATTAGGTTGTTTTGTTTGCCTTTGTTTATAATGAGGTAAGTTTAGGGTGACCAGATATTTTTTAAATAGAAAACTGATGCCTTCTGAGGGAGTGGGGGATGCCGGAGGACTTTACCATCTGGAAATGTGGGTCATGCCAAGGACATTTTGTTACTGTTGGGAATGTGTGTGTTAGGGGAAAGGAAGGAGAGCAGATGGAAACTGGTGAGAAGGTCAGCTTGGAGATGCTGTCCCTGATTGTACAGTTTACTTGTGGGTGACTCCCTGGGCTTCCAGCCACTAGACCCATGTTTTGTTCTGCTTTTATTTACATTGACACATCTCCCCTCCTCTCCCACCTACCTCCCACCGCAAAAAACAAAACAAAACAAAAACCACCAACCCTGGAGAAGAAATAGTCTCTCACTCTCACACACCTGGCATTGCCCAGACAATGAAATGCACAAGATATAACCCTCCACCCTTGCATTATCCTCCTGCAAATAGATGGGTTTTGCAGCATGCCTTGTGGGTCAATAAATTCAGACAAGAGAATGGAGGGATGAATTTCTGTATCAAGGACCCTTCATGGAAAATGCCCAACCTCTTGCCCCTTCCCATTTCAAAAAGTTGAACTTGGTCCCCAGCTGCGACTGTACTGGGTGTTGGCCTAGACTTCCCCATTGAATTGTTGCAGTAGTGACTGGAAGGCTCTCTATTTAGGAACATGCTAATTTGGGATATAACAGATCCTCAAATCCATTGTGCATGGTGCGCCCAACGCTTTCATGAGTATATCACAGGATATGCTGTGGAACTGGGGATATTCCATCACCAGGAAATGCCCAGTCTCCATTCCTTGAAAAGAACAGCAATGGTGCGGAGCCTTGTTGGATAATAGCTAGAGATCAGTGAGCAGGGTGACTGCACCTGTAGGTTTTCATACTAGACCTGTTTGCCTCCATGATTTCAACCTTTAGAAGAAGAGTCCTGCAATCATTCATTGAAGGTAAAGAGTGTCTCCAGCGCTGGATTTCTGGATCAGCACCATCCTGGATAGTGCTACACCACCTGACAAACAATGGCATGTCTTCCGTATTATGGCATGCTTCCTAACAGCTTGCTATGATAGCACCAGGTAAGGCATTTCTTTCTCAGGTTGGGAAAGAAGGGCCTGCTCTGTGGTTATCTTTAAAATGTCTCAGTTGTCTCAAATTAACATGACTTCGGCATTTACCATATTGCATATTGTGTGTACACTATGTACACACAAATGGTCAGGTAATATTTTCCAGTAATGAAAATCAAAACTAATATTTACACATTATCACTATAAGGTGAAAATAGCTGCTTAATGACAATTCTTTTTTTCTTCTTCTTAATTCTGAGCTATTTATCCCACAACTCCCTTGCCTTTTGCTGGAGACAGGTCAAATTGTGAGGAAGAAAGCTGTACTGCTTGAAGTTCTGCCCCAAAATAAGCTCTATTCACTTGAGATACCAGAATGAGATACTGGTGTTGGTGGACTGTGGAGATATTCAAAATATGATCATGCATGGATAGCGGGCTGCTTCAGCTTTGTTTCCCCTTGGCAGATTTTGGATACACTGCTGGGTTTCTTGGGTTTAGCTCCTAGGCCTTGTGAGTAGAAGTGTCTGTGAAAAGTGCTGTTATTCCCAAAGCCTATCCACATGTGGCACCTAAATGTGCTGTCACTCAAGAGTAGACTGTGTAGAACTTCATAACATACTGTGCTTTCTTCCATGCCTGACTCAGCAGTGAAATATTTAATAATGTTGATATTTGCAGTTTCATCAGTGGTATCTGAGCTAACATCCCAGATAGAAACATTGCCATGTTGGTTACACTCAGGTTACTTTTTAAGGGGTTTATCACACCCATAACTTTTGAAGACTTACTTTTTCTTTTGAAGTAACAATTGAGATTCTGAAGAGCAAAAAGGGAGTTTGGGAAAGGCACTGGCATTCTATAGCACTGTGTACAGGCCCAATTCAAGACATGGATGGGTGGTGAGAAAGCTGGAAATAACATCGTTTGAGTGTCATTCATTTAACTTCTCTTGTCTTTATGGTGTAATGGCTTTATTTCAAGAAAACGGTGCACTATGAAATCCAGAATAAGTAATGTTTCCATTGTTACTCCACAAACTCTTAACTCAAGGAATTGTTTTTTTATCTGTGAGTTGTCTGCTGTCCCTTGAACAAAGTACAGGATCCTTCTTTGAATTGTCAATCACATGTATGTCATCCAACTAACAGAAACAAATCTCAATGAACTAGCGCAATGTTGACTTAACTATAGTATCACAAGCCTGTGTGTGTTTGTGAAAATAAGGAATTAAAAGGCATGGGTGAAATAACCAGTTCTAAAGCGACTCTCCAGCTAATTTAGATGTCCATGTTAGTTTGTTATGTTATTTTCGTGCATTTGGGGGGCAGGGGGGGTTCCTCAGAAATTTGCATTTAATTTCTGATTTTTTGACAAGTAAATGGAAGTGGCTTCCAGAGCTCCCGAACCTCTGCAAATTTTATTTAGTTTAGAGTTGTCAAGCGATTAAAAAAATTAATTGTGATTAATTGCACTGTTAAACAACAATAGAATACCATTTATTTAAATATTTTTGGATGTTTCCTACCTTTTCAATATATATTGATTTCAGTTACAACACAGAATACAAAATGTGCATTGCTCACTTAATATTTTTGATTACAAGTATTTGCACTGTCTAAAACCAAAAGAAATAATATTTTTATTCATCTAATACCAGTACTGTAGTGAAATCTCTCTTGAGCTTACAATTGTAGAATTATGTACAAAAAAAAAAGCTGCATTCAAAAATAAAACGATGTAAAATTTTAGAGCCTGCAAGTCCATTTAGTCCCACTTCAGCTAATCGCTCAGACATACATCTTTGTTTACATTTGCAGGAGGTAATGCTGCCCTCTTCTTGTTTACAATGTCACCTGAAAGTGAGAACAGGCGTTCTTATGGCACTAGCTGGCGTTGCAAGGAATTTACATGCCACATGCGCTAAAGATTCATATGTCCCTTCATGCTTCAAGCACCATTCTAGGTGACCCTCATCCATGCTGATGACGGGTTCTGCTTGATAGCAATCCAAAGCAGTGTGGACAGATGCATATTCATTTTCATTATCTGAGTCAGATGTCACCAGCAGAAAGTTGATTTTCTTTTTTGGTGGTTCAGGTTCTGTGATTTCTGCATAGGAGTGTTTCTCTTTTAAGACTTCTGAAAGCATGCTCCATGCCTCATCTCTGTCAGGTTTTGGAAGGCACTTCAGATTCTAAAATCTTGGGTTGAGTGCTGTAGCTTTAGAAATCTCACATTGGTACCTTCTTTGCATCTTATCAAATCTGCAGCGAAAGTGTTCTTAAAATGAACAACATGTGCGTAGTCATCATTTGAGAATGCTATAACATGAAATATGTGGCAGAATGAAAGTAAAATAGAACAGGGGACATATAATTCTCCCCCAAGGAGTTAAGTGACAAATGTAATTAATGCACTGTTGTTTAACGAGTGTCATCAACGTGAAAGCATGTCCTCTAGAATGGTGGCCAAAGCTACGAATGTTTAGCATATCTGGCATGTAAATTTCTTGCAATACCAGCTACAAAAGAGCCATGCAAATGCCTGTTCTCACTTTTTGGTGACATTGTAAATAATAAGTGGGCAGCATTATCTCCCATAAATGTAAACAAACTTGTTTGTGTTAGCAATTGGCTGAACAAGAAGTAGGACTGAGTGGATTTGTAGGCTCTAAAGTTTTACATTGTTTTGTTTTTGAGTTAAGTTATGTAACAAATAAAATCTACATTTGTAAGTTGCACTTTCACGACAAAGAGACTGCACTACAGTTCTTGTATGAGGTGAATTGA
Organism: Sternotherus odoratus; assembly: GCA_032164245.1. Classification (NCBI taxonomy): domain Eukaryota; kingdom Metazoa; phylum Chordata; order Testudines; family Kinosternidae; genus Sternotherus; species Sternotherus odoratus. The sequence continues at coordinate 109,220,281 of JAVMKO010000001.1, forward strand.
AAAATACGGTTTCTTTTGTTTATCATTTTTACAGTGCAAATATTTGTAAAAAAAATTCCATTTGATTTCAATTAGAACACAAACTACTATATGTATTTGTATAAAAACATCCAAAATATTTAATCAATTTCAATTGGTATTCTATTGTTTAACAGTGCAATTAAAACTGTAATTAATTGCATTTAATTTTTTTGAGTTAATCATGTGAGTTAACCACGATTAATTAACAGCCCTAACAATTTAATGTCAGAATCTCCTGTCGGACAGAGTGAACTGTGATCCAATGGTATGAACACAGGACATGGAACTTCTGCTTGTTCTCCAGTCACAGCTCTTCCTTTGTGGCCAACGACAAGTCACATGGGGGAGATCTTCAGAGTTAGGTGCTCAACTCCCATTTGAGTCAGTGGCAGTTAGGTGACTGCCATTTGTGCCCCCTGGGAATCTCGAATCTCTCTCTTAAACTCTGTTACTCAGTTTCTGTATATGTAATGTGATGGAGCCGGGGCAATTAATGACTGAAAAGTTGTGGTGAGAACTCCTGCTTATAAAGCACTGGCAGGAGAAGCAGCTCTGCAGAGGTGCTAAAAACAATGTGCTGGAAAAGGAGGGATAGTCTTGTGGTTCAGCCATGATTGGAAACAGGAGATTTCAGTGCAGTTCCTGGCTTTGGCACAGATTTCCTGTGTGACCTTAGGCCAGTCACTTAATTTATACATGCATGGAACAGCTTAGGTCTATGAAAGCATGTAAGTAATGTAGCCTACTTTAAAAAGCTAAATATTATGCAGCTGTTATGTTGTTCTTAGGATAATAATGTGCGGTATCTGTTCTAGAGTGATCTTTATTCTTTTGCTCTTACATTATCTGTCAGGAAAAACTAATGGCTATTTTAAAAACTACTTAAAATATTTAAAAAGGGGAAGCTCACGAACATAAACTAAAAGTGAATCACAGTTGTGGGTGACACATTGAAATAGAAATTGTACAGTTGAACAGAACCTGAAAGATTCCAGAGGTTGAGAACTGAATTTAAAGTTTGGCACTGGTTTGAATGTCAAAATCTCCCACTAAAAACAATATAAGGTACTGTCACTTGGTTAGGTATTGGTTTCTCAAATGTATTGAAATGTTGTTAATTAGCCTGGGTTCAAATGTAAAGTGTCATCCTGCTCTTCTAGAAAAGCTATTTATAATTCTGTATTTATTTTTATTTCAGTTAAAAATGGGTCTAGGAGGGAAATTATTTAGCTAAAATTATTTAGTTAAAATCAAATTTCAAACATGTTCCTTCAAGAAAGGGGTTAAAAATGATACCAAATAGTACCATCTCATATGTATAACTTCCAATGCCTAGTCAAATAATGAAGCAAATGCTCAGATGAAAAATAACACCATCAGCAGCGAGCACCATATCTTCATAAGTAAATATTTGCCTCATGATTTATTTTTTTGATAGAACTGCAAAATTAGTTGGTGAGGGCATCCAGAGTGCATGAGTTTGTGAATAAATGCCAGAAAAAGCTAAGATAGATAAATAATTACATCAATAAGAATATTGTAGTGATCACTGACCAGATAGACAATTGTGGAAGATATATATTGAGCTCCTGAAAGGTCAGTGACAAGAATGTAAGAATGGACATATTGGGTTAGATCAATGGTCCACCTAGCCCCCTATCCTGTCTTCAGACAGTGGCCAATGCCAGAGGCTTCAGAGGGAGTGAACAGAACAGGCAATTAACTGAGTGATCCATCCCCTGTCATCCATTCCCAGCTTCTGGCAGTCAGAGGTTTAGGGACACCCAGAGAATGAGGTTGCATCCTTGACCATCTTGGCTAATAGCCATTGATGAATCTATCCTCCATATAACTTATCTAATTCTTTTTTGAAAATGGATATGCTTTTGGCCTTCACAGTATTCCCTTCCAATGGTATACACTACAAAGCTGGTCGAGTTAATGTATGTGTCTACATTACTCAGTCCCTTCTACCGACCTAAGGGATTGTAAAGTCCGCTTCTGAACTCCACTTCCGTGAGAAGCGTAGTGCCTCAGTCGACATCCATGCATCGGTGTAAGGATAGTGTGTAGACACTGCGCGATATAATTCAAATAATTTGGCCTGCAGGGGGTGTTTGGAAAGTGCTTTCAACTTCACTGCGCTTCAGCCAGATACACAGGAAGCAGCCGCTCCCCCTTTAAAGCACCAGGACCTTTTGAATGTTCATTTCCTGTTTGATTGGCGTGGAGAGCTCGTCAGCACAGCTGACAATGTATGCTCAAGGTTGGCATGGAGCACAGAGGAGGTAGTGGATCTTATTGCTGTGTGGGGAGAAGAGTGTGCAAACAGAGCTCCGAATCACCAGAAGAAATGGTAACATCTATGTCACCGGACATGGGGGAGAAGGGCTACACCAGGAATACACAGCAGTACCTTGTGAAAATAAAGGAACTTCAGCAAGCACACCAGCAGACAAGGGAGGTGAACAGTCACTCTGGTTCTGAGCCACAGATATGTTGCTTGTATGAGAAACTGCATGCGATTCTAGGTGGCAACCCCATCACTACCCCACAACATTTTGTGGATACTCCCCAGGAACCCTGGGTGACCTCGGGCAAAAAGGAGGACATCGTTTACGAGGATGATGAGATGGAGGAGAATGTGCAGTGGGCAAGTGGAGGATCTATTCTCCCTGACAGCCAAGAACTTCTTAAATTCTAGAGCCCATCCCCACACATGATCACTTGTAAGCAGATATACACAGAAGGCACCTCTGGTGAGTAAACATTTTCAATCAAACTGTAGGGTTTACATGCTATTATTTTTAATGTTGAATTTGAATTAAAAATTTGGGATAGAAGTTATCAGCAGCCACTCCAGCTATGCAGAGGGTGCTCTCCAAAAAAGGTTGTTTATGTGCCCTAGGATCCTCCCTTGCGATATCTAGGAAGCTTTCATGGAGCTACTCTGCAATCCTTTGCAGAAGGTTTCCGGAAAGAGTTGCCTTATTTCGTCCACCACAGTAGGACACTTTCCTGTGCTACTCCAGTATTAACTCTTCGGACATCATTGTGGCACACTGCATTGCAGCATAAGGACCAGGTCTGTACCCAGATGCTTGCAGCATCTGTTCCCTTTCTGCCTCTGTTACCCTCAGGAGAGTGATATCGCATATGGGCTACCTAGGGGAAACGGGATATTTTAAAAGCAATTTGATAAGTAATCCATCCCTGTTTGGTGAATTCTGGGTCACACAACCACATTTTCCCAAGTGTGCCAGGGTTGTAGTTAGAAGGGATCACTGCATATTGCAGACGGCATTTTAAAAAGGGGGTGTGACTCTTCCCTATTCATCTCCCTTCCCCCTCCCCCAACCCGGTGCTGCTTTTTTATAACAATTTGTGGAGCTTTACGCTGGTGCCTGCCCTCAAACACCATCCAGGTTGCTATGGGAAAGGGAGCTGTGCTGAGGTTGCAACCATTGGTCCCAAGGATGTCTTAACAAAAGCTGCAGCACAAGGCCCCTTGTCCATGCCCTGTGGTCTCTCACACTATGGGTGTAGCAGCAAACCAACTCTTGGGTAGCCAGCAGTTCTACTTAAGGTGTGGCTGGCAGGGAAGTGCATTGAGGGGCTCTTTCTTTTATAAAAAGACTAGCAAAAATACCTGGCGTTGCTCGGGTCCGTCGGAGGTGGGGAGGGGGCAGAGAGCTGAGCGAGTGCGGGGTCCATTGGAGGGGGGAGGGGGCAGAGAGCAAACCTGACACCCCCACCTGACATCCCCACCTCACCCCCCCGACCAAACCCGACACCCCCACCTCACTTACCCCTCGACCAACCCCGACTCACATTTTCATCCCCCCACCCAAACCCAACACCCCCACGTCACCCCCTACCAACACCCCCTGACCAACACCCACACCTCACCCCCAGTAGACCAAACCTGACACACCCACCTCACTTCCCCCCAACCAAACCCGACACCTCTACCTACCACCACAAACAAACCCGACACCCACACCTCAATTACCCCTCGACCAACCCTGACCCCCCTCCTCACCCCCCCAAACAAACCCAACACCCCCATCTTACCCCCCCACCAAACCCAACACCCCCTGACCAACCCCAACACCCACACCTCACCCTTCACCTATCCCGACACCTTCCCACCCCCCCAGACCAAACCCAACACCCCCGGCTCACTTACCCCCCGACCAAACCCGACACCCCCACCTCACCCCCCGACCAAACCCGACACCCCTACCTCACTTACCCTCCGACCAAACCCAACTCGGGTCCGTCAGAGGTGGAGAGGGGACAGAGAGCTGAGCGAGTGCGGGGTCCGTTGGAGGGGAGAGGGGGTAGAGAGCTGAGCGAATGCAGGGTCCGTTTGAGGGAGTATTATGACATCATAACTATGTCACAGAGAACAGCAGCTGCCCAGCTGATGTGATTGCCCTTTAAATAATTTCACCCCTGGGGGGTGTCAGAGGTGAGATTTGAAAAATTTTATACTCTTACCCTGATTAGGACCCTAAGACCTATAACTGTACCAAATTTCAAGTCTCTAGCTCAAACGGTGTGGAAGGAGTAAGTGCACGTACATACACGCATACACCATTTGACTTTTATATATACAGTAAAACCTCCATTTAACAGACTAATTCAGGCAAGGGGGTGTCCGTTGAATCAAAAAGTCCGTTATTTAATAATAATAATAAAAAAGAGCTGTCGGAGCAGCAGCCCACCCACCACAGGGTCGGGGCGGCAGCTCTGCAGCCCGCCCGCTGCTGTGACCCGGGCGGCAGCCGGGAGCCGGCAGCCAGCCCACCCACTGCTGTGACCTGGGCATCAGCCGGGGGCCGGCAGGCAGCCCGCCAGAAATGGATCAGGAATGCATCAGACTTGCTCAGAAATTTTGTCCGTTGCATCCGAAGTCCGTTAAATCGAGGTCCGTTAAATCGAGGGTTTACTGTATATAGATTTAACCTTGCACCAGAAACAATGTTTGCACTGTCAATGTGACCCTGGTTCTTGGTAGTCTTTGCATCTGAAACTTTGTCCGTAGGCACATCCTCCACAGGGGGACAGAGACTTTCCCAGATTAGAAGACAGAAAAGAAGACATAGGAGGACATGTTCAGTGAGTTAAGGTGCACCTCCGAGAGTGACAAGACGGAGCTCAGCGCATGGAGGATTGCACTGTTGGAGAGCCTGAACCAGGACAGGAGAGCATGCTGGGAACACGAGCATGACACACAGGATGAGATGGTGTGGATTGCCAGGGAGCCAACAGACATGTTGAGGCATCTGGTTGAGGTTCAAGAAAGGCAGCTGCATGCCAGAATCCTGCTGCAGCCTATGCTGAACCTGCTGCCATTGTCTCCAAGTTCCACATCCTCCTCCTCTAGACGTTCTACAATGGGGGGGGGGGGGGGAAGTCCCGTATCCCTTGCACTCAACTCCAGAGGAGGGTACAAGAATCAGAAGGTGCCCATTCCCACACCTTTGATTGTTATCGCAGTGCAACTGCAAGCAAGCTGTTCTTGTTTCTCTTCCCCCCTCCCCACGCAGTGTTATCAGCCCTTTTTGCCCCATGTTATCTTACTTTTCTTTGCTGCCTCTCAGTGTTTGTGAGTGTAATGAAAATTAATAGATTGAGGAGAAAAGGCTCTTTATTCATTCAGCACACAGTGTAGTTTGCAAGGGAGTACATGCAAGGGGACATCTAGGTAAGGAACAACACACTTAAGTATCACATCACTGTAGGTCATTGATTAAACTAGTTTTCAAAGCATGGAGATGAAACGTGCCTCAATGTGCTCTTCTTATTGCTCTGGTGTCTGGCTGCTCAAAATTGGCTGCCAGGTGATCTGCCTCCATCCCCCACCCGCCAGAATCTTTTCTCCCTTTATTTCAGAGATATTATGGAGCATGCAGCACGCAACATCAACAACCAGGAATAGTGCTTTCACTGAGGTCTAACCTAGTAAGCACACTATGCCAGCGGGCAGTAGGCATGATTTCCCCCTACAAAAGCCATGTTGACTCTTCCCCAACATATCATGTTCCTCTATGTGCCTGATAAGTCTATTATTTACTATCATTTCAACCAATTTGCCTGGTACTGAAATTAGGTTTACTGGCCTGTAATTGCCATGATAGCCGTTGGAGCCTTTGTTAAAAATCAGGATCACTTTAGCGGTTTCCTAATTATGGTATAGAGGCTGATTAAACGTTAGGTTACACACCACATTGGTCATTTGCAATTTCATATTTCAATTCCCTCTGAACTCTTGGATGAATATAATCTGGTCTTGTTGATTAAGGACTTTTTAATTTATCAATTTGTTCCAAAACTTCCCCCCGTCACCCCAGATTGAGATGCCAGTTTCTCCAATTTCTCACCTAAAAAGAATGGTTCAAATGTGGGAATCGCCTTCTCATCCTCTGCAGTGAGATCAATGCAGAGAATTCATTTATCTTCACAATGGCCTTGTCTTCCTTGAGTGCTCCTTTAGTGCCTCGATTGTCCAGTAGTTCCACTGATGATATGGCAGGCTTCCTCATTCTGATGGGCTTCAAAAATTTTGTTGTTGGTTTTTGTGTATTTTGCTAGATACTCCCCAAATTATTGTTTTTGGGTTTTTTTTGGTCCTGCTTAATTATACTTTTATGCTTGACTTGCCAGAATTTATGCTCCTTTCTATTTTCCTAAGTAGGATTTGGCTTCCAATTTTTGAAGGATGTCTTTGTCTCTAACCACCTCTTTTACTCTTTTGTTTAGCCATGATGGCTTTTATTTATTTTTTTGGTACTCGTACTTTTTTAAAAATTTGGGGTCTACATATAGTTTGATGGTGTGTTTATGGTGTTTTTTAAAAGTTTTAAAAAGTTTCCATGCAGCTTGTTGGCATTTCACTTTTGTGACTGTTCCTTTTAATTTCCATGTAACTACCCTCTTCTTTTTTGTGTGTGCAATTCTCCTCTTTGAAATTAAATGGTACTGTGGTAGGCTTCTTTGGTATTTCCCCCCTTCAAGGACATTAAATCTAATTACATTATGGTTGCTATCACCAAGCGGTAGACTTCTTTGGACTAGATCCCTGTGTGGCACTTAGGACTAAATCAAGAATTGCCTCTCCCTTTGTGAGTTCCAGGACTAGTTGCTCCAAACCAATCGTTAATGGTGTCTAGACATTTTATCTCTGTATCCATTCTGAGGTGACATGTTTCCAGGCAACATGGGGATAGTTGAAATCTCCACTATTTTGGGGTTTCTTGGTTTTGCAGCCTCTCTAATCTCCCTGAGCATTTCACAATCATTGTCACCATCCTGGTCACCTACTGCTATCCTCTTGTTGTTCCAGCATGGAATTTCTATCCTTATAGATTCTATGGTACTGGCTGATTCATTTAAGTTTTTTTCATTTTATTTGACTCTATCCTTTCTTTTGCATGTAGTACCACTCCTGCAACAGCGCAACCTATTCTGTCATTCCTATATATTTAGTACTGTGGTACTGCTGTGTCCCATTGATTATCCTCATTCCACCAAGTTTTTGTGATGCCTTTTATATCAATATCCTCATTTAATATCAGATGCTCAAGTTTACCCTTCTTTGTATTTAGACTTCTAGCGTTTGTATACAAGCACTTATCACATTTATCAATATTTAGCTGTTTGCATTTTTGTGATGTAATCGAATGTGACTTTGACTGTTTCTTTTCAGCTTCTGTTTGTACTTTATCAACTTCTATCCTCTCTTCTGTTCTAAGATATAGGTATCCTCTTTAATAAATCCTCCCCTCAGCGATATCTGTCTGAATCATGTGCTCATCTGCACCTGTTGGCTTTTCCCCAGCCCTTTCTTTAAAAACTCCTCTATGATCTTTTTAATTTTACAGGCCAGCTACCAGGCTCCCTTTTGGGTTTAGATGGAGCACTGCATAGGTTCCTTCTTTTCCCAAAGTGTCCCCAGGTTCTCATAAGTCTAAATCTCTCCTCCAAACAGCCCTGCACCGAGCCTTGCAGTTTTGCCTGTTTACCTGGCCCTGTGCATGGAACTGAAAACATTTCAGAGAATGCTACTATGGGGGCCCTGAAGTTTAGTCTCTTTCCTACCAGGCTGAATTTGACCACCAGGACCTCTCTCCTACCTTTCCCCATAGCCCCTACTCTGCTGCTGGATTTCTGCCTGCACTGCTTTTACTTTTGCTGGGTTGGTTTGTTTGTGCATAGAGAGACTTGGGGTGTAGTTATTCGCCTATGTTTAGAGAATGCTTAAATGTATCTGGCTTCACACTCCCTCTCTAAACTCTCGCAAAACTCCCACTTGTGCTCCTTTTTGGGTCAATTTTTATTTGCAATCTTCATTACTACTGTGGATTTGTCAGTAAACAGTATGAGCCTGTGTTGTTAAGTGGTAATCAGGGAGTTAACTGTGTTGTCCTGAGTATTATGGCATGGAAGCATGCTCTACCTCTCTCTTGGTTCCTGTTTAGATAGTTGGTGTTCTTCTTTACCCCTACTTGCTCTTGTGATGCAGTTGAATAAAGCAGCAAGTTCCCAGCCTGCAGTCCTGTGAGTAGAGAGTTTGTTTTTGTTTGCTCTGTTTGCTCTGAATGGCCCTTTAACAGAAGCCTGTTATTCGTGTTAGTTACCTTACTTCACACACTGTTGTGTGGACTTCAGTGGGATGTTTGCAAAATAAGGAGTTTACTCAGTGGAGTGGAGAGGGAAGAACCTGTCCCTGCATGAATGAAATTTGAGGCTCAAACTAAAGCAGAAGGTGCAGTGAATACCAGTTCACAGAAATGATACCAAAGGGCCTGAAGAGATATAGAACATTGGTACAGGAGAGGTTTGTGAAACTTTTCCGTTTTATACCAGGTGAGAAATAATCTGAAACAGATATTCAATGGGCAGGAGACACCTGTAAAACAGGAATAGGTTGAAATTAATGAAGGGAAAATTTAGGGAATATCTGGAAAACCTGCCTGACAGAGCTCTATTAGATTCCAATCCTGAACTGGATCTCAATGTGCAGTCACGTGAACCCCAGCTGGTATAAATGTGGCTCCACACAGATCCACCTGCATAACAGGTTAGAGAAACACCGGTTAGGGATGGTCTAGATAATACTTGGTTCTTTCTCAGTGAAGGGGGATGGATGAGGTGCCTTTGAGCCCTAGGTTTCTGTGATTTTAGGGCCCATGTCGGGTAACTGAATTCATAGACTGTGCTACAGCCTTGCAAAGGAAGTAGCAGAAGTCACTGCTTGGGATGTTTGTCTAGACTACACACATCAGTAGTGTGAAGAATCAGTAGTGTGGTGTACTTCAGAGAACGATTCTGCGCTGGACTTTAAATGACATAAAAGGTCCTTCTCCTCTGTTTTCTCTGATCTCCATGTCAGGCCCTTACCATATGACTCTAAATCCATGCTAGTAAAAGAAAAAAAGCTTCATTTTGCATCACTTGTTCAAAGCTCAAACAGCCACTGTGTTTGATAGTGTCTATAACCGGGGAGGTCAACAGAACATTTTCATTAAAATCGAAACAAAGCACAAACCGTAAACATTCTCTCAGCAAAACCACAACTGTCTTCCCTGCAGCTGCAGGATTTGCCCCCACCCCTCCTCCAAAAAAGCCAATACAGTAATAAATGTAAGATGCTTTCCAGCTTGAAAGCTTTAGACAATAAGAAGTTACCAGAATATGGTTTTCAACAGCAGCATTGTGAGGCGCATCATCATTTAGAAACCTAGCCAGCAGGCATCAGATTCATCATTTTATCATAGGATGCTGGCAGTACTGCTCTCCAGATGTACCATTTGGCACATTAAGCAATTCTTTTCTTAGAAGGGGAACCTATGGTTTTGCCATGTAATGCAAAACACCAATGGAATCACTACATAAGCAAAATGCCAGTAATGGTATAGTGGTCTAGCCACAAGGATTGGCATGTTAATTTTGTTTTATTTTTCCCAGCGTGTCATCTGTAGTACTGGATTTTGTGTCAGAATCGTGGCTGGGCAGTTTAGTATCATATTTTTAAGTGCATTTTCGGCTGGAGGTTTAAGCTGGGAAACTAATGATTTTTGATGTAAAAACATGCTGCACTTAGATCCATATTATCATTTCACCCTGATGTTCGACACTGGGTCAAATTCTGCCCTCAATTCCACCCGTGAAACCCCTGACCCTGCATATGCGACTTTGGAAAGGATATCCAAACACATTGGAAAGCCAACAGTTTACACTAAGACTGTGGCTTATACTTGTTGTTACTTCCTAAGAGTAAGTCAGTCTTAAAATAAAGCTTTGGCTTATTTGTAAGTAAGAAGTTAAAAATAACCATAGTATGCTGGGTTTGCCTTTGGAAGGCAATGACTGGATTCTCAGTTTCTCCATGCTACTGTAACTGTCTAATGGATTGCCAGCTGGTTTGACCTTGAAAATGCAGCTTCAAACCCTTTATTACTTACTTTGTATCTACTGTGTATCAGACTAGTTCCTGGATTTCCATTTGCCCATGTGGTGCCGATGTTGCAATGAGCAGGCTGAGAAAACTGTTGTTATTCTTTGAGCGGTGTTGCATTCATTATATCTCAGGTTCACACTCAGGATAGGCTTTCTTCATATTGGCAGGAAAAACAGGGCCATAGAGAGAGGAATCATGTGGTGCTTCTTCCCAGGACCATGCCTTGTGGTCGTACATATAAGCAGAGGGGGGATGTTTTTTGGACTTACATCTTGAATTTGCTTTGTTTTCTGAGAAGGAGACGATGGCAGAACTGCAGCTAGCAATTTATTAACTATATTGTGCTGGTACCCAGCCAAGATAGGGGCCTCATTGTGTTGGCACCGTACACATGTAATAAGAGACAGTCCCTGCCCTAAAGAGCTTACAATATAGATAGACAAGACAAAAAAGGGGTAGGAAGGGAAACAAGCACCACAAAATGATTCACATGTCACAGCTAGTAGCAGGTTTCCTGAGCTCTGGCCCATTGTCCACTAGAACATCACACCTTTCAAATGTACATGTTTATGCCAGCTGTCCATTGTCCTATTCTCCCCCCCATCCTGATCCACTCATCTGTCTTACCTGAGGACTTGTTCTCTTCTCATGGTGGCTTTCCACTGGTGTAACCCAATTAATGTCAGCAGAATTACTCCAGTGTAACCGAGAGGAGAATTGGACCCATACTCTTCCAAAGGGTAGCCATAGTATTATACACAGAAGAGCAAATTCTGGGACTTAGGAGTGCACATGCCACTCACTCACAAGTTAAACCAGCTCTTCACTGTGATGATCAATCCTGAGGGTAGCACGGGGTTTGGAGAGATGGTACAGCTGCTTCAAGAAATGAGGACCTCAAATAAATGAACCGCTCCTATCTACCCCCCAGATATTATTGATTAACAAGATACATTTTATAGAACCTTAACTTTACATGATGCTTCAGAGATGAAAAAGGCAGTGAGAAATGTGTTACTGGGTGGGGAAGATCCATGGAGTTTGAACGTCATCCAGAAAGAGACAGGAACCCGTGGAGTGTTGGTTCCTGTCATAGAGACCTCTTACTCTCTTTCTCCCTCCAGAGGTTGCAAGAGTTACTGCGGCCTGTGGCTCTTGCACGTGCAGTAAAATCAGGAGCGCACTTCAGGAGGAGACCATTGGGATCTGTCTCCACCCTGGTCAATGATCATACGTGTTCAGTTTGTGTAGACTGAGGTGGAGAGCCGATCCATCTTCATGCTGATTGGCCCACCCTCTCCCTGTTTTATAGGAGTTATCTGAGAACTAGCTCTGCACAGCTCACAATCCATTCAATCTTCAGTTTCCTCTGTTATGAAAGGCAAAGCCTCCCATGAGATTATCTCTGCTGCTCTAGGGCAGCCCTGAGGACTGGCACTAAACTTTGGCCCTACGGGAAGGAAGAGAAAAGGGATTTTGGTGGCTACGAAGAAGTAAAAAAGCACCCTATGGGGAGGGGGTTCTCCTTCAGGATGGGGGCAAGACTGCTGTCTTGGGAGCATTGCTGAACTGCCCAACTCTATGCGACTCCATTCTTTGTAGAAGTGAAGGGCCAGAATTTGGCCCATCGTGATGTTCATAGCAAGCAGTGTTTTAATAAAAGGTTGGATGAAGATCTAAAACAAAATGATTCCTGCATCGTGCAATTTAACCCTTGGATTTGTGACCCTAAATTGGTTAAATTATTATTTTTGTTATAATATAATGAATGCTCTGTATTGAGAAACTCTCCACATGCTGATCAAGTTATGCTTAGTACAATTGCAGCGGAGAGGGTGTTTCCTTCTATTTTACGTAATATTTGAATATTTTCAAACGGTTCCTGCCACTCACCATAAATATCATCCCCCTAAAATTAAATGCGTATGTCATGGCACATGCCCATCCATCCATCTTGACAGTGAGAGATAGTATTTCACGACATGTACTCGTAAGCGAAAACTCACTTTAAAAAAAAAAAGTGTGGTGTAAATCCAAGTTTCTGCTTAATTGGTTTATATGTGGCCTCTGCTGTTTGATTTACTGTGCAATTAATAATGACCAGGTTTGGCATGTTAGGTACTTTGTGCTGTTTTCTCTGTTCCATGAATTCTGGGAAAGAATGCAGAAACACAGTTTGTTGTGAAAATTCTCTCCCTCTCCTGTTGGTTTCAGCTTTAAACGCCCAGGAGCAGGAACAACCAAAGCTTTGTTATTTTTCTTTGGGCCAGTAGAGTTATCTAAAGCACTGGGAATTTCTGAAGGGAGACTAATCCCTGTTCCCGGGCAGGCTGCAGGGGTACAAAAGGCACCCAGTGCCATTTTTTAAAGCAAGGGAACCCCAAGGCAACAACGGTTACCAGGGATTAATAAAAATGGGAGTTCCAAGTGGGAGAGTCATCGCAGCTGGTTCCAAGCAAACTGCTGCTATGAGCTTTGGCATGCTGTTTACTTAAAATGTGGGAACGGAATGAAGGTTTAATAAAGGTAAATCGCGTGTTAAGTTCCTTTATAACTTTTTACTGGTTGAGTTGCTGAATGTATTTTTTTCCCTTTAGCTTGAATTCTGAAATTTGGGGTCATCCTGTTGAGATTTCATAAACAGTATTTAAAATGTGCGTCAATATTTAGAAACCTGATTGGGTTTTCATATTTCTATTTGTATTATGTAAAGCCGGCATATCCCCAGTTGCAGGATTTAAGAGAAGTTGTTTGTTTTTAGAGGAAGACTGGGGAGCTTAATAGAACTTTTGTGGGAATAATTCACTTTTGATGCAAACACACTAAATGTGAATCATGTTCAGACTAAAATGCTAATACAGTACACTTGAGGCAGTTAATGAGGCAATGCCATTGGTACGCTTTGGTTCATCCCAGTACACACACAAAATAAATTGTGTGTAGGTAATCTGCCAATATACGATTTCTCCACACAGTACAACCTCCACTGGTTTATTCACTATATTTGTATAACACTCAAACAATGGATCTTCCTCGTCCTTTTCTTGCGACACTCTTCTACTGAATAAGACCTCTCAATATATGGAGGCTTTTCCTGATGGCTTAAGTTTTTCCTGTCTGAATTTCATCCCTGACCTACTTTGTCCCTGTTTCTAATGGAACTTGAAAACCGAATAAAATGTGTCTTTAATAAGTCTATAAAAACAGATCAAGATCAGGTAGGTGGTGACTTTTATGGAATCTGAAATAAACTGAAATACCAAAATAATTTGTTACGATCTAGGACAACTAGTAGAAGCTGTTGTATCTACCATACTCTATCACTGTGATACTTTCATAAAAGTTTACAGGCTATTTCAGTCAAAGCTAGCATTAAATGTATGTATTAGTATATGCAGAAGTGCAAATGCTGAAATGAACCATGCCGTAAAGCATCCATTTTAAGCCATTCTGTAAAGCTCATGGGAGGCTAATTGATGCTGGTGTGATCTACCTATTTGTTTCCCTTTGCTTGCTCTTCTGACCCATAGGGGTATTGTGCTTAATAATCAAGAGGCAATTTAATGAATCTTGACATACTCTCCTCAAATCTGACATCACATTGTAGTCTCTAAAAGTAGCTAAAACAATAGCAGTATCCACCTTTTGCTTCTCTACAGGTCACCTGAGAGTTTGATTAGTCGTTTCCATCTAAGCTTTCAAACCTCTATTTTAAAAACAGTGTTTTTTTGTTGAGAAGTTTCTCCTGAGCCCACAAGAGGAGCTTCTGAAATTTTTCTTCTTTCTGTTGACACCTGTGAACGTTTTCCCACCACAGCTCAAACAGCTTCTGGCTAAAAGTCATTATTTGTTGGCTGTTCAGGGGCTTATGTAAGAGGCTCTCTTAGCTAGCCTTAGTCCTGCTGTTAGCGGATAATTGTCCATATCATGAAGTCCAACTGTTTCATTTTCAGCAGAAATTCCAAGAACTCATTGATTGTGAAGTGTGCTCTATTTTTTTAAATATTTGAGAAGTCTGTCAAGAATATATTTGGGCATACAGTAGACCCTCAGAGGTACCAGCACCTTGGGAATGGAGGTTGTTTGTAATGCTGAATAGAATGTTATGGTTGTTCTTTCAAAAGTTTACAACTGAATATTGACTTAACGCAGCTTTGAAACTGTATTATTCAGAAGAAATATGCTGATTTTAACCATCTTAATTTAAATGAAACTTGCACAGAAACAGTTTCCTTACCTTGTCAAATCTTTTTTTTACATTTTCCCTTCATATTTTTAGTAGTTTGTGTTTAACACAGTACTGTGCTGTACAGTATTTGGGGTTTTTTGGTCTCTCTTGCTGCCTGATGGTGTATTTCTGGTCCAACTGAGGTTTTGTGATTGACAGGTCAGTTCGTAACTCTGAGATTCTTCTGTATGTGGGAAAGCTGTACAATTATCCATTCTGTAAGAATCCTATGGGTGCTGTAATAAGTTGTCCTAGGGCTGTAAATATGGTACTTTTTACCCACACTAAATGCACACCAAACTTTTAAAGAGATAAAACAGTGCTCTTTTTAAATTAGCATAAATAAATAAATAAATGCGACAGTTTTGAACATTTCAAAATGAAAAATTCAGAATTTATTTTTTTTACGAATATGTTGTCATTATTTTGACCAGGTCTAATATAAATGTTAATATATCTTACCACTAAACAGTCTCCAGTTAATATGAAGATAATAGCAGTCATTTCAGTGTGCACATGCATCTCCGGAAGTATCACATACTAGCATAAGTGCCCGGCGTTGCTCGGGTCAGTCGGAGGTGGGGAGGGGGCAGACAGTTGACACCCCCTGACCAACCCCAACACCCATACCTCACCCCTCACCCACCCCGACACCTTCCCACCCCCCCTGACCAACCCCAACACCCCCCGGCTCACTTACCCCCCGACCAAACCCGACAACCCCACCTGACCCCCCCAAGCAAACCCGACACCCCCACCTCACCCCCTGACCGAACCCGACACCCCCACCTCACCCCCTGAGCAAACCCGACACCCCCACCTCACCCCCCAACTGAACAGTGTATTTAATAATCTGTGTGCTACACAGTGCACCGTGAGCCGGGGGGGGTGTCGGGTTTGGTCTGGGGGGGTGGGAAGTTGTCGGGGTGGGTGAGGGGTGAGGTGTGGGTGTTGGGGTTGGTCAGGGGGTTTTGCGGTTGGTGGGGGGGTGAGGTGGGGGTGTCGGGTTTGCTTGGGGGGGTGAGGTGGGGGTGTCAGGTTCAGTCGGGGGGTAAGTGAGGCAGGGGGTGTCGGGTTTGGTCTGGGGGGGTGGGAAGGTGTCGGGGTGGGTGAGGGGTGAGGTGTGGGTGTTGCGGTTGGGTCAGGGGGTGTTGCGGTTGGTGGGGGGTGAGGTGGCGGTGTCGGGTTTGGTTGGGGGGTAAGTGAGCCGGGGGGGGTGTCGGGTTTGGTCTGGGCACCCACCCCGACACCTTCCCCCCCCAGACCAAACCCAACACCCACACCTCACCCCTCACCCACCCCGACACCTTCCCACCCCCCCCCAGACCAACCCCGACACCCCCTGGCTCACTTACCCCCCGACCAAACCCGACACCCCCACCTGACCCCCCCAAGCAAACCCGACACCCCCACCTCACTTACCGTCCCACCAAACCCAACTCGGATCCGTCACAGGCGGGGAGGGGGCCCAGAGCCGAGGGATTCCGGGGACCTTCGCAGGTGGGGGGGGCACAGAGCTGATGGAGTCCGGGGTTCCGTTGGGGAGGAGGGAGGGACAGAGAACTGAGGGATCTCCGGGGTTCCGTTGGAGGAGGGAGGGGCAGTGAGCTGAGCAAGTGCGGTGTCTGTTGGAGGGGGTATTATGACATCATCACCACCTAACCGCCCAGCTGATGTGATTGGCCCTGAAAGACTTTCACCCCTGGGGGGCGTCAGAGGTGAGATTCAAAAATTTTTCGACCCTTACCAGCATCTAGACCCCAAGACCCCTAACTGTACCAAATTTCAAGTCTCTGGCTCAAATGGTGCGGGAGGAGTTCGCTGTCATACATACATACACCACTTGACTTTTATATATATAGATATTCTCTGGCATTTCCTCTTACACTACTGTATCATGATACCTACTGCTCCATTTTTTTTAACCTGCCTATATCTAGGATCTTGTTCTATTGAGTTCTGATGTGCACCGTTTGATTTGTCATTGTTAAGATTTAGCTGCAACAATCTCTTGCTTAAAGGGTGACTTTCACATTGAAGCATATTTTTTACAGTAAATACTCCATCAGTATTTTGCTGTTCCCTGTATTATTGAAGAAATTAGGGCCTCTTTCTTAGTAACACTAAGGCATTTTTACACCACACTGGCAATCTAAAGGTCCCTTGAAGTAGGTATAAAATTACATTAATATCCACTTGGACCATGGCACTGCCATGCACTATTGTAACACAATTTAGTGTGGCTGAATTTGATCTAAATGTTAGTACAGTAAAACCTCCATTTAACGGACTAATTCGGGTGAGGGGGTGTCCGTTAAATGAAAAAGTCCATTATTTAATAATAATAAAAAAAATGAGCTGTCGGAACAGCAGCCCGACCGCCACAGGGTCGGGGCGGCAGCTCCGCAGCCCACCCGCTGCCGGGACCCGGGTGGCCGTCAGCCAGCCCGCCGGGGTCCTGGCTGCTGGGACCCGGGCGGCAGCCGGGACCCATCAGCCAGCCCGCCCGGGTCCGACCCAGGCGGCAGCCAGGAGCCGTCAGCCAGCCCGCTCTGGTTCCAGCTGCTGGGACCGGGGCGGCAGTGGGGAGCCGGGAGTCAGCCCGCCTGCTGCCGTGACCCGGACGGCAGCCGGGAGCTGGCAGGCAGCCCGCCCGCTGCCTGGACCCGGGCGGCAGCCGGGAGCCGGCAGCCAGCCCGCGACAAATGGATTTCGGATGCATCAGTCTTGCTTAGAAATTTTGTCCGTTGCATCCGAAGTCCGTTAAATCGAGGTCCGTTAAATCGAGGGTTTACTGTATTATGTCAGCAGATAGGGACATGCTGTTAACTGTTAAAATCCTCCTTAAAATATTTTTTCAGCATAGATTTGTTACTAATACCAAAAACTGAAGCATGGAAATTTGGTTTCTCCAACACTGTAACTTGAGTGTGTTAGTACAGGTAGGTAGGAATTTAATCTTTGCATTGTGTTTGGAGTCCAGGAGGTTAATCTTTCATAAGTGCAACCTTCCCAGGAAAATTCTGAATATAATTCAGTTTTCTAGTGAAATACTTTGTGTGGAATATAATGGGAGGATAAGAGGACAACTTTGTTCAGAATGTAGTTTAACTAGAAGACAGCCCGAGGACTTCCTTGTTTAATCTACCTTATCTATCTTTTTTTTTATTCCATAAAAGATCAAGGTAGAGCAACTTGTACCTAAACTCTGTTTGATTCCTTTCTTTTTTTTTTTAAATAGGTTGATGAGAGCGGTCAAGATATTAGTGTAGATCAGAGAAGTTTGGGAGACAGGAAATATGTGGTTTCATTTCAGTAGCTGAATTTAAGGTTATCTGTATGTAAACACTGCTTATCTCAGAGGCCTGCAAGTTATTTACTCATCTGGTTTCCTCTCCTTGTCAGAGCCCAATTTACTTTTCGGGAGTGGTTGGTTGACTTCTGAGCAGAACTAGGCAAAGTTCCCAACCACTTTACTCTTTCAAGGAGTCAGATAACTTTCTTTTAACAGGATATTCTTTTTATGTTCATAAGGAGCCACTACTAGGAAACATTAGACAAAACTCTTTTAGCTATAGCATGTTGTGATGTGTTTCCATCAGATCCCAACAGTGTAAGTAGGATTGAGCTGGGTCAGTACTTGGAAGGTTAGACAACTCCGAAAAAAGTTTGAGTGGATTTGGTGATCCAAAAATGGAGTATGTTCTTCCTTCTGAATCAGTATAAAAGTGAACAACTGTGTCAGGGGCCAATTGTTAAAAGCATTGCCACTTTTCAGCTGAGATGTAAAACTGAGATCCTAACAATTCCTGGCTGCTAAGGAGCCCATCTCCCCTCCCGCCCCACCCCCAAAAAAGACAGGCTGGTGAGCCTAGTTTTGTGTACAGGTACTAACCAGAGTAATTACATTCTGTCTACCTGCATTCCTCATGCAGCTTTAACAGGATAATACATGGCTCATATCCTCCGCTAAACTGTTGCTGTTTACTTTTGAGCAATTTCTTGTTTCATCCCAGAAGCGATTGCATTCCAGTGATGTTTAAAAGGGTTCTGTGTAGACAAAGATAGTATAATGCATATATATAGCATGTGCATATATATATTAATACATATAGTATGTGGGTTCATATACATATACACAATATTACTAGTAATTGCCTGTTATCAGAACCACTCGAGTGTTCCCTGTGTTTTAAAGGATAGTTCTACTCTGGAAAATGATCTATAAAAATGTCACATTTTCCCTCATATCATCTGTTCCCTGTGAGCATTGAACCCTGTCTGTGTGCTTCCATGACTAAAGTGTTCTCTAGTTTTGATTCCTATGCACATTGCAGAACAAATGGTCCTTTTTTGACCCTGGAATGATTAATAGAATTGTTAACTATGTTGCTATCGCGGGGCCAAATTCTGACCTTCATTATACCTTTGTCACCTCATTGAAGACAAGCAGTTTTGCAAGTTCAACTGAGTGCAGAATTTGGCTTGAAGAATCTTCATTACTGGTAGTGATACATGAGCAAGGAAAACCCCAGATTCTAGGCTGAGCTTTACAGGGTTTGCAGCTACCAATATCATTTTTCTTGAAAAAATCTAGTATAGAAATGATGACACAATAAAAATGGTACTTTAATGTTACACATTGAAACTGATTAATCACGAACCTTCATGCCATTTCACAGCTATCAGGCTAAGAGTGCAGTACTTCAAGATGAAAGATCTGTGTATGCTTCAGTGCCCCATATTATATGCCAGGCATCTCGAGACAGGGACTTCAAAGCAGCAACAGGATTTCAGGGAGACTGCTACAGCAAAGAATAAACAAGCACTTCCAAAAGTGTCTTTAATTAAGCATGGATTAAATTTGACCACTTTACATACCAATTAGCTTAAGACAACCTGGTAATGGGTACTGCAGTTTTGTTTTCTCTATTTGCAATTTTTCTCTGTTAAAAAATAAAATAAAATTGATACCCAAGTTCCACTGTGCAGTATTTCCTATATGTGGTGTAAGAAACTGTCTCATTTTTTTGCCTCTTAGTTTCTGACTAGGCCCACTGATATTCCTCCAATTAGGCCGAGGCAAAGACTAACTTTTTGGTAGCACTTATAGAGTCTTCCATGCCAAAGTTCTGCAGCTGCTTTGTATTTGGTCTCCGGAATAGCATTTCCTAGAAATCAATTTTCAGGTATCCGCGGTGTAACTGGAGGGGGAAGGTGTCCTCACTTGCATTAAAACAATACCCATGACTTCTGTGGAATCAAAAATTTGGTGAAAGTGGAGAAGCAGAAGTTATGAGGGAAAAAAAACTATGAAGTTTAAGCTTCTGTGCAGAATGACAATTTTCTTGCAAAAGAGAGAAAAAGAAATCTCTTAGCCTTCTAAATTTTATGACCCTTTCAGATGATTTAGAGCAGTGAAAAAAGGTGCCAATAGCTTTTTATCATTTTTAAGAGCAAACGTTACCTTTTAACGAGGCTTGGGAGAATTTATATTTTATTTTTTATAATTTTGATGGATAATATCAATGTTTATTAAGCATTTTTGAACCATTTTTATCAATTTAAAATTTCTCACAGTTGCAGGAAATTATGGTGGAAGTTTCAGGGGTCGGCCAACAGGGGCAGTCAGACAACTTAATGACCGAAGACACTGAAATTCAAAAAATTGAAGCTTTATACCTGTTAAAACACAAATCACTGAATTCAGATGTCAAATATACAGAGTAAATATCCTCAAGTCAAACCCTAGTAAGTTCTCAAGCAGCATTTTTCTTTCTTTGCTTATATGTACATTTTGATTACTATCGATAGAAATTTTTATCTCTCATTTTTTGTGTATGGTGAAATCGACAGATTTTTATTGGTAAATATCAGTTAATCTGTCCAAGATACTTCTAACTCATCTTGTCCAGCTATGAGCTGGCAATGGATCACAACCAGGTTGATGGCAGTCTGACAGAGTTCTAAAAGAATATGTTGGCATTTTATAAAAGGGGAAATTACTAAATTTGAAAGGAAATACAAACAAAAACAGAGATCTACTCTTGTTGATTTTATGGCATGGTGACCCATAAAATAATTGGCACACTAGCTCAGTCAATTCCTGCAACAAATTATTGAGCTAGATTGATTTAAAAAATCAGAGATGTATTTACTGAAACAATTTGTGTATTATTTGTATGGCACATAAGTGTGCAAGACACTTAAAAGGAACAGCGCCTGCCCCTTACAACTAAAACTAGCTCTGTCTAACTCTTACATTTGCAATGATGGAGAGAACAAGGAAAGATGGAGTGGAAGAAGTGATGGAAAAAAAGATCGGTATCAGTATTAAAGGGTATCAATATTAAAATGCTCTTTGGAGTCTTTGCATTGTCTTCCGTGGACTTTGAAATAGGCTCTTACTTGGGTTTATCATGTGTGCGTCTTGATGTTTAATGTTTTTAAAGTATGAAGAGGCATTCCAGGGGAAATTGGAGAAGAGATGGAAGTGGGAGGCTAGAGGAGTGTAGGGGATAATAACATTACAGAATAGAACATGAAGGATAGTGAAGAGAGGGATGAAGACTGATGCACCGAGAAGATAGAAAGAACAAGAACCAGGGAGAAGAATAACTCTAAATTTTATTTCTTCTAAGGTTTTATTCTGGTCCTATGGCTAAGGACAGAGAAGTGGGAGAAAATAGTTAGACTTAATCTGCATGTGTTCTTTTAGAACAATGTAGGACATGCTAGTGTCTACAAATCATACAGGAGTTCAGAACTTGAAACTGCCACCTTATGGTTTTAACTCAAGAAAATTCTGCGTGGAGTTCCTAGCACTGTAGCGTGTTTTTTACCCTGACAACGTAGCCAAAGCGAACAATAAAACCAGACTACTTCTAGTGGTCAGAAAGAAAGAAACAATTTGTTTTGATTGAAGGCTCCAGTATTTGGAAATGCATAGAGTTGAGAGCAGCTGCATAGGAAATGTAATGATATGGACTAGTTCTTGCCAGGACAAGTTACATTTGTTACAACTTACCCTACAATGAGGGAATGGGTTCAGCACCGAGAACAAGATTTATATCTGGGAGAAATCCCTGTAGCTTCTAGATACGAGGAAGACTAGTTGGAATTATCTACCTAAATAAGGTGAATTAGGATTTTTAAGAAATGTCTTGAGTATTTCATGTGATTGCCTTAGTTGATGCATGTGATTTCAGCGAGGCAGTAATTTATATATGAATTACATTTATGAGTGGTAAAACTCTCTCCTGTCTATATGCATTTCTAAAGCCTCTTTCTCCATTGAATCTGACTGTAGTATCAACATACTACATACTCTGTACAGAAAGCACTGAAAGAAAACAGGGCAATAGCTTTCAATGATTTTCTTTTTAAAAGATGTTGGGGCTCCAGAGAGAGGGAGAGGCAATGCAGAAGGTGTAGTTTGTGAGAATCTTTGCCTGCTGCTGGTCACTCTTTCAACTCAAGTAGGAGGTGGTTTCTCCCTCTAAATGAAAAATGTACAATGTATATTATCCATTTTAAAAAAGTGAGGGTGAAATTCACCCTTGTACAGAGGGCCAGCAACACAAGGCTTATTAAGTCCCACTTAAGCCCTATTTCAGGGACTTAAATGATGCATAGATCATGTGCTGTCTTAGCCACAAGGGTAAAATTCACTCTATCATACTAGAGTGAATAACTCTATCATACTGACTGATGTCTTCTCTTTATTAATAGTAGTAACTGGATCGTAGAAGTCTCTTGACCTTGGTTCACTATATGTAAAGATATGGGTGTCTGTCATGAGATGCTGTAAAAGGGCCTGATTTTGGGTCTCATCCAAAAAGAGAAGCATCCAAAATCACTCATGTTTTGCATCTTCAAGGTATAGGTCCGGCACTTTTGAGATAAACCACCAGGTAAAATAATTGTACTGTCTTTTTCTCCATAGAGTTAAATAGTGAATATAAAACTACACAAAGTAGAAGAGTTCTCAGAAGTACAATAGCTCGTTTTCATTAGTATGCTACATGATCATGTTTGATTTAACATACAATTTTTGTGGTTTGCCAGCATGTCAGACTTTAGTACTCTTCCTTAGTCTGGTGAACATTAATGATTTCAAGACAATAGTTATGACTAATATTCTTCTGGAGTAGATTAAAAAAAGAAACGCATTTCCATGTCTCATCTAGCAAGTAGCACAATATTGAACATTCAGGACTCTTCGGAATAAGTTGCATTGCTTTCCAGAGCAAGAGATATTGTAATTTTTATTTTACTGGGGTCACTAAAGATCCAGAGCCTTGTGCAACAGGATTTTGTTTTGAGTCATACAAACAAATCATTAGTTTATATGTTGCATTACTACTAACATGCAGAGGGGAGTTGTCCAAAGGATTTCCTGATACTGTGGTATGAGGCTTTACTCAGCTGAAATATTCGATTAATAAATATGTATATGTATGTTGGGATACAGAAAGTTCTTAGACAAAGGTGTCCCAAAACTGGCAGTTAAGGAAGCATTAGTTATTTATTTGGGGCCTATGGTCATTACCATAATACAATTAGGGAGCAGGGCCCCATTTTCCTTCCCCAGTGACAGTTTACAGCCTCTTTTTTTTTTATAGTGGATATCACAGGTCTTATTCATAGAAGAAAATTACAAAGGGAAAATTCTCACTGGTGCTACCACCTATTCGCCTATTGCCATGTATGCAGGAAAAATGTAACAAAGATCAAATTGAGACAGATATCCTTCCTCTTAAAAATGTAGATGATGCTGAGAATATGATTCTGGCAAAAATGGAGCAAATAATCAAACTCTGGTGCAGAGAAGGGGACCACTGAGGGATTTTAGAAAGAACTTGGAGATAATCCTTAGGTTTAGGCATGGTACAAGAAAAAGAATGTTAGTTTGGTGACTGTGACCCTAGTTTTTATTAAGTCATCTAAAAGAATTAAAATATAGTAAGTATTATAAATGCTGAGTAATAAAATGCCAAATTCCATGACTAAGGCTAGCTAATAGATCCATGCTGGAGACCGATAATTTACAATATGTGGTATCGTAATTGTTATTCTGAAGTAACAGTTCCAACAAAATTGCCTCATGGTGAATATATCAGCTTTCAATTTAGAAGTAGTGGGTATTAACTACTAATGCAGATTTCATTGCATGTTGAGCAGGCTTATTAGATACTAGGCCTGTTTGTGTTTACATTATGTGGTGAAGGAACTTGCAGTCATTTAGGGGGTCTGCAGTATGGATTATAATGCTTTATGATCTCCGTTTTTAAATTGGCAGCATATATATTTGATTGAAGCTAAACCGTGTGAGCTTGCTTCATCGGGGTAATTACCTGTTGCCACTCTTGAAGGGAAATAACTCTGACCTCCAGAGGAGCAGAAGAAGGAGGAGATTATCAGTCTGCATTCTCTTTCTAGAGCAGTACCACATACAGCCAGGTGAGTAACCCGGAGGGCTGAACACCAAAACAGATGTTGGGCTATAACTCTATCAATAATATCTCTGTGCTGGGGCAAGGATAGGATTAAACTGAGTTGGAAGATTTGAGTGGCTTGATTCTCAGTGGATGTAAACCACCGCAGCTTCATTGATTTTTAAATGTTTCCATTGACATTGGCACAGTTCCATTGTAGTCACTGGTGCTAAGCCAGTTTACACCAGCCGGGGGTCTGGTCCTATGGACTTTTGCTTCAGGACGTGTTTATTAAAAACTCAGCAATAAAGCCTGTTTCTCCACAGCCTTGCAATTTCTGCAGTTGTATACATCAAATTGGAATGGTAGGATTTAATTTCCTCTTTGTACTTACTTTGCAAAGATTGAAATGACAACATTAGGTGCAAAGCAGGGGAGAATCAGGTCTCCGGAATGTGGAAAACCTGTGTAACATTGCAAAAATACTCAGACCTGCTTAGTGACTTTAATCTCATGACTGTACTTTGGCTTGATATTAATGAAATGTCTGTCCTTTTATGTTTGTTTAGCACTATCTCCCTTGCCATATAAGATCTAAATCAAATGCACATACAGTGGACTTTGTTACACAGTAGGGAGAATAGGAGTCCCTGGCCAACGTTGGCTTTCAAAGTGCAATATGTCACGTGAGGCCATTTTATTTATTGCACATGGGTGGAGGCTAGAGCTGCGACTTAAGTCTTTGTATTGTCTGACTATGCTGGAAGAAGGACAGGATGCAATTTTATTAGGTTGCAACTTTATTCTTAAATGCCTGAGAGTGCCTGGCAGAGAAAAGTGTACAGTGCAGGTAATTCCATAATCATTTCAATATATACATGGGGAGCTTCCGCCAGCCCTCCCTCTTACCCATCCTGGTCCCCAGCCAACCCATTTCTGGGACCTCATCATCCCTGCTCCTTGATTTTAAAGGGGGGGGGGGCTATAAAGGGGAGGTGGGTTGGCTCCCTGCCATCTACGTCATAGGAGCCATGAACACCGCTTTTCTGCTCCTTTAAAGAATTCCTCGTTTAAATCCTTTACCAATCCATTTTATCCAATCACTGTATCCCTTTCCTATGGAATACTAGCACTGGCCCTCTGCCCCCATGTTTACATAATTAGTTGTGACATCATAGACTATCTCCAATCCCATGTTCGCCCAATTAAGTCCCTTGCCTGTGAAGAAGGCGAAACTCCTCTCCACTTCACCTTGGTCAATCTGGTGGTGCGGGAAAAATTATTTTCCAGGCCCCTGAGAAAGGAGTGAATAGTGCAGTGTCCACAAGGGATCCTGGCAAAACCTAGTATTTCACCTTTTCCATGGGTGGGTGGGTGCTGCTCTGCCTGGTCCAGATAAGAGGGCTTTTCCTGTCCCGGCATGGATCCATTTTGCTACCCCTTCTCTGCTGGTAACCTGGGGAATGGGGGTAGATGGGTCGGCGTCACCACACTGACATGGTCTGTCACTGCAGTTGAAAGTAGCTACCTGGCTCTCTAACCCATAAAGTGGCACACACCTTTCCCAAGAAATCCAACAATGACCCCGCTGCCTAATGTGCAGTGAGGTCAGATGCCCAGAGAGAGATCTTCCCATAGGATTAGCTGTAATCTTATAGCAAAGAAATATAAATATATTGCAGGCATGCTGTAAAAATCTAAACATTGCTCCACTCTGAATGCACATCTCTGGATTGATTTATGGTTTTTTTAAAAATATTGTAAGTTATTTAATGTCTTGTCGAGTTCAAGAGTCTGTGCCAAAGTCACTTGTTTGGAAGATTAATTTTCTCTATTTCTCCCTCCAACTAAGTTATACATAATCGTTGTGTCTTGGGTTTCACTTTGTGTAATTAACTGCATGTGATGCTGCGATTTCTTATTTAGTATTTTCGCAAGCATGGACTCTGATCATTTGTAGGAAGTAATCTGCACTGTACCATGGACAATATAGTTGTACTTCCATAGAGAAGAGGTTTCACAGCATAAGGTCTTTGGGACAGTGTCATAAGTGTGAAGTGCCTTGGAGTGCTGTTTTACCTGTTGGGCGTTAACTGGGGGGGGGGGGGGGGGGTTACGTCAGAATAGCCCACCTGAAAAAAAACCCAGGAAGTCAGTTCAGTTCATCCCGGAGCTTTTGGGCTCAACCTCTTTCCTGAAGCACCCTTCTATTTCTAAGATTAGACTAACTGTAAGTAGACTTTTGATCTCATAAGTTTTGTACCTGATTTAGAGTGTCACTAACCTTCCAGGGGGTAAAATCTTGAGGGAGGGATTAGAAAGCTTTATATCTGTGAAGTTGTATTAGCTGTAAGTTGTTCTCTTTTCTTTATTAAACCTTTTTTGTTATAACAAGTGTTTGGTTATTCCCTTAAAGTTGTCCTAGCTTTGGATTTGACCCAGTTCCCGGGTAAGGGGGTGGGGGTGGGTCTGTGTATCTGAGTCTCTCTCCTAAGAGCAGGGAGGAGTGGCTGGTGCTCAGAGTCTGTGTTCTCATCTCTCCCGGTACAAGAGGGAGAGGGGGAGGGGTGAAGCAGTGTCTAAAGGTCCCGATCTCTCAGGGAGAGGGAAGGGGAGTTTGGGGTGTTCGTGTGCCCCCCTCCAGGGTCTTGGAGATTCACATGAATGGTGGCAGCGTGGTTCCCATTTCCCAACTGGTAGAGTGTGGGTTTTGGGGCTGGAAAAGACTTAACTTAGGCTGGGGAAGCAGCTTATAGTTAAGGGGTCAGTGAGAGACCCCCCTCATTACCCTAGTGTTTAAAGAGGGGGGAGGTTTTCTCACCACAGGCAGGGACTCTGTTAACTCTTTAATACACTCTGCAGTGCAGAGCACTTTGATGATGCCATAAATATAACAACAATAGGTGGAAATTTTCTCATAATGTTCTCTAATTTTACTCATAATATGGCCATTTATGATCGGAATGGTTTCCATTGTGGCATAGCTGGGCTGCAGATGTGTGTTCTGTCTTTGAAAGCTTATTTCATGGGCCAGCAGGTGTTGTGGGAGACCAGGACTGAGGGACTGTTATAGAACAAAATAAGAGTGTTAAGCCAAGGTTCAATTCCCTTTTCCACAATAGGACTTGTCTAGACAATGTGATCATACATGCTATGGGGAGTGATTTCTAAAGCACACTAGTATTACTTAATTGGTCCACATAGACCCTGCTGGTGCGCACTAATAGTTCCCTAGTGCTCTCTAAACTAATGCTGTATGAAACAGTGAACCATTCGTGTGCACCAGTACGGTTTACATGGACCAGTTAATGTGCAGCATGCTAGCACATTTTAGAAATCACACCCCCATAGAGCTCATTACCCCACTGTGCAAACAAGCTCTTAGTCATCCGGTGTGAGCTTGGGCAGGTCACTTAGTCTCTGTAACTAAGCATCTGTAAAATGATGCTACCTCACAGGGGCATTGTGAGAATTATCATATTAAAGATTGTGAGGCACCCAGATACTAGAGTAATGGGGCCCACAGAAGTATCCAAAATCAGTAAGTAATGTTATTCTTGGCTAGAGGGGAAAGGAGTGTTTTCCATTGTTTCCAGTGTCTTCACTTTAACAACAGTATGTCTGGCCAGTTGAGCAGTGAGGCTGGTAGCTCGGTAAGGAGTCCTATCTGGTCCTCATTGTCCATAAGGTTGATGGTTGCAGCACAGGGCCTAAAGAATAGAGAATGTGAAGCGGGGAAAGAGATTAGCATGGAATCTGGAACGCGGCAGCTCTGACCTTGTATGCTTGCTGGTTGGAATGTTAATGATTTCTTCCATATTTCATCCCATCTGGTTTGAAGCTAGTTTGCATTAAAAATGTAAAACCTGTTTTCTATAATTGGAATATTTTGCACTTAAATTATTTTTAATAGCACAATTTATTACCCTGTGCTCTGACTAGTGTACATAAAATAGATCCTGCACATAATACATCCAGTTCTTTGCTTGCTAAAAAATACTGAGATACTTTCCAACTTTGAAGGGAGAAACCAAATACGTGAATCAAGAAATGGAACAGACAACGAGAAAAAAAAATCAGAGAACTCCCCTAATTTGTCAGTGGCCCTTCTCAAGAGGTTTAGGGTCCCATTGACTCAGAGATGATCTTTTGACCTGCTGAGGATTCATACAGTAAACTGGAAAGGTGAAGCATTTTCAGGAAAATAGAAAGTACGTAGGACAACAAGTCTGTCATTTTTGTCCTGCTTGAGTATTTTTGGTCTCCTTGGTGGCTGGAATTGTCCAGAGCATCATCTGATCTTTAAACAAATGTAACATGTAGTGACCTACATTTTGAGAAGTCACTAATGATTTTGGATATGTGACTAGACACCCTGAAGGGGCCTCAGTTTCAGAAAATGCTGAGCACTGCCCCCTTGAAATGGGGCACCCAAAAAGATAGCTAAAATCACCAGTCATTTATGGAAAGTTTAGGTACGAAAAATCTGCTTGCAAAAATGTTGAGATTGGAGATGTCATTTTAAAAAATATTAGGGGAGAGGGCAGTTAGGTTTGTGTGAAATACCTGTGATACTTCTGCAATGAGAAAAATATGGTCAAAAGAGCTGAGGTCTGTAATTAAAGAAAGCTATGTCTTATTAACTGTGCTAACTTTTACCACTCAGTTCTTAAAAGGAAACCAAAAAATAAATAAAAACAAATTAAGTTTAGACTCTGTAATGCAGAATGTTAGCACTAATTGACACCCTATATATTAGCTCTTTGTCCACCCCCATAATTTTGTATGACAAAATTTGACTCAAAATATGGTAATTAATGCTTTATAGGAATGCCAAATGCATCTTCTGGATAAGATGGGCCATGGGAAAGAAAAAAAAGATGACAGAGGATACTGAAATGACTTGGTGCTTTTGAAGAAAGAACTAGGAGTACTTGCGGCACCTTAGAGACTAACAAATTTATTTGGGCATAAGTTTTCATGGGCTAAAACCCACTAGCCCACGAAAGCTTATGCCCAAATACAATTTTTATTCTCTAAGGTACCACAAATATTCCTCCTTCTTTCTTCACATTTTTTGGGTTTTAGCCCACGAAAGCTTATGCCCAAATAAATTTGTTAGTCTCTAGGTGCTACAAGGACTCCCTGTTCTTTTTGTGGATATAGACTAACACTGCTACCACTCTGCAACTTGTGCTTTTGCATTCCTTCCTTTTCACTGAATGAGACCTGTGAAAGGACTGTTCACTAACAGAAAGGCCCTCTTACATTCTGTTGTTTGAAAAAATTTCAGACTCCAAGTAAATCCAGAGTTCATTTTTCCAGATTTAATTGTCATATGCACATACTCACACTACAAGAATTTGATTTAATCTTTATAGTCCTTGTTATCCTAATATTATTTTACAGGAGTGTAGATAAGGGATTAAATTAGTTTATAATTTCAAATATACATTGTTCATGTGTTGCTTAAGTTTTACTTCTTAGTATGACAGAAGTTTAAATCCTTCTTTGTGATCAGTTACATTAATTGGTAAATCCTTAAAAGCAGCAGTTTTTTCTTATTTCTATGGGTTGATTTCCCTATAGGATTAAGAAATGGATCCATCACTGCTGTGGCTCTAAATGTGACTTGAGCTCAATCTAGTGTAAGAAAAGCTAACTCAAAGGCTAAAGTAGTGCAAAGTGAAAGAAATTAGATTAGGTCTAGACAGAAAACTATACAGTATTTAATTTTGGGGCTTAAGCATTGACAGAATATCCACAGTATCATAACAGAGAGCATGACAATGCCACATTACAGTATTCACTCCTATCTGCTTTCTGCTGTTGTGTTATTTTAAGTGATTAATCCGAAAATGGCCCGGACATTGTTTTTACCACCATCCTAAAGATGCATGAATCCAGATTCACTGCTTGAATCCATATCTTCCAGGTCGGATATTTAACTTTCTATATTGATAAAGTAAGTGAAAAAAATCTTTAAAATAAATAAATACCAGACAAATTATACATGCTATGTAGTGCATTGTAATACAATTGAAGTTCAGTTATGAAAATCTATAGTAAAAGGAAAGCTAAGATTTGGTTGCAAACCTTCAAAAATAAAGCATTTTGCAATAAAGGATTAATCCTCCAATTTATCAAAACAGGATGTACTTGAATAATGTTAAGGAGGTACCTCGATACGCTGAGTGGCAGTGGGTCCTTAAAGGGCAGATGGGGTCATTATAGTATATCACAGAATCTCTCACTTCCAGTGTAACGCTTGATATGAGTTTAATAAATGCTGTATTTCAAAGGCTCTGTTCGTCAGCTTTACTGGTGGGTGGTGACAATCGGTTTGTACACAGCACACTATAGAAGTGTGGAAGAAGGGAAATTTTTACCAATGAGACTGCAAATCCCACCCTTTGGACAGTGCCATAGGCTTTTTGTCTGATGATAACATCTCCATTATAGGGCCTCGCTTGAAAGGCGCTTATGCGGTAAGCTTGGAAATGTGTCCCAAGATTTTGAAAAACTGGTGCCTAGTGACAAGCTTCCAAGTTCCTGATGTGGGAAATGTATAGCCTTAGAAGCCTATCTGCATGCGATAATTTGGTGGCTGGTTGGTTCTCCTGCGGACTTGTTAAAGCACCTAAATATGGACTTAGGAGCCAGTCTTTAGGCTCCCATTTCTAAAGATCCTGGCCTGAATCTAGGTACTCCATGGTATTTACTGCATGAACCATACCAGGGGTGACCAAACTGGTATATTCTGGCTCATGATCAACATGTGGCTCTTTAATGGTAAAAGTGTGGCTCATGGAACCCCCCATTCTCCACCTACCAGAGTGGGGGCGGGGAGATCATGACCTCTGCTTTACAGGGGGAGGGGTGGGGGTAGGAGCTTCTGCCCAGCCAGGCACACCTCCTGGGGCTTGGGGCTTTAGCAGGGGCAGGGCTGAAATTCCAAACCCCATCAGATACCTCGTGCAGGGCTGAAGTCCTGAGCCTTGGTCTCTTGCAGGTGCGCCCCAGCTCTCAAACTTCTGAAGATTGTTGTATGCGGCTTGAAGGGCCAGTAGGTTTGGCCAGACCTGGCATAGACTCTGTGGTCATATACATATGAGTGAGATAAAAGATACAAAGATAGCACCTCTTAATTGTGACTGTCATTGACTTCTCTGGTTTTGATCAGAATCTATTTTTAATAATATACTTAGCACATATTTGCAGCTTTTATATACATTCATCAAAAGCATCACTTTAGTTTTTATTTTTGCCATAACAGACCAGATGAATGAGTTATTTTTCTTGTCAGCTGAATTTTCATTTTTTTGTTTGTTTTTTTAACTCCAAAAACACATTAATCATCTGTGGATTTCTTTAACCCACAGAATAGCATTGTTCTTTCCTCACTGAAATGTTAAAGTAATTTGTGGATTGGAACATGACTGGGTGGGGCACTATTTAGTTTTCAGGCTAAAATCCGGCAATGGCCTCTAAATATAGCCCTCCTCAGATTAAGTCCAGCTGAGGTGCAGGTGCACTGAGGCTGTAGTCCAAGAAAGTTTAGCCACTTAAATATTGCTGCCTATGTGCGTCATTAAGCTGAAATATTTTTGGTTTTAAACTACATGCTTTTTTTTTTTTAATTAGGCAAAGCAATTTGTCCTCATTCATACCACAGACAATGGCAAAATTTCATCTAATTCATCGGTTTCACAGTTAGAGGGATAAAACCCAAGGATTGTAGTTCTCACTTTTCCCCCACCCTGCACGCTCAGACATTTTTATAATTTGGTGAGGTGGGGAGAGACCTATATCTCATATTTATTAGTTGCTGTTGTTTTTTTAAATTTTGATGACCAGCCCTTCCAATCTACATGGAGATCATTTATTGAAAATTTCAATTTAGAGACTTAAAATACCAACCACTCACTCACTCTTGCAAATAAGATGTGAAAACACTGTGGATGAAATCCTGCCCCAAGGAAGCCAATGAGAGTTTTTCTATTGACTTCAACAAAGCCAAGATTTCACCCTGTGTACTCATTGAGGCAATTGGAATGGTATTGCATGCTGGGCTACCATGGAAGGTTGTATCCAAGAAATGCATCGGTTCATGTATCTGCCTGGGTTTGATGTCCTGGAGTATGTCTGTTGGTTAAGTAGTATGTAGTGTAAACAGAATTGCTTTATGAGTAGGAAATGCAGGCTGAAGTGCATAACTTGGTCATTCCCACACATGCTACTCCCAGGACAGGCATGCATTTGTTAGTTGTAATCTGTGATGAATGTTCTCTTCTCACAATACACCTATTTCATTTCCTTTTCTTTCAGATAATGGTTCTGATAAACATAATTTAAATTGCCTTAGGTGAGGCACAAGCATTACTGAATTAATTCCTCAGGAGATTCTATTTCTGACACCATTTCTGAGCATCAGTCCTAAAGCATCTCCATAACTTGCCCCATTTGCTGTGGGAATGGAACATGGGTTTGCAGCCTCCCTTTCATGCATTATGAGAAGGGAGGAATTGCCCAGGAGACCTGGCCCACAGCATTTCTACCTGCTGGAGGTGAGGCTGATAATTGAAGGAAAAAAAGGGGTAAACTATTAGCAGATCACCTCCAGCTGCGCTTCCTTGCCCTCTCCAAGGTGTGAAAAAGCCAGAGAGCAGACATTAGTCCTAATGGGGGCCGCAGTAACTTTAAATGCAAATCACAAGTTTATTTGCCTTGATAAGGGAACTTGCCATGCATAAGGGACATTTCCTTCATTTCTGCCACTCACTCCACACCTCTTGCTCTGCAGACACAGAATTGAGCTCCTGCATTGTGCCTACTGCATAACTGTCTTTCCCCTCTACACAACCCCTTACCTGCTTTCTACTTTCCACCTATGCCGCGCAACAGAAGAAAGCACATTGCCCATGAGCAGGAAGCCCCTCTTAACCATTCTTTCAAGTCAGTGGCACCAATAATACCACTCCATCTAATGCTTTATGTTTTTGGCAAAGATATTTAGGCTTGTCATGATACTTATTGTCGGTCTGCATCACTTACATTCTTTATATATATTCTTTGTGATGAATTTTTGCTCAAATCCTTTAGTATTCAATCCTTTCTTTGCTTGTATTGTCCTGTTTTTGCATTTGACACGAGACTGCTCTCGTACAAGAAGTATCCTCTTTAAGGATAGACTTCAGTGGAACGTCACGTAGGTGTATAGGAACGTTCACTCATGCAGACCCAGTTGCAGAATCAGGGCCTAAATCAGTGCATTACAAAGCTATTTTACATTTGCATGGTTCCATTCATCCCAAACAATCCCAAAGTACCGAGGATCTCTTCACCATCATGAATATTCATCCACCTTGGAGGTGAAAGTGGCAGGACAGCAACACTACAAAGCCATTGATTAGAAATGGCAAAGATAGTGTGTCTGATTGAAACTATTGTAACAGATCGCCTTCTCTTTCCGTGCCACAAACAGGCAGGAGACTCTTCTGTGGCTCCCAACAGTGCTCTTTATTCACAGTGCAAGCCCCACCACCAATATACAACTCTATACAGTTCAGCTTTGCCAGGCCTCTAGCCTCAGCTCTATTTCCCATCCCTGTACCTCTCTGTACCTTTCTCTATCTCTCTCTCTCTCTCACTCCTCCACACCACCACCCTGGGCTTCCTGCCTGGCAGGCTTTTATCCCCCCTGGAGAGGCTGCCAGGTGCAACCCATAAGGCTGAGCCCTCTGCAGTCCAGGTGGCTGATTAGCCCTCTCTGCAGGGAGGTTTGCAGAGGGTTTTTCTCCCTCTTAAAGGGCCCACAGGGCTGGCTCTGGCACTCCTGGCCAGCACCCTGCCACACTATATATGGAACTTAACAATAAAATACTTTCCCAAGTTAGATTTTGGTCAGGACAGCACATTCAGCAAAGTTATTTTTGGAAAAAACAACATGAGATCTGTAATGACCTTGAGAGATCAAGACCTATTTATTTCTCATTCAAAAAACAATACCTCCAACGGTCCAGTGCCACCTTCTTCCATGCCTGCTGGTGGGACACTAGGTTAGTGCTGACTTAAAGGGAAGAATACTATAATAAACTGCAAATAGCTCTGGTTAGAAAAAAAAAATTCCTTTCCCATGGGAAATGTCTACAAAACTGAACATTTCTTAAACTTTTCTGGGGATTTTTTTTTTAACTTTTTTGGTGAAATATTTCAGTTGAAAACCAAAATATTTCAAAATGGCATTGGGGTGCCTCATGGGACTTGTAGTTTGGGTACCTCTTATGCTCCCATTTTCTTCTAACAGCTGTTCTGTCTGATAGGACTACATCTCCCATAATGCACGAGGCCAGGGGCTACTACAATGCACCTTCCCCCCACACCAAGAAGGGAGAAAGCAGAGCATTCCTAATGTCACCTCTGAGCATTGAGATTAGTGTACATTATGCTCCCTTTCTCCTCTACAGACCAGACTCCCAGACTGAGCTACATCTTCCACTGTGCACAGAATGCATGTGGGAATTGCGAGCAGGTGATGGGTGGGGGATGGGCTTGCGAGATTGAAACAGAGCTCCACCTCCCTTGGCCTCTCATGGGGGCATGAGAGAGCCAAGTAGCTCAAATGAATCCCACTCCATGTGTGTTCAAACATTCCTGGGCACATACCAGCAATTCTAGCTGCTGATAGCGGGCCGGCCTGCCCTGTCCTGTTGGTGGTATAGTTGTCACAGCTGGATTTCCAGCTCACCGTGGGACCTTTAGGAGTCAAGGAGGGATTTTTCCCTCTGGGGAAGATTGATAAGACATCTGGTGGGTTTGGGGTTTTTCCCTTCCTCGCAATCTCCTGGGGATCTGGTATATGATGAGATTAAGGATAAGAAGGTTTTAATGACTAAATAATGAGGAAGAACATAGTGGATATTGATCAATTTAGTCCGAACTTGCAACCTGTGTCCAGAGCAGGAAAGAGGTTAAAGGGGTCAGGTCCTGGACCCAAGAGGAACTGGTGGACCTTATTAGCTTGTTAAAAGAGAGTTCTTAAATCCTTGCAGATTGAGCTCCCCTTTTTGTGTACCCTTATCCCCCTTTACAGGGTGCCTCACAGCCTGGAGCTGAATTGGGAGTTCAGTGGTAGAGATTTGGCCATGCAGCCCAACACTCATTCCTGGTTGTCCCTCTTTCCCCTTTGCAGTGGGTGAGCAGTGAGATTCAGCAGTGGGCTAAATCATTTGGCAGCATAGGTTGTGGGTGCCAATCCTGTTTCCTTGGCTGTATAGCATGAGGCCGTACATCCCCACACTGGACTCAATTAATGTCTGGTAGTTAAAGGGAGGGTCCAGGCTCCTTTTAATATTAACGTTAATGAAGTTGTTACCTTAAATCCATTCACCTGTCTGTGTCATCTTGTCCTGATCAATGAAGTTCTGCCTGCATCTTCTCTTTTTTCAGTGCATTCAGATTGGCATGTCTATATTTCTGAAATACTCTTTCACCATACTAGGACCAGAATTGGATTCAGTATTGCAAATTCTGCCATCAAATAAAAAAGCCTATAAAATTAACGGTTTGTCCCATATATAGTGCTAGAATAGTTTTGTCAAAATGATATTTGCTGCATCTGCTTATTTATTCCATTATTTTGTCTCTGAATTATATCACAACCATTGTGAGTTTTAAGTGTATTTTATTTGCTACTAACCTCCACTCACTCTCATGTTCACTTTCATCATTTGCTCCCTTAAAATATAATGTCCTTTATTCATGTATTGTTTGCTCCCTGGTGCATTAATTCGTATTTCACTTTGAGCTTAATCTAGCCAAGACACAGAATTTTTTCTTTTCCCTCCTTCTAATGTCAGTTTGATATCAATAGATTTAAGCACCACTTTCTTCACTAATATAATTTATCTGTGACATTATTAGGAAAGGTTTAAGTCTCATTCTTATTGCATGCAACTACTGATCTCTTTCCTTCTAACTAAACTGCTTCCAATCCTAAATACACATTGTCATCAATAACCAACAGCCAATTCTTTATCTTTAGTTGCTCACTCCTCACACAAAATTTAATGGCCTTGTAGATTAGGAAAGCTTTTGAACAGACATCACACAAAAGACCTAAGTCTGTAGCTAACTTTTATGCATGGCTTCCTTCTCTGTGAACGTCTACCCCTTGAAAAACATTCTATCTGAGTTGGAGCTTGATCCTTCTTTTGTGAATTCACACCATCAGTTCTTGTTTAAATTACAATTTTCCAAGCATTCCTGTTCAGTTCCTGATTAGTGTTTCCATTGTCTTCTCTACTACTGCAGCCAAGCTTACAGGTCTGTAATTTCTTAGACCTTCCTTAATACCTTTCTTAAATAAAAGGTGTTAGTTTGAGACAGCCTTGTAAATAGTAAAAGTGGGAAGCACAGGTATATGGGGATGGGAATTCAGGCCTAAACTTGCTCCTTCCTAATGTGGACCACTAGAGGATGAAAATGGAGGGACCCTTCTTAATGAGGGTCATGTAAGCTTTTTCCAGTCCATCAGGTCTCACCCTAATTCTAAAGAGGTTTCATAACATTTCTATAGATCTCGGATTCTTCTAGCTCTTCTGCCACACCCCTCAGAAGTGTGGGATTCACTTTTGGGTTTGGTTTTTGGTTTTTTAGTTTTGGTTTTGTCCAAGGATGAAGTCTGCAGTAAATTTTAGTCACCAAGTGAGAGACTACCTGGTGCTGATATAGCTAAAGTTACATCAAATCTCTCATAAATCCATGTTTTCATTCACTTACTTATAATTTTTCCTCAAATTCTCATTTGGGGAAAACCTTTCCACCTTTCGTCTGAACCCATACAGGAAGTTTCCTGCAAAGTCTGAGGAAAATTGCTTTGTTTAACTGATGGCAGAGTGAGGGGAGAGGTATTTTTTTGTCTTATCAAAGGAAATTAAGATTCTTTCTCTCACCACTAATTTATAATGCTGCAATAGTTGAACAAAGACTCCCCAAATTTAGGACTTGACACAATAATGATTAATACTGTTTGTTTGTTTATTTATTTGCTAATGTGTTGTAAGCACTTGAAAACAAATTATTCAAGGGATCATGTAGGGGTAGAGAAGAGTGAGTGAGAGCAACAAAAGAGGGAGAATGCATCATGTGAAAATTTTTCAAAATCTTACTCTAGATTCTTTGAACCATTTGTAATATATGGGTACTTTTCTCCGAGGTAAAAGTAGTCTTATTCTTCCCTTTCTCTCTCCCCTTTTTTCCCTGTCCTATCATTCTTCTCCTATCCTCTTTTACTTACCGTTCAGGCTTTTCTTTGATCCTCTTTTTGCTCTCAACACTCCCTTTTCTCTTTTACTTACCTCTTTTTTTTCTGAAGGGAATAATTTTGGAGATTAGTTTATCTTAATTTACAAAGAACCCCAAACTGGGGACGAATAACAAAATGACCATTATTCCTTAAGTGTACAGGCAAATTTATTCAGCCAGTCAAAATTGTCTTTGCCCTTTACTGAAGAAATTTGATCTTACCTACCTTGTTGGAAAATCTGATATTGGCTCTTTACTTTAGGTTAGATTTTGTTATTTGTGTTAGCTGTGTTCAAATAAAGAATAAATTTAAAAAAACCTATTCTTTTTAATGTCTCTTCATAGAGAAATGTTTCCATGCCTCTAATCATTTTCTTAAAACGTATTTTCTGTGAAGCTAAAGGGAAAACACAACACTGATAATTTAATTTAAGATGCTTTCCATGTACTATATCAGTTGTTTCTGTTGGCATTGTTTATGGAAGACTGTGTTCCCCATTTGTTTTCTTGAATTACGATGCCAATTTGCTGCTTGTGTTTACTGTTTGGCCTGAATGGGCACTTTGAAAATAAATCTAAATAAATAAATTAATGAATTAAATAGCACTGGATTAGTATGTGTCAGGTGCTGTGTAAATTTCCCCACACAGATATGCCAATTTATCTCTGTTTCATCTTGTAATGAACTCTGCTATTCCAGTCCTGGGTTTCTTTCCAGCAGAGATTGCCTGTTGTGCCAAGTTGCATGCTGGGTTTATAATGTTGACAGAAATCCACTAGGATGAAAACCACAAAACTCATTTTCACTTGTGACCTGAACCAGGATTTAAACAGAAGTCTGAAGAGGTGAAAAGCTAGACCACTAGCCAAGTGATGGGTGAACTTCATATATTTTAGTTCAGATACACATCCAAAAGTTTAACTTTTCAGAAACCCCTTTGATCCAGAAATTACCCGTCAAGTCTCATGAGAATAATCTTTCTTGATGATTTATTGCACTTCTAGGTTGTGGCTAGGTTGGAAATGTCATAAAGATAGCCTTTTTCTTGGTACTTTTGTTTGAAATCAGGAAGTGTAGAAATACATTAAAATGTGGAAATTAAACAATTTCTGAAAAAGCATAGGAGGACAGAATACCCCAATTATTTCAATAGTTCAACTAAGCTAATGTTATATTTTTGCATTTTTCTTTCTTCACAATAACATATCTATGGGTAAGCACTTTATCTTTGTTCAAAACAAAGAGGAATAGTATAAAACAGTAGCTGAGGCAGCTTTAGTCCATTATTTGGATCAGTTGAGACCACAGAAATCAACATGAGGACTTTTGAAGTAACTATTGTTCAAGAGGTAACAAAGTCCTGTGGCACCTTAAAGACTAAGTGGGCTAATACCCACTTCGTCGGATGCCAGCAGTGGAAGTCTTCCACTGCTGGCATCCGACGAAGTGGGTATTAGCCCACGAAAGCTTATGCTTCAAAACTTTATAGTTAGTCTTTAAGGTGCCACAGGACTTTGTTACCTCTGCTATTCCAGACTAACACGGCTACCTCTCTGATTCTATTCTTCAAGAATTAGAAAAGTCAATGACATATCTTCTCCAAAAAAGCTGGTCTAGGAATGACTCTCCTCTGTTTTATGGTAAAATCAAATCCTGTCACTTGATGCAAACATGTATTTCACAGATCCATACAGCTCCTAAGAAGAAATCTTTAGTAATATAACTTGAGAGATTAATTTATTTGATTTAATTTTCAAATATTATGGTTCTTTTTTCAAAGCAGCCTATGAATTCTAAAAAAAATAGAAAATGGTAAATGTTGCTAACAGATCATCTTGTTTTAATCCTTGGGTGGATAATCTTGGAAATAATTTTTGAGCTGACTCTCCTGCAGCCAGAAATGCTCCACATTCTAGGAGATTCAATGAATTTCAGTGATCAATATATAAAGCAAAATATAGCAAAAATATTTGCATAATATTTTATCCTTTTTTACACTATCTAGGTTTTTTTTTAATTATTCTGTTACCATGACATTAAAATACAGGAAAGCTAACATACAGTGATTTTGCTTCAACTGCAGCAGAGGCAAATTAGGATCATAGGAACTGCCATACTGGATCAGACCCAAGGTCCATCTAGTCTAGTATCTTGTCTCCAAGAATGGCTGGTAAAGCTGGCCCTGTCTACATTACAGATAAAAGATGATTCCTGTACATATCTTGAATAGCCTTATTGCTACTGGTGAACACAGAACCTTCGGGGCCGAATTGAGTTTCAAGAGCCACGTGTTTGTCAGGGCAAAATTGCAGAAAAGGAAAATGGGGATTAAGGGCCTGATCTAAAGCCCCTGAAGTCAATCAGTGTGTTTCCATTGACCTTGATATGCTTTTGACTATGCCCTAAATGCATTGCTGCTTTCTTGTAAGTATTTATAAATGGAGGTTGATAGTAGTTCTAAATTTGTTATTTGTTAAATTTGTTATTTTTTATAACTACTTTGCAGGACCCTATTTAAACATTTCCCCCTTTTTCCCCCTCTTGATCCTCTCCTTGCCTTTCACGTTCCTCCTGTCTTTTTTTCCTATTTACTGCCATGAAGAGCCAATTTAGCATGGCATCAGCAGAAAGCCACTGCAGCAGTGGTTTCACCAACACAATGAGTAGTTTTAAAATCAAGGAACTGTGTAAAAGATGTGTTTTTATGTCCATATGAATATATCATAATGAGGGTTTGGAATACGTCAACACACAGCATAGGGACAACCTCATCATTACCCGCCCGTGGTGACTCTGCTCTTGAGTGATCTCATTCCATATCCTTCAGCATAGTTCTGGCATGTTCCCTACACATAAAGAGGGAATGGAGAATGGCTGTCCTTTGAAAAGCTAGTTTTATTTATATGAGAGCATGCCGAATACGTTAACAAGTGGCAGAGTGAAACCCCGAGTGAGTAAACATAGGCAGCCCAAACACACATAAATACATCTAAAATTTCAAGGACTGTCATAACTGCTTTGATTTACACCACAACACTCTAGGAGGAAAGGTTGGGCCAATGAGAGTCTCATCGATTTATTTATTTGTAATTACTGTTTTGCCAGGGAATAACATTCTGAATTTCTGAGGAACTATTTCATTTCTCAATGTAAAGTAGATCCAGTTAAG
Source organism: Sternotherus odoratus (assembly GCA_032164245.1). Lineage (NCBI taxonomy): Eukaryota > Metazoa > Chordata > Testudines > Kinosternidae > Sternotherus > Sternotherus odoratus. The sequence continues at coordinate 109,260,910 of JAVMKO010000001.1, forward strand.
GTGATAGGCCATGCTCTCTTGAGAATAACACATTTCTTTCATATACATAATGTCAACTTATGACAAAATCTTTAGAGCATTTTGCTCATTGTCATGATTAAACACACACACACACACATCTATAAAATGCACTACTCCCTCTCCTTATCCCCCTCACCAATGGTCAGAGGAAAGAAAACTGTTGCTATACTGGAACTAGACAGCTTGGCTAAGTGTTCTACTGGCCTTGTAGTGGTGCTCTCACTTTTTACTGAACTGTTAGATTTTGAGTGATACCTTATGATGAGTGAATAGCTATGTGAGGAACTTTCAGACATTAAATCCCATCCAAGGAACCTCTGGTAATAAGGGCCTCAACATATACCCACAAGTGGTCCTGAGGGAAAATTGGTCTTTGGTTTTTATTTCCTGAAAGGAAGGATCATATGACAGTGTTAAGGCTTCAGGGCTGCATAATCAAGGCTCGGCATGATGAATTTGATGTACTGGCATCTATTCTGTGTGCTTTGTAAGACTTCCAATAAAATATGAATAAAAAAGAAATATGCCTCATATATCTATATAGGACATATGGCATTAAGCTTTAGATATGGTGTTTTTCATGAGTTAAGAAGGATATGTTAGAACATAAGTGGCACAGTCCTATGAAAAACAAGTCAGGAGAACTGTAGGGTTCCAATCACTGCAGGTCCAATTTTTCTGGTTTTGGGGGAAGCGGGTTTCTTTCAAGCGTGACTGCACCTTTGAAAATGTGAAGCACCAGACAGCATCACGTTACTATACAGAATCTCACAAAGTGGGTAAGGTGTGAAAATATGCCAATAAATGTGTAAGGGGGAAGGAAGATTTTTACAGATCATAGTCAAGATTGCCAGCTTTTCCTCACCACAAAACCCCAACATCCCTCTTCAGGAACTGAACTCAGAATATTACCTTTGGAAGGCTGCCTCTGCAAATCAGTGTAGCCAGAGTGCAGCTATTCCCCCACTTCAAACTTGAAGCTTCTTTATCAAACCAGTAGCAGAAAAAAAACGGGATGGTTGCATTGTGTTTTTTTCTGTGTAGTGGGTTTCTCAAAAATATCAGAGTAGCCTGAATATTGGGGGAAAAGTTACGTCTCAGAAATTTAAGTGTCAGGACACATGAATTTTTATGAAGTTTGTTTCTCCCCCCCCCCCCCCAATCTTTCACATGAGAACTGGCCAATGTTACTTTCCAGCAAAATGTTCACGATATTTTCACCATATCAGGTTTGCTAGTGTGTTGTTCAGTTTCAGGAAAAGTAACAAGCTAGGTAATGCCCATGAAAGAGGTAGGCACATATACACACAGTGTGTTTTAATGTTCAATTGAAGAAATACAATGAATATGTTGCAAGATATTCAAGAGAGTCACCAAATATTCATTCTATATAACCTGCAATTAGGAGTTGAAGACAAGAATAGTCTAGAGACATATTTTCCACAGAGGGCGTCAATCTAAATATTTAGATTATGTCACTGACTCACTGTGTGACCCTGAGCAAGGCACTTAACCTTTCTGTGTGTCCATTTCCCCCAGTCTATTAAATATAGCCAACATTTTGTGAGAGTTACTTAATATTATTTCATTGTGTATTTAATATCTTTGGTGCAGTTATCACAGAACTAACGCAATAGGATCTATTCCCTGCCATGAGGCTTTTTGCACTGTGATTTTTGGATGTGGAGCATTATTGTATGTTTAGGATCTTCTCAAAGTTTGCTTTCTAAGTTTCAAGTTCACTAAAGGAGCCATCAAGCCAGAATAGGAAATGAGATATATGTCATGTCCCAGGAGATGTTCATAACCACTCCTCACCAGCTCAGCTCATAGCCTACTGGCTTCAAGTTATTTAATAAACAGCAAGATTGTAAACAGATAAAGGAGGGAAATGAGCATAGACACTATAGCACAGGATGGCTGTAGTTGCTAAGATTGGCAGGCCACAAGGGCAAAATGGCTACCCAGCCAGAGATAACGGGTGGTGCACCCAGACCTTGACAGGCAGCTTGCACTGAACAATGCTCCATCCCTGTGCAGCGAAATAGAGCTGCTGATGGGACTGACTCCTGGCAGACTGTGCCGGTGAGTATCTGTTCCACCCACAAAAAAGAATGGCCCTTTGCTTTTCACCCAGCTCCGTCTAAGGCAGAGGGTGCAACGCATAGACTCAAGGGACCCTTGTGATCTTCTAGTCTGACCTCTTGCACATTACAGGCCACAGAACTTCACCCACCCACTCCTATACTATACCCTTAACCTCTGGCTGAATTACTGAAGTCCTCAAATCTTGGTTTAAAGACTTGAAGTTACAGAGAATTCACCATTTACTCCAGGTGAAGGCAGCAAGTGACCCAGGCCCCTTGCTGCAGAGCAAGGCGAGAAATCCCCAGGGTCTCTGCCAATCTGACCTGGGAGAAAATTCCTTCCTGACCCCACATATGGTGATCAGTTGGAGCCTAAGGATGTCGGAAACTCCCTCCCAGTCAGAGTCTGAGGGGTGATATTTGGCACATGCTGAGAGCAAGCCAGATGGTGATTGGTTGGAAGTAGCAAGAAGCTCTTGGGATCCATCTAAGGAACCTCACCAGCAAACCCAGCCCAGCCCAGCTGGCCACCATCCTGCTGCCCTGTTAGCTTGTGGGGGGTTGGACAGGTGAGGGTGGTGTAACTGGAAGGAAGAAAAGACAGTGGGCCATCTGTTCAGCTGGTTTAGATTGGTGTAGCCCCACCAGCTTCAGTGGAACTACCCTGATTTACATTATTTCTAAAGGAAGAAACTGACTGCCTCTGTTGTTCAATGAGCAGAAAGATAAAAGATGAGTGAGGATTACCAAGTTGTAAACGGGCTTGGTGGAAGATTTGTTTCAGGAGTTATGTAAACTCCTTGGAGCAGGGATTATCTTTTTGTGATAGGTAAGTACAGTGTGTAACATATGAGGCTTGGCCCACTAGGTGCTAACACAGTACAAATCTACAACTTACCTTCCTTCCTTCTTTCCCGGAACCCTTTTTGTGAGAGGATATTATTACTGATTGCTTGGTCTTGCAGACTGCAGTTGAACATAGCATACAATGCCATGGTATGATCTTAAAGCGTTCTTGTACTATAGGGCCTCTGCTTCATGAGGGATATTGGAATTTACAGCATACTTGCATATTTCATAGAAATGTAGGGCTGGAAGGGACCTCAAGAATTCAGCAAGCCCCGCCCCCTACACGGAGAAAGGACCAAGTAAACCTAGCCCATCCCTGAGAGGTGTTTGTCCATCCTGTTCTTTAAAAAAAACCAGTAATGGGGATTCCACAACCTCCTTTGGAAACCTATTCCAGAGCTTAACTACCCTTATGGTTAACGTTTTCTTTCTCACAAATAACCGAAACCTCCCCTTGCTGCAGATTAAGTCCATTACCGCTTGTCCTACCTTCAGTGGACATGGAGAACAGTTGATCACCTTCCTCTTTATAACACCCCTTAATATATTTGAAGTTTATCAGGTTCCTTCCAGTCTTCTCATCTAAAGACTAAACATAACCAGTGTTTTTAACCTATCCTCATAGCTCAGGTTTTCTAAATTTTTTGTCATTTTTGTTCCTCTTGTGTGGACTCTCATTAGTTTGTCCATTCCATTCCTAAGGTGTGGTACACAGAATTGGATGCAGTTATACAGCTGAGGCCTTCAGAGCCCTGAGCAGAGCAGGTCAGTTACCTCCCGTGTCTGTTAATGCATCCCCTTTTTCGCAACAGTATCACATTGTTGACTCATATTCCATTTGTGATCCACTTATCACCCCCAGGTATTTTTCAGTATTACCACCTAACCAGTTATTCTCCATTTTGTAGCTGTGCATTTGATTTTTTCCTTCTTGAGTGAAGCACTTTGCATGTCTTTATTGAATTTCATCTTGTTGACGTTCGACAAATTCTCCAGTTTTCTCAAGATCATTTTGAATTCTAATCCTGCCCTCCAAAGTGCTTGCCACTCCATCCTGCTTGGTGTAATCTGCAAATTTTATAACCATACTCTTCATTCTATTATCCACCTCATTAATAAAAATACTGAATAGTACCAGACCCAGGACTGACCCTTACAGCAGGGGTTCTCAACCTTTTTATTTCTGAGGCCTTCCCTGACATGCTATAAAAACTCCATGGCTCACCTGTGCTACAACATCTGGTTTTCTGCATCTAAAAGCCAGGGATGGCATTAAGGGATAGCAATCAGGGCACTTTCCTGAGGTCCCAAAGGGGGCAACGTGAAACTAGGTTGTTCAGGCATCTGCTGTAGCCCCAGATGGCAGGGCTCCGGGCTTCAGCCCCATCCGGTGGGGCTTCGACTTTCTTCCCTGAGCCCCAGTGAGTCTAATGCTGGTCCTATTTCACAGTCCACCTGAAACCTCATTGCACACATCCCCACTCCCCATGAGGCTCTAGGCCCCTAGAACCACTGCTTCTACAGGACCCCACTAGATATGTCCTCCCATTTTGGCCGCAAGCCATTTATAAGTACTCTTTGTGTATGGTTTTTCAACAAGTTGTGCACCCACCTATAGTAATTTTATCTAGACCACCTTTCTCAAGTTTGCTTATTATAACAAATATATTTATTATGATACTTGTTACAGGTGGGTTTTTTTACGATTATAGCACTATCTGTTTTGCTTTGATGGAAACAATTCCATTGATTGTTGTAGAAATTTTAGGACATTTTAAAGTACCCTCTGAACTAAAGTCATAATGTTTCCCATCATAATAGAACCCAAGGGCCTGATCTTAGAAGTTCTGAGCACCCACAACGGAGCTGAAATCAATGGCAGCTAAGTGCACTCAGCATATCTGAAAATAAGGCTTCCAAGCATGTTCCACTTGCTAGGGAAAAGAAAAGCATTGACAGATGTTACAAGACTCAACAGTAGAGCTGAGGGAATAATGGATTATTTTGGTTTGGGAGCCATGGAGAGACAGTGTGGTACAGATTGTATCAAGAACAAGGTCGGAACTAATGCACAGGTTATGCCGTGTAAATTCTTGGAAAGAGAAGATTGAAGTTATTCTCTTGTCAAGTGTCCCTGTTGGTTCTAACTTTTATTGCCAACCCCAGGTGTTTAAAAAATCATGAATCAGACATCAATAATCACGAGATTAAAATATTTCTGGTGTATGAGCCTTTAGAGTGCACTCCGTCACATTTTCCAGCTTTTCTCTGTAATCATGAGGGCTAGAAACATACTTTTTTTAAATGAAAGTTGCGATTCTCATATATTTACAAGACTGAAGGAGCAGGGCAAAACCTACCTAATATTGCAAGATTGGGCAACACTACACAGCTACCCAGAGCATCTGTGAAGCCCAATGCTGAACTCAGTAGACAAAGAACAATACCAAGGAGTTCTGCAGACTTGAATGTATCAGCGGCTCAGTCTGCCTTTACAATGGGATACGGAGAAAGGGATTTATAATAATACATTGTAGTTTGTTCTCATGATAGAGCTATCCTGCGACTATCTACTTTTTAGTGTCTGCTTTTGTGACTAAAGGCCAACCGGCCTGGCTGTCTCAAGTTATGATTACTATTCAGGAGGGAGCATGTTACAATGGATAAATTGAAATAGTCACCTTCACTTCACCCACTGTCTTGAAATGACATATACATTTTAGGATGTTTACAATAAACCTTTTTTGGATAGTCAGAGAAATTAACATTTTCCTTCACTATTTCCATTTTCATGCATCTCTGAACTTCTGAATTCTATCTAGAAGAGAAGTGACAAAATACCATGAGAGGCTACTGTGAATGATGGGAGGACATGGCCGGGGGTAGGATGTGGAGAGAAAGGAAGAGAAAAGAAAACAAGGAGATTTAAGGATCATGTTTATTAGTTGTTGGGTCTTTTTCATTTCTAAAATATTTTCTGTTTGTAAGTGGTGGTTTAGGGCTAAGATTTGCCTCTGGATAAAGATCCCTAACACTTTGTGGAATATTATCTACCAAACATTTTCTGTATAACATCAGCCTCTCATCAGACCTCAGTGATGTATTTTGAAGTTTGCAGATGGATGTTTGTGGTATTGTGAACCTAGAAGACATTACACGCAGAAACCTTTTTTCAGATGACATCCCTAGGGAAAGTTAATAAACCACGTGCAGAGCATGGTTCAGAGAGAGAGGAAGTTCTCCTCTGATCTTCCACCCTATCCTATTTTGTTGCCTTATTCTCTCTTCCTATACCCTCTATGGGGAGTTCACTCAGCATGAACAAACTCCCAACAAATTGTGATAGTCTAATTGAACAGGTTTGCTTGTTGTTGTTTTTTACATATTTATTCATGCTTTTCATTATGAAAAAGATGAATGGGAAAATGGAAATAATGTGGTAACATCTGCTCTTTATCCCACAGCTGCAATTATTTTAAATAAACAAAACCTTGTGTTTGGTCCCATAGAAAGAATGTGTATTATTTTCTGTACGGTAAGCCATCTCATTTGAATTATGTTGGGGATTAGCCTGGGAAATGTTACGCAAATGGTTGAATTTTTTATTTGAGTTTGAGAGATCAAAAACCTTTTGCAGTTTACTAAAGCTTTTTTCCCATAATTGATATTTCTCCTTCTTTTCTTTTAAATCCTTGGAGAATTATGAATGCCAATATTGTATTAAAAGGAAGATGGCTTGATATACTTTTTATGTAAGGGCTCTGTTCCAAAGGAACCAAACTCAGACAGGGATGTTTAAGGACACTAGGGAAGGGACATGATTAAAAAAGAAAGGGAAGAAGAGGGGGAGGGAGAGAAGGGAAGAAAAAATAAATGTAAATGAAACTCTATCAGTGGATTCCATTGGAGCTATGACTTGTGAACTTTTGTCACATCAGATTGTTTTGATGATTCAGCAAAACATTGGGCCATGACTACTTTTCATGACACTCCGATAACTTTCTTCTGACTTCAGTGAAGGCTTCCAATAATTGGGGTAGCATGCTGCTCTCTGAGAGCACTAAAGATGCGTGTCTAAGGCTTTGAGGATCTATCCCAAACATTAATCCCCTTCCCCTCAGTACTAATGTCACAACTATTATATCCCTCAAGAGGGTCAAGTCGTAGTCTACAAAAGTGAATATGAAGTTGTGCACTCTTTAACACAGGGCGTTGTTTATTAAGTCATATCTCGCTGGCATCAACCAGGAGAAATTATACCATACCAGAGGGAAGCCATCACTGGCACAGCTGCACTAGTATCCCACATGTGGGGAGTTGGAAGGGACAAATGTGTGGCTTCTTTCAACTTAATTTTCCTTCTCTCATGATGGTTATTTCGTTCCTTTTACCTCAAGAATAAACTTCAGACATCAATAGTTGTTTTCATGTCATCTCTTGGTGACCAAGATTTATGAGCACAAGTGTTGAAGTTAGGCTCCTAAATCCTTTCTAGGCACCTAAATAAATAATCTGACTTTTCCAAAGTACTGATAATCCAGCAACTCCAATTAATGGAGGGACATTCAAAATGTAGGCCTCCTTGAGGTCTAAATCAGTCACCCATTTTGTAAATCTGAATTAAGAAATTTTGGCATAAAATAAACCTGGCCATGAAGCAGTGGAAGTTTTCCAAAAAAGACTAACAGATGGCATGGAAACGGGCCAAAAATGAGATCATAACAGTGTTAGTAGGACAAGAAAGATGCCATCAAGAGATGAAAGGCAGAGATAAAATACTTTGCATATTTCATCCAAAGCCTTTGAAGAGCTGTACACAGGTGGGTCAATATCTCTATTCTGATTTTATAGATAGTGTAACTGATGCAAACGACCAAATGAGGTGATTAACCATTGGACAAAACTACTAAAAGAAGTAATGGATTCCCCATTTTTTTAATATCCTCAGATCAAAAATGGATGCCTTTCTGGAAGGTATACTTTAGCCAAACACAAATTACTATGCTCTATACTGGGGTAACTGGGTAAAACGTAATGGCCTATGTTATACAGGAGGTCAGACTAGATGATCTAATGATCCCTTCTGGCCTTAATATCTATGACTCTGAAATAATCAGGGTAGGTGCAACTTGAGCACAAAATTAAGCTACATTACGAAACCATCAAACCTTTACTTGACTCAAAACTACAGCCTAGTTAGAGAGACAGATGGAAGTTTGCTGAGAAATAACAGCAGTGATAGGAAATATGAGCACATGTACAGTCTTATCGTCCTGACAAGTTGTTCATAGACTTAGAGATTGCCAAGTGCCAGTTACATGTTTGTGGCAGTTAATGTTTGAAATGGAATGGGGGCTTGATGCCCACCAGCCTTGTCCCAAATAGATCACAGGTTCCTTAGTAACTGGATGGAGCATGGATGGACAATTACTATTACAAATGAAATATTTTCTCTTCATAATAGATTTTCATTTAAAAATCTCCAAACATCATCCATGCAGTTGGGGTTCTCAGAGGGTGCCCACATTTTCAACTTTAACCCAGTGGTACAGACAATTCAGCAAAAAACATACTTAAATCAGGGGGACTACTCACATGCTTAAGTGCTTTGCTGGATCAGGGCCTAAGAGACTTCTGCAACAAGTCAGTGGCGGGAACAGTGAATAGAGTTCAGCTCACCATGCACTCAGCTCTTTGCTGTAGTCCAAATAATATTGTTGCCCATTTCTGTGAATGATTTTGTTTGTTACTTGGTAGTCATTTTGTGGTACCTGTACTTCGATACATGCCCTACTGTACTAAAAAAGACTGCCGTTTTAATCAACTTTGCTTGCATTTACTGTATTTTTATCTACAACGGCGCCATTAATTCCTGTATCCCCCTCTGCTTGGTGAGAGAGACTGAGAAATTCTGTAGGAATTAGTTTTCACTTGCACTTCATTGCGTTTCTGAGTACAGCTTCAGGCCAATTCAAAATACAGTAAACCCTCGATTTTGCGGACCTTGATTTAACGGACTTCGGATCCAGCCCGTATGTCATATGTGAAAATTAACACCCTGTTAATTTTAAAATACTTTTAACCAAGATTTGCTTATAATTAAATTAACAGGGTTTTTTTTGTTATTAATTACTGTTACAGTAGACTCCCGATTATCCGGACGCGGGTTAACCGGGCTGCGGATTAACCGGGATGTCTAAACGGGTCGGTAGGGGAAGCCCCAAAGCCACGGCGGGCTCAGCCTTAGCCTGCCGCTGCTTTAGGGCTTCTCTCACTGGCCCCTTACAAGCTGGGGTCTCAGCCTGCTTCCAGCCTGGGTGTAGGAAACCCAGGCTGGCAGCGGGCTGAGACCCCGGCTGGCAGGAGCCTGGGGGGAAAGCCCAACATGGCAGCAGGCTGAGTGCTGAGCTCACCGCCGCTTTCGGCTCTCTCCCCAGGCTCCTGCCACCTGCCCCACTCAGCTCCCGCTGCCAGCCTGGGTGCAGGGAACCCAGGCTGACAGTGGGAGCAGACTGGGGCAGGAGGCAGGACCCCGGCTGGCAAGGGGCCAGCGGGGGGAAACCCCAAAGTGGCGGCGGGCTGTGCGCTCAGCCTGCCGCTGCTTTGGGGTTTCCCCCACTGGCCCCTTACCAGCTGGGGTCTCAGCCTGCAGCCAGCCTGGGTGTAGGAAGCCCAGGCTGGCAGCGGGCTGAGACCCCGGCTGGCAGAAGCCTGAGGGGAAAGCCCAAAGCGGCAGCAGGCTGACTGCTGAGCCCGCCCCCGCTTTGGGCTCTCTCCCCAGGCTCCTGCCACCTGCCCCACTCAGCTCCCGCTGCCAGCCTGGGTGCAGGGAACCCAGGCTGACAGTGGGAGCAGACTGGGGCAGGAGGCAGGACCCCGGCTGGCAAGGGGCCAGCGGGGGGAAACCCCAAAGTGGTGGCGGGCTGAGTGCTCAGCCTGCCGCTGCTTTGGGGTTTCCCCCACTGGCCCCTTGCCAGCTGGGGTCTCAGCCTGCAGCCAGCCTGGGTGTAGGAAGCCCAGGCTGGCAGCGAGAGCTGAGACCCCAGCTAGCAGGAGCCTGTGGGGAAACGCTAAAGCAGCAGCGGGTTGAGAGCTCGGCCGCTGCCTCTTCTCAGCTCTCTGCCGCTTTAGACCTCCCTCCCCCAGGCTCCTGTCAGCGGGGGGTCTCAGCTCCCGCTGCCAGCCTGGGCTTCCTACACCCAGGCTGGCAGCGGGAGCTGACTGGTGTAGGCAGCAGGACCCCGGCTGGCAGGAGACTGGGGTGAGAGCCCAAAGCGGCGGCGGGCTCAGCACTCAGCCTTCTGCCGCTTTGGGCTTTTCCCCCAGGCTCCTGCCAGCCGGGGTCTCAGCCCGCTGCCAGCCTGGGTTTCCTACACCCAGGCTGGAAGCAGGCTGAGACTCCAGCTCGTAAGGGGCCAGTGGGAGAAGCCCCAAGGCAGCGGCAGGCTAAGGCTGAGCCCGCCGCGGCTTTGGGGCTTCCCCTACCGACCCGTTTAGACATCCCGGTTAATCCGCAGCCAGGTTAACCCTCGCCCAGATAATCGGGAGTCTACTGTATAGAAAACTTTTCTGTGAAATTAAACTTTTCATACATACTTAATTTTAATTACACAAACGTGTCTACATAAGTAAAAACAGGTAAACTAACTAATTTGTCAATTTTTTAACATACGCATTCAGAAAACCTACTTTATTATATAATGGACTTTCGGCTTTAACGGACACCCCCTCGCCCGAATTAGTCCATTATATCGAGGTTTTACTGTACATTTTTTTTCTCTCAGAAGATTCTTTTTCAGCAAGTGGAAAAACTTAGATTCAGTGCCACTGTATAGCTTTTCAGTTGGACAAAATGATGCCATTGCTTTGTGTGTTATTATAAAAAGACCACATCAAAATATGCATGTGCCCCATAATAACATGATTACAGCGTTAGTCTCATTCCAGCTGAAAAATATCACTAATTGAATATTAGAAAATGCCTTCAATTACACGCTCAGATGTCCACAGAGATATAGACAGTCTGTTAAAATACCACGTAAATTTGTAGTATGGCAAGCTTGGAATGTTTCCTGAGAAGGAAAGAGGGCAGCAAGAAGTATAGCATTCATGGTGATATCACCTCATGCTGTGAGCTCATCAGATCTTGCAAACCAAATAGGAAAAGCTCTGGAAGGAAAACTTCTAAGGATCACCCAGATGTTGCAGGAAGTGAGAAGTTGCACTTTTCCAGTGCTGAAGCAGTGCCCCAGTATGGACTTAAAGTGGCACTGCATGATTGGAAGATCCCTGGTTTGGATGATGTATAAAACGAAGGCGCTCACTGTTTGTGCTTTAAGTTTCTGTGGCTCTTTTTGACAGATTTTGAATTTTATTGCCAAATGTCAGTCCATGTAATTATATTCTGCCTGCCTCAAATACCCCTCTGGTTTCAATTGGACACAGAAATAAATAAATAACGTAAAAATGCTTACTGGGCTGAATAGTGGAAAGAATGGGGTGCGGCCATAGGGGTTGAAAAAGCAGATGTTAAAAAAAAACACTTTTGCCTGAAATAGCCTCACATTTTCAGGCAAACTCCCAGCCAAGAAAAACACAGATCAAATCCAAAGCCAACAGGAAATTGTAGCAGCCCTAAGAAAGGCCAGGGAAAGTAGGGTGTAGAAAAATCACCATATGATATCATCAACCATTGGAGATGAGAACTTCTGCAGACTTGTATCTGCTTATGAAGATTGGCTGAAGAAATGAAATGCTAAAATATTCCAGAATTTATTTTTCTTTTGTTTTCTGAGAGTCCTGGGAAAAACAGCTTCATTACGATTGCCACCCGTTGCTTTTTGACTTTCAGGTCTCAAATATCCATTTTATGCAGCCAAGTTACTGTAGATACTAAGAGGCAAAATCCCAACCCCATTGAAGTCCGTTCAAGTTCTGCCATTGACTTCAAGAGGGTCAGGGTTTCACCCTAAATTTCCAGTGGAATCATCTTAATATCTAATGAAAAATGAATAAATCCAAACACTGCCATGGGTAGAGGGCAGCACAGCCATAATGGGAAATAAGGCACTAAAATCTTTTTACATTGTGTGGTTTAAAATCTGTTGCTTTACTCTATTCAGTATTGAGTGTCAAACAGTACACATGGTAACGCACTAAGATTCTAACACAGGCGGTCTGATTGTGTTTGTCTATATTTAATTACAAAACCCCTTCATTCAAATATTGACACAGGCCTGACTTCAATCAACAAAAGCAAATAAACTCAGTCTCAAAGTGAGACTGCTGCAGGGGAGCAATGGAAACTGTGCTGGTCTTATTAGTCCATGATCTCCTTCTGGTGATAGACAAAGGTCATGTGTCCAAGCTGATTCAAGAGGCTTCTTTACAAATGACCATGACCTTTTGTTGATGCAGCTGCAGACATTGGCAAGGGTATGTGGAATTGTGGTTGAGTGGCTTTTCTCTTACGGTTCTGAGAGATCCTAGAGCAGCGGTTCTCAATTTTATTCACAGGGTGGAACACTTTTTAACAGGGAAGTTGTCTCATGGTTCACCTCCCCTCCCATTTTTGATCATATAAGATACCTCTGGGGTAGCAAGTAATATCAGGAAGATAGTGCAAATTTGGCTTTCTTTCAATTCAATTTTGCATCTGGAAATAAGGAGGAGGAGCTAATACCATGTGACCCGGCCATTCTCTGCGGACCAGAGTTTGGGAACTTGGACGTTCATGTGAGACAATAATTCTTCTGCCACAAACACTTTCTTATTGAGGTGTGGATATTTCTGTATTCTGATCTGTCACCCTTCCTGTTCCAAATGTATGTGGACCATGGTATGCAGTTTGGGATGTAATCTCATAAATATTATTGGTTTTATTTGTGACAGTAGCACTGAGAGGCCTCAGCCTGGCACTATGCATACAAATAGTAAGAAATAGTTCATGCCTGCAAGGTCTTAAAGTCTAAAGAGACAAGACAAACAAGAATAGGAGAGGAAGCAGAGCCACAGGGCAGTGAAAGTCCAAGGTGTCACAGCAGGTCAGTGTCAGTGTCAAAGCCGGGAAGAGAACCCAGATCTCCTGATGTCTAGTCCATCTACACCGGCACTCACCTGGTCTGTACAGGGTGAGGGTTTTTTCCGCTCGGTTTCAATATCTGATTAAAATTGGAGTTAATTAGCTAAATTTCAGTCCAAACAAGCTGAAGGTGGTGGTGGTACATGACTGGGGGAAACATCACAGTGAAGGTTATAGAAAAGGACCTGTTTTAAATATCCCATTTCTTTAGGTATCATCTACTCATGAGCTACTGAATACTTTAAATCATTTGTAGTGAAACCAATTCTCCAATGCAATTAGAGACCACCCAGAGCTGGACCAAATACAGCAGAACCCTTTCCAAGGAGATTGTCCCAATGTTTTGGACTTCACTGTCCGTAATGCAGGTACTGTGCTGGGGACAGATGGACGGTCTCTCTCTCTCTCTCTCTCTCTCTCTCTCTCTCTCTCTCTCTCTCTCAGTGCATAGGAGATTTTGCATAGGTCTAGTGTGTTTTGCTTTGCATTTTTATAGCTAGATAGCAGTTTAAAAATTAACAAACTTTACATTTCTATTAAACCTATCTCTAGGATAACTGGCAGCCGGAGCAGTGTTGGTCTACAAGAGACCTTTCTACATTTAAACCTCTGTGTTTATCAGGTATTTCAATTATGTTATTTAAAGGTACTTGCATATTTGCCACTGAAATTCTTAAAATGTTTTGCATCAATAAGTTCCCTTTAGCTTCAAAAAAATTATGTATTGAAATGAGCATTCAGAGACTTATCAAAGAATTCTTTCTACGTTAATCAGGACTTCCGTTTTAGTCAAGCTCTCAATAGTACCAGGTGGCTCTAGAGTAGTTTTATTTTGGTTTAGAGAAAATGTAACTTTTGGTAATGGACTATCTACTGATGGTATTCTGCAGTTTTATATCATTCTGTTCATTTGACAGGATTTGTGTTTTAGTCCATCTGTTTCTGTCAAAAGTTATAAAACAGACTTACATTATTTTCAGGCAATTTGCGAATGAAACAAAAAAAATTAACACTGAATGAGCAGCAGTTCATTCAAAATGTGCAACATATAATTCGCTGTTTACTTATGGTTGCATATTGTTAGGGACATGGAAGTGCGAAATGGTTCCACAGTCAGTAATGAGTTGACTAGCCCAGGAAAACAGTTCTAGGTAATTTAACTATCCATCCTCTTTGAATGCCAGTTTGACAGTTGTCTCTGGACTGTGCATAACAAACACTTAGAGTATATGTTCTAAGGTCTCATTCATTACCCTGTACCTATTTCATTAGCCTGATGATCTGAGACACTGGCTATTTCTCTCCTCCCTCTTCACCCTTTCGTTTTGGGCTGTTGGTATGCAATTTATTTCTGCTGAATTGCTCTCAATACACATTTCAGCTAGTTTGAAAGTTAGCTGGTGTCCCTGGTACCTACATGAAATACAATAACTCTAGTGATGTGATTTAATTATTCAAAGCCATATTGAAAAAAGCCTGAATCTTTCTTACCTAGTACGAGTGTAAGTTACAATTGAGTTAGCTTATTGAGGGATTTGAAAGACAGTCATGTGGATCAGACACTGAGAGTTTATACCCACACAAAAGTAACAGAAGAATTACCATGCTCTGTGGGGCTTTAACTGTCTCCAGAGTAAATACAACCCCTGAAAACAAAAGCTTTCTCTCACACAAGGCCCCAGAATTGGCAACTTTAGCACATTTTCTTTGTTCACCTCCAGGATGGCTGGCAGGTTCAGCCAAAGGAGAGAGACTATAAATTACAACAAAAAGGGAATTAGAAGATGTTATTTTAATCAGATTACTAAATGTCTTCATTGCGGTGCTAATGTTCAGTGTGCACAATAATCAGTCTGTGGTACAGTAGTTTTCAGTAGCAACTGAGCTATAATTTAGGCTCAGAATAAGAACATTGAGCATAGTCCTACAGTTGAAATTATCAGTCAAATTTTCATTGTCTTTCTCTTTACTTCCATTGTATTTACGTAGTTTTCCCTTGCATACATAAGAAATGTGAATGCTATTAGCTAGTCCAATCTGGCAATGTGATCTACTTGCCAGGACCACTGTGCCTCCCAGCTTTGGTGGACAGACACGCCAACTTTGCACAAGATGGTGTGCTAAAAATAGCCTGAGAATGTTCTTGAGCGAAGGCCCATGCTACCCCTCAGTACACTACTATTTTTAGAGTGCTACCTTGAGCAGAGCTAGTGCACAGCTGTCTACCCAGGCTGGGAAACATGCTCCCAGCTGCAGTGTAGACCTATCATTAGGCACTTAAAAATGTTACCCTTCATCTTCTCAGCCTCTGTTTACCTTCCCACTCTTTATCTGTCTCTCTCTGGTCCAATGAATGTTTGTTTAATTTTACAGAGTGGAGCAGCTCCGACAGGGGAGATGGAGAGACCCCTTCCCAGAACAGCCAATACCCTGGTGGTTAGAATACTCAGGTAGGATGTGGGAGATCTAATTTCAAATCCCTGTACTGAATTAAGCAGAGTGGGGTCTTGAACCTAGTTCTCCCACATTCTAGGTGAAAGCCCTGACCACTGGGATGGGTCTCTTTATCTTTGGAAAACTTCAAAAGGTCTTGTATTGTGCAAGATTCCAGTCTTCAACTACACACACATATCTGTGATCCTCCCCACCACATCTTTCCACAGTATATGCTTCTGCTGTGCCAGACTGAATGCAGCATAGTATAACTGCACTGAGCCCAGCTGGCTGGCTGCTAGGTTTCTGATTACAAAGCCATTTTGAGATTGAATTTAGCCTACAATAGCAGAATTAATTGGAAATATTTGTCCAGCTAACTTCTCTTGCGGATTTTGTGCACTACTTGGTTTCCTCATTCTTAGTGCTTAATCAGTTATATCAGAAACTGTGGTTTAATACAGTTGGTTGGTACTATATAGAAAAGCAGAAAGTGTGGAGCCAATAAAATGGTTTAGTTTCTATTAAGTTTAACATTCAGCTAAACAGAATTATCACAGATCTACACCCACTGGAATTTCTAGCAGGAGGGGGCACATTATGCTGCTTTGACCATAGATTTTTGTGGAGGGGTTGATGGATGGCTGCCTGCCAAAAGCAGCTGCTTGTTGGGTCATTGGCATTCAACACAACGGCCTTCTTTTGGTTAAAGCGATAGAAGTAGCATATCTCCATGCAAAATAATTGGCTGATTACCCTGGTATAATTGCCAAGTAATCCTAATTGTGATTGTTCCTTGATCCAAAATGTCTTAGACTTGAAACTCAGTCATCTAAGCTCCTTAAGAGTAAAAATAAATATTTGTTTTGTTACTACTCTAAAAATAGGCAAACCTCTTCTGTTGTTCTCTCTTTTAACCAGTTGTGCAATACCTTGTTTTATGTTTTAAGGCCCTTGTGCCAAGTTTTGCCTTAAGTGCTAGTGACAGAAATATGAAAGGTATTAGTAAATTATTATAGGATTAAGACAGAACATTGCTGGTGCACAAAAGACATGTTGATTCCTTGTCCTGTTGAGATATATAGATACTACAATAAAATCTATCTTAGCCAAAATGAAAGGGGTAAGAACAGATATACAATAATATATGTTGTGGGTGGGGAGGTATTTGTTTGAACTTTTGGACCTCAATCTTTGATAATACTCCTTTAAAAATTAACTAACATTCACTTTTATTTGATATTTAGTGAAAAGGAGTATTCTTCACTCATTGTTGAAAGCAAAGGACATTATAAGCCTCAGTCCTAAGGGATATATCTACAGAAGCAATAGTCCAGTTGAGGGTAAACACATGGTGGTATATCTGAAAAACCCAAATGTAGACTGTGTCATCTTGCAAGAGACTCTTCTGCTAGAGAGAGAACTATGAATGGTTACGAAAAGGATATCTTGTGTAAGGATCTATTATGTGTTACATGTACAACTAGATGATGAATTCTTTAGTTCATTGACAACTTTAAAATTCGGGGGGGGAGGGGACTGTTTTGGGTCAGACGAAAACCAAACATTTTGAATTTTTTGGTGACTTGAGAAGTCAAAAACGTTTTCATTTGTGGTCAAACAAAACATTTCATTTTGTTTTTGACTTTTTAAATGTTATTTTAAAAATAAATTGGAAGACATTTTGAAATGAAAGTAATTTCATACTGAAAAAATAAAACTTTTATTTTCAAACATGTAGAGATGAAATAAAATGCTTTGATTTGAATGTGTGTGTTTTTATGGGGATGGATAGCTCAGTGGTTTGTGCATTGGCCTGCTAAACCCAGGGTTGTGAGTTCAATCCATGAGGGGGCCATTTAGGGATATGGGGCAAAAATGTGGTCCTGCTCTGAGCAGCAGGTTGGACTACATGATCTCCTGAGGTCCCTTCCAACTCTGAGATTCTGTGAAATCAACATGTATTCGTGAGACATTATCTGTGTTGCCAAACCTGTATCTTTAGCATACCAGAAAGAAAAGTTTTTGCCTGAAAAACTTCACACATGGTAGGTAAATTCAAAATAAAACAAAACCAAACCATAGGGTCTTTAAAAAACAAACAACCCCCCCCCTAAAACTGCTCTTTTTATTTATGTGCATAGTACCAATATTGTCCTAGACTCTTTAAAGACAAGTAAAAGAAGGTCCAAATCTGCTCTTTAATATTTAAATATAGGAGAGCACTTAAACTTATCTGCATCCTTATTTAGGATGGCACTGAAGCATGTGTTTAACTCCCATTGATTTGCATGGAACTTGAATAATCAGCTTAAAGTTAAGCAAGAGGTTCGGTGATGCCCTGACTAGGGATGTTTTCCTGAATTGGCCTAGGTGCATAAAACAGAATAGGGATGCCGAGGAAAGATTCATGATGGGCCAACTGGCTGAAATAAAATTAACTATTGTGAGACTTTGTGCCCATAATACAAATCCAGAAACTCCTTTAGGGAATCATTTACTGGAATAATGGGATGTTTTTCATGTCCACTAATTAAGGGAGGAGATTTAACTGTTCCAAAAGTAAGATTAGGCTCCTCGACAGCTCTACTAGATTGGATGATTTACATTGATTAGCACACATTTTGAATCTTCCGATTGAATTTATGGTTTGAAATTTGCATTCCCCCAATATTCAAACATTCACGCTTAAAATGCCCCTTTCCTGAGTATTTGCAGTCATAAAAATTTGAACCATTTGAATATCTATTGAAAGATCCACATTGCTTTTAATTTTTAAAAAGTGATTTTTTTCCCCAATAGAATCGAGAGGCAGGATTAAAGAATCAGAGATCTGAAAAAAACTAAACATGTTTTCTGGATGCTCTCATTGCCCAGATCTTGGGCTGCGTCTGAGCTGAGCTTGTTGTAGCTCAGGAGGAAAGTGGGGAGCTTCAAGGTAGCTTTATGTGCTCACTGGCCCCAGCAGGCATCCTGGCATCATTCAGCCACAACCTGTTAGAAAGTACTGAGACTTAACTGACTGCATTAAATTTAAAATTAGTTTATTGGCTATACGGGGATAGATATAGCAAGAATGAAGTTGCTACCCAGATTTCAATATTGACCTGGGCTTTTCACAGCCAATAAACTCTTCAAAAAACTTGGTACCATATTTAAAGAATAATGGGTCAAGGGAAAAAACACAAGGATAGAGTAGGGGGATGACACCTTACAGGTCCAGTGTATAAAGAAGGCTTGGGATTATCTAGTTACATTGAGCAGGTTCCTTAGAGATATTCAGCATGGTCCAGGCAAAGTCACCATGTGAATGCAAACTTATGAGGTACACCCATGGGATCTTTCAGCCCATTCATTATTATAAACCTGAGGATGTGAAGATGAATGGATATCCATTTCTAAAAGTAGCCCTCTCGCCATCTTCAAATCCATGTCAGATCCGGGCAATGAATTTTCTTCTCTCCATTCTCACCACTAAACTGGAAACTCAGAAACATCTCTGTGGTAGAGCCACAAGGGCTGCATGTTATACATAGGGGCAAAATTTTCAAAATCACCTATGTCTCATTTTCAGAAATGATTGAGGCATGTAGGATCTGAATTTCCATTGACTTTCAGTGGGACTTAGGCACCAAGAATCTAAATCCCATTTTCAGAAGTGACGTAGGCTATGTCTACATTTAAACTGCTACAGTGGCATAGCTCCAGTGCTGCTGCTGTCCTACTTCAGTGTACATGCTGTGTATGTCCACACAGCAATTGCACACCCATGGCTGACCTGGGTCATTTGACTCCAGCTCACAGGGTTGGGACTGCTGGGCTGTAAAATTGCTCTGTAGCTATGTGGGCTGGAGCCCAAGGTCTGTCACTCCATGGTTGAGGAGGGGCCCAAAGTCCAGGCTCCACCCCAAGCCCAAATGTCTACACAGCCATTTTTAATCTTGCAGCCTGAGCCCTCGAGCCTGAGTCAGCTGACTCAGGCCAGCCACAGTATATCTTGACTTTAGTAAGGCTTTTGATACTGTGTCCATGACCTTCTCATAAACAAACCAGGGAAATACATCCTAGATGGAGCTACTAGACAGTTCCCCAACTCAACTTGTTCGCCACAAAAGCAACAGGAAGTGCCTGCAGTTCTGCTCCGTTCTGAATTACAGAACTCACAGATGCATTCCTCCTTCCCTGGAAGGATCACCGGTTCAACACGTTCCCACCTATTCCACTCATCCACAAGGTTCTTTTCAAGATCCAGAGGGAAGGAGCCTCGGTGATACTTGTGGCGCCAGCCTTGCCCTGCCAGCACTGGTACACGTTGCTTCTGGGGGTGTTGGTGGACACCCCAGTCACCCTATCCTTAGTTCCAGACCTGATCATCCAGCACTCCAATCTCAAGTCTCTCCACCTTACGGCTTGGAAGCTTTATGGTTAACCCAGTAGTGTTGACATGCTCAGAAACAATTAGGGAGGTACTCCTTTCTAGTAGGAAACCATCCAGCAGGGGTACCTTCCTGACCAAGTGGAAGAGCGTCTCAGTCTGGTATTCACAGAGTCATACCTCTCCGACGCTATCATCAATATCCTTTACCTTGGACTATCTGCTCCATTTCAAGCAGACTTGTCAGTCTTGTCGATAAAGGTTCAGCTGGTTGTGATTTCAGCATTCCACCCAGGAGTTGCAGGCCACTAAATCTTCGCTAACCCAGTGGTTGCTCATTTTCTCAAAGGTCTTTACAAGTTATACCCTCAAATTCGGCAACCAATCCTGGCTTGGGACCTTAATCTGGTGCTTTCAAGACACCCCGAGCCCATAGTAACATGCTCATTACTCGATCTGTCATGGAAGGCAGTATTCCTGGTCACAATAACCAGGTAGGAAGGTATCTGAGTTTAAAGACCTTACTTCCATCCCTCCTTATACCATTAAAAAAAATAAGAATAAAGTGCAGCTTTGGCCTCACCCATTCTTTCTCCCAAAGGTCGTTTCTCAGTTTCATGCCAATTGGGACATTTTTCTCCCAGTCTTTTACCCTAAGCCACATGCTAACAGGTGGGAGCAAAGACTCCCCTCCCTGGACGTTCGGTGGGTTTTGGCCTTTTGTACTGAGTGGACAAAGCCGTTTTGTAAATCTAACCAGCTCTTTGTTGCATTAGCAGACAGGATGACAGGCCTCCTGGTGTCTTCTCAAAGAATTTAATTGTGGATCACGTCCTGTATCTGGGCATGTTGCAGTTTGGCAAAGACATCTGCTCCCACAGAGATGGCACATTCTACAAGGCCTCTTCTTTGGCATTCCTGGACCAGGTCCCGATCCAGGAGAGCTGCAGGGCAGTGGCATAGTCATCAGATCACACTTCTACTTCTTATTATGCCATTACCCAGCACACCAGGGCTGGTGCAGAATTTGGCAGACTTGTGCTTTAATCAGTGATTCCATGAAGTCTGACCCTGCCTCCTAGGTAAGGCTTGGGAGTCACCTACTTGGAATCGACATGAGCAAGCACTTGAAGAAAAAACGGTTACCTGCCTCTCGTAGCTGTTGTTCTTAGAGATGTGAATCCCGTAGCTGAAGTTAGCGTATCTTGATGAGACGCGATAAATTGATCGCCAGAAGATCAATGGCTGCTCGCGGTAGTGAAGACAAGCCCAAAATGAAACTAAAGGGGTGCAAACATTGCCCTATTGTGCCCCACAACCTGGAACCAAAGACAGAGTTCACAGGAATCCTGCAAACGTGAATGGCGAATTCTGTACAGATCTAAACTGTCTTTATTTTAAATGAAATAAATCCTGTTGTTCTTTAGCACTGAAGACAATGAGAGAGAGAGGGAGAGTGTCAGCACTGAAGTGTGTGAGTGAGAGAGATTTGAAAAATGGATCTGGGCTATGCATGTCGAGGCAGAATATTCAGTGTGTTGGAAGCAGGGCCGGCGACAGGGGGGTACTACGGGTAGAGCTGTACCGGCCCCGGACTTAAGGGGGGCCCCCTTAAGTCCGGGGCCCGGTACACAGGGGGCGGCGCAAGACGGTTCCCGGGGATTCCATGGGGGAGCCGCTGCCGCCATGAGCTGGTGAGGGCGGGAGGGGCTTGTGCCGGGCTGCTCGGCTCCGTCGCTGCCTGTGGGTGCCGGAGCTGCTCCGCTGCCGCCTGGGCTGGGAGCGCCTCTTTGTGTCTCTGCGCTCTCCCCGCTCTGGCCGCCGCCGCTGCTCTGGGCATGTCAGCCAGCTGCAGCTGCAGGGGCAATTCCTTCCCCGCTGCCTCCCCTGCCGTTGCTCAGTGGGGTACGCAGCGTGCAGCGAGGGGGCCCCAGGGAGCTCAGAGCGGGCTCAGCCTTACCCTGCTGCTGCTTTGGGGCTTCTCCCACTGGCCCCTTAGGAGCTGGTCTCAGCCTGCTTCCAGCCTGGGTGTAGGAAACCCAGGCTGGCAGCGGGCTGAGACCTGGGCTGGCAGGAGCCTGGGGGGAAAGCCCAAAGCGGCAGCAGGTTGGATGCTGAGCCCGCCGCCGCTTTGGGCTCTCTCCCCAGGCTCCTGCCACCTGCCCCACTCAGCTCCCACTGCCAGCCTGGGTGCAGGGAACCCAGGCTGACAGTGGGCGCAGACTGGGGCAGGAGGCAGGAGCCCGGCTGGCAAGGGGCTAGCGGGGGAAACCCCAAAGTGGCGGCGGTCTGAGCACTCAACCTGCTGCTGCTTTGGGGTTTCCCCTGCTGGCCCCTTGCCAGCTGGGGTCTCAGCCTGCAGCCAGCCTGGGTGTAGGAAGCCCAGGCTGGCAGCGGGAGCTGAGACCCCGGCTAGCAGGAGCCTGCGGGGAAACTCTAAAGCAGCAGAGGGTTGAGAGCTCGGCCGCTGCCACCGCTGCTCAGCTCTCTGCCACTTTAGACTCCATCAGCGGGGGTCTCAGCTCCCACTGCCAGCCTGGGCTTCCTACAGCCAAGCTGGCAGCAAGTTGAGACCCCGGCTGGCAAGGATCCACCGGTGGAAACCCCAAAGCGGCGGCAGGTTGACTGCTCAACCCGCCGCCGCTTTGTGCTCTCTCCCCAGGCTCCTGGCAGCCGGGGTCCTGCTGCCTGCCCCAGTCAACTCCTGCTGCCAGCCTGGGTGTAGGAAGCCCAGGCTGGCAGCGGGCTGAGACCCCGGCTGGCAGGAGCCTGGGGGGAAAACCCCAAAGTGGCGGCAGTCTGAGCGCTCAACCGGCTGCCGCTTTAGAGTTTCCCCGCAGGCTCCTGCTAGCCGGGGTCTGAGCTCCCGCTGCCAGCCTGGGTTCCCTACAACCAGGCTGGCAGCGGGAGCTGACTGGGGCAGGTGGTGGGACCCCCACCATCCCCACCCCCCACCCCAGGGCGGCCGGCAACCCCCCCTACCCCCACCTCCGTAGATGCTTGATTATCCGGGATTTTATTAACTGGGATTAAGGTTTTCCCGATCATCCCGGATAATCGAGGGTCTACTGTATTACAATATCCTCCATTTTTCTGCCCTCTAAACAAGGCTTTCGCCATCTTGGGCAATTTTTTATTCCCAAGTCTCTCTCTCTGTTTAGGAGGCTGGGTTGGGAGTGGGAGGGGGGAGGAGGTTAGGTTCGGTGGGATGGGCCGGGCCAGGCAGGGGTGGGGGAGGGAAAGCGGTTAGAGATGGGGGGAGGCTGGGCGGGGGTAAAAGAAGATCACCCCCAACAGCGGGGTGGGCCAGGCAGGGATGGGTGGGGAGGGAAGGAGATTAGGCTGGGGGGAGGAGATTAGGTTGGGTGGGCCGGGTCAGGCAGGGGGGAAAGGAGAATAGCCTGGGGGGGCCCCAACGATCAGAGTAGGGGGCCCCCAACGATCAGAGTAGGGGGCCCCAAAATTTCTGTCGCCGGCCCTGGTTGGAAGAGCAAGGCTTATACACAGAGCTGCATGATGAGACTGCCAGCCTGCATTATTATGTCTCGTACTGATAATGTCCGATTTTAGTGTGCATTAGAATTCACCAGCAATTTATTTTTGAGAGGAGGGTAACTATTTTGGACCAGGTTTTAAGAATAGAAAGGCACTGTTATAGGCCTGGTTTTTGTAACCACTTGCCCTGAGTCTCTTCTGTGAATCAGTAGTAAATTCAGCAGTGTAGCTCTATGAAAGATCATTCCTTCCATGTAAGGAATTTCATATGGTAACTGATTTTCTGCACTTCATTTATTTTGAACCATTATTTGTCCCACTGCTCTGTATTTAAGTGAACCACAAACATTTAAAGGACATTTTTAACATATACAGATTACTTTTGGCTAATTGTATTGTGGTAGGTATTTAGGGATCTATGTTTATATCAATTCTGCCTGATATTTCATAATTATTCATATCCAGAAGTGCTATCAGCCATTACAGAGCATTAGCAGCGTCAGTGTAAGCTCTCTTCACCTTCTTCAGTCTGGGTTTTATTTGAAAAGCAGACATGCAGTCCCCAGTGAGAATTAAAGTAGAAGCATTAGCTTGCAAAATATATGCCAATGAGCTAATGATTCTGACACTTCCACAATACCAGCTTTACAAGAAGGCATGCAGACAGCAAAGTCTGTTTTTCTATCTCATATTTTTTTTAATGGCTAAATGTTTGTAGGAAACAAAATGGATTTATTTTTCTCAATCCAGGGTATAATATCAGGACTTATCCGGTTCCGGGCCCCAGGGCTTCAGACAACTAACAAAACACATCTTACTTCTGCTCTGCTAGCTCTCTGTTATGCTTTTCACATGCAGGGAGAAAGAGTAAAAGCATAACCCAATTGAATAAAGCAGCATGGCCTGCTATTCTTTGCTTATGAAGCATCACACGATAGGCACCAATTTAAGAAGAACCCCCCACCTGTGGTATGTATGTATGTCACATTCAACCAATTTCATATAGTACAGATGGACATTTATGTCCCTCTCTGGTGATTGGTAGAACACAAGAATATGTTGAAAATTGCATCAGAGTATGTTTTCATTTATTTTTTAAATAGTCCTATGATTTTATGCCACTTTTTTTAAAAAAAGGACACTGCAACCAATGTTTTTTGTGGGTTTTTTTTTCCAGGGACTGCAGCATTTAGAATACATTTTTTTGATATATGGAAAAACTATACCAAGGTTCTTACTATAGAATTAAAGTAACCCTTTGTTTTTTGGCTATACAGTCACTGCTTATGTATATATTGGGAAAAGGCTGTCTGCCATGACAATGTAAAAATTTAATCCCCTTTCTAATAAAAATAAGATGTTCTTTAAACAAGAAGTTAAAGGAAATCTATTCCCCTCTCCCTTGACCTTTCAGACTATGGTGAGCATTAGACCAATATTGCCAATTATATGACAATCATGTTGGATAGATTATTAGCATTATGTTACAGTTGGAATTTCATATAGAAGCTATTGACCAGAAGAGTTAGAACGAAGTGTTGATTGCAATGTATTTTTGTTACTTTTTCTACAGTCCCTGCCTGGAACTAACACCTGCCATTCAAAACATTCCATATGTAAGAACATTCCCATGATTATAATTTTTTTTTAGACACCATGTTCCCACTGCATCTAGCCTATCATTGCTGTAAAGAGATAGAAAGCAGATCTGATGAGGGTAGTGCATTTGTAATATTGTTGAGCAATCTTTCTGATACTTGGACAAGTTGCTTCATCTCTGTGTGTCTCTTTGCAATCATTGTTGGCATACTCTATCTATTTTGATAGTATGGTGTTTTGGACAGGAACTTTCTCTTACTTATGGGTATATACAGTGCCTAGCACAACTGGACCTCAATCTCAATGGGGACTGCTAGGCAATAATGTAATGTAAATCACAATTGTTTGGTTGTGTTACAATTGTTTGGTTGTGTTACAAGATCCAGTACAATGAAGATAATATTGGCATTCTTTTGCATATTGTAAGTAGCTGACTGAATGCAGTATAAGCAGTACTATTATTTGAACATAAACCAAGTAATTACATGGTTCTCAGTTTTCAAAAGCAACTAGCAATTTTGCATGCCCAACTTGTGACACTTTAAACAGGCCTGATTTTCAGATGCTCAGAAATTTCTAAAAATCCAGTGTCTTTAAAGGTGTCTCAAGTTGGTACCCAAAATCATTAATCATTTTGAAAATTTAAGTTAACATTCCTAGTTGTTAGTTTCCTTTTGTATTGAATTTTCCGCACCAGTTGTTGTGTTTTCATTATAGCCTCGGAAGGAAGGCATTGATCTTCAATGGAATCTTTATTGTACAGAAACTTTATTTTTAAAGTGCATCCCCATTTGCTGCAGAAGAAAAATCTGTGGCACCCTTCTACATTTGAAGAGCTACTTAGCTTTAAGATGAAATGGTTCTGAAGTGCATTTAAGGGCATTTACTTTAGACACTTTGTTTCTCTTTATTTTTTATTCTTTTTATTGGGATTGACTAATGTTATTCATTAAACTAACAATTTCTCCCCTGCCTGTTCTTAAGTGTGACTTGTGACCTTGCAATCTGTGTATTTTGTCATCACAATGTGTTACCATGGAACTGATTTTGATGTCATGAATAAGGGCATTGTGAATTTCCACGTTCCCAAGCATATTTGAGACATAGGTTTGGAAACAAAAATGACTTCACCGGTTAAATATTGTTAGATCCTATAGTATATCAAAGGTAAGAACACTTGTGAACTATATTCCTTTCCATAGAAGAATCTAAGGTTAGGAATTTCAAAGCAGGTATATACAAGAGTGACAGTACAAATGGCATTTCACAAGATTAAATATTTTGTGAGAGCATTGAACTCTAACCCCTTTATTTCACTGTAGGGAAAAAAATCTTTCGTACTGTTCATGTAGATCTTTCAGATTATTTAATATACATCATATATAAAGAGGGAGAATATATATATATATATATATATATATATATATATATATATATATATATATATATATATATATATATATATATATATATATATATATAACAGCACTTGGCCCCTATTTGAATTTAACTCCTTGGCTACAATAGCTGCAGCAGTGCAGCATCAGGAAGCCAGAGAGTTAAAGTAGTTTTCTGCTGAGATTGCAAACAGGCAGAGGGAGGGAAATGTAGCATTGCTAATATTGAAGGTGGGAGTTATATCTGGGCATTTATGGCAAAACAGAGGCTTACACGTGCATAAAAGAGAATGCATTTTCATTATGTGGCAGAGCCTGTGCATTGTAGTATTAATACAAAAAGAAAACAAGTTCCCGTGGTGACCTGCATACCAGCTTTTGGTGAACAGGAGGTTGAGAGTACAGTAGACCCCTCAATACAGGCTGTCTCACAGAGAGTCATATTCCTCACAATAAAATGGTTGAGAATACTTTACAGTTTTTACTTATTTTAAGGCTTTTATTTAATGAGTAAAAATTGCTAGACTTGCATGGACATTGGATACATTTCATTTTAATTTGTTATGCTACCATTTTGTATTTGGTTAGATCAGTATTAAAAGATCGGATCCTTCCACCTACCTTGTATTTAATGCTCTGGCTCAACACCACTTAACCCCTGGGCACTGGCCAAATATGTCCTCAGTAAGTGAAACTTATGCTAATACCATTTTGATTAAGCCGCAGTCATTGAGATTCATTCTCATTTGGCTAAATCAGTTCCCTGGAAGACATCCCATTAAGGGTTTTCCTAATTAAGTGGAGTATATAAAGTATAAATTCCCTGAGATGACAGATTATGATAATTATACCTTATGTTTATTATAGCAATTTTTATCCCAAAGGCTCCCAAAATGCTTTGCAGCAATGTGCATAAAAGAATCATTTCACTTTCCACTGAAATGTGACCTCTGGAGTGATTTAGGAGTTTTTAGGAGTGATTGTGTAGAATAATTTCCCTATCCTAATTCCATGATCAATTTCTTTAGGGAAAACAGTCAGCTAATGTGAAATCTGGACTGGAAAGAAACATCAGTGGGAGTTCTGCCTAAACAAGGACTGCACAATCAGGCCCAAAGTGAATTTTTGAATTTTTTGAGGTTGCTGACGTGTATCTGAATGGAGAGAATCCAGCAATTCGATGATGAATTACGTTAGCAGTTTATTTGATTACATTAAAATGATTCTTGTCATAGTTTGTTGCACCATAGGATGTCATGATGAATTGCCGCCTGTTTTCTATAAAGTAAGGGATAGATCACTGGTTTGAGCATTGGCTTGAGTATTGGCCTGCTAAACCTAGGGCTGTGAGTTCAATCCTTGAGGGGGCCATTTAGGGATCTGGGGCAAAAAATCTGTCAGGGGACAGTACTTGGTCCTGCTAGTGAAGGTGGGGGACTGGACTCAATGACCTTTCAAGGTCCTTCCAGTTCTATGAGATAGGTATATCACCATATCTTTATGGCAGCGATAGCTCAGTGGTTTGAGCATTGGTCTGCTAAACCCAGAGTTGTGAGTTCAATCCTTGAGGGGGCCATTTAGGGTTATGGGGTAAAAATAGGGATTGGTCCTGCTTTGAGCAGGGGATTGGACTAGATGATTTCCTGAGATCCCTTCCAACTCTGAGATTCTATTATTCTATTCAAGGTGATACATTAGAGGGCACCCATTATACAAGGGTGACAAAACTTTATTGCATTATCAGGAAACAATTACTGATGATGGGTAATTACCTTGTAATTAGTGCCATTACATTTGGGTTAGAGTACTTTTGTTTTAATTAAGTGTTTTTTAAGGTGCAGGCTGAAATTATTGATTTCAATGGGAGTTAGGTGCTTAGGTGCTTTTGAAAATCCCACAAGGAGCTTATCTACGTATTTAGATACTTGAAATCTTTGAAAATCTGCCTGAAGTCCTTCTGGTAAATCTCTATCAGTCTTCCAAATAGGTATAGAATAGACCTGGCCCCGGACCTGAGCTAAAAGACCTCTCTTAGAAGTGGAATATTTCCTTGGCTGGTTCAATCCTTGGCCTTGCTAATGAGACTACCAACAAGAGTGACAGGGCGGGTGAGGTAATATATTTTATTTGACCAACTTCTGTGGGTGAGAGAGACAAGCTTTGGAGCCACACAGAACTCTTCTTCAGGCTCTAAAGCTTGTCTCTCTCACCCAAGAAAGTTGGCCCAATAAAAGTTATTCCCTCACCCACTTTGTCTCTCTAATATCCTGGGAATGACATGGCTACAACTACACTGCGTACCAACAAGAGTGTCACTCAGTTAGTACTAAATTTTATGTGGACATATGGAAGTTGATTCAAGACTGCCAACTTTTTTCACTTAGGCTACAAAACAGCTTGTAGGTGGTAACAGCTTTTGGTTCTCACCAGCAAAGGCTAGATTCCAAATGGTGACCTCAAGGTCCAAGGCTTTCTATGTCATTACTAGCTGCCTGGTCCATCCAGTCCCCCATCTTATGTTATTACCACTAAACAGTCTACATGACTAAACAGTAATGATTGTGCTGCTATAAAATGGAATATCTATCAATATGTTCTTCACCTTCCTGAGTTTTTCAGAAGCTGTTCTATTTCGAAGGAGAAGATCAACAAGAGACAGACGAGGATATTTCTAATGATAAAAACCAATGTCAAAACAAAAGGATGCTTTGGAGGTATGCTGTAAGGCTATAATGTCAGTGTGGATCACTCCGGTTGTAGATAAACAGCCATTCATTCTGAAGAGAAACTACATTCTACATAATGCTGTTGAAACCTAACAGGTAAAGCTGTTTCACTGTGACACACACGAGCTTGGTGTAAACACTGTTCAGTTTTATTAAATGACTTAATCGGTCTGTTTGTATGCCTATGCCCAGAAACATTTCCAGTTACTTCCCAGCAAAGTGCAGTGCCAGAGACAAACTGAAAGACTTGAGGGTACTGCTGGAGGCACCGAGGCTTTTCTTCCTATTCTTCAATTTGAAGGAAGGTGGAGAAAGCTACATGAGTTAAATGAAGTACTCCAAGTACAAAATATGACAATCTATTGAAAAATTACTTGAATGGTGATCAGGTTTAGAGGAGACTGCCATAGGATAGCTGAACTCTTTGACAATACAAGTTTCCTGTTGTATTGCTGTTCTTATTGTTTAAGGATTTGGTTCTGTAAGGTGTTGAACACTTTGGCCCCAATGCAGCAAACAACTTAAGTATATTCTTAATTTTAAGCATGTCAGTAGTTCCACTGAAGTTCGCTAAAGCTCGTTAGGGTGATTTTTTTTAAATGGTGCTCCTCCCCTCATCATTATGCCACAGGAAAATCATTATTTTTTTTGCACTAGAGCTCTGTGAATACTGCAATACTAACAAGTAATTGCCAGCGTGAATTCACGTTGGCCATGCTTGTGAACCCTGGTGTTTGCTTTTCATGAACTGCTAGTACAAACGGGGCTTCTATTAATTTGGTGACAAAGAATGTGGAAAGCAAAAATGATGGGAATACTTGTGTGACTCTGCACTGGCAGGTGAATGTATGTTGTATATTGGGACAGTGGCTAACTGAAGGGGAAGCGGGAGAGAGAAATGCAGCGCGTTCTCCACTGCTAAAAGCATTGGGAGAGATCCTCCTGCTTTCCCTGGCTTACGGGAGAAGAGTGTACCTCCTTCACAATTCCTTAGTGGGTATGGTTGAAACTCTGTTTCAGTGAGCTATAACTGTTGCATGAGTATTTGTGTGAGAAGTGTTACTGTGGCCATCCTGTTAGCTCTGTGTGGCTTTGGGAGTCACCTCTTATGTAGGTTAGGTGACCAATCACAGCATATGAATAACAAATAAGAAACTGTCACAGCCAGTAGGGTCACAGCTCATGGGTTGAAAGAGATTTACATAAACTAGTCCCTGAAAATGTTTGACCAACAAACAAAAGTTAGTCTGCTTGTGGATGATTTGCAAAGAGGCACAAATCCATGGATTAAACTGTTCCCAAAAGTTGGTCAACTTCAACCAGCAGAGAGGTTGGATAGGAATTAAAATGTGCCAACTAAGGACCTGATCCCCAAGTCACTGGGGCTGTGTGTTGGCATAGCAGTCTGCCCATGTTCAGGCAATATCAAGATCAGAGTTTTTAAGTCGTAATTCCAATTGTTCAAGATTTGTAGAAATTAATTGGGGTGGGAGAGATTCATTTTTATGCCATGTATTAATTTGAATTATAATATTCATTTTACAATTGTAATTATTTTGTAAAACTCTACTAAAGTAAATCTGACAGGTTTAGCATCCATAATAGAATAGGCAGGCAAATTCAATGAACAAATTTATGTTAACAGACACCAATGTTCATAATAGTTAATGGCAGTGGACAGATATGTAGACTGCTCCAGGTAAGGCCAGTTAAATAGAATGAGTGTTCCCTCTATCCAATGTTTAGAATAATTGAAAGGCATTGCATTAACTTTGTTCTCTGGCAGTCATCCTAGATAAACTGGCATGGTTGTTTAGTTGTGGACTCTATGGTTTTTACATTACAGTAGCTTGGAAAATTAACCCTTTATTCCTGCCGTGTGTGTGAATACACAATCCCTTCCATCTGAGTTTTTAGCTGTATAGTGGAGCATGCTGGAAGTTAGGACTTCCCTCTACAAGTCCTCCTCCTCAATGGTGCCAACTTTGTTTACCTAGAGACAGCCTTCCGAGAGAACAAATTCCATTCTGTTTAAGGCAGTAGATGGATTTCCCTTGTATTGATTTCCTGGCACCTTCCATTACCTATGAAGTATTTGCTTTGTTAGCTAACTTTGAGTTTACTTTATCTCTGCTTGGTACCAAAGTGATTCTGAAATCTTTGTAGAAGATGTATAACAACGTGCTCTCACTACAGCACATTCACACGTTAACTCGGCATTTATTTGTCCCTGATCTTGAAAATAAAGAAACTTTCTGCCGAGTTTGGACAACCATTTTAAAAAGAAATATGAACCAACTCTTTCCAAGTTAGCAATATGGTAGATTTGAGTATGATAGTTTTTAATAATGTGACATGATTGCAATGCCACCTTACAAGAGCCCTGTACTCTGGGAGCTTTGAGCAGGAGGTTGGACTAGATGATCTCCTGAGGTCCCATCCAATTCTGGGATTCTATGATTCTATGTAGCTCACCTCAGCCACTAGTCAGCACCACTCTGGTCAGCACGTGTTCTCATGGGTCAGAGCCACAACATGCAAACGTTTCCACATCAATGTCCTGCTCAGATTTTACTGAACTTTACATCTAAATCTCGGAATCAGAATCCAAACTTCTTGTCACCTGTCCTCTCTGGGGATGCAGAACTTGTTGCAGGCCTGGTAAAAAGGGGTGGGGGGGAAAAGCAAAGCTATTTCCAGTTACAGTCCTACTGTGGCTACTGAGACAGGGTAAGATTAGTTTATAGTGACTCTGATGGGGTCTGGCTTTGCAGACTTTGAAAATCATAGAATCATATGACATATGATTCTATATGATCTATGATTCTATATTCTATAGATTCTATATTCTATGATATATGATTCTATATGATCTATGATTCTGTATTCTATAGTGACTCTGATGGGGTCTGGCTTTGCAAACTTTGAAAAGCCTGTACTGACACACGTTTTGTGAAGCTTGATTTTTTTTATACACTCCCTCCCTACCTTCCCCAAAAAGAAACCAGTCCCCTGGAAATTTTAAATACCATATGTCATCTCAGGATAGAATTTTCAGGAAAGTTTTTTTGGGGAAAAAAGTAGTTTTAAACTTATCAATGAAGATTTTCAAAAAGGGAGCTCAAAGTTTGGCTGGTAACTCCATATGTAAACACCTGCCTGAATTTTGAAAGTCTGGAGCATTCACTAGCTCCCATTCTTTTTTTAGCTTAGTTTCCTATTCTGAAATTTTTAAATACTTTATATTTTAATTCCCATTGACTTTTTGAAAATATTCTTAATGTGTTTTTGGCTCATCACATATCCAAAATGGAGTAGACTACAAGCTTTGACATTTTTGTTGTTTGGTTGCCCCTGTTCTGGAGAATAATCTTTTAGTGTAGTCATGTCTGGTTGATTGGTTGAAGTCTTTTGGTTTTTGTTTTGTTCCTTTTAATGTGGGGATAATAACACACAAATACACAATCTGAAGTACATATGATAGAGCATACGGTGAGGTAAAGAGGGAATGGATTAAGTGTGGATTCATTAGGGCAGATATATAAAGAAGAGGCACAGAAATGCTCTTTTTCTCCATCTCTCCCTGTTGATTCCTCCCAGCCCAGCCTGGAAACAGGGGTAGAAAGATTTGTGGCCTGGAACCAAGCAGCAAAGCAAAACTGGGAAATTGGTCATTTTGCTTATTCTTTTGCCATTTGGGGCTTTTATTTGACCTGCTTGGTCTTGACTCTCCATAGGGCCTATGGGCCAAGTTAGAGAAACGTTCTTTAAAGTGGCAGGATGTCTTATTCTGTTTCTTTCTGTTTTTCCTCCCTCCATCTCCCATTAGTGGTGCCTTTGACTAGATCTGCACTTGTACAGGGTGGTTTTCACATTGATTAATTTTGTATTAAAAGTTTATAAATCTAAACTGCTGCTGACTGCAGGCTGAACTGCTATGTCAGAGGCAGGAGTAGGAAGAGACAGTCTACACAGAAGGGCATGAGTTCAGGAAGTAGTGTGGAGAGGGGAGAGGGATCGGGAGGGATGTTGTCTGAGGGTAGGAGACTGAGGCATACGGTAGGGATACAGAAGACTAGAGGAAGATACGAAGAGGATCCAGGAAGTCCTAGTCAAGAAAACAGAAATGTCGGAGTCTATTATCAGGATGTTTTACCTTTAAACTCTCAACTATCAATGATTTGAATGGAAGTTGTATTAAATCTCTTGGTCATTTCTGAAAATCTTGAGCCGAAAGTCTGAACCACCTCGTAAATCTCATGGTAACTCATTGTGTTTACCCAGCAAACATCGATCTTGTTAAGATTATTTCCTTTCTCCCTGAACTGGGATTGATGGAAAAGAGGCAAGCACCACGCTGTTTTGTAGAGACCCTTGTTAATAGTGACTGCAGGCTCCTTTTTTGTTTTTTGCAGGTGGGAGCATGGATGTAATAACATAGGGGTCTAAGTATAAGGGAGAAGAAGTGGCTAAAAAGAGAAGGAGCTGCAAAAAAAGCAGCTGCAGAAAAGCGAGTCATTTAGTCTAGGACCATGTAAACAAGTTTAGTTATAATGAGAACTAACCAGAACCAAGCCTTTTCTGAAGCAAAGGAAAATCCCAGTTTGGCAACCATTGCCTCCTACCATCCTTGTGATACTCTGAGTCAATCTTTTGCTCATGATCTCCTGCTAGTGTTCCTACCACTTACTATTATATGCAAAAGCTTACATGTACAAAATTGCAGCCACCGTTTTTAAAGGGCAGGTGGACGTCTTTGGGAAAAGTGTCTCTTTGGGCCAGTTTTTCAAAAATGTGACTTCCATTTGTGTACATTTTTGGGGGCACTCTGACCTGCACACAAAGGAGATGAATTCTAACACTTCTGTGTATGGACTTGTGTTATGAAAATTCCCTCACTTCCAGACTCAAGGGATAACGTATTGAAATTGTGCATGCAAAAATGGAGTCCAGACGGAGGCACTTTTGAACAGCTGACTCTTTCTGTCTTGTGTATGGTTCAGGTAATTTTTACCAAAAGGGCATTTGGAGAATGGAAGCAGCTTTTTAATCAGTCTATCCCATGTCTGCAAAAGTATTAAGAATTTGGATGGATACTGCAATTTAAGGGTTAACGTTGTTACAGATGCAGGGGTGTGAGGTGGGGAGCAAGAGGACTAGAGACCCCAAAATTTAATAAATGAATACTTAAAGATTTAAAATGGTGATTTTAAAAAGGAAAATGCTGTGTTTAAATGTTAAATGTTTTTAAAATTTGTAACTATGCTATAATCATCCAGCAGCACTAGTGTAGTCTATGTGAGTCATTGCTGCTTATTTTAGATCATTCTGATTGAAGGTTGGCTCAAATCTATGAGATACCTCTAAAAAATGGTCATGCTCCTAGATAAGCCAATGGGAGCCAGGCGTGTGCATCTGCAGGCAGAAGTTAACCCAAGCCTTATGGTCTGAGTAAAGTGCTTGGAAACCAAGAACTCCTGTGCTATAATCTGAATCCTAACTTCTCGTGCTTCGGCTTTTCCATTTATAACATTGAGGATAACAACTTCCCCACAGGCATGTTGAGCACAGAATAAGTAAATGATGCAATGTGCTGTGGAGATGAAAATTAGAATATGACTAGGTACTATGCTGACTCTAGCATAATCATTATGGGCAGCATAAAGATGTGCGGATGGATGCAATTATTAGCAAATCTAGTGTACTGCAGGTGGCAGCTGCTGTAAAGAGTCCTTCAGTCAGAATAAAATGATCTTGTTCAGTGGTTTGTAATAGGAATACAGTGTATTATTGCTACTTAGGAGAGGCTCTGTTTGACTAAGCAAATGCCATTAGAACCAACTATTTATAACTGAACA
The DNA here is from genome assembly GCA_032164245.1 of Sternotherus odoratus. Lineage (NCBI taxonomy): Eukaryota > Metazoa > Chordata > Testudines > Kinosternidae > Sternotherus > Sternotherus odoratus. Next base: position 109,295,831 of record JAVMKO010000001.1, read on the forward strand.
CACTTGAATAAGAAACATGTGGGGAATAAAACTCTTGTTAGTTTATTTGTCCTAACTTAGCTGAAATGTAGCCCTGTAATTATGTACTGGATGTCAGGGACAGAAACTGGTGACCGCAAACATACTTCCTCATTCCTTCTCCTTCCTTCAGGAGTGGTTCAGGTATTCAGCTGAAACTGCCAAAATGCATATTTTCTTAACAGTTCACAGGGAGCCATCTCCAAATATTTTTCACTTGGGTTCACACTTTTTTCTTTTAGGAGCCTAGAAAAATCCTTTTATTAACCCATGTACCTGGTTAATCACTCCTCCCACCCCCACCCACAAAGAAAAAAAACCCACAACTACTCTGTTACTGCACAAGCAACTAACTCCCCATCCTGATCGAGAACAACAGATATTCTATATCACATACTATTAATACAAAACATCATTTCTATGATATTTACATTAACCTACTGTTTGACTCTCCATAAGAGTATCTGATACCAGATGCACTGTTGTGCCAGAAATGTTGGAACAAAATGTGGCTGGGTAGACAGACCTGTCTTGCTGCATTGCTTCTGGCCTATTAAAAAAGAAATCATTTATTGCACTCTGTTAGTACATTTACAGCAAGGAAGTACATTATATCTGGCTAGAGATTATTGTCTGACTATGAAAATATCTGTTGAAAAGATTATAATGGGCACAAAGAGAGTTCACGCTATCACACAGCATTGTTATCAGCCGGTATGTAGTTGATATTTTAATTTAGAAAGCTAAGGAAGATGGGACTTACTGCACTGGACAATAAATTTACAGCAGGTCTTTTGGCGTTGTGTTTTTCAATAACCACAGTAAGTGGGTCTGAGCTTTGAATTCTAGTCCTAGCTCTCACACTGCCTCCTGCTTGGGTCCCAAGCAAGTCACTTTAGCACTAAATTATGTATCCTCCTCCTATATAAGTAAACTAGACGGGGAGAGAGGGTTGAGAGAGCCATTTTTCATCTTAAGTTTCCTCACCTGTAAAATGGGACTAATGATACTTTGTAAAGTGCCTCCTTTGTAAAGTGCTGTGGGCTCTACAGATGAAAGGTGCTAGGTATTATTAGGTACTGTGTTATAGCACTCCTGCCAGGGGCAGGCATAATTTGGTTCCTAGCAGCTGGGATGAAAAGCAGTAAGGGATGACCTTATAGAAAAGTCCCATAGGATTTAAAAGGGACACACCAATAGGGTTCTACAGTAATACAGTGCTATGGAAATTCCTCTGAATATCTGTAGAATGGAGAATAAACTCCTTTACAAATGGTTGTTGCATCATCCCATGGAAGTCTGAAGTGGGGATATAACTACCATGTCAGAGGTTCCCTTTTTCACAATGTAAGAGACATAACAAAGCCCTTAAACCCTCTCTGTGACTATTGAGTATCATTAACTTCAAAAGTCTGGTGTAAAAATAATTCATTAAAAAACAAGCCTTTAAGTCTTAATAACATATCATCATTTTAACATGTTTGGGTTATAAATCAACCTAAAATCCAATGGCAGGCTACAGCCCATGCAGGTTATTGGATGTAGCTGATGCCTGGGTCTTTAACAGTAGGGATTTTAACAATCTGGTGTGTCCATGAGAAGATATATAAACTAAAGCAACGTGAGAACACTCTGACAAAGTGCCTAGACAAGAAAAGCATTAAGCTTATGTTAGAGTGCATTTGAGTTCCACAATACTAATTAACCATTCACACATTAGGATTAAATTAATTCACACATTGTGAATCCTTGCAATGGAAATTACATGCAAATCACATTTAAGAACACTGTCTTATGGTCTAAGGGAGTATTGGTCCAACTTCCAGAGATATCCTTGAATTACTTCTGTGGTGAAATATTTCTGTGCATAGTGCCCAAAGATATAGGATTGAAGGAAGAGACAAGAGTAGGGTTGTAAAGGGATATCACATAACCAGAACTGTACTGCACAAGCTGCATCCATCCTTGACTATAACTTAGATTGTAGACTCTTTGGGGTATGCCTGTCTTTATTTGTACAGCACCTAACACAATGGGCTCCTAGTCTATGACCAGGGCTTCTAGGTGCTACAATAAGCCAAGTAATAAATAACAATAATAATAATAAACAAAGGTGTTGGATAACAAGGAGTACACCAAGAAATCTAAAGAAAACAAACTAACACTCAAGAGAGTCCTGAAAATGACCTGTTCTTTCTTTGGGATGGTGAGGGCTCCTTTTCATTCACAGCTGCCTGAGTTAATCATTAAGACCTTTACACTGTAATCAGGTCTGCCTGAGGGGTGGGGGAAACCCTTGCACTCATGTGGATTCAATTGCAGGATCAGGGCTTAAAACACTGGCATTTTCCAGACTGCTAGACAAATGAATACATATAAAACATGAGTGGGAGATGGAAAGTTTGGCTCTAGATCCGCATATTCCCAGTCGGTGGTGTTTTGGAATTGGTTTGGACCATCTATAAAATAATATATGCATATCTACCAGTCTGTCGTTTGAACTCTATAAATCTGGATTCTCATTTACGTAAGGTCTGCTCGTGTAAACGGGCCTTCAAGTGGGAGTGAATTATACCAATGTTAAGGCCCCTTTACACAGACAGAGAAATATAAAGGGACCTTTGTGTAAATAAGAATCAGGCCCGGAAGTCTCCAAAAGGTTAATAAGTAGCATATCACTATCACTGAAAATAGAGTGTATTATTAACCAATGCTTTGTCCTTTAGCAGTTAACTCTGAAATTTGTAGTTGTGTTATTTCTTCTGCCATGGTACCTGTGGAGCCATTCACCACTACCAACCATAAATTAAGTGAAAATGGCAGGCTTAGTTCTCCATCAAACCAAAAATAATGTGTGTGTCAGGGTGACCAGATAGCAAGTGTGAAAAATCTGGATGGAGGGTGGAGGGCAACAGGCGCCTATATGAGAAAAAGGCCCAAATATTGGGACTGTCTCTATAAAATGGGACATCTGGTCATCACAATGTGTGTCTATATATAAATGTGTATCTATCTATATAGAAGCAACTTTGCAAAATGAACCCATACATTTATTTGGAAAGAATGAAATGAGTAAAAGAAAGTCCCAACTCCATCCTCCCATGTCAGTAAGAGACCCTTCCAGTTTCCTGACACCAATTCAAACACCAAAAGGAAAATAACTTGCCAATGTTGTGTATGTCAGTGTTTTGAAATGTCCTGTGTTTGCTCTGTGTGCAGTAAATGTCTGGCAAAATCAATACCATGAACTTCCAATATGGCATAACAACTTTCTACCCCTTGCACTTCCATGTTTGCCCCTGGAAATAGTTTGATTGTATACATAAGGTGCATCCTCCTTTATTGCTGTGATTCTCACAAAAGAATGCTGGGTGTTTGCTCCTATACTTACAGTTCCAACTTCATTCTAAGCACTGTCATTACAATAATACCTCTTAATGATCAAAAGCGGCTGGGCAGTCATTCGGTTCAGCTGTGTCAATTGCCATGCTTGCTAATTGTTTCAAGCTTCAGAGAAGCAGATTTCTGTGGATCTCAGAGGTTTCAGTTCCCAAGAGTTGAAACATTGATATATTTTCTCCATAACAAAAAGGAATACATAAAATCAAGTTATTTCCAAGGGAAGCTAAGTATAAGGGGAGTATTATCTCTGTAGGACCCTCATCCCATCCCCAATGTCATTTTGTGTTTTAGGTTTGACTGAATTCAAAAAAATTCACAGTAAAATGTGATTGGAACCATATGGCTTCTTGTAGCTTCTTCCGTTCACAACTTGTTTTACGTTTGTTAAAAGATTTACAAAACTTTTGATGAGATTCATGTACTCTTCAGATTCGTCGTAGAAAATGTAATTATTATAATTTACTATGAAATGTTTGTACAACTCCATTACTAAGTTTCCCAGGATGTAGTTAAAAGGTGCAGTATTCTCTGTGGTATCTGTGGACAAAATTTTGCTCACATTTACACTAGTGTAAACCCAGAGTAAATTGATTAATTTCAACGAAATTACTTTGGGTTTAGTTCACACAGACTTTGGCTATGTATCTAGTTAGATATCTTTTCTGAGGGAAAAAAATATTACAACAAATTATATTGTCTAGATTTGGACAAAAATATACTAATGACCTATGTATTGAGGAGGAGATTTCTCCTCTAATCAAAGTGTTTAATGTTATAAAAGTTTATCTTAGGTCCTGATGCAGCAAGATACTTAACATGTATGTAACTTTAAGCATGTGAATAATCCTGTTAACTTGAAGTCCTTTGTTCTGTCAAGACCTACGGAGTCCACAGATTTCTTGCATGTTCTTCATTATCCCCCCACGTTCACTCATCTACAGTATACATAGAGGACTTTGGACTTTATTAATGCAAGGACCTTCCGTTAATATCTTGACCCACCCGCGGACAGCTGCTGTAGACTTAGGAGGCATACAGCGTACCATTCAAAAGGCGGCTTTAACCCAAATGGTTAGTGCACAAGTTTTTAAGTGTCATAGTTTTAAAAGAATTTATAAGTTAACAAAAACAAAAGAAGAGAGGGGCTAGATTAGGGGAGAGTTAAGTTTTAATAGAAATGTGTTTCACGTTTTGCTTTTTGTTTGCTATACAACATTAACGTAGTAAACAAATTAAACTTTGTTCTTAAAATTCTTTAATAACATACAGTATTCTGAGCTCTGTCATTGCAAATTACTGTAAACCGTGTTGTGTCGCTGGGAGCATTCAAACCTCCTATTGTCACAGCTATTTGACATTAAACTACTATTTTTTCCAAGAAATGTTATTCATAAGCTATTTGCTTTTGTGAACGCCTTTGTTAATAGGGTTGGTGTCATTTTGTGTGTATTTCAGTTCAGCATAGGCAATGGTACTTTCTGACCAAAACACACTTACATTGCTTTTTATTCTGTACATAGAGCAAAGTCCATGCATTGTTGTGGTCAGCTCCTGCTTTGTGCTATATAGTACCTTTCTGAACACCCCGTCCCAAATGAGCAAAACTTTTATAGGATGATCTGACACATTATATTCTGGAAGTCAAATCCACAGTAGAAACATCAACATGAAGAATAGCTGACATAGCTATTTAAAATAGGGGGTGGGTGAGAAAGTGTCATTTTGGTCCACTTTTTGGGGTGGTTGGTGTTATAATATATATATTTTTTTTACTCAGTGTAGTTCACAATAATTTAAAATACTCTATAGACATTTAAACGATATACAATAATATAACTTAATTGGATTCCTCAATTGTACTTAACAAATACTATTCTAATATATTTACAGTATGTAGTACCATATGACTGTGCATTACTGTGCATGGGAGCTTTATTTGCTTCTTGTCAAGAATGAGCTGAAAGTACAGTATATAATTATTGTTCAACAACAATACCCATGAATCAAAATGGATGTTAAATTGTATGGCGTGGTTCTGGCATAACTGGGGGCAGCCACTTCAATGGAGTTCTGCTCATTTATTCAAGAGCTGGATTTAGACCATGGGCTGGGATTTTCATAAGTGATTTTGGGTGCCTCGATTTCTAGGTGCTCCATTGGAGACTCTTCAAAGGAGCCTGATTTTCAGAGGATGGGTGCTCAACGCTTGAAAGTTATGTCCCTTTCATAGCCTCAAGTCAGTACTCAAAACCACTGGTCACTTTTGAAAATGTAGGCCCAAAAGTTTAGGAATAATTCATAGATGACTCTTTGAAAAACAAAACCGAATGTCCAGATTACAGTAACTAGACAATATTTAATCCATGTTTCCTTCCAGCCAGATAGTGGCATTTGCTACAAATTACACTTGCTGTGTGTTCCTGGGAACAGTTTTATTGCAGCTGGGCATATCTGGCTCTTGTTATTAAATTCGCTATGATTTACAATACTAATCTGAATAGAGATTTTAAAAAAATATTCCTTGTGGGGAAAGGGGAGTGTGAGTCGGAGTTGAAGAGAGGTATAAAGATTCAACTTCTTTCTTATCATTCAAAATATTTACTGGGGGGAGGGAGGGTAGCATACTGTTGCCAACTTTAGAATAATGATGACATTTAAAAAGTAACCCAGACTAACCCATCAGCAATTTATTAGCTTTGTGTGGTACGCTAATGAAGCCATCATGAGTCAGAGATTGTAGCAACCTGGAGTTCAGCTACTGTATTTTATTAATTTCCTAGTTTAGGGTGAGCATAAGCTCTTTCGCAATATTAGTAATGGGCAAGTTTGTGCTGGGAATTATTAGGATGTTGTAACTCTTACAAAGAAAGTGTAATTGCTTGAAAGATCCTGCTATGGCATTTCTCTTCAAAGCAAAACCTTTAATACCTGTTGAAGCATGTCTTTGTGCCTTAAAACTACCCATGCCAAGATGAAAATAGGTGCTCCCTGCCTCACCTCTGAATCTAATGCTATTTCTTATTTGGGAATGGGCAGGAAACCACTGTATCAAGCATTTGTAACCACAGTTTTGCATGATCTTATTGCTCAATTCTGATCATTGCTTAAGGCCTACAGTAATTGAACTCTCTAGTAGTGGAGTGACAATAGATCAGTAGCATTGAAAAACTTAGGGAGAACCAAATACAAAAATCATAAAGTCAGAGTTCCAATAAATTTACATTTAGTACAGAATTAAGACATAGCTACCCGTTAGTGCTTAGAATTTTTTGATACTATTAAAAACATAAATAATATTTTTTAAAGTTCATTCATAGAGTTCCAGTGTCACTGGCAGCTGACATAATTTTGCGAACTTTATTTTTCAAACTGAGAGTGGAGTTTTTCCATTTTAATATTTTTTGCCTCACTATCAGTCTTAGTTTTTGCTATACCTGCTTTTCTTAGAATTAATATTTTTGCAGCAATATTGCTTTTTTTCAGTGAAAGTTTCGTCTTAAAAATTTTTTTATTTGCACAGGTCTTTTTTTTTCTCTCTTTTTTTTGTAAAATATGAAGAAAGTGTCTTTTCTTTAACCCTCCTGGGATCTGTAATTCAGTCAGCTTCTCTGATATGTATAACTTAAAAATCTAATAGGAAAACTCTACAACACCCAAATTGCAGTAAAAAACAAACAAAAGAAAAAGTCGCATGTGTTTGTCAACATCACCTTAATCCTGTTGCCCTTATTTCCATTGCAGTCACAACGGCCAGCCAGCCCAAAATGCATCATCCTTAGAAGTATAAGTGGTGGGGAGAGATTTCTTTTCCCAAAGAAAAGTAGATGTGCAAAATGATGCCGTAGTTGTCTGTCGTACTCCACTTTCTTCACTTGTGGTGATTTGTTCTCTTTATTTAATCATAGGCCACTATTTGCAGGTGAACACCTCTGTCCGCTCACTGCACGTGTTGCACTTCACAAAGCAGCACCAGTGGAATTTGCAATTACACTGCCACACTTTCGTGTACTGGTGTGTGTTGTAACCCCTTCCACAGCACATCATGTCACACCCGTCTGCATTAGGAGATGTACGGTTACAGAGTCGTCCCTGGGTACCAACACTCCCTGTGGAAGCATCTTCCTCACAGTAGTTGGGCGACTTTTCAATATACACCAGATCCGTTTCCATTGGTTTCTGGTAACTCCTGATCTGCTTGATCTTCAGGAAGGTTGGCTGTCGTAGCCGACTGGCCCGAACCACCTCCACTTGTACTGCAGCATTATACTTTTCTTTCAAAATATATCCAATCTCTCTGAATTTAGGAAGTGTGGTCCAGCAGGTCTTAGTTGTACAGGAACCTGAAACGCCATGACATTTGCATTCCAATTTCATTCTCTCTTCAAGAACCTGTATGTGTATACATACATATTGTTATTGGAGAAAAAACAACATTAAAATTTGACTAAACCACATGGTTTATAACTATTATTTATTAAAGCTGATTGAAATTTTATATGCATTTTTAATAAATACTCTTTTGTTTGCCACAAAAACTTGTTTTTCAAAAGATTTTGTGACATTATAGGAAATTTTATCAGAAAAAATGTTTCTTTTTCTGCTTTCAAATAAACTTTTGAAAGTAATTTTTTAAATTCTGAAATCAATATGGGCTTTTTTGTGGGGGAGGGAAAGGAGGTAGGAGGAGGGAACCTATTGTGGTACTGGCCAAGAAATTCCTTTTTGGAATCTTATTTTGAAAATGGAAAATAATAAAAGAAAAGAATGTCATGATATATTTTGAGTTTTGAAATGTTGATTGCATTTTTTTTCACAAAACAGGATTTTAAAATATTTTGATCATCTCTAATATTCATTGAATAATTCATGTCTAGTTGCCATGGCATCTCTGCTCATTACATACTTAAAACACCAAGCTATATTAGATATCCACCTACTGACCAGCCAAACCTCTAGAACATAACCCTCAATTGTTCTTGCCTGAGACCAAGCAATGGCTGGACATAAACATGGTCCTTGCACCATGCAAAGTGAGATCCACAAAGGGTTCCGTGAAGCTAAGAGTCAAACACAAGGATAAACAGGAACCTTATTTTTATTATTAGTTAATCTTTATGTTGCATTAGTGCCTACAGGTTCTAGTCCAGGATTGTGGTCCCATGTGCTTGGAAACCTATCCAGGGCTCAATTTTGGCTTTCCCACAAGCTCTAAGCCAAAAGCTGCATGTTCTTGTGCCACCCCTGGAGCAAACCCAAAGGCAGATCGTGACTCTAAGACACAGTTGGCCTGCTAGGTTCACCCTGCTCTGCAGTCCCTGTGCCTGGCAAGTACCCTGTGCCTGGCATGTACTGTATATGGGACAAGATACTTCCCTCAGTGCACCAGTAGAGCTACACTACTCAGCTCTTTTTTTGAGGGGGAGGAGGGAATAGAGAGAGCAGATATGGAGCTGCTCCCCACGCCTGGTACAGGGTTGCGGGGGAGACAGTATAGCAGTCCATAGAGGCCTTTATGCCTATGTGTTCTACCCACATATGCCCCTTAAATCCCTGGTGCAAACCAAGCCACAATCTGGCCCACAGTCATCATCAACTTTTCATGAAAACCCAGACCTAATAATAAAATAAACCAATCTTTCTCCCTTCTATGTATGCAGCAGGACGATAGTCAAGAAATATGAGCTCCCAAGCTCCACTGAAGCACTAGTGCAGCCCATCTCCTTCAGTGGTTTCACAGCAGATCCCAGACCATGATTGAAATGGGCAGAGGATAAAAGGGCCGAAATCTGAGTACAATAGCATAATGAAGCAGAGGGGAAGCAAAAAGTGCTTACTGCTTCAGAATAAAGGCCTTAAAATAAATGCAGTAGAACTTTGGTTAGCCCTGCAAATAGAGGGCACCCTCCTGAGTTGTTCGAGTTTCACTTAAATTGTATGTTTTCTTTTCCCAAATTTCTGGGGTTTCATTATTAAAGAGAATATCCAGCTTTGCTTCTCTTCTGCCAACATATCGTAGCAAGTACAAGCGGGCTAAGTATCTGGTTCAGAAATACCTTAGGCTCCTTGAAGCCAGCCTTAGGAACCAGGCTCAGACTGACTCACTGTCAAGTTAGCCCTTCAGTCTTCTGTTATAGATAGAGCAGATTTCCATGCAGTTTATTGTGTTAGGCTAGAGGTGCCTCCAGCCCTGGACTCTGACTGCTTTGTGTGGACATTGCATTCTTAGAGCAAGGGTAGGGGTTTTGCTGGTGACCGTGGCCAAAACGTCTCTTTTTCCCCTTGACTCTTGAGCAGTGTGCCCTGCACAGACCTGAGTGCCTGCCCCCCTCTATCCTAGAGGCAGCAGCACTTCATTCATGCTAGATGTACATGTTTTGTGATTTGGTTCGAGATCTTTCCAGATGAAAAGCGCTATATAAATATAAAGGGCCTGATTTTTTTCAAAGGCCCTCAATCTTACTCCAATTTTATTGTATACATTTTGTACTTACAAATAATCTATTCTCATTTAGATAAATGCACATATCCATTAAAAAGGAGCCACCTAGTGACTGGTGACGATTCTTAAATATGAAACCAGAAAACAGATCCCTCCTGCATCCCAATTTCAACCATTAATCAACAAATCCACAGTCAGAAATAATCCAGCAGCAAAAATCATACATAAACTGTGGATAGAAATGGTACTTCTATTCTATTCTATATAGATTTTATACCATCCTCACCTTAGGTCACTGTAGTATGCGAGTGCCTTCCAGTTATGCATTAAACATCTAACATCTGTCACCATGATTTGTTCTCTCTCTCATTCTCTCCCCAGAGGACAATTCTGTTTGTTTTGCTTTTAAATGTACATGCTGCTACATTAGAGAAAGCAAGGGCACATGGAGCAGAAGGTGGTGAGATTTCTCAGTCTTTTTAGTTCCTATGAGAGTTTGTGTCATGGTCTCAGACCTGCACTCAAGAAAATTCTCTCTCTCTCTCTCTCTCTCACACAGATGAGTTTTACCATTATGGTCAAAAGTTCCATGGTGCCTGAAGAGGGGAGTGGTTGATCCACATCCTTAGGCCAGACTCACAAATCATTTATACACCTGATATGCACATTGGTGCTAACTCTTGCCATTTTATCATTGGTCTGGCAATATTTTACTTGAGCCCCTGCTTCTGGAGTAATTAGGGTGACCAGATGTCCTGATTCATAGGGGCAATCCCAAATTTTGGGTCTTTTTCTTATATAGGATCCTGTTACCACCCACCTTCATCCTGATTTTTCACACTTGCTGTCTGGTCACTGTAGGAGCAATGTTGTAAAAGAATTTCAGCTTTCCCTTTAAAAATAGTTTCTAGTCCTTATGATTGTGGCAGAAACTTGAAAATGTAATTCTAAAGGCTTGAAAGCCCCCAAAAGCCTAACATGTATTCATTCATTATTTTTAAGGTAATCTCATGCTTTTGGGGATAGGGGGTGCTGGCTCCTGCTTTTCGAATGGTTGGAATTTCACCATGTGTTCAGGCCCAATGATCAGGTAGTTAAATTGCTAAATGCTGTAACGTGCCCACAGTTATTTGTGGGTGCAAAACTTTGCCCACAAAATTGGAAGCCAGGGATCCCAACCAAAATAATATTTCTTCTCTTTCCCCAGGTGGCTTGTGTTCAGTATTCATATTCATTAAGAGCCCAAGTCTCACCTTTGCACATGCTGAGTAGTACCATACTGCTTGAGTATCCTCACTGGCTTCCTACTTGCATAGTAAGGTACTACCAAACATGAGCAAAGGCGGCAGGATCTGGCCCAGTGTACTCACTGTAATGACTGAAGAGAAACTGACCTTTCTCTTCCTATTTTTCCCTCTGATTTGGTTTGTCTCAGCAAAACAGCACCTGTAGTGCTGACCCTGAACCTTAAAGGTACTGATTTACTAAGATTTCACACACCCTGCCAGGTTGGGTACCTGATTAAAGATTAAAAATAATTAGCTTGCGTGACTCTCTCCTTCGAAAATTCCATTTGTCATATGTCAGGGCCTCATATCTAACCTTGAATGGTTTACAGCAAGCTCTACTTCCCAAACCAAATTCCCATCACTTGACTTGCTGCCTCAGACTAATATTAGAACATTCTTTAGATCCACTTTCCCTGGACTGTTTCACTCCAGCCCCAATAGGGTCTTCCAAAGTAAAATTTTCTTACTACTGCTATTTTATTACATGAATTGTGAAATATAATGGTAAAGCTTTTTATTCTACAGATTTTGCATCAATATAAATAATATACTAAAATGCAATTTTGAGTTTTGCTCTCAAGTCAAGTAGACAAGCCTTACAGAGAGAATTATTTTCTGACTGAATAAAAACCAATAAAATGCAACCCCTGCCCAAAACCAAAACCCATTTTGTAAATTTCTAATCTAGGCCCAAGTGCATTATATCAGATACAGTTTATGAACCTATTAAAAATCCTATCTGGATAAAATATGAAAAACAATATTTTGTGTGTGTTTGTTTTGCCTTGCTTTCCTGGTTCGTGTTTTCCTTGGTGGAAATGCACATTTTTGGATCAGATATTGAATGTAACAAAACCCATATTACTTTTAACTGCAATATCAAAAGAAATCGATAACTCAGACAGCTTTTCTATTAAAGAGATCGACTCTTGCCTTTGGTTATACTCATCCAGAGAGAGAGATGGATTCTGATTCCATATACTAGTATATCATCACTTCCCCCTGAGACTGGAGAGGGTGGGACCATTAGAGCCTATTGTTTATGAGGTAGGAATGGGCACTATTTATAACTTTACAGGTCTGGAGCTAGTAATGCCATCCGATTGCCAATCTCAAGGAGTATCTGTGAGATGATGGTTCACCCAGTTAGAAGGAGACTATAATATGGTGCAATAGTTACTGCTCTTCAGTGATAACTTGAGGCCCCTAACATTTCGTTTGTTAATAGCAGGTCACAGGACCGAAAATAGCATATGTAAGCAGAGTAATGGTCCATGTCATGTCTCATATGATCTGGCATCAGTATGAAAAATATGGGTATTTCATCCTGATGGTTGTTCCTAATGTTTCTCCAGTCAGAAGCAGAGCTGCCCTGAACCCTCACCTCCCAGCCAAACAATACTTTTATTTATGGGATGGGAGAATATAAAATCCAATCCACTATCTCTACCTTATACCCAACAAGTTTTAGTATTTATACCCATACCTACTATACAGTGTATGTAGTGTACACACATTGTACACATAATAAAATGGTCATTATTTCCTGGGATTGTGGCTTATAGTCAAAATAACAGGGAACAGACTCCCAAACAATATTTTAAAAACAGTTTCCATTTATTTTTACTTAAATTTTTAGTCAAAAGATTTTTAAAAAGTCAACATAATGAAAATTTCAAACAGACTTTTGTGTGCATGTGTATATGTGGCAGGAGGGTGGAGAGGGGAGTTCCCTATCAAAATTTGAAATTTCTAGAAATAAGTCATATAAAAATTGAATTTCAGAAAATTTTGGTTAGTTTTGTTGCTCAATGCTGAGATATATTTTCCCTCAGAAGCTATTTTCTGTTTACCTGCTGGGGAAACTCTCTAGGAGAGGCCTATCTGCAAGGGCAGGACATAATTGTAGGAGCTGGTGGATAAGGCTCTATGGCCCTGGCAAGAACCGCCCTTGTTTGATGGGCAAATTTTTGGATCCCACTCTTTTTTCTCCCACTAACTAGGAGACTTTGGGTGAGGGGAGGGAGGAATGGACCAGGAAATAATGACCATTTTATTATGTGTACAATGTGTGTACACTACATACACTGTATAGTAGGTATGGGTATAAATACTAAAACTGACCCCCACAAACCTTTGTCAGTTTCTAGAATTGAATGTTTTTGTATGTTCTGAAATATTTGGTTTCCCCCCCCCCCCAAGTTTTTCCTCTTTTGGTTCCAAGCAAAATTGGCCAAAACACTGAGCAAGAAGCTATATTTCCATCTAATTGAAGCTAAAGAACTCCCCTTCAGTAGATTCTGAGCCAAGGTTATCAGACTCAAGAAATACACTCAAGAAATTACATTTATGTAAATATGGATAAGCTTTAGCTGTCCATCTGACCAATCCAGGTTGTAACTCTGAACCTTTTGTAAATTGGATTTATATCTTCTTGCAGATGAATTTGAGTGGGGGAAATAAGGTACTAGGAAGAATCACCAAAGCCTTTTTCCTTCACAAATCTATTCAAAATGGATGTCTAGTGAAGTAGTTTGTCTCCTATAGGGGAAAAAAATTGTATCCTCAAATGATGGATCCAATTCTACAAGTCACCAAGGGTAAAATTTTCAAAAGAACCTAAGTAATTAGGAACTGAAGTCCCACTTTTAGGAACCAAAGTTCTTTAAAGTCCTAAGTACTTTAAATCATTTTTGAAAATGGATTTAGGTTCCTAAGTCACTTATGCACTATTGAAAATGTTATTTTTAATTCTTTTCTGGGAAGTGCTTGGCACCCTCAGCTGTCATTGAAGACACTGGGAATTGAGAGTACTTTGTATATCTGAGGAAATAGCAGCTTGCAGGATGGGGCCTTCAATTTTGGGACATAAATATTACAGTTACCTCAGGACAAGAACAACCTATGTTAACACTTCATGTTAAAATTGTTTCTTTATATACTACTAGCGAAAATACCCGGCATTGCTCGGGTCCGTCAGAGGTGGGGAGGGGCCAGAGAGCGGAGCGAATGCGGGGTCTCTTGGAGGGGAGAGGGGGCAGAGAGCAAACCCGACACCCCCACCTCACTTACCCCTCAACCAACCCCGACTCACATTTTCACCCCCCCACCCAAACCCAACACCCCCATGTCACCCCCCTACCAACACCCTCTGACCAACACCCACACCTCACCCCCCCGTAGACCAAACCTGACACACCCACCTCACTTTCCCCCCCAACCAAACCCGACACCCCTACCTACCACCACAAACAAACCCGACACCCACATCTCACTTACCCCTCGACCAACCCCGACCCCCCTCCTCACCCCCCAACCAAACCCAACACCCCCACCTTACCCTCCCACCAAACCCAACACCCCCTGACCAACCCCAACACCCACACCTCACCCCTCACCCACCCCGACACCTTCCCACCCACCCCCGACCAAACCCGACACCCCCACCTCACCCCCCCGACCAAACCCGACACCCCTACCTCACTTATCCTCTGACCAAACCCAACTCGGGTCCGTCGGAGGTGGGGAGGGGCAGAGAGCTGAGTGAGTGCGGGGTCCGTTGGAGGGGGGAGGGGGCAGAGAGCTGAGCGAGTGTGGGGTCCGTTGGAGGGGGGAGGGGGCAGAGAGCTGACCGAGTGCAGGGTCCGTTGGAGGGGGTATTATGACATCATAACTATGTCACAGAGAACAGCAGCTGCCCAGCTGATGTGATTGGCCTTTAAATAATTTCACCCCTGCGGGGCGTCAGAGGTGAGATTTGAAAAATTTTAGACTCTTACCCTGATTAGGACCCTAAGACCTCTAACTGTACCAAATTTCAAGTCTCTAGCTCAAACGGTGTGGAAGGAGTAAGTGCATGTACATACACGCATACACGCACGCATACACCATTTGACTTTTATATATTGTAGCGGGGTGCTCCCTGCTCCCTGCTGGCCAGGGCTGGGATAGCCCTAGGAAAGGGGTCTGTGGCTGGGAGCCTGCAAGCTCCCAGACTGATTGGGAGCTAGGCTCAGCTGTGTGGCCACGCCCCAAACACTCAGGACTGTATAAAAGCCTGGGAGGCAGTAGAAGCAGGAGAGTCTCCTCTGTAAGCAGAGGGAGACAGGCCTGCTGCAGGGAGCCTTAAGGAAGGTACTGAACTTGGTGCAGGGCTGGGGCTAGGCACGGGGAGCTGGGAAAAGCTCTAGCCTGAGAGCCCCAGGCTGCAAGAGCAGGCAGGGGCCTAAAGGCAGTCTCCTCTGTAAGCAGAGGGAGACCGGGCCTGGCTGCAGGGAGCCATTAATAGAGTACCCAGACTGGGACAGGGCATGGGCAAGGCAGCTGGGAGCCAGAGAGCCTAAGCTCTAGTGAGAGGGCCCCAGCTTGCTGAGCCTAGGGAAGGCCCGACCCACGGAGTACTGGGGGTTGCAAGGGGGCAGCCCTGGGCTGGATAAGAGCAGCAGGCCAACCCCTTCTTGCCAGTGATGAGTAGCCATGAGACTGCAGTCAGCCTCAGAGAAACTGAGGCAGTGGTGACTGGCAGTGGCCGTATCTGAGGCAAGTTGGGGATAGTGGGGGTTGGGTTCCCCAGGGAGGGGAGATCCTAAGACCAGGGGGGTACTGCAGGGGTGCAGCGCCCTCAGCAAGGGGCTCCGGGGTCCGGGAGGGGCACGGGGCCAGTGTGAAGAAGCGGACGTCGGCCGACAGAGGGCGCTCCGGGGTCAAAGAGCTAATTCCCGTGACGACCAGATGGGGGCGCCGCCGGGTGAGTGACCGACTCCCTTACATATATATAGATATATTATAAATGGTAACCAACAAATAAACTCATTAGCTGTGCTACAGTCAAATCATGTCAGCCAAACCCCTCCCAGTTCTGTGATGCCAGGAGCTGTGAGAAATAGTTGTTGTTTATATGAAAAAAGCCCCAAATAATTGAATAATCTGTTTTAAAGAGACACTGAACATTTTTTGTCCCTCCACACTCCTTCTTTCAACTATAAAATAGTATGTTATCTTCCAGGCATTCGGGAGAAAACCCATTGACATTACAAAAGACTAAATTTTGGGATGGAGCTTCTGGCATTCAGTGTTAGTGTGTGTTTCTGGAAGAAAAAAAATAGCCCAATATTTTCTCCACTTAACCACAGTGACTATCTAATAAGAACCTAATTGATTGATAAACTGTTGGAAACATTTATTTTCATCTGTCTGGTAAAAGCAGTGATCTGTTACCAATTGATCTTCCTTTCCTTCCCCTAGTAAGCAAGCAAACAAGAAACCTATTATCTAATTGAGATGTACTGTGAGAGTTGGTCATTGTTTTGACCTTTTAACAGAAAGTTAAGATTAATGGCACATATTCCTAGAGGTTACTCTTTCTGAATTACATAATACAGCCACTTCCTAAAATACACAGTAGAAAGCTGTGTCTCATAAAATGGTATCAGAAGTTTACTGGATTTTATGAACATTTAATTTTGAATTGCAATATCAAAGTTTTGTCCACAAATAAATTTTGTAACCACTCAGATTTGCGCCAGGCCTTTTAACTATTTCCATCCTTTCGCAGTAACACTTGCATAAGACTTCCAGGTACAGCTGGGGATGGGGGGGAGGGGGTGGTTTCCAGACCGTTCTGATCTCTATAGCAGTCATTTCCAAAATTATAGTTAGTTAGGTACTGCAGTATTTTACACACCTCAGTGCTGTGTTATAGCAGAGCGCAGGTCTTTCCTCAGTAGCAAATTATTATTTTATCAGCAGTCCTAGGTATCTATTTCTTCCAAACTGCACTGATGTCAACTTTGTCAGGTATAAGAAAATTCACAAACTTGCTAATAGTTTGGACAGTACTTGGAAGTGCAATGCAGAGCAGTGAGAGAAGTCCAGCTTAAAAAAAAATCCCGACAAGCCCAAATATCTGCCTCTTTCAAGGGCTATCCTATTAGCAAAACATTATAGGCTCTACTATGGTTTTAGCAGCCAGAGCCATTTAGCTATATATGGAAGCAGGTCTGTTGCTCCATCCAGGGAGTTGAAAGCTTTCTTGGAAGACTCCATTCATGTGTAGGCTTTTCATTCTTCTCAATGCTTCGTTGGGGGCCTAAAATGTTTACCAGACCCTGCAGGAATGCAGCCATCCAAATGATGGGGTCCTAGATCCTGATCCAAAGCCTATTGTACGCAATGAGAGTGTTTTCATTGACTTCAGTGAAGGGTTGGATCAGGTGGAGAAGGGATTCTTTATACCCTTTTCTTCACCCAGACAGCCATTCAATTTATCTGACAGTGCTACAGAGAATGGAGCTCATAGTCGGCAAATTCTGAAGGTGCAGATAAGTGACATAACTAGTTATGTCTTGTATTACTTGTCTTCTACTCATGTTCAGAGCAAGGGATGGTTGTACTCATATTGGTTCGTCATAGGTAAGCGCTTGAGCCATGAAGATCACATTCAGGCTTCCTCCAAACTTTGAGAGGGATTGATTATATTCCCACGTTGCCATCCAGAACAATCAAGTAGAGTTGGATCTAGCTTCCCAAAAGTCCAAGGGGGTTAAGATTCAGTTACATTTTGTTTTCAGTTACATTTTGTTACCAATTGATCTTCCTTTCCTTCCCCTAATAAGTAGGCAAACGCAAAACGTATTTTCTAATTGAGATGTACCATGAGAGTTGGTCATTGTTTGGACCTTTTAACAAAAAGTTAAGATTAATGGCACGTGTTCCTAGAGTTTGGGGGAATGTTTGCAGAAAGTGAAATCCTCACAAATACTAGTGCAAATGTATTTTCCTGAAAGTTCCTTCCAGAAGTATTCATGTGATAATCTACGGAGTTCTTTGGTTACTTTGCTCCTGTTTATGAAGTTTCATTTTATATTATTATTTATTGTTATTTGCTTAATTTAGAACAGGCAGTGTGGTTTAGTGAATAGGGCACTAGTCTAGGAGTCAGGAGCCCTGGATTCTATTCCCGGCTCTTGCACAGACCTACTGTGTGACTTTGGGAAAATCATTTCAGCCTCTGCTGCTCTCGCCTTTTATCTGTCTTGTTTCTTTACATTGTAAGCAGGCAAGGCAGGGACCATCTACTATCCTATATAATAAAAGACTAGAGAAGTGTGTGTGAAGCTGTCATCTGCAGTAGAGACGGCCAGACGAAGGGCATGCTGGGAATTGTAGTTCGGCGTCACACGGTGCAGGGTTTACAGGAGAAAGAAGACTTCGGTTACCTCAGGTTATGGTGGAGGGGGCACGGCACGATAGGAGATATCAGTGGGGTGAGCGGGGAGCATGGCAGGGGGGCAGGGGTTACCAGAGGACACGGGTTACTAAGGGTTCCCGGAAAGGGCGGGGGCAGTGGGACTGCAGTTGCCGGGAGGGGTGGGCGCAGGAGTTACTGGGGATTACTGGGAGGCGCAGTGGGACAGGGGTTACCAGAGGGTGCAGAGGGACCAGGGTTGCCGGGAGGGATGGGCACAAGAGTTACCGGGGATTACCGGGAGGACGGAGGGGCCGTCGCAGGTTACCGGGAGGGACGGGCGCAGGGGTTACGGAGAACGTGATGGGACAGAGGTTACCGGAAGGCGCTGTGAGGCGGGGGTTACCGGGAGCAGGCGCGGGCGTTACCGGGGGGCGCAGTAGGACTGGGGTTACCGGGAGGGGCGGGCGCCAGGTTTAGCGGGGGGCGCGGAGGTACGGGAGTTACCGGCACAGGGAGCCGAAGCACTCAGCTCCTCTCCCCCCGAGCGGGAGGCAGTTCGGGTGCCGCCAGCCCCAGAGTGTCCCTCCAGGCCGGGGAGCCCCGATCCCCCCCCCCCCGCCGCGAGGGGCACTGCAGGCCTCGTCCCCCCCCGGGGGAAGGATCCCGGGGGAGGGTGGTGATGGGAGGGCGAGCAGGGAGGGTGGTGCGGGAGAAGGGACTGGATGGGGTGGCCTGGCCCGTGTACATGGGCTTTTACACTAGTGAGTATATAAAGCACCTAGCACAATGGGACCCCAATATCTGTTGGAGACTCTAGAAGCTACTATAATACAAATAAGTGCCTTACTTCAGAAATTCAGGGACTAGCTTTATTATTCTGGGTGTACAACCCAATAAATTTCTTCTGAGATACATTAAGTGCTGAAGCAAAGAAGAGACAACCAGTCCCAGACTAGCAGCACCAGTTGGGCCTGGACCCATGTCCTAGCTGCCCCCCCCCCATCCCCTGCCAGTCAGGACAACTTTCACATATAGAGATCTACCATTTTAAGGATGTCTTACATTGCCTCTTGCATTCAACCTATGGCTTCCAAAAATGTCTAGTGCTCCCCTGTTCATGAATTCCTGGCTCCCATTCCAGCACTCTGGATCATTCACTCTGTTTTCTCTTTCTTTCTCTTGCATTTATACAATGTCTTTGATTTCAATGCATTTTACAAACTACAGACATATTCTGCCCTCAGTTTTGTACAGAGCTCCCATTGCAGCCCCCAAGAGTTTTGGGCATGGATTGAGTGCTATTATATGTCTTTCAAAATATAGTATGTACAGGAATTGCCATCAAAAATGAGCCACCTCTGGGGTGGAATACAAGAGCTAGTGCACAGCACACAGTAAAAACACACAATTGTTTAGGGAAGGAAATTTGCAAGGAAGAATATCTGATTTTTTCCCTCTGGTCTGTGATAGACTGAAATTCTCTTTCTGTACAGCAGAACAGTGGTTCTCAACCAGGGATCTATGGCCCTCTGGGGTCTGAGAGTGGGAGTTAGGGGGTCCTCCAAGCAGGGCTGGCATTACACTTGCTGGAGCCCTGAGCCCCGCCCCCCAGAACTGAAGCTGAAACCTGAGCAACTTAGCTTCATGGGGCCCTGGGCAAATGCCCTCCTTGCTACTTCCTAACACTGAGTGGCTTTTATATGCAGAAAAACCGTTGTTGTGGCACAGGTGGGCCCGGGAGCTTTTATTGCATGTCAGGAGAGGCCTCAAAAAGAAAAAGGTTGAGAAACCCCACAGTAGAATCCATAATATAATTCAATTCATACAGAAGCTTCATGTTGGAAAATGAGTACCCATATTTCTTAGGCTGAAAACATTTTAAAAAACTTTAACAAAATCTCTTTTGAGTGTGGTGATGTAGTATGCAAAAGGGCATATTTTAATTTTTAAAAGACAAACTTTTGGAGCTGTGGAGTTAGATCTTCAACTGGGGTAAATTGGCATAATTCCATTAAGTTTATTGTTTCACTGGCAAGCAGCTAAATCATGATTGTAGACATTTAAGTGCCTGTCTTCTTCCAAAGATTAAGTAACACTTGTCTAGTGATCATGTGGTTACATGCACTCCACCAATGTGAAATTGACAGTTATGCATTTGCTACAAAGTATGTATTTGATTAGAGGCATACAGTACTTGAAGCAGCATTTTGCTTTTGGGTGGAATGAGTGACTACTGAAGCTGTTAGAGCTCAGCAATGTAGAAATCTTTCCATATCCCACCACAGTCCCCTTTACCTCTTGCTAGCTTTTTTCCCAGGGAAAGAAAATGCAAAGATTTAGCACTACCAATGACAATTTCTGCAAGATCATGCCTAATTTCAAAAGAGCTTGGAAGGGGGCCTAAGGAAGTAGAAATGACTAGAGGCACATAAACTGTGGAGTAGTTAATGGAGCTTTGACATAAACTCATTTCTGAATCTGTAAAACAAATATAGGCATTAAACACCATCAGATAACTTTGAGATGGACGTAGAATGACAGTCTAGAAGGAGGGTGAAGACTGGGGACATTGCTCGCTACAGCCAGCCCCACTTCAGTTCAGTTGCAAATTAAAAGGACCCCCCTACCCTCCAGAGAGCATGTCATCCCATTCCCTCCCCATCTTGAATACCTTTCTTCCAGCCTCGTTGTTGTGCAAGTTCATCAGCCTCCGTGCATTCTTTTTGATTTCTCGGGCATCAACAAACTTCCTGGAGAATTCAATGCCGTATCGGATATCCGCAGAGCAGCCTCCCCATTTCCAGCCCTCCTCCTGGTTGTAGTAGCCCTGTTTCTCTCGGTCACAGCCACAGTTGCTGAGATTGCCCTGGCTGCAGGCAGCAGTGACAGCATGTGCAACCCCAGCAGCGGTAATGGCATAGGTGAATGCTGCTTCTCTGCTTCCTGTGGAGAGAAACCAACAGCTGATGGGAGTGCTTACTACAAAGTACACACATTATGGACAGCAGTACATTAATTCAGAAGCAGGAGGGTAGCATGGTCAATAGCCCATACTCTTCCTTCTTAAAAAAGTTATGTACATGTTTAAGTGTTTTGCTGAACTGGGGGTCAAGTGACCAGCTGCCCACATTCCGCCCTGCCCCCCCCCCCCTTTGCAGATCCCAGCCATATAACAGGATCCCAGTCCTGTTTGCCTCTGTTAGATTGAGGTTCTTTGGCAGCGGGTTTGGCCAGTGGGGGCTGCACTATCTGAGGCAAGATAATTAAAGCATTTCACCAGGATTATAAATGTTGTTTATCCCAGGTTTGTTCACGAGAGGAGATCACGGAGGTTGTGCAGATTTGAAGTGGGTTGCAGGCCAGTCATTGTTGGGGGTGTTTATAGGAAGAGAGGATTTGCCACTAATTCCCAGAATGCTGGGAAAGTAGTACATTGTGAAGGCTTAAAAATGCTATGCCCAGTAAGGTGGAGAGTGTGTCATGACAAGGATAGGACTCAAGTGGAGAAGGCTGTCCATACATCCTTATTAGGATGCAGGTAGAGCTGGTCAGTGATGTTAAATACTGATTATAACCGGAGATGCCCATAAGTTGTAGATTTTAGAGCAGTGGTTTTTCAGCGATGGTCTGTTGTTCTATGTCTATTGTTGCTGACTTTTATTTACTGTCAATTTTACCTTAATAAAGTGGCAGCCTTCCCCTACCAATCCCCTGAATCCAAAGTCTGTTGTACCTTGGTGCAGTGTGTTAAGAGTATGGAACTACTGGCCTATATACACTATACACTGGAGCACTATATACATAGTAGATTGATTTCAAAGGGGCTGTATAAAAGAATACTTTGAAATAGCTGACATGCTGTAGTGCAAACATTGTCTTAATCTCATAAAATTTAATAATGGCTTTTATGGTATCACTACTTGTCCTAATTAGGTGATAATGTCTCTTGAAACTCAGTGTATAAAAAGATGCCTCATCACTTCAGTGGATACTAAAAAACAAAAATATACAGATGATGAAAGTTAAGTTAAAATAATATGAAAATTTCAAGACCTATCTAGGAAAGCAAGGACATCCATGATTTTGAATTTACTAAAATCCCAATACTTACACAAAATGGTGCCCAGTAGCATCTTGTAGCAGACCTGGTTTGCATGCATGCACGCATCCCTGCAGTACATTTCAAGACCTTGACTGGCAGCTATGACAAGATGACCAAGCATCATGTGACAAAACCTGGTGATGAGACTTCCTTTGAGAGAGCTGGCCCAGACAGATATGGGAAACTTGAGGTCAGGAAAGGGACTCTATGCCAGCCAGGCAGAACATGTGGTGGGAGATACTTGCAGGGAGCAGGAGCAGAAGACTCGTGTGGGAAAGGTTTTGGGTGAGGCTAGGAAGGAGGTTTGATTTTGAGAGGACTTCAGGGCTGTGACATCTAGTTGGAGGAGCAGGTAAGCCTGGGGAAACAGCTGGAAGACTTGAGTTGAGCTGAGCTGTTCTGTGTTGTGAAATAAACCAAATACACTTGAACCATTTGAGTCTGTGTTCATTTTGGGGGGAAGCAAAATAGGAGAAACCGAGGTGGAAGGCCTTATAACCAGACCAGGTAAATTGACCCATTCACATATCCCATTGGGCCAAGTTACACATTGTGTATATGTGGGTCAGAAAATGTGTCAGAGAATTGTGACTGGCACCATTCCAGGATTCAGTGGGTTTGCGGAATGAATGTAATGAAGCCAGTGAATGGGGTGTAGCAAGAACACCAAAATGGGAGGGAATGATGCTAAGAGGAACTATGCAGGTCTGTGTAATGGGGGAGGAAGCCTGGGCTGTGCAGGCTGGCATGGCAAGGATAGTGAGGTGCTGAGGTATGTGGTCTGGCTGAGAAAGAGTTGCGGGATGCCTGATGGGGAAGTTGGGCTGGGTTTTTTCACAGCGGTTTACTTCTCTAATAGGAACTGATCCAACTCCCATTAAGTCCACCAAAAGACGCTCCCTTGCCTTCATTTGGTGTTGGAGTGGAACACTTTCTACTGCCCTATTATTGTTTATACCATTTCTTCCTCTGATTTCTCTCTGTTCACGTTCAGCAGCAAAACTTCTGCCATCATCATTTTCTTCCTTCTTTGGTGACTAACCCCTATACTGCTACTGCAGAGGAATTCACAGCATGTTACTGAAATGATTTAATGCCCAAACACAAAGCTTTCTCTGTTACTTTTTGACTGGCCTAACAGATACAAAACAAAACAAATCAAATCTTTAAGGGGGAAAAATAGAAATAATCTCATAAATTGTTTAATTTTTCGTAGTAGGTTTTACAACAGTCCACTTCTAGTGGTTCTGAAATAGCACATGCACAGTGCGTTTTTTGTTTGTTTGTTCATTCATTTCAGTTATTCAAAGGCAGCTTCCTGAAAGCACCTACAACCCCTAGTGAGTTCCATGGAGTTTAAGGACACATAGCAGTGTACATGATGGGGTCCTACATTTGTTTTTGCCCACTTTTAATTGTTTGCTCAATGTAATGTGGCAGGGTGCTGGCCAGGAGTGCCTGAGCCAGCCCTGCGGGCCCTTTAAGAGGGAGCACCAGCCTGCAAACCTCCCTTGCAGGAAAGGCTAATCAGCCACCTGGCTTGCAGGGCAATCAACCTGGATGGGTTGCACCTGGCAGCCTCCTCTGGGGGATATAAGGCTGCCAGGAACGAAGCCCAGGGTGGTGGTGGTGGTGGTGCGTGAGAGCTATCAAGAGCTGAGTGTGTTGTGTGAGCTATCAAGAACTGTGTTTGTATTATTGTATTAGGGGCTGAACTATATAGAGTTTGTAGAGCCAGAACCTGTGGAGCTGTTTAAGAGCTGGGTATTAATGAGCTGTTTAAGAGCTGGATATTAATGAGCTGTATATTAATGAGCTACTTAGAGCTGGATGTTAATGAACTGTTTTAACCTGTATATATTGGTGGTGGGGTCCTGCACTGTAAATTAAAGGGCACTGTTTGGAGCAAAAAAGGGTTTCCTGCGTGTTCCTGAGGGGGGGTGAGAGAGCGGTCTGTCACAGTAATTAACATAAGAAGAAAATGGAATGTTTAATTGTGGCAGGCTTATGTTTTTTGGGTTGTTTTAGTTTGTTTCTTTTTATTCCTTGCCAGATTTCTGATGCAATATAAAGTAGAGAGAAAATCCTCTCACCACATGTGTCTAATCTCAGAATATATAAGTATTAGAGAGAGGCATGGGAGCCAAGCAAGGGGATCATAATGTAAACCCATCTTTGTGACTCGAGGCAAGTCAATCCATCTCTCTACCTCAGTTTTCCGATCTGTAAGCAGCAGAAGCTAGTACATACCCCATATGGGAAGAGTTAGGCAAATTTTTTCAATCAGAACTTTTTTTTCAGCAAAACATTCAGGGTTATCTAATCCAAAATGTTTTGCTGGTTCATTTTGATTTTGCCAAATTTTTTTTCCTTCTGGGAAAAAAAGAATGGATTTTTTTTTCCCAGAAGGGAAAAATCCTAAGAAATCTAAACATTTTGTTTAGACATTTTTTAAACAAAATGTTTGGATTTTTGTTTGTTTGAAAATCCCCTTTAGTTATATTTTAACAAATTCAATTAAAAATCTCAGAATTTTGCCCAACCCAAAGCCATTTTTTTACATTTCAACAAAATCTTTTTTTTTTTTTAAAGCGAGAAGAAAGAAAATGTGGGGGTTTTTTTGGTTTTGTTTTACAATAGATGTTAGACAAGTTCAGAATAAGTGAGAATGAGTCTGTGGTTCATTTAGAGATGATGTTTAGCAGTGTCCCAGGCTTATAGAGCCAAGGGTGATGAATCTGAGTACTGCTTGGGTGATATTTTAGTGTTTACTTTTATCATTATTTATGAATTATATTGCGGTAGCACCTAGAGCTGAGGCGGGGCGCTGAAATCGGGGCGGGGGGGGGGGGGTAGCAAGGGGCCATGGCCTTATTACTTTTGGAAAGTGGATGGGCCTGGCCCTCTCACTTTTCAGCAGAGGCCCTGCCCCTCCTGGCCAGGCCGGCAGGTGTAGCCCAGCCAGTTGTGGGGTGCCACTGACCCTCCACCTGCTCAGGGTGTGGGGATTGAGAGCAGCTCTCGGCCTGTGTCCCCTCCTCATATCCTTCCCTGTCAGGGAAGGAGGGTCCATGGCTCCCCACAGTTGCCTGAGCTCAGGTCTTACCTACATCCGCTCCGGCTGGGGTCCACAGCCTAGCCATGGTAAGAGCCTAGGGTTGCCAACTGTCAAATTGCAATAACCAAACACCCTTGCCCCACCCTTTCCCTTCCCTTCCACAAGGCTCCATCCCTTCCCCAACCCTTCTGTGAGGCCTCGCCCTCCGCTCACTCCATCTCTTCCCCCCCCCCCCCCCGGTCACTTTCTCGTTCCCACCCTCACTCATTTTCACTGGGCTGGGGCAGGGGGTTGGGGTGCAAGAGGGGGTATGGGCTCTGGGCTGGAGGTGGAGTCAGGGATTCGGAGTGGGGGAGAGGGGCTCCCAGCTGAGCCTGGGGCAGGAGGTTGGGGTGTGGGAGGAGAGCGGGCTCTGGGAGGGAGTTTGCATGTGGGGGGCTCAGGGCTGGGGCAGGAGGTTGGGTTGCAGGTTCCTGGCCAATGGGAGCTGCAGAGTCGGTGCTTGGGGCAGGGTAGTGCACAAAGACTCTCCTGGTTGCCCCTGCACCTACGTGCAAGAGGGACTTGCTGACCACTTCTGGGAGCCGTGTGGACCAAGGACAGCTATGGAGCCTGTCTTAGTCCCACTGTCCTACCCACTGAACCTTTAGGGGCCCAAGTCTCCTGGATTGGCTTCAGTAGTCACCGGGAGATCAAAGCCCATCCCGGGAAACTCACGGCCAATCCGGGAAGGATGGAAACCATAAGAGCCACACTGACAGCTGTGGGGACCCACCCCATGGACCCTCCACCTGCCCTGAGTAGGGGGCCTGCTGGGCAGGGACACGGGCTGGGGGCTGCTCTCAACCCCCACTTAACCCAGTCTGGTGAAGGGTCCACAGCATGTCTCCCCACAGCTGCCCACATGCACTTTACCCTGACCGGGCTGCGGCCCCACAGCTAGATCCAGGTCCAGGTAAGATCTGCACTCGGGCAGCTGTGGGGAGCTGCATACCCTTTTGCCCTTGGTCCGCAGCTTCTGACCAGCTCCAGTTTGGCCAGGGGCAGGATCTCAGGCAGAAGAGGAGGGGTGGTGGCCTTGGCCCTCCCCCCCCCCCCCATTTTTGGGCAGGCTCTGCTGCACTTGAGCAGAGGTCTCCAAACTGTGGGTTTGTGCCCAGGGGTGGGCAGAGGAACATTCGGGGGGGGGGGGGGGGCACCCAGCTCTGCTCCTGGCCCTATGCCCTGACTGCTGGCCAAGACCCCCAGCCAAGGCTCCACTGCTGGCCCCACCCCCACTCCCAGTTGCCCTTACCTCTGTCCGTGTCCCCAGCCTTGGCTCCAGGGAGCACAGACAGGGTAAGGGGGGACATGAGGTAAAACACTTGAGGACCACTGACCTAAAGGCCTCAAATCAAGTCCCCATGGTTTTAGGCACTCTACAAAAATTGAGTAAAAGATAGTCCTTCCCCCAAAGAGCTTACAACCTAAATAGACAAGCCAGACAAGGGGCAGGGAAGCAAACAGGTGGCAAATATCACATTAGTTCCTTGGGATTTTGTTGTTTTTGTTTTCTTTATTTTGTTTTCCTCGGATGCTTTTTTGTTTTTTTAAAAACTATATATAGTGGGAGATAGTGTAAGCAGATAGTAGTGGGAGGGGAGGAGTTAATGGGAACATAGGAGTGGGGAACAGAAGGGCAGTGTGGAGAGCAGAAGGAACTATGGGAAGTGGCTAGCAGGGCACAAAGAGAACTTGGCAGACTGGAGAATCTGTTCCATTAATGACTGCAAGGTACCCAGACACTATGGGAGTAGTGCATTAGAAAAGAGAATAAATGTCACATGCTATAAGCAACACCACACCGGCCAACTATTATATTCCCTCACAGATGGACTGCAAAGAGACTTTAAAAAAAAAATTAAGCTCAACTTTAATACATCTCCAGAGGAGAAGATACACCATTTTAGAGAGGTCATTTTGTCACTGGTTTGTCCAGTAGTTTCCACAAGCCCTCCAGTCAGTTGTGGTAAACTGAAGGATATTCTGTGTTCCCTCCTTGATTATCTTTTAGAGCAGAAGGAAGTTTCTTTCACCCACTTGAGAGCCATGCTAATGATAATTAACTGCAATCATGGTATAGTAGCAACTGGGAACCCCACTGACTGGATGGAAGGACCATGGTTCCACCTCAGTGCAGCTCTAGAATACAGTGGACTCATTTCTGGCTTGTGAAGTGGACTTCTTTAGCATGTTAATGCATCCTACCCTGAGATTTTTGGAACAGAAGATATCATGAACCTCATCTTGAACATTCGTCTAAGAAGCTAGCATGTTAGCAACCTTCTGAGCTCTTGCGATCATCAATAATATTTTATTATAAAATGTAAATCAGAAAAAAACCAATAAGGTCATCTCATTAATACTTTGGTTAGACTATCCCAACCCCTGGACCCTCCCATAACTCTTAATCAAGTTATTATTATTATATGCCCAACAATTTGACTTTAAATAATAGTTGTTACTCTTGAGTAGCATCAGTTTCAACTAAAAACTAGGTTAAAAAATGCTTTGTCTGATGTCAAGGAAGAAAATCCAATTCCTAACTGAATTTTGAAAACATAGAATGGAAATGGTGTTATCTGATAGCTCAACTAAAACATGTCCATCAACACAACCTAAAATGAATTTAAGCTTTTTAAGTAAAGGCAATAGGAGGCGGTGACCTCTTGCTATTTACCAGGGCATGTCGGATTTGCTGTGTGCCTTCCAAATTGGTCAGTACCAAATGCATGCATCTACCAACATTTGTATTCTAACTGCAGATTTTTAAAAAGTATAATAAAAAATTTCAAATATAACACACTATCTTCTTACTTTCAAACGATATTTGGAAACAAAGCCTGATAAGACCTCAGTTCACCATTAACATAAGTAAATCCTGATTAGTCAGGGTAGGGATGTAGGATCAATATTTTCCACAGCCAACTATTTCTGGCAGATGGGATGAGAGAAGTCTGTCTATTTTGTGTTTGAATCTTAGACTAGCCTATAGTACACACCTAATTTATGTAATTTCTGACTAATTTTTATGCTGCTAATATAGCATTAAACTTCGTATTGTCCATTTTGGAAATTATTACAAGTTCCGTAATTGCTATAGTTTACTGCATTTGTGTGTACATATACATCACAGCATTTTTTAACAGTAAAACCACACACAGTTAAGACACATATATACTAAATAGATATTTTGATCATTCAGCTGTGGCTTCAGGGTTTTGAGTTTCAGAATTGCAGGCTACTTTTACTACTTTTTTTCCTAAATAATTTTATTTCATACATCGTTCAGAGATTTGTTTAATCAGGCGCTAAGTAAGGATGCCACTGAAAATAGGTTATTTTAACTTCAAGTATTAGACTATGTGATGTGCACATTTTAGACGGTAACTTTGTAAATGTTGGATTAGCCATGGTAGAAGAGGCAATGTAGGCTTGATATAATTCAATTTTTATTTTTGTAATAGTTTTGATGGTTAATATCTCTGCTTATTTTAAAGAAATTTTTAGATGTGCAAAATTATGAATTTTAAGCATTTTTCAAATTTTTATCAGTCACGCTTTTACATTTGTGGGAAGATGTGAGGAACAGGCTATTGGGGAGTGGCCGGGGGCAAGGCAGAAGTGCCAGAAAATAATTATTTTATGATAGTAGCTGTTGAGATTCAAAAAGTTAAAAGCTTTATAACCATTAAACTGCAAGCTGTCAATTTCCTTGTCAAAATAGACAAACATTCTTAAATCGAACTCTAAGAAGTTCTCAAGCAGCATTTTTCTTACTTTGCCTATCCGTAAATTTCAAATATTGTCAATGCAAATAAAATTATTTGATGGTTTGGGAGTGTGTAACCCACACACCTTCTGGGTGTGGTGTTCTATCCCATCCAGTGGCACCAAGACCAAATGAATCTGCTCTGCAGCCTTAGCTAACAGGCATATGGCTTTTAGCTCATGCAGTAAAGGGTCATTAACTAAGATCTGGAGGTCCCAGGTTCAATCTTGCCCACCATTGGCCAGGGTCTGTTGGCATTAAAGGCGCATGGTGAAATCCATATTTACTGACATTCACTCATAAAAATCAAATCTTTCCAAGCCTATGTACACATATTATATTAACAGGACATTATTACTAAACAAAATTAATTTCAAAATATACTTGTATAACCTACAGTGCTGTGGTACATTCCTGTAATAGTCAATTGGATGCATTACTAGACCTTGGTAGAAGATTGAGTTTATTGCAAAACCTATCCTTTTGCATGTCTTCCCTCCCAGGTGAAGGCCAAAGAAGAATCCTGTGTAATTTCTTATGGGCAATGAATATATCTAAAAAACTATACTAAAATTAAGAAATAGCACCCAAGGAAGGAATGGATGGAGATCTTTGCAGGAAAATTTAATGTTTCACAATTTTATGGTTGATGTTTTATTTATCATTTTGAAGAGTGCATTAGAAATTTTGAGAGAGAATATTAAAAATTCCTTTCTTTGGGCTTGATCCAAAGATCACAGCAGTCAATGGGACTTTCCACTGTCTCCAATGGGCTCTGGATCAGGTCTTTTATTGGATTTTCAGTAGTTTATAAATAGGACTAATGCAGAAATATTTTAATCTAAAAAGATTGATACAGGGATGGATACAGTTTCTTTGCAGTTGCTCTTTGGTACCCACAACTCTAACTTCAGTGTCAAATGATTAAAGCACTTTCAGCTTTAAGGAATTTCTAGCTGCCTCTGAATAACTTTTAGCAAACTTCACCTTCTAATCTCAAAAAATTAGGAAAAAGAGAGGGACAAAAATATATCCCCTTAGACTGTGTTCTCCCTTTTCTCTATCAACATGTGCTATATCACCACAGACAACCACACTATGGTCTTAATGTGATTTTAGAACCAGGGTTAGAGGAAACAGCTACACAAAAGCCAAATAACTAAACATGGTAAGAACTATATAACCAATTTGAGTCAGCAGAATATATACAGATTCTTAATTCAATTCAAAAGCCCGATACTGCTCTATCCAGACTTGTGGAAGACCAACCTTTTAAAGTGTTAATTTCAGGATGCCTGACTTGTGGTCAAGTGAAGAACAGTTGAATTAAGGGTGCACATTGGATCTCTAAGAGGAAGATCAAAGCCACGCAACTTAACCATCCTTATGCCACTTTCTGACAAGGGTCAGATGACCAGGTTAAGCTTACAAAGCTTATGCCCTATCACAAGTCAGTATCCACTGAATGCCATGATTGCTGTTACACCTACCCTTTCAAAAAAGCAATCACATCAAATGAACTAGAACTTGAACTGAACCCCCCCCCCCCACACACACACACAACTACAAATAAATACTGCCAACTAACAAAACAGACAAAGGGAGACCTCTACAGTGGAGGTCAAGATACATGACCCCAAACTTCCTGACAGATGAGAGGATTATTTTGCCTCTTATTATATATCTGTCAATAACCACTAACTCTGAACCTCAGTGGATTTTTGGTTATATGGAAACTTGTTCTCAAACAGACCTGCTATCAGGAGCCTGTGCAGCTTCTGTGTTTTTCACTGTCAGTGACTGGGTGAGCATGTCTTTCTCCTAGGTGAGCATGTGTTACTCCTGTCAGTGCACCATGTCCTGTAGAGCTTACCTTTAATACAACAGATGATCTTGATGTGGATTGTAGATGTTACCTGGACAGGGTGCCTGACACTTTCTGTTTGAAATCTAATATTCTCTCCCAGTTGCAATATGGAGTAACTGTTTGGCATTTTTGTTATAGTATCTATTTTTTTCCAGTTTCCTGGCATATAATCTTTTTAACTACTTTAGTATTAATTGTCTGCAGGTATGTCAACACACTTGAAGGTGTAATTTCCAACTCAGGCTAAAACTACCAGTGTAGTCAGGGCAGTGAGAACAGCAGAAAGGGCTAACCACCCCAAGCCTGTATCATGGGGTTTCAGACAGGATTGTACTCAAGGAGACTAGCCCATCCCTCCTCCCATACAGCCATATTTACACTGCTATTCTTAGCGTACTAGCTAGCATGGTTGTGTGTACCTAAACTGGAAATTACACCTCCAAATCCAGTGTAGACATACTCTGTTTCAAAAATATTTTAGCGGATGACATTAAGAATTTGATCTTTTGCCCAAGAACTTTGAAGCTGGTGATCTTAATGAGGCATTCTGAGGTGTCAAGTGACATTTTAGGCATGCTAAATATGGATCACTTGCATGTATCAGGCACTTTTCTAGTCAAGCTGTTTGTTACATTGCACTACTTTTGCTGTTCACTTACTTGACTGGGCACGGCAAGGGCTTGCAGCGTAGTGGGCTTGACCTGATCTATCAAAAAGATTTGCTAAAATGAGCCACTTGAAAATGTGGTCCAACATCTGTGAGTGACTCATCTTGAATTCTGTGTCATGCAAACGTTGCTACTTGATATGCAACAGCTGAAGTTCACAAAATATATATCAGTAGTAGTCCTTAGAGATTGTTTCCTGTTTATTTCAAATAAATCTGCACTGACTTTAGACAAATGGCAGTCAGAGTTTCATGTGGGTTCAGTGGGTCTTTTGCATCCTGTTCCTTGTATTTATTGCATATGTCATCCATGTGTGGGCACTACAAATGATGCTTTGTATTTCAAACCTGAGGCTGCATAATATTATGACATTATGTCCTATGTACAGAATTTCATCCTATGCAGCATTTTCATCCCTAGCGTCCCAATACATTTTTATGCTTGGAGATGCTGGGTTTTTCTGTTGGCCATCCATCTAGAATTATTTTCTCAAGTTCTTGTAAAATTGGGTAATTCTGTGTTGCTTATTCGGGTTTGTCAGACTTTCTTTTAAAAATGGGTAATATGTGGGTAATATTTATTTCACACTTTTCTTCCTGTAGCCCCTTGCTTTCACTATTTATAGGAACTCTTAGAAGTATGCTAACTATACGAACCTGCTTGTGAAGCCAATTTATACATACATATATATATATATATATATATATATATATATATATATATATATATATATATATATATATACTGAGTACTTTTCCAAGTTCATGATCATTTTCTAATCTTGGGGTGCTTTGCACAATTGCTACAGTAATATGGCTTTCAACAATATATGGTCTGTTTCTAACTCAAATAATTTGCCTCCTAACCATATTCAATAAACTGCTCACAACCAAAAGCTATTGTCAACATTTCTTTTTTAACCTCTGCATAATTCTGTTGTGTCTTAGTCCATGCATTGGGAGTTTGTTACTGGGTGGATTTTGTTTGACAGCTCATGTGAGTGAGGTGTATTAGCTGTGAATTTTGGGTGGGATTTTTTAAATACCTATGGGAGTTGGGTGCTTTTAAAAATCTCACCCTTAAAATACAGACATTCAATCTTTCCCTTGCTTTTGCAAACTGTTCTTGTTCACTCAGAGCTAAAAGACAACCTATGTCGCATTCCTACAACAGAGGTAATTTGCAATGTAATGTTTTGATCCAAAAAGCACTGCCGCTTTTCTTTCTCAAAGGTTTATCAAAACATGGTGCTAAGCACTTGTTTAAAGAATGAAAGGGTCCATGACGCAAATAATATACAGTGCCTAAAGTGTAAGAGGAAAGATTCCAGATGCATTGTACTATTGAGAACAATCTGTGCAGAGTGTCCTAGTCACAGTCTGCTGTGTTTTTACAATACTGCTAATACCATTAAAGCATAATTTGTGAAGTAATAGTTGGAACAAGGAGAGACTCCTGTGTGGCTTCTATTCCAGGCTCTACTAATGACTTGCTGTGGGGCATAATATTTCTACAACTACATTTTGAAAATGACTAATGATTTGAGATGCCTCAATTTTTTGATTCCCCACTTGAAACATCTGATTTTAAGAGAGTTAGAAAATGTAAGCCTTAAAATACTTGAGGGAGAGACAAGATGGACAAGTTTCAGAGTGGTAGCCATGTTAGTTTGTATCCACACAAAAACCCAATGAGGAGTACTTGTGGCATCTTAGAGACTAACAAATGTATTTGGGCATAAGCTTTCATGGGCTAAAACCCACTTTATCAGATACATAGAGTGGAACATACAGTAGGAAGATATATACATAGAGAGAGAGAGAAAACATGAAAAGATGGGGGTTGCCATACCAACTCTAAGGGGCTAGTTAATTAAGGTGAACTATTATCAGCAGGAGAAAAAAAACATTTTGTAGTGATAATCGGGATTGCCCATTTCAAACAGTTGACAAGAAGGTGTGAGTAACAGTAGGGGAAAATTAACATGGGGAAATAGATTTCAGTTTGTGTAATGACCCAGCCACTCCCAGTCTTTATTCAAGCCTAATTTAATGGTATCCAGTTTGAAAATTAATTCCAGTTCAGCAGTTTCTCATTGCAGTCTCTTTTTGAAGTTTTTTGTTGAAGAATTACCACTTTTAGGTTGGTTATTGAGTGACCAGAGAAATTTAAGTGTTTGCCTGCTGGTTTTTGATTGTTATGATTCCTGATCTCAGATTTGTGTCCATTTTATTCTTTTGTGCAGAGACTGTCCGGTTTGGCCAATGTAAATGGCAAAGGGGCATTGCTGGCACATGATGTGGCATATATCACATTGATAGATGTGCAGGTGAATGAGCCCCTGATGGTGTGGTTGATGTGATTAGGTCCTATGATGGTGTCACTTGAATAGATATGTGGACAGAGTTGGCACTGGGCTTTGTTGCAAGGATCGGTTCCTGAGTTGGTGTTTTTGTTGTGTGGTGTGTGGTTGCTGGTGAGTATTTGCTTCAGGCTGGGGGGCTGTCTGTAAGAGAGGACTGGTGGGTCTCCCAAGGTGTGTGAGAGTGAGGGATCATTCTTGAGGATAGGTTGTAGATCCTTGATGATACACTCGAGAGGTTTTAGTTGAGGGCTGAAGATAATGGCTAGTGGCATTCTGTTACTTTCTTTTTGGGCCTGTCCTGTAATAGGTGACTTCTGGGTACTCTTCTGGCTTTTTCAATCTGTTTCTTCACTTCAGCAGGTGGGTATTATAGTTTAAAGAACGCTTGATAGAGATTTTGTAGGTGTTTGTCTGAGGGATTGGAGCAAATGTGGTTGTATCTTAGAGCTTGGCTGTAGACGATGGATCGTG
This sequence comes from Sternotherus odoratus, assembly GCA_032164245.1. Classification (NCBI taxonomy): domain Eukaryota; kingdom Metazoa; phylum Chordata; order Testudines; family Kinosternidae; genus Sternotherus; species Sternotherus odoratus. Next base: position 109,330,510 of record JAVMKO010000001.1, read on the forward strand.
TGATGTGTCCTGTATGGAAGCTGAAGGCATGTAGGTAAGTATAGTGGTCAGTATGTTTCTGGTATAGGGTGATGTTTATGTGACCATCACTTATTTGCACTGTAGTGTCCAGGAAGTGGATCACTTGTGTGGATTGGTCTGAGGTTGATGGTGGGATGGAAATTGTTTAAATTATGGTGGAATTCCTCAAGAGCTTCTTTTCCATGGGTCCAGATGATGATGTCATCAATGTAACACAAGTAGAGGAAGGGTGTTAGGGGATGAGAGCTAAGGAAGTGTTGTTCTAAGTCAGCAATAAAATTATTGGCATACTGTGGAGCCATGAGGGTACCCATAGCAATGCTGCTGACTTGAAGGTATATATTGTTTCCAAATATATGTGAAATAGTTGTGGGTGAGGACAAAATCACAAAGTTCAGCCACCAGGTTTGCTGTGACATTATCGGGGATACTGTTCCTGATGGCTTGTAGTCCATCTTTGTGTGGAATGTTGGTGTAGAGGGCTTCTACATCCATAGTGGCCAGGATGGTGTTTTCTGGAAGATCACTGATGGATTGTAGTTTCCTCAGGAAGTCAGTGGTGTCTCGAAGATAGCTGGGAGTGCTGGTAGCATAGGGCCAGAGGAGAGAATCTACATAGCCAGACAATCCTGCTGTTAGGGTGTTAGAATACCCCTGGTTGGAACTCTAGGAGTGTGTCTGTGCAGGTTTGTTCCTGTGCATTTTCAGGGAGTTTCTTGAGCAAATGGTGTCGTTTCTCTTAGTAATCCTCAGTGGGATCAGAGGGTACTGGCCTGTAGAATGTGGAGTTAGAGAGCTGCCTAGCAGCTTCCCGTTCATATTGTGACCTATTCATGATGACAACAGCACCTCCTTTGTCAGCCTTTTTGGTTATGATGTCAGAGTTGTTCCTGAGGCTGTGGATGGCATTTTGTTCTGCACCGCTGAGGTTATGGGGCAAGTGATGCTGCTTTTCCACAATTTCAGCCCATGCACGTTGACTGAAGTACTCTATGTAGAAGTCTAGTCTGTTGTTTTGATCTTCAGAAGGAGTCCAGGCAGAGTCCTTCTTGTTGTAGTGTTGGTAGGAAGGTTTCTGTGGGTTAGTATGCTGTTCAGAGGTTTGTTGGAAATATTCCTTGAGTCCAAATGATGACCTTTCCGTTACTCTCTGTACCCAGAAGAAGTAACTGCTAATCTCGGTCAAGGAGGAGCTGACATTGCCAGTGAGTCTATTTCTTGATCTAGTTGTTTTATTCAAACCCAGTTTAAGTAAACGAGTCTGGCAGGAAATTCTGTATAAGAAAGGTGATTAAACTGCTGCCTTGATGCAGGCTGGCAATGCCCAGCACTTTTTCAAAAGGAGAGCTTAGGCTTCAGTTTGGCACAGGTAGCCCGGCTTTTTGTCTCTCTCTAGACAGCATACACCGAACTCCCTGCCACACAGAGGAGAATCTGTCTGGCAATTGCTCTATAGCTGTTGCTTGTTCAGTTCCTTTGGGGAATGTTATTAGGGTTTTAAGGTGAAAAGGGGAGATAGTGTCATGGGGGGGGTGTCAGCGGCAGGTGAGGAGGCGAGCAGTGAGCCAGCTGCACAGCAGGCGGGGGGGGGAGGTTCTCATGGCGGGCGGGGAAAGGGTCTAGCGTGGGGGGGTGAGGAGGTGAACAGAAAGGTGGGCGAGCGGCTGGCGGGCGGGGAAGGAGGCGAGTGGAGGGGTGAAGTGGTGGGTGGGGGCAGGGCCTGGGGCAGAACAGGGGTGGAGTGTGGGTCAAAGAGGCAGGACAACGAACTCGCCTCCCCTAGAGGAAATTTCATCCACTGCCTGTGCTGAGGGCCAACACAGCTACGACAACATTGCATATTAAAACACTTTGATATTCTTAAAGGGACTACGCAAATCAGAAGCTGTAATAGTAATAAATGTACTAACTCATTCAGGATCAACAGCGTTTAGTCCCGTGAGGCCTCTGTGCATGGAATTCCCCTTTTTGTTGGGCATTTCACACAGCACAGCGGAGAAAACAGCATTTAAAACCAGGAAAATCTGATTATAATGTCACAAAAACTGGCAGAGAGACTCAGGGCAGCAGTAGTACTTTTAACACCATTTTTTACAATAGATTAGTTTTCAACTTGGCTGCATCTCCTTAAAAACCCTGATGCTCTGTAACAGGGCCATGCTAATGAGACACAACTATGAGAATAGTATAGCTGAAGTCGACATATGTAGATAGACTTACCATGATGTCTTCGTGGTGGTGAGTCAACTGCTGCCGCTCCCCCGTCAACTCCGCCTGCACCTCTTGCAGCGGTGGAGTACTGGAGTCGACGGAAGAGCACTTGGGGATCGATTTATCATGTCTAGACTAGATGCAATAAATCGACCCCAGATAGATCAATTGCTACCCGCCGAGACAGTGGGTTTAAATCCTTTCATAAACAGTTACAATGGAATTGCACTCACAAGGAAATCCAGTCCTCTAGAAAGTTTCTATGCATGAGATACTGCTGATATCAAATGAGATTCCTGCATTTACAGTATACAAAGTTAACATCATTTATAAGGCAAGTGGTTTCTTTTTAGACATATAGTGCATTGTACCTTTTCCACTACTTAATGGAGAGGAACGCTGTAGGATAGCTAATTAAAGAAAGAAAGGCTAGTAATCTTTGTCACAAGTTGTTTGCATTGGGTTCATCATACTATGTGTCAAGATGGTCATGCTTATTAAAAAATTTCTGTCTAATTTTTTTTAAAAAGTTATTAATACTAATTTTAGAGGACCATAAAAGTCAATGGAAAATTCTGTCTGAGTAAGGACTGAAGAATCAGTCCCCTAAATTGTTACATTGCATTGGTAGAAAATTATAGGCTAGGAACTTGTTGGAAATCTACTAGAAAAGGTTATGGAACCAAACCAATATTCCATAGAACAAATTTGAGAACAGTTGAAATGGTGAAGGCTGAAATTAAAGTTCATAGTAACTGTTTAGAGATTTTGAGCACTAGATGTGAATTGTTTGAATTTCCTTTAGGGTTCTTCCACAGTGCATACCCTTTGGGATAGGGTGACCAGATGACCCAATTTTATAGGGACAGTCCTGACTTTTTTTGGGTCTTTTTTTTATATAGGCTCCTATTACTCCCCCCCCCCCTCGACCACCTGTTCTGATTTTTCACACTGTCTGGTCCCCTACTTTGGGATGAAATGTATGTCATGCTTTTCTGTATATGCTGTAAAATAAATTCTGCTTATTGCAAACTACATAACAGAGGTCAGTACAACAAAGGTGTAATAGAATGAGAATTTAGAGTGATAAGGTTTTATCGATCTGGCTAATATATTGAAATGGTAACTTTTAGGATTAGCCAGAATAACAAAGAAGAATTGTTTAAGGCATAAGGTCCATTTTTCTCAGAGGTAGATAATTACTGCATTTGTTGTAGGTATGTGTATTGAACATATCATTTTGCTGTCATGCAGTTAGCAATATATGTTACAGAAAAAATCATTTTGGGTCAGAGCTGCACTTCTTTTTGCACCTGCTGAGCACCTGGTACTTTGTGTTTATAGAACTGAAATGTTTAATTGGGTGCCATTGAAATTTTGAGTTAACTCCTGGCAGTAGTTAAATTTAGAGGTAACAAAGTCCTGTGGCACCTTAAAGACTAACTATAAAGTTTTCAAGCATGAGCTTTCGTGGGCTAATACCCACTTCGTCGGATGCAGGCAGTGGACTTCACTGCCTGCATCCGACGAAGTGGGTATTAGCCCACGAAAGCTCATGCTTGAAAACTTTATAGTTAGTCTTTAAGGTGCCACAGGACTTTGTTACCTCTGCTATTCCAGACTAACACGGCTACCTCCCTGATTCTAGTTAAATTTACTACAGTATCTGGAGTATTTCCTATTCTGTATATAGAGCAGGGGTGGGGAACCTCTGGCCCGCGGGCCTTATACGGCCCGCCAAAGCATTCCATCTGGCCCGTGCGCGTCCCTGACCGGTGGCTCCCCGAGGTGCTTCCCGGCCCCTTCGCCGAACATGGAGCCGCCCCCGGCGAAGAGGCCGGGAAGCACCTCTGGGAGCTGCCGGCCAGGGACACGCGTGGGCCGCCAGGCGAAGGCCGCTCAGCAAAGGGGCCGGGAAGCGCCAGGGACGCGCGGGGGTGGCTCCGCACTCGGCGAAGGGGCCAGGAAGTGCCTGGGGGAGCCGCTGGCGCTGCGCGGCCACCATTAGCTGGGCGGGGTAAGGAGGAGCCGCGGGGAGTCGACGGTCAAGGGAGCGTGGGGGGGAGGCTGAGCTGGGGGGCAGGCAAGGGGGCGGTGGGGGGGAGGCCAGGCTAGGTGGGCGGGGAAGGGGGCAGGAGACTAGGCTGGATGGGGTGGGCGAGGCGTGGGTGCGGGAGGGAAGGAGGTTTGGTGGGGGGGGAGGCTGGGCTGGGCGGGTCAGGCATGGGGGGGCAGGAGGCTGGGTTGGGAGTGGGAGGGGGGAGAAGGTTAGGTTCGGTGCAATGGGCCGGGCCGGGCCAGGCAGGGGTGGGGGAGGAAAGGCGGTTAGATGGGGGGGAGGCTTGGCGGGGGTAAAGGAAGATCACCCCCTACACCCAGGCTGATAGCGGGAGCTGACTGGGGCAGGCAGCAGGACCCCGGCTGGCAAGAGGCCAGCGGGGGGAACCCCAAAGCAGTGCAGGGCTAAGCACTCTGCCTGCCACTGCTTTGGGGTTTCCCCCGCTGGCCCCTTGCCAGCTGGGGTCTCAGCTCCCATTGCCAGCCTGGGCGTCCTCGGGTGGGGGGTGGGTGGGAGGGGGGACACCGGCCCACGAATGACATTATAAATGTCCAAATGGCCCTTGGCAGAAAAAAGGTTCCCCACCCCTGATATAGAGAATGGGTAAATAGCAGTATGTGATAAACATGGCTGATTCTTATTTGTGCTAAGACCTCTTTATCCAGTCTTAAAGTGAGTGGACATTAATTGCTACGGTGGTGTAAAGACCTTAGTTCAAATGAGAAATTAGCCGCAAAATGCTGATAGCATCCATTCTATTTTAATATTTCTACATTATCCTGTATTATATTTTGTTTTGGCAAATAGAAAATATTAGATTACAAACAGAAAGGTCCTCTATTAGTCTTAATGATTAGAATGAAAAGGTTATGCTCCATTCAGTTACACTTATTTTAGTATATTTTCTTAGCTTGTCATATTATAATTCTACTCTATTCCATCTGGATTTGAAAAAAAAAGTTTCTAAAAAGAAAACACTACTACTGTCCAGCCGTGAAATTTCTGAAATAGATGGCAGGTAAGTACCAAACTTTTAAATTAAAAACTCATGCTGGATTTCAGCTCTAATCCTACAGAAAAGGGATGTGATCAGGAGGTTCTAATATAGTCTACTAAAGAATGATAAATGACATTTCATCTTTTTGATGCCCATGCTATCTGAGACAGATATTTGTTTAAGGTTTCACCATGTCTTAATTTCTGACAAGGAATGCCACATGCAGTGATGGATAAATAATATGCACCAAGTAATATATTTGAATATAGCTGCTTTTCTGTTATAAATAGGGAACATACCACAGCATTATCAGATGTTAGTGTTTGAAATAATTCTCAGATTTCTTCAGTCACTAATTCTGCAGATTTTTCATTAACAGTGTGCTATGAATAGTCAACTGGTTACATAAGTTATATGCTATTGTTTCTGTTGCCTGGTTGGATGGCTTATATAACTAACACAACATGACTTGCAAATTTTATAAATGAACATACAATGTGAATGCCCTTAAATTTGAGCTTTACATTTGTTTCTTTTGAGACTTCATTGTAACTAAGTCAAATTTTGAGGAAAGCAAGCAAGCAAGTATTTTGAGTAGGGTCAAATCAAAATTTTCTTTCAAATTTGAACAAATATTTGTGGAAATGTGTTTCCACTTTAGAAAAATAAATATAACATTACCTTAGTTTAAAATATATATACCATTCATTACTTTGAAAAGTTCTGAATTTTTGGATAAACACAGATGTTTGGGTGCTTATGCAGTGCTCTTGGTTTGCGGTCTGGAAATCTTACAAGAGCATTTTTTTTGTTTTATTTTTTTGCAGTACAGTACACTCACATTTATCTGAATGGCCTGGAGGACATCCAAAACTTAGATAACTGGGTGTTCAGATAGACAGGAGTGCTATTTTTAGTAGCAGTTTCACTGCATGTAGGCCTATGTTAATTCGGGCTTGACTTCACTCCTGGGGAGATGGGCGCTGCTGCAATTGATGCAGTGGGTGTTGATTTAGCAGGTCTAGTGAAAATCCACTAAATCGATGGCAGAGCACTCTCCGGTCAACTTCCATACTTCATCTCCCTGAGCAGAGTAAGGTAAGTAGATGGGAGACCGTCTCCTATTGAAGCAGCTCAGTGAAGATACCCAGGTAAGTCAACCCTAAGCTACTTCAACTCCAACTACATTATTCATGTAGCTGGAGTAGCGTAACTTAGATCAACTTACCCCAGTAGTGAAGGCAAGCCCTAAATCACTTTCTAATAGCTTCTCGATTATTCTGTTGACTAATTGCATCTATTAGTGCTAATCAGCTGTTTTGTACTTCTAATGCTTAATACTTTTTACTTATTAAAGAGTAAAACCACAACTTTGAGTTATTAAAATACCAGAATTGTATTAAAATCATATCCCTGGTGATTTTAATACAATTCTGGTATTTTAATAAACTCAAAGTTTTTTTTTTAATTTAATAAATACCAAATATTAAGCATTAAAAGTACAAAGCCATTAATTCACACCAAGAGGGAAACTGAGAAGTTATTAGTGGGCGGATAACTAACATCGGTCTATATAAAGGACACACTGTGGATTTGGATATTTGGATAAATGGGAGTGTTTCAGCTCCTATGCTTTGGTCCTGACTTTTGGTACTTGGACTAGGAAGTGAGGGGACTCACAAAACAGATGTTTAAATATTTTCAGACTTAATGAAAACAGATTGGTTTGCTTCTTACTTTATGTGGACCAATATACCCATATGCAGTCATTGTTACAGATCAGTTGTACATTTTTTTAAATTTATTGTGGCAACATCTAGAAGTCCCGGTCATGGACTAGGGCACCATTGTACTAGATGCTGTACAAACACAGAACAAAAGGATGGTCCCAGTTCCCTCTTGTCTTCTACAATTTCAGTAAAAGACAAGAGACAAGTAGATACAGAGGTTATGAGTTAACAGTCTTCAGAATCCTTTAATTTAGAAATTAAACCATTTGAAGGATGAAAAAATAATACTCTAGTCTGCATAGAACTACCAAATGTTTTCCAGGAGGAATATCTCAGAAATGGAGATGAGGCTTGCTTTAACCAAACCTCAGCTGCAAACACCCTAGAACGTCAGGGTGTTCAGACTTGAGGCCTGGACCCAGTCTTTGTGGTTTGACCCAGCCTCTCTCCAGAAATAGTACACCCCCCAATCCATTTCAGTGATATACTAACAATTAAATAATTGGTTTTATAGTAACACCAAAATTCCAGCCACTGATTAAATAACCATTTTAAAAAAAGTTTTAGCAAGTGTCCCTATTCCAAAACCACCATCACAATTAGAGATGGATCTGAATCAAAACTCCAAACAATCTCAACAGCCCCACACTTTGGTGACATTTGTCTCCAGATCTGAACTTTGCAGCTGACCCCTCTCTCGATGATGGGCCAAACCAAAAGCCAGATCTGAACACCACTGAACTCTGGGAAAGTTCAAATCCATCTTTTGTGGTTCAGGTTGATCTCTAATTAAAACAAACCAGTTTGAAAGGCAAATGTCTTAAAACCAAACCAAAACAAATGTTTCACGTGAAAAAGTCTGGATTAGGCTATATTGTACCAAGATGTGTTTTATTCTCTCACGTGATTGTAATGTTAGTCTGTGTACCATAAAGTGACAACATGCTATAAAAAACATTCAAGGCAATCACTTTGAATTTAACTTTGTACGAGGTATTGTACACAGGGTAATAATCCATGCTATGTAAAGACCTGCAGACGGCCTTACTTGGCTCTCAACTTTGGGCATAATCCATCGCCTTTCAATATTGCAGTGTACACCCCCAGTAATATAGTATGTCTGGGATCCTTTAAAAAATCAGTTTCTGGCCTTTTTTTGTGTGAACCTTATGCCTCATTATGTCAGTAGTATGTGGAATATTGCCACTAATCCCTGAAAACAAACAAACAAGTGTTGCTGTGAAAAATCCTGTTGTGTAATAGGTCAGGGAAATCCCAGCTAACTCTCCTACTAAGAGCTTCTGTTTATATTGTAGTTAATATTACAGTGTCTGTAATAAAGCAACACAGTTGATCAATGGACAAGAGAAAAGCAAACAAAAGAGAAGGGAACATGGTTTCAGCATTACTGAACTGCTGAAGTAAAAGTAAATCAGAGACAGAATGGAAAAAAAGAGAAAATGTTCAAGCCTCACTGCTAATGTCAGAATGTCACTGTGCACCAGTAGCTAGAAAAAGAATTTCTTGGACAGTAAAAGTTCCTCAGAGAATGACAGCACAGAGATAGAACAGTGAGTATACAGTAATCACTAGTTTCTTTCCCTGTGGCCTTTGTTCTGTCCCTCTATTTTTTGTACATGCCTTACAAATACCAGTACAGTAATAGGCAAACTTTGTGAAGTAGAGTTCTTTCTTTATGGATACTGATCCAGAGTACATAAACTTCTTCCCTACAGAAATTAGGCTGGAAATCTCATTAGACCAGGCTTTCCCATGGGATTTTACAGTAGTCCTGTTTTCAGACAGGGCGCAAAGTTCATGAGACCAGCCCTTTTCATGGTATTTCTGCCCTCCTGCTAACTGTTTGGTTAATAAGACATTATGTTTATTGATCATCTTTCATTTGATGATGTCAAAGCATCTTACAAACATAAATTAAGCCTCACTGAGATTAGAATGATCATCTGAAGTGAAAGCAGGGGTGAAAGTAGAAATAAGGACTTACCAGTACTGGGCTGGGTTGGAGTCGGCTCTGGCCCCCGGAAGGGGCGGGGCCTGAGGCAGAGGGGGCGGGGCTGGGGATCAGAGCCAGCGCCAGCCCGCCCTGTACCAGTATGTGCCCCCCTTTCTCCTCTCCCTCCCCCACCATGCCAGCATAGCAGCGGCAGCCAGGGACTCAACAGTGGTTTGAAGGGCCCAGGGCTCAACTGCCGCTACCGCCCCGGGTTCCCCTGCTTCTACCACCCTGGCCCTTTAAATAGCCGCCAGAGCCCTGGGGTAGCAGTGATGGGACTCCAGCAGCTATTTAAAGGGCCGGGGCCACAGAGGCAGCAGGAGCCCCAGGCCCTTTAAATTGCAGCCTGGGGAAGCTGGGCCATCCCGGTATGGCGCACTGGCTCTTATCAGTATGACATACTAGAGCATTCCGACTTACTTTCACCTCTGAGTGAAAGACTGGGAAACTGTGGCTTAGAGAGGTGAGATGACTTGCCCACAGTCACATAGGAAGTCTTTGGCAGAACTGGGAATTGAACCCAGGTTTCCCAGTCTGTGGTTCAACTGTAAGACAATCTTTCCCCAGATTGAAACAGGAAATGCAGGAGCAGGTAAAAATGAAAAGGTAGAGAAGTTTATTTAACATCCGCTCAGTTTGGGCTTTGGCAGGGAGATTGAGACAGAGAGAGAAGAGAATTATTTTATTTATTCAAAGCAAGATTAATCAACCTTTAATCAACACTGATGATGCTGTTGATCTTTACTCAAAAGCAACTTTAACTTCTCTGACTCTTCTCTGATGGGCTCATCATGGCTTAAAAAGTAATTCCCTAACGCTATTTCAAGTTCTTTTTCTATGGAAGTCTATAAAGCATACCAATAAAAAACAAAGCAATATTGAAGGTCTTTGCAAAAGAAAGGGAGAAAATCCAATCACGGCAATACTTTCTTCTTCCCTAATCTTTTATAGTTTATGGGGGGAGATTGCTAATAGCCTACATCTTTTTAAATTATCTTGAGAAACTAGGGGGAAAGGAGGATGGGGAATTGGTACATGCCTACGTCTTGTTGTTATTCTGGTTATCATACTATGACATTTAGATCAAATCAATGTGGAATACCAGCAAGATCTTGCTTTGTTATAGCTTCAGAAAATCTAAAAATGTGTTTATCCGGGGAATATTACCCTTAGCAGAGCAGTAGTGGGGGATCTTCATTTACCACAAATGCTGATATATATATATAGAGAAGAAAAACCAGTCCATATTTTAAGTAAACACCATGACTTTTATTAATCACCTATCACAAGGTTCCAGACACTTCTGCTTGGGTTATTGGTGTTGGTAACCTTCCATAATGCTGACTTCCCCATGAATGCAACTCCTACGAATGTCCTGATTCTAAATACTCCCCACCAGTTAACCCTCCGTTAGTGCCCTGAAATAACCCCCTTAACAAATACCCCTCCACAAGTGCCCTATAATGACCACTGCCATTTGTTGGACTGTCCCATAGCCATTCACCATTACTGAAGTTCTCTCTCTCTCTCTTTCGCTCACATACTCTCTCTCTCACTCACTCTCAATTCACCCAAAGTTGTAACAGTGTAAAGGCTTGCATTGTAAAGATGGAAAACATTCTCAACATTAAATGTAACAGTATAGTATAACTGATGCACAGGTTCACGTTTCAAATACATTTCATTTAGATTGCAACTCAGACCGAGTAGCGGGGGGGAAGCAACTTTATTGGTTGGTGGGTTCTGTGGTTGCCCTTTCAGTTGAAGTGTATGTCAGTCCTTTGCCAAAGAGGAGCTGAGTCTGGTGCTAATTTTGAACTCCCAATTGCTTTTAAATTCTCAGATATCAGTGGTGGGTTGTTTTGCTATTTTTAATCTGCAGTTAGTGCTGGGGTTGTGGCATTTAATACTTTGCCACAAAGCCTTCAGATTTAATATTTCTTTTCTTGTGATTTTGGGGTCTCTGAAGGTGTGTGCTTTACTATAGGTGACAAGAATATGAATTGAGGGAGAACATCCATGTTTGGCATATGGAGTGTTTATGCACAGCCTAATCTGAGGGCCAAATCCTCCCCTTGAACAGTATACGGAGAGGTGGCAAAGCCTCCTGGGTAGCTGTCAAAAATGGACATTAAAAACAGAAGGTGGGGGAGATTTTTAGAACTCACCACTTTTTCTCCCTCAGTGGTTTGAAACCCCTCAATTTTGTGGCAGAAGCATGATCGCCGCTCTCTGTGACATCATTCCCCTCAGAACCCACAAGATAATGCTGACCCTGTCAAACACGACCTTGCATGGAAACCTCCCCTGAATGGGATGGAGGTTCAGCTGGATGAGGGCAGGGTTTCCTGCTGTTGTTGGGGAGGCAGAGGAGTAGCAATAAATTATTGCCCCTGCGTAAAATGCATTCTTGTGTTTTTATTGCCCAAAGCTTTTAAACCTGAGGGCAATTTCTTTTTAAGTATTAACTGATTTCAGAGCCAGGCTGCATTTCTTGTATGAATAGCTGGAGATTCCTCCTCCCTTCCCTCTGTGTACCCATTGGGCTTCTGGGATGCAAACAGTTTTCTAAAGAGAACCTGCCCATCCGAACACAGCTTTGACCTAATATTTCTCTTATATACCCATCCCCAAATCCTCAAGATGCCCCTGCATCCAACTAAAAGTTGTTTCCCAGGCCCACCCAAAAATGCTAAGGTGGAGAGTATGCTTATAAAATTTGCAGAGGACACTAAGCAGGGTGGGGTTGCAAGCACTTTGGAGGACAGCATTAGATTCCAAATGACCTTGAGAAATTGGATAATTGGCCTGAATTCAACAAGGTGAAATTCAATAAAGACAAGTGCAATATAGTGGACTCAGGAAGGAAAAAACAAATGCACAACTACAAAATGGAAAATAACTGGCTAGGTGGTAGTACTGCTGAAGAGGATCTGTAAATTATAGTGGCTCACAAACTGAACATGAGTCACAATGTGATCCTGTTGCAAAAAAATGGCAACACCATTCTGGGGTGTACAGAAGTGTTGTATGTAAGACATGGGAGGTAATTGTACCACTCTATTCGGCCTTGGAGTACTGTGGGTGCCACCCTTTAGGACCAATAGGAGAGAGTTCAGAGGAGAACAACAAAAATGATAAAAGATTTAGAAAACATGACCTACGCAGAAGAGTTTAAAAAGTTGGACATGGTTAGTCTTGGGAAAAGAAGACTGGGTGGGTGGGAGAGGGGGAAGGAGGGAACCTTATAACAATCTTCAAATATGTTAAGGGCTGTTGTAAAGAGGATAGGGACCAATTGTTCTCCATGTCCACTGAAGGTGGACATGACACAATAGACTTAATCTGCAGCAAGGGAGATTTAGGTTAGATATTGGGGGGGAAATTCTAATTATTGGGGTAGTTGAGCTCTGGAATGGGCTTCCAAGTGAGGTGGTGGAAACTCCATCATTGGAAGTTTTATAGAACAGGTTGGACAAACACCAGTCTACGTTTACTTTGTCCTGTCTCAGCGCAAGGAGGCTGCACTTGCTGACTTTTTTATCCCTTCAGTCCTACGTTTCTATGATATTATATATATATATATATATATATATATATATATATATATATATATATATATATATATATATATATATATATATATATATATATATATATATATATATATACAGTTTACACTTATAGTTTAAGTTCATGTTATGGTGCAATTCATTGGTGGGTAGGACCATGACATCAGAAGTGACTCAGACAGTCAGCATGCTTTAGTGCATTTGTATCCTACAACCTTATTGCAACATTAATTCAGCCCCTTCATGTTTATGCATTAATTACACGATTGCATATTATTTTTTCACCTACTTCATTCAGATTGACATAGAAAGTTTTATTCTGAATGGTTCAAGCTGACAAAGTTATATGCAACTGGAGATAGGGTCTTGCATTGGGAAGTGAAAGGAAATCTTAGCTATAGGCCAGCTTCCAACTCTGCCTATAATGCGGAACACTGATGTGCTTCCAGAGACCTTCCACTTAAGTTAGTCTAAAACTGTAGTAGCTGGAAAATTGAAATTTTCCTTTCAAATCAATTCAACAAAACATTAAACTGCATTGCCTTATTAGCACATTTCCTTATGGGAGTTGTAGTTTGAGCTATAGGTACCAACTCCATGGGTACTTCGGGGCTGTACAACCCATGGGGAAAAATTAGTGGGTGCTCTGAACCAACCAGCAGCCAACCTCCCCACCCTGCCCCAGCTGACCTCTGCCTCTTCCCCGAGCATGCTGCATCCCTGCTTCTCTTCCCAGTTCCTGCCACTGCAAAACAGCTGTTTTGTGACTAACAAGCTGTGGGAGGGAGGAGCAGGAATGTAGTATGCTTAGGGGAGGAGGTGGGGAAGAGGCTGGGCTGGGGCAGGGATTGAGGAAGGAATCCAATAGGGGCAGGGAGGCGGTGAAGTTGGGATGGGGACTTCGGGGGAAGGGGTAGGAATTGGGGGAAGAAGGGGGTGGGCAAGGGTGGAGTTGGGGGGGAGCATGAGCACCCTTTGGCATCAGTAGAAGTTGGCGCCTATGGTTTGAGCCTCCATTCTCTCCTACACACTAGATTCCTTGGAGCACTACATCACCCATAATGCAAAGCAGATTTCCCTCAGACTAAGCTGTGTGAGGCAACATGGAAGTCACATGACTTTGGGTGCATCATCTGAGATATAGTCTGGCTAGGGAGCCTGGCCCATAGGGAGAATGGAGACATCGAGCTTCCAAACTACAACTTCCACAAGGAAAAACTCAATAATGGGAAAAAGCAATTTAATGTTGAACTGCCTTGATACAGAATGTTTTGGGTAAGCCCAATAGACCAAAATGAAACATTTCAGGAATGTCAAAATGGTTGGGTATTTTTTGATCGAAAATGTCACAATGAAATGTTTGTGTTTCCTAATAAAATTTTTGCAGAATTTCTATTGAACGAAATTTCAACTCTCGTTCTGATGTGGAAATATTTAATTTTTTGAATTTCCCATGGGATGGATATTCCAATTGTAGCTCAACTCTACCTTTTACCACTTTCTAGTTGTCTGCAATTGATAAAATGCTTATTAAGTAATTATATGAACAATTTACTACTGTGTTTAGAACCAGGCTCACTGCTTATAAAGTAAGAGTTCTGCCAAAGAGCTAAATGTGCAGCTGTTTTAATGAAAGTCAATGCCATTTTCTTTAAAGACAATCTATACTTTTCTTCAAGCTCATGACCCTTGACAACAAAATCTACTGAATTTCAGTTTAAATAGCTATTAATAACCTACCAAAATCCATTGCAGAGGAAGGCAAGGAATGTAAAATAAATGTTTATTTTAAGGATCAGAAGAAAATGACTGGTCTATAGAGAATTCCATTAAAGGAGAGAGGAAGGGGGAGAAAGAGAGAGAGGAAAACACGATGATATAAATGAAGCCAGATGAGCGCAGTTTCTAATAAAGTCAGCCAAAACTTTACTAATAGCGAATCACTTCTTAAAAATAATGCTGAGAATTTCCATAGTCCCTTTTCACATATGGATCTCAAAGTATTTCATAAATATTGATCCAGCCTCACTAACACCTTGAGGTTGTCATTTTACAGATTGGTAACTGAAGCCCAAAGAGATTGATACTCACATTTTCAAAAAGTTTCACTAAATTGTGAATCTTCAGTTCTGAAATACCCAACTTCAGATTCGTGGGGTCTGATTTTCAGAAATGCTGAGCACCTGCAGCTCCCATTAGACTTCATTTGGAGGTGAGAGTAGTCAGCTTGTGGGAAAATCTGGGGATAGGAGTCTCGCATTGAAATTTGAAGCACCCACAATTAGTGGACACGCTTCAAAAATTTGGAATGTGATTTGCCCAAAGCCACACAGTGAGTAGGTGGCAAAGCTAGAAACATAATCTAATAATCTTCACTTCTGTTTGCTAGACAGAATCTCCTGCCATGGATACTCCACCTGGACATGTACCTTTACAGTTTTAAAATCCTATATTGAACACTTACTCTCTCCTCCAAATAGTCTCTGTGAAAAGTTACCTTAATTTATTGTGATGTTTGTGATGAAATGCTTAAATAACAATCTGTTTCCTAGTATCAAAAAAAGAAAATCTTCCAAAATTTGAAAAGCCTGAGCCTGTCACTCTCATTATGGCAGAATAAAATTTCTCAGTGGTAAAAGACCAGGAATGCTTTTCCTTGCCTAGTCCTAGAATCTTTCAAATGACAGCTACTTCCAAGAGATCTATCTTATTACTAAAGTTTAGGTAATGTTGCAGGGTACTCGGGGTCCCGTAGAAACGAGGCACACACACA
Source organism: Sternotherus odoratus (assembly GCA_032164245.1). Taxonomy (NCBI): domain Eukaryota; kingdom Metazoa; phylum Chordata; order Testudines; family Kinosternidae; genus Sternotherus; species Sternotherus odoratus. Next base: position 109,345,887 of record JAVMKO010000001.1, read on the forward strand.
GCTGCTAAACAAAAGTGGTGAGTTTATTGAAGGCAGAAAGTGACACACCCGCAACGGGGGCTTCACCCTGAGCATTACTCCGATGCGTTGGGCTTTCCCTGTCTCAGTGGCAGCAACGAAGGGAGCCCCCGTTGCGGGTGTGTCACTTTCTGCCTTCAATAAACTCACCACTTTTGTTTAGCAGCTGTGTGTGTGCCTTGTTTCTACGGGACCCCGAGTACCCTGCAACAGGTACCTTGTAGTTCATCCGCTTCCTTGAAAGACTAACCATCCTTTTCTGCCAGAAAGGATGGATTGTTTGTCTTCTCTTAAACTTCCTCCAAGACCATATAAATCAGAAACAGGAGTAGCCTCCTCTTTTATCTTATCTTTTGTACACACTCTAGTTTTCCTTAGTGGTCTTAAATTACACTCTAAGGAGAATCTTCATGCTTTCGAGAATGGTTAGAGTTTGCAGCTGGCTTGCTTTACACCAGTTTACTAATACTTAAGCAATTAAAATAAAGCAGTGGGTTCACTGTTCTTTTGGGTGGGAAAGTCCTTCTTTGTTCTGACATACTTGCTACTGCTTCTTAGGAGTTCAAAGGCACAGTCCAATGGAAGGTGCCTGTCTTTATATGGCTGAGATCATATGTCCCAGTCATCTCTTGCAAACACAGTTGATCCTTATTCATCATCTGCCTTTGTGTCTGCACCCAGAGCAGAAACATTGATTAGGGAAAGAAGTGTAGGGTTCTTTTGAGCCATCAGTAGAAGACATTGCAGTGAGTATTAAAGACACCTTTATGGGTTTTCCTGGAAAATGATGACACTGAGTCTCCCCAACTTTTATTTCGGTTTCTATTCAACAGTCAACTCAGTCTGCCAGTCTCTGTTATAAGTGGTGTCTCACTATTTTTTCACTAAGTCTAATTAAGAGAGAGACTTCTCTGTAAACATTCTCACTAAGATGATGTCAGAGTTCCAGAATTATGTATCTTGTATGTGGAGTCCATTAAGAACTAGAATTTTTTTTCACCTACGGGTGTTAAATTTGTTATTTAACCTATTTTTTATTTGAAGTAAACGAAACACTGCAAATACCATGATAAATATAAATTTTTGTACAAAGGCCCCCAGTATCTAGCTGCCGTTAAGATAACCGTGAACTCAGGTTGAAGATTTGCTTGAGGCTGGTGTCATGTTGTTTTCTGGAGGATGTAAATCATCAGAGATTTTAATTGAATGAGTATGTACTGCATGTTTTTGTGCTGACATTTCAAATATCATAGTTTTGCAGATGATATAGAGTTGGAAATGGATGTGATTTCTTAAGAAGCCACCTCTTGAGGTGAACTCCGGGAGCCACTTGATATTACCAATTCAGATGTCAAGTTCAGATTGTTGAGACCAAATTTCTTACTGATGGTTTGCTTGAATGTTAATAGGCTGGACTCCCACTCATCTGAAGATAAGAAAAGATCCAGATAAACAGTGCAGCCCATGGTTCAGTCCAGTTCCCAAATGACTGACAAATGCCTACATCACTACAGTAACTCCTCACTTAAAGTCGTCCTGATTAATGTTGTTTCATTGTTACGTTGCTGATCGATTAGGAAACATGCTCTTTTAAAGTTGTGAAATGCTCCCTTCTAATGTCGTTTGGCAGCCACCTGCTTTGTTCACTTCTTGCAGGAAGTTGGTGGGTGCTTGGAACCAGGATGGACTGGTAGCTCCCCTATCAGGTCCCCTCTCCCCTAAGTTCCCTGTGCAGCAGCCGCCCAACAGGCTATCGATTGCCAGCACTTCAGCTGTCCCTCCCCCCACTGCCATGTGCTGCTCCTGCCCTCTGCTTTGGAGCTGCTCCCCGAGACTCCTGCTTGCTGTGTGGGAGGGAGGAGAGGAAGAGGGGGCCAATGTCAGGGTGTCCCCATTCTCCCTGCTCCTGCACCCCACTTACCCCATCTTCCATAGAGCGGGGGGACACGTGACAGGGATCAGGACAGAGGGAGCTTGCTGGCAGCAGCTGCGGTCTCAGCAAGCTGATCTAATTAACAAGGCAGTGTACTTAAGAGTGGGGTCAGCGTTAAAAGGGGAAATGAGCATCTCTCTCACACAGACACTCTGACTCTATCTGCCATGCTGTCCCCCCTCCCTCCATTCCTGCTGCCTTGTAGAGTGTGAGAGTTAACGCTTGAGGTTCAGCCACTTGCTAGTTCATCATTTAGCAGTAAGGCATTCCCTGGGAAATATCCCAACCTTTGACGCCTTCACCTCAACCAAGCTTCACAATCCTCATCACTGTGCGCCCCAGTATTAAATTGTTGTTTAAAACTTTGTGTGTGTGTGTGTAATATAGTCTTTCCTCTGGTAAAAAACATTTCCCTAGAACCTAACCCCCTCATTTACATTAATTCTTTATGGGGAAATTGGATTTGCTTAACATTGTTTCGCTTAAAGTTGCATTTTTTCAGGAACATAACTACAACGTTAAGTGAGAAGTTACTGTATGGCATCTACTTCTATGTAAAAGATTATTCTTCTCTTTCTTTTGATAAAGTCCATTCCACTCTGTATTATATTAAAAATTATCTAATTACTGCTCATTTTCCCCTCCAATTTGTTTCCAGCTCTCTGATTCCCTTTTTTCCCCCATGTTACTTATGGACTTTAAAACCAGAAAGGACCATCATGATCATCTAATCTGACATCCTGCACATCGCAGGCCACAGAACCTCACCCACCCTCTCCTGTAATAGACCCATAACCTCTGGCTGAGTTACTGAAGTCCTCAGATCATGGCTTAAAGACTTCAAGTTACAGAGACTCTACGATTTACATACTTGTTTCATTGGCTTAAACACAAATACATAAAAATAGATTTTCTTACAATAAACATATAATTAATCTGACATATTAACATATATTAAGTATAAAGAACATATAAATAGCCACGTAAATAAAAAAATTAAAATGAGACCGTGAAAGGAAAAAGAAACACAGAGAAAGAAATGGCACCAGAAAAAGAAAGGAAAACAGAAAGCTAGAAGTTTGAACACATTAAGCCAAACTATTTCGATTCAAGTACAGTTCCTCTGTTTTATTGATTTGCTGATAGCACTGTAATACAGTGTGATTGGAATACATTTCTATCGGTGCTGACTGTCCTCATATATTAGAAGTCTTCCACTTTTATGAAAAGACATGCTTTTCATATTGGCTAGCTCACTGAGAGCACCATTGTAGTGGATGCATTTGTCTAGGAAATGGATTTCTTTTTGGAAAATAATACCATTGACTACTTGCAACTCTCTTGGTTGGAGTTTTTATGAACATTTGGCATGTCAGTTAAACTCCCATCATAGCCAAGAGTAAAGATTACTAAATCCATCTGCAGGCCTGAATCCAGAATTAAATCAAGCTTATCTATGGCTTGCATCCAAAAATAACTCACTGGCTGGCACTTCTACAACATGTGTGATAACATGTCATTCATTTCTCCACACTACCAGCTCTTGCTGACACATCTTGAGCCCACTTTCCATATTCTCTTTGAAGACCAGTGTACCCAAAATAGTTTTTTTCCCTAAACTTTTTCTGAGATCGAGTGTGGATTTAATCAAACTGAGTCCATATAGTCCCCATTTTTGTTACTGGTCTCTTCAGTGCAGAGCTTCTTCCCCTTTCTCCCCTCACCCACAATTTGTAATTGTGGTCATCTTCTTAATTATCTACTGTATATATGCAAATGTTCTGCATTGCTTTGTGTCTATTTGTTACCAAGTGGTTTACAAGATTTGGTCCACCCGGCAATGTTGGTGCAATAAAATCCGTGCCCTGATCACTGTGGTCCTTAAAATCCTAGAGCATTTCCTTGTATTTATTTATTTTTAGGGGAGGGGAGAGGATGGGTGAGTGATGTGTGCATGCGTGGGGTGGGGAGGGGGTGGATTCTAAACTCTGCAGACATTCTCTCAAACCACACACTGCAGAGAAGCTCAATGTCATCTCCCAGGCATTCTTTCAAGACGTCAGAGATTCACAAATCCAAGCAAAAGTTAATAGCTGTAGAAAGCCTTCAAAATGCCCTTGTTTCTTGCCCTGTAATTTGCTGATTCTTTACAACCATCAGGCGGCTGTCTCAATCATTTGAGTTAGTCCCCTCCCCTCCCCCCACACCTCTCAAAGGTTTTCCTTGAAATGTATTCGAAGATGTGAAACACAGTCAGATGAACCATTCTAGAGCCCATCATTTTCCAGGTCTGGCACAGGGGTCATCTACAGATCAATTCTGACATCTTGTCAGCTACACCCTCCCCAGACACTTTCATCTTTCAGCCTTCATTTTTGCCCTGGATTTAGCCCTGATAAGAGAAGTAATTTATGAGCCCTGCAGTACTTGGAGTTTCAGAGGGAATGGTCAATCCACAAAGCATTAGCTTGCGTAATCTTCTTTCAAAGAACAATAGTAAATCTCAGTTTTGCCATTTATTCTGACTCCATGCTTCAGAGGCTTCCCTGACTTCCTCATTGGTTTCCAGGTGTTGTTAATGATCTATAAAATCTGCTCTGGTTTAGATCCTAGCTCCTGAGAAATTGCCTCTCTGCCCATACACCGGTGTGGCAAATGAGCCTTCTAGTCTGGCTTTCCCTTCCACCAGTGATCTGCTAGGGCCAGAGTTTGTTAACCTTTGGGACAAGAGGCTTTTCCTTGAGCTAGTTTTGGGGGGGAGGGAGTTCTTTTGGGGACAGGTCTCAAATAAGGAGGCATTCATCGTTCTGAATAATCCCAGTCAATTACTAATTCACTGCCTACAAATAACTAACTGGATGATGCCTGAATCAATTGGCACAAAGAGGAATCTTGCTGGCAGACTGGGGGTGATGTATAGCAGGAGGCAGGGGGGGCGAGATCAGAAGATCAGCCTTCAAGCAGTGGGTAAGGTGGTAGCAGCCCAAAGGTCAGTCAACTTCAGTCATCACTGTGCGAATGGGAGGGAGGGAATTCAGCGAAGCTCGATTTGTATGTGGACAAGTCCAATGGGAGAATGTTGAGCAGAGTGGGAGGTGGATCGAGTAAAGTGGGCGTGCCAGGGGATGAGATATTGGCTGGGGGATCATGACTTTGAAGAAGGCCACAGCTATAAGTGTACAAAAACTATGCAATTACTTTGCTAATTCATCCCCCAGGGATCAGCCTTGCTAAATTCATTGCCTTTGCTACCAGACTTGGGTCACTTTGTCATTTGTCCCTAACGGCAGTCACAGATCCATTCAAATCTGAATGCCTCACTTGTTTCATGCAACATCACTGTTGTGTATTCATCATTTTTCCCCTTTGTATAAACTGTTTGCAATGTCCTTAGTGCAATTGGCCAGATCCTGGCCCTGATATAGCACGAAATCACTGAAATACATCAGTGCAAAAGAGCAGTAGAGCCAGCGTAGCCAGCCGCATTATAGAATCCCCAGGTGGCTTAAGATTCAGAAGTTGGCTCCGTGCCTTCCCTGGTGTTTGCGTCATGCCGGAGCATGGCCAAAGGAGAGGCATGTCAGGAGCGCACTGGCACGCCAATGATCCCCAGCTGCTGGAACAACCTGCTGGATACCTTTGCAGCCAGGCATAAATGAGAACAGCCCTGATTCTGCAACCCCAAGTGAGCTCAATCAGACCCATGGATCTGGCCCGATATGTCGGTGTCCCTCATTTAAAGTGATATTACCTGTGTGAACCGGTATGCATACAAGGTACCTAGCCACATTTTTTTACACCTAGCAGAGTAGGGCCTCTAATTGCTACTCTAATAATACAAATAAATGCATACATCGTGGAGTTATTTACAGGCCTTGGTGAAACTCATCTGGTTCAGTTTGCAGGGGTCATGTGGACGTTTTTCATCAGTTATAATTCATGTGGTTTGACACTCCTCCCATTTAACTTTGTTTTAGTTTCAAATAAACCTGAAATCTCAAAGCAAAACTGCCATGTTTAGTCTGAGTTGGTGTCAAACCATAATAACCCCCACCATATTCCACATCAGTCAGTTAAGAAGTGCTTGAAACCACCCAGGTTCAGTGAAAATTTCACAGAGCTAATGTACGTTTTGGCAAATATGGCCCAAGTTTTGACCCAAAAATCAGGCCATTTTTTTTCTGGGTTTTACATAGCTTTAACCAAAGACTGCCATGGCATCTGTGTTCATCCTTAAACAGAATAATTTTGATATTAGTACCCTCTTGTGTGGGACCTTGTCAAAGGCCTTTGTAAAGTCTACAACAACACTACACAATTTATTTAGATGTGTTGGTCCCAAGAGAGGAGAGAGAAAAGATGGATGAAGAACAGCTCTGTTGTGCATGAAAAGATTGTCTCTCTCTCACCAACAGAAGTTGGTACAATAAAAGATATTACCTCACCCATCTAAATAAATTATGTCAACCTCTTCTCCTCTATTCACCATTTTACAAATACATTCAAAGACTTCTAAACAATTTGTGAGTCACAACTTTCCTTTGCAGAAACTATGCTGGTTAAACCCTCTGTTGTAATGAATTTCCGGGTGTTTTGTTATTCTGTTTTGTAAGTATTATTTCAGATAATTTACCAGCTTCGGATATAAGGCTTACCATTTTATAATTCTCTGGATCACCTCTTGAGCCTTCTTAAGCCATTTTCAGATATTTTTCTTCTTGCTTTTACTTTTATTGTACATCCTTGTGTACCCCTTCCTTCCCCTTTCATTGTTCTGTCTTCATTCTATTGCTTCAACTATGAGTTGTTCCATCTCTTTGCTTTCATGCTCCATTTATGATTTCTCTGGTCTCTCCCTCTTTCTCCATGTTGTATCAGTTTCTCCTTTCTTCCCTCTATTCTCTTAACCTTCCTTGTCTTTCATTCCTTCTTTGTTCTCTACCTTTCCCTGCTCACTGCCCCCCTTTATCTCTGTGACCCCTCTCAATCTCCTCCTCTGTTTCTTTCTTGACTTTCTCGCTCAGTCTCCTTATAACACTCCTCTAGTCCATTCTATCTTTAATGCCTTTCCAGTCGTTACACTCATTTATACCCACACTTTGCCATTCAAGACGCACATAACTTGCAAAATATACAACTCCGCACTGCACCAGGTATGCATGCATACTACTCTGCCGTGTGTGTGTGTATGTATATATACACACACATTGTGCCTCATATATGCCTACTCTGCCATACATACACACACACACACACACTATCTGCCACAGACTCTGCAAACAAGGGTTATCTAAAGTATTCTCCCTCTAAGCCAGGGGATCAGGGCCCATGCACCCCAAATCAGGGGAGATGACCTAATATTCTATCATCTGTCCATCGAAGTGTAGTGCACCCTTAGTTATCTTCTTCCTTCAACTCAAGTTTTTCCTCCTTCCTATGTCTACATAGGGATGTCTACATATGTCTAAATATGCTACAGTCACACCTCTGATTGCAGGGTAGGCATGCCCCCAGAATTTCTTTACCCACTGTTTTGTTGACACGCACAAAGAATTTTAGCAGACTAGAGAGGCATGGTTTTTTTCCTTACAGAAGCCATCCAGACCTACATTAATCATATCATATTCCCCTAAAATCATTAGTATTACCCTTGAAAAGAAGTAGGTTTTTAAAAGTGAAGTTTCCAGCTGTGCTGAACAGAAAAAAACATGGTTATTAGCAAAGAACAAAGCAAAATGACCAACCAAAAGCTGCTCAAAACTGGAGATTTGAGGTCTCATATCTTTTCCCAGTCTTCAACTACAAGGAGCAAAATTACACAGGACTAAAAGCTCTTTCACCAATGACTAAACACTGATGCTCCAGTCCAGCAAATGTATTTAAGCATGTGTTTATCTTTACGAGCATGTGTTATCTCACTGATATCATCAAAACTACTCACACGCTTAATGTCAAGCAGATGCTTAAAATGCTTTAGTGAATCAAGGTCTGAGAGCATCAACACACAATTCTCTTCCACTGCAGCACTTATTATCCTTGGCACAACTGCATTTCTAGAAAATCTACATTGAGCAACAGCATCTGACTACTTGCCATGCAAAGGGTGGGGAGCGTTGATAAATTGAGAACCCCTCCGGGCTTTATCAGTTGGGCTCCCGAATGCTGCAGCTGCCCCTACGTGAAATTATTAATTTCTTAATTCAAGCCCCAAATTGAAAAACCATTACATGTTCACATCCCAGTTTAAGTTCCAAAATAGAAGTAAATAGTGTGATAGGGCTCAACAACCAGATACTCCTGGTTCCGCCAGAACAAAGAAATTAGGTAAACACATGTTGGCATTTGATAGTCTGACTCCTACTGTCTCTGGCTTGGCAAAGGGTAAGAAAAATATGACTATGTGAGCAGGAAAAAAGAGAGGCTGAGAAGTTTTATGTGAACTCTTTGCCCAATTGTGTACTCTGCGTGATCTTCTTATTCAGTGCTGTCCCTGTTTCAGGTTGTAATGTGTGTTCGTATGGTCAGCACTCAGTCTCCCAATCTGGTCCTATATATGCTAAATTTTTGGAATGTCCATCCATATCAGGCTGTTCTCTTAAAGATATTCAATAAAGCTTGCTCAGTGTTTCAAGTATGCTTATCTACTTAAACCTTGCAAGCTCTCTTGTTAGCGCTATTGGGATGCACCAAATCTAATAAATAAAATAGAATTGATACTGAAGAAATTCAACAGGTGTGGAGTCACAGGTAGCTTCACTATCATCAGAGTATCATGATTTCACTACTGAACAACAGATATCAGTGAAGTAGCAGAAAAGCTTCCCCTTAAACATTAAACCCCTCAAACCACTAACACTTGAAGAAGGTTCAGGCATTTCTCTCTTCTCAGTAGGCAGCAGCAAGGAAGTGTCTGTGTAATTGGGCAGCTTGATGTCATTCTGATGCAATTGCCGTTGAGGATAAAACTCAAATTATCCCCATTACTTGGAGGTTTGCGATTGTCTACCTCTTTCCCCTTCTGGAGCCCTTCTTTTTTGTGCAACAGTGAGAGAATTGAAAGATTATTCCAGTATCCAACAAAATTACAGCCATGTCTTCCCCATTTTGCATGACCAGAAAATTGCTATAGGTGTCAGAGGGAGTAAAAGAGAAAAACTTCTTTCTCCAGATGCACTCTGAAATATCTCACCACAAGTGTAGAAAGAAACACTGACAAGCGAGATTGCATGAAGGCTAAAATACTTGGACAGGATGAGTGAACTGGTTCATATAGAACAATACCTATCCAAATTCAACTGCAGCCAAACCTTTTCTGAGCTTCAGAAAAGTTCAGATATTTTCTCCCATTTGATTCCGTTTTTGCACTTTTCTGCACTTCTGTGTTTTTGTGTGACGTGGAAGTGCCAAGACACATTCAGTCAGATCTTCAGCGGATGTAAATCTGCTCCACTGGGGTTGTGCTGATTTACAGCAGTTTTTGGCAGTAGCCCATGAGATTTTTAGCCCAGCATCAAACTCAAAGGTTTTGCATAATTGGTGGGTGACTATTCAAATCAGTGCTTGTTTGAACCGAACACTAGCTTTTTGAGATTCACTCCTCACTAGTGTTAGAGGCAAGGCCTTATTCCCTAGAGACAACTCAAGCACTATATGAGTAGGATGATCAGGTAGCAAATGTGTAAAATCAGGGCAGGGGGTGAGACGTAATAGGCGCCTATATAAGAAAAAGCCACGAATATCGGATCAGTTCCTATTAAAATTGGGACATCTGGTCACCCTACATATGAGCCCTTCACTCCTCACATGGGTAGTACATAAAGTTATATCATTCTTTCACAGTGTTACAAAAATCACTGATTGAACACCACAAGTCAAATTCGACTTTTGGTTCCCCCATGTGACTGACCACAGTTATTAAAATCAAGCACAGATATCACTGAGAGCAGAACTTGATCCAGGGAAGATCTGTTATAGCTACACAAAGGAAGGAGACTGTAGTATTTTCAGGGGCATTTGGGACTATATGCTTTCTTTCTAGCATATTGATTCAATGCAACATTGTGATAACCAGACACAACAAACCAGTACTCTTGCATTTAAACAACAAACTCTGCAATTGATGGTGCTAGGGCAGCTTTTGAGGGCCAGAAAAAGGGAAAGATATCTGACCAGAATCCTGAGCTGAGCTGAAAGTGACAGTGACAATGTCAATGTTGGCGATATAAGCAGTTATTATATAAGCTCTCTCCTCATGAAATAATATCACACACAGAGCTGGTGGAAAGTGATAACGCATGATACTGACTATCCTGTAGGAGTTTGTTAGGCCATGGTCCTATGTGCCAAGTTTTTTTTTCAAAAATGTTTTCACTTCAGATAATTTGTAGAGAATTTGTCACATGATAATAATCTGAGTAGAATAGTTATGTATCACTACTCTGTACTGGGTGGTCATCTGGGTATCATAGGCAAGATATTGCTAGCAGCTAATTGGGATTCTTCTATTGCTGTAGGGGTTTGGGGTTTTGGAGCTGATTTTAGTTCCATTCCCACATTACTGTGGAATTCTGACCAGTCATAGTGTACAGGACAATAACAATCCTAAATGCCTACAAATATGTTATGAAATTATGGGATGAAATTGACTCAGGTCACTGCTGCCCATATAGACTATTCCAGTCATTATCACATGTGGAGTGGTACGAATAATGAAAGACTCAACCTAGAATCCACAACACGTTTGCTACTACCAAATAGGGTTAGATAAGATCAGAAAAAGTGCCACTGTTGTTCTGGAGGGTGCGTTGGTTTATTTTGTGTGGCGTGTAAATGCCTTACAGCATTACATCACTAAGCACTGCAAGGAGAGAGTCAAAAGATGAGCAATCCCAATTTATTATTATTAATACCATTTTAAAGAATCCCTTACCTACTCGAAGCTCTTGTCCAAAGACTGTTTTCTCTCCCAGTGCTGAGCAGTTCCACCTGCCATAGCGGAACTGATATTGGCATTCATTGATTCCCATCTGTGCCCCTTCTCCAATCACTATGATGGCATCAGGGCGGCTCTGGCAGATCGCTCGTTGCCGAGGGGCCAAGCCTGGGATTTTGTTGCAGATTATATTTGCTCCTAAAGCGACCACAGATGACAAAGCTCTGAAGAAAAGCAGAAAGAGGCATTAGAATCTAACTGAGACCATTAACTCCATTTGCTCCACATTGCAGTGTGGCCGACAGGGCAATGGGCAAACAGTAAAATGTTTGGAAGTTTCTTTCCTATAATTATGCAAAATTATCCCAACCACTTTGGTCTGGCAGTTGAGGTTGGAAATCTTGCAAAATTTCCAGGAGTTCCTCGTTTCATTTGGGCCAGAAAGCCCACGTGAATAGCTTTGTTCATGGAATATTGGCAATTTTGCATCTGGTCCCAGATAAAACCAAGAAGTAAGGAGAGGTGAAAAATAATATTGAAAAATGTAAGTCAACAGGTCATTGAACTTTGTAGAATCTCAAAGATTCAGGTTCATCTTGAGTGTTGTGCTTAGGCTCAGCTTCAGTATATAATTTACCAGACCCAGTTCACCCACCTCTAATTTTAAACCATCAGATAAAATTTTGAGAATGACTTTATTCTATCAACATTGTTGCCCATTACTATTAACAAAGTCCCAAGTGAATAATGGAAGTTTATGACTATTAATCAAGACCAACATGCAACATCTGTAACTGAAACTTGTGTCATTCTTATTCTTCAATATTGTTTCAGAGCAATAGCTCATGAGTTACAACTCATTCTGAAGACTGCATATACCTTGCATCTGCCCATTGTAAGCCAACTAACTGTTTGAGATTGACAAGATTTCCAGTTTAGGCCATATATGTGTTATTTTCCAGTTCATTCTCAACCTCTTTTTCTGATGCATGTATAGCAATGTTTAGTATTTTTAAAAATAAGACATGGAATATAATTTTCAATGCTGGTTAAGTGATTCAGGTGCCTGTCTCATTTTCAAAAGACTTTGATTAAGATTTAGGCTTCTAAATCATTCTTGCAAATGGGACTTAAGCTCCCAAGTGACTTAGGTTCTTCAATCCATGGGCAAGAATTGATGGCCAGGAATGTCCAGACTAGTTGCCATGAAAACATTCTAGATTATGCTTCTTAAATTCAGAACCACACTAAGGAGATTGATGAGGGTAAATGATGCCCGGAGGCATTATGCCTGTTCCATGCCCCATCGCATCTAGACAAACTTCCTCTAACCCAGGAAAAGCTGCTGGCAGAGTTAGCCAGGAGTGCTGGGAGACAATTCATGGCTGATTCCTCTCTGACAGTTTACTCATAATATTGCAGGGAAGATGCTCTCTGTGCCATTTACTTAGACAGCTCACCCCAGAGCTTACTATGCACTGAAAAAAATATTGGTGGTCTCAGTTAACTTCCTAGAAGACAAGAGTCTACCACCTTCACAACAACCACCATTGTTGACCATCTCTGCAAAGTAGGTGTTTCACCCCCACAGTCCCCCCAGCAGGACTGAGACACTTGGATGTGGCCCAAGGATGACAAGATCTGAAGCTGCCTCCTATGTGGGTCCATAAAAGGGTGAACTTGTTTGCTCACCACCTTGCACACTCATTCAGGGAAGCATCAGTGTAGCCCTTAATTAATTAGAACTGGTCAAAAAGTTTTTGACAGAAGAGTTTTCCACAGGAAAATACCAGTTTGACAAAATCAAAACATTTAGCGGTAACATTATTGATTTAATCAAAATGTTCAATGGCAAATTATCAAAACATTTTGTTTCTATGAGGTTGAAGCATTTTGCTTTAACTTTATCATTTTGACTTTTATAATAGAGTAAATAATATAGTCAAAAAAGATACAATTGAAATAAAGCACTTACCAAAACAAAATATCTGAATTTCCCACAGAACAGAGATTTAGAGTTTCAGCCAGTTTTACCCTTAGTCTTCAATTTGGCAGAGCTTTCTAAATTGACATTCCATTAAATGTATCCACAGCTTTTATATATGGTTGAATCATTTGAATTTTAGGATACTAGAGAAAAATTAATATGAGCATATTGTGCCCAATTTCCTTTCTAAAAGAGATGGATGGATACAAAATTTGGATCCAAATCTGACCTCTCCCAAACTTTGAGACATGAAGTTTCAGATTGGAAGTTTTAGTTCAGTGGTGCTGGGGCTCAGACATAAAGTTTAGAATGGGACCAAAAGTCCCAAAAATTCTGGTTTTCAGGTTTTGGTTCTGGCCCATCTCTATTTAACTAACAATGTCCAATCTTTAAGTGTGTAAGTCCTTTAATCAAGACTTCGATATATTTCTAAAAGATATGCTGTGTAGCTCAAACATGTTATGGTCTTAATGCAGGAATTACTGGGTAAGGTTCTCCAACCTGTGTTATGCAGGAGGTCTGACTAGATGATCATTATGGTCCCTTCTGGCCTGAAAAATCTATGAATCTGTGGAAATTAGAGAAGAATTTGGATCATAGAAAGAAACCTGAATATTTGGTTAGGATTCAGGCATTTCTCAATACTACAGAAGAACTAATCCATTTTCTTTCATTGTTTATAGGGCTTTTCTCCCTCTGATTATCATGACATGTGATACTGGTAGGTACAGTGTGTATAGTGTGATCATGTTACAGTACAAAAAGGCTTAAAAGGAGAAAAAATGTATTCCATTAATAACTGGTAAATTATGGGCTAGAAACATTTGCACTTTGGTTGTTTGTTATGATCACTTTAAAATGCTGGGATCCCTTTCTAAATTGTGTTAATTCCCAGGTCTTGTCCTTTTATGCCATTCAAGTGGCAATAATGAAAAGGCATTTGTATATGCTTTGTGTACCGTCAATCACATGAAATTCCAAAGCGTACACCTTTTAATATGAAGGGCATTAGTGTGAGGCAGCTTCCAATGACTAAGAAAATGCTGTTGTGTGAATTTCCAACTAACTAAATCAATAATGCAACTACATGATGGATCACTACTAAAACCACAGTTGACTGCAGGGGGGTTCATACAAGGGATTTGCTTTAGCGTAAGACAATGTGGGGAGAGCAGCTTTCTACACTGGAAATGGCTTATTATAAATAGCATTGACACGGTTCCATGTTTATTCATCCTAATGACTCCAGAACAAATTTGCTCAGTTTACAAGTATTTAACTGCCAGCTCTGCAAACTCAGTCTGGGTGCTTGTCTACATGAACTAGGAGGGTCTGAATTGTAGAGCATTCTAACATGTTGTGCGCTAACTGCTTCATGTAGACCTGCTGGTGCACTCTAAAATTACTGCAGTTCTGTATGAAACGGGATGACATCAGTTTGAACTAGGTACCTTTTATAGTGTACCAGCAGGGTCTACGCAGGGCAGTTAGAGCATGTGAGAGCGTTCTACAATTCATACCCCTCTAGTTCACACTGCAGTGCCATCTTGACAAGCCCTGGGATCTTAAAGTCAAGCTGAGCTTGTGTATCATCACCTGAAATAAAGATTCCACAGGTCATAGTCTGCTTTCAGTTACATCTTTCCAACTTCATTACCTTTAATTTATATAGGTGCAACCTTATTGCATTTAGGCAAGTTACAAATTGTAAATGAAGGCATAACATGGAGACATTGGGGTTACACTGGCAGCTCCACAATAGGAATTTAGTGACCACTTCTGCTGATGGTGGGCAACTCTAAAAAGAATCTAGATCAGCTGTGGTGTTTCTTCAGGGCTGGTAGTAAAAGTTTGCTTTTTCACTGGAATCAGCAGATGTGACATTAAACAAATACAAGGAGCAGAACAGCTGAAGAAAGTGATGGTCTCACATAGTCATTTTTTCAGGGCAGAACTGCACTTTAAACTGTATCCGGGGCTCCCAGCATGAGACGATGGGGCTGGTTGAGCACTTTCAGGACATCTGTAAGGTGCATTGGTCACGCCCCTTCTCCAGTCAGTGCCTTCTAGACTGGCTCTGGCTGTCTTTGAACCCTGCAGTAGAGATTGTGGGCCTGTTCTAGAATTTTCCCTCCTGTGGGCTCCATTTCCTAGGTTATAGCAGTAGAAGCAGTCCTACACACAAATACACACACACTATATAGTATGTCTGTCAATGAGAGCTGGGCACTTCTGAATATCAAGCCCAAAAGGTCTCAATTTGGGACCTTAAAAATGATGGCACCCAAGATTATAATTTGGATCAAAGACAGCTGTGTATGTACACAAATGGTATAATTCTGGTTGCATTGACGTCAATGGAAATTTTGCCACTGACTTTATAGGGCCAAGTTTTCACTCAGAGAGCACTATACATCTCTCATTAGCCAAACATTTCAGATTTGTCCTATAATCTTGGTGCCTCCTTTTTTGAGTGGTCAATTTGAGACACCCTTTGACATGATTTTCAGAAGGGCTGAGCTCCTGGCAGCTCTCATTGACCTCATCTCAATTTGGGCACACAAAACCTGAGGCACCCAAAACCAAGGGACAGTATTGGCCATTGTGTGTATGCATGCATCAAAGACGTGCATTGGTTTCATCTCACTAGTGTCTAGCAGTCTGAGCGTGGAACTGATATGCAGAACTGTATTCCTTAGTCAGCTATTGACTCCGTGGCAAATCGTAGGCAAATGACTTTCTTCAATATGGCTTAGCTAAAATAAGTAGAATCCTATCTGCCTCACAAAGGTGTTGTGAAGCTTAATTAGTTAATGTTTGTGAAGTAGCTTGAGATATTGTTGATGAAAGGCACTATATAAATGCAAACTATAATTACTGGGGGTGGGGTTATTGGTAGTAATTCAAGGGACTTCCCCTTTCTCTTCAGCCTAAATTTACCAGCATATCCCTCAGACCTGTTCTGTTGTTAGCTGTTAAATTGTTACTCTAATTTATTGCCAACAAAAATGCTGAAAGAAATGCACCCAAAAGTGTTTCATGCTTCCTCATCTGCTGTTTCTTGTGGCATCCCTCAGTTTGTATGTTTGTCACACATTCTAAAGGGCTGTGTTGCACGTTTGGGTTTTGACAGGTTGAATGCTACGTCTGTAACTGGACTGAGAGCGCTTTGCTTTATAACAACTGTCAAAAAACCAAAATCCACATGCCATATTTAGCCATTGTCTGCTATTAATCTTTCCTCCAGGAGCAGAAGTCTTACCACAAGGAAATCCTGAGTGCAGTGTTTTGTTCAGATTTCTGATGTAAGCGTACTGTACAGTGAATGTGTGCACAATTCTGAGTTCTACATTTGTTCATCAAGGCAAAATATCCATTTAAGCAATATCAATGGAACCACGTGGCATCTCTTAGAGATTAATAATAATTAATTCACAGGGAATTGCTTGTAGGGTTTTTTTTATTGTTATAAGTAAAGTATAATCCAAAATTCTGGATCTGAATCTGGGTTTGAATACAAGTTTAAAATTCAGACCCTACAAAAGACCAAATCTAAACAGGGCATGTAAATACCCTGATGTTAGGAAAGGTTTGGATTCACATCATGATTTTGAAACCTCAAGTTCAGTATTCATATTTTTTTAAATCAAGCTGCAGTCATAACTGTTCCTCCTAAGCTAGATATAAGCAAAATATTCATAACAAAAGGAGGGGTTGTTTCTTTTAAATGGCCTGTTTTTCAAGCATGTAAGGCAATATTACTAATAATTCCAAGTTTTGTGCCAAAAGAGTTTTGTTACCTATCTACCTGTCCACCACACTGCTCTCATAGTAATTTCTCACAAAGTTTTATGCAAAACTGCAAAATCATAACATCATGAGCAAGTGAATTTTACAAGCCACTCATACAAATATAATGGCCACTTGAAATTTCACAGACATTTGAGGGCTGAAAAAGTATGTAAAATGGAAAGCTCTAAAATTTCATGCAAAATTGCGTAAATGTTTCTAAACAAATTTCAACCTCTACCATAAGCATTTGCTACCTATCATAAAAAGATTTACAGTAAACCCTCGATTTAACGGACTTCGGATGCAAGGGACAAAATTTCTGAGCAAGTCTGATGCATTCCTGATCCATTTCTGGTGGGCTGGCTGCCGGCTCCCGGCTGCCGCCCGGGTCCTGGCAGCGGGAGGGTTGGCTGGCGGGTCCCGGGAGCTGGGACCTGTGCGGGCTGGCTGCCGGCTCCCGTCTCCCACCCGGGTCCCGCCAGCGGGTGGGCTGCAGAGCTGTCACCCCGACCCTGTGGCAGGCGGGCTGCTGCTCTGACAGCTCTTTTTTATTATTATTATTAAATAACGGACTTTTTGATTTAATGGACACCCCCTCGCCCGAATTAGTCCATTAAATGGAGGTTTTACTGTCCTGCTATTTCATAGGTTGCTTTCTCAGTCCCCTAACCAACAAACACATGGATGTGTTTGTCTTGTGCATGTGAGCAGTCTGATTGGGGTCAATGGGACAGCTCATGAGCATAAAGTTAATCACATGAATAAGTGTTTTCAGGATCAGGGCCTTCATCAGAACTATTCTGGCAAATATAGAAATCCTATCCACCCATTCATCCTTACAGAAAAGAGAATGAAAACAGAATAACTACAGACCTTGTCAGAGAGAACGTTTTTTTTTACTGTTGTTAATAGAAGCTGAATTTTTACCATATGACAAAATACAGGTAAAAATATGTAAACCTCAGAGGTGTTCCCAAGCCTTGAAATATAGACCCAGATCCCCATCTGAATTTTCCCAAAGTTCCGAAGGGATTGGGTCTGACAAATATCTAACCAAAGTAGATGTCAAACAGAGATAGTAAACAGTTAACACAGATATAACTTTTTAGATAATGCTTTCTTAGCCAAAAGGCCGAGAAGCGATGCTTACCCAATACACTGTTGTATAAAAAAATCTTACTTTTTACCACTCTTTTGCAAAAATATGTGCCACTAGAACAAATGGCATTTGACCCCAAGTACCAATCAAGGGGTGATATCAGGGTGCATTAACTTCATTTGTGATGCTCCTGGGGCAATTGAATCCAAGTCCAAGTGAATCAAAAGCACCAGGCTAATTTGGATTCCTTGCTGCCTAGCAGTACAAATGCACAAGACTTCCCACTAGACCGGCCTGAATGTATAGTCTCTGCTTCGATGCCCTCTGGTTTTTGTGATATCACCTCAAATGTGCTGCTCAATATTAACCTTGAGTTGCTGTTAGGTAGAGATACATTTTCAGCACGGAATGAAGAGATTTAGCCACGCGAATCCCACTAGAAGAGGAGTTGCATGGCTAAAATCCCTGTGCACTGTACTGAAAACTTACCCCACAGTGTCTGATAAAAAGTTCTATAATGGAATCTTTGTTAAAAAGAACCACTGACATATTTTGTGGTGACATTGTGACACGTCTGAAACAGTACACCCCTACTGAATGGTTTATTTAATTAAGAATTCCTAAGTAAATATTTTGAGCATGCATAAGTTGCAGAAATTGGCAGAAGCTTTCCCAGCTCTGAATTCCATCTGCATATATTTATGCTTTCAATTTTGTTTTCCACAGCGGGCTTCAAGAAATCATTGTTCAGGGCATGGGATATTGAAATGGAAATCAAATAAGCCTGATCAGTTCTGCCCTGCGGTGCACTGATCCCTGCTGGAGTTCCAGCTTGATTCTCAAAACTGGTGCAATCGCAATGTTATCACTTACACTACATGGTTTTGCAAAAGAGAGGTCGTGCCAAACCAGTCTGATCTCCTTCTTTGAAAAAGTAACAGATTTTTTAGATAAAGGAAATGCAGTGGATCTAATTTACCTTGACTTTAATAAGGTGTCTGATATGGTGCCACACGGGGAATTATTAGTTAAATTGGAAAAGATGGGGATCAATATGAAAATTGAAAGGTGGATATGGAACTGGTTAAAGGGGAGACAACAGAGGGTCATACTGAAGGGCGAACTGTCAGGCTGGAGGGAGGTTACCAGTGGAGTTCCTCAGGGATCGGTTTTGGGGCCAATATTATTTAATCTTTTTATTACTGACCTAGTCACAAAAAGTGGGAATGTGTTAATAAAGTTTGCAGATGACACAAAGCTGGGAGGTATTCCCAATTCAGAGAAGGATCGGGATATCATACAGGAAGACCTGGATGACCTTGTAAACTGGAGTAACAGGAATAGGATGAAATTTAATAGTGAGAAGTGTAAGGTCATGCACTTAGGGATTAATAACAAGAATTTTAGTTATAAACTGGGGACACATCAATTGGAAGTAACAGAGGAGGAGAAGGACCATGGAGTATTAGTTGATCACAAGATGACTATGAGCCGACAATGTGATATGGCCATGAAAAAAGCTAATGCGGTCTTGGGTTGCATTAGGCGAGGTACTTCTAGTAGGGATAAGGAGGTATTAGTACCGTTATATAAGGCAATGGTGAGACCTCATTTGGAATACTGTGTGCAGTTCTGGTCTCCCATGTTTAAGAAGGATAAATTCAAACTAGAACAGGTGCAGAGAAGGGCTACTAGGATGATCCGAGGAATGGAAAACCTGTCTTATGAGGGGAGACTCAGGGACCTGGGCTTGTATAGCCTATCCAAGAGAAGGCTGAGGGGAGATATGATTACTCTCTATAAATATATCAGAGGGACAAATACCAGGGAGGGAGAAGAATTATTTAAGTTCAGTACTAATGTGGCCACAAGAACAAATGGATATAAATTGGTCAACAGGAAGTTTAGACTCGAAATTAGATGAAGGTTTCTAACCATTAGAGGAGTGAAATTATGGAATAGCCTTCCAAGGGAAGCAGTGGGGGCAAAAGACCTAGCTGGCTTCAAGATGAAGCTTGATAAGTTTGTGGAGGAAATTGTGTGATGGGAAAACACAATTCTGGCAATTGATCTTTGACTATGGTAATAGAGGGGCCTGGTGATATATGAGGGAAAGTTGGAGGGGGATGGGATCTAAGATGCTACAGAGAATTCTTTCTGGGGTGTCTGGCTGGTGAGTCTTGCCCACATGCTCAGGGTTCATCTGGTCACCATATTTGGGGTCGGGAAGGAATTTTCCTCCAGGGCAAATTGGCAGAGGCCCTTGAGGTTTTTCACCTTCCTCTGCAGCAGAGGGCATGGGTCACTTGCTGGGCGGATTCTCTGTACTTTGAAGTCCTTAAACCAAGATTGAGGACTTCAATAGTTCAGATATAGGTGAGAGGTTTATTGCAGGAATGGGTGGGTAAAATTCCATGGCCTGCATTGTGCAGGAGGTCAGACTAGATGATCATAATGGTCCCTTCTGACCTTAAAGTCTATGAGTCTACATGGGAGGGGCAGATTTTTAAGTGAGCGCAAGTGATGTGGCCAGACAAAAACCATCTCATTTAAGTAACATGATTCACCTGCCACTCCAAAAGGAACTAGTAGGGTAGGTAGAGTTGAGGGTTGAGTCACGCCGGGGGCAGAGGTGGATGACATGCCTGTGCAAGGGGGAAGTGGGAGTGAAAACTCTCCTTATGTTCCTGCTTTGATTACATACAACAGATTGGCTGAGAGGGGCAAAGCGTTGGATTCGCTCCCCTTACACACCAGCCAGCCAAGCCGAGCTGCCAAGGGCTGTTGCAATTAGACCAGCAGTAAATTATTACTCCCTAGGAGGAAATAGAGGAGAAATTGTTTCTCAAGAGGTTTGCCTCTGAGTCACAATGCCTCCCGGGACAACGCCTCTGGCGGGGCAGCCAATGCACCCCCGCTTGCTGAGGGCTTCACCTCAAGTCACAATCTCTGCCCTAGCAATTAGCAATAGTTCAAACAAGAGGTAGAATCAGGTCCCTTGCTTCACAGACTTCCGGATGATTGCACTTTACACAATATCAAGTCCATGTTTGAATGCACTGTCCTTAGGGTATTGCAAAAAAAGCCCATATTTTGAATATCAAGACAAACATTCCAAAGGGTGAATGTTATTAGACCCCAGGGAGATGTCAAAGTCCTATCACTATAGGGCAGCTTCTGCCACAATTGCTCATGTTAAATAGTGTATTTTACTCCACAAATAGTCCCATTGGGCTAGGTTGTGACTTGGACTGTGTGTTTATGCAAGGGAACGAGGGGGACTAATAACGGCCCTTGCAAACTTGTGCAAGCTACCCAGAATTCAGGGTCCATAAGAGTAAGAGGGTATCCCACACCTAATTACCACCCCACCCCAAGCAGGTGGGCAGGGAGTGGAAAGAGCCTGGGCTCCACTTTCTTAAGCACATATGATCTGGCAGAAGGGGTTTTGTAATTTGTTCCTGCTCTAAGCCAGCAGTAAGTTGATACCTCCCAGAGCAAGGTGGAAGTGGGGAGGAGCTCTGACTCAGAGGCATCTGAGTCACGGTGTCGTCCGGGGCGGTGCTCGGCCCTGTGCCTAAAGTAATAACTTAGCCCATTGTAATCAATGGTGTTATTCACTTAATGTGAGAAAGAGTGTCAGAATCTAGCCCCGAGTTATTTATAACACAGGGCTGGATAAAGCACTGGATATAGTACACTGTACGACCAATCCTGCCCTGAGAAGAAAATGGACTAGTTTATCTCGTAGACATTATCCACATTTATTTAAACCCAATCTCTGCTAGGTTGTCCTTCAGGTCTATGTTAAATGAAAGAGTTGAGTATGTGCTGGTAATTTTTCCAAGTGCCTAGCAACTGGGTCAGTTTCCAGGAGACCCGCAGGTTTGACCCACTGAGTGTCAAACTAGAAATGTTGACCATATTCTCTAGAACTCAAAACAGTGGGTTTCTTTCTCGTTTTCAGTTTTGTACAGAACAGAGCAATGATCCAAGGCCTGATCCAAAACCGGAACCCTCGCTTTGTGATAGAGTCCATATCTCAAGAAGAGGTATGACAGATGATAATCGTAATTCAGTAGATCTTAGTTATCATATCATTGATCTGCGTGAGCAAACATTTGCAACTCTAGGTAGGTTCGTTGAAGTCAATGGTGTTTTTTACAGATGTAAATCTTGCAGGATCAGACCCTAAAATGTTCTCCCATGGCAGGAATCCCAGACCCTTCTCCGCCACACAACTAACTGTTTTTGTTTATATTCACTTTTTTTATTGGCATTCCAAATTGTTTGACTAAAATATTCACACATCAAAATCTATAAAATCATAATTCTACATTTAAAATAATCATGATTTGGAAACTCAGATTACTAAGCAATTTGGGGTTCATGAGAACATTTCATTTGTCATACCAGAGTTAGCCAATGGTCCATAAAGTATAGTGTCCTGCCCTTTGGTGTCTGTCAGAGGTGGTCTATGCCTAATGCTGTAAAGAAAGCAGGAACTTCCCTATAATTCACTGGGACAACAATGCAGTGTAGTGTGAAGGACTAAAAATTACCTCCTGAACCTTTCAGAGATCAAGGTGCTGAAGCACGATCTGTACTTGTACTTCTCTTAGCAGATGTAACTAACGTACATATATCATACATACAATACATAATCAGACATGCAATTATTTAGCCCCCTTTTAAAGCCAACAGCAGTATCTGATGCTGGAAATCAAAAGAAAATCAAATTTGAATCCTTGTTTCAGACAATTTATTTTTATGCATAATGTATATAATAACTTTTTACAGACTCCACCATTTCAACCATTAGAAAAGCCCAGAGGTCCAGTTTACATATTATCAGTACAGGGGTCATGCCTGCCAAGTTTCAAGCACTCTCACCTCTCAATAATGTGAGTACCATTTCCTGAATACCAGTGCACCAACTCATTATTTTCAGCTGGCACTGAAGTCTACTTCTATTATTTGCTTTCTGCCTCATTTGTGCTTTCCTTCATCCGTATAGAAGATCACTCTTATTCCAAAAGCAAGTTACACTGGGTCCATTGGACGGTTCTTTGTTGGATAGTATTTCTCTGCAGTGGAAGATATAGATGGGACAGAAAGCAAATGATCTTTCTGGGAAATAACTGAGGCACTGTGCGATGGGGTGGCATTGAAGAGAAGAGCCATGTTTCTCACTCATTAGACAGAAGGCAGTCCAACATGCAAGAAAGTGTAACAAAGAGTCCTGTGGCACCTTAAAGACTAACTAAAGTATTGAAGCATAACAAGCATCCGACGAAGTGGGTATTAGCCCACGAAAGCTTATGCTTCAATACTTTAGTCTTTAAGGTGCCAGAGGACTCTTTGTTACCTCTGCTATTCCAGGCTAACACGGCTACCTCTCTGGTTCTATGCAAGAAAGTATACTTCATATCACTTGATATGTTCCAAAATCTTATCAGCCACCAAATCCTTAATTGGGGGGCATCCTTGAGTGTATGTCCTGAGTCAGCCCCAGATTGCTTCCTCCTGCAGGAAAAGCTGCAAGTAGAAGAGAAAGGGGAGGAACTCCTGCTATCCAAGAATTGGCCAGACATTGTCCTGCTCAAGTTGTGAGAACTAATGAGATCACATCCTGAGGTGTATGACAGCGGGCTGAAGAACAGATGTGGATAAAAACAGGGGATAGTTCATAGTGAAACACTATTTAGCTTTACTTTTTCAAAAGCAAGGAACATACTTGTGTCATTTAAAATGGACTCTGGGTGAAGCCTATTTTACAGCAAAAATCCATGTTTTTTGCAATATTATTTATAATACTGTAAATATTAGGGCTAAATACTTCTCTCACTTGTATACAATATATCTGGATTTCTATATTCAGCTCTTCTTGTACGCACGGAACTCATATTGATATTAGTGGGAGTTTTAGGCATGTGAATAGAGCTGGATATCTGAGTCTGAATCTGCAGTGGGAGAGGAATTCTGCTTTCAGAACTGAAATACTCTGGCCTTCCCAATCTGATGATTCGGGTAAGTGCTCTTTACTTACTAGGCGAGATCCTCAGCTGTCAGTAAAAGTCAACACATATGAAGTGAATGGAGCTAAGCTGATTTACACCTGCTGAGGATCTGAGCCACTATTCCGGAAATGTTAACAGTTCTGTGATAACTTTAAGGATACACTTGCGGTATGTTCAGATGACAGCATCAATGTGACTTTAAAATACAGCCAAGAAACTTCAGCTACCATCCAAACGATATTCTGAGGGCTTCCTTTAAGCAAGAAAAGTGACCTCACACACAATATGTAATTTGGACTAAGTGACTGCTGGAGGTCGCTGTTTCTGTGCTGATACATAGCCATCAATCAAGCTATCTGCCTGACAGCATGATGAGACAGAGGTTTTGAATTTGTAGTATAATAGGAGAAAAAAATGCATTCACTTTGTCAATACCACTAGAGTCTTGATTCTGTGAACACAACAGAAAAACTAGAAGACTATGTCTAGATTTATTCCAGTTTTCATTTGTTGGTTGTGGCATGAACCAAAGACCAATAATGCTGTTTGTCTTTATTTAATGGCATATTCCTAATGCAGTAGAGCTCGCATGTTCTAAACAGTGGCACTGTTTGTTGTCATCCCCCCGACTCCCAGCCTCTGCTCTAAGATCACATTCCAGGCAAGGTGGCTGCTTGCCTTAGATGCTGACGCACAGGAGAGAGGGGGTGTAAGGTTCTCACCTTGTTTCCCTGAGCAGCTTACATCGCATTAGGAGAAAAGCAGCCTCCACAGATCCCCCTCCCATGAAAGTAGGCAGGGAGTGGGTAAGTAGGGCGTAGATGGAGCCTTGATTCCACTCTGCAAAGTATATCAGCCATCACTGCAGAAGGATAGCCCAGACCAGTTGAGATTGATCTGCAGGCGTAGATCTCTAGCAGATTATTGCCTTGAGCAAGGAGGAATTAAGAAATGAATGTTGACTCCTAGAATCACACACATCTCTCTGATCTCTTCCAGAGTCAGGCAGCGAGGCACTGTCTTTCCTGAAGCAGATTGTCAGGTCACAATCTAGGCCTCAGGCTGGTTGGCTTCTAACCACTCTGTCATTTGGTTCAAATGCAATCGCTGGATTCTTTGTTCTTCTAGCCTTCCCAAGATTTTTCTAACACTTAAGAAAACAATTATTACCCAGTTCACACCACTACACGACATTATCCGTGGGTTAGCACAGCCCAGCAGGGTCCCTGAATGATGACACAGGCATAAGCTCATTTAATCAACAGAACCATATCTGTTGATTAGGTGCAGAGGCAGCTCAGCTCCTGCTGCTGGTGATGCAGGTGCCGTAGGGTGACCAGATGTCCCAATTTTATAGGGACAGTCCCGATATTTGGGGCTTTTCCTTATATAGGCACCTATTACCCCTCACCCCAGTCCCGATTTTTCACATTTGCTGTCTGGTCACCATATGCAAACAGTGTCAGTCTTTCCCCTTTGCAGATTGCACACACGGGCTCTCTTCTGCATTGCCTCTTCAAGATGGGGAGAAGCCACAGCCTTAGTGCCAAGGAACACCCACTCACCCACCCAGCACGGCAGCCCTCTTGTAGCACAGATACTATCTCCTGATGCATATGGCTCATAAAAAAGGCCTTTTTGGACCACACAATAGACTATAATTTGCAATCCAATTCTACAAGATGGATGTTTTTTAAAAATGGTACGTGTGCTCAGTTTCTATGTTAATGCTGACAAAAGGCTTGTCTCTTGCCCTAAAGAGCTGGGCAGGGAAGTTTAGGAAAAAGAAGCCATCTGTGCAGTGTGAGGGAGAGAGCAGCCTTTGCAGGGCTGCTGCTACTCCAGCTGCAGAGGTGGATCAGGAGTAGGGGAGGAATACTGGAGCCAAGGGTTTGCACCTACCCTCCGCCCCCATTCCAGTGTCCCAGCCAACAGAGCTGAGCCAGCACAGAGCGGGGAGTAATCTGCCCCCTTTTTGTTATAATCAAAGCCTTCAGTGCTGACTGTTACTTACAGTGTAAACTCTTTGGGAGTGGGGAAGGGTGTCTGTCTGTTCTGTGTTTGCACAGTGGGGTTTTGCTCCATGGCTGGGGCTCCTACGTGCTATGATAATACAAATAATAATAATTAATAACAACAACATAGGTGTTCTATCATTATAGCTAATGAGCCAGATTTTACCACCCTTACGGAAACTGAGTAGTACTTTACTCCGCAAACAGTCCAAGTTACGTTAGTAACGACGACTTGTGAAATACCCTTACTTAGGATGAGTAGCAGTTTATCAGAATCTGGCCTATGTAAACAAATAATAATAAATGTCAAAAAATGTACATATCAAAGGGGCTGGGGCCCTGCGCCACAGCAGATATCACCCAACAGATTGGAGACTCACTCCATAATATTTTTTACAATTCCAATAACTATTTATCCAACTGCCTAACAATAAAATGGATTTTTGTAGTGATTGCTACATAGTTTTTTTTATGAGCAAGTATGTAACCAAACTATAATTGAAATAAAACAATTTTGTAGGTATCTGTTTGTTCACTAAGCACTAATCTGTCCCTTTGTTTTCAGGATCTGCTCAGTAACTTTGGAGGCTGCAGTTTCTAGACCTTCAACATCATAACCTGTTGTAAGTAGAACTGCACATTGCTTTTGTAAGGAAAGGTTAAAAATATAGGAAAATGTCTTACTGAAGCTGTGTAACTAACTCTGGGTTGCTGTAAGTTTTTTATCTTGTGTTATGCATTCTTGGAGGCGCCACTGGGCCTCACTCATATCTCCATGTATTCTTACCCCATATGTACCATTTCAAGGCAAGGACTTTATGTTTAGATTTCCTGTTCTTTCCTGACAAATAAGTAAATAGATAGGAAATAACGTCATGTTAATTTGCATGAGGCCCTTCTTGCCTCCTCCTCCATGTAAAGAACCATATAAAAAGCCTTGTAATGATGTATGAGGGGAAGCCATAATTTGAGAGCTATCTCTGTGGCTTCACTTCGCTAGCGAATAAACTTTTGTATTCAAGCTTCTCCAAGGCCTGCCTGTTCTTTGAAGGTAAATTGGGACACCTCCAAAGGAAACAGAGCCATTTGTGCAACAATTCTGGCACCCCCAGATGAGGACAGACCTTTGGATGACTCCAGGATCACCATGGACGGACAAGAGGAAGGAAGTGTACACCGGGCACTCATTCAGCCTGTCCTAACTCTCGGCCCGATCTACGGTGATACCTGGAACGCTAAAGTGTGAGTCCCTGAAAATCAGGCAGACCAGAGAACCTTGAAGTTTGGGAGGCGCCTGGGAGACAGATAAGCGGTGTAAGTATCTCCATTATTCTCACTGTTAATTTGTTTAGTGATTTTAGTACTGCTGTATTAACTCACTGTTTGTAGATTCCTTGTGAATCATTTGGTATAACAATGAGATCGGGTCGCTCCCGAATGGAAGATTCCGCCTCTCCCTTCGGTTGTATGTTACGTAACTTTGGTAAATTTAAGAATGATTATGGTGTTAAAATGACTAAAGATGATTGATTAAGTTTTGTCAATTAGAATGGATCACCTTCAGTCTTGGTTAGCCCGACTCTGGGTCCTTTGATGTAGATCTATCAACCAGAGTACATAAGATTGTTGTTAAAAATGAACATTGGGATCAATTCCCCTATATTGATTGTTGGTTGGCAGCTTGTGAAAATAGACCACCTTGGCTTATGAAATGTGCTGTAAAAACATGTAAGATAATGAGACAGAGTTCTGGTGGAAAGAAACCCCCGGTACTCCCAGAATCTTGCCCAGAGAATGAGCTGCCCCTGATTCATGCTACTGCCCCTGAATTTCCTCCACCACCTCCTCCAGAAGTCCTTATGTCATGGAAAAGCTCCCCTCCGACAATAGAGGAACTGGAAAAGACAATAGATGATTTAGCTGCTGAGATAAAATCCCTTAAAAAGGTACCCCCCAGACATCCAACAAACCCTTATAATACTAGGAGTCAGAATCAAAGTTATAAAGCTAATATGTGCCCAATGAGGGAAGTGGCAGCAGTACAGGGACAAGAGGAGGGAGGAGAGCAAACACTCACATTTGTATATGTCCCGTTCAGCACCTCTGACTTGTTTAATTGGAAAACTCAGAATCCTTCCTTTAGGGAAGATCCTTTAAAAATGCAAAGCCTATTCTCCTCAATAGGACAAACCCACAAGCCCACTTGGGCCGATGTACAGATGATGCTCCAAACTCTGTTAACAATCGAGGAGCGTAGATTAGTATTGGGAACAGCAGGGCAGATAGCAGAAGAAAGAGCCCAGGCAAGAAATCTAAGAGCCCAGGAGCTTTGCCCCCTGACGGAACCAGGATGGGATGGGCACAGAGCAGAGGGCCAATGTAGAAATGCAGAATATCTGGGAATTATTGTAGAGGCCCTCGGGAAGGCTGTTCCCCGAGTTACAAACTTGTCTAAGATCTATGAAATCCGACAAGGAAAGGAAGAAGACCCCCCCACACCTTTTTAGGCCGCCTATATGAAGCCTTTAGACAATTTAGTGATTTGGATCCAGAAGCTCAGGAAAACCAGCGAATGGTAAACCTAATGTTCATTGGGCAGTCCGCCCCAGATATTAGGAAAAAGCTACAGAAACTATCAGGATAAGCAGGATCGGGCCCAGGCGGAGTGGGCAGCCCGCAGAGAGAGAGAGAAAAGTTTTGAAAACAGTAAGTGGAAATAGATAAACAGAAAAATTTCTTGGACTCAGAGAATGTGTAACCTTGAACGTCAAGCAAGTCGATAAGAAAGATGGGGGAAGTTTAACTCTGTAGTAGCCGTCCCTCGCAGACGAAGATGCCGTTGTGAGGTGCGGTGATGTGTTGTCAACAGACGCCGGGAAGGCAGGGGCGAAAGCCCGTTTCAGTTGCCCAGGTCAGGGTAATTATAGTAGCCCCCTCATGGAACCCTGAGACCTGAGATTAGGAACATCTGTGCCCCCAGTAAAAATACCACTGAAGGAGAAAGAGAGCCCTGTCTGTGTAAAACAATATCCCCTGTTAAAGGCAGCACGAATGGGCTTAAAACCCCTCATTGAAAAATTCAAACGATGGAGCTGGCTAGCAGAGGGGTCATCCCCCTTCAACACTCCGATATTGGGTGTGCCTAAACCAGATGGTACCTACAGATTGGTGCATGATTTAAAAGTAATAAATAAAAAGGTCATTGCAGACCACCCTATGGTTCCAAATCCTCACACCATTATAACACAGATTCCACCCAAAGCAGCCGTTTTTACAGTGTTAGATTTAAAGGATGCTTTCTTCTCAATACCATTAGATAAAGAGAGTTGGAACTTGTTTGCTTTTGAATGGGAAGACCCGGATACCCACTATAAGACTCAGTTAATGTGAACTGTTTTACCCCAAGGATTTGTGTCCTCACCCCATATCTTTGGGGCAGTATTGCAAAAAGACCTAGAAAACTGGAAAAATCAGCATTCAGAGATTGCTCTGCTGCAGTATGTTGATGATTTGCTAATTGCAAGCCCTGATCTACAGCTAGGAAAAAGAGCAACCGAGTCCCTGTTGAATACTCTAGAAGAGAAAGGGTATAAAGTCTCACGGGAAAAGGCCCAAATATGCCAACCAAGGGTTACTTTCCTCGGCTATGAGATAGAGAAAGGAATGCGAGGACACAGTAAAGACCGGATCAGGGTAATTCAGGATATGCCTGCCCCAACCAACCCAAAAGAACTGCGAGCTTTCTTAAGCTTAACAGGGTTCTGCAGAATGTGAATTCTGGACTATGGGGGAAAGGCTAAACCCTTATATGAATCTCTCACTAAAGAAGGACTCTCAAATTGGAAATGAGCTAGCGAGCACCAGCATGCTTTTGAACTGCTAAAAACAGCATTAATGCAGCCCCCTTCTCTCATGATTCCAAATGAACACAAGCCTTACAGACTCTATGTACATGAGAATAACGGTATTGCTTCAGGGGTCCTAACTCAGCCAGTGGGCCCAACCTGGAAACTTGTGGGCTATTACTCAAAGGTGTTGGATCCAGTAGCCAAAGGATGGCTGGCCTGCCTGTGAGCAGTAGCAGCAACGGAAACAATTGTAGAGGAAGCCCAAAAGATAGTCATGGGAGCAGATATGGACATACACACCCCACATGAGGTCCCCCAGATCCTTGGAGGAGAAGGAGGAAAGTTTCTAAGCCCCTCCAGACAGTCCAGATATGAAATATTCCTGCTGTCTAACCCTGGGCTTACATTTAAACACACCACAGCGTTAAATCCAGCTACCCTTCTCCCTGAGCCAGAGCCAAGAATTCCTAACCATGACTGTTTAGAAGTACTTACAGAGACTGTACTGATTCGGCCGGACCTAAAAGACGACCCTCTGAAAAATCCAGATGAGGAATTCTTCGCAGATGGATCGAGCAGCATGATAAGAGGCACCAGACATACGGGCTGTGCGGTAGTAACTCCAACTGAAATACTTTAGAAAGAAAAACTCCCTGCAAACTGGTCTTCACAGGCAGCAGAATTAACTGCTCTCACCCGAGCCCTTGAACTAGGAACAGATAAGAAAGTAAACATCTTTACTGACTCCCGCTATTTTGCCACAGTACACGCTCATAGACTGTTATAGAAAGAGCATAGATTTATTACAGCTTTAGAATAGAAAATAGCAAACAGATCACAGATCAGAATGTTGCTGGGAGCCCTTAAACCTGCCAAAGAAGCAGCCCTAATGGGAAGCGATGCAAGCTTCCAGGGTACAGCACAAGAGATTCCAGCCTGCCTTGAAGATTGTGTAGTACACTATACTCCAGAAGATGATGCAGCAGCACATGAAAACCTCGCCATGAAAAACAGGAACGGCTGGTGGGTAGTGCCAAGAGGAAAAATCATGATACCGTGGCCATTGCTGCTAGAAATACTCTTAAACCTTCATGCTTCTACTCACATGGGAAGAACCGCAATGGGAGACTTGCTACTAAGACAAATAGTGTCACCTGGCTTGTACTTAGAAGCACAGCGAGTGGCAACACAATGTCCAACGTGTCAAAAGGTAAACCCCAAGCCACCCCGACCACCTGCTCCTACAGGAGGAAGACAGTGGGCATACTACCCTGGCCAGGCATGGCAAATTGACTTTGCTGAACTTCCAAAGTCTGGACGACATCAATACCTGCTAGTGCTAGTGGATCAGCTAACAGGATGGGTGGAAGCTTACCCCACCAGGACGGCCACAACATCAACAGTAGCACGGATCCTCTTACAAGAAATAATACCACGGTTCTTGCTGCCAGAATCAATCGAGTCAGATCAGGGTAGCCACTTTGTAGGAAAAGTAGTACAGGAAGTAGCTAAGGCTCTGAATATTAAGTGGAAGTTGCATACCCCATGGAGACCCCAGAGTTCAGGCCAGGTAGAGCGCATGAAAAGAACCCTAAAAACAATGCTAATAAAAATCTGCATTGAAACACATTTAAAATGGCCTCAAGCCCTACCCCTTGCCTTAACTCGAATTCACAGTATACCTCGTAGAGGGTTAAGGTTAACCCCTTTTGAGTTAATGTTTGGGATGCCTCCTAGAGTCTTGCCAGCGGGGTGGAGGGAAAAAGTTACTGTTGATTTGAGAAAAACTGAACTTAAGGAGCATGTAATTGCCTTGCAGTCTGTATTGTCTTCCCTCCACAGATTTGCTGCACCATTCCAAAGCCTGCCCCTGGACACTCATATCCACAACTTCCAACCTGGGGATCAAGTGCTAGTGCAGAAGTGGAAGAAGGACCCCCTATCGGAAAAGTGGAACAGACCCTATCAGGTTTTGCTCACAACACACACAGCTGTGAAACTTGAGAACAGTGATAAATGGACACATTGCTCACGTATTAAAAAGTACACACCACCCCCCCGTCCAGGATCCTGAGGCGCCACCTGTCAACCAGTGGACTGCTACTCGTATTGATCCTCTATGGCTCCGACTCCACCGTGTTCAGTAACATGTTTATGTTTCGTATATTAATTGGATGTGTCATTATATGTAGCCTGTATAGCTTAACCCCTAGAGGTTTCCAGGGAGGCCAGAACACCTGGCTATTATTAGCAAAGATGGCTTTAAATTCCACTGCCTTTTGTCTGCCACATACAGACGCTGTGGGGAAAATTATGGAAACATGTTTTGTTGGTATTATGAATTGTATCCCACAGTTATGTAGTGTGACCCCACCTAAATAAGTTAAGTATAGGAGAAAACATCCTTTAGAGGAGGGAATTGTAAGGAAAGGTTAAAAATATAGGAAAATGTCTTACTGAAGCTGTGTAACTAACTCTGGGTTGCTGTAAGTTTTTTATCTTGTGTTATGCATTCTTGGAGGCGCCACTGGGCCTCACTCATATCTCCATGTATTCTTACCCCATATGTACCATTTCAAGGCAAGGACTTTATGTTTAGATTTCCTGTTCTTTCCTGACAAATAAGTAAATAGATAGGAAATAACGTCATGTTAATTTGCATGAGGCCCTTCTTGCCTCCTCCTCCATGTAAAGAACCATATAAAAAGCCTTGTAATGATGTATGAGGGGAAGCCATAATTTGAGAGCTATCTCTGTGGCTTCACTTCGCTAGCGAATAAACTTTTGTATTCAAGCTTCTCCAAGGCCTGCCTGTTCTTTGAAGGTAAATTGGGACACCTCCAAAGGAAACAGAGCCATTTGTGCAACACTTTTATGCCCCATGTCTGCAGTTTCTGCAGCCAATCAAATTGAAATCATTTCATAATTATGCAAAACTAGGTCCTCATCCTGCAGTAATTTAAGAATCTGATTAATTTGGCTTGCAGGAACAATCTAGTTGAGGTCAATGAGGCTGCTCATGTACACAAGGGTGCTCATGTTATTATGGGCACCCACTGGGCTTTTATTGTTACTCAGTGCAACCACAAGCACTCCCCAAAACTTCAGATTTGTTACCTGAACTCAGCCACTGAGAATTGTTGTGACATTGCTGCCAGCTGAAAGAGCATTCAGGATAATAAATGGAGCAGTGCAAAACATTCTATGCAAAATTCAAAGCACACTGAATGGTGGATTTTTTTCAGGGGGGGAGAAAGTGGAGGGGTGAGTTTATGGATTTTCTACAAACAAGTTGGGATTAGTATACAGTGCCAGTAAAATTATTTTAAGATTGAAGTGACGTAAATCCAATGGTAAACGTGACACAGTATTTCTTCTGGTTCCTGATTGGCTAAGCTTACTCGAGGTGTTCAGGAAGTTTAGCAGAAGTCATATTGGCTTGTTTTTTCAGAAGGGATTTTGTATGTGGCTTCTGGCCCAGGCATAAAATTTTTGCATCTCTGCTATTCTTCCTGAACTGGTTATATCTGAGCTGGGTGTCTGTCTGGGATCTGAGCCTTTTGCAAATACTGTGAGCTGGTGGAAGTCTCAAGGAGTAGCTCTATGCTGCTGCTTGATGGAATCCTTTTGAGATTTTCCACCACTAAAGTTATATGCATTTTTTTGCTGTGGTGCATCTGGATTCCAGCAGTTTTATTTGTCTTTCTGCAGTGGGGATGCTATTTTACTGTGTGCCACTAAATATTGTTTGTCTATCTTAAGGCTGGAGTTTGCATGTCTTTTTTATTTTATTCCCTTTGTAGTCCTAGGATTAGGGTGAGTGTTATTTAAAGGTGGTTATTATTTCTTCAGTTTGGAATTCACAGGAATTTGGAAGTCACACTTTAGAATTGACAGCTCAGCCAGGGGAAATGATGGCTTGCACTACTGAAAGTGGCTGGGTGGAATATGTGTGCTTCCCACCTCACCCCCAGTGTGTACTCAGATGACGTGACAAGTCTGGCATCTGACTATAAGTGTACAGGTCAGTAATGCTGAAAAGAGTCCTGGATGAGAACTAGGATGTATTAACAGTAAGGTTAGAACTGGAACTAGTCCAGGTATTCATCTAGAGATGCCCTTGTGTTTTTATTAAATTCCTTTTAATTCAACATATATTCTGTGTCCTTTCCCAGTCCCACCTCCAAGACATTTATCTATAGCTCATTACTTTTATGAGTTCATCTTAAAGAAAAGTCCCATAGAATTTAATAGAAAGTAATAACATTTCTATTTGGATTGTTTTTAACCATCCTATAAAATAAGAACCCTGCAGAAAGGATATAATTAAATTGTGAAGGACTGTCAAAGATTTTTAGAGAATCCTGTTGGTTTCATTCCTATTGAACTCTGTTTCCAATGACAGAACATCTGTTTGAACTCTTGAACTCAGAACATCCTATTGAACTCTGTTTCCAATGACAGAACATCTCCTATATTTCTCAATGCATGTGATAAGTGTTCCCAGGAGGTTGCACAGTCTACTAAGAAGGGCACTGGACTGGGGCTCAGGAGACCTGGATTCTATTCTCAGCTCTGACACTGATCTGCTCTGCGATCTTGGGCGAGTCACTTTGCCTATCGCCAAGGTGTTGAGCATCCAGCCCTAACACAGCAAAGCTTGTGCTTAACTATAAGCCTGCGAGTAGTATCACTGAAATCAATGGGGCTTAAAACTGAACACATGCCTAAGTGCTTGGCTGGACCAGTGCCAGAGTGCTCAGCTCCTTTCAGGATTGAGACCTATGTGTCTGTCTTTCCCCATGTAAACTCGTCAGAGTGGATCTGTCTTTATGGTTGGTGCTAAACAAATAACAGCATTCATCCCTTTAAACCAGTGGTTCTCAACCCATGGCCCAATCAGCACACAGCTGCCACCCATGTGACAGCCTCAGGGCCATACGGGTAGTATATATAGGGTGTGGCTGCAGCTCACGTAACACAGAGAGCTGCAATATGTAGCCCACAATGATGAGTAGGTTGAGAACCACTGCTTTAGACAGAAACACTTTTAAATTGAATCAGCCTTGGGGTAAAACAGTGGACTCAGTTAAAATATTATAAAATCACAAAAGGTGGAGACTATTTAAACTAGACTTCTCCTCAAAAGAAAGAGCTACGTAAAAATATGACAAGCTAGTCAGATCTTTGAGGGGGAAGGTACATTGTGTTCCCTTTTTTCACCGAACTACAGAGCATTATTGACAACAAGAGACTGCAAAGGATGGGAAGGATATAAGGCTAGCCATTGTGAGGTGTCCAAATCACTGCGCATGGAGAGAACAGAAGTGGAAGTTGTTATTAGATATTTGCACACAGTCTTTCAAAACCAAATAAACACAAAATTCACAGCGAAATGCCAGAGGGGAGGCCATATTTAGGGAATCTTCTTCGTGGGCAGGATCCTCTGGTACAGCGGAGTTAGGTTCAGCATGAGCCAGAGGGTAGAATAGGGCAAGGGGGCTGTATGACTCCTTTGCAGCTCCCTGTTCCTTAGACAGAGCTCAGGATCTGGCCCCAGATCTTCTGGGATTGTCTCAAATTTAATGGTGTAGTGGAAGAAATTCGACCCAAGAGTTAAGTATCAGGGGGTACCCATGTTATTCTTTATCCACAAAAACAACAAGGAGTCCGGTGGCACCTTGAAGACTAACAGATTTATTTGGGCATGAGCTTACTTGGGTAAAAAACCCACTTCTTCAGATGCAACTGAAGTGTTATCTCAGAGATATATCCCTAAGTATGATGGTGTTAGGGCAATGGCCTGATTTACTGCAACTGAACATAGAGAGGGGTCTGTTTAGAATCCATGTGACTGCAACCAGTAAATGTATTTCATCACTCTGGCTGAAAAAACAAATACCAGTTATAGAAAGGTGTCTGACAAGGATGGAATAAGTGGCTCTTTTTTCCCTCTCCATCCAACCTGTGCTCAAGCGTAGTGAGAGGAGCCGCAGTAGGGAGCTGGTTGTGGATCACTCATTCAGGGCTGTTTGGTGCCAGCATAAGTTAGAGCTGCCTTTTTGCAGCTCTAATTTGTTCCCAGGACTTTACACCAGAGGGGGATTGGGTGCAGTGTAATCGGATCTATCATACCCATTCATGCCCCCCTCTCCGCTTGGCCCTCTTTCTCCTTGCCCCTGGGGGAGAAGGCACAGCTGCCACAGGAAACAGCAGATCCACTTCCACGAGATTTCTATGAGTAGAGAGCTCACCTAAACGGAGGGAATTATCTGCTGTACTGACTATCTCTGGCAGCTTTAAGGAGCAGACAATCCAGCCCAATTAAGAGAGATGTAGCCCATTATTGCCTGTATTTAATTAACCAATGCACTATTGGATGAAAGATGGACCAAGTGGATTAAGCTGATTTTTAAAATTCATTAATTTTACAGTAAAAATAAGTATATTTACTGTAACTTGTAGCTCAACACTGCTATATCTTGTCTATAGGCATAAGAGGGACAAGAGAAAGGGCTGAATCTGAAAATAGATGAGAGGAAAAAATAGGGTGTTGAAGAAGAGTCTCCATTTGTTCTTTATATTCTGATGAGCCTTTTTAATACCAGTGTTAACACTACCAAGAGTTGAGTAAAATGGGCCCCTGCTGAAGTATTTCCACTTGTGGGGGAAGGTCCTTTACCCCACCCCAAGTATCTTGAAGATTAATGTTCTACTACAAATAGTAGGTGATTTGTGCCAGCTATGCAATAATTATGTAGCTATTTGCTGCTACTCTGGGGCTGCAGCCTCTGATCTGATATGGAGGGCTGACAGGGAAGGGGAGGCAAGGTGAGCTGGGAGGGAGAGGGAAGAGAGAGAACAACAAAGTGCACAGAAATGTGGCTCGCATAGCCTATGCCTGAAATCCACATAAAAGCTTCTGATATCTGCTACAGGGTATAACTTGGCAGGTAGAGAAGAGATCGTTAATTAATATTTAAAATACAAAGCTTTTATGTTTAACAATTCTATCTGAAGGACTTTTTATCTGTTAAACACCCTAGTTTCTAACAGTAAACAGAGTCAAGGCAAAGCTAAACCAAATTTTGGTGAGGAATTGAATCACGAGAATTACTTAAGACAAAACGGTGTGCCATTGAGCCACAGCAGAATCAGTTTGTAGGTGTTTTGATCTCGTCGTATTTCAGATCAATCAAGCTAGTGATTGAGGAGGCTGCTCCAACAAGGGATGTGTGAACTGGTTCAGAAAAATTAAGAGCCTTCTAACTCCAGTGTCACTGAACTTTCTTTTGTCTCTCAAAACAAAGTAAAAAAGAACCTTTGCTAAGGTCTTGACATGTTGGGATGAGAAACGTTATTTCCGTTTTGGGCTCTGATCATGACCAGTAGTGTGAGGAATCTCATCAAAGAGCTTCTACTTGTCCAGCCCAGTTTTGTAGACTCAAGAGATTCGGATAGTTTGGAATAAACATCCAAATTATTGGGCACTTTTGGGGATTCTCTCCCTCACCCGTTTTAATGCTAAAAAGATAGGAGGCAGGATGTGAGCATTCCTGGATATCCTATTCAACACACTGTGCACCTTGTTCCCAATACCATTTAAATAAATACTTACAGATTTAAACCAATGTTTGCATTTTTCTAATCAATGTCAAAGCATTTTATTCTTACTGAAGATTGAACTGATTAAACTGTCTGGATGCTGACGTCTGACATTATTCCACAGGAGTGAAGTGCACCATTAAAGTCAAGTTTTGCCAGCCCAGACATGAAAGGCTTAAGATGCATTCTGTGGGTTTAAAAGTTTAGCCTATTGCATCTAGGCTTGAGATGACTGTAATGGCAGGACACAAACGGTACGTTGGAAAGTGTCACGTTGAGATATGGCGATACCGAAGAGTTGAAGTTGAATGTAAGGTTGAACACTGAGTTTTGATTTCCTTGAACCCTTAATCCCTAGAATGGGTCAAATTGTCCTCTAAATTGTTCATCTGGGTCAAATAACCATTGAACAGCCTCGGAGGCACTACCCA
This sequence comes from Sternotherus odoratus, assembly GCA_032164245.1. Lineage (NCBI taxonomy): Eukaryota > Metazoa > Chordata > Testudines > Kinosternidae > Sternotherus > Sternotherus odoratus. The sequence continues at coordinate 109,383,567 of JAVMKO010000001.1, forward strand.
TGCGATAAGATTAAGAGGTCATGGGTTTAGTCCCTAACCTGGCCCATTCACCCCTGTCACAAATCTACTGAATTGGCAGACAAATCTTTGTGATGAGCCGGCCACCCACTCAGAGGGTCAACAGAACTCCCACCTTTGGGGGAAATTTGACCGTGAGACTGAAGCTGTCTGTGTGCAGCGGCCCTCCCCATGAGCACCCATAAACTACAAAATCACCATTCAAAACATATCCTCCCCCAGGCTCCTTCTGCAGTAGCTAATGTCTTCCTAGTTGATTCACACCATGCAAGAAGCTTTTATTCTTATTTCTCAGGCATCCTAAAGAAAAATATTCAAAGAATGTTTTAATGATCTGTGTTATAAAGGAAAAAATAAATGCAGTGGGTGTACATCATGTTTATTTGTTCAGTAATTAACTTTAGCAAATAAAATCGAATGTTCTGAATGCTTTCACTAAAAGCTATTATAAAATAATACCTTAATGCCATGTCTTAAAGTATACTTTAGACTCTTTCAAACTGGCCTCTTGTGTTTTTCATGCTTCAAAACTTCCCCCACCCTAGGAAAAAAAATTCCACGGCATTCTTTCTGCATTACATAAGTGCTAAGGTAAGAAAACCACCTTGTTTTGTTTTATTGTTGGGTGTTTGGAAAACTACAGCCTCATGCAGGATCTGATAACTAATCCATATGGTGCATTACACTGACAATACAGTCCAAACATCACAAACCAACTCCCAAACTCCAGAGAGGAATCAGTGTCTTTGTTGTAGAACAGAACAATACAAGCCCACCCTAGCCCAAAAGTCAGGTCTTCTGGAGGTATGGAATGTCTTTATGGCATACTTCATGCTAGAATTGAAATGATGGTGGATGATTTTACATGTAGTAATTTTTGAAGATATTGCTGTTTGGCTGGGAGATAAAACAGAAGCCCTGGTCTCTCGTGGTGTCCAAGTTGTCCTGGCACTTTTGATAAGAGTAGTGCTGTTGCAAAATCAGGTAATTAAATTTGTCTACCCAAATCTCCCTTAGGTTTTCACTGTATAATGTATTCTTCATTTCCTAGCTAAGCTATTGTGTATTACTCCTGTGCCCTGCTAAACAGCTGTTTGTCACTCCAGAATTGGGAAATGGTATGAGCCTTGGATACAGTTTCGTCTACGATTTTATGGCCACATGGGAATACTCTCAGTATGTAAAGTTAAGTGCGGTCTTTGCCATTAAGTATAAGTCTTTGCAGAATCATGACCACTGTTTGTAAAGTGCTTCAGGATTAAAGACTTCGTAACTCACCATCGGACAGTTCCCCTGGTGGAAGGGAACTTGCCAGTGGCATAGAGCTGTGATGCTGGCACCTGAGCCAGCTGCTCTACATCCCTGCATAGGGGAGTATTGGCAGAGCTGTGCTAGGCCAATCCTCTACTGGTGGCTACTGAAACACACACCCAGGCCAACACTGAATCAGGGCTCTTTAACCAGCGCTCTGACATCCCTTGGGGCCAAACGCAGGAGAAAATCAACCCCCAAAATATGGACGAAATCCTGACCCTCTGCATCACAGAAAACCTCAGATAAACTGTGCTCCACCACACTCAAATGGCTCAACCCTCATCTGGAGAGTGGTTGGAACTAAAACATTCTGCAAGAGGCAAACCCACAAACCCTATGTCTATCGAAGAGGGAAACGCCTCCTCTTCCTCTCAGTCTTTAGTTTGTCCAAATTATTGTAATGGAAAAGAAATATTTAACATGTCCTTAATCAATAGTTTCATAAAGCTTCCAACATGGGCAGAGTTAAAAAAAATAACAATGTGTGGCAGGGTGGGCTTGACCCAGCCTGCCGCCCCTTTAAGAGGGAGAAAAGCCCTCTGCAAACCCCCGGTGCAGCAAGCCTAATTAGCCACCTGGCTTGCAGCCTAATCAACCTGGATGGGTTGCACCTGGCAGCCTCCTCTGGGGGATAAAAGGCTGCCAGGAAGGAAGCCCAGGGTGGTGGTGGCAGGAGCTATTCAGAGCTGAGTGTGTGTGTTTGTATCACTGTTAGCTGGACTACATAGAGTCCCTAGAGCTGTGTTAACTGTTAGCTGGACTATCTAGAGTCCCTAGAGCTGTGTTAACTGTTAGCTGGACTATCTAGAGTCCCTGGAGCTGGATGTAACTGTAGCTGGACTACATAGAGTCCTAGAGCTGGATGTAACTGTTAGCTGGACTACCTACAGTCCCTAGAGCTGTGTAAACTGTTAGCTGGACTACCTAGAGTCCCTAGAGCTGTGTAAACTGTTAGCTGGACTACCTAGAGTCCCTAGAGCTGTGTAAACTGTTAGCTGGACTACATAGAGTCCCTAGAGCTGTGTAACTGTTAGCTGGACTACATAGAGTCTGTAGAGCTGGGTATTAATGAGCTATCAAGAGCTGAGTGGGTATTAATGAGCTATCAAGAGCTGAGTGTGTATTAATGAACTGTTTAACCTGTATATATTGGTGGTGGGGTCCTGCACTGTAAATTAAAGGGCACTGTTTGGAGCAAAAAGGGTTCCTGCCTGTGTTCCTGAGAGGGGGGAGACGGCGATCTGTCACATATGGTGTCAGAGGTGGGATCGCTACACCAGCAACACAACTGGTGGCCCCGAGATGGAGGGAACCCTGCAGTGTCTCGAGGAACCACAGAAGCGGACCCAGCAGGCCATGCACGCCTTGAAGCGAAACCACCCGATGCAGCAGGCTCAGTTGGAGCTGTAAAGGTACTGCGGGACTTTTTGAGAGGGCAGCCACCACAGCCGGATGGGAGCGGACCACCTGGGCCCTCCGTCTTGCTCCGTACCTTGTGGGCAGAGGCCCAGGACTTGGGGACATTATGGACTCCCTGATATTGGAGCAGTTTTGCTCTGCCTCCCCGAGACTGTCCATACCGGAGTCAAAAGGCACCAGCCAGAGACGGTGGAGTCTGCGGTGCAACTGACCAGATATGTGGAGACAGAGGGACCTCGGGGAGAAGACGGACCACGACGGGTCCGGGATTTGGGGCGATGGCCCATGGACTGGGGTTTGGGGGCGGAAACCGTGTGGGGTGATACCCACTCTGTGAGTGCAGGTGGGGAGGAAGTCCCAACCGGGGGTAGTGGACTCAGCCTCCCCCTGTACGCTTGTCCACAGAGCGTTGATCCGCCCTGGTTGATCTGCCCTGAGTTACCCATTCTGCGGGTGCAGGTGGGGAGGAAGTCCCAACCGGGGGTAGTGGACCCAGCCTCCACCTGTACACTAGTCCGCAGAGCGTTGGGGCCCTTGTAGAGCTGATTGAAGGCTTGAAGGGTCTGAGCCAGCCCTATGGGGCTAGGCTAAGGGGGGAGGTGTGTGGCAGGGTGGGCTTGACCCAGCCTGCCGCCCCTTTAAGAGGGAGAAAAGCCCTCTGCAAACCCCCGGTGCAGCAAGCCTAATTAGCCACCTGGCTTGCAGCCTAATCAACCTGGATGGGTTGCACCTGGCAGCCTCCTCTGGGGGATAAAAGGCTGCCAGGAAGGAAGCCCAGGGTGGTGGTGGCAGGAGCTATTCAGAGCTGAGTGTGTGTGTTTGTATCACTGTTAGCTGGACTACATAGAGTCCCTAGAGCTGTGTTAACTGTTAGCTGGACTATCTAGAGTCCTGGAGCTGGATGTAACTGTAGCTGGACTACATAGAGTCCTAGAGCTGGATGTCACTGTTAGCTGGACTACCTAGAGTCCCTAGAGCTGTGTAAACTGTTAGCTGGACTACATAGAGTCCCTAGAGCTGTGTAACTGTTAGCTGGACTACATAGAGTCCGTAGAGCTGGGTATTAATGAGCTATCAAGAGCTGAGTGGGTATTAATGAGCTATCAAGAGCTGAGTGTGTATTAATGAACTGTTTAACCTGTATATATTGGTGGTGGGGTCCTGCACTGTAAATTAAAGGGCACTGTTTGGAGCAAAAAGGGTTCCTGCCTGTGTTCCTGAGAGGGGGGAGACGGCGATCTGTCACAAATGGTACTTTGCAATTATATGGCTTTCTGCTACTGAGGACCCTAAAGCTCTTTACAAGTGTTAATGAATGAATCCGCATAGCACCAATACCCCCTGGAGATAGGTATAAATATACTTATTTTACTGACTGGAAACTGAGGCACACAGAATTGGTGACTTCCTCCAGCTCCAAGAGGAAATCTGTGGTTATAATCCCATCTCTGCCACCAATATCATGATTGCCAGTCTTGTTCTTTAGCCATATGCCCCTCCTTCCTCTGTTTATGCGGAATTAATAAATACAGATTGCAAGCTGTTTAAGGCAGGGGCAATCCTCTATTCCATACAGTGCTCAGCGCAATGAATCCCCAATCTCAATTGAGGCATTTTCACACTACCACAGCATAAATAGTAACAATAGAAAATAGTAGCAAGAGTAAATACTTCCCATGAAATACTCTCAGGGTACGGTTAGATTGGTGCTTTGCGGCGCAAAACCCCTCCAGTAGTGCAATAATTTTCGTAGCGAACACACTTCAAAGGGAGATTTTGTGAAATGACTCACTGTTTAAAGCGCAAGTATTAAACCTCCTTTTCCAGAGTGATAAGCCTTTTTGCGCTAACATTATAGCGCAAGGGTGGGAATGTGGACAGCCATGGGATCTCTTGCATGCCTCCAAGCCATGTAAAGCCATCAGCAAGCCATTAAAGACAATCAACTTGCCATGTAAGGCAAATGACATGAGGTCTTGTTTTATAAAAGCGGAAGTAGCTCTGCAGTTTCTCTCTAACAACTCACAGAGCAAATAATCAGTGAAAATGCTTGCAGACGGAGCTGTGTGTCTGAAATAGACAGCCTGTCAGTTTTCGCTAACTAAAACTAACTGACAGCCAGATCTCGTCTCCTTGTGAACAACTTCCCAGTTCTCCCTCACCACCACCCCCATTTTGCAAAGCACATTACACCCAGCTGAATGCTGGGATACCTGCCCTATCCTGCAACTGCTACTGCCGCCAGAAGCGCGACAAATGTATCCATTATTTTGCGCTACAAGGTTTCAATTTGTACAGTCTCTAGCCTGATACCTATTGCGCTACATTGGGAAGCTCTACAAATAAACGTGCTACAATCTTCAGTCTAATCATACCCTCAGAGGTAATGAATCTTAGAATGAAAAAAAATCGAAAGGGGATGTTAATGTTACAGGAGCCTCCATATCTCAGTCCACTGAAGCCACGCACAAGAGAGCAAAAGACCATAGAAGACTCCCAGAAATCAGAGATGGAAGAGACCTTCTAGATCAAGCCAAGTCCCTGCAAGGATATAGATGTAGCTATCTGACAAAGGACGTGTACTGTAACAGATTTTAAAGTGAAGTCCTACAGAGCCTAAAAAGTCTAAGCATGACACTATGTGAGCTTATCATTTTCACATATGAGCTGACACCAAAATCAAGTCTTGTTGTAGTCAGTGTAAGAAAAAATATTCCCAAGCTCTGAAAACTGAACTCAGTTTAAGTGCTGGTTTTCAACAGTCTCGCCCTATGCCAAAGAGGTGCATGTTCTACCAGATGTCCTGATTTTATAGAGACAGTCCTGATTTGTGGGTCTTTTTCTTATATAGGCTTCTATTAACCCCCACCCCCATCCCAACTTTTCACATTTGCTGTCTAGTCACCCTATCCAAAGTACCTTATAAGCTACTGCCTGATGAGTCTTCCCAGTTAAATAAGATATGGAATGAATTCTCCTGGGTCACTTCTGAGAGACAGACACATACACACACACACACACACACACACACTGAGACACTGTTTCCCCATTCATCTCAGCCTGTTTCTAGATCAGTGATTCCCGGTCATATTTCTTTACGGTCTCAGTGTTATTTTATTTTTCTGTTGGTCACCTGCAGTATTAAACTAGTATTTTCAAACCCTATCTTCTTGAAAGCTGTTGTGTCCTGCCCTAAACATTCAGATTTTTAATGGTGATTGTGTCTACCCACACTAAGTACTGTGCTCCCTCATTGGTCCAAAGACTCACCAGGTCACCCTTTAAGCCCTGCAGCAAGAGCAGCATTGTGGCTGCTCAGTGTGTTCTGTGTCTGGAGCTTTGTCAGACCTGCTCCCTGTCCAACCCTTGCTTCATTCCTTCCCTGCTCTGCTCTAGCTCCAGTCCTGCCTACTTCTGAACTCCCGATTCCTGGCTCTGACCACTGGCTTGTCTCCTGATCGTCACTCCAGTTTTAACCTTTGGTTGAGTCATGACCCCTGGCTCTAATCCTCGGCTTGTCTCCTGACCATACCACCAGTTAGTTCTGTCTGCTGATTCTGCTCTGAAAATTAGGCCAGACTCCTGCTTTGACCACTAGGTGACTCTGCATGAACCACAGTGTGTGACATTGACTGATGCACAACCAACAAATGAGCAGATACTGCACATTTAGATGACGTTCTCTGCATCCAGTGCTGCCAGCTTAACCAGTCTCCACATTTCCTTAAATACGTCCTACTTCTCAACAGGGCTAGAAGATTGATTTGGTCTTAGATACCACATGGTAGGGAGATGCACGTACTCCATCACATTGACACTTGTGTTATCTTTCTGAATGAGAAGTCATATTACTAGACTGTCAATTCTGGAAGATAATAGACCAGATCATCCAACAAACTAAACATTTTTAGTGAACACCCAGAGGAATTTCCCTTGGACATTTTTTTTTAACAAGCATGGAAAAGGAGACAGTTTGCTCCATCATGAACATACACTTTAACCAGCCAGCCAGCACCATAAAGAAGTGAAAGAGGCATGGCCAGGTGGGCAACATGTAGACAGGACATTGCCAAATAGCAAGGACAGCAAGATACCTATATTATGTAATCATTTTCATGGAGGCAATGTGCTTTGGTGGATAGAGTGCTGAACTGGGAATCTGAACAACTGGGTTCTGTTCCTGACTGGGGTGTGACATTAGGAAAGTCAATTCCCTTGTTCTCTGGGCCTTTGTTTCCCTCCCAATCTCTGTTTCATCTGTCTAGACTCTCCTCAGGATAGCAACTCTCTCACACAATGCATTCATATGTTGCCTGTCACAACAGGGCCTCAGTCTTAGCTGGGGCTTCTAGATAAGAGGCTAATACTAAGCTGTCAGCTGATGTATATCACAGCAATCAACAGATTGGCATCATAAAAGTAAGGCAATACTAAAGAATGAGGTGAATAGCTCTACTTCTATGTTAAATTGCCTTAATTATGCTTGTTAAAAATTCTGGCATGATTTTTAGAAACAAGATCTTAAGTCTATCTGCCTGTTTTGGTTTTCTCCTGGCTAAGCGAAACAATCCCATCCTAAACTCTCTCCTTACTAACATGGAAATTCTGACAATAAACTACTTTCTTCAGCCTTGCTGAGGTCATGCAACGGGTTCCAGTTACAGATGTCATTAAGGTATTTCTGATGGACCAGCGTGGGTACCCGAACTTTAAAGGGTTCCATCAAGTGGCTAGATCTTGAGGACTAAATTCAGATTAAAGTCAATGCTCGGATAACTTGTAGTCCACATCCCAGTACAAGAATCTGCTTGACCTGGACGTTAGTCTGGCTCCACTACTAAAGAGGGCAGACTTGCAGGAAATAAGTTCTTAGGGGTTCTTATTCAACAAGCTGCCTATAAAAATAATGCAAGTTTAACATGGTTTACTGAATTATTAGAGTTAACTCCAACTAGCGATAACTCTTCCCCCGTCCCCCACACCATCTAAATCTCAGGTCAGAATAAGCAAGCATTATAAACTGATGGAGTGACCCAGCAGGACAAAAAAAATGTCCCCAGCAAAATCTTGGTCTTCAGACATTGTTGTTTGTAACAAGAAAGTAAATTAAGTTAATGGAATCAGAAAGTAAACTGAAGCCTCCCCAGCTGAAGTTCAACCCAGCTCTATGGCCCCTGGATGTGGGGTCCTAATGCATTCCCCCCACTCCCTCCAGCAGTCAGTCTTGCTACCTCTCCTCTGAGTAGCTGTGTTAGGGCCCTTTATTCAGCAGGGATTAGATGGTTATATATATTCTATATCCTATCATCCCTGACCCACCTGGGCTCATCATTCTCACTGTCAGTGTATTCCAAAATATTCTGTATCTGCTATCACTCTTTTCATTTTCCCCTAGCCTAATTCAGGCAAGCTGTTTTATAGGCTGCAACTTTTATAAGCTGATTTTAAAAGCCAGAAATTGCTGTATTGTTTTTTTCTCCCCTTCTCCCACCAAAAAAACATTTAAACTCTCTCTTTAGTTACACCCATAGGTCTCCATTCCCTCCAATGAAGGACAGGATTTAGCCTGCTCTTTCTTGGTGGCATAACTGACTGTAGAAATTACAACGTGCTCAAATGTCTTTATCTAAAATATATCTTCTTATGATGAGGTTTATGGTGTCACGGGCTAGGATCTAACTGAGAATTTATAAGCAGGATGCGGTCTTCCCTAAACTGCAGTGTGAAATCATCAGTTAGTGGTTTTCCATCAGCTATGTGGAAAAACTCTAATTTGTCATGTGAAAGCTTCCTCCATGAAACACAACATAGTTCTGTTTCACCCTGCAAAGGCATCCAAATATATCACTTCATTTATTGAATTGTTGATGCAAAGGAGTCCAATGTAACAGGCCAAATCTATGTATCTATTCATGAAAGTAAGGCTAGTAGGATTAAGCTTCAAAAGGCAAATGAGATAAAATAAACTAATGTGTGAAGTCATTAGAGTAATACCAGTGAAGTTTGCCCAATGACTCCAAATCAGAGACCCTTAATTATCAGACTTTTATAAGAATAAATTAATTTGTTACATTTAACAATTCATATATTTAATACTGCAAACAGAAAATGACGGTAAAGCAACATTACAGGTCTGAGTGAAATTCACCCCCTGTGTAAAGGGCCTACCCTTAGGTCTATGTACCACTGAAGCCTCCCTTTAGCCCTATGAAGGGAAGCCCCTTGTCTTCTGCTCTACATTGTATTATTCTTTCTTGTTTTCAGAAATGTATTTTTATTAATTTTTTCATATTTGTTTTAATGTGTGTGTAGCATTCAGAGAACCTTGATAAGAGAGGGGTATTTAAGAAGTTTGGTATTATCTTCACTATTTTCTACATTGCCATAGTGTGTTTGTCCAGGAAAAAACAGAAATAAATCCCTACAACAATACAACTATCCAGAGCAGAGTATAAGAAGCAGTTCTTTGTGAAGGGGAATATATTGCAGTGAAGTAGAAAACAGTAAATACTGACTCCCATATTGCTAGAGTTTCCAGAATGACACACAAAGTGTTGGAACTTTTCACCGTAAAATGTAAACCTCCTAAAATGTGTCATGTAGAACCCCAAAAAGAAATGTAATGATAAAAAAATTCAGCACCAGTTACCAACTCTCCCCCCCCAAAAGTATCCTATGAAGCTATATTATGTGCAAAGCTGAGTGACTTATGAAAAGACCAGCCACCAGAGTAAATAGAGCAATGTTTTCTTTTATTGCAAGATCCAAGCAATTGGTGAACTTTCTTTTTTGAAGGGGCTACAAGAACAATTCCATCACACGATGATTCTGGAGGAATCGGCATTTAATTTTATTGCCTCTTCCAAGGCATTGCTAATCATCCGTATTCCACAATATCACCCCCACTGTAACCTTTCCCTTGTGTACACTGTTACCTCTTGATCACTTCTTCTTCTATAACCCAAGAGAAATGTGTTGATTTACAACTCTCCAGCAGCTTGTTGCTTCTAAAATATTTTTGGCAACTACATAAAAGGTTGTTACAAGGAGGAGGGAGAAAAACTGTTCTTCTTAACCTCTGAGGATAGGACAAGAAGCAATGGGCTTAAATTGCAGCTAGGGTGGTTTGAGGTTGGACTTTAGGAAAAACTTCCTAATTGTCAGAGTGGTTAAGCAGTGGAATAAATTGTCTAAGGAGGTTGTGGAATCTCAATCACTGGGGATTTTTAAGAGCAGGTTGGATAAACACCTGTCAGGAATGGTCTAGATAATACTTAGTCCTGCCTTTAGTGCAGGGGACTGGACTAGATGACCCCTCGAGGTCCCTTCCACTTCTGTGATTCTATTATTTGTAGTAAATATAAGTATCTGTACAACTCAGATGGCTCAAACAGTAGCTTTCTGCTCTTCCATGATACTCATCTCCTGCCTAGCCACTGTCTCTACTTCTCCAGTTTTGGCTTTCTGTATCTGTATCACTTCCACACCAAGGATCTCACCAGCACACTTGTGCTGAAACATCCATTAGGAACTCGACCCCCACTCTACACAAAGCAGTTGAATCAATCCCCCATATAAATCTCATATAACAACATTGGGGCTTATTCTCCACCCGACTCAATCCACTCCATGAGCTGTTAACGAGACACAAGAGGCTAAAGAGAACTTCCCCTGGTACAGGACCAGGGATGGGCTGATGTAAGTGGACCCATATTGTCCCATCATGCAAGCTTAAATAGCTTTGTGGATCTGGGACTACATTTTGTTCCCTTCTCACTTTCTTGGCCTGAACCTGCAAAATTCTCAGCTTATCTCTCATTGGTTTCAATAAGAGCTAAGGGATCTTAACTCACAACAAACACTCAACAAATATTCAACACTCAACAAACACTCAAATGGACTGCACTATACAGTTGCTCTTATATGTTTTGTCCCCTTATATTGAAATAATTCTTATAATTAATTATTTTTAATACATTTTTAAAAGGAAAAATCCCATATACAAATGCGTGTTCAATTCATTTCTAAAACAACACAGAATCGATACTCCCTTACAGCCTTCCCTTTCCTCTTCCTATTTGATTAGTTCATGGGACGGGAATGAAGCAAACTCCTCTGGTGTTGGAGGTTGACACTGCAAGAGGCTACTTTGTATTGGCAAGTAAAAAGTGAAAACCCGACTCATAGAAAACAATTTTAAAAATGAACAGCACCTGCTAATCAGGACTATTGGAGAAAGGGTGTTCCCCCTCCTCCCATTACCCTTCCTCCCATGAGCAGAGCTTATTGTGGGTGGAGAGTGAGGGGCCATGCCATCTGTAAGCACAGCCAGTGTGGATGTTGGAGTATATACTTCTTGTGAGCAGAGCTAGCTGGGATGTCCCCTCTGTAAACAGAGTCAGTAAAAAGGGGTGTTATAAGAACTTAAGAACGGCCATACCGGGTCAGACCAATGGTCCACCTAACCCAGTATCCTGACTTCCAACAGTGGCCAATTCCAGGTGCCCCAGAGGGAATGAACAGAACAGGTAATCGTCAAGTGATCCATCCCCTGTTGCCCATTCCCAGCTTCTGGCAAACAGGGGCTAGGGACACCATTCCTGCCCATCCTGGCTAATAGGCAGGGAGTTATGGCATTTACCTAAATGTGCATCATGGATATAGGTGCATTATGCGTGTGAGATATCCTCAAGGCTTCCATTGAAACTGATTACTTCTACAAGGCTTCTGTTAGTCGCATGGATGGCCAGTTGAGACAGACTGTGAAAGGAGGAGTCAATGGGTCAGATTTTCCAAAGAGCTCAGGAATAGATTTCTAATTCTATGTGCAGCTTTCTAAAAAGCTCCAATCTTATTCAGGAACCTAAATAAGGGCCAGCACCCCCCCTTGTGACAGCTTTGACCTGATTTTCTAAAGAGTTCAGAACCCAAAGTGCTAAGTTCTAGAAAATCCGACCCTAATTGTCTAAAGTTCTGAGAGAGTGCAGGGGTCTAACATAACTGCATTGGTCAGGATACGGTCAGAAAAATGTAACAAAAACCAATCTGTAGCAGCAATAACACACTCTGGAAAGTGCAATTATAATATGTTACAAATCAGAGAGGTAGCCGTGTTAGTCTGGAATTGCAGAAGTGACAAAGAGTCCTGTGGCACCTTAAAGACTAACTAAAGTATTGAAGCATAAGCTTTTGGGGGCTAATACCCACTTCATCAGTACCTGCCCCTGGATACTTCCACTGCATGGATTCAATGAAGTAGGTATTAGCCCACAAAAGCTTATGCTTCAATACTTTAGTTAGTCTTTAAGGTGACACAGGACTCTTTGTCACTTCTGCAATATGTTACAAGTGATTGATGATGTCACTCAACTTTCTGCTTCTTGACACATAAACCACCCTAGCTGTAGACTCGATTCTACAAGGTACTGAGCAGTCTGGCCCTAATCCAATAAAGCACTTACACAAGTTTTTAACTTTAAGCACCTGAGCAGTCATATTGACTGCAGCTGTAGTTACCATGTGCCTACCATTAATCCATGTCTGCCGGGACAACTTCTAACAATCCAGTCCTAAAAGCATCCCTTCTAGAACTGCCAAAACACAACCAAACATATTTCCCTAAAATGTGGAATTTCCCAGGTCAAGACGTAATACTCAGTCCTGGACCAATAACAAGTTTAAGGTCTAATATGTCACAAACCATCATGGCCAGAAATGGGTGCTTTCTTATGTTACATTTCTGGAAACTCCTTCCTACCACTTTCAAAGAGATACAATCTTGATTGCTAGTCCTGGTAAACCGTGAAATATTGCCCTTTAAAATTGTGGTATCATCAATTACAGGTAGGCTGTTTTAGATCATTTTAAAAGTTCTTATTTTAGTTACATATTTTCACTCCCTTTGTGGCCTGTATAGTTGGGTCTGGCTTACATTTTAAAAAAATTTAATTGTGTTTGAACATGATGGTAAACAAATGAGTTAGGTAATGTAGTCCAGAATAAATCGCAAGCTGCATTATGTAGCTGGGACCTAGCAAGATGCTGAACTAGATTTTCATCAACATGGCGGCAGCTAATTCAATTGCTCACAATTGGGCTCACACACACAAGACCAGCCTCTGGACTCGTGGTACTAAAAACACCTGGTTTTACAGGGAGATGAGGTGTGACCAATAGTAGCAATCAAACTTTTAAAAACTCACTCAAGCATTTCTGGAATATTCTTTCTGTAAACATTGCCCCCTGTGCCTCATGATATGGTAATTATATTGGCACCAGTCTGCATACGTCTCTGGTGGCTTTGCCACTCATCCCCCACATATAATATGGTTGTGTGGACACGTCATTGCAAATTAGTTGTAAATTACTGCATGATTGTGCTCGAGAATCTAAATGTTTATTTTTTAAAAAAAATTAAGTCTCAAGCCTTTCAAAATATCAGTTTGCCATAACTGTTTTGGTGATATTCACCTGAGCCTGCAGACAGTCCGAAATAACAGTTCTGGTTAAAAAGTTTGGGCTGCCCTGTTTATATCAGTTGGGTTCTCACTGGTGAAATGGTCTGTTGTTAACTATTTTGCTGCTAATAATTTTATCAGAAATCTCATGGCAATGTGCTCTTTTCTCATTGCTGGATGAAGGGTCAGGTAATGGGCTAGAATGGAGGAGGGCCAATAGCTGCTGTAGTTGTTGAAGTGGAAAAACAAGGAGTTCAAACCTTGCTCCCTCAGATGTAAAGCCGGCTCTGCTTCCTGTGCAGAAAGATGAAGGAAAGAGGAGATGTATCCCATTCCCAGTACCAAAAATTCCAGCTGCCTCTCCTAGGGCATGTCTTCACTACCACTTTAAATCGATGTTAACCACGTTAGGTCGAAGTAAACGTGTACCTGTCTTCCGGTTTCTGTACTCAGCGGCCTCGTGGTCCGGTGCCAGGATAGGGATATGAGTCCCATCTATAGCCCCACCACAGTTAGGGAATCCCATGGCGGCAAAGCCATCTATTGTGGTTTGCAGGTTTCCGAGGTTTATAACCCGGTGTAGCAGCCGCTCGACGATTGCCCTGCTTACTTGCATCACAGCAAAGCCCACTGTAGACCTACCCACCCCAAACTGATTCGCCACTGACCGGTAGCTGTCTGGAGTTGCAAGCTTCCAGAGGGCTATCGCCACTCGCTTCTCCACTGTAAGGGCCGCTCTCATTTTGGTATTCCTGCGCCGGAGGGCAGGGGACAGCAAGTCACAAAGTTCCATGAAGGTGCCCTTTCGCATGCGGAAGTTTCTGAGCCACTGGGAGTCATCCCAGACCTGCAGCTCTATGTGGTCCCACCAGTCCGTGCTTGTTTCCCTGGCCCAGAATCGGCGTTCGATGGCATGAGCCTGCCCCATTGCCACCATTTTTGACAGATTGTCAGTCACCCTACTTGCAAAAACGGCAGTGTCCATGTCATCCCCGCTGTGCACGTCAGTGTCCCTGTCGTCCCCGCTGTGCACGTCAGTGTCCCTGTCGTCCCCGCTGTCCTCGTCCATCTCCTCCTCACTGTCGTCGGGTTCCGGAAAGCGCAGTTCTCCCCGGATCGCATTCCTCCTCTGCAGACGGTGCAGCAGGAACTCAGCAACCGTGATCGAGGTCCTCACAACAGCCATTACTGCAGCCGTGGTGTCAGCGGGCTCCATGCTTGCAATGCTATGGTGTTAGCACGGCGGAGAAAGGGCGCGAATTATGGGATGCCTACCTACAGTGCACCGCTCGGAATGGGGGTGGGCGGCGCGGAAAAAGGGCGCGGAATTTGGAAATGCCTACCCATAGTGCAGCACTCGAAATGGTGCCTGCTGGGGGATCAGGGAACTGTGGGATAGGTACCCAGAGTACAACGCTCGTCATGTCGACGCTTGCAAAAGTTTTGCGGACAGACACTGTCGATGTACTGTGCTTAGCTGTGCCTAGTGAAGACACACAACATCGACTGTATACCGTCGCGTTCACAACATCGACATAAAGGAAATCGAACTACTGCTGTAGTGAAGACATACCCCTAGATACCCAAAACACCACCCACACCTTCCTGGATGTCAAAAGCCACAATTATACTTTACCCACCTGTCCCCAGAAATCTTCTGCAATGTTTCACTATAGCATACTGAAAACTTGGAGAATCACAATGTGAATTTAATATAACAATAAGCACATGGAATAATCTATTAATTGAACCGAATTCCCTGTCACATATATCTAGGCCTCCTGCCACATAATTTAACTCCACCTTGGATCTTGTTCGTTGGTAACATGCCCATCCCAAACCTATTCCAATAAAATCTTCATACCACACAGTCATGTATTTCCTCAATTCCTAACAGCAGAGATGGGCCGGAGTCACAAAGCTCATAGGTGATTCAAACTTTCCCAAAGTAATAGGACTGTTTGGATTCAAAATATTGGTTCAGCCCCTTGGATGCAGAGGAAGGTTCAGGGTTTTGGAGATATAGGTTGGTATATGTATCAGGGAGAGAGAGAGAGAGAATAGATTTTAAAAAAACATAATGATGGTGTATGTGGAATTAATAAAGAGAGAGCTATATATTAATTAACATTCCAATATTTAGGGTTTTTTTTCCCTTGTATTCAGCTGGGTGTTGGGCAAATGCTGCTTTTTCTGCTAGTTGTTGAGAGATTTCTCTGCTAGCTGTCATGCAATTTGAACATTTCCTTGCCTCTCAGTAGTTAAATTTTGTCCTTTGCAATTTTCAGATTTCTGACAGAGCTGCTGGTGACAGTTGTAATAATATTCTGTAAAATGTTGTGGTGGTGATTCTTTGAATGCCTTTGTGGTTTGCTGTCCAGAGTTATAATAACCTCTACTCTCTCTGTATGCCCAGACATGTGTTCTCAACTTGGAAGCACTGTAGTTAGCATTTACTCTTCTGCCTGGCTGAGAGCACGTGTGTGAAAAGCATGTGTTGCTGGGCATGTGTCTATCTAGCTGTCTATAATGTGCCTATTGCCACGGTATCTGAAATCTGTTTGCCTGCTTGTCTGTGAATACATCACATCACATCTCAGTGACAGTGAAAATTTGCAGATTTAGTCAAAGAGGAGAGAGCCCTCTGACAGGGATGGGAAGGTGGTTTCTGGCCCTCATTTGACTAAGCTGGGAAATACTTTACATGCAATAGATACTTCATGTGTTATTTGTCCATCAGTTTTCATGTAGTAGAATGAGAAAGATTGGACATTGTATTCTATGGACCAGATCCTCCTCTTGTGTAAATTGGCACAGTTCCACTTACATCAGCTGAGAATCTGACCATCTACATTTTAAGCCCTTTGATGCAAACTCCTTAGAAGTACAAGATACAGTAGCCAAAGTATCTAAACATTTGTCTGTGCATATGTATAATCATGTTTGTTCTCAATGGGAGATACGTTTGTAAATCAGTCCTATAATGTGTATATTGTAAACACATATAATTGTATATAAATGCTGTATTTCTAGTAGAACTGTGCAACAAAATCTGAAACCATGCAAAAAAGTTGAAGTACAAAATCCACATAGTCACACGTGAAATTTTCCTGAATCTTTCCTCAGTCTCTGACTTCCCTAAATAACTGTATCTATGAAGAAAAGAGAGTGCATGGTACTGGACATGGGTTTGTATCATGCCTGTCATACTCAAGGTGTATCTTTACAAAGCAATCAGTTAGATACAGATAGTGCATTGGGGCTGTAAGACAACACAGGGCTATATGCTGAGCAAAAGCTCAGATACATGTTTAGCAACTGGAACCTAGTTAACTGAGAAGGAGAAGTTAGTCAATGATTTTTAAAAGCACAGGGAATAAAATACAATAGGGTGTCTAACTTCCGCCGAGAGAGTTATAGAGATGGGCAGAGGGAAGCTCAGTTTAACGTTGAGGGAAAAATCCCTAATAGTGCAGCTGATAATGCTACACTATATTGCAATGTTAGTCTTGTATATGAACTCAAGTCTTAGCTGAGGGAAAAGACGAGAGATCCCTCAGTGAGCAGACCAGTGTCAAGATGAACCTTTTGTTAGCCACAGAAACCACGTATAGAAATGGAAGTAACATTTGTTCCTCTGTGTATCTGTAGCCTGCAACTGCTCTGTCCTTGGGTTCTCTGATTCTGCCCCCAGCAAGAAGTGTGCCATAAGAAATCAAAGACTGCATAGCATGTACAGGATGAGTGGCATCTCTACAGTTCCTGGAGGAGCTACTCTATAGCACATCTTCCTTTTTTTTAGATCCATCTCAGATTTTCCTTACAGAACTAAATCACTGACAAATGCTAAATAAATTAACTGACTGAAAGGTCCTTAAAGTTGCTATACCATAACCCTAACATGTCTCAATTGGTCTCTCAGGGCATTTTAGCAATCTTTCCAACCAGCTCTACTGGAAACCTTCCTTAGGAAAGTCCCCAGCCTCTCCCCTCAGCATATTAATGCACTCAGGAGGAGACTATATAGGGGTGAAATTCTTTCTCCATTTCAGTTCCTTCCAAGCACATGCCAGGACAGATGTGAACCCCTCTAGTTTCTTTGAAGCTGGAGTCTTGTATGCTTCTAGCTAGTGAATCAGTGTTCATTTATACAGTTAGTCAGTGAGCAGCTTTGTTATTTCCCTGGTTCCAGGGTATGGGGGAACCGAACAAACCAGAACATCTGGGGTTTAAGAGCTGCGCTTCCTGCCCAGCTGTCTTTCCAGGATCAGACCACCATATGCACTTCCTGAAGTGTCTGGAAGAAGGCCACTCACTGTCTGGGTGTTTGATCTATCAGACCTCCACCCGCCCCAGAGCCTGTGAGGATAGGGAAACTCATTTGCAGCTCCTTTTGCTCAAGCAAGCCCTTGAGGCTAGACCCTCTGCACCAATTCAGACTTTGGTTCCAAGTCCTAAAATGTCAGCCTTGGCCCTAGTAGTTGGTTCCAGTCAACTGCAGGGTTCCAAGAAGCCACAGCCCTTGTCAGGGCTGGACGTGGCTCCTGCATTTCACTCAGTCAAATCCACAAGGCAATATATGTCTGAGCCACGGGTCTCGTGATCAGAACTCATTGTCCTATGTCCAGAAGGAAGGTCAAGGACCAGTTCAGTCATCACTGGTGCCACACCATGTGCCTCAGAGTGATCCAATCCTAATGTCACCCCTGCCACTGCAGGATCAAGGTCAGTTATCATTGCTTCTTCCAGATCCTGGAAGATGGATGCAAGCAGTGCCTCTGAGCAAGGGCCACCCGCGCTTTCAAACTTGGATGTGGCTGCACCAAGGAAAAAGAAACATAGGAATAAGATGGTCAGTATTGGCAGTGCTAGTTACTGCACATCAGAACTCTTGGATCTGTAAGATTTGGAAAGAACCTCTATCGCTCTTAAGCAGAGACCTGTTCCACTTACAGTTTCATTAATAAAGGAGATGCATTCACAGGTATCTTCAGATCCAATGAAGTTCAAACCATTGGAAGTGCTATCGTTTCCTGAACCAACCTGTATTTTGGTTCCAAAAAGTTTTGTCATTATGGCAGCTCAAGCCCAACTTTTGGCACTGGGACATTTCTCGGATCCGGGTGTGAAGCATACAGCACATAAAAAATATTAGGAATCTTCAGTACCAGGGTCTCCTTCCTTGTCTCCTGCTGGGAAGAAGAGACCAGATCCCATTTCTGGATCTTTCCCAGAACACTTCCTGCTGCCTCCTTCTAGGACTCCATCAAGGTCTCCACAAATAAGGGATCTCCATTCTCACCTCCAGATTTGTTGCTATCTCCTATATCGTCTTTCCTCAGATCTGGATCCTTTTCAGGAGAGGAGGATAGAGAAAGAAAGCAAAGACATGTAGCAAGGTTTGATCCACCCTTCATCCCACCTCTTCTGGTATGTTCCCAACCCCAGTTTGTTAGGGAGACTGGCAGTCCTGGAAACCCTGGCAGTTTTGAAGCCATCTCAGGACTCTTCAGTTAAACTGCATATGGATGGAGAGGTATGTCATCTGCAAAGAATACGAGAGCCCAAAGATACTCTGCTCCGTTCCCTTTGGATTCAGTGACTCTACTGACAGTGGTACCAGATCCTCTGTCTCTTGTAGGGTAAACGAGTATTAAAACACTTTTTATTCAGGCAACAATCTTGGCAATAGCACCACAGACTGCCACTTTCCACAGTTGCTAATAATGCACCACACTACCCTAGAACAGCCACACATTTCCTTATTTAGCTGTCTACCTTTCCTCTTAGTGACTGGTTTACTATACACATTATAACATTTCCCCCTTTTAAATATTTACTACACAACTTACCAAAATCAACAATAATGCATTTCAGATTGCAATGAATGGATGAATGAATGAATGAATGAATGAATAGGCACTCAGTCACTGATGCACTGTATAATCTTTTAAAATAGGGTAGGTGGACATTTCTCCCTTATAGAATGCCTCAATTCAACCTCTGCAACAGGTAATAATGACACCAATGTTGCAGTTTTTGGATCAACTTTTGGTTCAAAATTGTTATTCTGTGATGTGGTAACTTGAACATTCGGTCCAAAAAGTCTGTCTGAATACTGTGTCTGGTGGCTGCCCGTCAAGACTTCCAGAAACTGATAATAAACCTAATTAACCATTCTCAGGTGGCAAGTCCATTGCTACTGTACTAATATTTCCAGAGTTAACCACAATCCTTTTTCCTCAGCTTATTCACAAATCAGAGCACAACCTTACTATCCTCCCGAATTACTGTGTAGGAGACTGTTCCTGTAATAACTTGAATGGTCGCTGGCATCCAGTTGGAAACAGGACTAACTTTTTTTAGTATTAACAGTTTCTGCAACAATAAAACTACATTCTTTAGCATGTTTGTCATGTTGATTCTTTTACTCTGTTTTCCCCTATTTTTTGCCATGAAGTATGGATGCATAAGGTATAACCTTGACCTTAGTTTCATATTAACTTCTCTTCTGGGGATAGGACTATGCTTGGTTGTGGTGTTATCTGACAATGCAAAGGTAACAAGACGCCAGGGGTGAGAGTAAGTATAGGCACTTACCAATACGGTGCTGAGCTGGAGGCTGGCTCTGCCCCCTGGAAGGGGCAGGGGCTCGAGTGGAAGGGGCAGGGCTGGGGAGGTCATAGCCAGCCCCAGCCCACCTTATACTGGCAAGTCCCTCCCCTCCCCACTCTGGGTAGCAGCTGGGGGCTCCGACTGTGGTTTAAAGAGCCCAGGGCCGTAGCGGCGGCTGAGCCCTGGGCCTTTTAAATAGTGCGGAGCCTCACCACTACACAAGGGGTCTGAGGGCCATTTAAAGGGCCCGGAGATCCCCAGCCTCTACCGCCCCAGTCCTTTAAATAGCCGCTGCTTCAGGAAGTGGCAGCTATTTAAAGGATGGAGTGGCAGAGGCAGGGGAGCCCTGGGCCCTTTATGTAGCCCGTGGAGCCCCCCCTCCCCAATACTCCAGGAAGCAGTGGCTATTTAAAGGACTGGGGCAGCAGAGGTAGTGGGAGCCCCGACCCTTTGAATACCCTTGGAGCCCCACTGCTGCTTCCCCTGGGCTCCAGCAGCGGGGATCTGGCAGCCATTTAAAGAGCCTGGGGCTCCGGCTACTGCTGGGAGCCCCAGGTCCTTTAAATTGCAGCCTGGGGAAGCTGGGTGCCCCGGAATGGCGCACTGGCTCTTGCCGGTACACCGTATCAGGGCATACCAGCTTACTTTCACCTCTGCAAGATACTTTCATATCTGTCGTACCTCCAGGTTTTCTTTTAATACTCTTTAAATGACCGAATTGCCCATTCAGCTAACCCATTTGATGATAGCCTCACAGACTTTAAGACCAGAAGGGACCATCATGATCATCTGCTCTGACCACCTGCACAGTGCAGGCCACAGAACCTCACCCATCCACTCCTGTAATAGACCCATAACCTTTGGCTGAGTTACTGATGTGCTCAAATCATGATGTAAAGACTCAATGTACAGAGACTCCACCACTAATACTAATTGAAACCTTTATGTGGCCCGTGCCCCATGCTGCAGAGGAAGGAGAGACCCCAGGGTCTCTGCCAATCTGACTGGGGGGAAAGGGGAATCCTTCCTGACCCCAAATATGGTGATCAGTTAGAGCCTGAGCATGTGAGCAAGACCCACCAGCCACACAGCTGGGAAATAATTCACTGTAGTAAGTCAGAGCCGTCCCCATCTAGCGTCAACATCACTGGCCATTGGAGATATTTGCTGCTAGCAGTCACAGATCAGCTACATGCCATTGTAGCCAGTCTTGTCAAAGCATTCCCTCCATAAACTTATTAAGCCCAGTCTTGAAGGCAGTTAGGTAGGTTTTTGCCCCACTGCTCCCCTTGGAAGGCTATTTCAGAATTTCACTCCTCTGGTGGTTAGAAACCTTCACCTAATTTCAAGCCTAAACTTGTTGATGACCAGTTTATATTCATTTGTTCTTGTGTCCACATTGGCACTTAACTTAAATAACTCCTCTTCTTCAGTCTTATTTTGGTTAGGCTTAGGTGACCAGTGTGACAGATCGCCTTCTTGCCCCCCTCCAGAAACAGGCAGGAGAGACTCTTCTGTGGCTCCAAGAGTGCTCTTTATTTCACAGTGCAAGGCCCCACCACCAATATATACAGCTTTATACACAGCTCTACAGCTTACAGCTCTAACACAACTCTATATAGTTCAGCTCTGTCAGGCCTCTAGCCTCAGCTCTATTTCATCTCTGTACCTTTCTCTATCCTTCTCTCTCACTCCTCCATGCTACCATACCACCACCACCCTGGGCTTCCTGCCTGGCAGGCTTATATCCTCCTGAGGAGGCTGCCAGGTGCAACCCATCCAGGCTGATTGCCCTGCAGCCCAGGTGGCTGATTAGGCTTTCTGCAAGGGAGGTTTGCAGAGGGCTTTTCTCCCTCTTAAAGGGGCGGCAGGCTGGGTCAGGCCCACCCTGCCACACCAGATATTCTGTTTTTAAAGGGACATCCCATTTTGGGGGACTTTTTCTTAAATAGGCACCTTTTAATGCCCCCCACCCTCTTCCATTTTTTCACAGTTGCTATCTGGTCATCCTAGTTAGGATAAACAAGCCAAGCTTTTTGAGTCTCCTCTCATAAGGTAGGTTTTCAGTTCCTTGGATCATCCTTGTAGCCTTTCTCTGCAACTGTTTGTTTGAATTCATCTTTCTTAAACATGGGAGACCAGAACTGCACACAGTATTCCAGGTGAGGTCTCACAAGTGCCTTGTACAATGGTACTAACATTCTCTTATCTCTACTGGAAATACCTCACCTGATGTATCCTAGGACTGCATTAGCTTTTTTCACAGACATATCACATTGGCGGCTCATAATCATCTTATGATCAACCAATACACCCAGGTCTTTCTCCTCCATTGCCATTTCCAACTGATCAGTTAGCAGCTCATAGCAAAAATTCTTGTTGTTAGTCCCTAAGTGCACTTTGCACTATTAAATCTCATCCCATTTCTATTACTCCAGTTTTCAAGGTTGTCCAGATCTTCTTGTATAATATCCCGGTCCTCCTCCATTTTGGCAAAAAATGTTAAATAAGATTCGTCCCAAGACCAATCCCTGAGAAAATCTACTAGTAACCTCCCTCCAGCCTGATGGTTCACCTTTCAGTAAAACCAGCTGTAGTCTCCCCTTAAATCGGTTCCTTATCCACCTTTCAATTCACATATTAAGCCCCATCTTCTTCAATTTAACTAATAACACCCTATGTGGAAGTGTATCAAATGCCTTACTGAAATCCAGATTGATTAGATATACTGCATTTCCTTTGTCTGAAAAATCAATTATCTTCTCAAAGAAGATCAGTTGTACTGTAGATAGCATAAGCTACTTCCTCCTCTTTTTTTTTTTTTAATGTTCTCCTCAAGTACATGAAAGGTAGCATGGCTACGGCATTGTATCATGGTTTTGTGTGTCTGATTTCTTGGTTTGGTTTCAATACACTCTTTGAGTGTTCCCAGTCAATCTGCCAAAGTGATATTTTTCATTTTTAAATCTGCAGAACAATGGGATTCCATGCACAGCAGTAACACTCACTGCTAATGAATTGGATCTGTTTCCCAGGTTGCCTTGCAATTTTGTGTATAGTACCTTGTGTTTCCTGCATGCTGTTTTCATCATCCCAACTTCTGTGGCCTATGATTGTAAATCCTGTACATTTTTATTTGCAGATTCCATAGCCTGGGCCAATTTCAGAGCTGCTTCAAATGTTAACTGTAGTTCAGACAGTAATTTCCTTTGCATTTTGTCATCATGAATGCCACAAATTAATCTGTCTCTCAGCGTTTGTGTCAGAGTCACACCATACATAATTATTATCTCAAGAGAATGTCCTCAGTTCTGCCACAAATCCTCTTACTGTCTCCCTAAATTTCCTTGACCGAGAAGTAAACTTAAATCATTCTACTATTCCGCTGGGTGTTGGGTTGAAATTGTCAGTTTTTAACAGATATTGACTAGCTCATTAAAAGTTTTATCTCCAGACTTTTCAGGGGTTAACAGGTCTCTCATTAAACTATACGTCTTGCTGTGTATGATAGCTTTCTTCTGACCTTCACATGTAATATCATTATCATTAGAAAAATAAGATATTTTCAGTATTCTTCCCAGTTTTGGTGATGTGGATTAAAATTGTGAAATAGTCACAAATGTTGCAGCCATTTCCCCTGTTTGTAAGGGGTTTTAGGCCTTACTAACAGATAACTTCCCAGACTTACTTCTTTCCCTCGTTTTCATTCTTGAGTTCTGTTGTACCTCACACCATAGGTTGTAGTGTGAACCAGATGTACTCAAACTATCTAAGAGCATTAATAATCTTTTTATTCAGGGAATAGGCATATAATTTGGCAATACCTCCACAGATCCTCACTTCCCACAGTTGTCAACGGTTCACTACACAATATTTCCTTGTTTAATTGTCTGCTTCTCTTCCATCAACTGGTTAATTCACACACATTATAGCACTGACCAGGGAGGAGGATGAAGAGAGAGCCCCTTCTTCTGAGCAGTTGAAAAACTGACCTCGAATCTGAGCTTCTGGCAAACAAACATATGGGAGTGGCAACAACCTCCTCTTTTTCCAGAGACACTATGGAGTTCCAGGATCTGGTGGATAGATGATATCCACTTTGAATCTCCCTGCAATATTATGGAAGAGACGTCCTGTCTGACATTTTATATATTGGATGTTGCAGCCAAGAGTAGGATATCACTCTCCATCCTGGATGGGTTATTACAGCTGGCCAAAGCGGTATGGTCCAGCCCTGCCTCTTGTCAACCAATCTCTGAGAAAGAGACCTATATCAGATACCTTCTGAAAGGTTCCCCCACTTCCATACCCTATCTCCATGCCTGACTCACTGGTGGTGGCTGCTGCTAGCAATAGGGCAAGAATCAGGCAACCCCAACCCATAGCAGGTGATAAAGAAGGGGGAAAGATGGATTTCATGGGGAGAAAGATTTTCTCATCCTCATCCCTCAATATGAGGGTAGCAAATTATTGGGTAGTCGTGGCGTGTTATCAATTCCATCTATAGGAGAAAAAGTTGTCCTTTATCCAAGATTTACCTGCTGACAGGAGAAGGTTGGCAAACATCATCTACTGGAGAGTCAGAAAATAGCTACACATTTCTTCATGGCCTCCTCTGGATGCTTTGGACTCTGCTGACAGAGTATTGGTGATCATCCAGAGGCATACATGTCTTCAATTCTCCTCGTTAGCTGTGAACACTTTAAAGGGGAAGGTCTTTTTAGTGAAAAAAACTGATGAGTCCTTAAAAAACTCAAGAACATCAGATCAATAGCCCGATCTCTGTGGCTGATCCCTTCTACTAGAAGGCGACCCTCCACTTTCTCCATAGGGTCTCAGAAGCAGCACTACCCCACTTCTCTTCCAAAGACATCAACAACCTGCCACCTCAGAGTCATTACAGGAGAAGGCCTTTCAAAGAGGGTTCCACACCCTAATAGGTCACTTCCTCATCATTCCTCATTCCAAAACACCAAGCCTCAGTTTTGACAAGACAATTGCAAATCTGGATCCAGACAACCAGCACCTTTCTACCCATTCCTTTGGAGACAGGCTAGCCCACTTCATCAACTTATGGCGGCAGATTACATCTCATTAATGGGTCTTAGAGATTGTGGAAAAGGGCTGTGCCATAAAATTCAAAATATTTCCTTTCCTCAGTTCCCCTACCTGTCCCTCTTCAGGATCCCCACTCATGAGGCAATTCCTCTGGCAGAAGGAGAGAAGTTGCTTCTGATAGGAACAGTTAAGGAAGTTCCAACTTCCCCGAGGGGTCACTGTTTTTACTCTCTACTGCAAAAGAAGGATGTGTGGAGTTTGGCTGATATTAGATTGAGAGAATTAAACAAGTACACCTGAAAGGTTGGGTTCCATATGCTAGCCCTGGCCTCAAGAATACCTTCACTGTCAGTTCTAGACTGGTTCGTGACTCTTGACCTAAAGATTATTTCTATATTTCAATTAGTCAAAAACATCAAAAGTACCTTTGATTCATGGTGGTTGGGCATCATTTCCAGTACAAGGTGCTCCCATTTGGCCTTTCCACAGCACCCAGGGTTTATGAGTGCCCCTCCATGGTAGCAGCATAACTGGGCAAGCAGGGTATTCTTGTTTACCCTTACTTTGATGATTGTCTCCTGAAAGGCCAATGTGCTTAAGGACCTTTTGCACTTTTCTCAGACGTAGAGATTTCCCTGACCCTTCCAAAGTCAATTCTCTGTCCTAGACAAATGATCCCTTTTGTAGGTGCCATATTGGACTGAGCAGTAGGGAGAGCCTTTCGGCCAGAAGACAGATTTCTCAGAATGAAACAATGCCTGTTAAAGTTGCCCCACACAGAGAGTAAGGTTCTTCCACTGTCTCATAAGGCTTATTACAGCCACCACACACATGACTCCATTTGCCCATTGAGAGTGAGACCTATGCAACACTTTGGATTTCCCAGGTCTACAGTTCAATTTGGTAAATGAAATGAGGAAGACTCTGTAGCACCTTAGAGACTAACCAGTTTATTTCAGCATAAGCTTTCATGGGCTATGGCTCCCATGAAGTGAGCTATAGCCCATGAAAGCTTATGCTGAAATAAACTGGTTAGTCTCTAAGGTGCTACAAAGTCTTCCTCATTTTATTTACGGGTACAGACTAACACCGCTGCTAATCGTAAACCAGTCCAATTTGGGACAGTCTTCAGCTGCTTCAGATCAGAAGCATCAGATCACCATGCCCCAGAACTTCATAACCTTTCTAGACTGGTGGTCAAGCAGGATGACTGTACTCAAGGGTGTGCAGTTCAATCCTCTGGGTCCATCCTGGACAGTGACTTTGGATGTGTCAATCAATGGTTGTGGGGGCACATCTGAGTCACTTACCAGTTATGGGGCACTGGCCTTTTCAGGGAAAAAACATTGCACATCAGAATACTGGAACTGAGACCTGTCCACCAGATGCTCAGATCATTCCTCCTGCATCTACAGGGGAAGGCAGCATGCTTAGTAATAGACAATACGTCTACAATATATCAACAAACAAGGAGGTGGAGTGGGCACCCTCCTGCATGCAGAGACAATAAATCTGTGAGATTGGTGTACCTGCCACAAGATTTAGCCTGTAGCAATGCACCTGGTAGGGGAAAACAATATAGTTCCAGATTGTTTTGGCAGGGAAATCTCCCAGGTGCACAAGTAGTGCCTGAAGGATTATTTGGTTCAGATCATTTTTTTCTAGATGGTATTGACCAATCCTGGATCTGTTCATGATGCAGTTCAACAGAAAGTGTCACTGAGTTGGCCAGAGTTGGGCCCATCAGTAGTGATTTACAGATCTCCTTCAGTTGTCTGGAGGAGTCTTTAAGGTGTCTCCCTCTGTCTTCAGATCTTCTGTCCCAAGATGGGGGCAGGATCTTTGACCCAGACTCTCAGTTCCTTCACCTGATAGCATGTGTGATCAGACTTTGACTGTCTGCACTTAAACAGTCATGTTCTTCACCTGGGCAAGACATGCTAGTTAACTCTATAAACTGGCCACTAGAAACCATTACTGACTAAAGTGGTCCAAATTTCAGGCATGGATTCAGAGCATGTCTGGTCCTTCATTATCAGCTTCCAACCCTTCTGTTCTGAAATACTTGATGCATTTAAAACAATCCAGGGTTATTCAATTCATTGTTAAAGATACATTTGGCACCCATCTCTGCATATCATACTTTAGTTGATGGTAGGTGGCTGTTTGTTCATGCTTCAGTTGCCTTTTTCTGGTAGTTTGAAGAGCCCATTATTAAATATTTGTTCCCTCTGTAGATACTTATGCATTGTAATCAAGTCATCCCTTAACCTTTTTTAAGATAAATAGATTGAGCTCTTTTATAAGAAATGTTTTCCAATCATTCTCATGGCTTTTCTCTGAATCCTCCCCAATTTATCAACATCCTTTTTGAATTGTAGGCACCAGAACTGGACACAATATTCCACCAGTGGTCACATTAGTGCCAAATACAAAGGTAAAATAACCTTTTTCTTCCTACTCGAGGTTCCTCTGTTTATGCATCCAAGAGTTGCATTAGCTTTTCTGACCATCGCATCGCATTAGGAGCTCATGTTCAGCTGATTATCCACCATGACCCCCAAATCTTTTTCAGAGCCACTGCTTCCCAGGATATAGTCCCCCATCCTGTATGGATGGCCTATGTTCTTTGTTCCTACATGTATACATTTACACATAGCCATATTAAAACGCATATTGTTTGCTTGAGCCTATTCAATGCTCTTCTGGAGGAGATGTATTAGGTGAGCTATGGGAGCT
Source organism: Sternotherus odoratus (assembly GCA_032164245.1). Classification (NCBI taxonomy): domain Eukaryota; kingdom Metazoa; phylum Chordata; order Testudines; family Kinosternidae; genus Sternotherus; species Sternotherus odoratus. The sequence goes on from JAVMKO010000001.1 coordinate 109,411,187, forward strand.
GTATAGTCGGGTATGAACTTGGTGACATAATTCCACATGCACAGTAGCCTTTGACTTTCCTTTTTATCTTCAGGTCTTAGCATTTTCAGTATTGCTTGAATCTTTGATTCATCAGGCAAGATTCCCTCAGAAGTCAATCTCTCTCCCAGGTCTGATATTTCTGTTGTTTGACCTTATTCAGCTTCAGGTTATTAGCTTCCATAATTTCCAGTAATCTCCTCAGTTTTTCCTGATGTTAAATGGCCGTGCTGCCCCCACATTATTATGTCATCAGTGTGTACTTTCATGCCTGCTAGATCCTCTATCATCTGGCTTATTGTACAGTGAAATGCTTCTGGAACTGAACATATTCAGAAAGGCAGTATTAGGAAGCAGTATCTGCCAAAACATAGATTTTGGAGCTCTCAGTGTCTAGAGGAGCTCACAGTGTCTCAGTGTCTGCCAAAATCCTGTGAGGCATCTCATTTGCTGAAGAATTTGGCTCCTGCCTTTTCAGACAATAGTTCACTTCTTATGGGCCAATGGAAGTGCTTTCTTTTTTATGTTTTTGTTCAGTTCCTTAGGGCCAATACCTAGCTGTAGTCCCCCGCCTTTTTATAATCTGCAGTTACTAAGGTGTGAACCCAATCCATTGTGTTTTCTATTCCCTGAATGATACCATTCACTGTCAAGTTTTGCAGCTCTTCTAACCTATTTCTTAAGGCTTGTGGAACTTTTTGTGTAGTATGTGCGACAGGTTCTGCATCTTCTCTAAACCCCATCTTGTATGTCAACAGGAGACACCCATTTACTGTTAATACATCTTCATATGATGCTATTAATTCTTTCAGATCTGGTTCTGGTGTAATCTTTTTGTCTCTCTGTGGTATACTTCTTAACGAGATCAAGCATCTCACACATCCATAGGCCCAAAACTGATTGCTTGTCTCTGCATACCACCACAGACTTGTTTATTGTTTTTATTCTCCCATCAGAAACTATGCCATTATCTAAATCATTGATGAAAATATTCAACAGAACTGATCCCTGAGGGACCCCACTTGATATGCCTTTCCAGCTTGACTATGAACCACTGATAACTACTCTCTGGAAATGGTTTTCCAACCAGTTATTGGCCCACCTTATAATAGTTCCATCTAGGTTGTATTTCCTTAGTTTGTTTATGAGAAGGTCATGCAAGACAGTATCAAAAGCCTTACTAAAGTCATCTACTGCTTCCCCCCTATCCACAAGGCTTGTTACCCTGTTAAAGAAAGCTATCAGATTGATCTGACAGGATTTGTTCTTGACAAATCCATACTGACTGTTACTTATCACCTTATTATCTTCTGGGTGTCTGCAAACTGATTGCTTATTTATTTGCTCCATTATCTTTCCAGGTACAGAAGTGAAGCTGATTGGTCTGTAATTTCCCGGGTTGTCCTTATTTCCCTTTTTTATAGATTGGCACTATATTTGCCCTTTTCCAGTCCTCTGGAATCTCTCCCGTCTTCCATGACTTTTTGAAGATAATCACTAATGGTTCAGATATCTCCTCTGTCAGTTCCTTGAGTATTCTAGGGTGTACTTCATCAGACCCTCCTGACTTGAAGACTTCTAACTTGTCTAAGTAACTTTTAACTTGTTCTTTCCCTATTTTAGCCTCTAATCATCCCCCATTTTCACTGGCATTCACTATGTTACACTATGTCAGAATTGTTCCTCCTTTGTAGTCTTTCACAGACACTTTTGACTCTTCCACTTTCATCTGCTCCTTACCCACTCTTTATTTCAGTTTCTATTATCACATTTACATATGCCTCAGTGTCTATCTTGTATGTTACACATGTGCCATTTGTGCACATTTTAATGAGTCCTTTTGAGGTTTTCAGTGACCCCCATTATTGTGCTTAAGAACAGCTCTTCACTTGAGGAATACCTTCTGCACTTAATACAGGCACCTTCCCGCTTTCTTTGCACATTTTAGCTTAATGGATGGCTTTATAACAGTTTTTACAGATTTACCAAAGGGCTGGGAATTTCTTACACTCATGCCAGTTGCCACATCACTGGCATTGTTCCTTGCTTTCTGTGTTTCTCTTCTTGGCCAATTTAATTTCTGTGTACTTTTCCCTTCTTTGTTTAACTATAGTACCCACAGTCATACACTCTCTGCCTATCTCCAGGCTTTTCATTTATGTTTCTAGTGTTTTCTGCTATTTGGCATATTCATATTGCCCTTTTTAGTGGCAGATCCATCTCTCTTTTTATTGTTATGCCCCAGGACAATCTGACAATGAGAGAGTCTTTTAGTATTGTATTATCACAGGATTGACAAACTCTTCTATTGTTTCCCCTTCATTCTTTGTTCTCATTCTAAATGTAGGTCTCTTATAAATAACATTTTTTTCTAGAGATACAACAATCCTCAAACATTTTCATTATTTCTGCAGAGCTTTCCTCTCCTCTTCCGTACACATCCATCACCTATATGGAATTAATCTTAGAACTGTGCTTGAGCAATCTTTTGCTCATCCTCCAGTCTATTTGCCTTAGTGTCTTTCATATACAGCTCAAATTGTTGTCTCTACTGTTTCCTGGCATACTTGGCATTTCCCCTGATTCTCAGAGCTGGTGAGGGGAATTACATACAGTTTCACAGGCTTTGTAGCAGACATTTCAAGGGTTCTTCCAGCATACTGTGCCTTCCAGTCCTGATACCAGGTACCATCTTACTGACAAGTGAACCAGTGTCAAGATAAACCCTTTGTTATTAACAGAACTGTGTGCAGAAATGAGGTAACGAACTTTCTACTGCTCTGCATAGCTGGACCCTGTCACTACCCTGTCCTGGGCTTCTTTATTTCTGTCCCCAGCAGGAAGTGAGTCCCAGGAAACCAAAGACTGCATGAAGAGTGTACAGGAAGTGTGGCATTTCTACACTTCCTGAAAGACATGCTTAATAGCAGAAGCATCACCACATTTTACAACAGTGTTATCATAGATGCCTTGCCATTACTGCAGAACCTTGCATTAGAAGCACACTTCTAATGGTATGAATTCACTTTTACCCAGGCACAAAATCATGGCTTCTCCCTTGTGACCTCACCCTCAACAACTAATCTCTCAAACATTCCTTATGATGATGATGATTTGTTTCATTTATTGTATTTGGATGTCTGTGATCATAAAGGGGGTACCCATCCAGAGTACCTAGAGAGGTTGGGGCCCTCTTGTGTTAGGTGCTGTACAGACAGATAGTACAAGAAGTCTCGGCCCTAAAAGGCTTATATTAAATAATCCTAAAATTGCTACTACCTCGTCAGGCCGAGTCTATCCTTTCCTTGTCTTTTTAATCAGAGCCCTTAAATCCTGCAGCTGCAGTTGGCCACAGAGTTTGTTGTTTGAGCCAGCTGGTGCAAAAATCCTCTGCGGAAATGCACAATGCGGGGGTTGGTGCAAATTTTGCCAATTTTGTTTCATTTATCTGTTACAGTACTTTTGTGTTCCTCTCTTGTTTCCCGTATCTGCTACAAAGTGAAGTTTTTGTTGACTTCAGTGGATATGATCCAGAACCAACTGAGTTGGTCACTTGAGTTATAGGAAGGAGCATCTCAGGCAGCAAGACTTCTGACCAAAAGACACTCTCTTTATTTTTCAAGCAAAACAATGATCAGCCTGCAAGCTGCACATGCCAAGAGCTGTCATAGAATCATAGAATATCAGGGTTGGAAGAGGCCAGGAGGTCATCTGGTCCAACCCCCTGCTCAAAGCGGGACCAACACCAACTAAATCATCCCAGCCAGGGCTTTGTCCCATGTGTCCATCTCTGTTCACATGTCCCTTGCTGCCTTTTTGAAGCCTATTTCACTGTCCATCTCCTTTCCTGCTCCCTTCCCTTTCGGCGTCCCATTCCTTTCTGTCCCACCACATATGGGCTTCCCACTCTTTCCCTCCCTCTTGAATGCCCAGCCCCATGCTGCCTCTGTTTCCATTGTTATCTTCCATCCATCTTCCTTCCCTCTGTTGAACGTGCAGCCCCCCCTCTCCTCTCCTCCCTACCACTGTCTTCCTACCTGCACCCGACCCCACCACCTGTATGCCGCCTTCGCTCAGCAGTGCCTTAAATTGGATTGGATTATAAGTTCTTTGGGCAAGGCAGTTTGTTTCATGTATAAAGACAATTGGCATTTGATAAATATCAAAGGACAAGGGGATGCTGGCAGAAAGAGACAGTTATAGGGAGTAAAGAGTAAGGGGCTGAAGGAGAAAAACTGAAGAGTGTAACTGTCCCTGGTCCCTAAAGGCTCCCAACTTGTCAATAGGGTGCAGCCCTTTCAGCCCACTTCTAATTCACTTTCTAGTGTAAAAGCTAAATTTAGTTCCAATTTCAGACAGCAATTAATCATGTGCTTATGTCCATCTCTATTCAGGCACCACTTCAGAGGCTGCTTAGCTTTAAGCATGTGCTTAAGTGCTGTCCTGAACAAATATGCTATTAAATGCTCTCCTGAATTGTGGCCTTCAGGCTTATAGAAGGAAGAGAGTTGAAAATGGCAGCTAGGCTGCAAACTGCTGCTGAAAGGGCAGTTGGGCTTCTGAGAATAGGAGGTGAGGAGAAAAGAACCCCAAAGAGACCAGGGAGCCTGAACAAGAGTGAGGGAATGGGTTAATTTTTATAAGTGATTAATATATTCAAAACTGTAGAAGATAGGCTTATTTAATCTGCTAGCTCTTTTTCTTTCTCCTAACCAGAGTTAGTTTTCATTGTCACAGGATACATTACATGAGCCCCCTATAATTGTTTACTTTTTTCCTAAGAAAGAAGACAATAAACATACATTTAAAATGAACGCTCCTAATTTAATAACAATAAGCCACACTGAGATATGCATTTGTAGGCTACTGATGTACTTCCTGGGTGGTAGAAAACACTAAGGCTAAAGCTTCACAGCACGCTCAAAGCATGTGTGATAACCTACCCCACACAACCTTTCATGTCCCATTTCCCCTTAATTTTGGAAACTGAAAATACATACCCATAATGGATCCTAACCAGGAGAATCCAGCTTAACAAACGCCCCCTTGATATCACAGCATGCTTCTCTTTTGCATCTGATAGAGAAGACGCAAGCAGAAAACTCTTTGCCCAAAGAAACTTACACTGACAAAGTAGTGTTTTAGTGCCAACACAAACAAATTTAAATGACCCCCTAGAAAAAAACCCCAATCACCTCTTGTGGTCTCTTTCAGCTAGAAGGAGCTGGCTGAACTATTGTACCACTTCACATGAGCCCAGAAAGGTCAGCATGAACCTACTTCAGCAGCAATGTTGTCTACGTGCTTCCCTCCAGATCTGAACCCAAGGGTCCCAAGGTATGTTCTGAGTCCAAATCTATTATTTAACATCAGTACAGAGTCAGAAGACGTTTAAAACCACTTTCTATTAAAGGTGTAAGTCCAACTTCAGCTGTGCATCAGGGAAGGATGGCTCAGGGATTATGGTTTTAGTTGGAGGTCTGGGTTCAGAACCCTAGCCTGTCCTGTGAGACCTTGGCAAGTCTCTTGTGTTATTTAGTCCCCTCCCTGTCAAACGAGGCTATTAGTGCTTCCTCACGCAGAGCGCTGTTATGAGAATAAATACACTAAAACCTGTGCTCAGCTACTATGGAAATGGGGGCTGTAGATAGTGTATATTTTGTACTCAGCTGTTCGTACATCTGCAGGCAAAGATCCAGCTTCCTGAGGGAAAACAAGACCAAACAAATACAAAAATGGAATCTCCTTTGCTGTAATGAAAATTTCCCTGCTGAGGGCTCAGATGTGAACTCAGCTATATGAGATAAAATTTACACCCAGGTGCAAGCAGATACAATTCCCATTGATGTCCAGGGGAGAATATCTCCCATGTGTCAGGGCTCAGTTTGGACCGGTGGTTTCTGTATGTCACCTACCATTGTCTAACGTCTGTTCTTGGGCTTGAGAACTGTCCACCTAAATGACCAATTCATGCACTTAAAAAGAGCACATCAAAGAAAATGTAGACAGTATAATGTTGTTATTTTGTAAATGATTCCAGGAAACTGAATGGCTCGGGGGACTGGCATTGGGCTATGGAGCCTTTCATCACTGATGCAAACATGGGCCAAGTCGGTAGTAACCAAAAGAATTGTTACCATTTGGCAAATGTTTTGTGGCCTAGAGTACTTGAAATGAGTTGATGGTCTTAATCCAGTTCCCAGTGGACAGTTATCCACATCACAGAAACCACCACCACAATTGGCACGCTTGTTGTCACTCTTAGCAGGTTGGCCAAGGATTAAATAAGCACAGGGACTGAGTTACTCACTCATACCTAGAAGTTACCCCTCTAGGACATGGATGAGGCACAAGGATGAGGTGGAGTGGGGAAGCTCTCACACCCTCTGATTGTGCTGAACTGGTTTTGTGGGTCAGGAGAGGAGTTCAGGCTCCAGGGCTGTGATTCAGGCACCCTTCATGAGCATTAAATTCACGTACATACATACCCCCAAAATATGCTTTAAAAAAAAGTTAACAAAAAATAAGAAATGTTCAGGATCATTGTCTAAAAATAAGGGGCCAAGATCACTCCATGTGCAATTTACTGAAGTCAAAGAAGTTATACTAGGGATGAATTTGACAAAATGTCTACAAGCACCCATAAGGAGTATACATGGGGAGAGAAATTATTTTCACTGCATTAGGTTTTATCAGTCATCTCTTTAATTATCTCCAAAGATGTCTTACGGTGGACAAAACCTGTGCCAGTGGCTATCATAAAGCTAAAGCTAACTTCTTAGCCCCTTAGTTGCTAACGAGTAATTATCATGTAGGCAAAGATGTTCTATTCCTAGGAATGCATATATATGTGATACTAAGAAAGGCAAAATAAGGATTTAAGTCCCCACTAAATGAATTTTTACTTCCTCTAAGTTAAAATGTACTGAATAATATCTAACCCAGGAGCATGACTCATCATTAATTACATCATTCATCATCATCTTCCTCAGTGATTTTACATGTTAGTATTTATTTACAATTAACATCTTAATGAAGAACAAAACTCCTCGGGTTAAATGCTGCAAAGTTACTTAGCCAAATTTCCACTGGGTCAGAGCTTACACTTATTTGTACTATAGTAGCACCAAGGTCAGGGCCTCACTGTGCTAGGGTGTGGAACACATGCATAGGGAGAGTGCTAGCCTGCCCCAAACAGGTTGCAGGCCAAACAGAGAACACAAATTGGCACAGAGAGAGATAAAGTGACATGGTCACAGAGTAGGCCCTAGGCAGAAGTGGAAATAGATCTTGGCCCATCTAACCATGCTGTCTCTTTCTCATTTCTGTCCTCATACATTTAATACTCTCACTGAAGTCAGTGATTGTTTACTTGGAAAGGACATGGGGTTCCGTTCTGTAAGGTATGAAGAGCCCCAATTCCTGTTCACCTCAGTGGAAGTTGAAGGGGGCTCAGAATCACACAGGAGGTCCTCAGCACCTTAGAGAAAAGGGCCCTTAGTAAGAACTGTAGAATTGGGATTTATATGAATGTTTTCCACTGTGTAATAGCTGTTGCACACACAGCTTCTATGCAAGGATATAGTGAACGAGACTTTGAGGTCAGATAATGTGGTGCAATGTTTGCATGGTTTTTAATGGCACCCACTGTAAAATAAAAGGCTTGGGACTCTCAAGGTGTCAGATGTTTTAAATATTGCAAGTCAGTGGCATTTCTTAAGTGAAGTGGCAGATCCCACACTGATTTTTATTTCACTCATTTGTTTACACCTGAGCCAGTGTTTGAATTGGGGTGTAAGTGGGGAGAAGAGGGGGAGGGTCCAGTGTTTATTCCAGACCCTTGCTTCACTCTGCTGTTGGCTGAGCAGAGTAAAAAAGAAAAATAATGAGAAAAAGCTGTCTTGTTCTCTATATCCGTGTACAGTGCCTAGCACAAGGGATCGCTGATCAGCGGGCCTCTAGGTGCCATTGCAATACCAAGAGGTACCATCCCTTTGGTCTTATGCTGAATGAATTTCATAACAGCAAGATGACAATACTGAAGGTTGTAGTTACCATAAGAAAATCATACCCATGGGAAGATTAGTGGCACCTGGCTGCACCTCATGCCTCTAATGCCCCAGGGGTGTGATTATCTCATCAGATGTCACCTGCCAAGTCTTGTTGCTTAATGATTCAGCTGAGTAGTCGGGCCTTCGTGAGATCTTATGTGAGTGTGTGTATGCATTTACATGTGCATACAAAGCTCACTGGAAGCATGTTCTTTAATACTAGTATATAGACACTGAGCTGAACCCTCAGCTGTGGTCAGTAAGTGAAACTGTTTGGGGGAGCTGCAAAGTAGCCTTGTGCGGTTTCACAATCACAGGGCTAGGTCTACAGCAGACCATTCCTTACGGTTTAGAGCAGTCTCAGAACTACACTATGCTACGAAGGATTTCAATGGCTTCCTAACAGTCATTAGTCCAGCCAAGGCATGCCTGAGCTCAGCACATTCCAATCATGGCTTCTGCCATCCGGGGCACAGCCCTCAACAAACCCCGAACACCTACAGAAATCTTCTGCTGACCATTGGGAACCTTTACCCTTTCCTCAGAGATGAGAACTTGGCCACAGTGATGCTTGCATTTATCGCCTCCACCTGGGTTGCTATAACTCGCTGTCGCTGAAGGTGCACATGAAAAAAGGCTCCAATTTGTGGAGAATGCAGCTGCCTGCCCTCTTCCACTAGCTAGGTTGCTATAAGATCTAGCCTATAGTCCACAGTTCCCCATCCACTTCCATTGCAAGTTCATGGTGGCGGTCCTAATACTTAAAGCAAATAATGGAGCAGGTCACCGCTACATTAGAGACCTTATCGCTGTCTACACCAAGCCAGCTGAACTCCTCCAAACAATGCAGATTTTAAAGCACAAGACAAGACTCTTCTTGGTCGAGAGGATCTGGCTATGGAACAAACTTCCAGGGGAGATTAGGTTAATCCAGAGTCTGATGACCTTTAGGTCACAGTGCAAGAACTTCCCCTTTGATAAATCTTTCCCAACAGAACGAGAATGACATTAATGACAATAATCTGACCCTAGCCCTATCCTCCCAAAGCAGAGCTTCCCATAATCAGAGAAGGGGGAAGAGAACAAGACTCCCTGAAGTCTGCTAAGGACTTTGCTTTGCCAACCTAATTAAGGTGGGAGCATGCTCAGATAATAAGGTGCTGGGCACCAATAAAAGAAAACAACTCAAAACTCAAACACTAATGATATCCCTTTTGGGAATGAAGATGAACTTAACATGGGCTAGATCTAGCCCATTCTATTTATACAAATACCTAGCAATGCCAGTAATGTTAGGTTTATTATATTAAAATTACCCCTCACAGCGGATCTGGTTTTAAGGCAACAATAGCCGAAATTCAGATTTAAGTCGCATTCTCCATCCTTAGCTTGCTTTGTTGTATGGCAGTATTGATCATCATACACACTATAAAGTCACACAATGCTCTGGGACTCCCTTCACAGCTGGTTTGTTTAAGAACACCGCTGCCCTTCTCTGAATGCCCTTAAATTTATCTTCCTATGTCACTCAACTTCAGTATAACTTTATTGCAGAAACTTGTGTGGTAACTTTGTTTTCATTTTTTTAAAAGTTTATAAAAGAAAGAGATACAACAAAAAATGATCTCATGGTTGAGAGGGTTCTTTTAACCAAATAGTCACTTGCCTCATTGGCATCCTGCCAGTGGAGTCATGGGAGATTGTGCCATTCCTCTCAAACTTCTTTTAACCATATCCTGTCTGTCATCCAGTCTTATGCTATCTATCTTGAACTAGGTGTGTTTTTACAGTGAGAGAACTCATGCATTTTAGCTAGTTCACTGTAAATCCTAGTAGAGACAAGGCTTTGTAGTTTATCACCATGAAGTAGCTAAGTGAGGCCAACCATGGATGAGGCTACAATGTTGACCTTGCCTTGCTGCAGCATGCTAAAAATTAGCACCATGTTTTCACTAGGATTTTACAGCAAGGTAGCTTTCAGGCTGTGTGATGGGGTGTACTTGCCCCACACTGGACAGGAAGGGATTTAACCCTGCAGTCTGGAGAGAGAAAGCCACACCTCCTCACCTTTACGGGGAAGAGCCCAAGTGCTGGCTCAGTATAAAAGGGAGAAGCCCAGTCATCTAGGCTGGCTGCTGAAGAGGAAGGATGCAACTCACAGGCTACAGCCTGGGAGCAGCTGGAGCACCAGACACGGGACCCAGAGACACCAAGGCCTAGGCAGGCATCTGGATAGCTGCAGATGCCCCAGGAAGGCTGGAGCTGCTGGGAGCAATGTAGGCTGAGGAAGCCAGAGGACCTGAAGATGTCCAGACCATAGCATCATGGGACGTGGTAGGAAGTAGCCCAGGGCAACTTGACAGTGAACCGGATCTTGAGTCAGCATGTTTCAGCCACATTCCCTGCTGACACACACACTGGCTACTGCCAGGGCCCTGGGATGGGAACCGGTGGAGTAGGAAGGCCTGGGTCCCTCAACCTTGGCTGCCAGACACACACACACCCCGGTGGCAGCCCACTTCCCCAACTCTAACCACCAGACTACGTGCACAAGCCTGCTGAGGAGGGCAGCTTTATAGACTCTAGCTCCTAGGCTGTACAGCTCAAGTGGGAGAGTGCTTGTATTGATCACTCGTCTGCACAATTAGGTTGAGGAGGTCAATCCTATTGACTGTGGCCATTAGGCCAGACAGCCCAAGTGAGAGGATATTGATTTCAGCCAATAGGCTGTACTGCCCTTAGGCTTAGGGCATACAGGTGGACATAATTGCAGGGCTTTGACACCTTTATCCCGCCTCAAAGGGAGATGGATGCACTTGTTCCATGACAGGCTGAAGAGGAAACACCCTTTTGGAAGTGGAGGTATAACCTCAGAAGGAGATGCAAAAAAAATATTATTCAATGCTTTATATAGAGGACTGTGTTTTATCCTGCGAATTTTTTGGAAGAGAGGTGGACATAATGACCAGGATAGAAGACACGGACATTGTTTAAATTAAATCTGCAGCATTGTTTTGTATCCAGAATGTGGGTTTTCCCCCACCATGTTTCCATTAGTGGAAATAAAAATGGCAATGCATGTTTCTTTGTCATGAGGTAATGTTGCTGAATATAGAGGCCCATTACAAACCCAGCCTGACCCTCCACATTTGGAGCTGGAGGGAAATCTATTATTTTACCTTTGGGGAAGAAAGGAGTGGGGAGGGAGAGCGAAAGAACTGCATGACCCTTGGGGGAATTAAAACGCTCTCTGAGAATCCACTGGCCTTGTCTTTTGTTTGATTGCATTGCTTTGCCTGAGCTCCTGATCTCTATTAGCCTCCCATGCATCCCAGGGCTTAACTCTGCAGCTTTCAATTACAAGTGTGACTGTTTGCCGGTATATTCATTCATGCCAGCTAATCACTAATATGGCACATCCAAATATCTCAAAGAACATGGAAATTTTTGCAAGAACATGGAAATCTTGGAATCCATGATAGGGGTCTAAACTTACTCTAAATCTTATTCTAGAGTTATAATGGGGAATCTCTGTTGTTTATGTTCCACATGGTGCATAGCTCTCTCCTGTTAGGTGCTCTAGCCAAAATTTTAGAATGTTTGTGCTTAAATATGGATTTGAGGGTAGTGTTGGGTGGAGCTATAGAGGCAGGCAGGGAGGGGAGGCATCCAATCAGCAAGGAGAATCAAGCAGACAGATGGACCATGAGCAGCCGCAACCATCTGGCAATCAGTTAGCAGGTGCAGGTATACCTGCCAGCCTGGGGAGAGGAACTACCTCTGCATGTTGGCCATATACTGAGGGCATAGCTACGTCAAAAGGGTAGGATGGTGAAGAAATGGGCCTGCAAAGTTAGCCCAAGGTAACCAGCCCTGTACAGAAAGGTTCCAGAACAGATCCAGTGTAGCAACCTTTTGATCTAACAGCTGTTCACAATGTTCCTTTACAATGTCTTGGGAGAACTAAAGAACTGTTATATTTTTGGGGTCAGGAATCTGTTCTGTCAGTAGGTTAATCCCAGTTATAAAGCCATATATACCAAAGAACAGAAAATAACCTGTGACATGCAATCTTTGGAATACCATACTACTGGACAAATCTAATGGGTTAGGGTGTGTTACCATATAAACCTCTATTTGTCCAGTCTAGGTATAAATCTAATCCTACATTGTTTGGCCTCCTGACTTTTCTTCCAAAGTGTTTTCTTCTAGAGGATTTTCCTTCTTTATTTTATATGCTATCATCACCATTTTCCCTGCTCACCTGAATAAGTAAAATGATTTTATATTTATTTTAATATGTCCCCAAAGCAGTCTGTGTAATAATTTCAGGATGCCACCCTAGATTATGAATAATAAATGTAGCCACTCCCTTTTCATCATTATTTAACACTTGACTCTTTCGATTATCTACTGTTTCTGTTTTATTATATGTATATGAAAAGTCTAAAGTCTGGATCCATAATTGAATTTCCCTGAAGTTCAGAATCTGGGGTTTGGGCCTCGATTATGACAAAGAGAGGGGCCAGTCATAGGTTTAGAATCTGGCTTCAGACCTCATTAAAGCAATAAGGTATTTAGTTTGGACCTTCCTCTAAAAGAAATGAAGCCCTCATTTTCAGAAGCGCTACGAACCCACAGTTCCACTGGTTTCAGCTGGAGCTGTTTGGTATTCAGCTTTTCAAAAATTAGGCTTCATGTCTCTATGTGACAGCATGAATGTGTGGGAACAGTCCATTCAAACAAATAAACCAACCTCACGTTGACTTTAACACCCTGAGGGACATGCAAGTCTTCTTCAGCCATCTCTCTCACAAGTAAGTATTTATTGTAGTGCATGCTAGGAAAGGCCACTCTCTTCTGATGTGTGAGTTTCCCTATGTCTCTAAGACAACCTATCCCACAACAACCATGCAGTATGGAATTTCATTCAAAAGCCTCTTAATATTTATCATTTTATATTATGGTAGTGTCTAGAGGGCTCAACAGAGATCAGGACCCAACTGTGCTAGGCACTGTGCAAACACCTACTAAAAGACAGTCCCTGCCTCAAAGAGCATGTAGTCTAACAGGACATGATAGACAAAGTATGGGGTGGGGGGAAGAAACAAAGAAATGAAGTAACATCCCCAAGGTCACACAGCATCTCAGTGACTCAGTGCCAGGAATAAATCCAAATCCAGTACCCTATCTAATGTACCATACTGTGTGCGCATCTCCCTACAACGCTACATAGAGCAGATGAAAATCTTTAGTGATCAACAGCCCTAATCTTTAAGGGTCCAGAATTATTATTCTCCTATTGCTACATAAAAAAACAAGAAATCCCCTTTAACTCATCCCCTTATGTAGTAGCCCCAGTAGCAGAGGACGTGGAATTATGAACTTTTAGGGTATCAGAAGTGGCACCATCATGAACATTAACTAACATCCAAATTAAACAGCCTCTTAGAATTGGTATGGTAATTTACAATTATTATTTTTTTTGCTTTCTGTGTATATAAATGCATCTTACTTCTGTTTGTTCCATTCTATGCATCCGATGAAGTGGGCTATAGCCCACGAAAGCTTATGCTGAAATAAACTGGTTAGTCTCTAAGGTGCTACAAGTATTCCTCGTTTTCTTTACGGATACAGACTAACACCGCTGCTATTCTTAAATCAGAGTTAGTTTTCTGTCCCTACATTATGAAACCAGCCAGTACTGCATGCTGCTCACTAATGTGAACAGTTCTTTTTGGTTGTTTTTAATGTACGATCAGCATGAAGGCTTGTGCTGTTACTCTGTGTGTTCAAAAGGGTAATTCCCATTCCCATCAAATAAATCTCCCACTGGACAAACTCTCTTTGTATACCAGTACTTAGCCCCATGTTCTACAAGCTGTAAGAAATGGATCCCCAACCAATGCATTAATCTTGCCATAGGGAAGGTGAAGAGTGAAAAAAATGATACAGATGTTACCTCCAAACATTAGAATACAACCACTTTATTTTAGAAGATGCTACCAATTATTCTGATGCAGGCACAACAAAATAACACCAACTTTGTCATATCGCATATTTACCATATACACATTTATTCGCTAAGGTGTCCCTTTTCTAACCAGTTGTGGGTATAACTAATTGCAATCTAGTTTCTGCTGGACTCGCCAATAAAACCATATTACTGAGTCTACAGTGCACTAAAACACGGTCGAAAAACACTATTTGCTCTGATTACATGATTTTTGTTTTATGCCTTTATGCGGTGCCCGCACAGACATACACCCCAAATCTTCGTGAAGCCAGACTTTTGCATCCTTCAGTACAAAGGATACAATTCTCTTATAAACAGAAGCAGTCACAACAGTCCGTATGAAATGAACCTCATCACTGGCAGTCCCTTAGCAACTCGAGACGCAACCTCCCTACACACATGCAAACGGAAAGAGACCCCCAGTAGGTTGTACTCAAACAGCCTGCACCATGCTGTCCTCTTCAAACGCTATCATTAGTAAGCCAGAAACCTGTGTTTAGCCACAAGCTAAACACCACCAATCCAGTAGGCACTCAACTAACCTCTCTCTGTTTTAACTGTCAAAAAAACACCCGCAAGATATTACAATGCGCAAGGTTTCCCTCATTTCGCACACTTTCTCGGAAGGGAAGAGCTTAGCTGTCCAAAACCCATTGTCCGGGGTCCTGTCCAAAGGCTCAGGCTAACTAATACTAGCATGCGTTTGATGGAAATAAGGGAATTCCAGGCGTTCAGATAACATTCTTGCTGGGGTGGAGCGGAAAGGAGCGAAGTCTTGCTTGCACCCAGATGTGTGGATTGCAATTACATTCCTGTTTGGTCTGAGCAGCTTTCTTCTCCGGGACCCCAAGGCTGTGTTCATATGGATTTATTAATCAAGTGACGTACTTGTTGATTTCGGCTTTGCTTTGTTATGTGTCACCTCCTGATCCCTTTCCTTTCTGCTCTACTTGATTGCAATAGGGACCAAAGCTCAGCTTTCGCTCTAACTCCCCAAGTCCATTTCAGGCAGCGGAACAAGTGACCTGACTCACGGGATGAACTGGGGATGGCCCAGGGGCGGGAGAGGGCATTATTTATCCCCGGCGAATTCTCATGGTCACAGATGAGCGCTCAGAAGATCTCCAAGTAGTTAGCTCAAAATAAAGCCTGCCTTGCTTCCCTTGTATTCCCCCTCAGCAGTTGCCTTAGTATTATTATTATACTTCTATAGCTTTTGCATTCAGACCTTATAATTATGTCACACAGCAAGGGAAACCGCCAGCATCCCAGCATCTGGTGTGTGGTTTAAAACTTTTGTTTCAAGATCTGAACTATTTATAGAAGGCAAACTTTGTAGGATAGTAATTTCCTACGGTTTTGAGAAAATATGGCTGCGTTTATATTAAACGGGTTCTTT
This sequence comes from Sternotherus odoratus, assembly GCA_032164245.1. Lineage (NCBI taxonomy): Eukaryota > Metazoa > Chordata > Testudines > Kinosternidae > Sternotherus > Sternotherus odoratus. The sequence goes on from JAVMKO010000001.1 coordinate 109,426,671, forward strand.
ATTTATTTATTATAACTTTTGACCTTCTAGAAAAGCAGCCAGCGCTGTATTTTATAAGCAAATGGTTACCTACCAGTAGACATGACCCGCATGGGGAAAAACCAGAGAGTTTTAGCTATTTGGTTTGATCAATAGCATCCAACTAAATTAAACCGAACATGATTCCATAAATCAAGCGTCTTTAAAAATCAGTAGCCAAGGCATGTGCATTTCATTAAGAATTAAGAATGCAGAAATAGACATGTTTAGTTTCTTTTGATGGGTGTGTTTATTCTTTCTTCTCTTGCATGGTGGAGGATTAAGTTTTTCCACGGGCTACCAGAAACTGGAGCTGTACACTGTGTGTGTATTTATAAACGGAAAGAGGGCAAACATTAAAATTATACATGCACACACAATTCAGAGGGCAAAGGTTAAAATCTATATTCGTGGCATCATAACAAAGTAGACACTGATCGGGATACTGTCAATATGAAGTGAGCGTGAAACAGGAATCCTGGAACAGGTTTTCCTTATGAGGATCCTGAGGGTGCAGGTTGGACATCTCGGGAACGGACTGGTACCGTCTTTGGCAAACCCCTCAGCCTCCCTGACCCACAGAGCTAGGTCACTCCGCAGCTGCCTACGGAAACGTACCCACCGCGTCTTTTATGTCCCTCAGACCCAGCCAGGGGCCCGATCCTCCATTCTTTGTATCTGACGCGCCAAACCTCCATTGAAGTCAGTGGAGTTGAAGGTGCTCACGGACTGTAGAAGGATCGGTCCCTAAAACTGTCCTCGGCTACGTCTTTTCGCCACATGACCTGTGGGTAGCACTCAGGTGGCGCTGGGGCATCATCCAGGGCGCAGTTAGCGTCTAGCCCCTTCCACGTGTGAGCCGCCTGCGGGATGACTTTCAGGCGGGCAGGCAAGTGAATGGGGTCCTGAGGTTGATTTTTTTCCCAGTCAGGAGCACCTGGTGGTCTAAAACCAGGGACAGCCAACCTGATGGGAGACCTTTAGGACCACCAAGGCCGGCACGCACCCCCGAGTTAACAGGGAGCCAAGAAAGCACGTATGTGATTACCGGGATTGTCCTGAAAGACCGAGACTATTTCCAGTCCCCCACACCCTTCCCCCGCTCCAACCCCTTCCTCCTCCGACCACGAGAAAGGTCCTGGGGCGAGTTCTGACTCCGAAATCAGATCAGAGCCAAGAGGAACGCATCCAGGCATGGCAAGGTATCGGGGGGTGCGTTTGTCCAACCTAGCTTTGTTTTCACAGGCTTTGATGAGTCCTGCCTTAGTCTATACAGCTGCCCCGGGCTGTATAATTTATATGTGTGTGTGTGTGTGTGTGATATCATCGATCTAGCTATATTGATGGTCTTACAGGGAATATGCATTCCCTTTAAGCACATAAATAGACCCTGCCCTCCCGGAGGGTTTTGCAATTCCTCTGGGAAAAGCTGGGCTCTAGGTCCTTTCCGCCTGGGAGTTCAGGTGCGCTTCCCCATCATTCAAGCGCTGACAAAAACGTCACCTCCCCGCGGTAACCTAAACCACTTGGAGCCCTGGAGAGATGCGCTCTGTGCTCCGTCGGCTCTTCAGTGAAGCCGCGTCCCGCCTGGGGGAGAACTGAGCAGCTCTCAACCAGCTTCTCCGGCTACCTGGCTGCCTCCGCCCCCCTGACCGATTTAAAACATTAGCATCATCACACATTTCACAGATCCGCTACACCGCTCTGGAGCCCGGCTCCCTTCTGTCAAGCTGCCCCCAGGGAGCTAGCGGGGTCATTGTAAAGAGTATTAAAAAAAAATCCGGATCACTTACAGGTAACTCCCACTGGTAAGGATGAGGAAAATCTGAGGGTAATACACTGAGAGTAAAACACTGCGAGATGAAAAAAGGAGCATGGCTGAATCCCGTTTACACTCGTGCAGTTCGCTTCCTTGGTTATTCCTTTCTGGCCCCCCCAGATCGTTATTCCCCACCCGTTTTGGTGTCAGCTGTGGCCTTTTTGCTTGAATCTGAGTTGGCATCCAGTCCCTTGGGCGTGGGGGGGCTTGTTTGTTTGTTTTGTTTGTATTGTTGTGCCTAGTTTCCCCTTGGTGCTAACGCTGCTCCCAGGGCAGCGTATATGTTGCTGCTGCCGCTGCTGCTGTTGCCTCTGGCTCTGGAATGCTGCCTGTCATGTCTCAGTGGTTGGAAGCTGTTAGAGAGTGGGCTCGCTTGTTGGAACGAGGATGGTTTAAGGGATTTGGATGGCAGAAAGTGCCTTTCTCTCTCTCTCTCTCTTTTCTCTCTAACTCTCCCGGGACTCCATTGGGCAGCCAGTCACTGCAAACCGCCTCCTTTTTTTTTTTTTTTTTTTTTTTTTTAAAGGGGAGGATGACAATGGAAAGACACTGATCTGGCCAGCGCTCTGCATTCTCGCTGCGTGCACTGCCTGAGCCCTCCAGATAAATCTTGCTTTGAAAACAAGCCTCAGCAACTTGATCGTGTATTTTAAACCAATCATCCGCTCTGCAGACTGCGGGCTGCCAGCTCCGACGCAGTGCAGAGAACACGATTTCAAAAGCTCGTGTTTAGAGGATGCTGGAGGGATTGGGCAGCTACAAGCGCAAAACTTAGCTTGATTCAATTGTTTTATTACGGGAGGCTGCCCCCCCCCACACACACACACCATCTGAAACACTGCGAGAGAGGCTGGTGGAGGAAAGGATCTGTTATTACACCCCCCTCCCCCAACTGAAAATTAAACACTAGTTCAGCAAGCGCATGCTTATATAGTCGCCTGAGTAAAAAATAAACAGACAATCCTTTGAATCCTAGTTTTTCACGGGCTTGGAGTTTTTGTGTGGGGAGTTGGAGAAAATGAAGTAGCTTGTCTGGGGGTTATAGTCCTTTGCCAACATGCCTGGTATCTGTGAGCGGTTCGGGAGGCATCTTCACCCACACCACGCTCACATCCCACGTACAATAAGATTTCCTTTATCAGAGGATGGAAGTTTGAGGAGCAGTTTCACCTGCTGTTTAGTTCCCTCTTCCCTGTATTGCTTGAGGGCAGTCTACGGCCGTGCTCACTGTTTACTATATGATTATGTTTTCATAAGGGTTAGGTAATAAATAATATGTACACCTTGCGTGTTCCTGGGCATATTGCAAAGTCAGCCACCAACTCAGACGCCAGGGAAAAGTTGGTGATGAACAGTTCCTTTCACTTTTTGCGCTGTTGGGTGTTTCCCTTCTTTGGAAAAATCATGGGGCACTGAATGTGTTAGTGAGGAGAATTGTGGGGACGAAAGACACGTTAGCTTCAAGAATTGGAATCCGAAACGGAGCCCTGAGAGAGAAATATGTACAACAGGTAATTTAGCATAAATGCAGCGGAAATGCACCAGGTCTCTCATCTTTACAGTTTTCTTTAGTCCACATGGCAATTATGTGCTTTCTCATGTTAGTTCCCAAATAATTGCACGAGTTTCCTTTATCTTGGCTGTTCCAGATATCGCGAAAGTATCTCTTAAGAACATGTAGCTAAATATCTTTTTTAGGTGTCTGTTATGCAATAAAAGCTGCCTCCAAATGATGTAAAGGTTACAGTCTAAAATGTTTACATTTTCTCTACCTACATTATCAGAACCGTTACTATTTTTGTTTTATTTAATCACTTTCATCTACAAGTTCAGTATCGTCCGTTAGTATAATTAACATTATCTTGAAAAATATAATCTTAGGGAATAAGGGGAAACGCTTTACATTGTTTAAGGGGTTTAAAGTTTAAGTTGGAGGCTCTAAATCTGATTATTTCTTTGTAGAACCCGCTCTCCATTCCACTCATATATACCTATATATCTATATAGATATAATGTATGCGAGTAATGCTTTCATGACTTGTAACTATGATATATGTAAATCAGAAGAGTTGATAATTGTTTTTTATTTTATTTCTAGAATGTTTTTACAGATCATTCAGATACAGTTTAAAATATTTAGTCTTTTAAATAAGAGTCAGATCCATGTTTAAATAGTAAACCTTCCGCACTTGGCACTGTAAAACCTCCCGAATAAGGTGGTAACATTTCACCTGGCATAGCCGAACTAACATGATTTGCCCATCTGTAACTATAGAATTAGGACCGGCGTTATCTATATTGTTAATTTAGAATACAAGACTAGATTAAGGCTCTAGAAAACAAAACAAAGTCATGCAATTTATTCTTTTGAAATGACATTTTATGACGAAATGGTAAAACGAAGAAATAAGTTGAATTACATTCCACAAACTTTCCTCTGTGAGCGAGAGATGCGTTTGCTCCTATTGTGTTTTAAACCCGAATACCATCCCTGTAATAAAATGGTGGTGTCGTTTATATTATTATATTATCAGTCCCCAAATATGACATCTTGGAGCATGTACAAGAAGTTCTCCCACAAACAAGGATGCTCGAAACATTCCAGAGCCAGAACGGCAGCGAGACGGTTACCAACACCACCAATGAGCCTGACACAGAGACGGCATTGAATAAACTATTTCCCCTCTCTTTTATCTGTCTGCTCAGAGCTTCAGTTTCTTTCTTTGGACAACTCTGAGTGCAGAATGGGCAAAACGTCCAGAATAAGTGTACAGCAAAACCCGGTAAAACCTTTTAAATGTCTGAAATGTACAGACTTCATTTCTTCACGGGAATAATATTCATTGCCTATGTCCTGCAGAAGTTGGAGTATGGTGCACAGCAAATGAGTTGTCTAGAATTTGCAGTTGGCTGGCTGGCAAGCCATGTGAGAAAGCATAGACTGCCACTAGTGTCAAGAACTTTGTTTTTCGTGATGGCTAGTATTGAAATGAGAATAATATGACAACATTTCATTTAGCCTCTGGAAAGCTTCTGAGTGGAAATTTCAAAATAGTCCACGGGATTTAGACCCATTGATTTTTACATGGAAGAGGCGTGTCTAAATCCCCTAGATTGCTTTCAAATGTTCAGTCTCCGACTATAATAGTTAAAATAGTATTAAAGTTTAGGAGCTATCCGGTATTTGGACCCTTCTTGGAATTGCCGTTTAGACTCGCCCGGAGATTAAGTGCTCTCTGTCTTCGTTATTTATTTAAATCTGATTTTCCTGTACGCTTTAAAATACGCATTTTAATGTTCTTTCATCTTTAACAAAGATGAAACATCAACAGTTTCATTCTTGCTGGCCATACTAGTTATCATGTATATCATGACTATAGGATTTCCAGAGCAGCAATGCAGTTTATTTTCATTTACAACTAAGGTGCATGGAGTCCACGTGCATTGAAACCACGTGAGTATTTATCTACTAAATAAAAGGCAACCTCCTAGAAAATAAATAACATGCAAAGCCCAAATACCCATGCGGTTTCTGAATAAGATGAAGCATTTCATTTGTTGTAGTTACAACATTTGAGGTGTGGCCAGTTCCCCAAGCGGTGATAGAGCGCAGGAAAAGGATGATAAGCTAAATGTTGTTGCATCTGCTACACACCATCATTATGATCCACAGATTCATTCAACCAGGTAATGCACTGTCAAGAAATTCATTTCTCCAGTCCGGGACAGCTTACGCAGACAAAGCTTCCACTGACTGCGGGATCTGGCCCATCAAGTCTATTTAGGTCTACCCGTAACGTAATTTAGACGACCACCTCCAAAGAAGGCGCGATTTCGTTGTCGTTTTCTGTATACTGCCACAAGAGCAAAACCAATGTTTAGACATCAATTATTGTTTTCACCATATTGATCACATGCGCTTAGAAGGAGACAAAAGATGACGTCCTCCAGCCTTTTCAAACACACGTCTGAGCTGACTAGACTGATGCTGAAAAGACAAGGGTCCAGCATTGAAAGGTCATCAAGACTTTATGTGCCCTATGCCGTCGCGAGGTGAGCCAACGCAGTACAGTTTCACGCTGTGACCTGGTTAACAGGGCATCCACCTCCACAGGGGGAATTGTCTTCCCAGAACGTATCCAAATGGATTAAATGGCTCCACTGGATTAAATAAATGGCTCTACTGTGATCAAATCGTTAAAGGGCTTTCGCGCTCCTTTCTCCCCCCACTCGCTCCCTCCCCCCCATGTTACTCCGACTTTCCATTCACAGTCAATTTTGTTTTCTTTTTTTCCAGTGCTGATGCTTAAATATATTCCTTACCTGTTCTGTGAGCGAATACAACGAAAGGGAGCATCCCATTGACAGCACTGGTTTCAATTGAGCTCAAAGTTCCATCAGTGGACTCCACCTTTACAAAACGTGTATCTATTATTCTCAGACTTTACCTTTTTATTTACAGCTCTTCTTTTTCATTTGCAATTTTCTGTCTATCGTTATGCAACTTTTGCGAGCAACAGTTATTTGCAATATCTGACATTCATATTTTAATCCCGGTGGAGAGCTAAAGGAAATGCTTGCTTAAATATGAGATGTTTTAACCGGCCAGAGTTCAGAGGTTGGGGGGGGGGGGTGTTAATTTTGTTTTTTGGATTCGAATCTCAATTGAGGATAAAACGTTGGTTATTCCTATTTTTGTCTCCAGTGCTGCAGGTGAAGTGTTTGCCATAACAATGCAATATTGTTTACAATGTGAATACCTCAGAAATCCCCGTATGCTCACTCTTCTTATTTCCTGTGTTAAATAATGGGCGAAATAGTTAAGGAGAGGACTCATTATTGGTTTTTAATATGAAGTAATGCTTTACCTGTCACTCTGGCAAAACTCTCAGTCAAGTCACAAGGAAGACTGCTGGATCGGAATGATATCGTCTTGTCCTAATTACAATACCGGTTTCTTTGTTAAGTTAAAAGCGCTGACACCCAATTTCCACATATATCATTGGGTAGGCAAACGTGTATCTGATGCCTCCTTTCTGGGGCTTAAAAGTTTACCAGCGTCCTCTCATTATTTAAGTGGAGCTTTTGCAACACATTCTTCGGGTTTTAGTATTTTTTCCATAGCAAATAAAATAACTGCAAAATATAAACTCTTTGCTATGTTGACAAAACAACGCTCGTATTCATACTACAAATTAAACCCCAAAGCACTAGAAGGCAAACTGCCACTTTATCACCCCATCCTTTCCTTTCTATGCAAAAACCTGACTCCAAAAAGGTATCATTACAGCCGAAGGATATAGTTTCAACAAAATGGTAGTTCCAGAGCTTGATGAAAGAGGAAATAATTGCATCCCACATGTCTAGCCTCGAAGTAGCCCAGGATCCCAGAGCAAATTTCTCTGCTATTGTTCAGAGAAAGTGAAATATCATCATCTCCTTAAAGGATGGTGAAAGATCGGATGGACTTTCTATACAAGCTTTTACAGTTCTTGCTACACAGTCGTTTTTATTATGGGAACAATTCATCAATGTCCTTTTGTTTTGAATTCTCTTTTTAAAGTTGCATGTTTAATGTCTAACAACAAAGAAACCGGTCCCTCCAGACATTACCATGTTCCAAATCTTCTGTTCACTTAATTATAAAGCCACTATGCAAATGAATCTAGTCTAACAAAGTCATTCCCTTGTATTGCAAACTATTTGGTCTGGTCTTGCCTGTTTCGCCGTGAGAGATCTCTTTCTTTAGCTATCTAGGCATGCCTCCTGTTCCCATCGTGGTGGTATCTAATATCTGAATACATATAGGGGCCAAATTCGTTCCTCCTTTACAATGGTGTAAATCTAAACCTTAAGGATGAAAGAAATGAGCACTATATATGATGACAAAAATTGGTTAGTTATAATAAAAAGCAAAAAACCCAGCTTTTTAAGAAAAAGCTAAAAAGCTTCGCAGAGTAGGCTTTCAGGAAAAAAATCGAATATATATCCAACAGATACCCCTGGGAAATAGTACCAGCTAACTTCCCCCCCTCCGTGCATATAGGCCAGTGCAGAAAAAATCGGTTAAAGACCAGGGGCTGTTCCGCCAAGGCAAGACCCTCAGCAAGGTGAAAGATACCCAGTCTGTGTATCTGGTCCCGTGACTGTAGTATGGGCGGGGGGGGGGCATAGTTGTAACTCTTTCAACTTCGCGTTATTTTCAAAATTTTCTTACTGTTGGGTAGAGCCACTTTTCCTTCCCTCCACCTGCAGAAGAGCTCAGTGTAGCTCGACAGCTTGGACTGCTACCAGCAGAAGTTGGTCCCATAAAATAGATGATTATCCCACCCTCTATTGTCTTTCTAATGCACTAATCCCGGGCAACCTTACATGTAGGTTCTGGACCCTGCCACATGCAGTTACCGGAGTTCTCCACCCTGCATACATTTAAGTAAAGACAACACATCGCGTGTTTCTGGTGAAGCAGACACTTGCGAAGAGCAGAGCTATTTATAGTGGGGACATGGGGGAAAGAAATAGCTTCTGCCCACTGGGCAACCTGCGGGAAACACCCCGAAAAGCCAGCCCACTGGGCCACATCTCTTGGCTTTCCTATCCCACTGTAACCAAGGGGCATCCAATTATCTACATCACCTGATTCCATCGAGCAAGAGGTGGCTAGCAGGGTGATGGGAGAGTGTCAATGAACAGTACCTGAGGAGTTATTTCCCATCAGTTAAACTGTCCCTTTTGAGCTGATTTTTCTCTCGTGTGATCTTAATGCTCTGCTGCTCTGTTCACAGGATTACGGATTTCCTCCCTCTGCCCTCCCCCTCCCCCCGTGTATGATATTTTGCCCCTGCTGATTACTGCACTATTATCTGAAGCTGCTCCGCTTGCAGGGCGCAATACAACATATCATGTTAGGTCGGTGGTGTGGCTCTATCTGAGACGTCAAGCGTGTGAAACAATATCAAAGGAAGAGGAGGGCAAGGGATGGCCGATGTAGTCTGTGCTCCAAAGCTCGCACACATTATGGCTTGGAGGGAGGCATGGTCTTTTACCAGGAGGCACTCTCCATTCTGCTGGATCGCCTGTATGACTATTAGCCTCACTTGAATATAATCGCCACTCTTCCCCCCCCCCCGCACACCCGTATTGATTTCAAACCGAGAAGCAAGAATTTTCAGATTACGACCCACCTTATGCATTCTTGATCATTTAAAAAAAAAATCCCGCAGCTATGCTGAGGCAGGATCGTTTAAGAGTTTGTGGCTCGACAGGTAAGAACTCGGCTGGGGCTCAGGAATGTGGAAATACAACTCAAGGCAGCCTACTGCGAGAGCAATATTAATAAGGGCATGTAGGTGAGCGAGTGAGAGAGAGAGAAACCTGGCAACTAAAATAACAGCGCGAGCTCGACGACTGTGGTCAAGCAACAAGCAACCCTTTGACTCCCCAATAGCCCTGCTAAAATTTGGCCCGGCATGGCTGCAGAGGCAAGGCGCAGAGCCCTGCAGCGACAGCCCCTCGATTCCTGGCGAGGTTCCGGGCTGGTTTATCAGAGAGGTAGACGGACCAGTTGTCAGGTTAATTTCAACACGTCTGCTTGATGGCTAGAAACGCACATTGTGTCTAGGCCTGCATGAAAGAAAAATTTCCCCGAGAGCAGGTTCAGAGCAGGGATTTTCCCCTCCCCCACCTTTCCTTTGCCTACTTAAACTCTGCCCTATTGTCTCATCCATAGTGGCTGAGCGAACTCCGTCAGTTTTCCGAGGGACTGGTTGCCAGAGCTAATATTTGGATTCGATTAAATAGTCAAGAATAAAAGCCTCCCTCCTCACGTCCCTGCGGAATGAAAGTCACTGTAGCTTCTCTTCGGCTGTCTCTTTTAAAGCGGTGGCACTCTGACTCGAATCACAATAAGGCACTTAAAAGACATACACATTTTCACGGTACCTTTGCTGAGGGATGTGAAACTTCAGCACGTCTTAAAACCCACGGGGAGACCCACATCACACAGTTTACATATTTGCTCTAAACCCTGGAGTATCAGTGCGGACAGTCACTTACCCTAATTTGACATAGATGACGCCAAAGCATAGAAACACGTAGAAAATCCACTTTCGAGAGTTTCTGTGCATGATCTAGAGAATGGACTGAGCCATAAAAAATGCACAAAAAATAGAACTGGTCTCTGCCGATTAAATCCCAGTCAAGAGCATTTCTGAGGCTACCCCCAAACGGAGCCGGTCGAACTGTAAAAACTCAACAACGTGCAGACAAGATTTTTCCCCTAAAACCATGGTGACCAAAACTGACTCTGATATGGGGGGTGGGGGGAGAAAGAGTTTCTCAAAAAGGCAAAACAAAAACCTAGGACAGCCCGTCTTGAGAGAGAAAATGAGCAAGCCCTGATCTTGATCAACTACCTCATAGAGCCCTCAAGTTCAATGTGTTATTACTTGTTCTGACTTCCCCAGGTGACACCACGTATCTTGCTAGCCGTGGCTCCAGGTAGGAGGAGAATCTCTTTCATTCTCACACTTTCACTCTCTCTCTCTCCTCCCCTCCTCCCCCCCCCCCCCCGTGTGTCAGAATTACCGCATCTCATCCTTTACAGGAACATATGTAATGCAATAAAACAGTCACTAAAGCAGTTGTGTCTCGTGGAGCAGTGTGGCTAGCTTGTTTATTTATTTTGCAAAATAGATGGTTACAACGTATTTGTTTATTCTGAAGAAAGCCAGCTCTTCCATATCTGTGTATATGTCGTTATATGTTGTACTTGTACACTATAGCGTGAGCCCATATACGTCTTTTGCCAGACACCGGAATGTGTGTATACCTGGAGACACGCCTATCATTGAATGGGGTGGTAGTTATATACAGTCTTGCAAAACAAGAAAGCATTCTTCCTCCTTTAAGAAATACCCAGCTTCTTAGCGAGGTTTAAATTATCCAGTTCGGTTTGCCTCAAGGTGCATAGAGATTAATACTTCTCCATTTAAATTCAGTCATTGATACTCAAGCCTGTTTAGACGTCGATTTTTTTAAATCTCACTGGCTTTGAGATCTGTTCCATTTACTCCCACAATCTGTGGGAATGTTTGTTCTGATATACTGTATGTGTATTTGTGTCTATGCATATATCTGTAGGCATATGCATATATAAATAACTCACATACATTCTCATCTGTGTGTTTGTGTAAGTTATACATACCTACACCTATGCATATAATAATACATGCGCATATAATTTTAGTAACAGGAAATCTATAAAGCTACTTGCACCTTACCAAGAGAAAGAGCGAAATACACACCGATACAAATGTAAACAAAAGCAGATAGTGAACACAAAACTGATTGTAAGTCATCTTCCTTTGCCTGAGAAAACATTTTTGAAAATGCGTCCATCTGCGCTGCTTGTATGTACAGTACTGCAAAACAGTACATCGTTTTCAAGACGACCTAAAAGATTGACTAGTTACTAGTGTCTGGATTTTCGTACCCTGAGCCACACTCCACCCTAAGCCCCATTCGCACACCCACTTAGCAGATTTCGTTAAAACCCTCAGAGAGCTACTGAAAGGAATATCTACTTTGGAGGAGGAAAGAACACAGCAAGGTACTACACAATGATCACAGAAAGGGGGCAAAACTGAAACAAGAAAAGGAAAACCGTGCCAGGGCATTGATTTTCCGTGTCTCCAGAGCTCTCGTGGAGTGAGGGAGGAATGACAGACAGTGGGAGAGCCTGCTACTGAGCTCAGTTATCTCTCGCTGCTGATCAGTAAAACAATTCTGTCTTTTCCTCATGCATGCCTCATGTTTTATTCTTTAATAATCAACGGTCTGTCTCTCAGCCAACCAGCCCTCCCCCTAGATCACTTCTTATACATGCTGTATTTTCCTTATACATGATCATCAGTCACGTCTTTCTTTCATGTTTTTTTTTTTTAATATCTTGGACAATCTTTGCCTTATTGATTTTCTGACATGCTCATTAACTGATTCATGTTCTCACAAAAGACAACACGGTCCCTTTTTGAAAATACATGGGGGGAAACCGTTTTCGAATTCGGATCCACACTGCTTATATCTCATATCCTAACATCTTCAACCAAAAATTGTTAGGAAAACGTCTTTCCATCTGCATTCCTCGCAGGTTTTTGTAATTCTCAGACCTTTTCGGAACAGAATTGTAATCAGGGACTCCTTTCCCGCTCCCTCTCCCGGGTATTAGACCTAGCCTCTTTGCTGGGCATGTTTTTGAACATGGTTGAAGTAGGTGGAGCTGTGGGGTAGATAGATGGGTGGTCCACACTGAAGATGCAAAGGTCCTTTCCTTGCTTGGACAGAAAACCTTAACACGTTTTCTAGAACAACCCGGGATGACTGAGAAAGGTAATTGAGAAGTTCCGCGGACTGTGGTAGGAGCAGAGATGGTGAAAGTAGATATCTCGCAAGAATTTCGTTTCCTAACCCGTCAAAATTCATTTAGTGTCCTTTGAGGGCAGAGGCTGGGTTGGATGCACGTCGCCCCCTGATGGAAACCAGGCAAAGATTCTGCTTTTCACAGGGAAACATCTGCGAGCTATGGGATAACACTGCCACCTCGAGGAAGGAGCAGCCTTAGTTGTCTATAAACAGGGCCTTTATCTTGAGAAACGAAGAAGAGGAAGAGAACAGAGGGAGGCAGGAGAATTAAGCTTGGAACTTCCCCTCTTGCTTCGCTCCAAACTCTTGACACCTTTTGTCTAGTATTTTTGCTGAGGGTGTGCATGGAACAAGAGGACTAATCATCCACTTTAAATAATCAGATCTAAATAAGGGGAACAGCTGTTCCTCCTCCATCATTCCCCTTTATCACTCTGCAACCCACTTGCCACACCTAATGCTGGGTGGACAAATTAACTGTCTAGGACATACTGTGAAGGGAGGGGTTTTAAACACCCCTGGACAGGAATCTAGCTGACATCTTCTGAAATATGGCCAGGTAGATCTGTGAATGGTCCCGTGTCGTAGGACTGGGAGCGGTGCTCTACCCCTGGCCCTGTGAGTGAGCTCACTTTACCCTTCAGGCTGTTAAACTGTGAAGCCCATCTTTGTAGAGTGATTTGATAGCTAGGGAGTAAAGTGCAAATGATTATTTATTAGCACTTCTCTGTTTGCAGACATTATTCATCCTCAGACTGTTTGTGATGACTAGACTGGACTTATTTAGCTAAAAATGCTGATGGGCTGCTGATGGTTTAGCAGTGTGGTGTGCTTATGCTGAAGTGTATTTCCCAGAGCTGAAGAAGAGCACTGTGTGGTTGGAAAGCTAGTCTCCCTCACCAGCAGAAGGTAGTCTCCCTCACAACAGATATTACCTCACCCACCTTGTATCTCCATTGTACAATTGTTAGTTGTCAATGGTATAAAATACTTCTTTAATTTATATTCATCTCTTAGCTAGGACAATAAAAAGAGACTAGTTAATTCTAGGTTTATTTCTGGCCAGCTACACTTTCTAGTCCTCACTGAATTTTGGTTCTCTGACTAGCATAATTCTGCAACATCTTGGTTACAAATATTTTTTCATTGTTTGGTTGTTCCATCGGTTGTTTTATATATACACATGGAAACATTTATATTGGTCTTAAATTATATTAAAATCTTATCACAAAATTTAAATTTAGAGCCATAACTGACGTGATGCCAAACATTTAAAAATCTGTTGCCCAACGCGACCTCATCCCATATGTAATCAGCTTTATGCAGAATGTTCTTCAAATTTATTTACTAGAGAGGATAGGAAACTAATGGCTAAAATTGCTTCCAAAAAAACCACCCAAAGCTTGTGGAACCATTTAAAACAAAACCCAGCTTGTTAACAATGGAAAAATTCCCGCGTGTGTGGTAGCAGGGGTTCTCAATCTTTTTCTTTTTGAGGCCTCCCTCAACATGCTATAAAAACTCCACCGCCCACCAGTGCCACAACAATTGGTTTTCTGTATAGAAAAGCTAGGCCTGGCATTAAAGAGTAGCAAGCAGGGCAATTACCCACCACAGGGGCAAGAGAAAGCTAAGTTGCTCAGGGTGGTGGGGCTCTGGGATCCACGCTCCAGGCTTCAGCCTCATGCAGTGGGACTTCAACTTTCTGCCCTGGGCTCCATCACGTCTAATGCTGGCCCTGCTTGGCGCCCCCCCAAAACCTCTTCACAGGGCCCTAAGGGGCCTCGGACCCCCGTTGAGAACCACTGTGATATACCATGTAAATGCAGTAGAGCTGATAGAGATACACTGAACTTGGTTGGAAAAGGCTTTGTTAGAATACTCCGACTCCATTTAGTCGAGTTGAAGGGCCTGGGCTGGGGGTAGCCTGAGCCTCCCCCAGCCAGCGGTTCACCTGCCGCCCATGTGGCGTCAGGCCGTGGGGTCCCCAGAGCGATTGCCCTGATTCTTCTTCCCCTAGGGACGGCTGTGCTTCTGGATTCTACAGGGTTTGGACAATCACAGCACTTTCCTTAGCTCATACCCGTGGATTTCAGCTTGTGGAAGCGAAGAGAAACATGCAGGGCCAAATTAAGCTTTTGTGGGTCTGGCACCAAACATATTTGTGGGCCCCCATGGGGGCAATGGAGCATGGCGCGGGTGGAAGGGGGAATTGGTCCCCAGAGCAAGGGGCCAGCCAGGGCATGGAGGTGCGACCCCGCTCCACCCAGCCCAGTGCAAGGGCACTATTTACAAACCGGCAGTTGCCAGAACACAATGGCCCACCCGGCCCTGTGCTCCCAGCGTGCTCCTTCCCCTCAGGGGTGCGCTCAGACCACGCCACACATCCCTCCCTGCCCAACACCCCCTCCCCGATTCCTGTGGCCAGAGTCCCCCAGCACCCTCTATGCCCAGCACCCCCCAACCCTGTCACAACTGCACAGTGTCCTGCACACCACCACCCCTGCCCACAGCCTGACCACAACTTCCCAGAACCCCCCACAAAACCCCCATTCCCTAGTGCCCTAACACACAGATCTTCCCTACCCCCTCACAGCCAAGTATCCTCTTCCCCCCTCCCCCGTCCAGGCCCTTCAGATCCCTGTTTCCCAGCCACACTCACCAGCCCTCTGGAAGACTATGTCTGCTGGGCTGAGCCATCAGCACAGCGAGGGCTGGTCCCAGGGCAAGGAATTGCTCCTGCCCCTCAGGGGTGGTGAGATCAGCCAGCCCAGGGTCTGCCCCAGCTGAGGTCCCTTAGGACCCACTTGCCTGGAAGGGCCCAACCAAGCCCTTCCCCCCCCCCCGTCCCCTCTTCCTTCACCTGGCTGAGATTGTCCAGGCTTCTGCATCAGTCCCAGGCAGCTCAACAGGTGGGACCCCACAGGTAATAGGAAGAGGTGCACTGGGGTCCAGCCAGGAGGCAGAGAGAAGCCGGTGGGTGGGGCCAGGCACCAGAGAGGAGCCCTCGGCTGGCCAGCGGGCCGGTCAAGAAGAGCAAATGGGGGGGAGGGGCAGTGGACAGGTGGAGTCTCAGGGCACGGAGCAAGTGGAGCAGGCCTGGCACCATTGTAAACCTGGCACTGGAAACATGGAGTTTCATAAGCTAGTGTGTAGACTTACCAACTGAGGAAAGAAACTTTAAAACGCCAGCTACAGGTCACGTTGAGTCCCTTTTCTCAGGGCTTACTTTATTTCTAAGAATAAGACTCAAAATCAGAACCAATCAATTCAAGCTATTGGATAATAACAATCCAAGCTTCAGCTGGCTAGGAGGCAAGAGAATACACCCCCTCCGCTATGGGAACCTGGTTTGCATCAGCTTCCTCTTTCCTTATATGTTGAATCTGAGCAGAGTTATATAACAGGCAGGAACATGGGTAATCGATTATATCCTGGAGCATCTTTACCACTTGTCACAGGCTGGCTACAGGAATACCCATCTGCATTTATCTGCTCTAGCCACTGGCTGGCACTGCTGTTCTATGCAATTGTAGATGAATTATTATATAGCTCTAAGAAAACAAAAACACACAAAAATGTTTCTTGAAAATCTAGAGATGAAAATTAAAGAGGAAAAAAACCAGCCATGGCTTAAAAGAAGGAAAGTGGAAATAAGAAATACTAAACAGGCTAGCATTTTATACCTGATCTTTTCTATAACTAGTATTTAATCTGTGGAGATATATTGTATTCTTTTGGTGCAACCAGATAACCACAATGGACATTAATTCCTGTGCTGTTTTCACATGTAGTAATCCCACTAATTTCAGTGACAGTTCTACCAGCAAAAGAACATCTGAAGTTATGTACATATGTCTTAAGAAGAAAATAATTCTCAGTTAATCTGGCTAGATGAATAGCCTCTGTCAGCTAACTGGTATATTAATGAGCGCTTAATGCTATGTGTGAATGTTAGATGTGTGTAAAGTATAACTATTTAATGCCTATGCATGTTTATTAGATATGTATAATTACATACTATCTATGCTTATTTGCATGTGTGTGTAGTACTTGTGTTCCCACTCTTCTTTTTCTACTTGATGCCTCTGTGCTATTTGTCAGGCTGTTCCCTATGCTTGGGCACCCAGCTACCTCATTTTCTGCCTTCACATATCTCCTTAAAGCTCACTCCTTTCAGTTGCCATGGGCTACCAACCTCCACTCCAGGGCCATCTTCCTTCAGGCCTGGGTTTGGCAAAAGGGTGTCAAACCCATTTGCTGGAGAAGACTGAACTCCACTTTTAGTGATGGGCCACAGGCGGAGGTAAAAATTTAGGACGACACTCCGCACAGTACACAGATGCTCACTGATGTCAATGGACGGTTTGCACAAAGATCAAAGATGGAATCTGGCTTTTATATAAGCCCTACATTTTAGTCATTAAGTATTTTATCATCACACTCAGTAGCAGAGACAGATTAAGACATTCAGAGGCCCTAAGCACTGAAAAGATTATGGTGACCCCCAAACAATACTATGCCGTAAAATTTAAAAAAAATTTTTTTGACATGACACAAAACTTACATATATGCTGAAATTAAAATAGCTTCTTTCTAGATTTTCTGATTGCAAAATTCTGGAAATGTTCATCGAAGATGACTCAACGAAGCATGTCCACCTCCATACACAATAGGGAAAGTGAATCAAGTCTATCCTGACACATTGTTGTTCTCTGAGGATTTTTTATTCTTTTCAGCTGAGAAAGACAGCATTCTGCAGAGCAGTTAGTACAGGCATGTCATGTCTTATGTGAGGGTTCGTTTCCACAGTTTCCGCGTAAAGCAGAAACCGTGTATAGCCGTGTAAGCGGGCCTCTGACCGCCCTCTTCAAAATACAGGCAGGAGACTGCTTTTTGGCTTCACCGGTGTCTTTTATTCTTTCACACAGTGCAAAAACCCCACCACCTATATACAGCTTATTTACAAGTTTAGCTTAGGCTCAGCCCTCAGTCTGGCTGGCCTCAGGATTAGCTAGCTCCTGCAGGCTTTCAGCCTCAGCTAGCTTTTTCCCCTCCTGCTTACTATCCCTGCACCTTCTCTATCTCACTCTCACTCTCACTCTCACTCTCACTCTCACTCTCACTCTCACTCTCACTCTCACTCTCACTCTCTCCTTCTCCTTCCTACCTCTCTCTCCCCTGGCTTCCTCCCTGGCAGGCTTTATATCCTGTGGAGGCAGCCAGGTGGAGCACATTAAGCCCTCTGCAGCCCAGGGCTACAGCCAGGTGGCTGATTAGCCTTTCCTAGCAGGCCGGGCTTGCAGAGGCTTCTGCCTGTTGCTGGGCTAGGAGGGAGCAGGGCTGACTCAGCAGGCTGTGGTCAGCGCCCTGCTACAAGCCAAAACCCCATTGACTTTAATGGCGGGCGATTTAAAATTTTTATATTTTTAGTTTTCTCTTACTTTTTTTTTTTCCGGACGACCGCGTAAAGCGGAAATCATGGAAGTTAAATGTGCATAACACACGACATGCCTGTAATCATCAATGTTAGAAAAATACATAGTGCAATCTCTACATTTGGAAATACACATTGTATTCCATCTTTCAATATTGTGTCATGAAGATCAATGAGACTGAATTTAATTTTTCCTGTTACATTAAACTTTGTGTGCATATAACAGTGGAACTGCCATACTTCTCCACAGAGATTCATGTTCAAGTCAACAGAGTATGAGTCAATTAGCTTTTGGGAACCTTGTGAATATTGTTCATCAGATAAGTCCATATCTTTTAGAAAAGAAAATCTACTTGATACTTCTTTGTGCACTTCACCTCTCCTCTTCACATGAGCTTTAAGTATATTGATTATAGTGTAGTAAGTAGATATGCGAAATTTGTCTCTAGGATTCAGTGCTGTTTCTGTTGCACTGCTATCATTTGCTTCTTTATTCCTGATTCGCATGCGGGACTGGGCTTCTTTGTAGTTAGTATCAGGCAAGATAGCTTTTGATATGTCTTCAGATCTTTCAAAATCATTCCTCCAAGTGTGTAAGTGGTCTGCTAATGATTGACAGAAGTCTGCACATGTTTTCAAATCCAATTCTTTTTCTTGGAGAGCTTTACTTGTGTGGTAAAAGTGTTGTAAAATTTCATTCCACATGGTCAACATGAATACAAAGTCTAGTTCTTGCATCTTGTTTGCAATGTTTTCTGCCTCTTGTATAGTTTCTCCCTTTTGTGATTGGTCTTCAGCTATACTTTCTAATGCATCCATAATCTTTGAGTAGGACTCCAGAATTGCACTTGTTGCCACGGCAAGTGCCTCCCAGCGAGTATTAGAAAGAGATTTCAACACCCGATCATTGCCCAAATATGTTTTAAGAACTGCCCATCGGTGTGTTGAGGCAGGGAAAATTGTATAAAGTAATGGACTGTTGAGAAAAAAATGTACTACAACCAGAGTGTAAGGAAGTCTAACAAAGTTCTGATTTTTCCCATGATGACTACTTCGATGCTTTTTTTGAAATATCAATTTTTTTTTAAAATCTATTTTTGGTGCCCCCTGCTTTGCTGGTGCTCTAAACACATGCTTAGTCTGCCTATTGGGTAATCCAGCCCTGCTCAGTAGGAAAATAATCCCCTTTTGGGACACCTTTCTGTCTGCCCTCTGTTTCTCTTCCTTCCCCATCTTCCTATTTCTCTCCCTATTCTCTGTCTTTACACTTCTTCTGTTTTCATACCTCTGCATTCTCTTCCTTGCAGCAATTCCCACTTTCCACTTCCCTCTTACCCTTCAACTCCTCTCCATCCTTTAAAATAAACATGCTTATTTTGGGGTAGGGTTTTAGGAGATGGATTTTCCTGCCTGGTCCCTCTCTGGCTCCGAGAGAGCACACAGAGACAAACAAAAACCTTCTCCCCACCCAAGATTTCAAAGTATCTTCTTTCCCCATTGGTCCTTCTGGTCAGGTGCCAATGAGGTTATTTGAGCTTCTTAACCCCTTACTGGTTGTTATAAGTGTGAAGGGTGCCTTTCCTGGGTGGGACTATGTTATCTAACACAGTGTGCCTTGCCTGGGTGGGGCTTGTTATCTGAGACAGGTAACGTAGGATTTTCCCTGCCATGGGGGAGTGAGGAGCCTCGAGCCCATGAAGAAGGGAGGAGCAAAACAGTCAGTTCCATCTTGGCTGGTCTCCAGGGAGGAGGCAAAAGCCAGGGAGTTCCATCTTGGCTGGTCTCCAGGGAGGAGGCCAGGGCCAGGAGAGATCCATCTTGGCTGCACATGAGGCAGGAAGCTTGCCAAGGTAGCTGGCAAGGGTTCTAGATCATCTTTGGCTATAAAGATGGCTCTACCTTTTTCTTATACTTCTACTTAGTTAATGTGAGTATTACCATTTGATTCTTCTAATAAGCCGTGCCTTTTGGGGTGTCCTTTCCTTTTCAGACCAAAGTGGGGAACCCCAAATGTAAAGTGTCTGTATCTCTGCTTTAACTTTTTTCTTTATTACATTTTCTAGTTATAAAACTGTCTTGTTTATTTCCCTTAGGGTTTTTCTCTGCTTCCAGTCTGGGAAGGGGGAAGGGAAGGGAATAGGAACCAGGGCAGCTAGGGGCCTAGCTGGAGTGTGAAGGCTGTCTCTCCTTACCGTCAGGTTAGACGGGGGAGGGAGGAAGCAGTCTCCAGGTGTCTGCCTCTCAGGTACAGAGAGACAGGGGTGGGGGAAGTCTGCCTTCAGCCGGGGAGGGTGAAGGACAGAAAGCAGCCTCCAGGTATCTGACTTTGAATCCCAGGAAGGGGTACAAGGTTAGGGTCTGGCTCTCAGGTTGAGAGAGACAGGGTTAGGGGAAGTCTGCCTTCAGCTGGTCAGGGTAAAGGGAAGCAGTCTTCTGGTTTCTGACTTTAAAACCCAGGGAGTGGGTACAAAGTCAGGGTTAGGGGAAGATTGGGGGCCCCTCCAAGGTTTTGGAAGTATACCCGATTGGTGGCAGCGATTGGTGACCCCAAGAACCCCAACTGGCAAGGTGGGGGCGTGGGGGGAAAAGGACTTGTTGGTCTGGCATAGAAGAGGCCCAGCCTTTGTACTCAGGAGCATAGAGGCTGTGGGGTAACCCCCTCTTACACTGGTAAATGATTCAGTACCTCTGGCCAGGAGAGATTTTATACTACTGCATACATAAAGGCTGTTACCCTTCCCTTTATATTTATAACATATGTCCTCTCTCTTTTCTTCTCCAGTTTTGCTTGTCATCATTGGCGCTGTGTGTCTAATATAGACTGTGGATACCTCAGGGAACAGGCCATGTTTTCCTCTGCACCTGTATGTGTATGCCATCCCTGCACCCTCCTCCACCTCCACACATTGTGCAATAGTTGATTGTCCTACACATGTGGTGAAGTGCATTGCATGATACATATATGCTGGCGCCTTTAAGTTATGCATATATGTAATTGGAATCATGTATATATTTGAGGAGCTGATGGATTATTCTGCTCTCAGCTGTTGTCCTGGAAGTATTCTTCTGATCCTTCATAAAAGCATGGCAGGATATAAAAGTATGTCTTACTGGTGAAGGTGTTCTGAAATGGGATGGAACTTGACTAATGAGAGAATTTTAGCCTCTCCACGATAGTTACTTACGTTTCACACAGCACCATTTGAACCAGATGTCTCTGGAGCTCATTTCTTGAAGTGAATTGCTCCATACTGAGAAGAAGGATGGTCCAGTGATTAGGCCACTACCCTGAGATTTGAGAGATCTCTGTTCAAATCCCTGCTCTGTAACAAATTTCCTGTGTGACCTTGAGCAGGTCACTGAGGCCCAGATCCACAAAGCTATTTAGACTCTTGATTTCTATTGAAATCAGTTAAGAGCTTACATACCTTTGTGAATCTGGGCCTTAGCCTCTCTGTGACTCAGTTTCTCATCTGTAAAATGGGGATAATGATACTACCTTATCTCACAAATGTATTCAATATATTGACGATTGTGAAGAAATTTGAGATCTACTGATAAAAAACATTGTATAAGACCTAGATGTTATTACGGTAATGGTTACCACTTCTATCCCTCCTCCCATAGAAATTTGTAATCCTCTTGTAACAAGACTATTTATACAACTTCTAGTTAAACAGAGATCCAAAGACAGGCCAGAGGAGTCACCTAATTTTGGGATACTTCAGAGAGAACTTTAATTCCATAATTCAATAGATATATTACAATGAGATAAATATGCAGGGCCAAATTCTCCTGTCTGATACCCTGGAATTACCCCAGTGTAACTGCTGAATGCAGTGCATTACACTGAGTTTAATGGCATTTACACTAAAATGAAGATAAAATAAAATTTGTCCAATATTTTCAGCTGGGTTAGCATAATCTTGTACTAATGGTTTTCACTTCATTCAAAGTGTAACCTCTTCTTTTATTTTTTTAGAAAATTCTGTGGTTTTCAAAATCAACAGTTGCACTGAAGCAACATTTTTACAATCGAATTCAGAAGTTTATTCTGATAGAAATGAATTGTTTTTCTAATTCATCTTCATAGACTTTCTGGTATCTTTGTTTTCCAGTGGATGATGGGCTCTTTCAGTATTTACACCTTTAGATCCAGGATACAGATAGGCTGTATTATCATTCAGTTATACAGTCCTCTAAAAATCAGTCTTTCAGATCTTGGGACGCTGTTAGGGTTGCCAGCCATCCAGTTTTCAACCAGAATGCCAGACCGAAAAGAGACTTTGGCGGCTCCAGTCAGCACCACCTACTGGCCATTAGAAGTCCAGTCATCGGTGCTGCGGCTCTAAGGCAGGCTAGTCCCTACTTGTCCTGGCACTCTGCGGGGAAGGCGGGGGGGAGGGGGGGCTACAGGGCTCCACGTGATGCCCTGCCCCAAGCACCGACTCTGCAGTCCTATTAGCCGGGAACCCCCTCCCATACCTCAGCCACCTGCCTCAACCCACAGTCCCTTCCCAAATCCTTCAGCCCCACCCCCCAGCTGGAGCCCTCTCCTGTACCCCAAACCCCTCATCCTCAACCACACCACAGAGCCCGCACTCCCTCCCACACCTCTGCCCCAGCAGTGAACGTGAGTGATGGTGCAAGAGAGCAAACCACCGAGGAAGGGGGAATGTAGTGAGCAGGGGCAGGGCCTTAGGAAGGGGTAAGACCTCAGGGGAAGGGGTTCGGTTTTGTGTGATTAGAAAGTTGGCAACCCTAGTAAGTGTAGTTATATAAACACTACAATGATTTATTCAATACCATTTTTCCAGCCTATATTTTGCTGGAACATTTTTTTAATAAGTAGAAGGGGATCTATAAATCATTCAGCAATGTAAATAAAAAATCTGTTTTCCCAGTGGTCTCCCTTTTTCCCTACACAACCTCGTGCAAACTCCTATTGATTTTGGTGGGAGTTTTACACCTGTAAGTACTGCAGGCTCAGGCCTGTGAAGACTAAGGCAAATTCCTTGGGGTTTGCCCTGTTCCTCCCACCCCCTCCAGTGTAGCTTCACCAGTGTACACTCCTCACGTTGATAAGGAAAGTTGCAGTTTTACACAACTGGAGCAAACAGCAGCCTTATCTGTCTACCCAATGGGTTTGCATTGGTTCAGCCGCACCAAAGGATGGGCACTAATGACTGTACCCGAGGCAAGTGTGCAGTGTAGACAAGGACTGGGTGGCCAGTTTACCACTGCTCCTCAGAGCCATGAACTGGGATAGGAAACTGAAGGGTTGCACATCAGATTTCTACCACTGAAGAGTGAAGAAGCCAGATCTTGGCAGAAGAACCAAGGCCACTCAAAGCATGGTTTTCCCTTTCCTAAATGGGATTTGGAAATGGCACTCAGCAGCAGCCTCTGCCACATCCTTCCTGTTACTTCAGTTGCCCCAGAACTCAATCAGGGAAGCTTCACTTGACCCTTACTATCAGCTACTAGGTTGTGAGTTTTAGGTGCTGTCACTGATCCCAGCCCCCTCTACTCCCTTTTCAAGATAACACCCGAAGGGAGGAGGTAGGGATGGGGAATTTTCACTTTGACAGTCTGAGATATCTCATTGAGCAAAGCAATATGTAAGAACATCACTTTTAAAAGGGGGGCAGGGAGAAAGTTAGAATAATAATAACAAAATAAAACTATAACCCAATTTTAGATGTTCTCCATCAAATGCATCACAAACAAACATTTAGGCTCCTCTCCTAAATACCTTTGAGGATCTGGGCCTTGTAGCCCAAAGCTCACATCTAGGTTTCCACCTACTCTTCCATTCCCTCCAGCAATACTAGAGCTTAATTCCCCACGTACTCAGTTCAAAGCTCCCTTCTCATCTAGAAAAAAAATTACTTCTCAGGAATGCAAATTGACCAGATAACTCATCATCTCATTACACAAAAACCTGTAATTTAACTAATCGCAAACACATACCTGCCACAAAATTGGCCACCTCTTTCCTAAGCTAAGTTTCCCAGAAAAGCACAGGGTCCAACGTCAAAGTTCACACCCCTTCCCAGATATAAAAGCACCATCCAAGCTGTTCTCTGTCAGAGGAAGTGCTCCCTGTAAGGAGGATGTTCAACTCAAGAAACAGTGTAATAGCAACAGCTTCTCCCCCACAGTGGCATATTTAATCAACTTCAGCAACACAATAAAGGTACATTTTGATAATGATTACATGGTTTGGGGAATGTTATGTATTTTGTAACTGGGCTTTTAAACATTTACTTCTGCTAGAAATAATGCTTTAAATGATTCTTTAATCAGCATTTCATTAAAGTACAAGCATGTTAAAGGCTTGTTTATGCACCATTTACACTGTAATGATTTAATCTGTTTAAATTCAAATAGCTTGTCTTAGTGCACATCTGTATGTGTGCCCTCTTTGATTTCAAAATATGTACTATTTCAGCTTAAGCAAAGCTGACTTTTAAAAAAAATACTCCAGTGCTTTTGGCAATATAAGCAAGTAAATAAATCCAATCTTGTGATGTTGGCCCTTTTTCTTAAAGCCCCAGGTGCTGGATTCACCTGACTACATGAGAATCTCAATATTTTTTTCCCTGTAAAGCAAGTTTAGTCCTGATGGTTGCAGGGAAATGCTTGAAAATTTAGGATACCTCTCATTATTTTGTGGAGGCCAAACTCCATTATTTCTGAATACCTGGTTGGCAATGCTGATGCTGCCCTAACCAACACTAGGATGTGATCTGATCAGCAGCCTATCTACTCTATCTAGCCATTCCTCAACTCTCTCTTCCTACCGGTATCAACTAGGAAATGGTAAATTTGGTTGAAAGTTAATGTTTAAAAACAAATACACAAACCCTGAGCATGTACCCTTATGAGAACTCAAGTACTTTTTAAGCAGGTTCCTGGGTAGAAAAAAATGCTCATTGATTTCTCCCTTTATAAAACTGTGTGCAAAACTAATTGTCGAATACAGCTCATTTTTTCTTGTGTCCTATTTTCTGATTCTTTAGTTCCCTTCAATCTTTGTCTCATCACATTGGCTTCTAATTTGCTGAAACTACAACAAAAATGGAAAAGTCAGAGTTCTGTTATATGACCATATCACATTTGATGATTGTCCACAGTTTAAAAATACTCTAGAAAAACTTACTACTGTCCCCCTCACCTCCTTAAATCACTTTGAACAATTCAGCAAATAGCAAGTAGTCGCCTCGCATGCATCCAATTTAGAATCACTGAACTACAAGGATCTAGAATGATTATCTAAAAATCATTCCTACATTCTCTTTGTGTTATACTAAGCCTCTCTTTTTTATCAGCAAAAGTTGCAGGATATCTTATCTGGTCCCAACTCAGTTAAATATGTGGGTGCTAATATACACCCTGTGGTATTTTGTGCAGTTATACGCAACTTATGAAACATTTTAAAAATGCATGCTTCAATTTCAGATGATCTAACTGTTTGATTTTAGTCAGATTCTGATTAACCACAGTACAAAATTTCTGTAGAGAGTAAGGCTCAACTCCACAAAAAGACTTAGGTGATTAATGCCCAGTTTAAGAACCTAAAGGCAAAATGTAGGTGCCACTGAGATCCTGAAACCCCTGCTCTGCAGCTGCCTAACATTGGAGGTACCTAAGATCCCATTAGTCTATGGGATACTCTGATGCATGTCTCAGTCTGTCCTGTTAAAGCTATTCCACTTTGTATAAATTAAATATGCATTGGCCCAGCAAGTATATGAGTGTCTATTTTCCTGAGTGTACTCACATGAGATTGGGAAACCCATATTCAAATTCCTTCTCCTCATCAGGCAGAGGGGAGAGATTGAACTGAGGTTTTTCACATCCTGGGTGAGTTCCTAATCACTGGGCTATAGATCAAGTCCAACAAGCTTGGCTGTTACCAAGGGAACAATGTCAGAGCAAAAAGTTATAAATGCACCATCTTCTTTGTTTCTTCTGATTTTGCTAAATGTGATGCGTTGAAGCTGTGACCAACTTCCCACGAGCCGAATCTTTGCTCTTCATAGCTGGTGAAGAGCAAGGGGGATGTTTTGAGCCCATTACGGACAAGGATTGTTGCTGCTCCCATAGATAAAGGCAGGTCAGCAGCCTTCATTGGATAATTGGTGGTGAACCCACTCAAAAATCCATCTCTTGAAATTAATACCCTCCCTCAATTATTGCCAATCCCTATCCTTTTTTAGGAGAAATGATCGTTATTGTCACATTGAACTAATAGGTATCTTTGGCCCTGGTCTGATTACATATATGGCTACAATATAGCTGAAAAGTGTAACTGTTGTTGACAACCTCCTTCTAGAGATAGACACAGGTAACAAGTCTTTGCTGACTTTGTTAAATATATCAGTAGCTTTTGATAACAGTGACTGTATGGTATTGATAACTTATTCAGGGGGCCTTGTGTGGGAATGAAAGGAAGGGTTTTCACTGGATCCATTTCTTTTCCTCTTAGATACACCGAATCCTGCCTGAGGGCACACAGATGGAGTTCTGTTGAGTATAATCTTGTCACCCTTTTTCTTTGATGTGTCAATTGTTCATTCAAAAGATTCTGTACTTCCCCAATGACTTAGAAGTGGGAAGAGAAGCTAAGAAGTGAACTTCAAGCTGGTTCAGCTGATGATGCTGACAAGTAAGTAGAAATATATGGAAAGAAATGGTTCAATTAAGATAGAAAGAAATGTCAAACACATCAGTCAAAAGACACTCTGTCCCAGCAAGAACCATTATCCGACCAAATCTGTGTGTAACTAAAACTCTTCATAGAACATGTGGAGTATCTCTTACACTATCTGCAAGCCACTGCTCTACCAGTGGGCCATCTATTGAAAGGTGATTGTGTGAGCAACTTCATCCTATGACAAAGCAGTTATTGGCTGCTTCTTGATCTATATTAGGCATCATGCATGCAATGGCAGACAACCCTCCACACAGAATTTTGATGGTATGACTGAATATTTCTGCCTCTATGTAAATCTCAAGAACTCATCTAATGGGTCTCATTTGTACCTCTTGTTAAACCTATTGTTTTCCATTTCTATTTCAACAATTGTTACTGCTTTTACCACTCTGGCTTTCTTCCTCTGAGTTTACAAGATGCTACTGACCATACAAACTAAAAGTATCATCCTCTACCTACATTCCCACCAAAACACAAGCCTAAATGTCCTATTAGGTCTTTTGCTTCTCATTTTCCCTTCTATACAGTTCCCAGTCCTCATAAAGCCATATGGGATCTATTCGGTGCCTTTAAGGTCATATTTAAGGAGAGTTGCACCAGTGAAAGTGAACAGATTTTAGTTCCTTAGTTTACAACCTCAGCTGCTTATGCCATTATCATTTATATGGATATTTTCACTCCCCTTTTATTTTTCCTTACCCATGATGGTGCTGATGGGTTGCACCTCTACCAGCTGAGAGCGGCAAAATCTCTTGACCTATGGAACCTAGAGGAACCCTCACTCATTCCCTACTCCCATTCCTGCTATTGTTGCTGCTCCTTTCATGCTGTCTAAGAGCAGCCCTTTCATCCATCGTCTCTCAGCCTATTCAAGACTTGACTCAAAAGCAACACTTTGAGGAGCTGATCACTATGCAGACAAGGAGAAAAGAGATGGGTATGAGAAAACTTATTTACCCACTTCTTCCTTCACTGGAGTGTGACTAGAATAAGTCACATCAGAGTAGAACGTGCTATCCGCCAGTGCAATGAATCTACGCTAGGGATTTGCATTGCTGGATCTATGTCAATGTAGCTACACCAGTGCAAATAACCCCATTGTGCTAACTCAGTTTACAAAATGTAGACAAGGCCTATCTTACAGAAATGAAGACAATAGAATCTCACTTTTATTCTAATGAATTTAATGTATCACATCAGGCTAGGGAGAGGTGCTGTAAGAGATTTGATTAATTTGATTTTTTTTTTAATCATGTCATCACAGAATAATTGTCTAATCAGGGTTTTGGTGAGTTGCGGGCAGAGGAGAGGTGGTGTTTTCTCTCTTCCCTCCTATTGTGTTGAATGACTGTCACCATGAGATGTGTGTGTGCAGCTTCTCTAGCAATGGAGTGTGTGTTCCTAGATTGTAAAGGTTACATTTAGAACCAAGGATGTTAGGCCTTTGTAATAGGGAAGTTTTCCCTGGGGAAAAATCTCCATCTTCTGAAAAGTAGTAAGAAGAAGCTAATATTACTATTTTCTTTTCTATAATTGATAATGGCTGCCCCGGGAACAAGGAAAAGTTTTCTATAGCCAGTTTCTATATCCTTAATTACCCTATGATTGACTGACTGATTGAATTTGTCTACATGCATACATTGTTTTGGGATTTTCCTTGATGCACCAATCTCACTCATGCTTTTCGTTGCTTCTTCCACTGTCAGAGTGTGTGTGTGTGTTGGCTGTTAGGGTGTGAGGCCCATCTTTTTTTGCAGGCATTTGCCATGGGTGGATGCAGATTATTTTTTCATTTTTAAGGGGAAAAAACTGTTATATGAATAAGTGGTCTAAAAGTTGTGGTTAGCTGTTGTATGTGCACTGAGAAACATGTTATGGTGCATTTTTGTTAGTCTGAAATTAAATAAAATAGTTCCCTAATGGCTTGCACCACTCCCTATTGCCTTGAGGGTGTCTTTGACTGTTGGACTCAAGAGGCATGAATCAAAATGAAGAATTCACTAAACCTCTTAAGAATCCGAGCTACCCCATTTCATAGACCTCTAGCACTTTGTCTTGTTGTTTTTAAATCTGCCTTCAGCACATACATTTTTTCCACTTAGATCACTTGTTAAAGTAACACCACTCCTTGTTCTTCAGGTTCAGTCCTGCTAACAGTGGAATCAAGCTTCCCCCACCTCCCCTGCAGACAGTAGTTCTTAAATTCTAATTTGGGATTTTATTTCCTTAACTCACTGAAGGAATTGATGATTAAGCAGTATTCACAATATGTTAATTCAGACCATCTGATTTGATAACATATCTTCAGCCCAAAACAATAGTGACTGACAGCTTCAGGGCTCAGCTATACTTGCGCGTTCTAGCAAAATAAAGCCGCCAAGAGCACTCTACCTAACTTCCTGTCCACACTGGCAAGGCATGTAGAGCGCTCTGACTCCACAGCTGGAGCGCTCCTGGTTCTCCACATCCCCAGAAGAATAACATTTGCGCTTTCGCTGGAGTGCCACGGCACCAGTGTGGATACCTAATGAGCTCTGATTGGCCTCCGGAAGTGTCCCACAGTGTCTCTTCTAGCCATTCTAGTCCTCACTTTTGAACTCTGCTGCCCTGTCCTCAGGTGACCAACCATCAGACCCGCCCCTTACATTCCCCAGGAATTTTGAAAATCCCCTTCCTGTTTGCTCAGCCAGGCATGGAGTGCTCTCAGCACATCTTTCCAGGTGGCCATGCCTCCATGCACCGGGTGATACCCAGTATGGAGCAATGGCGAGGTGCTGGACCTCATCAGTGTTTGGGGGGGGGGGGACGAAGCTGTGCATTCTCAGCTGCTCTCCAACCGTAGGAATTACGATACCTTCAGGCAGATATCAAGGGCCATGACCGGAACGTGGTGCAGTGTCGGGTTAAAGTAAAGGAGCTTCAGAATGCCTATCGCAAAGCCCACGAGGCAAACAGCCACTCCAGTGCTACCCCTGCAACCTGCAAGTTCCTCAAAGAGCTAGACGTCTATGGTGGAGGGGCGACCCCACCTCCACCATAGACACTTCCAAGCCCAGCACAGCAAGGGGGGGGGGAGGACGATGAGGAGTAAAGTGCAAGCTAGGGTGCTGAGATGGGGGGAGACATCCTGGAATGCCTTAAAACATGCAGCCAGGAGCTCTTCTCGACCCAGGAGGAAGGCAGCCAGTCATGGCATCCGGTGCTTGGGGAAGGACAAACAGAGGAGGTTCCTGGTAAGCGGCTTTTTTTTTGGGGGGGGGGGAAATAAGCTTTTAGGTGCAGGCTCATTGGACGGTAAGGGCTGCATGCATGCCTAGATGCGGAATAGTGCGTTGATGTGGTCTATCGCATCGCGGTAATTGGCATCGGTGATCTCTTCCAAAGTCTCAGCCAGAACGTGAACAATGCGCCTGTGCAGGTTTATTGGGAGAGCCAATGTGGTTCTTGTCCCAGTCAGGCTAACGTGTCCGCACCACTTTGCCATGAGGGATGGGGGAACCATTGCTGCACACAGGCAAGCTGCGTATGAGCCAGGGTGGAAGCCGCATTGTAGTAGAAGACCCTCCCTTGGTTTCCTAGTCACCCACAGCAGCGAGCTATCTTCCAGGACGAACTCCTGTGGAGAATGTTGGGACAGTGTTCAGTGTAGGTGCACCCTGCACCTGCGGACTCCCCGCAAGGCACAGAAACCCAGAGGACAGTACAGCCATGAAACAATCAGTGCCCCGGACCCTGTGCTTACTCACCATTTCTGGGTCTCCCGTGGCTCATGTGCACTCGTTTTGGGACAGGCAAAGCATGGTTTCTTATGGACTGTGCTCACCCTCCTTAAGTGCGGGGAAATCGTTGCTCTCTCCAGTGTGTACAATGCTGCCTCTGTTAAGTGTTGCATTTTGCCTTTATATACAGAGGTGAATGTAAGCCAGTATGCCCTGCTACACAACAAGAGCTGGTGCGCCATACTGGGGAAGCCCAGTGTTAACATTTACACCTACCCTACGTGGCAATCCACACCCAGCTTCCCCAGGGGGCAATTTAAAGGGTGTGGGGCCCCAGCCACTGCAGGAGTCCCAGGCCCTTTAAATTGCCAACAGAGCCCCACTGCTGAAGCCCTGGGGTAGCGGTTGCAGGGCTCTGGGGGCTATTTAAAGGGCCCAGAGCTCCCCTGCTTGTACTGCCCATGCCCTTTAAATAGCCGCCAGAGCCCCACCGCTGCCACTTCAGGGCTCCGGGGGCTATTTAAAAGGCTGGGGCGGTAGAAGCAGCTGTCAATGGCATCCTGGGTAAGTACCAGCCTGGTTTTTAAAACTCTCTCCTGGAGCTAAGGCCACTCTCCTCAGCATCATGTACCAGCTCTTTCTAGTGCAAAACTGTCCTAGACTTTTAACCTTCAAGGCATGTTGCAAGATGCTTCTGCAGCAACCTGTGCAGATAGAGGAAGGGGATTTAATGACAGTTAGTTCCACATAGTAAAGGGGAGTCCTGTGTTTTGCAGGAGACTGCATGCTGCTAGCAGTGGGAGGTTAAGCTGCAATTTAACTTTTATTTTTGTACTTGTAAATTTGTGGCAGGGGCATCTATAGCTGTAGACAGGCAACCCCTTTTATTTTTGTGTAAATCCAAACAAATTCATTTTCTGTAGTATAACGAACCCATAACACAAAATGTGAGAGCTGTGAGTCAATTGTATTTCATTTTAGTATGTTGCCAAATAATCTTTGTTTCTTAAAGGTGAACTTAAATAAGGCCCTGATCCTGCAAACAAATTACTCACAGGCATAAAATGTTTGAAAAATCAGGGCCTAAAAACAAAAAATCAGTACAACCCATATTTCTGTACTGAACAGCCTCACTAACTATGTTACCAGTGCAGTTTAGCACAGAAATAAACTGTAACTGAACTCTGCTCACTCCCCCCCCCCTTGGAAATCCTTGTAGTACCCCTTGATTCACTGAAAATATTCTAGAACCTGTTATTCTGTGAGATCAGGAACACTTTAAATTACGGATTGGATAGGCTGCAATGAGACTTTTCCATATATCTTCACTGAACTATGAAGTACCATCGGAATTTCACACAGAATATTTTTTCAGATAAGCTAAAACATTTCTATGTTGACTTCCCTTCATCCTAAATGGTGGGACGTTAGCATAGAATTCTGTAATAAACTCACTGTAGTCTTGTTCCATTCATCTTTCATGTCTGTAAACTGTAAAATTAGATTCTAAATGAAAGCAGGGGCATGCAGCCCAATTTCCATCTCCTAGGGGAGAAATTTTTACAGAAAGCATAGTGCAAATGCAAAAAGGAAATTCACAAACAGTAGTCATAATTGCATCCATTTTTTAAAAGATTCCACTTCTTCCCCCTCCAACACCAAACTATTATGCAATTTGTCAGTAACATTTTTTTCTCTGCTCCCTTTCGACCTGCCACTTTCTGGAAAAGCCCTGATGACTAGCAGTCTGACCTTGACAGCTGACTGATTCCACAGCAGATATTGGCTTAACCTCCATCCCTTATGTGCAACGAATCAGTTACTGTGGCTAAAAAGGGGAGAGAGAAATTGCGTGTGCTTCAGATCTGCACAAGTGAGATTGTTTGAAGCCAGCAGAGGGAGCCTCTAGCTGTTTGACTTCAAAAAATCTGACAGTCCCTGCAGAGAGAATATTCTCGAATGTGCTGTGTAAGTTTTTTTGCCTAGAAGCAAATGCATCAGCCTCTCAGACTTACTGTAACTGATCACCAGCCAACTACTCTGAAACATATTGCACCCCTGCCCAATAGGAGGGTTCGCCTAGGTGCCATATGTTTGGGCATGGGCCCTGTGTGCAGCCTTACAAAATGTTTCCTCACAGCTGGTTCTGATTCTAGACTTTCTCTGGCAAGAGAGGGTGGGACACCCAGGCAGGGTTGCCAACCGTCCAGGATTGGCCTGGAGTCTCCCAGAATTGGCATCCACCCCCCAGTGACCATTGAAAGCAACCCTGGGTGATTTTAATCGGATATTTTAAGAAAATGACGTCATCATGGGGGGGATTATCCTGGAATAACTTCAGAGTTGGCAACCCTACATCCCGGGCAAGCGCACAGCTAGCTCTGTAATGAGACATACACACAAGCACCCGCTGATTTGGAGGCTGGAGGTGGGGAGGGGAGCTCACAGACCCCACTAGAGTGACCAGACAGCCCTTTTTTCACAGTTGAACAGGGGATGGGGGGTAATAGGAGCCTATATAAGAAAAAGTCCCCAGAACGGAATATGATCTGGTCACCCCAGACCCCACATAGAGGGACTCCTGTGGAAATATAACCCCGCCCCCTCCTACGAGTGCCATGCCGCGCTATCCCGCCGAAGTCTCGGGGGGCAGTGGGAGGCGGCCTTCGCAGCCCTGCAGGGCGCGTTGAACCCCCGGGCTGCAGCCGCTGCGCTGGGAGGGGACGGGTCTGGCTACCCCGCTTGGAGCCCGCTGCGGGCGCCGCTCAGGCAAATCCAGAGGCGCTGACTCTCGTGTTCCGTGCTGCCGCTGCCCGTCTCGGCGCAGGCACCGCTCCCGAAGCTGCCAGCGGGGGGCGGGCGCCGGCTCCGCCTCCGTTCCAAGCCGAATCGCTCTCCCCGCGAAACGCTGCCGCCTGATTGCTCCTGCCTCTCCGCAGCCCCTTCCCGAGCTCCCCTATCCCCGGCCTCCCTTCCCTGCCCTTCTGGCTGGGGGGACGCAGACTCTCTCTCGCTCTCTCTCGCTCTCTCCTGCGCTGAGCGGCGGGGAGGGTCTCTGCTTGCAAAGGTTGTTTGATGCTGCGCCACCATGAAAGTCAAAGGCGCCGCATCCTTATCCTCTTCTACTGTCGCCATGTACCCCTCGCCTGGCAGCAGGAGTGGGGTGGTGCAGGCTAGCCCCTCCTCGCCCCCCGTATTCCTGACTCAGCTCCAGGGTACCCAGGGGCAGTAACTCCCCAGCTGCTGGGGGAGGGCGTTTCCCCATAGGACTAAGCTGGGAGAGGGTGCAGAAGACCCTTGTCCACAGCTCAAGGCAGTATTGCTTACCCCAAATGTTCAAAAATCATGTCAGGCTCCGCAAAAAACATGAACTTGGCTTTAAAATCACGAGATTGTCTAAAAATAATAGATTTGGTGATCTATTTGCCTTCTGCCTTTTAAGCCTTTTGTCTGCACTGGGGCCACATTTTGAAGCTTTCTCCAGAGCCAGGAGGGCTAGAAACGTGGTTGTTTTTTTTTTCTTTAAGGATGAGGCTGGAATTATCACATAGGAACTTGGCTCCAGGAGCTGGGGCTTTAAGGAAAACTTTAATGATCATGAGATTCATGGGAGGATATGTGTATTTAAAATGCACTATGCACACAGGAAAAAATAAATTCCTATAATCATAAACTATAATTTCAAGTATCAGGACAGTACTGCAAGTTACAAATGCTAGGCGCGAACACCCATGAACTTTGCCCAGAAAGGTGAGGCGAAATTCTGAACAGAGCTCAATACAAGTTTAATGAACATCCAGCAACCTCTATAGAGCACAGAATCTAAATCTGAGATGCAAATGCCCTCAAACTGTGGTATGTTTAAAATCCAGATCTAGATCTGGATTTTTTTCTTTGGGCTTCTCAAACTGAAGAAGCCACAACTACTACAGTATGGAGTCATAATTATTATTTTTTTTAAAAAGACAGAACCCCATATTTTCTTACTAACCCAGGAGCCTATCCTTGCAACATAGGCTCATATCCACATATCCATTCAACTAACACCATCATAGGACCTAATCACATCAGCTACACCATCAGAGGCTCATTCACCTGAACATCTACCACCATGATATATGCCATCATGTGCCAGCAATGCCCCTCTGCTATGTACATTCACCAAACTGGACAGTCTCTATGCAAAAGAATAAATGGATACAAATCAGACATCAGAAATCCTAACATTCAAAAACCAGTAGGAGAACACTTCAATCTCCCTAGCCCGTTGTATTACAGACTTGAAGGTGTCCATTTTAAAACAGAAAAACTTCCATAACAGACTCCAATGAGAAGCTGCCAAACTGGAATTAATTTACAAATTGGACACTATCCACCAAGGGTTAAACAAGGACTGTGAATGGCTTAGTCATTACACTAATTGAATCTATTTCCCTATATTACGTTTCCATCACACCTTCTTGACAACTGTCAGACCTAGATCTACTTGATTATTACTACAAAAGGTTTTTTTTTTTCCTCCTGCTGATAGTAGCTCATCCAAATTAAACAGCCTCTTAGAATTGCTATGGTAATTTCCAACTTTTTATGCTTTCTGTGTATATAAATGCATCTTACTTTCTGTGTGTTCCATTCTATGCATCAGATGAAGTGGGCTATAGCCCATGAAAGCTTATGCTGAAAAAAATTGGTTAGTCTCTAAGGTACCACAAGTATTCGTCATTTTTTGAGTGTTTTGTGTAACCCCCCAAACTATTTTTGAAGTGGGACTCTTTCTCTATCACAGCCTAATCTTTCCTTGTTGTAGCTCACAGTGATGTAACAGTTTGACATCACAATCTTTAGTCGGGGAAGGGCTACTATCAGAAATGTAGTATAATGGGGGCATTATCAGAATGAGAAGATATTAATTTGTCTTGCATTTGATCCTTGGTTGAGGTCTCTAGGAACCATGTGCTAACCCATATTTTTAGTTACTGTACAGGCATGTAACAAACCCAGTCCCTTCCCTGCAGAGCTTGCACTCTAAGCCCTGCAGTAACTTCATTAACTTCGAATAATGTCTGTGGTGAATTTTGTCCCAGTGTATTTAATATTTGATTAAAGAAATAACTGCATAACATATTTATTTCCTGTACAGCTGTCTAAATCCTAGATCAAACTCTTATTTAAACATGGAATTATCTATTTTAGGCATTTCTAAGAGACTTATCACCCTACTATGTAGGTGCTTCCTTGAGTAGGAATAAGCAAAATTGTACAAAACAGGCAAGTAAAGGGTTCCCTCTAAGATGGAAACAAAGAACAAAATAAAAGCAAACATTTAGCAGAGTACTTAAGCACATGATGAAGTGTTTTACTGGGGCTTTAATCTCTTCTTTACTAAGAACATATAGAAAATATTGCTTTTTTAAAAAATATTTTCATTAATTTATCTATTGTATTAGATTCTCAATAGAAGAAAAGATTATGGGTTTGATCTTCCTTCCTTTGCACAACCAGAGTCCTGGCTTTCACAGCAGGATGAGCTCATGGGTCTGATCGTTTAAAAATTATAATTTCCTTGAAATTGTATTAGGTTTGTGGCTTCATCAAATCTCACATGAGTTTAATGGAACTGATTTTTACTGGAGATGGATCTTAGTTTTTCCATCTAAACCCAGAATTTGATTTCATACACCTCAAATTCAGCGATATTAAGATCCCAGAGCTTTTAGTTCAGCCCATTATAGAAACATAGGAACTATTTGTAAAATGCTGATCTAAATCCATTGTTCCTTAGGCTCTGATACTGAGGTACTGTTGTAAACCCTGATCCTGCAATATATACATTTAACTTCCTTATACACTGTGAGTAATTCCTACTATTGACAATGGAACACTCATAATGCATAAAGTTAAGCCTGTGTAACTTTGACTTTGCAGGATCAGGACCATTGCATGTAAATCATATATCTATGATCCCAATAGGAACTTGCATTATGGCGTGTTACACACATGCTGTAGCTTTTGCACACAGCTTCTGTAGGCCCAGTATCAGTGTCTCATCTCTTGAACATGGTATATTGAATTCAGAACTGTATTGAAAAATCTTACAACCAAAATGTTCAAAGTAGGTGCTGAAAGTTAGGTCTGATTTTACAGCCACCCACCCACCCCCACCCAAGTTGCTGGGTATCTAGCAGCTTGCACAGAAGCAGTTGAGGTGGGTGCTGAGCAGTTATGAAAATTATTTTGGGTACCCAAATATGGATATAGGAGCCTAACTTTCAGTATTTACACTTTAAAATGTTTGTCTGCATTACTTCTTTGGACAAAGCCTCATTTAAAGTTGGAAATGAATGGAAGCTGGCAAAGTGTTTAGGTAAATAATCCCTGCCATGGATTGGGGGGAGTTGATAGCAGTAGGTCCTTATTCTTGTTTTAAATGAATTACTACTGTGACAGATGTAATGTACTAAGACCACAAGGCTGCAAATATGTCTCTTCCCCACTCCCCCAAACTGGTAAAAGTAATAACCAAATCAGTCCACGTGTTTCTCTCCCCTCCCCCCGCCCTCGCAAAGTTATCCAAGTGAACATCTTCTTTTGAAAAGAGAGTGTGAGCCTGTATATGCTAATAATCGGACTTGATTTGAAGGGGTTGAGCCTCAGGCAAATGGAGATGACAAAGCCTTAAAGGACGTCTTTCTCTGATCACTGGTGTTTTCTCAAAACCCTCAGCGCTATACAAGCCAAAGAGGTTTGCAGAGAGGACAGAAAAATATGATCGTGCCCATGTAATAAATCACGCAGTCAAACTCATTTCCAGTTGAAGAGAAGTTTTTGCCTAAGAATGTATGATCGGGCTCAGTCTGTTTTATATAGAAAAAAACATATTAATGAGCGTGGATTGTTTATTTGGAACCGGACAAAAACTGTATGTTTTGTTTTTAAAGGATTTCCCCCATTGGCTTAGTAAAGGGTCGGGATCGGGCCCTAAAAACAGGAATACAAATATTGGCAATAAACAAAAACCGAAGAGAAGCCTAAGATCTAAAAAAATGATAAAGCAGAAACACAGAGGTTGAGTTAAAGATCTTGTGTAAACTATTGGAGTAATTTTTTTAAAAAGTTCTAAGGACAATGACGAATTAGCTTGTTTTAAGTATATATAAAAATCTAAAACGTTCTATTCCTCTATTATGAATTGTATATTGCTAAAGGGCGTTTACATCTATAGTAATGTAGCCCTAGCGAATCTTGACTGTCTTAATTTTGCATATCCATTAATCATATTTCAGTAAAATAACATGATCATACTGTCTTTGATATAAGTATATAAGATATAAGTATTATACGGCACGTGCAAGTCTAAAGCAGTAAATCAGAACTTTCTAAATGTGCCTTTCTTTCTAAACCATGGGAGCTAGCTAAAAGGTACGCCGGGGGGGGGGGGGGTAAAGGTACCAGCAGTTTCGGGAGTCTCTCTTAATACTTTCTAACCTTTTAAAAAAAGTTAAAACAAAAGCTGTCCTTGAATAGATCCAGTGCTCTTTTGACCTGAAACAAAGCCTCACGGAACAGCTGAAAGTTCACAATAAATATTGATTAGCCTCGAGTGCACAGCTACCCTTTGGATTCACATTTTTTTCCTATTTTACTAATGATTCAATTTACTAAATAAAATGCGCAGCAAAATTATACTAGACGATTATTCCAAAATGGTGCTATTGTGAGAAATAACGCGCAACATGCTTGCGCGCATACAAAAGAACTTTCGAACTGCTGCATTTCAAAGGTTCCTCATTCATTCACTCCCCAGGTAATGCCCCGCGTTGTCTTCAGGGCTCTCGGATGATCTTGTCTAGTTTCCCCTCCTGCCTTATATTAATAGGCCAAACCTGCTTGCTCGTGACCCTTCCTAGCTATAGCCGGTAACCGTTTGGGTTGAGATACTTACTAGCCGTGGATTGGGACCTTTAATGGAAACACAAAATCCCCTTCTAAAATTGTTAATCCGTATTTCTGAT
Organism: Sternotherus odoratus; assembly: GCA_032164245.1. NCBI lineage: Eukaryota > Metazoa > Chordata > Testudines > Kinosternidae > Sternotherus > Sternotherus odoratus. The sequence continues at coordinate 109,464,820 of JAVMKO010000001.1, forward strand.
GAAGGGCCGCATCTGTATGTAAATATAACGCTACATATTTAGTATGTTCCACGGTTGGAAAGCGAAGAGGATCTATTGGGTTTTAAATTTGGATATCCTGTGTATGCTGGAAATACATTGCTTGAAGAAATCTCTCAGCGTTTTGGTTACTGTCCAGAAGCAGAACGGCCAGAAGGGACTTGACGTTTATTTTCCCAAACTCTCTAATATATTATTGGGAGGCGAGGAAAAGGCGTCTAGTGAAGATAAAATGCCTTAGAGGGGCTTTGAACGGGGAGGGGAGCTACATCTCCTGGTGTCAGTGAATAGGAGAATGAGAGGAACAAACATATACACAAAACAGGGCTAAAACTCCTATTAGGCGCTTACCTATACTAAAATGTATTCATGAAGGACATTCAGTCCTAAAACTATGCACTAGACGGTTTCTCGGTAAAAGCATCTTCTCGTGTATTAACACCGAAGATCCCAGGGGTGCGCGCGTGCCCAACGGGGATTTCCACTTCCACACAGTGCAAAGCCATTTTTGCATAATTGCATTTTGTTAAAGGTCTCACAAATAAGCTTGCGTTCCCCTGCTGTATTTACTGGAAATTGGGCCACCTTATTCAGCACTAGAACTGAGCTGTAAACAGCTTATGAGCTGAGAAACGGCATTCCTGCCGTTTTATTCTGCTTTGTTAAATTGTGTTAAATTTACACTAAGGATTTCCTGGGTAGATTACTAAATGAATGGTCTTGTGTTTTGCTATCCAATTTTCTCCCCCTCGCCTTGTAGGTAAATTTTTAAATGCATGAGAAAAATAACTCATTTTTTTAACCAGAGCCATTTCCATTTTAAAGCTATAAAAACACTTGTGTTTTTTTTTCCTTTCTGAACAGAAGGATGTTTCCAGTTATAAGGAAATTAATAAGGACAGATAACCTAAATTTGTTATACGGTATTCTTAAACTGTAACGAAGAGAGGTTGAGATTTAATACTTTCTATCAATATTTTCCCAGTGTCACTTTAATAAAACAATTTAGAGAAAATATTTCCCGCCTTGATCTTAGTATAGTTCTGTGTGTGTGTGTGTGTGTGTATTACTAATCTACACACACAGAAATGGACACATAGGGGTTTGTCTGTTTGTCATACTGCGTGTGTGATCTTGCTAGCAGTCTACAGTCTTTTATTTCATTGCCGGGTTTTCGAGATTGTATATTTCCCCAGATTGTATTTCTCTTTTGAATTAGATAACCTGAAATCGAGGGCAGGATTTTCAAAATCACAGAAACAAGACAAAAAGTCCCCACCCATCCATTACTCTACCTTTACCAGCTCCATGTATGTGTATTGATCACCCAGAATTATGTATGGGCGTACCTCACGCAACAAGCTTAAGCAAAGGACGGTAAACGAGGATTTGTTCTGCAAAATGAATTTCCATCACAGTGAGACACGGACAGTCCGTCAAATAGGTGTGCACTTTTTTTAAATAAAGCTGGTCTCCAAAGGAAATTTCCACTGTAGGCTCTCTTCCACTAGAGGGCGCTATGCTCCTTCAAAGGCTGGTTACTGATTTGTGTGTCTGAATTGCTTCCGTATGTTGCTGAAGGTTAACTCTTTCTCGTTGGGTTCCTGCATTGGGTGATGTTTAGCCTTAAAACCGACCCCCAGCGTCCTTTCTTTTGAAAGACTTACGAGTTGTTTCACATATGGATTGCTGACTCGGATGCAAATTAACAAGGTTTCATCCAGAGGCACCAGAAGGAAGCTCAAACGATTTACTGGCTCTAATTAAGTCACTGGATCACGTTTGCGTGACATTACCGCATTTTCCGTCTTAAGTGTCTGGGATAAAAGTTTGGCTGGTTGTATTTAAACTTAAGGGTCACTTAGGGCTCTCTAAACAGAGCAGTATTGAAGTATGATATAAAAAAAAAGACCAAAGGAAAATCAGCGTCAAATATTTGGAACTATTTTATTTGAGCCCCTGCGTTTGTTCGTGTTTGTGCCTATAATGCAATACCCTGGGGCACATGATTTGAGATTTTAAAGACAACATTCAGGAAATTCAAAGTTAGGTTTCCCATAACAACTGTAACTTGTGCATGCTGTAAATGCATCATATTTGTGTCTTGTATTGTTTCAGTATGATGTTGATTTCCATGTCTAACTATCTGTTACTTTTATTTTTTGTACCATAACTTTCAACTTCCTTATAATGTTAGTGTTTATAATCTCAACCATATTGTTGTGCTATCATAGCATTTTACATTGAATGTATTTATTTTTTTAAATGGGCTTAAAGGGGGAATTAAAACCCAAGGCAAACCCAAAGAGCCACTTTTGAAGAAAATTATAAAAAGCCTCACAGGGGCTTATCAACCAGAACTACAGCACAATGCATGTGTCTCTGCATACCATGTTGGTCTCAGGATATTAGAGAGACAAGATGGTCCAATAAGAAATTACTTCATCCAAGTTGTCAATCTGCAGATATGCAAGTATGGCTGCATGTCTGCTGAGAAGTAGCTCATTGCAAGGCTTTAGTTTCCCATTGGCCGAGAAATTGGTGAGGCAGAGTCTAAACATTTTCTTAGCACTTGTTCTATTTACATTGTATAGGTCAGCCCTTGAATTAAGTGGTCATAAACAACACACATGGAAATCCCCTCTTTCAGGGATCCTAGTCCAACAACCAAGGTCTGCCTTTCATGGAGCAATTCTTCCCCAAGAACTGACTCCAGTTACAGAGATCAAGGCAGACTGCAAACTCCCTTGTTGTCTGCCACAGCTCTTCTCCCTCCATCCTCCGAAAACTCTCTCACTCTCTTTCATCTCTACAGCAATACAGATATTTCTTCAAGGACTGTACTCTGCTCACATGCTAAGAAAAAACTTACAAGACGTGAACATAATGACACTGACATTGCCTCTGTTTTTTTAAAAAACTTATTCTTTAGCATGATTTGCAAATCAATTAGCAAATATTCTTTAGATTCGACTTATTTTTCATAATATAAATATTACAATAGCTCTGAGCAGCGACAATGAAGACAGGGGCTCTGCTTAGCTAGGCAGTGTACACACACCTAGTAAATCAATCTGACTCCTAAAACCCTAACTTACACTGTAAATAGACAATCAAGACAAAAGTTAGAAGAAAGAAAGTCCTACTATCTCCTTTTTTTTTTTAAACAGATGGGGGAAACCAAGTCAGAGGTTAAATGACTTGCCCAAGATCAACAGGAATTCCGTGGCAGAGCCACATACTTCCACCAGATTTCCTCTGTCCCACCCAGTGCCTTAACTACGTAACTATCCTTCATTTTTCTATGGAAAATGAGGCCATGATATGACTACCACAGAAATGTCACCAATACATTTTTTTTCCTAACACCCATTTTCCTCCTCTCTCTCCCTCCCCCCACCAACATAAAATCTCTCTGGTAAACAGGAGTTGGTGATGAATATCTGTAGGCAAAGAAAATCAGACTGAGCAGCTGGAAGTGCAGCCAAGTATACTTGGTCTATCTGGCTGGGCTTTGGGTGACTCACTAGTGAGGGTGATGCACTTAATCTTTGAGAGGATACCAAGTGAATCGATCAAGCTGAGGAGGTCATTGGCACAATCTTAAAGGAAATCTCCTCCTGCTAGCTTCAAAGTTAATATGTAGAGCACAGTAGCAACTCCCTGAAAGTTCCCTGGAAGAGAAGCACTAAAAAAAAACTAGAAGCACTCATGCACCAAAAAGGGTGGTGAAAGAATAACTGAACAAATCAGAATGGAATGTCACTTCCATGGAAGTACATCCACCATTGAGTTGTGTTTGCATTAAAAATCTTTGCCTAGAAGTGAAAGCCTACAGTGATGCACAGAGCATCACCAGAAAATAGAATTTGAAAAAAGGGTGGCAAAAGACCTGGGGTTTTGTAGTTGATTCCCCCCGCCACTCCCCTGAACAATGAAATATTTAACTCCACTGCCCTGAGCTATGTTGCTAGTCTTCTCAATATAACTTATATTAAACAGTGGATTTTAGTAACTGTTATAATGTTTATTATAGGTAAATAAACTTAGTAGAATGGGTCAACTCCTGCTTATCTACTCATTTTAAACTCTTTTGAAGGCTAAATTCTATCACCCTTACTCCACATTGAGTAGCACCTTTTTAAAATTAAACTTACATCAGTAGAGTAAATGGCATTGGAGAAGGGCACTGGAATCAGTCTAGAATGTCCAACCCTCTGAAGAATCTCAGAGATGCAGGGGATCTTAGGGTTGGGAAGCCAATACAGGTTTGTCCTCCTATGGAGCTTTAGCCTCCTCCCTCTGCAGAAAAAATGTGAAGGGATCTGATATCTCCACAGACAACTACACTTTTCCATTGAGCTAGTGTGTGTAGACAAGCACAACTGGATCATGTACCCATAGTTGTTTTGGATCTTGACACCTGCCTTGCTATGGAGGAGGGATGATGGCCAAGAGAGACAGATTATCTTTTCTTTTGCCAAAATCTGCCATTGCTTGTTTTGCTCAAAATCACTCTGTATCTATCTGTCATCTTACATTGTCAGCTCCTTAGAGTAGGGACTGTTTGTCATGCATTTGACAGCACCTAACACCATGGGGCCCTGTCCTAAAATTAGGCTCCCTAGGCACTGATGTTTGGAAACGACCCTGTAAGCGGGTCGACACTCACCCTGGCGGCGCCTCCTGCTGGTCATCTGGGGAATCAGCTCTCCAGCCTCCGGAGCGCCCTCTGCCGGCCTATGTCCGCTCCTACTACCTGGCCCCGTGTCCCTCCCGGACCCCGGTGCCCTCTTGTTGAGGGTGCTGCACCCCTGCAGAACCCCCTCAAGTCTAAGGGTCCCCTCCCTGGGGAACTCTCCACCCACTATCCCCACCTTGCCTCAGACTTTGCCACTGCCAGTCACCACTTGCATCCACTCACTGAGGCAGACTGCAGTATCATGGCTGCTCATCAGCGGCAAGGGGGGGGGGTTAACCTGCTGCTTCTCTTGCTAGCCCTGGGCTGCCCCCTGCACCCCCAGTACCCCTGGGTCGGGCCTTCTACTAGGCCCAGCAGCCTGGGGCTCCCAGGCTCGAGCTAATTCCCCCAGCTCCTACCGCCTGGCCCCAGCCCTGCACCAGTCTATCTACCCTCCCCACAGCTAGGCCTGTCTTCCTCTGACTACAGAGGATACTGACTGACTCTGTCTGCCTCACAGCCTTCTTATCAGGCCTGCCAGTGTTTGGGGTGTGGCCACCCAGCTGCGCCTAATCAGGCCTAGGAGTTTGCTGGCTCCCGGCCACAACCCCTTCCCTGGGCTATCCCAGCCCCAAGAGGCAGGGAGCGGGTGGTCACCCCGCTACACACCCTAACCAGGCCTCTTTTTATTGTAACCACAATTAGGTACAGGTACAATAAATTCTGTTTCAATACCTACCTACCTGCATGTCTGATACTGTCCATAGACCCCTAACATCAATTGGACCCGTGCATAAGTGGACACAGAACAGGACAAGTCTTTTTATAGCCTTACCTTATGTACATTTTCTAAATTTGTAGGAAAAAAATCATTGAATTGGCTCTTTCCTTTTGGGCTTTACTTTCTCCTTGATAGAAAAATAGGGTACATATATGAGGGGATATTGGAACAAGTGGAATGGGACCAAAATTTCAGTGGTGACATTCTTGTGGAGAAGATAAACTGTAGTCGTTGTCCAAACAGTGAGTACTAGTACTGCTCCTTAGTTGCTTGACCAGCTGCATTGTTCACCATAGCCAATAGGCGTTTGTGCTGGGCAGGGAGCTTAGACCCCACCGTGGACACTGGACAATGGAGGGGAGTCAGGCCATATCTAAGTGGTGTTGCAACCTGGTTCATGGGGTTGCAATGCCACTTCCTTAAATTTGGCCCACCTGCCTGCCTCCTTGTTATGATGGAAAAGCAGGAGGGCAAAACCTGAGGCAGATTATAATGAGTTACACTCTCACTAAAGCTTGTCCCCTACCTAGGTTGACAGACAGCAAGCATGGAAAATCGGGATGGGAGTGGGGGTAATAGGAGCCTATGTAAGAAAAAGACCCCAAAATCAGGACTGTCCTTATAAAATCAGTACATCTGATCACCCTACCCCAACCCTTGTCATGATGGAGGAGTTACTGGACCAAATTTCAGTGAGTGGTATTGTGACCTGGCATGCAGGGACACAATGACACTCTCATTGGTGGCATCCAAGCAGGTAACCTGGACCCCCTCCTGACCAAAATTCTGGTTGTGCCCCTAAGTAAGCAATGCAGAACAGGGCCTGTAGTCTTGCCCTAAAATCAGTAAATTCTTCAGGGTGGGTCCCATCTTTTTGTTATGTGTGTGGGATCAACACCTAGCACAATGGGACCCTAATCCATGACCTGGGATCCTAAGTGTTACTGTGACAGCTGCCATTGTGGGGATTGAACAAGGGACCACCTGCTTTAAAACCAAGGCCTTAAAAAGCATAAGCTACGGCAGCTTGAGCTAAGGGCCCATATGTGTGTGTGTGGGGGGGGGGGGGTCGTCAAACAACTCCTGTCCTCTGGATCAGAACAGAGCAGGTGGTATTAAATAACTTGTCAGTCACCTAAATGACATTTGAATCCAGATCTCTAGACACAGACATATCTTCATTAATGCAGTGTCCCAATCGATCCACTTTCCTAAGTGTTGCTCCTTTATCATTCTATTGATTTACAGCATTTTTTTTGTACAGTAAAACTGCTAGCACAAATCCCACCATACAACAATGATCTCCTGTCTACATTTGCGCAAAATGGAAAAAAATGTGGTAAATTAATCCCTTGTTTTGATGAAAAATTGCTAGCAGTTATAAAGCAATGAAGTTAATCAATAAGGTAATAAAATTAATTGCCTAGTTCACAAATGATGTAAACCCCACATTAAGACTAAATTTCCTAAAATTTGTACGTGGAAATATTTTTCCAAAGCACCTTTCCTGTCCAACTAACGTTGGATTCAGCAGAATTTCCTCAGGCATCTTGGAATGCAACAAGGCAGTTATGCAACTGAAAAAACAGGAGGAGACATCGGCCTGGGAACTAGGTGTGGGGGGGTGCTGCAGCACTTCCCGGTTTTCAAAGGGGCTCTGCTCCTGGTCCTGCACACGGGGTCCTGGCTGCTAGCCCCAGCCCTGGGGTCCTTACCGCATGCAGGTTCGCTCTCCCAGCGACACAGCTCTGCTCCCAACCCTAGCTTGGGGGGGGGGCAGACAGGGGTAAGGGGGCTGACTTTCAGCACCCCGACTATTAAAAACGTTCCAGCACCTCCAGCACTGGGAGGAGAAACTGACACGTAATCAAATGATGATTCACAAGTAGAAAAATATTTGGGGGGAAAATGCTCTGAAGAGTATCACACTTTAGATTTCTCCCTGAGCAGATTGTACTTGAATGACCAGGATTTATCTGATGTTAAGATGAGTTAAATTCACAGCATTCTTAAGAAGGTAATATTTTCACTATGTGGAACTGGCCATGCTTAAGCTATTTTGCCTTTTTTCTAGGCACAGACTTGTTGTCCTGTCAACATCAAACATCAGCTTTGAAATCTCTTTCCATCTCTCAAACATCTAAAAGAGAAAAATCCAGCATGAGCCTTATGAGGTTTTTCTGTTACTTCTCTTGCATTGTTTTATGGCCGTGGTTCTGTTCAAGAGCTTATTCCAAACTTATGGAGTTATGTTAATTAGATTTCCCTTCAAGTCTCCCCTGCAATGACATGATCTTCTATCACCAATTCTCCACCTCTTAATGATCTTAAACACTTCCTTTACCTGACTCTTAGAATAAGCACAAAGTAATTATTTGTTCATGAATCTCTCATTGACATCCATGGAACTTTTTGCATGAAGTTCTAGGGTAGAATTCTTTCTCCATGTTGAAAGGCAGCATATTTTAGATCAGGCCTGCACAACATGTGGCCCGGGGGCCACATGCGGCCCGCAGGGGCTCGCTGTGTGCAGGCCCAGCGACAGAAATTTTGGGGCCCATTACTCTGATCGTTTGTGGGCCCTCTGGTAAAGTCGACAGCACCTCAATGTCATTTGCGGGCCGCTCCCTCCCCCTCCCCCCAAGGAAGCCCAGGCTGGCAATGGGAGCTGAGACCCCAGCTGGCAAGGGGCCAGCGGGAGAAACCCCAAAGCAGTGGCAGGCGGAGTGCTTAGCCCTGCTTTGGGGGTTTCCCCCACTGGCCCCGGGGAAACTAAAGCCGCAGCGGGCTGAGCACTCAGCTCGCTGCCGCTTCTCCGCCCGCTGCGGCTTTAGACAAATTTATGTTGCTACTAGTGTAAAAGCCCGTGGACACGGGCCAAAGTGCTTAGGGAAGAGGAGCTGGGGGTCAGATGTGGGGGACCAGGCCTTCTCCCACACCAGCTTCCCTCCCCCTCACTGAGTCAGCTGGTCTGTCTCCCCTGTCTGCCAGGCTCGGGCCCGAAACACATGTCTCCTGGGCTTTGCAAACCTCAGGTAGGACACATACACCACCCCTGCCTGGCCCACCTCCCCCCCCCCCCAGCCTATTTTCCTTCCCCCCCCTGCCTGACCCGGCCCACCCAACCTAATCTCCTCCCCCAGCCTAACCTCCTCCCCTCCCCACCCATCCCTGCCTGGCCCACCCCGCTGTTAGGGGTGATCTTCCTTTACCCCTGCCCAGCCTCCCCCCATCTAAACGCCTTCCCTCCCCCACCCCTGCCTGACCCGGCCCATCCCACCAAACCTAACCTCCTCCCCCCTCCCACTCCCAACCCAGCCTCCTGCCCCCCATGCCTGACCCGCCCAGCTCAGCCTCCCCCCCACCAAACCTCCTTCCCTCCCGCACCCACGCCTCACCCACCCCATCCAGCCTAGTCTCCTGCCCCCCTCCCCGCCCGCCCAGCCTGGCCTCCCCCCACTGCCCACTTGCCTGCCCCCCAGCCCAGCCTCCCCCCCATGCTCCCTTGACCCCTCCAAACCTATCTGCACACCACCTCCCCCCCTCGACCGGTCTCCCGCCGCCCGCGCCCTGCCCCGCCCGGGCCTACCTGGGGCGCCCACCCAGTCCCGCTGCTCCGGACACGACTCGCTGGGAGGGGAAGATGGAGCGACGCGCCCCCAGCCCTCAGGGAGATGCTCTGGATACATGGAGGCCCCCTTAAATCCGGGGCCCGGTACAGCTGTACCCGTAGTCCCCCCTTGTCGCCGGGCCTGGCTGTGTGGCCTGTGGGGGGTGAGTAGGGGCAGGGCAAGCCAAGCGGTGGGGTGAGGGGAAGCGGATGGGGGAGGGGCGAGGACAGGGCTTTTTGGCCCGCAGCTGATTTTTTTTTTTTTTCAGTAATATGGTGCAGTAAATTTTTTTGCAGTAATATCGCTGCTTTCCAAGTTGTGCAGGCCTGTTTTAGATCATAAAATATGTTGTCTGTCAGCACAATCCCCATGAAGCAGTTCTTCCATCTTATACCATGGTGAGCCTGTTCTAGGTCTCCATACATTTCCTGGCACAATTACGTTCATCTAAGGACGAATCCACCTCCTACTGTGGTAAACAGAAACTCTTACGGACTTCAGGGAGAGTTGGATTAGGCCCCCCTAATGAATTAGATCTATAAAGCTACAAACCCAATTTCTGCACTCGGCTACATTGGTATAACTTGAATTAACTTCTCTGGAGTTAATGAAGACTTTACATAGTGTAACAGCAGAATTTAGCCTATAGTCTGCATCAAAGCTTCAGATAGTTTCTTTCGATCATTAAAATAAGAGCATTCCCTCTGTCCATCTTTAAAATCTATTATGAAGCACTGAGTTAGCCAAATCCTGTACAGATATATTTATCAGTGGGGAATCAGAAAATATTTTCTATCTAGGAAACTTTATTAAAAGTACCTTTTATAAAATGATAACTTTTTAAAGAATAAAGTCCATTATCCAGGGTGTGTATGTAAAACCTAAACGTAAGATGCTCTACTTGCTCTTAGTCGGTGCCGAAAGGCTTTTCCATTTATTCACCTTGTCATATTGCTTTAGTGATGTCTGCTTTTTTTCCATTGGCTATGCTAATGCATATAAGCAACTGTGAGACTTGCTTTAATATACTCTGAGTAAACCATATCTTGCAAAAGATGTTTTTTAAATTGGGCAAGTGACTGGTGTGTATCTGGGCCATGTTTAGAAATCATTCAAAGTAGCTATGCTAAAGGGATTACAACAGTTTAATATTCCAGAGCCAAAATTTTATGCATGTACGGAATGACTGACACAAAGATCATTATCTAGTGTCAAGAGGAAATGGAAAACTGTAACAGCCTAAAACAGTCTCAAGAGGTGTATCTGATGCTGACAGCACTTCTTTAGATTTTTAAAGGCAAGAATACTGCTCTAATTATTCTTCTTAAAAGGCCTAAAACAGACGACGCGGTAAAGGAAAAATAATAAAATATATAAAGCTTCCACAGACATTGGGGAAAGCATCTCACCAGCCGGGACACAATTGTTGTTGTGGAATATGCAAATGTTCATTTTAGAGCAACAAAGTATCATTTCTTGGACTTCTTAGGTCAGTCAGATAGGTTTGTGTAACAAACCAGGCCTGTGTAGACTACTAATCTAATTTTCTTGCTTTACATGTTAAATGGCAGTGGTATCTAATCTGGATTTTAATTCTTCCTAATCTGGATCATCTGGGATTTAGTTCTAAATGCAGAAGGGGTGGGGGCACCCATCAGAGAGGCTGCCCTCGCAGAGTGGGGGCAGGGACCTGATCAGCCACCATATATCTGGGATGGGGGTATTGAGAGCCTGACCCCTTTCGCTGCCATTCCATTTTGAGCTACAGCCTTCTAGCTGGTAAAAATCTGCTTTTAAATTTGTTAAATGTCCTGCTACTGCTTCTGAGCACCTGTAGTTTCAGCATGGCCATGAAAGCTATGCGGCCTTTGCAGTCACTTTCTTTGGTTATTGACAGCTAACAAGATCTTATTTCTGATCCCCACTGTGTGTCTTGGGTGTTTTGGGATGCAGGAAATTTATGTGCACAGGTTGCATTTGATAACTATCTTATTGTCCATGGTAAGGCTCTGGGAGGAAATTCAGCCATTGTTTTGCTAACATTTGGTAACTTGCAGTTCAGTGACACGTGTGGTGAAATTCTGGCACCACTGAATAGCTGTTGGATCCCAAGTTAGTAACACACTCCTTGTAAATTTGAAGCCTACCTAGGCCAAAGGTTATTTGTTTAGCTTTAGCCTTAACTTTTATTAGTTGGTACAGACACTAAGAGCAGGGGCTGTTTTACGGACTTGAGGTATATGTCCCTTTGAGCTGTCAGAACCTCTTGGGAATTTCACATGCCATCAATCAAACTGTTTTGGGCCCTATTACACTTCTTGCCCATGCCAGATTGACACTGGCTCTCAGGACTTCTGCTTGTGTAACTGGTCTTCAGCTCCCTTAGGGAGAGTGGTGTGCGTATACCCTTACACTCTGACAGCTTCTTTTGGGGCTGAGGAGATTGCCTCTTCCTCGTGTGGAAGGTACTTGGGTCTGCGGTTGGATCTTAGCTGGTTAGATGAAAAAACAGGTCTGCTAATCAAGCCTGAGCAGATAAGAATCCTCTGTCTGCATGCTTTGCAATCACAGTATAGGACTGTACAAATTCCTGATGCAGCAATAAATCTGGTTCAAAGTGAGTCTCCGCTCATCACACTGCCTCTGTCTTAGGTTGTCAGAAAAGCTACAGAGGATTACAACACTAGTGGTAGGGAGGAGGAAGTGTTGTTTAAAAGGGTGAGTGCATGAATAGCTACGAATGACAGAGAGCAACTGCGTACTGCTAAACTCTCAACTTATGGTGCCCGGGGGTGGGTAATGTTCTTTACCAGAGAATTGGAAAACCTGTGGGTTTCATAAGTCTCTAGGGAGTGTGAACCCATTTGGTTGCTCCTCGTCCCTGACAGGGTTGAGAAAGCGCTGATCTGTGCTTGGAGTGGTGCTATATGGAGATTATTATGCTCTTCAATATACATGCCTAGACCCCTGTCTCAGGATAAGCTACCCCCCCTCCCCAACACACAATCTAGAAGAGTTCCAACAATGGATATTTCCACTGTGGGTCATTTTGTTAAATGTAACATCCAAACAAATATTGAGCTTTTTTTGTAAAGTGAGTCTTGGAGACTGCCAATAACCGAGAGATTACAGGTCACAAACCTGGGTCCTTGGAGTCCCCAGGTAGTCCTCTGACTGTAACTACCATCTGACAGGTCACTCCTACTAGCAGGGAGTGTGGGCTGGTGGACTCTAGCTCCCTATAGGGCAGGGGTCTCAAACTCAAATGACCATGAGGGCCGCATGAGGACTAGTGCACTGGCTCGAGGGCCGCACCACTGACACACACACATACCCTCGCTGCCCCGGCTCCGCCCCCACTCCACCCCTTCCATGAGGACTAGTGCACTGGCCCGAAGGCCGCACCACTGACACACACCCTGCCCTCGCTGCCCCGGCTCTGCCCCCACTCCACCCCTTCCAAGAGGTCCCACCCCTGCCCCACCTCCTCCTCTGAGCACGCAGCTCCCCATTCCCTCCTGGAAAGCCCTAGGCACCACCAACAGCTGTTTGGCAAACAAAGCAAGAGCAATATAGGAAGTCCAGAGCTAGAAACACGCGCGGCCCAGCCAGGCAGCAGAGAAGCCTCCACTTCTGGCCCCTCTGTCCTGCAAACTGCTATGGAGGGACCGGGGGAGAGGGGGGGCGCCAGGAAGCTTGGCGGGCCGCAGGGAAGGGCTTTGCGGGCCGCATGTGGCCCCCGGGCCGCATGTTTGAGACCCCTGCTATAGGGACTGCCTACAAAAATCACAATTGGAATAGATGTCTGGCCAATCCTATTGGTTCACTCACCATTTAAGACTGAAGGATGTTGTCTGAGCAAGTAGGTGAATCCTTGGCTCCGGAACCCTAATGTGTTCCTGATTCCTGCCTTCCTGTCCTGTTCCACATCCCTGTATTTATGTCCCACTGTAGTGGGGCGGCTGCCCCACTCCGGGAGAAAAAGGTCTTAAAACAGCCCAAGAAAGGATTGTAGCTGGGAGCAAGCAAGCTCCAGCCTGATTGGGCTGAGCAGCCACAGCTGAAGCTGGGTCAATTAGAGCCCAGGTGGCCCTGATATAAGGGCCCAGAGTTTGAAGGAGACTCTCCTCTAACTGCAGAGGAAGACTGGCCTGGCTGCTGGGGAAGCTAGACAGGGTACTCTGAGTGAAGCAGGGCTGGGGCAAGGCAAGAGGAGCTGGGGAAGCTCTGGCCTGGAAACCCCCAGGCTGCAGGGCCTAGGAGAAGGCCCAACAAAGGGGTACTGGGGTTGGAGGGGGAAGCCCATGGCGATAGAGACAGAGGCAGCAGGCCAAACCCTCCTTGTCAGTGATGAGTGGCAATTATATTGCAGTCTGCCTCAGTGAACGGGGGCAAGTGATGACTGGCAGTTGCCTAGACTGAGGCAAGGTGGGGATAGAGGGTGGGGGTTCCCCAGGAAGGAGAGACCCTAAGACCTGAGGGGGTACTGTAGGGGTGCAGCACCCTTGGTAAGAAGGCACCGGGGTCTGGGAGGGACACGGGGCCAGAGCAGCAAGCGGGACATCGGCCTGCAGAGGGCGCTCCAGATGCTGGCGAGCTAATTCCCGTATGAACCAGCAGGAGGTGCCGCAGGGGTGAGTCGCAGCCCTGCTACACCCACCTTAGGCTACTGGCTCTGGCTCTGACCCTGACCCTTGGCTTGACTCCCAGCTGCTGCTCTGTGACCACTAGGTCTAACCACCCGCATCCCAGTCTAGCTGTCTCTACAATGTCCAGTAGGATGTCAGTAAGGGTCTGAAGAACCTTGAATATCTTCTGAAGTTACATTAACTTTGACCTGAGATTTATAGATTAGGTGTACACAGTAAGGCCCCTACTAAGAAAAGCATGTAAATATATGGTTAAAGTGGTTTGCTCATCTAAGGACTCAGACACTTTAAAGGCGGAAGTCCCCCACATATGATGTAGTATGCCAGTGCCACCTCTGTTACTATTTTTTCCCTACATTTTCTAGGCACTGATCACTCTAGTGTCCAGGGATGTGCTGCACAAGGTAGACTGGACTATGGCTACTATAAGCATTCTACCAGCTTAGGTGATATTTTTGAAGATCATAATGATGGTTTCATTTTTGATCAGCCTTCCATTTATCAGCATAAGCTTAGGGTTGGTGACTCCCTCTGAATTTGTCACTCAAGAAGAAGCTAGAGGGAGCAGCAACAAATGCCTGACTCTGGCCCTATGCCTTGGAGCGTGACTCTTCTGACACATTTCTATACATCTGAGACAAACTGGGATTTGGGAAGCCAGAGGGCATTTTTGGAATCTGTTACTTCTAATTCTGGTGTTTCTCATTTCCCCTCAAAAGGAGTATTTTAGCCACTGCATTGGTCCAACAGTTACTGAAGGGGCACCTCCAGCAGGGCTGGGCTACTGAGTAGTGCAACTTTGGTTTGTGTGTCTGAGGGTTTGTTGGGTTTTCTCCCTTTCCCCTCCAGCCACACTGAAGGCAAACCCTGGAGCAGCTCCAGTCTGCGCATCTGACAAGCAGCCAAGTCAGCTTCCCTTCCACAGGCGGTTCTACATCCCTTCTGCTTTCACATTAGGGTTCTGCTGCTTAACAACTTTAAACATTTCCAACAGAATGCTTGTTCTTGGTCAAAAAAATCCCATGTCCTCAAAATCTAAACATTTTGTGGCATGTGGTGATTTCTTGATTAAAATGTTGCCATGAAAAATGTCTATTCAGAACTTCCTTGTTCCATTTAGATAATGTGAAAACACATTTCAATTCACTTTGTTTCAACTTCTGTATTAGATTAAAATATGTTAATGCTGTCTCACTTAAATTTAATATTTTTCTGTTTTGATGCTATCAAAATGAAACAACTTGATATTTAAATTTTTTTTTTAATAATTTTTATTCTGTTGGAAATTGTGTAATTGGTCTTTAAGACCAATTCAAAACTTAAACAAATTCAATGCTGGAATTTCCCACAAAATGGAACTTCAATTTTCCAACAAACTCTAGGCTTAAGTCTGCCACAAAAACCTGGGACAGGTGGGTACAGACTAGAAAAGATATTTGGGAAGGAAACTAGGTCTACATTTAATCACATAATCTTTCAATGCATGCCAGTTAAGTATATTGGGCTACATGATTCAGAGTTTGGAAGCAATCTAATTGGCTGAAGTGGGAAAACAGTGTGAAGGAGTTCTATGTCAGTGCTATAGAAAAGCACATATTAGCATGTTACAATTGGAGTACAGTGAAACCTCGATATAACGGACTAATTCGGGCGAGGGGGTGTCCGTTAAAGCCGAAAGTCTGTTATTTAATCATTTTTTTAAATGATTAAATAACAGACTTTCGGCTGACAATGGACACCCCCCTCGCCCGAATTAGTCCGTTATATAGAGGTTTTACTTTTAGTGAGCAGCCCGCCCGGCGCCAGCCAGCAGCCCACCCGCCCGGGACCCCGGCTGCTGGGACTCGGGCAGGAGCCGTCAACCCGCCCACCCGGGTCCCGGCTGCGGGGAGCCAGGCAGGGGGTTGACAGCTGGGGAGCCGGGCGGGCAGGCTGACAGCTCCCACCCGGCTCCCCGCTGTGGGGAGCCGGGCGGGAGCTGTCAACCCGCCCGCCCGGGACCCTGGCTGCTGGAACCCGGGCGGGAGCTGTCAACTTGCCCGCCCTGCTCCCGGAAGCAGGGAGCCCGGCGGGAGCTCTCAACCCCCCCGCCCGGCTCCCCGCAGCGGGGAGCCGGGCGGGAGCTGTCTGCCTGCCCGCCCAGCTCCCCGCTGTGGGGAGCCGGGCGGGAGCTGTCAACACCCCCCCCCCCCCCGCCCGGCTCCCCTCAGTGGGGAGCCGGGCGGGAGCTGTCAACTCGCCCGCCCGGCTCCCTGCAGCGGAGAGCCGGGCGGGAACTGTCAACCCCCCCGCCCGGCTCCCCGCTGCAGGGAGCCGGGCGGGAACCGTCAGCCCGCCCGCAACTGTCAACCCCCCCGCCCGGCTCCCCGCAGCGGAGAGCCGGGCGGGAACTGTCAGCCCGCCCGCAACTGTCAACACCCCCCGCCCGGCTCCCCACTGCGGGGAGCCGGGGGGGGGGGAGTTGACAGCTCCCGCTGCGGGGAGCCGGGTGGGAGCTGTCAACCTCTGCGGGGAGTGACAGCTCCTGCCCGGCTCCCCGGGGCGGGAGCTGGCAGCCCCCGAATAACGGATTTCTTATGCATCGGAAATTTTGTCCATTGCATCCGAAGTCCGTTAAATCGGGGTCCGTTAAATCGAGGGTTTACTGTACTACAACATGTCCTCTCCCTAATACTATATGATCATAGTTAGCCTTCCTGCTGTATTTGATTTATTGTACATTTTTGATGTGACACTTCTGCATACTGTCCAGGACAATCTATTGTAGAACAATATTTCCAGCTCATCTCTGGGAGCATGGTTTTACAGCACAGACATAAACTGGATTCCGATAATGGTGGTCCCAGTTCAGAAAAAGGAAATGACTGTCAAATGCAAGGGGAGTAGAAAGGTACCTTGTCTTAAACGTATCCCCAGCTGCTACATGAACTCTGAGGAGTAGATCCAGACATCTCTCACAGCTAGATATAATTTTGTAAAGGATAGAAAAATCTGATATAAATTGTTAGTCCTCTTGCACATGGGGCCTGATATAGCACACATTGAAGACCATGACAGCATTTCTGTAAACTTAACAGGCGCAAGATTAAGGCCCTGGAGAAACACTGGAATTCGACATTTTGAAACATTTTTTTGTTTCATAGAATTACCTTTGCCCCTGTGTATTTTTAACCAGCACATTCTAGAAAATATGACAACTGATTTTAGCAATCTGCTGCTCACATGATGAATTCATCTGCTGTATGATTTCATTTAGCAGCTATAACACATGCAGCAAAGAACTTTAACCAAAGCGAACTGGAGCTCTGTGCAATGTCCCTTATTCAAAACAGATGTAGTATTTTGGTATATGTTTAACATTCTCCACATAATCCCAATTTGATCCTTAACCATCATGTGATAGTTGCTTTCAAAGAAGATGAAAATGGGCAGCTATAATGCTGCCCATATCATCTCAATTATTTTCCGCTCTGTTATTAAAGCTTAGATAAACCTTTCTTTTGATCTAAGGTTGAAGGACGTTGTGTTTTGAGATATTGGTATAATTCTGCTATATAAATACTCATGATTTAAGTTAGTGGTATATGATTTCCTGTAATCTGTTTCCAGAATCAACGTTTCATTGAAATAACTTTTGTCTTTTAATTTCTCCAATCAAGTGGTGCAGCTGTAATATATGCCTGATAATTCACCCTCCCTCTCCTATTTTTTAAACATCAACATCCTCTCCAGACTCACCTATGGGATAGTTAAGACAAGGCATGTTTTTTGGAAGCATTACACTTCAATTATTATTTTTTTGAGTGGGGGAGGAATTGAAAATAAAACTATTTTGCATGTTATACATTGAGATTGCTGGATGAAAATCACTAAGTGCTTTACAAAGAGGGTATATAATGTTATCCCCATTTATTAATTTGTAAATCAAGGTCAAGAGTTTCAAAAATCAGTGTTTCAAGTAAGGCTCCCAAATCAACTGCTTGGTTTTTGACAAGTTCTTTATACCCAGCAGCTTTGATTTTATTTCACTCACAGGGCTGGCGACAGAAATTTAGGGGCCCCCTACTTTGATAGTTTGGGGGCCCCCCCAGCCCAGCCAGGCCCCCCCAGCCCAGCCGACAGCAGATGGGGGCCCCCCAGCCCAGCTGGGCCCCCCCCAGCCCAGCCGACAGAGGCTGGGCCCCCCCCAGCCCATGCTCCCCTCCCCCCAGCCCAGCCGACAGCGGCTGAGGGCCCCCCAAGCCCAGCCGGGCCCCCCCCCAGCCCAGCTGACAGCGGCTGCTCCCCCCCCCCAGCCCAGCCGGCGCTCCCCCCCCTCCCCCGGGCAGCGAGAGCTGCGTGAGCCGCCCTTTCCCCCACCCCTCCCCCTCCCCGGACAGAAATGCAGCAGCAATGGCATGGTGGGACCGCATAGTGTTGCAGGTATGGGATGATTCCCAGTGGCTGCGAAACTTTTGCATACATAAGGCCACTTTCATGGAACTTTGTGACTTGGTGGCCCCTGTCCTGAAGCGCAAAGACACCAGGTTCTGATCAGGGATGAGCCCTTTTAAACCAAACGTGAACAGCCCAGTGTGAACAGGTTTCCTCCCACTCCCACCACCTAGCTCTGATCAGGGCTCAGCCAAACGCGAACAGCCCAGCATGAATGGACTCCTCTGATTGTCCCCCTTAAACACATTCCCCTGTTTCAACCAGGTGCCCATGAATGATATCACTCTTGTGAGGCTAACGCAGAGAGATAAAGAACAAATGTTGCTTGAATGCACCCAAAACCCAGGAGCTTTCGCTGCCATGCTCTGTTCTGCAATGATTCCAGACTACTTGCTACTGGCCTGGTGGGGTAAAGTGTCCTATGATGGAGGACGGAGTAAGGCAGCCCTACCCAGAAACCTGCTGCAAAGGCTTTTAGAGTACCTTCAGGAGAGCTTCATGGGGATGTCCCTGGAGGATTCCTGCTCCATCCCCAGACACATTAACAGACTTTTCCAGTAGCTGTACTGGATGTGAATGTATCCCAACTCTTCAGGGCAAATGAATCATTATACACACCTTGTTTTAAACTCTGTATCATATTTACAAAGGTACACTCACCAGAAGTGCCTTCTCTGGCATCATGATCTGGGAGCCTGCCTTGGGAGGGGGTAGAGGGTATTGGCTCCAGGGTGATGAACAGTTCCTAGCTGCCGGGGAGAACGGATTCACCACTTGCTGCCTGTGCGCTTTCCTCCTCCTCCTCTTCCTGCTTGAAAAAATCATCCTCCCTGCTCTGTGAGACTCCCCCCTTGCAGGTGTCCATGGACACTGGTGGGGTAGTGGTGTCATCACCCTTCTCCCCCAGAATTGCATGCAGCTCATTGACAGTGGTGGCATATGATAGGGCTGTGACCTGGAGCAATTGTTTGCCTCTTTAGTCTTTTGGTAGGCTTTCCTGAGCTCCTTGATTTTCACACGGCACTGCTGCGTGTCCTTGGAGTAGTCTCTTTCCATCATGCCCTGGGAGATTTTCGCATATATGTTGGCGTTCCTTTTTTTTTTTTCTTTTCTGAATGGGGTTCTGCCTGAACAGATTCTTCTCCCCATAAAGCCATGAGATCTAGTACCACCCATTTGGTCCATGCTGGAGCTCATTTGCGAATCTGGGACTGCGTGGTCACCTGTGCTGATTGGCTCTGCACAGTCACCTGTGCAGATGACCTCGCCACACTGGCCAAACAGGAAATGAAATGAAATTCAAAAGTTCCCAGGGATTTTCCTGACTACCTGGCTAGTCCATCTGAGTTGAAAGTGTTGTCCAGAGCAGTCACAATGGAGGCATTCTGGGATAGCTCCTGGAGGTCAATACCATCAAATTGCCTTCACATACCTCAATTTCGCAACAGCGATGTCAATTTTAACTCTATTCCCCTTGCCAAGTTTGAGTACGAAACCGGTTTTAAGAGCCCTTTAAGTCGACAAAATCGGGTTGGTTGTGTGTACGGATTTAGTTTTAATTCAATATAACATGGCTATTTCTGATATAATTGCGTACTGTAGACCAGGCCTAAGTTTATAGCCTTCGTGATTATGGAGAAAAACTCTAAAAGGTGAACCTTAATGGCTGAAAAAAGAGACAACAAATAAGAACCAATTTAAAAAAAAATAATTTTAAGGTACTCATGATTTCTGAAGAGTTGGGATGGTCAGTGCTGATGTTAGATTGTTCTTAGCTGGCAAAACCTATGACCAAACAAGATACTATTTTCAACAATTTTAGCTTGAAAGAAATTTATAACTTCTGCATGTATTCTCTTCAAGAACACAGATCAAGTTAAGAATTTCCATCAAACCAGCAGTGTGCATGTAACCCAAAGGACCCAATACTACTGAGATCACTAGGAAGCTAGAGCTAAAACTACCACCACATTTTTGTTTAGATGCCAAGTCTTATGACTTTTGCAGTCCCTATTTCATTTGAGTGGGTCCCCTCAAAAATGTATTTTCTTTTCACTTTGTTCTTAGTGCAAAGTGATTTGTAAGCAGGGCCTACGTAGGCTAAGTCACTTTTAAACATTTGACCCAGATGAGAGTGGTGTGTGTGTGTATATGTGTGTGTGTGTGTATATGTATGTGTGTGTGTGTGTTTTAACAAAATTTAAGATCTTTCTACACTGGCCAGCAAAGTCATATTTGATTAAATCATTAAAAAAACCCAGTTTAAATAAGGTTTCCTGATGTAATAGAAACTGTTATACAGCTGGAGTCTGGGAATGGGTGGATCTGTGAAGGCATATTTATAAAAGAAAATTACATTATTTAGTAACTGAAGTTTTCTAGTTATAATGCCTCTTATTTGTCCAACATCGTTCCTTGTCCTCGGAAACTTTATTCCAGATGGGGAAAAGGATTCAGTGAGCAGGGCCAACTTGATTCCTTTAGAGAGATGGTTCTAGTACTGTTACACTCAGTCTAGACCCGCAGCCCCTGATTAGGCTAGCTGATAATGTTTCTGGGTCCACAGGCAGTCAGCACACAATGCCAAGAGTGTGCACCTACAGAGGCAGTGCCTTTGAAGAACTCCAGCTACTGATAATTAAAGTAGGGCCAGATCCTTAGCTGGTTTAAATCGATGTATCTCCATTGGCTTCAATGGAGCCAGGCCAATTTATACCAGTTGGCAATCTGGTCCTTGTTTTCTTCTTCCCAGAACTGTTCAGCATACATTTTTCATATTGCTGTGCCTTCAAGTCATTTAATCATAGAGGAAAAGATTGTATCACAGACAAAGAATTTTTAAGCAGAATCTTCAAGATCTAAAGTCCTTCGGGGGCTGCTGTGTAGTGATGTAGCATGAAGAACATGGACCTCCAAATGTCTGGAACATGAGAAGTACAACAGAAAGGTCAGTCCACTAGAGTGCATTGGCACTGGAAAAAAAATGCAGGGGTTTGGAAAAATAGTGAACTGGAGCCGAATAACATTACATCTATACTGATATGCTCTTAACTGGGTAGCCTTCTTACATAAATACACATTAAATCTCATTCAGCCATGGGAGTGTGTGTTAATTGTACGTCATGGAGAGTTAAGCTCTGAAATGGTACATTTTAGACTACGATACCATCTGGGTATGGGGAGCTGTCTGGTAGATGCTGTGCTTTAATCCTCACTATTAATAGACCAACCATGACTCCGGGCCTGAGCTAGGGCATCTCTCCACTGACTTCAGTGAGCTTTGGATCAGGCACTTGAGGTGTGATTTGTTTTTTTTAAATGGACATTTATAAATCACCCTTTTTGTTTTTACTTCAAAGATCGCACCATGCATGAAGAGGTTACAAACCATATACAGGGATCACTTCACCCATTATTAAAGTGCAGCACCTACAGATTCGAAGGATGCTGACTTTAAACAGACCATGGTGACGCTTGCAGCATAACATATCGTAGAAATAAAGAGCTGGAAGGGGCCTCAGAGTCCTCAAGTCCAGCTCCCTGTGCTGAAGCAGGACCAAGTCAACTTAGACCATCCCTGACAGGTGTTTGTTCAATCTGATCTTAAAAACTCCAATGATGGGGATTCCACAACCTCCCCTGGCAGACTATTTCCCATAGATTTTCTTCCCCTTACCTACCAGTTCTTGAAGTTTGACGGTCTAATGTTTTTTAAGCCTGTTGTCCTTTATTCTGCTACTCTGACCCCTTCCTTAAAATCATGAAATAATAATTTCATGATCACTTTCACCCACATTGCCTCAGATTCACTACTAGTTTCTCCACATTGGTCAGGATCAAGTCTAAAATGGCTGTCCCCTCTGGTTACTTCCTCCACCATATGAAACAGTTGTCCCCAGTATAGTCCATGAACTTGTATGGTAAAACAAAGCGTCCAGTTACTTTTCCAACAGACGTCTGGATAGTTAGTCTCTGTAATGGGGGTCTACAAACCCCATATTGAACAATAGCAGAGTGGGGAGGAAAACCTCTTCCGTCCACAAGCAAGCAGCTTGATCAAACAGCTGCTATAGCTGTCCATCATGGAGAGAGGGACCCACAATTGCCACCAATAGAGAAAATAAGGACTGCTATGAAGGAGAGAGTACAGCAAAAGAAGGGAAACAGAAAGATCTAGGATAGCCAAGGGAAGACAGCCCTGCACAAGACTGCCTCCAAGAAAGTAACCAGACTGCAAGCCCTAACATTGAAGGGCTACTAGCCTTAATTAGAGGTCCAGGAACTGACCAGTTTGAAGACAAGCAGAGGAGGGTCAGTCAGGAGAAGCCGGAGCCCTCAAAAGGCCACACCAAGAGACCATGGCAGTCCCCCCATTACTATTAGGTCTCGTTTTCAATGCTTGTTGTAGAAATGCTGCCTCCTACCTCGTTATCCGGATATTGTGGTCTATAGTAGATGACCCCTTCTGTCTTTATCCAGATGACTGCCCCCTCCAGATCCCATCTCCTATCCAAACCACCCCCCTCCCGCTCCCTGTCCCCTGACTACCCCAAACCTTATCCACCCCGCTCTCTTTGCCCCATCCAATTGCCCCCTGTTCCCTGACTGCCCCCTAGGACTTCCTGCCCCTAATTCAACCCTCCAACCTCCTTACCATGCTGCTCAGAGCAGCATATCTGGCAGCCCTGCTGCCCCGTAGGAGCACCCAGAGCACTGCCTGAGTGGCAGTGTGGCTGCGGGAGAGGGGGAATGGTGGGGGAGGGTCAAGATTTCTGGGCCGGGAGCTCAGGGGCCAAGCAGGACAGTCCTGCAGGCTATAGTTTGCCCACCTCCGATCTAAGATGTTGAGAAGATTTCTCCCATTGACTTCCTCCTTGTTGCTCCTATGACCCTATTGTAATTTCACATGTCCCTCATCTTCCACATCTTGTTCTCTAAGGCTGCCTTTTTATGCTTGCCTGTGGGCCTTTGTCACCTGCTCCCTTTGAACCTAGTTTAAAACTCTCCTTACTGGGTTGGAGTTGGTGTACAAAGTTACTCTTCCTTATCTTGATCAGGTGGATGCCACCTCTTCCCAGCAGTCTTTCATGTTTGAGGAAGCCAAAGCCCTCCCATCAACACCATCTGTGTGGCCATGCATTCATCTCCCAGGTGCACATGTCCTTGGCTGAGGCCTTACCTTCAACTGGGAGGATGGATGACAACACAACCCGCATCCCTCAACTCCTTCACCCTCGCTCCCAGAGCCATGTAGTTACTGCTCATCTGTCATACCTGGCAGTAATTATAATAAAGATAATAGTGCTGATGTAATATGCTTAATTTCTGGAAGGCATTTGACTTAATACAACATGACATTTTGATTTTAATAAAACTAAAATGATCTAAAATTAACATGACATACCCTAAATGGGTAAACAGGCTAAGTCTTATGTCTCAGTGTAAATGTAATTGGGGAATCCTTGAGTGAGTATTTCTAGGAGGGCTCTTCAGGGACTGGTTCTTGGCTCTATGCTGGTTAACATTACTATCAACTACCTGGAAGAAAATTTAAAATCATTACTGGTTAAAGCTTGCATATGACAAAATAAATTGGGAGTGATAAATAAACAGTCGGAGGACAGGTTGCTGATTCTGAAGTGATCTGGATTGCTTGGAAAGCTGGGAAGAAGCAAACAGTATGGCCTTGTCTACACTGCCACTTAGTGCTGAAACTTTCTTTGCTCAGAGGTGTGAAAAAACACCCTCCTGAGCAATGACATTTGTGCTGAGTAGCAGAGCTCAGCGCTCTAGCACTATCTACACTATTTGCTCTCATGGAGATGGTTTTATTACAGCGCTGGGAGAGCTCTCTCCCAGCCCTGGAACCGCAACTACACAGCCATGTTAAAATGCTGCCGTGTAGACATACCCGTTGTGTTTTGCTATGGCTAAATAGGAACAAAGAATGTAGGCCATATTTACAGGATGGGGGTCTTTAGCTTGAGAAGCAGTGACTCTGAAAAAGATTTGGGAGTCATGGTGGAAAATCAGCTGAACATGAGTTCTCTTGTGACACTGTGGCCAAAAGAGCTAATCCAATCTGTAGCTACATAAACGGGAATCTTAAGTGGGAGTAGAAAGAATGTTTTACCTCTGTATTTAGTACTGGTATGATCACTGCTGGAATTCTGTGTCCAGTTCTGGAGTCCTCATTTGAAGAAGGATGCTGGTAAACAAGAGGGTTCAGAGAAGAATCAGGAGCATGATTAAAGTATTTAGAAAACATGCCTTCTAGTGACAGACCTTCTCTTTATTAAGATAAAATAGACTAAGGGGTCACTTGATCTTAGCCCTCAGTGCTTACATGGGGAACAAAAATTTGAAGAGCTCGTTGTCAATTGAGCAGAGAAAGGTATAACGTGATCCAACGGCTGGGAAATTAACCTAGACCAGTTCAGACTGGAAATAAGTGTAAATTTTTAACAGTGGGAATAGTTAACCACTAGAACAATTTACTGAGGTTAGGGGTGGATTCTCATCACTTGTTTTAAAAAAAGTGATGGGATCTTTTTCTAAAAGATATGCAAAAATAAACTGTTCAGGGGAAATTTTACAGCCTGCGTTCAATAAGAGGTCAGACTAGAGGATCACTGTCTCTTCTGACTTTGGAATCTATGAATAATGGTTCAAGACAGAAAATAAATAACACTATAGCCCTGTCCCCAACCTTCCCTTCCACGTGTTAGCCATTTTGGAGACCCCTTCTGTAGTATGCCGAGGGGGTGGAGACACTTTCCTCCCACTGGGGAATGCAAATCTCCTACTGAAGACTACATCCCTCCTGGTAGGGCTCCCATCCCATCAGGCTCACTAACAAAAGGTTTAATGAATGACAATATATTTCGAATGAGACTGGTGACTCTCAGTTCATCAAGTGACCTGGACTGCACATCTCAGCAGGCATTCAGCGTGGGATATCTGGGTGAGAGCCATTATGAGAACAATACAAATGCAAGTGAGGCATACTTCCAATATGTTTGATATTGGGAATGGAATAGTTCAAGATTTATTGATGCACGTGAATGGAAATAGAAACATGCATAAGGTCAGTGACCACATAAACATCGACTTCTGGATCAAATACCACCTTCCTTTTTTGGCACCATCTCACTTAGGTCCTGTTGTAGTTTATGGGTTATTTAGATGTTACTTTTATTCAGGCCATGGCCAGTGATGCAACTTGTAGTTCCTTGAACTCACCCAATGTAAACTTTTTTCTCTATTAACCTAAGTGTACAGTCGCTGCAGGAGACTGTGCCAGCCACTGGTGTTAAATCATGCTTCTTACCTACCATACATGCCACTAAAGACTCTTTTCACACGGACCATCAAATGGTAGCAATTTTCAAGCACTCCAAACCTGGGTTGGATTTAAAGCAATGTTCTTGAATTGAAAAGCTAATTTCCCATTAGTTCACTGATCCATGCAGTCCTATTGCCCATGCTGTATTTAAAATGGAAAGATGTCTGACTTTTGTATGTGGGGAGAGTAAAAGAAAGTTTGCAGATGACACTAAAGAGGGAGGAGTGGTAGATACGCTGGAGGGTAGGGATAGGATACAGAGGGACCTAGACAAATTAGAGATTGGACCAAAATAAATCTGATAAGGTTCATCAAGGACAAGTGCAGAGTCCTGCACTTAGGACGGAAGAATCCCATGCACTGCTACAGACTAGGGACCGAATGGCTAGGCAGCAGTTCTGCAGAAAAGGACCTAGGGGTAACAGTGGACGAGAAACTGGATATGAGTCAACAGTGTGCCCTTGTTGCCAAGAAGGCTAATGGCATTTTGGACTGTATAAGTAGGGGCACTGCCAGCAGATCGAGAGATGTGATTGTTCCCCTCTATTCGACATTGGTGAGGCCTCAGCTGGAGTACTGTGTCCAGTTTTGGGATGCACACTACAAGAAAGATGTGAAAAAATTGGAAAGAGTCAAAAGGAGGGCAACAAAAATGATTAGGGAGCTGGAGTGCATGACTTATGAGGAGAGGCTGAGAGAACTGGGATTGTTTAGTCTTCAGAAGAGAAGACTGAGGGGAGATTTGATAGCTGCTTTCAACTACCTGAAAGGGGGTTCCAAAGAGGATGTATCTAGACTGTTCTCAGTGGTAGCAGATGACAGAACAAGGAGTAATGGTCTCAAGTTGCAGTAGGAGAGGTCTAGGCTGGATATTAGGAAACACTATTTCACTAGGAGGGTGGTGAAGCACTGGAATGGGTTACTTAGGGAGGTGGTAGAATCTCCTTCCATAGAGGTTTTTAAGGCCTGACTTGACAAAGCCCTGACTGGGATGATTTAGTTGGGGACTGGTCCTGCTTTGAGAAGGGGGTTGGACTAGATGACCTCCTGAGGTCCCTTTCAACCCTGATATTCTATGATTAATGAACGACTGGGAGAGTGAGGTGTATGTGTGTCTTTTGCATGGCATTGAATGTGCTGTGAATTGAATCTGAGATGACAGCTAATTGAGATCCTTTAGTAGGAGTCAGACTAGAATAAACAAACTTCTATCATTATGACCAGGGTTGCTTTTTCTGGGATATATCGGCAAAAGAGGTGAGTACAGTTAAAAAAAAAAAAGTCAGAGTTGCAGCTCAAGTGGCTAATTATAATCACATTGAGCTAAAATGGGATTATCAATACCTAAACTATCACTAGCACGATAATGCTGTAGTAATGGTTATAATCCTCTGTGACATTAATCACTACACTGATTAAAGTTCCCTCATAAATATACATTTGGTGAGTACAGCACATTGCATGTGATAAAGTATATGGTTTAACCATCTCAAATAACATGAGTATACAAGAGATTTACTTAAAAAATAACATTAAAGAAATTGGTGCACACACCGTTATTTTACAAAGCCATTGCCACAAAATCAAAGGAATTGGATAAAGTGGTCTCAACTTAACCCATTACGCTAATGTTTTCTCTCTCGCTCTCACTCTCTTTCTCTCTCTCTCTCTCTCTCTCTCTCACACACACACACACACACACAAACACACGCAAGACTCACAAGCTTTTTGAAACTCCAGCACAAGAAAGACTGCAGTCTACAGGTCCACATGGGTAAGGTTAAGGAGTAGGTGTGACTCTCTACATTGTGAGGTTGTCAGTATTAAGATTCCTTTACTGATCTTTTATTTGCAAGGATTCATTGTATTAAAGGTGTGTAGAACACCTAAAGAGACAGGAGCTAGAGCTTAGTCTTCACTATGTTAATAAGGTTCTTAGCTCCATGATCCCATTTTAGGCCTCACTAGACAACATTGACTTGGTGCCCCCAGACCAGTACTCTCATTACTATTACGTGCCTTCCAACTCATCTCTTTTCCCCTATGCTTAGAATTGCAATACTTTGGACCTACTTGCTGCAGGAGAGCTCACTTTTTGCAGTCCTAGACCACATGACTTGAATTTGGTTTCTGCAACCTGGGCCTAACCACTGCTTCTTTGAACAAAGCTGGCATCTTGTCATCTTGAAGGGCAGCTCTGCCAAGACTCTTGCCAACGAAGGACCCAATCCTCCCTCCCCACCGCCACACAAACTAAGGTACATGGACTATAAAGGGCATGGGTCCAAGTTGCAAACCAGAGCTCTCCCAGGACGCTTAGACTCACAGTGAGCAACACTGACCAAAACTTGGAAGACATTGCACCTCCCACCCCAGCATCAATTTTTTACCACAGAGCCAGCCATTCCAGTCCAAATCTGACTGACCTTTTCTGTAAAGTGTATGGAAAACCCTTTGTACCCAGAAATCTGAAGCTTGCTGTGTATTCATGTGCTGGTAAAGTTCTACTGGCTGGCACTCCCGCCATGTTTCACTGACATGCATCAATGAGCACCGACACAGCAAGCAGATAGAGTTGTAGGAAACAAATCTCTGTTGAAGATGCATAGAGGCCAGTGTTCCATACTGAGATGTCTGTGTTTGTCTAGTATAAGCCTGTCCCAGATTGCACTCCCTTAAGACTTAAGGTCACACACAAAAAAGTCAGCTCCCTCTTTAAGCCTGACCACTTTCTCCAGTTCCATTCATCACAGTACAGTTGAGCTGTCACTGATTCATGAAGGAAGTTTTGTAGTTTTAATGAAAACTATGAACTTTACTCCTGGGCTTTGTATTAATTTACTGTATTACCCTCAAGAAATCAGCCATGCTTTCATTAAGTCATATTAGGTGACTGATGTTTTCATATATATCCTTTTGTGTGTTTTGTGTTTAGTGGAGCTGCACATTTGTGGAGCTGCTTAGCTGCTAATGAAGCTAGCATAACACACAAATGGCTGTCTTCCTCCCTTCCCCTCCCCCCACCGCCCAGCTTGGATATTATGCTTCAGTTGTTCCTAAAGACAAATTTCAGCTGCAAGCTGTTACTTGCACGAAGCAGTACTGTATGACTAAAGCTACTTATGACATCTGCATACCCTTAATGATTTATTTTGTGTCAATATAGCATTTATGGAAAAGGGCTAGGGACTGGCCTACACTGAAAAGTTACATAGCCATAGCTCTCTGGGGTGTGAAAAGTCCATACTCCTGAGACAACTAGTTAACACTAACTGGGGGTTAGTTTGTTGTAAGCCAACAGAAGAATCCCCTCCCATCATTGTAGTATCTACACTGAAGCCCTACAGAGGTGCAGTTGCAGCTGTACAGAGTAGTGGTTTTTCAAATGTAGACAAGCCCTTAGACCAAATCATTGGATATAAAGTTCAAATGGGAAATGTGAGTAGAGACGAGGGCACAAACAATGAGCTAGATTTTGAGAGGCGTTGAGCAACTGCAGTTTCTTTTGACTTCAATAAGAGTTGCAGGGGCTCAGCACCTCTCTTGATCAAACCTGATATTACAAATACAAAAATATGGGCCTATTTAATAGGGACTATTCCGCGGTGTTAGATCTCCACTATATTTACAACATTCAAAGGGAGTTGAGGGAGAGTCACCCAAAGGGTTGTGCCCATGCATGCCTGCTGAGGACTACCTGGCATCTTCAGGTTTCTGTGAAGTGAGGAGGTGCCCTGAACCTGGCTACTTCAGCCCCATTGTAGGTAACCATAGTAAAGTTTGTGAAAGAGATGACAACGTCCTTACTGAATTAAATGTAAGTATCTTTGGAGTCTGTTGTACTAAAGGCAACATGTATGTATTGTGGGCCGGCATGGCATATAGTCTCTCTAAGGGGGAGATGTGATAAAGCCTGGATGATAAAAGGATGTGCCAGACAAGAGTGGACTTTTGGGACAATACATGTGAAGTGGATTTCATGGGAAATATCTAAGAGGAGGTGAATGCAAATTCCCCATCTCCTGTTATGCAAAAACAACAACAACAGGCTTTTATAGCTAAGCTATGAGAAATGGGCCATTGTTTGCTGATGACCACTTCCATGAAGCCAAGATCAAAGTCTCAAGCTCAATAAAGGAAAAGCTGAACTGTTATGGTTGGTCTAGTTCAGACTCTGAGATGGATATAAACATGTAACATGGGAAAAACCCACTTGTAGGTTTTGAAGGACTGACACCTACCTGAGACCAAGGTTGTAGCTGGGGTGACCTCTGGTAAGTTGTGTGTGGTGGGTTTTTTGTTTTTGTTTATTTAAAACATGTGCGCAGGCTCGTGGTGTTTAATGTTTTCTCTATAATGCTTTCACCTTAAGAATAAATGTGCTTGCTTATAAAGAGCTGTGTGGTAACTCATAACTGCTGGCAATTAAAGCCATTCATAGCTGCTGGGGAGAAAGCAAAGCACCAATTCTGGCCTGTTTAGGCAGTCTGAATTACTGGGAATATCACAATGTAGGCAGGGAACTGTGCAGCCTAGAAAAAATCCTGGTCAGGAGAGAGAGAGAGAGAGAGAGAGACAAGGGCCAAGAGAGTGACAGCTGAGGAGCTGGGAGCCTAGAAGGGTTCCTTTCATGGATCCTGAAGGGGGAGCCACAGGAGCAGTTGCTGAACTATGACAAAGATGACAAATGGAAGGGAAATATTTAATAAAATTAAAACATTTTAAAGCAAAAATGTGGGGGGAAAATCTCATCCCTCATTTTCATGGTCATCTGTCTGGACATCAGCACATAGAGGCTGGACCGGTAAAGTAGAACATCAGAGGCTTTAGTTTCCAAAAAGCACATTAATCTAGTAGATCTAGTATCCAAGAGAACTTGATCATAATAGTATTTTTCAAGAGGATGTGTGGATTGGATATTGGAGTGGTAACTTACAAGACAATGCTAAGCTATTTAGCTCTGCTTTAGCTGCTCTTTAACAGTCCGAACCATATATATGCAGTTTGTCCAACGGTAAAAATACACTTGTTAGGAAATGTTGTAATTTCATGGGCTGCAAATCTCAATTAAATCTGAGTTTTTTAACCCTATTTTAGGGTGACCAGACAGCAAGTGTGAAAAATTGGGACAGGGACGGGGGGTAATAGGAGCCTATGTAAGAAAAAGACCGAAAATCGGAACTGTCCCTATAAAGACCCTTTTGTGGGGCAGGGCGGGGAGAAGAAAAGTGTAAATCATTAAGTTCAGCTTCATTTCTTCTGTGCAGTACATGGTGGAGTTTTACCGAACACGGGATTAGTGATCAAATGTAACTGGCATGTTACAAGAACATGATGATGTCAGTCCAAAATTATCATAATGCATGAAAGAGCTTAAGGTAGATCCAAAAAAGAATTTACAAAGAAGGGATCCATTTCTTAGAGTTGTCCATTTATTTTTGCATTATTCTACAGAGGACAGAACCTTCTCTCTTTCCCACCTTACCATGCCCATTCATTAGTAGTACATTTTCTCAATTTTCCACTCTCCTCCCCATGGGAGTTCTGAATTGGTCCATATGTTTATTTAAAAAAATAACAAAATTTGTTGAGTCACATTCTGCCAGCCTTACTGGTATTGAGTGGTATCCTTGAATTTAGTGAGAGTACTAAGCATAAGATAATACTCAATCTGAATAAGGATGGCAGAATCAGGCCTGAAAATATTTTTCTTGCAACATGTCTCAGTTCCCACTCAGAGACCATACTTAGCCAAGAAAGGATGGTTCATTCTTCATGTCCATTCAGCTCTTGGCTTCTCTGAGATTGCCAAGGATGCTAGTGAGTGCTGACTGTGGGAAAGATTCCGTGGTGTGGACCTAAATAATAACTTATTTTAATAAGCTACCTCATGGTACCAGCCTTCATCCACAAGCAACATGAGATGGATTTAAGATGTCAGTTTAGAGGTGAAATGCAGTCCCCTAAGTCATCCTGTGTTTTTCTTTCCCCCACCCCATCCCGCTGGGGTAACAGCGGCAGTGGTTTAGGCAGCATCACTTAAACTTTGGGCTTTTCAAGTAGAAATAGAAAGCTCCTACATTTTGAAAGTTGAATTCATTTGCAAGCTGGATTAGTATTAGCAAATACCCTTAAACTGTGACAGTGAGATTTAGCACTTTAAATCAGCTATTTCATGATGAAATTTTCCTTCCTTTCATTAGACCCTATGAACCATTTAATCTAAGTTGAGAAAACCCCTGCTCATACTTACAGCTCTGTTTGGCACTCAAAACAGAAAACAAATCTTGGCTGGGACTTTATCCCAAAACAAGTAAGCCTACTGGAAACTTCAACTAAAATAAGAAGCACCACATGTGTAATTTATACATGCCTCTTCTCCTCCTATAATAAAAATAGATAAATATAGAAACCTTTTGGGGCCAGGATGTTGGATGAACAGATGTGCGTATGGGACAGAGCCTGTAAAAAGGAAGGAAGGATGATCTTGTGGTTGATTCACAGAACACTAAGACAGCAGACAGCAGCTTTTCCACTGACTTTTTGTGCAACTTTGAAGGAACCTTTGCAAAGATGGGGTGCTAGGTACTGTAGAGGAGAAAAGTACTCTCTTTTGGTTGCCTGGAATGAGAGAAACAGTTGGAGAAGACAGAAGGGGATCACACGGGCAGGGGTTTGCCTGCTGCAGCAGGTTGTCTGCCTTTCTAGATGAATTTATAAGGCACTGGCGAGGTGTCAGAAAACCAGGGTTCTGTTCCCAGGTCTGCTACCACCCTGCTGGGTGACCATATGCAAGTCAGCTTCAGCTATGCTATTCTGATAACTGAAGTTGCATATCTTAGGTGGATGCCCCTCCCCCCAGTGTAGACCAGGGCATAGTGAGGAAAACAGATGCTGGAACCAGACAGGGGTCAAAAGCCCTGTCACTAAACCACTAACCTGTCTCATTACACAGACAAAAGAAATGAAACCCACATCTCTTTCTGCCACTGCAAGAGCAATTTGGAGTGTGGTAACAGGCTTGGATAGACTAGCCTCAGTGCATCTCACAGTAGAAGTAAAGCTAAACTGTAGATGCTGTTTGCTCTGAACTATGTGCAACTCATTGGCACAGTCTGGGCTACACTTTTGCAGTGGAAAAGTCTTGCCTGTTGTCACAGGGTCCGGGCCACCCCGTGTTCTGTCTGCCCACAATAATGGTCCTGACACTTTTTTCAGTGCTCCCAAGTGTCCTTTATTTATAGCTTCTTGTGGCTCCAGTGAAACAACCCGTGCTCTGTACAGTGCTCCCCCAGCCAGTTACTTCCCTGGCTTAGCTCCCCAGCCCTTGAGGCCCCTTTGCCTATAGCCAGGAGACAGAGCTCCTGCCTTCTTCCACTTGCCTGGCCTTTTCCTAACTGCCCGAGTCAGGGCTTTTGTAGCCAGCCCAGCTTCCTGCCCCAGCTGTAACTAATCAGCCCTGACTAAGCCTAGGGACCTAGGCTCTTTAGGGCTGACAGCTGGGCTCCCCTGCTGGCCACTACCTGCTCCAGCCCCCGAGCCTCCTGCCAGGAAGCAGGATTTGAGCTGCAGAGGCAGGGCATTCCGGGGTCTTTACCCCTGCCCTGCCACACCTGGTAAGAGCACCCAATGAACCCATTAACTCCTTTCTACCCTAAATTGCCAATCTTGGCCTCATAGGTTTGGCCTTAATTTCTGTTTCAGATTCCCTTAACCTTCCTCTGAATCAAATGATTTACTTACTAGGGGATTTGTATAATCTATTTGATAAATAAGACCAGTAATTTTTCCTTCTAAATAGGGGTGTGTGAAATGTTTGCAATGAAGCTTGAAGCCAGATAATACTTGCCTGGTTTCATTATAAATTGAAAATGAGGCCAGGTTTGCTGTTAAATTCTGAGTGGAGCCAAAACCGGGAGAAACTCAGTGGGGCTGTGAAATAACCCTAAACAAACCCAGGAAAAACAGTCCATGTGCCTCTGCAAACCAAAAAGGATTAGTCTTTCAGTTGTATTGATAAAGGATAGCAAGCAAAAGTGCTGAGAAACAGGGAGTTAAATTGGACTCTACCCTACTGGCAGGGAGGGAATAATGCTCAGAAAAACTTGTTTCCCCTAGTACATGTTTGCAGAAGCCAGAGAGACACTCAAGAAGCGGAGCACAGCATTCTATCTAACCTGATGAGGCTCTGCAGTCCCAAGAGTCAAGGTCATTTAGAGGAGCAGCAAATCACAGCCCCCATCCCTAGTGGCACCTGCTAATATTTGGTGGCAGATGCAGTGGGAAGCAAAGGCTGCTCATTCCTAAAGTCCCAGAAAGTGGCACAGCTGCCTTCTTCCCCCACTACATAAATATGCTATCTCAGTACAGCATCTTTGCTTCTTTGTTCAGGGCTTCTCCTTCCAGTGAAAAGCCAGAATGTGTCCCTGTTTGTCAGAAATCTAATGAAACAGACATGTAACAATGGTCCAGAACATAGGTCTAAGTCACCTAGCTTCTAACTTGTGTCATTTAGCTACAGTCTTTGGTGCAGTGTGGAGCTGCTTCCCTCTTCCCCCTAGAGCATGGACCAAGAGACACTGTGCCTCTGAAGGTAGAAGGTCTCCCACAGCCTGTTGGTGTATGTGCGAAGATACAAATGGCTACTCCCTGTTACAGGGTGCAGCATGTTGCCCCACCCAACCATCCTGCTGTGCGGGTTGACACCACAGGGGATGGGTCCTCTGTTCTGCCCACTCCATGACTCTTCTAACCGCCTTTCCTGTGAATTGCTGTTCTGGGGAGAATGAGAGGGAAAAAATATCTTGGTAGCAGCCCTTGCACTCCCCTGAAGAAAAGGGCTGCAACTGTTATTAACCCTTACAGGGGCCATTCAGGAAAGGATACTCCTCACTCTCTTATAGGCACTGCATGTGTGCATAAGTGCTGGTCAGAATCTAGCCCATAGCAAATCTGGGAAAAGACAGGAAAGAGAGCCAGGATCATTTCACCTGAAATATGTCTCATTGTTCAGCATGTGCATGTGAGAGACAGATGTGTATTCTGTATTTCCATGTACATGATAATTGTAATTATGGTTTTCATTTTTCTGTATTAAAATAATTAAAACTCTAATAATTCCCCCACCCCCACCCCCTAAATCCATGGTTGTGTAAGCTCAGGATGAATAGCCATGTGGATATTTCCAGTTACTAATCCTGCTCTCAATACCCACAATGAATGCACATACATGGGCTTCTGGCTGCCTACATTCTTACCCATCTGTTCAGATGGCATGATGCCCACCCAGTCAGAGGTTGGTTGCACTTTTGTCCCAGGATATACATATTATGCAATAATGGATTTAGAGAGACCACATGTAAAACCTTACAAATGCCATCTCTTCAGCAGGAAGGCTTTCCTCTTGGGTAATTAGTCAGGCTTCCTGCAATGTTCCTGTGCAGTAGACAGCACACTTGTTTACTAGACCAAGCAGCCATGATCATATTACACCTGCCAGAGCCCTGCCTTTTCCGTGCTGGTTGGTTTTTAAAGCTAGTAATGATGTGAAGGACCTGGCTACATTTACTACTTTTTTATGTGCATCTTGTCCTGACAACTATCTGGACTCTGATGCTATCCTCCTTTTAGAGAGGCCTGCTATCTCAAATAAGCTTGGAAGGTGACCAAACTCTGGTGGGTTATTTTGTTTGTTTGGGTATGTCTTCACTACCTGCCGAATCGGCGGGTAGCCATCGATCTTCTGGCGATCAATTTCTCGCGTCTTATGAAGACATGAGAAATCGATCGTGCGCGGCGCCCCCGTCGACTGTGGAACTCCAGCTTGCAGGGAGGCGCAAGCTGGAGTCGACGGGGGAGCACGCCGCCGACTGCCGCCGCCATGAGGACGAGCGGTAAGTCGGCTGCAGATACGCAACTTCAGCTACGTGATTCACGTAGCTGAAGTTGCGTATCTGCAGTCGATCCCCCCCGTAGGGGAGACCAGCCCTTAGTTTTTAAAGTCCATGGACCAGATCCTCATCTGATATATGTCAGTGTAACTCAGTTCAAATTGATATTTTAATGAAGGGCTATCTCCTTAAAGAGAACAATTTAACGATATCAGCTCAGGTAAAATTCTGTCTTTGAAGCAACAGTCCCTGTCTTTGTGTGAGCTGTATTCTGTAGCTGACAGCAAGAGGAGTCCTGTACTCTAAACTGAATGTCTATGGGATCGTAAACTGGGCCCAGGACAACAGTGAGGTGGAAAGGAAATGGGATAATTGCAGTGCATGCAAAAGGGAAACACAAAGGTTTGAGACGTATTAAAAGAGCAAGAGGGTAAGCAGACTATTTTAAAATAATCATAGAATTGTAGGACTGGAAAGGACTCCAAGAGGTCATGTAGTTTAGTCCCTTGCACTCATGGCAGGACTAAATATTAATTAGACCAGCAGTTTTCAAACTG
Organism: Sternotherus odoratus; assembly: GCA_032164245.1. Lineage (NCBI taxonomy): Eukaryota > Metazoa > Chordata > Testudines > Kinosternidae > Sternotherus > Sternotherus odoratus. The sequence continues at coordinate 109,500,786 of JAVMKO010000001.1, forward strand.
CGTGGGTTGGGACCCTATTTTAATGGGGTCACAAGGGCTGGCTTAGACTTGCTGGGGCCGAAGGCCAAAGCAGAACTCTGAGCCCCACCATCCAAGGTGGGTGGAGAGGCTATGTCTCACTTCCCATGCTGCTGCTGTAACGCCTTACTTAATTAAGGACCTGCACTTGAGCCATTGAAATCAAAGGAGTCTTTCCATTAACTTTACTGGCTGATGAATCAGGCCCTTAATCATAGTGGTTTAGGTCTCAATCCAGCTCCCATGGAAGGAGAGCCTATATTTCCTACTTCTGACCTTCTCTCCCCAACAAAAGAAAAAAACATCATATTATGTAAACAATAATAATTTATATAATTCTTTCTTCTTCAAAGCACTGTACTAACATTAACTGTTTTGTCTACACATGATCCCTGTGAGGTCAGTATTATCACCCCCAATTTTACACATGGGAAACAGAAGTAGTACAACATGCTCAAGGCCATATAGTGAGCCAGTCTGAGTTAGGCTTAGAACTCAAAAATTCATGGCTGCCTCATTTGATTACTAAACTATGCTGACTCCTTGGCATCTGAGGTTATTTATGACATACAAAGTGTTCCAATTTTAGTTGTAAGTGAAGGGGAAACATTTTACTACACCAGTAACACCTGGCGACGCGACCTTCAGGCTGACACCACAACAATGGGCTACACCTGGAACCAGTTAGAGAGAATGGCCCAAGATAGAGGACTCTGGAGATCTGTGGTTGGCGGCCCATACCCCGACTGGGGTGACGGGCATAAGTAAGTAAGTAAGTAAGTCCTGCAAAGAGCAAATTTATATTGCTGAAGCTGTATGAATTTTAAAAATGATGTATGTAGTCAATTCTATTACAGTAGCATACTTTATGGTTCTGGTGATAAAGCTAAAGCTATCCAATTACATCAGTTTTCAGGATTTATTATTATTAATCATGTTTTATGGTAGTGCATCAGGATCAATCAAGAATGGGGACCAATTGTCACCTCTGCCCTGCCCTGGTCTCTGCCCTGAAGAGCTTACAATCCAATAGACAAAACAAACCAGGTAGGAGAAGGGATATGACACACAAGCAGAGTAGATGACATCAAATTCCATGTTAGTGTCACCATTTTTCTTTTTTGGGAGGCAGGGAGGATGGGTTTAGTTAGGAAGAGACCACCTAAAGGAAAAGAAAAGGGGCAGGAGTTGAGGGGGACAAGATGGGGAGAGAGAAGAGGTGCAGCTGTGGAGTGAAGTTGAGGTAAAGAGAATGTGTGGGAGGGGGGAGCAAAAAGCCAATCCTCATAGGGCAGAGAAAGTCCAGTCAAAACTGTAGGTTATCTTGATGTCCAGAGGTTCTTCTTTTGGCTGCCTCTGCTCCTACTGGCTGGGTACATAGACAAAGGCCAACGTTGTCACAACAATGCCTCAAGTTATGCTTCTAAATAAGGTGGGGTTAATTTGCTTTTGTTAATTATGAAATGGCTTTAGAATCCTGGTCACAAGTGGTGGTCCCTGATTGGTGTTTAGTCATCCCTCAACTGTTCCCCATTTTTCCATTCTGGACCTTACATGCTATAATCTCAATAGGAATTCCAGGCAGTGCATTACTAGAAGATTATTGCCCTTCTTGGGAAGTTAAAGTCACTTGCCCTTTGCCCTTCTGACACCAAGCAAGGCAAACAATAAATGTTCAGCAATGCACTGCCTGTCACTTCTTATTGCCTAACCAGTGTGCCCTATTTAAATGGAGCCTTGTCAAATGTCATTTTGAAATGATATAAAGGCCACCCATGGGACAAAGATCTTACAGGGTGGTTCTTAGCAAGATGAGGTGAGGAATGATTACCAGGACAAGAGACTAATCTGATATAACAGTAGTGACAATGTGTTGAATGAGACATACACAGTATATGTAGTAATATTTTAAAGCATGAAAATACTCTTCTCTTAGCATTAACTAAATGCACTGAAAAACCTGCCCCTTCCTGACCAGCCTCAGTAAAATATCTGAATCGTAATTGCAGATGGTCAGTAATTTCCTCAGTCATTACAATTGCACTGAAGTAAAGGTGAGATTTACTCTGATTTTAATCATTTCAAGTTTTGTGGTTTTTGTTAATGGTTCAGATGGAATCAGTTTTGAAATTTGCACCTGCAGTTATGTTATCTCATAAATTAGTGCTGAGAGAATCCCACGTGAATCTGAACCTGCACTCAGTAGGGGATAACCTGCTTAAACATGTCTTGTGAGTTGTTTGGTCAGCAGAACCAATGTGTTGCTCTGGCTCTGTGCTTCATTGTAATGTAGAGTATATAAAGACTCAGTATTTCTTAGAGATGTTGAAAATGGTAAGAATGATCTTGTGAGGAAGATTTAATTGATAGGTCATGCAGAAATGCTGTAGGATTATAGCAATAATGAAGGTGTGGGAGGATGTGAATAGGCAGTAGCTGTTTCACAGGTAAAAACAGCAAGACAAAAGAGTGGGAGTATGGAGCCAGATACTACCAACACAACCTGAGATAAAGGAAAACAACTAGTTATTATTGTGATCCTCTGGTGGTGTTGACATAATGAAAGTGCAAGTGGCAAGATCTATAATGTAGTGAGGCTGAGGAAACTGCACCTGAGATGTAATTAATACTTGCGATGAATAGCTATTGAGGTCATCCTCTGGAATTATTGCAATTAAGGATATCTATACAAGAGTACAGTGCATTTAAAAAGAAAGGGAGAACTAAAATTTCACCATGCTTATCAATTTGATGACAGATGTTCAAGATAAACGCAGTAATCTGGTGACAAACGCCTGAGGCCCAATTTCTCATTATACAGTCACTTGTTACCTCATCATTGCCAAGCAGAAAGGGAAAAAAATCATCAAGTAGATTTAGCAAATCTTTATCTTAACAACTATAGATTGTTTTTTAAGCATCACTATTTGGCAAAGTCTTTGAAGGGGTAGTGGCAAGACTATTTGGACAGCAATGATGCTTATGATAAATTCAGTTATGGATTTAGGCATAGCCGCCATACAAAGGGGGTTCTTGCCAGAGTCCTAAACAATCTGAATGTCATAAATGATGGAGAAAGCCTATCAGAGGTGGTGAACACAGTTTATCACCAATTCCTGCCAATGGCCAAATTGTGGCTAGTCTTTGCATTAGAATGGGGAAGGGAAGACACAAAATTTTCCATTCCCTTTGTGTCACAATAACTCCCAGTGCTCTTAGTGCAGAGTTATAATGCTCCAATATCTCCAAATTGGGGTCATAGTTCTTCCCTACATGTGGCAGTTAACTATTAGGAAAGCAAGCTATGTGTGACCCAAGTGGCCTCCATTATTGGCATGGGGTTGTATTCTTACTTCCCTACATGAGATATTGCTTATTGTAGATCTGCCTTGTTATTGAAGCTCATCAGGCTATTATATTTCCTTTGAGAGAGATTTTTGTGAGGCATAGTTTGGATTATAATTTGAGGAATGAATTCTGTTCTCCCTTACATCACCGCAAATCCAGAGCAACTATAGTGTAGTCAACATATATGAAGTTGTCTGGGAACACCACTCCAGTTCACATTTTATTTCAAGTAACCAACCAGTTATCAAATGATAACTCTGATCACTAGCAAACTGTATTCAGATTGGTGGTTTTAAATCTTAAAGGGTCCATGCCTCATTACGAATATTGGATTGGGAGATTTAGGAAACGATCACTGTTTACACTTGCATATAGTTCCAGTGTTGTTGCAATTTAATCTCTCCTGTGGAGTCTGGAGACAGAAGAATATATACCCTAGGCAGGATTCTTCTCTCCTTTGCATCATTTGTAAATCTGGAGTATCTGAGGCAAAGACCCAGGAAGTAGCTTGCCCAAAACCACACAGCAACTCATTGGGGGAGCCAGGATTAGAATTCAGGAGTTGCTAGGTCACAAGAATATATGTAGTTGTCTTTAATTACTATATATAGTCAATGTTATACCTTTGACAAACCTAAATGCATAACTACTAGCATAAATATGCCCTCCCATATTTGTCTATTTAGTCACCTGTAATATTTTAATTTCTAGATTGTGAAAACTCTGGGACAGGGACTGTCTGTTGGTTTTACAGTGCCTAGTGCAATAGGGTCCTAATCCCCAGGAGATCAGATACTGTAGTAATAGAGGCCATACAACTGCATAACACAGAATCCCTGTTTGAGGTACTTAGGTGCTATCTCATTACAAATAATGTCTCTCACATAAAACCAGCAAAAAGTTAACATATAAGATGATTTACATGCTATATACTATAAATCAATACAAATTACAAGAAACCTATAAAAAGTACATCCTAATTTTAAGAGCTACATTACATAATTATGGACCAAACTCTGAAGGCCTTTCTTCAGCTACATGCCAAATAAGCATATGGCCCCAAAAAACCTTCAGAATTTACCCCGTATTTCCTGCCTGTATCTTATAGTCTACTGTGGCACTAATTCTAAATTTAAGATAGAGTAATACGGTGCTTTAAACAACTGAAACAAACCACAGCTCCACATAACATATGGTAAGATTTGCATGATCTTTTGCACCTTCAATGTTCTCAGAAAAGTGAGAATTTTTGTCATGTTCTCTCGCGCGTTCTCTCTCTATTTCTTTCTCTCACACACATACTAGATGTAACTCACTTAGTGTAACACATGAAAAATTAACTAACTTGAAATCTGATAATGCTGTACATAACAGTGCAGTTTAATTGGTTTCCATTACTCAGAACCATGCAGTCTAAGTTGATAACATTATGGTTAACTGACAAGACTGTTGTTTGAGCCTCGGAAAGAATTTACTGGTACTTTTCTTGGAAAGAACAGGCATGCAGCTCTGTCATTTTAGTTTCTCTTTATCATTTGACAAGCTTGCCTAAGGCCATTTATTTTTTCTTTACACAAAACAAAGAATCTTTGAGAGACACAGTCATTCATGTGAGACTTGTTTGAGTTTTCTTGACAAAATAAACAATGTCACATGCATGCTTTGCTCCCATGACTAAGAAGGAGAATCTCCCATTCTTGTGAAAAATCCCACTGGAAGGAGCTAATGTGGGATGGGAATGGAGAGGAATATGAAACTCTACAAATTTATCCTTCTGGAGTCTCCCTTAGATCGTTTAATCAAAGTGAGACTCATAGACTTTAAAGTCAGAAGGGACCATTATGATTATCTAGTCTGACCTCCTGCATAATGCAGGCCACAGAATCTCACCCACCCACTCCTGTAATAACCCCTAACCTATGTCTGAGTTATTGAAGTCCTCAAATCATGGTTTAAAGACTCTAAGGTGCAGAGAATCTTCCAGCAAGTGACACATGCCCCACGCTGAAGAGGAAGGCGAAAAAAACGCAGGCGCCAATCTATTGTGGAGGAAAATTCCTTCCCAAACCCAAATATGGCGATCAGCTAAACCCTGAGCATGTGGGCAAGACTCACCAGCCAGACAGGAAAGAATTATCTGTAGTAACTCATATCCCACCCCATCTAATGTCCCGTCACAAGCCATTGGACATATTTACGCTAATAAACAAAGATCAATTGCCTAATTGATCGATTGCCCAGATTAGGCTATTCCATCATACCATCTCCATAAACTTATCAAGTTTAATATTAAAACCAGATAGGTCTTTTGCTCCCACTGTTTTCCTTGGAAGGCTGTTCCAGAACGTCACTCCTCTTATGGTTAGAAACATTCATCTAATTTCAAGTCCGAACTTCCTGATGGCCAGTTTATATCCATTTGTTCTTGTGTCCACATTGGTACTGAGCTTAAATAATTCCTCTCCTTCCCTACTATTTATCCCTCTGATATATTTATAGATAACAATCATATCTCCCCTCAGCCTTCTTTGGTTAGGCTAAACAAGCCAAACTCTTTGAGTCTCCTTTCATAAGACAGGTTTTCCATTTCTTGGACCACTTTCTCTGTACCTGTTCCAGTTTGAATTCATCCTTCTTAAACATGGGAGACCAGAACTGCACACAGTATTCCAGATGAGGTCTCACCAGTGCCATGTATAATGGTACTAATACCTCCTTATCTCTACTGAAAAGATCTCGCCTGATACATCCGAAGACCGCATTAGCTTTTTTCACAGCCATATCACATTGGCAGCTCATAGTCATCCTGTGGTCAATCAATACTCAGAGGTCCTTCTCCTCCTCTGTTACTTCCAACTGATGTGTCCCCATCTTATAACAAAAATTCTTGTTATTAATCCCTAAATGCATGACCTTGTACTTTTCCCTGTTAAATTTCATCCTATTATTATTTGTCCAGTTTATGAATCCTCCCCTATCCCTTCATGGGATACATAGAGTATTCTCTCCTAGACCCTGTGGATCTCTGCGATCCAGACAGGTGGCCCTGGGTCTTCAAGTTTTCTATGATGCTCTCTGCCCTCTCCTCAGCTTCAGTATGGCTTCAGTGGGGCAGCATTGCCTGATCTTCCCCTGTTGACAGCTGTCCCAGAAGCTCCTGTCAATACTTGGGGCGGGGAGGCAGGCTGTACAATACAGGAAGGGACTCTAGAGAAAAGTCAATTCAGCTGTAAATTGCAACAAATTTTCCATTGGAGGCTGGTGCAGAGAAGATTCCTCCCCATACCTTCACTCTTCCACCTCTTCTTCCTACTTATCGATTGCTAACTCAGAAGAGACAAGCAAAACCTTTTATCCCTTGAAGCTCTCCAGGATTCAAGTATTTCAGGCCATGTTGTCAAAACAAAGTGTCATAAAGTGAAAAATGTGGTTATTGTGCAAACATTAGAGCAATTTCCATAAAGGGCGATGGCATTAGTAAATCCATGCACACTGTATTTTCCCTAAACTAGGCTTTTAAATGTAGCTTCATAGAAGTTAGCTTTCACCAAAAAATTTCTACTGGCTGCATTCTCACCTGTTTTATTTTGCTTCCAAATCACCCCATTCACACAGTGGTTCTCCTGGAAATGGAAAGAGTAAAGCTGTGTGGCCCCCTTGCTATTCCGGGAGCTAAAAAGAAGAAGCTTCCATAGACTGAGCAACACAGAACTGAGGAAATGAGACTGGCATTACCCCTCTAGATTATGCTTAATGTTTTGTGTGTATGAGCATAAAGAGAGAGAACCAAGGCAGTGCAACATTCAGGCTGTATTCCTTCCTCCACATACGCTGTTCTCTGTCATCAAGCACTTCCCACAAGTAAGTTCTCTAAGTTCACATACAAAATCATGCTATAGTGTCCCTTTTGGGAAACTATTGTAACATCCATTTTGTCACATCTACTTGAGACAGCAAAATTAAACATGAATACCATCATCATCTTACATACTTTAACAGTCTATTATACCCCATACAATCTTTAATCTCACACTCACTATATATATATATAATATAAAAATCTTAACATCAACTCTTTTTTAAAAAACTCTTTTTTAAACTCTTTTTTTCATCTTTTTTAAACTCTTTTTTAAACTCTTTTTTAAACTCTTTTTTTCATCAACTCTTTTTTAAAAAGGGCAGATCTATTCTAAAAAGTTAAGTCAATGCAGCTACGTCACTCGGGTATGAAAAATCCATACCCTGAGCAGCATAGTTAAGCAGACCTAACTCCTGATTTAGACAGTGCTAGGTCAATGGAATAATTCTTTTGTTGATCTAGTTACTGTCTCTCAGGGAGGTAGATTACCTACGCTGATGGGAGAACTCCTTCCATCAGTGTGGGTAGTACCCACACTGGAACGCTACGGCAGTACCTCTGTGGTTCTGCAGCTGTGCCACTGTAGCTTGTCAAGTGTAGAGAAGCCTTAACTCATAAAGTCTCAGTGGGGTGCATATTTCACCATCTTCTACACCCATGCTTGTCTTGTTTCAGTAGTGGGCATATGTATTTGTTTTGGCAAAATAAATGCCCATCAACTGTTTTATTATATGAATGAGGATTCATCTGTTCAACACATGTAAGTTGTTTCCAAGTATATGATTTGTCCTGAGGAAATCATTGATCCCAACAGGGACTGCCAGTTGTAGTTCTGGTAAGTTTCTAGCTTGTTGGTCATGGTAGACTTTGGCCTTTGTGGGTATCTTTCTTTTTGTCTGTTTCTACGGTAAGCAGTGGTGGAAGTTGTAATGCTGGGGCTATAAGCACCACGGTAAATGTTGCAGCAGGCTGCTATTAAAGCCTTCTGTGGGAGTATTTCTCTTTATTCATGATTACACATGTTCAAGAGAGAATTTTGTATATGTCATTTTCTGTGGGTTTAAAATGTTTTTGGAGCACTTCTAGGGTTGTTTTGAATGTATAACACTATTGTAAATGCTGGAGGCAAAGCGGGGTTTGGGGTGAAGGCTGACAGCTCACAACCCCCCATGTAATAACCTTCTGACCCCCTGAAGGGTCCCAACCCCCAGTTTGACTGTAGCTGGACTAATAGACTCCATTGAGGTCAAGTATTCAGAGCCCCTGCTTTGCAAAAGGACAGATAACATGCACATGGGTTAGGAGCAGCTCAGCCACAGGAGCAGAAAACAAGCTAATTTTCCTTACCTCTTAATCGTTTTGCAGCAGTCCAACAGACGAGGAGAGAGAGCCTGCATGGGTTCCAAAGGGTGATTTTTTCAAGGAAGAGGGGGAAAGATATTATTGCAGTGCTCTTGACTGTATAGAGTTGATGAACAAAGACTAATTGACACTCTAGTGAACTCAACCTAAGCTTTTGGAACTCTCAGTCACTTCTCTCTGCATTTCTATGGCAATTGACCTGTTTAGATTTAATTTCTTTCTTTTGTTTATATATATGTATAACTCTGAAGATAATATATGTAGTTCATAAAGGAGTCTTGTTTAGTAGAAATTAAGCTATTATTACCATGTCTCTTTCCCACTGTAAAATTTTATGGAGTTGGTACTAAAATAAGTTCATTCATCTTGTTCTTTTCGGACTTGACTGTGGGTAGGTTGCCCCTGTGCAATCCTTAATGAAAATCCTCAAAGACCGAATTCTGGGGTCTTTCTGTAAGAGTTGTGTTGAAGCACTAAGAGATGGGTAAGTAAGCTCTATCCCTCCCAAAGGTTACCACATGCCTCTCCCTGGCTGCTCAGATGCATACTCAAATTACCTTCTTCTCACCTCTGAGATAGAGAAACAATCATCCATTTTTTATTACTGTCTTGACTCCCTCCCCTCCTAGTTTTTTGGTTGGTTGGTTTTGTTTTGTTTTTTGAAAGAAGGGCTAGAAGATAAATAGTTTTACAATCACTGACCTATTTAATGCATCATGCTTCACATTTACACACACAACTTGCATTACTTTTTTAGAATGGAGTTACAGGTATATTAAAGAAGTAATCAATCATTGCTACAATAAGCAATAACAATATGGGATTGACTTAGCTTTTTGCAGGAAGTATCGCTTCCCTGCCTCCCCTCAACACACACACACACTTCTGTGTCGGAGATGGGGCAGCATGCTCCCAATCCCTCCACCGCCTGCTGCTGCTCCCGACCTTCTCTTCCCATCCCCATCCCCACTCCCCCTGTTCCGGATACCCACCCTTGCCCCCCATTTCCCTCTTTCTCCCCATCCACCTTTCACAGTGTGTCTGCTGCTCCTCACACTCTCTGTGGCCCATCCATCCCCATTGAACCATACAGTGGCAATCATTTTGCCTATGGGCAGGGGTTCAATCTCACTGAAAACAGCCAGCTTTATGAAGGACAGCCTCACTTCCACATGAAGATAGGCAGTATGGAAATGCTGGCTTCAGCCCTCAATGACAGTAATGGGAGATGGTGGCCATTTTGAATAAGGGAAAATTCATGAGTTGTTGGCACCTTTATCATGTTTGCATGAGGCAGCTAAAACAAAACAACCCCCCCAAATTGCTAGAATCATGATAAAATTGCAAGAATTTGGCAATGCTGTAATCATACTATAGATTCCCCTCTACTGGAGAGCTATTTACTGTAACACTTGAAAGTCACCCTAGCTGTGGCAGGAGGGACAGTGGAGAAGAAGAGGAGTTACCAGTCCAGAGGTCTGATTGACAAGCCTGGACACCCTGCACATGGCTAACTCTGTCTAGACGTGCACTCTGAAAAAAGACTGGCAAAGTGTTTGGGGCCAGGCAGTGTGCTGCCAGCAGGCGAAGGAGAGACCGCTCCTCAGTTGCTCTCTAGTACAGGGGAGAGAGCTCCATTTTGCACCTTGGCCAGAGGATTCCAACTCCATAGTGGGACATCTCCCTCTGCTACTTGTTACTGAAATAGTTTGGCTGTCAAAAACATCAGATAGGGGAAGCCAGTCCATCACTAGCCATAAGCTGGGCCCAGCATGGACACAGACACCAGAGGTTCCATATCCACAGGGAAAGGTGCATCAGCCTGCTTAACTGTGTTAGGCCTCCTTTACTCTGGAAGCCCAGGGAAGGAAAGGTGTGAGCAACCTGGAGTCTACTCAGCACAGTGAGGGATGTGCCTTGCAGTGACATGCTTTAGAGTGGGTGCTGATGATTCCTTACATAGCTAGTTAGCTAAGACTCAGAGGAGAGGAACTCCTGGTCAGTAAGTGTACATCCTGAGCTATTGTCGAAGGAGTGTGTTGACACCATGTTGTGCACAAGCAGTAATCAGGCCTGCAACATCTATTTGATTATTTTATGGTTCCTGTAGCAGAGGGGGTCACCCCACTCCAGTTAGGAAGGGGTTAAAAGCAGCCAAGGGCAGCTGGTTGGGTAGTCCAGCCACAAGTCTGGTTGCACCCAATTATGGCACAACTGGCCCTGATAAAAGGACAGGCTGAGATAGTGAGAGGAGACTCTTGCTCCAGATGGGAAGCAGAGAGGACCAGGCTGCCTGGGAGAGCAAGCAGGGTACCTGAGACAGAGCAGGGCTGGGGAAGAACAGGCAGAGCTGGTGAGTCCCCAGGCTGAGGCCTTGCTAAAGGCCAGTGGAGGTCCTAGGGCCGCAAAGAGGCAGCTGGGGCTAGAAAGGCAGCAGGTCCAACCCCCTTTGCCAATGATGAGTGGCCATTACAGATTGCAGTTTGCCCCCGAGGCAAGCAGTAGTCACTGAGGCAAGATGGGTATAGAGGGTTTGGGTTTCCCTGGGAGGGGAGACCCAGAGTGTGGGGGCAGTGCTATGGGGGCAGCACCCCAAGGTAAGGGGCACCTGAGTCCGGGAGGGATGCAGGGTCTGAAGTGCTACAAGTGGTGGAGATTTACTGAAAGCAGGGAACCTGTAGGAAGAAACCAGCCAGCAGGAGGCGCTCTCAGGCCCAAACTGAATTAATTCCTGGACAACCAGCAAGAGGCACCGTGTTGGTGAGTCGGCATGCTGCTACAGTTCAATTTTACCTGAAGAGCTCCAAACCAAAACACTGTGCACGCAGACCACCCAGTCTTGTGGATAGAGTCTGGACTTGAACCCACTTTCCTTTAATGTGTGGGGGGTTTTGATTACATTTAGTTATTAAAATGTATGTTTTTATTTGAGGGAATCTGATTACTGTGTGGGTTTAACTTGTTCATTCATTCATGGGTTTGTTTCACAATAATCCCCATGATTCTTTGTTTATGAATATGTTTGAAGAAAAATCATATTTAGTTGTTTAGTATCTGTTGCTTTTTATTATCCCCTTTCCTTTCACCAGTAACCTGGTAGATATTGACAATTCTATATCCATACACACCCTGGAGCAGTAATTTAATATATGAAGAGTGACATACTGAAGCATACTGTATGACAGCAGTCTTTGTAGAGAAGTTGCAAAGTGTCTTATTATGTATTTCACCTGACAGGCCTCCTGCATAATGTGGTTAGCCACATAACAGCTGCTTAAATTCCCTGCGGTTATATCTTATAGTTAGCAATCTCTATGGGATGCAAAAGGAGATGTGGTAGCTGCTAAACTTTAGCTCCATTTAAAATAAAATTTAATCCTAAACTGCTTTTTTTTTTAAGCTTGTGCAGCAACATAAAAACTGGGCCCTTTCAGGGACAGAACGCTGATCATAGTAGACTCTCTGGATCTTGGTCTCAAATGTCTTCTCAATGATCACAGCTCTACATCAACTGTTTATAATGCATGGGTTACCAGATACTATCATGTCTGATAAATGAACTGCTTTTACCTCAGATGAGTCACCAGACTTCACCAAAAGCAACCTCACTGATATTGTCACCATTGGTGGGCACTAGGGAAGAGTGCTCTTTTAGTGCCTTGTTCAAATCTTGTAGTCTCCACAGATTCATATGTTGCCCTTCAACTTGAGTATGGGTCTTCAGAAAACACTTGAGGCAATTTGTCAGCAATCTTTTCTAGTTGCTCTTCATCAATGCCATGGACACCTTGGACGCTGATTCCCAACGGAGAATCTACCTACAAGACTTTTATGTTTGCCTCTTATCATCACAAAAGGACATCTTGCATGAAAAGAACTGTAGCAAACATTCACATCAATCACACCTTCTGATGTGGTCAGCATTTTGTCCATTGGATTTTTTAAGGTTGTATGACTGACTTGACAACTTGGGATGACAATGTGAAAAAAAAAACCCAACAAAGTAAGTCTTCGGTGATGATCAGTACTCCAGAACAATAGTCTCCTTCCATTTTTCAGTCAAGGCCATTGATAAACACTATTGTGAACATTTCAGAACCTCAAGCTTCCTTGTCAAAGATGTTCTGAATATTGTAAAGCTTCTTGACATTTTTGTCAAAGGAACCATTGAGTTTGTTGATACTTGAGGATACAAATGCTTATTACAGTCCTTTTGCTTCACACTGTTGACGTTTGATTGACAGACTCTCTCAATGCGACCTTTCTTTTTGCTGAAACATCACTCAGAATCTTTGAATCTATAAGCAGAACGTTGATGCTGTCCTTTGCAGCATAAGTAGATGTTTAGCGGATTAATCGTGTCCAACAATCTTAATGTGATTGAGTTCCCATTGTTTGTTGAGGACAATCATTTTTCTGATCATGAGGACCAGCCTTCATGTTGGTTGTCATGACAAATTTCCTTAGTGTGCAATGATTCTGTTTTGGACATCAAGACCTTTTCCTGAGTGATGACAAATGTCAAATTCAGCTCAGGAAGGAGACAACATTGAAGTGATTCATCCTGAACTCCACAGACAAAGTCATATTGCAACATGTCATTAAGAAAATAACCAAAGATACCATGTTCAGCAATCGGATGTAGTTTGGCAATTTAGGCAGCAATGCTGTCATCAGCTTGTTGACTTCGTTCATTAAATTGAAATGTCCAAACAACAACAGATGGTGTAGATCTGAGATTCTCAAATTTTATTGCAATGTGACCCCTTCTGACAACAAAAATTGTTGATCCCAGGAGCGGGGACCAAAGCCTGAGCACAACCACCCCTGAGCCCCATCACCCAGAGAAGAAGGGGGCAAGGGAAAAGCCAAAGGGGAGGACAAGAACTTCCCCCACTCTGGGGGAGGGGAACCGAGTTCCACTACCCAGGGCTGAAGCTCTCAAGCTTCAACCCCAGACGGTGAGGCTCAGACTTTGGTCCCAGGTCCCAGCAAGGCTAATGTCAGCCCTGGCAACCCCTGACTCACCGTTTGAGAGCCATTGATGTGAGAAATGTGCCTTCAGCAAAGCATTCTTGAGATAACAATTTTCTTTTTGGGACAGTTCCAGAATCCTGCTGCCTGTCTGTAATTTTCAACAGGATCCCACCCTTGTCACCAGAAAAATTAGGTCAGATATTTGTGTGGCGAGGAACGTTTGTAAATACTAACAGTCTGCAGCAACAAGGACTTCTTATTCTGTTGATCGGGAACCAGTACACTACAGACAAATGGATAGTAAGGAGGAACTGATCCTAAGCAACTCCTTTCCTCACTAGACAACATCTCGTGGGTACTAAAAGCAGAGCCCCAGGGAGTGAATTTCCCTACATAAAACTATAGCACTCCCTGTACACATAGAGCAGTGCTGCTACAGAAGCGAACACCTCTAAAACACCTATAGAGCTCTAGACAAAGGCCTTAGCTGTGATTGGGGCAAATCCCCATTTCAGGCACCAGTGTTGAACTGCACCTATGCAAATCTTTTGCAGAGAGGGAAAACCACAGTTTGCACTTGAGCAGGAAAACTGCACCAGTGCAAGCCATAGCTTATGTAAACTAGGGTATGTCTTCACTACAGGAGTAGGTTGATTTCCCTTAATTCGATTTTCTAAAGTCTAAAGTGTCCCCACCAGGACAGCAGGTCGACAGTGGTCGACACTGTCTGTCCTTAAACTTTTGCAGGGGTCGACACAGCCCGCATTGCACTGTGGGTAGGTAGCCCACAGTGCTGGGAGTGCCAGACCCCCCCGCCTGCCCAAGCAGCCCTGCGGACCCCCCCGCTCGCCCAAACAGCCCCGTGCCGGACCCCCCCGCCTGCCCGAGCAGCCCCGCGAACCCCCCTGCTCGCCCAAGCAGCCCCGCGCCAGACCCCCGCGCCCACCCAAGCAGCTCCGCGAACCCCCGCGCCCGCCCAAGCAGCCCCGCGAACCCCCCCGCTCGCCCAAGCAGCCCCGCGCCGGACCCCTCCCCCCCGCCCTTTAAGAGGGAGAAAAACCCTCTGCAAACCTCCCCTTGCAGAGGAGGCTAATCAGCCACCTGAGCTGCAGAGGGCTCAGCCTTATGGGTTGCACCTGGCAGCCTCCTCAGTAGGAATAAAATCCTGCCAGGAAGGAAGCCCAGGGTGGTGGTGTGGAGGAGTGAGAGAGAGTGACAGAGGAAGGTACAGAGAGATATAGAGCTGGGAAGTAGAGCTGAGGCTAGGAGCCTGCAGAGCTGCCCGCTTCCAGGCACCAGCCAGATTGAGGGCTGGGGCCCATATGAACTGTAAAGCTGTATGGTGGTGGTGGGGCTTGCACTGTGAATAAAGAGCACTGTGTGGAGCCACAGAAGAGTCTCCTGACTGTTTGTGATGTGGGGCGAGAAGGCGATCTGTTACAATGGGAAGAGATTTAATGGGAAAGTTCTATTTTCGGAGACCTGACATTGAATTATTTAGCTTCCTGGCTGCCCTCCTGAACAACAATGGTCAATTTCACTTTCAGGCAGGGAGCGGGCAACCAGTTTATCCTGATGTGAATTATTTTGGCAAAATGGAAGTTTTGCAACAGAAATTTTCAATTTCAGGAAGAGGATGTTTCCAATTGGAAAGTCATTTCATTGAAAGGTTCCTGACCAGCTCTATTGCGAACTAGGGGCATGTCTTCACTACGAATGAACGTCGACTTTAATGATGTTAAGTCGAAATAAACGTGTACCTGTCTTCACAGGCATGCCCTTAAAGTCGATTTAAAGGGCCCTCAAAATCGACTTTATAACTCCTGCCTGACGAGAGAAGTAGCGCTAAAATCGACCTCTCTAGGTCTATTGTGGGCTAGTGAAGAGGCATCTGACTTTAAGCCTCCGACCTCCGAGCAGCCCCGCGGACCCCCCCACCCGCCCGAGCAGCCCCGCGCCGGACCCCCCCTGCCCGCCCAAGCAGCTCCGCGCCGGACCCCCCTGTCCGCCCAAGCAGCTCCACGAACCCCGCTTGCCCAAGCAGCCCCGCGCCGGACCCCCCCGCCCGCCCAAGCAGCTCCGCGAACCCCCCCACCCAAGCAGCCCCGCGAACCCCCCCGCCCGCCCAAGCAGCCCGGCGCTGGCTCCCCCCCCTCACGTGAGGGGGGGGGGTCCGGCGCGGGGCTGCTTGGGCGAGCGGGGGGGTTCGCGGGGCTGCTTGGGCTGGCTCAGACACTCCTGGCCAGCACCTTGTCACACCATGATAAAATTTTGCAGTATTGACCTTTCATCAAGGTTCAGGATAGAAATTTATTCAAAATGCTTTTATGTGAAGGAGAGTCCTGTGGCACCTTAAAGACTAACTAAAGTATTGAAGCATAAGCTTTCGTGGGCTAATACTCACTTCGTCGGATGCATGCAAATGAAGTGGGTATTAGCCCACGAAAGCTTATGCTTCAATACTTTAGTTAGTCTTTAAGGTGCTACAGGACTCTTTGTCACGTCTGGAATTCCAGACTAACACGGCTACCTCTCTGATTCTTTATGTGAAGGGACTTCCATTTTCTGACCTGGTCTAGTTTGCACTGGTGCAGCTACCCCTCAGTGGAAACAAGGCCACATTTTAGAATTGCATTCCCTTGGCAGAATGTGCTGGAGAAAGCAGCAGTGGAAACACCTCTCTTTATTCCAGGGATGAAACTTCTTATTAAAAGTAAATTTTTATTTGGTTTGCTTCACTATTTTCTGAGAACACTTGTGCACTCAAGTGTTGCTAGTGCAAATCCTTGTGAAAGTGAATTTTTAGGTGAAATGCTTCATTATTTGCCAAAAGGGAACTTCAAAGTGCGGACTTGGTTATAAAATCAGTTTGCAATTTGCAGTGTGTTTGTTACTTACTTAAATCACATGGCACTGTTTCTGTTCCTTGATCATATAACTTATGTAATGGTAACTCACTAATACAGTGTGAACTTTCAAATGTACAATTCAATATTCAGTGTCTATGCACTAGTTTTTTCCATAATTCACAGCATAGATTTTGAAATTTGACTATAATATTCACAGTTTGATCTGCACAAGAAGGATTATTTATAGAAATAATTAATGAAAAGTTTAGAATAATACATTCAAGAAATATGTTACATTTGTAGATTTAGGAACAGTTAAGAAGGCAAAACTCATATGTAAACTCGCTCATCTCAGTGCGCCAAATGTCCCAACAACTACTGTGGCAGACCCAGGGCAGACAGCTGCCAGTAAGGCCAGTAATTAAAAGGGTTACCACAAGGGAATCGGGTCCAGCTGAGCAGGGCTGCCACAGCCAGAAGCAGGGCCAGCTGAGGCCAATTAAGGAGGCTGTCAGAGCCCTTGGAAAGGGACTCCTCCCCAGAGAGGTTTGTGGGAGTTGGAGGAGGGAGTTCTGGTGACAGTAGCAGTTAGAGGAGTGAGTTGGTGGAAGCAGAGGAGTGTGAGGAGCGAGTTGGAGGAAGCAGGGACGGAGAGGCTGCTGGCAAGCAGGAGAAGAGAACTAAGGGTCCCTCCCAGAGGGGACCTAGCTTTCCTAGCCTGCAGGAGCCTGGCCCTGAGAGAGAAAGAAAGAGAACGAGCTGCTAAGGAGCAGCAGGAAAAACCGGGTTTGGTGCAGTCTGGTCAGGGCACCAGGGTCATACCAGCACCCCAAGGGACTTGAACCAGGGGGAGCAGAGGAGCCACCTTGTCACACTACTATGTGTATGAAAGCAGCCAATCACTGCATTCTCTAATGAACTTCCTCAGAAAAATGATAAAAGATAAAAACACCACATCATCTGTGGGTGAACACTTTTCACAAATCTATTACTTCATACCTGAACTCTCAACCTTATCCTCAAAAGAAACCTTCACAACACTTCAGAAGACTAGCCTGAGAATTTAAATTCATTACTTTGCTAGACACTAAAAAACAGGTCTCAGGTTGATTTCATGGCTCACTACAAGTTTTTAACACAACCTACTGGTTTCTAAACCTTAGTTGCCCACTTCAAGTGGTCACCTACAGCAAGCATATCTATATATATAAAAGTCAAGTGGTGTATGTATGTGTGTATGTATGTATGTACGTATGACTGCGAAGTCCTCCCGCACCGTTTGAGCCAGAGACTTGAAATTTGGTACAGTGAGGGGTCTTGGGGTCTAGATGCTGGTAAGGGTCGAAAAATTTTTGGACCTCACCTCTGACGCCCCCCAGGGGTGAAAGTCTTTCAGGGCCAATCACATCGGCTGGGCAGTTAGCTGGTGATGATGTCATAATACCCCCTCCAACAGACACCTCACTCACTCAGCTCACTGCCCCTCCCTCCTCCAACGGAACCCCGGAGATCCCTCAGTTCTCTGCCCCTCCCCCCTCCCAACGGAACCCCGGAGATCCCTCAGTTCTCTGCCCCTCCTCCCTCCCAACGGAACCCCGGAGATCCCTCAGTTCTCTGCCCCTCCCCCCTCCCAACGGAACCCCGGAGATCCCTCAGCCCTGTGCCCCCCCCCCCACCTGCGAAGGTCCCCGGAATCCCTCGGCTCTGCCCCCCCCTCCCCTGCGACGGATCCGAGTTGGGTTTGGTGGGACGGTGAGTGAGGTGGGGGTGTCGGGTTCGGTCGGGGGGTGAGGTGGGGTTGTCGGGTTTGCTTGGGGGGGGTGAGGTGGGGGTGTCGGGTTTGGTCGGGGGGGTGAGGTGGGGGTGTCGGGTTTGGTCGGGGGGTAAGTGAGCCGGGAGGTGTTGGGGTTTGTGGCGGGGTGTCCACCCGCCCCCTACTGAAAGGGGCTTGGAAAGCCCCAAAAGGGGGTTGAAATAGCCTGGGAGGCTAGCCTGCAAACTCCCAGGTTGATTGGGAGTTGGGCTCAGCTGTGTGGCCACGTCCCAAACACTCCCAGCCAGGATATAAGGGCTGGGAGGCAGAGAAGCAGGGGCAGTCTCCTCTGCAGTCAGAGCGAGACAGGCCTGCTGCAGGAGGAAGCCAGGTACCTGGGTTAGGGCAGAGCTGGGGCGGGGCAGGGCAGAAGGAGCTGGGTGGGCTCTAGCCACGAGCCCCAGGCCTCCGGGCCTGATACAAGGTCCAACCCAGAACTACCAGGGTTGCAGGGAGCAGCCTAGGGCCGGAGATAGCAGCAGCAGGCCAACCCTCCTTGCTGGTGATGAGTAGCCATGATACTGCAGTCCGCCCCAGTGAGCAGGGGCAAGTAGTGACTGACAGTGGCACATTCTGAGGCGAGTTGGGGATAGTGGGTGGTGGGTTCCCTGGGGAGGGGAGACCCTAAAACCAGGGGGGTACTGCAGGGTGCAGCACCCTCAGCAAGGGGCTCCGGGGTCCGGGAAGGGCACGGGGCCAGTGTGGAGAAGCGGACGTCGGCCAACAGAGGGCGCTCCAGGGGTCAAAGAGCTAATTCCCGTGACGACCAGACGGGGGCGCCGCTGGGTGAGTGACCGACCCTGTGACAGGGTTGGTCAGGGGGGGCGGCTCACTGTGCACTGTGTAGCACACAGATTATTAAATACACTGTTCGGTCGGGGGGTGAGGTGGGGGTGTCGGGTTTGGTCGGGGGGTGAGGTGGGGGTGTCGGGTTTGTTTTGGGGGGTCAGGTGGGGTTGTCGGGTTTGGTCGGGGGGTAAGTGAGCCGGGGGGTCTTGGGGTTGGTCGGGGGGGTGGGAAGGTGTCAGGGTGGGTGAAGGGTGGGTGTTGGGGTTGGTCAGGGGGTGTCAACTGTCTGCCCCCTCCCCACCTCCGACTGACCCGAGCAACGCCGGGCACTTATGCTAGTTTAATATATGGGGGTTCAATTTGTCCCAGCGTGTATTTAGTTTAGGGCTGGTCTGAACTGGGAACTTGCGTTGGGATAGCTACATCTCTTAGGGGTGTAAAAAAAAATCCACATCCCTGAAAGTCATAACTAGGCTGACCTAATCTCCAGTGTAGACCATGTAATATTGACACAAGAATTTTTCCATCAACCTAGCTACAGCCATCAGAGAGGTGCATTTTCAACTATCTACCCCTCTCATCACCATAGGTGGCTTTAGTCTAAGAGAGGCTGTTACCTCGCCGACCTTGTGTTTCTCATGGGCCAATGGCTTCAGCAACACTGCAAACAATCGTCTCTAGTATGAAATAGCCATTAACCCTCTTCCCTATAAACATAATTGCAAGCACTGGTGAAGCATCCAATATAATACAATTCTTTCTGTTAATGAAAATAGGTTCCATAGAAGTCAAAGCTGGAAAAGATCTATTAGGTCATCTGGTCTATCCTTCTGATTTTGTTCTCCACATGTTCTAAAGTCCCATAGCAGTATGGATTTGAGGCCAGATTTTCAAGGGGTTAGTGCACCCATAATTTGGGGTCAGATTTTCAGAAGACTTCAGTTCCCACTGTGACACTTACAGACAGATTTCACTGTCTAAATGGAAGTTGAGCTCTTAAAAATTCTGGCCTGAAAATCTGAAATTTCTCATAGCAGTTCCTATTTTTCTGTTTGGAAGGGAACTTGATGCTAACTAGGCAGGATGTTCTTTGAACAGATTTATATTTTGATTTATACATCACTTTTCTTTCATGCTTTGTCCTCTCCTTGACTTATTGTTTATTTTGGAGAAGAGCCACTAAAACTTGAAGGGGAACAAAGTATGCCAAGTTAAAAAAACAACTCTAAACTTAACCAGTTTGATTTCTTCAGTGCCAGAAAGTCCATTGCAGTTCTGGAAGTGGTAATGGATTAATCTTTTCTGGTGCTCTGGGCCAAAGCTTGAAATGCTGACCTCTGGCATACTACCCCTAATGACAAGATTGAAAAGCTTGCTGCACCCTTTAAAGCTTCCACTGGTACTGGTGTCAGACTTGGCACACACAAATATTCAAGTGCATGGAGGAATGTACTGGACACAGGATCAAAATCATCAGAGATCTATCCATTGGGCCATAATCATAGTCAGATCAAAATGAAAATGGAAACATCTTATGAAACAAGTGAAATAAGTGGTATGCTCTGGAGTAAAGTTGGACTCTTGAGCGAGGTTTCTTTATGTATACACTTGTCTATACTGAAATATAGGCTGCAAGGATTTTCAAACTGGGGGGCTAAGGCATGTGGTGACCATGCCCTTCCTATATTGCTAAATAGGAGGGTGGCACTGCCTATGTGGTAGGGGTTTTGATGGTTGTGGTATGGAAAAGGGAATCCTGATGTGAATAGCTTTGGGAGTCAGTGATTGGTGTACAGAATCCACTGGATATTTAAACATTGAGGGATGATAGCAGTAAAACAATGGAATCTAAACTTCTCTGCAGCAAAAGGATGCCTGGTATAATGCAAGGTTTATTTCTTTGCTAAAATTGATTTAAGAATAGTTCCATCTTTTTAAATATTCTTGGTATAAATGGATGGTTAATCTTATTACAGCAACAATATGTTGCCTGTGGGTGCTCATTCTTTTAATAGATGCATTGCATTATGTATTTATTGAAAAAATGTACTCATAGACACTCACAGTATGGAGCTTACTGTGTTGAACATTTATTAATTAAAGGTACAGTATTTGAGTCAACTTCACTGTGTGAAAACTATCAAAAATGCGTGGTTAAAACCTCTTAACATTTTATGTTATATTAATTAAAACAGAAGTTCCAGCTGTACTGTGCTAGGAAATGAAAATTATGAAAAGCTGTTGCCATATTCCAATCTTGGTGTAAGTAGTTTAATTGAAATGGAGTTACCTATCTTGTGTTCCAGAGTTCGGTTTGGCCCCTACGTTTATTCAATGTGTACTATGTATTGAAGCAATATGAATATTACAATGGTGATGAATTGCAAGGGGCTTATATCAAACAGACATTAAATCCAATCAAATTCCAGAATCTATTATACAGCATTAAAGTTTCATGGCTAAGTACACAAAAGTAGGAAATGATGATGATAAGGGTGAATGTATATTATTGACTCTGTTCCACTGTGGACATTCATTATAAATCCACTTGCTTTATTTTTTTATGTTTACTCACAATCTTTTTTTTAATTGATACCTCTTTGTTTCACTGTAGTATGAAACTTCACTAAATTCCTGTATAATAATTTTTATTATCAAGCAGAATATCCTCTCAACTACACAAGTGCCAGGGAGCGTAGAATTTGACTCATCAAATCTAGAATAAGTTGTAACTTCATTATGGGCCTGAATCTGCCGTCACTGAAACCAGAGGAAGTTTTGCAATTGATTACAGTGGGAACTGGAAAGAACTCTGTGTTAGCAATGACAGAAACCGATGAAATACAGCATTAATCAATACAACACCACTTACAGTAACTAGGTTTAATTATACCTTCTTTGATAGCAGAGCATAGGTGTGAAGAAAAATTTGGGGCATTTTATTTAGTCATTTTCCATGTGGGTTTCTCATTCATGTAATAGCTTTCTTGCCTTGTCAGGGGATTATTATAAAGCGTATCACCATCTGAAGGGATTAGCACACATTAAAGCAATTACCTATTATGCAGCATGTTTCCAGTATATCTGGCATTTAAGTACTGTAAACTTCACCCCTGTTTGGAAAGTATGCACAAGTGAACTGCTGTAAAACTCAAAGCATCATATTACATGAAATTTAAAAATAGTGTATTATGAAACCAATATTCTAGTTACTGATGAATGCAGTTTAAAGTCTTAGACTTAATACAAGTTGTGGCTGGAAGTAATATTAACAAGTACACAGCTTGGGAGGAAATATCTATCTAAAAACGTAATTTATAACTATGGTATTCTTTTAATGGCAGAGCATTTGATAAGTTACATTGGGTTTCAGGTAAAGAAAATTGTTAACCTGAGCACTAACAACAATTGTACTCTGAAGTTATTAAACCTCAGGGCAGCTTTTCATTGGGGTGGAAGCCAGGCTGCCTTCAGGGAAAATGATGGCCCATTAATCACCATGTGAAAATCAGGCATAGGACAGAAGAATATGGTGGTGCCAAGGAATGGGAGTGTGGCAGAGGAAAAAACAGGGAAGAATGCGTTAAAGAACTGCTCCAGAAGTTATGAGGTGTCAGGTCATGTGGATGGAGCTGGAGGCAGGGTGAGGAGGATGCTAGGGGGAGAAAGAAGCACACTGATGAATGTAGCGAAGCACAGAAGGAGAATATGAGTAGGACACTGAGGGGAAAGTGAGGAAAAATGGGGATTAAGTGAATGTAGGGGCTTGGTGGGGTTTTTTTTAGCAGGAGGGATGGGGGATAAGACACTGAGGAATTTACAAGGAGAATATGAGTGGGAATGTTGACTATCCTGCCTAGCTAGGGAGAACAATAGAGTTGCAGCTCCCTACATCACCGGGGCTAGATGCAGAATACTCATTTACAGAAACAATATATGTATTCAAAACTTTGCAAAATGACACTGATTGTATATTTGCCTTGCGTGTAATTAAAAAAATAGATCTATGTATTCTCCACTTTAATAGCGCCTTGATTTCTGCTTTTGCACACACATTTTGGGGGCAGGAGGTAGGAAATTAAACTAAACTTTTGGAAGAACTAATGTTAAGAATTAGTCCATATGGAGAAATGACCCATGTTGGGAGGCAACTTTATTTCCTTTTTCTGCACAATTATAATGTGAGATTTGTTCATTTTTTGAACAGAAGAATATTGATTTGCATAAACTGGAAGTGACAAGATGACTTGTGCTTTAAATGACACCCAAAGCTGTATGTGGCATAAATGACAGGAGAATAGGCTCCTTAGTGTTTTTAAATTTCAAGCACTAGGACAATCTGACAGCTTTTTCTGAGACTAATTCAGAGGTTTCATTCCAAACTGTCAAGTCCACGATCGGATCAAAATTCTCAGCTTTCAAAGCTTACGATGGAGTAATTTAGGTACCTGTAGAAAACAGGACATTACACAGAACACAAATCCCTTTGTATAGTCAGTTCTGCGTGGCCAATTTCCTCTCTCTTGTTTGAAGTGCCCCAATGCCTGTTCTAAGTTTTCCAAATGTAATTGCAAATAACTCCTTCCATCCCTAAAATCAAGGTGTTTTCATTGCCATCAAGGGTATGTCAATGTTGGAGCTAGGGATATAATTTCCAGCGCAGTCGACATTTCCCCCAGTAGCTCCGTCAGAGCTAGCATGCTAAAAAGAGCACGGTGGCCACAGCTGTACAGGCAGCAGGACAGGCTAGCTGCCCTGAGTATAGATCTAGGGCGGGGGTGGCCAAACTTACGGACCCTCCAAGTCACACATCTTTAGATGTGCGAGAGCCAGGGCACAGCTGCTGGGGCTCAGGACTTCAGCCCCATGGGAGGTGCCTGTTGGGGCTCAGGCCTTCAGCCCCACTCTCGCTGCGTCTCAATTACTGCAACATCATTCTCTCTGGCTTTGACAAATGCCATCTTGTTCTGCTCATATCCACTTGGAATGCTGCTGCCAGCATAATTTTCCTAACCCATCACTTTGATCATGTTAGCCTTCTCTTTGCATCACTCCAGTTATCTCCCTCTTCTCCAATGACGTCACTGCAACACGGAGAGCCGTTTGTATTTCAAGCCAACAGCAGTACTTGTTTTTGATTGCCGTAAGAGATGAGAATGTCTTTTCACACAGATAGGTTGTTGCAAATGGAATCAAAATTTGATGGCTTTTTCACTCAGCACTGGGTACTCACTTTTTACGGAGGGCCAAAAATGATGTCTTGATGAGGACGAGTGGAATTTAGCTTTGAGACTGTCGTCGGATGATAGATCAATTAGGCTTTTTCTTTCTTTCATGCTCAAATTGCTATCTTCAATTTTCACTGAAAATGGATCCATTACCCACATATTGCCATGTCTGGGGTCCTCTTCCTTTGGGTAATAACGGCCAAAAGATTCTGTGAGCGACCATAAGTGCTGTCGAACAATGGTTATTACCTGTCAGTTGACATCCTCCTCTTTCATATACTCATCAAGATTCGGGAACATTTGCAGATCTTCTTTAGCCAACCGCATTTGCCACAGCAATATTTTCTTTTGAAATGCATCCATTTTACCTCGCAGTGTGAACACGTCCGTAAGCTGTCCTTGCAAGGACATGTTTAGCTCGTTTAACAGGAAAAAAATATCTGCCAGGTATGCAAGCTTGGCTAGCCAATCATCGTCGGACAAGAGATCTTGGAATTTCAAATTATTTTGCTGCTGGAAGAATAACTTGACTTCTTGGTGCAGGTTGAACAATCGGGTTAGTATTTTGCCCCTCAACAGCCATCTCACCTGAGCATGAAGAAGAAGATGAGTATATTGAGAGCCCATTTCTTCACAAAGTGCCTCAAATATTCGAGAATTGAGCGCTTTGTGCCGAATTTCATTTACAATTTTAATTACATCAGAGAGTACTTCGTGCAGTTCTGGAGACATTCTTTTTGCCACAAGTTGCTCACGATGTATAATACAATGAGTAAACAAAATGTCTGGGTGTCCAACATCTTTCACTTTTGTAACAACTGCTAAACGATGCCCGGTCATGCTTGCGGCACCGTCTGTGCATATCCCAACACATTTCTTCCATTCAATACCGTGTCTCAGGAAATAACCATTAAGTGCATCGAAAATCTCAGAGCCAGTTGTTCTACCCAGCAAGTTGAGCAAACAGAGGAGTTCTTCCTTTAGCTCTCCTTGACACTCAAACCTCACAAAACAAAGGAGAACTGCCTTGTTAGTTATGTCTGTTGATTTGTCGAGTTGAATTGAATAAAACGTTGGATTTTTCACCATTTCAATCACTTGATTTTCAATATCTTCGGCCATGTCTTCAATTCTGCGCTTCACAGTGTTAGTGGACATAGGAATTACTTTCAGTTTCTGGACAGCCTGTTTCCCCAAAACCTCTTCACAGGCTTGTAACAAGCAAGGCTTAATTAATTCTTCTCCAATCGTATATGGCTTTCTACTTTTCGCAATTTGAAGTGCTATCAAATAAGAAGCCTTTACTAGGGACTTATCTTCCTAAAAATTGCAAATAATGTCCAAATTTCTCCAGGGACCACCAAAATTTTCTCGCGGACCACCAGTGGTCCACAGACCACTGGTTGGCGACCGCTGCTCTAGTGTATCAATCATAAGCTGCTTGTGTCCCCTTTCAAAGTCCTTCCCAGTCTATTTCCACTCTTCCCATCATGTTTGATTTGCTATTGAACTGTCTACTCTCGCTTCTGATCAGCTCAAGATGCCAGACTGCATTGTCCACTTGTTAAATTTTCAAAAAAGTACCTTTGTGCCTTTTCCCATGTTGCCCCCTCCTGTTTGGGTGGCACTCTCCATAAATGTCTGTAAAACTATCTCATTATCCACTTTCAGATCCATCCCTGGGGCCCTCATGAAACAGAGTATGACTTTAGAGAGCCCTAGAACAAAAGGTGCAAAGAGAACCAGACCTAACAAGGTCCTGGTAACAGGAAAGAGCCATAGATCTGGAAGAAACAATGGAAAGCCATCTCTGGTAGTAGGCCACTGTAGTTCGGTAAATACAATCAGTGGTATTTGGTAATTAAATGGGTTGCTGATTCGGGGAAACATAGGTGTCTGTACAGGGGAAAAGCAACTTTTTAAGGGGGAGGCAGGGGAGTAGAATCCCCCAGACTGAGCTTTAGCCAATATAATCAGGTTCATGCCCAGTCTTTGTGCGGATAGGGCCTCTACCCCACTAGATCTTTAAACTTCCCCATGCACACTCTGGGTGGCACCTGGTTTGTGCATCTCACTGGACAACAGATTTTGTTTGCTTATTGTTAACATATAAAATTCTTATTCAACTTTGTTGCATTACACATGAGCCTTGATATCCCACATGAGAGATGACTTAATGAAATAGATATGGGGGTGAGCTATCTGCTGAACAGATTTCAAGGACCCTCCCATGACCTTTTCTAATAAGGGGAAAAATCAGTATCTATGTGTGAGATGAAGAAACATAGAAAGAACCGAGGAAGGACAGATGGACAAACAGCTTTATGTTCTGAACTTAAATTTGTTGTAAACCTGTTACTTTTGGTCATTTATGTAAAAGGCAATGAATATCCACAGACTATGCAAATTAAATCATTTACATAAAATCTCCATATTTTATACACCTTCAGCCTTAACAGATATACTAAAGGCAACCTGTCTTGGCAAAAATCAACAACACTTTAAGTATCTACCAGAAGTAGCTCCTTAACAGTACACTAGAACCCAAGATAATACTGAAGTGGGAAATAAGCTGTTCTTTTATCCAATTTACTACCTCTCAGGACAGCCATTTTAAAAATTATTTATTTGGAGATTCTAGTAAACCTATTACTATTATTGAGATTATAGTAGTTCTATAGTACTATCCACAATGACCAACCTGTCTTCCAAGCACACAACAAGACACACTTCTTGTCCCAAACTATTTCTAAACCAACTCCGAGTTGTCATCTCAGTAGAAAGCGGTGTGTTTTTTAGCACATTCCTTCCGGGATTCCTTATTCCAAAAGGATTTTTCTCCAACCAGACACACATCCATTTTATAACGCTCTGGATATCTTAAGAAGGTTTCATATTGAGAAACAAAGTTCTTGGGCCAGATGCAAAACTCAGATACACTAATATACTGTAAATCTGAAGCAGTGATTCTCACCCTTTTCCATACTAGGATCCCATGTTACAACCTAAAAGAAATATAGGCTTTTCTCCCATGTTCCTTTAAAGAGAGAGGTGGTGCCCTCCTCCGGGCCAGGAGTAATCCCCAGTTGGTGGAACGGCAGATCAGATTTTTGGCCACTTGTCTCTATTATTTACAAAACATCTCTGAAGTTTGCTACTGGATGAAACCCCTCCTATCAAGTGCTTCATGTTCTCAGCTGGGTAATCATTCTGTGCATGCAGTAAATTGGCAAATAGTATTGCTGTTTATGGGCCATAGCTAAGGATTCACAATAAATCTCCTTTTCTAAAGAGAGTCACTTTTGTTGTAATGCTTATCTAAAGATCTTAGAATGAATAGCAACTGCCATCCTGTGTGTCAATCACCTTCTTTAGGATCTTGTATTCTAAATCTTATGATTCTAATTCTTTAATTCAACCCCCCTGTAATAGGGCATGACTTCCCTCCTGTTTGTTCAGCACAGAAACTACACAGACTCCAGTCGTTGTGCATTCACAGCACTTTTATTTGAAATCCCCTCCACCATTACCACAATAATCTCTATGCAATAGTTCATTTACAATATCTATGCTATGAGGACCTGAGGGGAACAGGACCTACTCCATTGAGGCCTCCATGTGACTGAGCTCAGCCAGCCCTGATCCCCTCCCTTGGGGCTTCCTTCCTGTGCCTGTTTATCAGACTTGGGCTGATGGGCTAATTGGTGCCTCATCCTACCCAGCTGGCCAGCCTGATCAGATAATTACCCCCATCAGCATCCTCTGGGGAATTAATTAGCAGCTGAGGGATCAGAATGCAGGTTCACCTGTTCGCTCCCTCCACTCTGTCATGCCCCAACAGCATTTTTGCTGATGCATGAACAAGTCATGTGATGCTCTGATTTGCTCTCTTTTGGAAAATTACTTTTCCTATCAATCATGTCAAACTTCTGGTGCAGTAGCTTTTATTATTAATTATTATTATTATAAAAGGCGCAGTTCCCAAATGATAGGTGTGAAATACTGTCATCATTGAAGTCTGTGGCAAAAGTCTCATAGACATCATTAGGGCCAGGATCTTACCTGAACAGTGTATGGAAAATTAATGGAAACAGCTGTGTGTGCTTTTACCACATGCCATTTCATTTTACATGACATCTCACAACTTGATTTAGTCTAAAACAATGAAATGTGACATTAACCTAAATTAAACGATTGCGTCACAATATAGTATATCGGACATTTAAATTAAAAAAAAAGTTTTGATCCAATATTTGTCTACCGTTTAGACACAAAGCAAACTATTTATATTTGTTTCTGAGGCCTGCACTGAAGAACAGTTTGTTACCCTGATTTACTGGCATATTGAGTAGTTCATCTTATTTATATGGAGAAGTTTATTCCTAAAGGAAATTAGATCAGTAAGTAGTAAGACCTTTAGTTTTCCATCCAGTGAGGACCAAATAAATCTTCAAATTACTGAAATCCATTCAGTATCATTTACATGACTATACTATAGAAATTTTAAATAAGCAAATACTCAGCAAAGAAGAAAAAGAGCAAATTCAGTTAATCCTGTGATATTGAATGTATTGCAGTATTTTCCAGTGGAGGGAGCGGTGGGCAATTGAGACAGAACATATTTTAAATGGGAAAAGGAAGGAAAATTCTACCACCCTTGGAAGGAATTGTTCACATACGTAGCTTGCACTTCTCAAGTCCACATACATATTCACCAGAATATCAGAAAATCAAATGGCAAAGCACAGCAGATTACGTTTTTCCACAGTTGTTTTACTGGACTATTCATATCTTCTTTTATAATCAGTCACTCTGTCTAGAGTGGTTCATGGCTGAGTGCGCCAGCCTCAGGGCAGGC
This sequence comes from Sternotherus odoratus, assembly GCA_032164245.1. Lineage (NCBI taxonomy): Eukaryota > Metazoa > Chordata > Testudines > Kinosternidae > Sternotherus > Sternotherus odoratus. The sequence continues at coordinate 109,529,887 of JAVMKO010000001.1, forward strand.
TGTTAAAAAGCAGGGCAGATACCCCAAACTGGTTGTATGTTCTATAATTAAGTTTCACCAACCCAGTAACAAATGTGAACTCCTGAAGTACTAGAACAGCCTTACCACAGAGTCAGACAGCCCCTTAGGCGTTCCAGTCTATCTTGCCACACAGGTGATCTGGACTTCGTGATAATTGGTTGATATACCCCAAATATTACACATGATTCAGATTGCTTCCAGTCCCAAGAGACCAGTCACTTACCCCGGATCAATTTGTACCTCAGGTCAACAAAGACAATGTTTGTAACCAGTCCTATAGCAAATGAAGGATTTATTAACTAGCGTAGCAGGGCGGCGACTCACCCTGCGGCGCCTCCTGCTGGTCCATCCAGGGAATTAGCTCATCCAGCCTCTGGGGCACCCTCTGCAGGCTGATGTCCCACTGGCCCGTGTCCCTCCCTGGACCCCGGTGCCCTCTTCCCTGGGCTGCTGCAGTACCCCCACAGTCTCAAGGTCTCCCCTCCCCCGGGAACCCAAACCCCCATCCCCACCTTGCCTCAGTCTAGTCAACAGCCAGTCACCACTTACCCCCGTTCATTGGGACAGACTGCAGTATCATTGCCATTCATCACTGGCAAGGGGGGTTGTCTGCTGCCTCTACCTCTGTAGCCATGGGTTGCCCCCTGCAGCCCCGGTACCCCTTTGTTGGGCCATCCCCTAGGCCCTGCAGCCTGGGGGTTTCCAGGCCAGAGCTCCCTCAGCTCCTCTTGCCTTGCCCCAGCCCTGCTCCACTCCGGGTACCCTGTCAAGCTCCCCAGCAGCCAGGCCTGTCTGCCTCTGCAGACAGAGGAGACTGTGGGCTTGTCTTCATTACAGCAGGAAGGATCGATCTTTTGGTGATCGATTTATCGCATCTCATCAAGATGCAATAAATCGATTGCCAGTGGCTCCCCCATCGACTCCGGAAGTCCAGCTCGCCAAAAGGCACAAGCTGGTGTCGACGGGGGACAGCGCCGCCACCCGCCGCCGCCATGAGGATGGCAGGTAAGTCGGCTGTAGAGATGCCGATTTCAGCTACGTTATTACCGTAGCTGAAATTGCGTATCTACAGTCGATCTCCCCCCAGTGGAGACTAGCCCTGTGTCTCTGCACCAAACTGAGCCCTTTTTATCAGGGCCAGCTGGGCCCTAATTGACCTAGCCACAGCTGTGGCTGCTCTGTCCTCAGCTACCTTCTGTTGCAGCCCTCTGCTGGGCTGCCTTTCCAATGCTACAGCCCTGAAAACCCCTTTTTACCTGGAGTGGGGCAGCCGCCCCACTACAACTAAGAAAAAGAAATGAGTTATTTACAGATTAAAGCAGGCAAACATGTATACACAAGCGAGTTACAGTTTATGGTTCCAAAAAAGTGACAAAGTTTCAGCAATTATTCAGCACTGAATGTCTTTTACAGCTAACCTAGGTTGACCTTGGGGCTCTCGTCTTCCGTTTTGTAGCTCCAGCCCTGTGAGAGTCCAAACAGCAGAAGGGAGAAGGAAAAATTTTCTTTAGCTCCCTCTTCCAGAATTCAAGATGATGGAACAAGCCCTTTTGCATGTAGCAGTGTCATGGGTGTATAGGGGCAATTAGGATAGTCTCTCTACACAGACTTTGGTCCATTTTAGCTTTGATAGTCCTTCCTCATGGGCAAGTGGTAATACCATTCATAGGGCTTTAGCATTTTGCACTAGGTAAAGTTTGTTTTTTCTTGTTTGGTGAGTTACATAGTTCAGAACATGCATTCTACAGTTATATAGCAAACACATAAGTATTACCTTATAGCAGCGGTATAATGATTTAGGAGTTTGCTTGTCAATCATCACACCAATGATGCACACCAATGCATTAAGAAGTAGGCACACTCATCTCAGTGATATCTGTAAGTAGTCTTGTACTCTTTTTCTTAAAGCATTACTAATTGCATGTGTTTATATGAAGTACACATACTTTTGTCAGTCAGTTTCTCAATTGGGGTGTAACAGGGCCGACACTCACCCCTGCGGCGCCTCCCGCTGGTCGATCCGGGGAATCAGCTCTTCCAGCGTCCGGAGCGTCCTCCGCAGGTTGATGCTCCGCTCCTGTTTTGGCTCCGTGTCCCTCCCGGACACCAGTGCCCTCTAACCACGGGTGCTGCATGCCTGCAGTACCCCCTTTGGTGTGAGGGTCTCCCCTCCCTGGGGGAACCCTCTACCCTCTATCCCCACCTCGCTTCAGAATGTGCCACTGCCAGTTACCACTTGCCCCCGCTCACTGGGGCAGACTGCAGTATCATGGCCTCTCATCACAGGCAAGGAGGGTTGGCCTGCTGCTGCTATCTCTAGCCCTAGGCTGCCCCCTGCAACCCTGGTACTCCTGGGGCGGGCCTTTCGTCAGGCCCGGTGGCCTGGGGCTCTCTGGCTAGAGCCTGCCCAGCTTCCTCTGCCCTGCCCCAGCTCTGCCCTAATCCAGGTACCTGGCTTCAGCTCCTGCAGCTAGGCCGTCTACCTCTGAGTACAGAGGAGACTGTCCTTGCCTCTCAGCCTCCCAGCCCTTATATACTGGCTTGGGAGTGTTTGGGGCGTGGCCTCTCAGCTGGGCCCACCCCCCAATCAGGCCTGGAAGCCTGCTAGCTCCCGGCCTTAACCCCTTCCAGGGATATTTCTGGGCTCTTTCCAGCCCCTTCCGGTAGGGGGCAGGTGGTCACCCCGCCACATGGGGGCCCATGATTAACATTGTATTTGAAAAGGGATCCGTCAACAACAAAAAAGTTTGAGAACCACTGCCATGTAGCATGGGACACAGACATTGTAAGTGACATTGATGCAGCCATTTACAAGCATTTCATATAGTCTAGACACTAAACACATTGTTATAAGTTCAATACCCATCTTAACCATACTAACAAACATGTGACACAGACTGGTTTCCAGCAATAAATTTGTCAGTACTCAGCCGAGACCTAAAGCCTTGGCAAGAGCTTGCAGCTGCTTTGCCAGCATCACAATCACTTACTATGTTTCTGTACATTTATCTTTCTAACAAGTGCCATCTTTATTAAGATTTTTCTCATTCAACTTCTGTTGAGCTTTCAAATTACTAAATGAGCATTTCTGTTCCTTAGACAAAAACAAATAGGTCAGAAAAGGGTCATCTTGTTCTTATGTGGTGGAACAAAGCCAGTTTTGTTTATTGTTGCATTGTCACTTATTATCCATGGTATTTACAATATTTGTGATAATTGTTTTACATGGAATAAATTACATACACATTTTGATGAAGAAATCCCCTGTTCTTGTGCAGTTGATGTTGGTTGCAAACTTTGTTAAAGTTTTACAAACATTCTCAGTCATAAACATCCTGTATTATTTGTATTTCCAAGAGGGGGTAGAGAGATCAAGTTGTACTTTGATGATGCTATAGCAAAGAGGAGGTCTTTGCTTTTATAATACCATGATTTTATGCAGAACTCTCCATTGCTTTCAAATTCAGATATGAATATACAACTTGTCTTCTTATTAGGCTTACTTCCTATGTACACTGTTAGCATGAAATGTAGAGCATTGTTTAAAACAAGCATTATAATTGTGTCTACATCATTAACTTTAGAACTCAATTAAAATATACATTTTTCATGCATCTCAATCCATTATATTCTTTAGACGATTTATTGTGTAGAGTTTTCCAATATTTATCTTTACAACTGCTTGATCCAGCAAGGCATTTGAGCATGTGCTTAACTTTAAGTAGGAGAGTAACTCCCTGACGCCTTGCTGGATTGGGGTTTAGAAGACCAAACACTTAACTGTCCTGTTTTTGAAAAACCTCTTAAACTTTAATTTTCAGAAAGACAAACTCTATCTAAGATTCTTTTTGCCTTTGATCATCTAGAAGTATTATTCTTCTCTTAGCAAAGTATTTCCCTCCTTCCCTCCTATTACTAAAGCACATTTGTCTTATTTCATTACTAGTGAAGAAATAGTCCTAGATATCTAGCTCTTCTACTTGGCCACAGCATGAGTACAATCAACAAATTCCACCGAGGAGGCTGTCTATTATCCATCAGCTTGAGCCCCTAGATGGTGGGTGCTTGTCCCTTCCTAGAGGGCCAGGGCCATAGAGACTGCTAATTCCCCAGTGCCCCTTGCCTTGCTAGGACCTGAGGGGGCATGGCCTCTCTGAGACTGATGGGGAGGGAGGGCCATGCACTCCTACACTATGCTTACCATACCAACAACATATCACTTGAAGCCAGTGATCCCTTTTTAAATTAATAGCAGTTCCACAGTATATTGTTATGTAATATGAGGTAAAACTACAGGGATAGTTCTATGTATCAGTTGTACATTAACATTAGTGCTCATTCTTAGAAGTGTAATAGCTTCTCACCAAGGGAACTGTGGCTATTGCAAAAAACTGTTGGCTCATGATTGGGTACCTTCTGCCAACCTGATTGACCTCATGGGAAAGGATCTAGCCACTAATGGGCAGTTTGTTCCTGTGATGCTTCTCCGGGCACCCAGGGATGAGAATTACCTTGTTTCCACCTGCCGCCAGAACAAGGGAGTCTTGCCTGTGCAAGAGTCCAAGTTTGAGTATTTCTTGAAGCAATTCCTTTGGCTTGCAATCCAATTTAAAGTTAGTGGAATATATTCATTTGAGGAAGGTGATCTCGTCACTGAGATCTTTTGTTGTACCGTTGCTGAAATTGTTCAGCTGCAGAAAGTAGATCTTTATGGCTCAGTCCGCTGAACTGCCAAAGAAACCCCAAAAGGGTACAAATTAGTTGCAGTGACTCAAATCGATGTGTAAGACCTGATTGAATAGAGTCAATGATGACAGGAAGACATTGACCCTATAGTGCTGCTCGGCATCAGATTCATAGACAAATTGTGATCGGTAGAGAACTCCGATGAAATGCCAATATTCTGTACCATTAATTTGGACTCAGTCAGAATCGCATCCCATTGTTCACGAATCTGTTAAATATCATTGACAAGACTTTCAGTGTTAACCCTCTCAACATCAAGTGTAGCATTGTGTGCTTCAGTTACCAGATTAGTTTGGTGGATCATTGTAAGTAGCTTCATCCCCAAAGATGACATCAGAAGGCATTCCAATTTGGACATGTGCTTCTGAATAAACTGAAGTTCAGTTTGAGCCTATGCAGTGAGACAGAGACCTAAGCTCATTTAAAGTCTTTCTCATTAAATTCAAATGCTGCACAACTGGTTGAACGCCATTAATCCATGCAGACCATCTAGTTTTGGACATCCCATGCAGTGAAACAGGAAGATATTGCTTCAGAATTTCCCATCTTTGTGGACTGCTACTGAAGAGAATGTACATTTGCGGAACAGTTCCAAAGTAAGTAATTGCCTCCTTGAATGATTCAGCACAGTCAACACCTACAAGATTTAGTGTGGTTTCCACAGCTGGAGAAAATACAGTTTGATTTATGCTCAAGCAGAATTACTTGTACAGCTTTGTAGCCATATTAGATCCATTGTCATAGGTTTGACCAATGCAGACTTGAAAATCTAACTTTAAATCTTCTAGAATTGCTAGTACTTGAGCAGCAATTTCTTTTCCAGTTTTTCTCGTAAAATTATCAAACAAAATAAACCTTTCTTCAATTGAAAATTTTGAGCTGTCTACCATCTTAACATATGGAATAACCATAGTAGTCGTCTTGTGAGAACAATCTGGAGTGGCATCAATGATGATTAGAAAATACTTGGCATTTTGAATCTCATCAAGAATTGTTGTTTGTATGACTGACCCACATAGGTCAATAAACTCATTTGGTATGCATGTGGAGAGATAAGGGACTTGCATGTGCTTGACTCTCTTATGATTCTTGAACACATTTAACATGCTTTGATAAAAGTGGGTCATATTTGCTGAGGAGCTCAACTATGCCAGAAAGTTTCCATTTGCACAATCCCCAATACATTAACTGGAACCAAAGAAAGCCAATCCCTGGTCAGAAAGAAAAAGGATGACATTCAGGAAGCGCTCAAGAAGTTGTTGTTTTTTTCCAGTTATTAGTTTCTGTAGAGAGTTCTTCTTATTATTACTGTGGTAAACCCAGGGCTAGAGACTGCCAAAGAAGGGTGTGGAGAGAGGGGTAACTGCAGGTTAAATTAGGTCCAGCTGAGCAAAGCTGCCACAGGCAGAAGCAGGGCCAGCTGAGACCGGTTAAGGAGGCTGCCAGAGCCCTTTAAAGAGACTCCTCCCCAGAGAAGGGTGTGGGAGTTTGAGGAGTGAGTTGGAGGCAGTAGGAGTTAGAGGAGTGAATTTGGTGAAAGCAGAAGAGTGTGCAGAGTAAGTTGAGGGAAGCAGGGACGGAGAGGCTGCTGGCAAGCACGGGAAGAGAACAAAGGGTCCCTTCCAGGGGGAACCTAGCTTTCCTAGCCTGCAGGAGCCTGGCCCTGAGAGAGAGTGAGAGACAGGGAGTGGGCTGCTAAGGAGCAGCAGAAAGACGGGGTCTGCTTCAGCCTGGTCAGGGCGCCAGGGCTGTGCCAGAACCCCAAAGGACTCGAGTCAGGGGAGCCGAGGAGCCACCTTGTCACACGTGGTGTCAGAGGTGGGATCTGAAGGGAATAGACTTGGTGGCCAGCCCCTCCCCCCCCATACTCAGAGGGAAGATGGAAGAGGTGGTGAAGGCCCTGGTCCAGGCCACTGCGGCCCAGCAGGAAGCTGTCCGGGTGCAGCAAGAGACCAACCAGTTGCTGATAACTCAGACAGCCCAGGACCGAGCCACGTTGCAGGAGGTGATACGGTAGGTGAAAGCCCTGAACACCATGGGCCGTGTGGGGCCTGACGACCAGCCACTACGGGCCAGCCATTTCCTGCAGAAGATGACGGCAGGCGACGACCCCGAGGCCTACCTGCTCGCCTTCGAGAGGACGGCCCTGCGTGAGGCTTGGCCCCGAGGACAGTGGTCAAGCATCCTGGCCCCTTTTCTGTGCGGGGAGGCCCAGAAGGCCTATTTGGACCTGGCACCAGAGGCCGCTGCGGACTACCCCCAGCTGAAGGCCGAGATCCTGGCCAGAGCGGGAGTGACGCCAGCCCTGCGGGCCCAGCAGTTTCACGAGTGGAGGTACGAGGTCGGCAAGACCCCGAGGACTCAGCTGTTCGACCTGATCCACCTTGCCCGGAAGTGGTTACGGCCCGAGACCCACAGCCCGGAGAAGATGATAGAGATCCTGGTGCTGGACAGGTATATGCGGGGGTTACCACCTGAGCTAAGGGGGTGGGTCCGAAAGAACGATCCCCCCTCCTACGACGAGCTGGTAGCCCTCGTAGAGAGACACCTTGCCTCCCAGGAGTTGTCACAAACTACCATGGAGGGGCTGCGGGTAACTAGAAGGCCGGCCTCCGGACAAAAGCCCCGGATTGTCAAGACCCCAAGCCGCTATAGGGAGCAAGAAGAGGAGGCCGGGAGACGGCCTGAGAGCTTGGACAGACTTGGGGACTGGGGGAATGGGACTCGGGGGGTAGGGCCAAACAGCCTGAAAACTGGGGGGCTGTCCCGAGCCGGGAGACGCTGCTATGCTTGTGGGGAAATGGGACACCTAGCCGCCCAGTGTCCAAACCGGGCCGACCCCATGGAATGTGACTTGGGGGTTATGGGGGATCCGTGCGACCTGGTGAACCAAGTGGGGGTCGCGATGGCTCCCCATAGATATACCCGGCCCGTTAAAATGAATGGCATTAAGACCACCGCACTAGTAGACTCAGGGAGCGCGGTTACGCTGGTCTCCGGGATGTTGATCAGCCAGGACCAGCTATCCCGGGCCAAGCGCTCGGCAGTATCCTGCGTGCATGGGGATGTCAACTATTACCCCACCATCCCCGTAAGCATAGACATCCGGGGAAACCCCACGAAGGTAATGGTGGGGGTAGTCCCAAAGCTCCCCTACCCAGTCCTTATTGGCCGAGACTTCCCGGGGTTCGATAGCCTGCAGAAGAGGCTAGCACCATGAACCAGGAGATGGCACCGAGGGAGCACGGGCCCCCAGCCTTCCGAGAATTTGACCAAGAGCTGTTTTCCATGCCGGGGGGGGGGGGGCAAGAAGTCTCGGAGGGAGAGAAGGGCAGCGAAGGAGTTGGGGACAAAGATTTTGACCCAGTACCGGAGGGTTGCGCTGGTAGGAGAACAAGTAAGCCCCAGGGGGAAGAGGGCTCGGCGAGCTGTGGGGGAGCCCGACGCCGGACCTAGTGCCCCTCAGACTGACCCCGAGAGGGAGTCGGGGGTAGATCCCCGGAGTTGGGCCCATTGGCCCCTCAATGGAAAGTTTTGGGCAGGATCAAGCCAATGATCCAGCCTACCACAATATCCAGAGGGAGGTAGTTGAGGTGAATGGAGTCCAGGTAGAAGGGAAGGTCAAGGGCCGAGAGCCGTATTATATAATAAAAGGGGACCTGTTATACAGAGTAGCCCGGGTAGCGGACCAGACCGTAGAGCAACTCTTGGTACCACAGAAGCACCAGAGAGGCGTGATGGACCTAGCCCACAGCCACCTCTTCGGGGGCCACCTAGGGGTAGATAAGACCCTCGATCGGGTCCTGAAAAGATTCTTTTGGCCCGGAGTTTACGCGGCTGTCCGGCGGTATTGTGCCTCCTGCCCGGACTGCCAATTGCATGCCCCCCGGCCATACTTACGGGCCCCGTTGGTACCTCTACCCATCATTGAAGTCCCGTTTGAGAGGATCGCTATGGACCTGGTAGGCCCACTAGAGAAATCTGCCCGGGGCCATCAGCACATACTGGTTGTGCTTGACTACGCCACCCGATACCCGGAGGCTGTGCCCCTACGGAACACGATGTCAAAGACCATAGCCCGGGAGTTGGTGCAGATTTTCTCCCGAGTGGGGATACCCAAGGAGATCCTGACCAATCAAGGGACCCCCTTTTTGTCTAAACTAATGAAGGACTTATGCAGCATGCTCCAAGTGCGGGCCCTAAGGACGTCGGTTTATCATCCCCAGACCGACGGCCTGGTCGAACGCTTCAATAGGACATTGAAGAGCATGATACGGAAGGTAGTGAGCTGGGACGGGAAGGATTGGGATACCCTGCTCCCCTACCTACTGTTTGCCGTGAGGGAGGTGCCGCAGGCCTCAACGGGGTTCTCCCCATTCGAGTTGTTATATGGGCGCCACCCTCGGGGCATCCTCGACATAGCCAAAGAGGGTTGGGAGGAACAGCCGAATCTGGAGAGAAATGTCATTGAACATGTGTTCCAGATGAGAGAGAGGATAGCTCAAGTCACCCCCATCGTGCGAGAGCACATGAAAAAGGCCCAAGAAGCCCAGCAGACGTACTACAATCGCCGGGTGTTGAGCCGGAAGTTCCAGGTGGGGGACTGGGTAATGGTGCTGGTACCCACGGCTGAAAGTAAACTGTTGGCCCAATGGCAAGGGCCTTATGAGGTGATCGAAGCCGTGGGGAGCGTAGACTATAAGGTCTGACAGCCGGTACGCCGGAAGCCGGAGCAGATCTACCACGTGAACCTACTGAAGCCGTGGCAGGATAGAGAGGCCCAAGTAGTCGCGCTCGGCGCAACCCCCCGGGAAGGGAACCAGCCTAGCCAGGTACGGATATCCCCCGAGCTGACCCCAAACCAAAGAGAAGAAGCGATCAGCATGATCGAATGCCATCCAGACGTGTTCTCAGAGACACCAGGCCGAACCAGGGAAGTATGCCACCACATCCACACGGAGCCTGGAGTAAAGGTATATGTCAAGCCCTACCGGATCCCTGAGGCAAAGAGGGAAGTGATTGGGGCAGAAGTACGGAAAATGTTAAGATTAGGGGTCATAGAGGAGTCCCATAGCCAGTGGTCCAGTCCCGTGGTCTTGGTGCCCAAGCCAGATGGCAGTGTGCGATTCTGCAACGACTTCCGGAGGCTAAATGACGTTTCCCAGTTCGATGCATATCCGTTACCCCGAGTAGACGAGCTGATTGACAGACTAGGAACAGCGCGGTTCCTTTCCACCCTGGACCTGACCAAAGGCTACTGGCAAATTCCCCTGGCCCCGGCGGATAAGGAGAAGACGGCCTTTGCCACTCCAGAGGGTTTGTTCCAGTACACGGTCCTCTCCTTTGGGTTGCACGGGGCCCCCGCCACCTTCCAGAGGCTAATGGACAAACTGCTGCGGCCGCATCGTAAGTACGCAGCCGCTTACTTAGACGATGTGATTATCCATAGCCCCGACTGGGAGACACACTTGGGGAAGGTGGAGGCAGTGCTAGACACCCTGAGGAAGGCCGGCTTGACTGCGAATCCCGCCAAGTGCGCAATTGGACTAGCAGAAGCCAAATACCTCGGGTACGTAGTGGGGAGAGGACTGGTAAGACCCCAGCTCAACAAGCTAGAGGCGATCCAGAAATGGCCATGACCAGTCCGGAAGAAGCAGGTCAGGGCGTTCCTGGGGTTGGTCGGGTATTATCGATGGTTTATTCCCCATTTTGCCGCCCGGGCATGCCCACTAACTGACCTGACGAGAGCCCGTGGCCCGGACATCGTGAAATGGTCAAATTCAGCAGAAGAGGCGTTTAGGGATCTGCGGACAGGCCTCTGCACTGACCCTGTGCTAATAGCCCCGAATTGGGAGAAGGAGTTTTTATTACAGACGGATGCCTCTGAAGTAGGGCTAGGAGCGGTGCTGTCCCAGATGATAGATGGAGAAGACCACACGATCCTATATCTCAGTCGGAAGCTCCTGCCCAAGGAACAGAAATACGCCGTGGTAGAGAAGGAATGCCTGGCGGTAAAGTGGGCTGTAGAAAGCCTCCGCTACTACCTGCTTGGAAGACAGTTTACCCTGGTCACGGACCATGCTCCGCTGAAGTGGATGCACCAAAATAAGGACAAAAACGCAAGGGTCACCAGATGGTTCCTCTTGCTACAACCCTTCCACTTCCGTGTGCACCATAGATCCGGCCTCCTGCACAGAAATGCGGACGGCCTGTCAAGGGTACACTGTGCAGCGACCCAAGTAGCCCAACCCTATGGTGTTGAGCGGGGGGGGGGGATGTGTGGTAAACCCAGGGCTAGAGACTGCCAAAGAAGGGTGTGGAGAGAGGGGTAACTGCAGGTTAAATTAGGTCCAGCTGAGCAAGGCTGCCACAGGCAGAAGCAGGGCCAGCTGAGACCGGTTAAGGAGGCTGACAGAGCCCTTTAAAGAGACTCCTCCCCAGAGAAGGGTGTGGGAGTTTGAGGAGTGAGTTGGAGGCAGTAGGAGTTAGAGGAGTGAATTTGGTGAAAGCAGAGGAGTGTGCAGAGTAAGTTGAGGGAAGCAGGGACGGAGAGGCTGCTGGCAAGTAGGGGAAGGGAACAAAGGGTCCCTCCCAGGGGGAACCTAGCTTTCCTAGCCTGCAGGAGCCTGGCCCTGAGAGAGAGAGAGAGAGAGTGAGAGACAGGGAGTGGGCTGCTAAGGAGCAGCAGAAAGACGGGGTCTGCTTCAGCCTGGTCAGGGCACCAGGGCTGTGCCAGAACCCCAAAGGACTCGAGTCAGGAGAGCCGAGGAACCACCTTGTCACATTATTATTATCCTCTTCACTCCTGGTGGAGCATAAGGCGCCAACCATTCTTCTCCATTCGCTGAAGATTTGGTTGACGTTTCTGTAGCATTCGTTCTTTACATGGTGGGTTGCTAGCCCAACACAAAACCCTCCTCCTTTCACATCTTGTGCTTGGGACCAAGCAATGGCGGAGTTCTGCAGAGAGTTCAGTCAAAAGTAAATTCTCAGCTGAACTTTCAGATTCTGCTGCCCTACTGGTTGATTTCCACGCAACATAGTTTTCTTTGTGTGACGTTGAACTCTCATGTGATGGTATTCGGTCTTTCAACTTCCTCCAACCTCTGTTTATTCTCCATTCTGATTGATCAGAGAGAACTGATGCATTTGCAGCACTTTTTGCTCAAAACGAAGCAGAGTTCACAGTACAGAGATTATTTTCCCATGCTCTATCATAACCAATCTCTTGTGAAAGTCTCCCTATTTGGAAGAGTTTTTGTCAGCAGATGAATAGGGAAAGCATGATTATCAGCATCACGTGGAAGGTTACTTGGAATTTCAAAACAACTAATTTGAAGAAAAAATTGCATTGGAACAGCATTGCTCTTGTTAATAATTCCAATGTCAAAGTCAAAACTATAAATAAGATGAGGAACACTTGTGGCACCTTAGAGACTAACCAGTTTATTTCAGCATACTCTTGAATTGCTGTGTAAGATCTACATCTTTCTATTGCTGTTGAGTTTCTTGATCATACACAGGATCTTCTGCTGCATCTGTTACTGTTGGCACATCTCCTTGACTACTGTCTTCATGTTCAAGTATTGGCATTGAAATATCACCTGTTGCAGTTGCGGAGTTTTCATTTTCTGTACCATCATTTGTTGAGTAAAATGTGTTTTCTAGTGGTATGAGAAATGAAGTTATTGGCTTTGAGCTCTTAGCTGCTGCTTCACTCAATTGTTTTTGCCTTCTCTCACTTGCACCTCTTTCAAATCTCCTCTTCATAGTGCTCTATCTGGTCAATATGTAGCCTCTCCACACTTGAAATATTCTGCTGTAAATAAGTAGCTTATATATACTTGAAATCTTCTACTATAAACATGTATACAAATGCTGAATGGTACATAAATGCCACAATGACTTAAAATGAAGGAATACTAATTAAGAACACAAAGGTTCTTTATCACTGAATCAAAAATCAGACATGCAAGGTATAATATAACAGACTGAGCTGAAGACAAAGGGATGACTTAAGAGATGATGTATGGGAGATAGATAGATATAGATATAAATAAAAAAAAAGAGATGTTATAATAAAATATAAACACAGACATGGATACAGATAGAGGGATAATGTCCAAAAATTTCAAATGTGTGTCCTCACAAAACTCACTGTACAAGATTGTCCTCACAAATTTTCATCTTGAATCTCAGCCTATAGACTATGAAAGCCTATGATGATAGCTAAGCTACCAAGCTAGGGCTCAACCAACCAATCAGTCACCTCTTTTAGATACCATATGAAGATAATGGGGAATTCTCACACACAAATAATTCCTTAGTCAATGACATAAAACTATAAAGACACTAAAATGTAACGATTCTCTAACTTTCAAAATGCACTTGATCCAGCACCAGCCACTAGTTAGTGGTTTGTTTATATAATCAGTTGATTCAAGAGGACATGTTCATCACGGTCCAATCTTGTGATATCAGAACAGATATATTTTTATTAATAAATATTTATGAACATTTGTAACTCTTTAATATGATGAAATCTATCTCAGTTAACAAAAAATAAAATTCTTTTACCAAATCACATCTCTTATTTGCTTAAATTTGCAGCTCTAAGCAGAGAGAACGTGTCACATTTTGGTCCAATAGGGATGTGCATAAAAACAAGTTCTGAAACTTATCAAATGCCAAAAAATTAGCCAGTATCTAAATCTGAGGCCCCCTTTGAGCTTGAGGCCCAGGCCAAATGCCCTTCCTGGCCTCCTGTTTGGCCCTGCTATTTAGTGTGAGTAAGGGAATAAAGGCTCTATACATGTATTTAAATGGATTTTTTAATGCAGCAGCTAAGAATATAATCATGTGAATATAACTGACTGAAAACTTTTTTTAAAAAAGTGAATTTTGTTTGAAAGGCATCAGGCAGCCTGGAGATTGGAGGATTCTCTGCATAGAATAGACACAGTACAAGCAGCAGCAGCTCAAATTTCCCCACATGCTGACACCAATGTGCCCCAGTCTTAATGGGAAGGAACCTTCTGGCTGGGTAAAAGGGTAGATCAATCTCTGAATCCATTTGTTCCTTTGCACTTCTAAGACCACCAGCTAGAATGTCAATTGTGATGGCGTGTTTTGTAAATATGGATAACTGTCCCCTGAACTAGACTGAGATCATCAGCCACTGGCTATCTAACAGCTGTCAAATAGTCAAATATTTCAGTCACCACCAACCAAAGCAGTAGTATGCCATTTTAAAATTGGACCAAAAATGAACACGAAAAAGCAATTAGACTTCATTCTGTTTGCTCTTAAATATTTTTCCAAATACAGCTTTTTAAAAAATTCATCAATTAAACAAAGGGGCTAAGACATAAAACCCAACATGACATCTCAGAGAAGTCTTAAATATGAGGAAGCCAGGAATTTCAGCTGGGGCTTCAACTTCTTCCATTCTGCCTAGGTATTGAGCATGCATGGCATATGGAAGCAGCCATTGTTTGAAGACATCTGCAGTATCTAACCACAATGGGGAGAGCTAAAAGATGGTGTTACAGCCTTAATTCTCATGTTCCTGGCTTTTTCCAATTTAAGGCAGATCTTTTACATTATTTTAAAATAGGATTTTTTTTTATTTAAATATAATTGAAAAGTGACTAGAAGTAGTAACACAGTGTTGATCAGAAAGATGTGTTGGTAGTTTTTTGTTTGTTTGTTTATCCACCTGTTTTCTGACTCCTTGAATATTTTATTTTTTTAAAAAAAGCCTGCTGTTACTGAAACAAATAGGTACTATAGAACACTTGAGTTGCCCTCTTTGTGTTGCTGCCTGCATTAGGTGGGTTTAGGGGCCAGATGCACTGAACTTTGCAACAGACAGTCCCAGGACCATCTGTGCAATGTTGGGGGGTATCAAAGAAAGGCTGTTTGTGTAAATCGTGGGAAACGTAGTGGACTGCTTGCCAGTGTGCTACGTGAATTGAACTAATTGAAGATTATACTCTAGAGTTTGCCGTAGCTGAGTGAGAGGATAATCCTTCATCAACTGCAGTGGCAGCCAGTAATTGGAGCTTATTACAGGGAGGAGTTCCCCTGCAGTGCTGCAGAAACTGAGAGGCTTTAGTGTTTAATTACTAACTCTCAATAGAGGGGAGTTGGCTAGGGTAAGAAAGTCTGGGATGAGGGGGGAGGTGGGAGGGGAGTAATGCAATTTCATTTAACAAATGAGAGCTCCTTTTGTCTCAGAGAACAACATTCTAGAATGTATAATGAACCTTAGTTGTTTGTAATTAACCCCTAAATAACTGCAGAAAATGTGTGTCTTTTAAATATGGATAATTTTCTCACATCTAGCGCAGGTGTAGACATTATAAAGCTCTGCTGACTTGCTACCATCATGTCAACTCAGTTAGAAAGGGTTTCTCAGTGTATTAAAATCCTGGAGGGAGATAACATAACCCACACTTAGTCTCTGTGCGCCTAAAACAATTCCCCACCCTTAGAAGTACATTTCTCTTCTCTTTCTCAAATTTTTAGCAAAAAAAAGATGAGCATTGTAAAAGAATTAAGATTAGGCTCTTCACTGCAAAACAAATGTGTATTACAATTGATATAATTATAATTTCTATAAAGATTATGTTTAATAAAAAAAATCTAAGGCTGTTTAAGGGCAAGAGAGACCTTCGTCTGTCAGACATATTTTAGAGTTGGAGTCCCCCTGTGCAGATAAGACCATTTGTTACACAGACTCCGATCTGTAGCCGATGGGCATTGACATGGGTTTTGTCATTGCCTGTAGCTGTGCTACTAGAATATATAATATAATCAGAATTGGCTGACAGTATTCCTAAATATACTCTCTTCTGAAAAATACTCCTACTGTCAGGAGTAACATTCTGTCCGTCCATGTTTATATTGCCAACACACTTATCACCATATTAGCAAAGAACTATTATATGATTATCAGTCAGTTGTGCTATTCAGAACACCCATAGAATAGGGTGGATACACTTGTAGCACCAAAAATGGAAGCTCTTTGGGGCAGGCACTTTACTTCATCTCTGTACAGCACCTACCCCAATAGGACTGCAATCTCTGACTGTGGCTTCTAGGCAATACAGGTGTAAGAAAAGGTCTGAATGAATTTTCCCTTGACATCTAGTGATGAACTGGGGAGAAAAGACATCAGGAGCAGACTGTATTTCCAAGGACACACCTATTCTGCTTCCTAGGTGATCACCAGACAGAACAGCATTACCAAAATGCTCAGTTTTGGCTGTTTGTCAAATTTACAGTGTAAGTGAGCATTGATGGCAGGGGTCTGAGTAAAGGGAAGTATAACTGTACTTAGCATGCCCTCTGTGAGGTGGTCTCCATAACTTTAATCTCACTTGCTAAGAAGAGGATAGTGATGCCAAATCCAAATGAAAGTCAGAAAGGGATAGGGCCAGGTTTTGCTACCTAGTGATGTGACCTCTGTTTAAAGAGTTCTAGATATCATTGAACATTTGTCTCTCTACTGTTTAAAGATAGAGCTGTCCAGACTCAATTGAGAGTCTTTGTTTCTGCTTAGTAATTACTACAGCAGAAATCACTGAACAGCAGATGTAAGAGCAAAGCTCTAGATCTGGTGTGGGGACAGTATTGCAGTGAAAGACAACACAGAGCCTGTGGTGGTAGTGAGGTTCCCTGCTGCCTGGTAAACCCTCTAAGAGCTGAAATCACTAAGAACTAGGCTAAGTGGCGGAACCTCAGAACATGGTATTGCAGAGGCAGCGGTGGGCAGTGGCAAAGGCAGCAGGGAGTAGCAAGCGGCGGTAGAGATAACACTAGGCAACAGCACCTGCAGAAGCAATGCTCAGCACTCTCACAGGGATGGGAAGTGAACCCATGGGATTTCACTGACTTCAGACAACTGTCAGCAGAGGGAAAGGGGCCTGGTGGGTTAAAGGGAAACTCGACCATCAGACCTTCATACTACAAATTAGGAAACTGAGGTAAAGGACACAGTCCAACATTATGTGCAATGGATGTTTACTTATGGTTTGTATGCTTTTGAATCATTGTTAAGGCATTTTCCCAAGTTCCTTCTCCCTTTTAATGAAAGTTTTCCTTTGTTACAGGTGCCCAGGTGTGGTGTTTAGTTTTCCCAGATAACTGAGGGGGATGGTCACACCACCTTTGTTTTGTAACTCGCTCAGCTCTCTCCCCCCTTCCCCCCTCCAACGGACCCCCCACTCGCTCAGCTCTCTCCCCCCTCCCCCCTCCAATGGCCCCCCACTCGCTCGGCTCTCTCCCCCCCCCCACTCCAACGGCCCCCACTCGCTCAGCTCTCTCCCCCTCCCCAACGGCCCCTCCACTTGCTCAGCTCTCTCCTCCCTCCCCCCCACTCCAAAGGCCCCCCACTCGCTCAGCTCTCTCCCCCCTCCAATGCCCCCCCACTCGCTCAGCTCTCTCCCCCCTCAGGTAAGAATCGAAAATTTTTAAAATCTCCCCCCCTCCCCCCTTCCAATGGCCCCCGCACTCACTCAGCTCTCTCCCCCCTCCCCCTCTACAACACCCCCCCTCGCTCAGCTCCCTTCCCCCTCCCCCCTCCAACAGCCCCCACACTCGCTCAGCTCTCTCCCCCCTCAGGTAAGAATTGAAAATTTTTAAAATCTCCCCCCTTCCCCCACTCCAATGCCCCACCCACTCCCTCAGCTCTCTCTCCCCTCCCCCTCTACAACGGCCCCCCCCACTCACTCAGCTCTCTCCCCCCTCACCCTGTCCAACGGACCCCGCACTTGCTCAGCTCTCTCCCCCTCCCCCCTCCGACGGACCTGAGCAACGCCGGGTATTTTTGTTAGTATTTCATAAAAATCTGTTTTGTTGGTTTTGAGTTACTCAAATGAGAGGAAAAAATGTTTTTCACCTGAAAAATGTCATGGGCTTTTTCTTGGGCTCTGCTCAAACTTGACTGTCTTTTAAAATGTCAAACTTGGCATGAGTACGGAGAAGTACATTTGCCTTGATTAAAGAAAGTTTGTTTTACTCATAATGGATATAACAGAAGTACAATTACTAGTGAATCTATTGGTAGTGCTTTTGGTCTGCCAGATGAAAATTTCTGTCTTTCCATGAGGCAAAATTACTCTTGCGTCTTTTTACAATGTGGGGATGTTTTTTTTTTAAAGCTATCAAGGGACATCTGAGCACTACAGTAGATCAATTAAAAAAGCCTGAACTGCCTCCCATGTATCTAAGGTATAGTTCTACAACAGAAATGGGAGGCAGAATACATTTTTAGAAGCAGCAGTCTGCACCAGATTGAAAGCAATGTGCAGAAGATACAATGTAAACACGGAAAAATATTCCTTCTGTTGGGAAAACTTAAAGGACACTTAATACTCCTTGTGAACCTAAAGCATAGCAAAACTTGTGTGTAGTTGAGCTCTTAGACATTATGCCATGAACGAGCCAACAAACAGATAGGGGGGTGGCTGTAGTATTGTGAGACAAGTGTGTAGTATTATCCCCATTTCCCAGATGTGGAACTCTGAGACTGAAAGTTTAATGCTAAAACAATCCAGTATCATCACCTAGGCCCTGAGTTTTCAGATCATTGTATATGATCAAGCAGAATCCCCATTGATTTAAGTTGCAGCTGTGAACGCTCATCACTTTTGCAAATCAGATCCTAGAGCGGGGTTTCTCAAACTGGGGGTTGCAACCCCCCGGAGGGTCACCGAGTGCTCCCAGGGAAGTCACAAACTCCTGCCACTGCCGAAAAGCCGACAAATTGATTAGTTCTGCATTTGGTGGCTTTTCAGTGGACATACCGAGCGCTCTCGGAAGCGCTCGGCATGTCTGCCGAAAATAGCTACCGAATACGGAAGTATTCAATTTGGTGGCTTTTTGGCGGACATACAAGGGTCCGCTGTGTCACCGAGGAAGAAGAAAAAGGGTCACAGTTCTCCAAAGTTTGAGAACTGCTGTCCTAGACAGTCAGTCAGGAAAACGAGGAATACAAAATTAGGAAAAGTTTGGTTTAACTGATTTACCTAGAGAATTCAACTGCCTTAACCATGAGATCATCCTTCCTTCTCCGGCAATCCTCTACCTCAGTTTTTCCCAAACTTACAAAATTTGCATACCCCTTTTGAGACATTTGTCTTACTGGCGTACCCCTTCTCCGGAGAAGATAATTGGGGGGGGGGCACATTTTTATAACACAGTCCTAATTCATTTCATTCTCGATTAAATGTTTATTAGAAATAAATACAAAATTATATTACATACAGTTGAAACTTCTGCGCATGCCACAAAGGCAAGTGTATTGCCCGAGCCGTGGTAACGCGCATGTCTGGTTTATTACGCAGCTGTGCTATTAGATGTTACTGAATGAGTTATCATATTAGTTACAATGTAAGCCTGTGTATATTTCTACTGTACAAGTGTACAACATTCTTGTATATTAAATTTTAGTGAACTGTTTTCTGCTGCTAAAAAAACCCTATGATAAAGTAAAATAAAAAATTCTGCCGCGTAACCCTTGAATCCCTTTCGCGTACCACCAAGGGCACATGTACCACACTTTGGGAAACACTGCTCTACCTCATTCACTACACACCTTTGAACTTCTCAATGAAGTCAGGATTCTACAAACTATACAGTCTCCTTCAGTACACAATTCTGATTCATCTCCAAAGCCAGGTCCATCCAAGGCATTGAATGAAGTAGGGGTCCTGTGGGAAAAAATAGTATGTGATTATGTAATTGAAGACTGCTTCATAGTGCATATGCACGAGGTTGCACTCATGGCCTTAATTCTGGCATTTCCTAACTTCTGAATCCTTGACTTTGCAACCTTAATGTTTTTAATGTGATTTTTTGTGTGTGTATAATTTCTCAGGTTTTTTAAAAAGCAACCTAAACAAAAATCCTGCTCCACTCCCCCCTGAAATGCCATCACGTGGCATGGTACTGACACCCACATAGGTCTTCAGCAGCATGGGAACCTTTAGATCCATCACACAGCTCTCTGCTACTTTCAGCTAACAGAGAAACTGATGGCAGTAGTACACTGTCATCCTCTATGTGGATCAGCACTAGAGGGGGATGACAAGATGCTTTGGAAGTGGGATATTTGTTGACAGCAGGGGAATGGTAAGACTCAGGAATCTTGAGTTCCATTCCAGGCTCTGGAGGGGCACAGACCCTTCTGCCTCTCCCCACTCCCCCCACCAGTGTTCCCGTCTGTGCCCTCCAACCTGTCCCCCTCCTCTCTGTTTCCCACTCCTGACTCCTTGTGTCAGTCCCAATCTCCATTTCTCTTCCCATTCCCAAAACCCAGAAAATCCCAGTCTCACCCTTCCAGACACCCTTCTTTTCCCAGTCCCCCTTCCTCCAGCTACTCATCCAATCTCTCAATCCTTCGCCATAGCCTCCATTCACACATACACCCTCCATCCTCATTTCTGTCCCCACTGGCTCCCAGTTGAAAACTCCCTCTTGGGGGTCCAATCTGCCCATCCATTTTCACCTCCTTCCCCAGCCACTTTGCCCAGCCACTCCCAGTTCCTTTAGTCACTCATGCACTCTGGCTCCTCTGAAATTTTTCAGTAAATTTTGGTCTGAAGCAGATACTTAGCATAGAAAATTTCAGGTCAAATAGTTAAAGTTTGGCAAAGGTATATGCAACTGAAAACTGCTTTCTAGTGGGGAGTGTCAGGCACCCTTACTATTAGGTGGTGCTAACAACCTCCCCTATAATGAACATGCATGGCCAAATGCTACTAAAACACCCAAAGAATGCTTTGGTAAGAGACAATGCAGAAAGACAATAATAGGCATCCTCTCTGAAATGTCTAGACTTTATGGAAAAGCAGTTTGAAAAGTCAGCAGAAAGCAAAGTTATATGACTAAAACAGATATAAATCTAACTATAATTTTCTGGTAGATTTAATAGCTGAAATACTATCTTCAGCTTCAGTGGTAATCTTACCAATATGCAGTATAGCAGTAGAAAAGCTACAGAAAAGAATGAGCCCCCTGAGATAAAGGAATATGCAACTTGGACTAAAATAATTTACATAAAAATTGTTAGATTGGTATTTAATTGAATTATATTGGATCTTAAACTTTCTAGATACTGTCTGTTTGAGTTACTATTGTAAATTATTATGGACTATTATATTATTAAAAAACAATATATTAGCAAAATGGGTCCTGACAATGGGCCTACCTGGTAAACTCATCTTTCTAAAACGCTTGTGGTTTTTAGTGTAGTGAAATGTGATAGCAAAAAACCCACAAACTGTTACATTTGTGGTTTCCATCCTTATCCTTATATCAGTGGCAAATCTCTCCCACAGGTGGATATGATTTGCTTCCAGCCAATTAATTCTTGTGCTGCAGGCCAAATAGCATTAACATTTGGTGGATTTCCTTGATTGATAATTGATGCTGTACAATTATAATATACTTGGACCTTTCTTTTTTGTTGTTGTTCCTCCATTTAAAATTACACTGCCAGGTTAAAAATAGTATTTAATAAAAAATCCGTATGCGTTTTATGAGCATGTCTAGAATACTAAAAATGGAAGAATTTTTATAATACACGTTTCACTATTTATGCTGATTGCTGGTTTGCACTTTAGCTTGGGGCTCAAGCAGGATGAATATCAGAGGAAGAATATCAGTACAGTACCTAGCACAAGACCTTGATCCCCAACCAGGGCCTCTAAGCACAACCACTATAGAAATTCCTATAGCAGACATTTAACTAGTAGTCTTTCAGCTCCTCAGCCAAATTCAATGTGAGTTGCTCAAAGTGCTCTCAACACTCTAACAAAGTGTTATTTCATTTTATTTTACGGCCCTGATCCTACACTATCCCAAAAACTATCTAGAGGCCAACATTGATTTCAATGGGGCATTTTGTAAATGCAGGATTCTCAGTGCAGGATTAGGATCTAAATTAACACTATTTTCCAGATTGCCCGGCATCTCTTTTGTATTATATTTATTTATTCCAATTTAAATATTTATTTATTAATTAATGTTATTTATTTATTTTATTTATTTATTCCTATTTATTTCCAATTACAAATACCCCAAGTAACGCCGGGTATTTCTGCTAGTGTTAATTAAATAAATAACCCACCCCAAAACAAAAGACACATTTTCCCATAATTTTGTAACTGCCTTAGTCTACTCCATAGGTGTGAATCAATCTAGATTGACGTGAACATAGAATTTGCCATACTGCAGTAGAGTTGATATAGCAAATAACGTATATTGTCTCCTGCAATGGCGATACTTTATTCTTCATAGGAAAGTGAAACAACCTCTTCCTGCAATGGACCTAACCAATAGAACAATGGTGTATTCCAATCCAAACTAACCCCTGAAGGGATCAGTTTAAGCCATGAAATATGAGAGATTACTCCTAATTTAAAATGCATAGCTACAAATGTTACTGCTTGTAAAATTAATTAGTTATTTTGAAAATCTAGCTACAGTATTTTACACTGACCTCTTTGAGTAGTGAATTCTACAGTCTGACTGTGCTGTGTAAAAAAAAAATTTAAAAAATTCCTTTCATTGATTCTAAATGTATCTACTAATTAAAACAAATAAATTAATATACCATAACAATAAAAAATGTTTAAATAGACATCCTTGGTTTTAAGTGCCTTTGGAATATAAGATTCTTTATTGTTATAACTATAATATTAAAAATAAAAATAAGTTATTTGTTAAAGCTAAAAACATTGGTAACCCAGTAGGGTTACTATGGTAACACACTAGAGGTTACTATAAGTTATCTGTTTTGTAAAAATTAGCTATTAAAAGTTAAGTAAAAATAAACACCTCAGAGCAGTCCAAGGGAGCTTTTCTTCGGGCAAGGAACTGACACCTAAACTCCCTATCAGCTGGATGGAAGGATGGCTCCAGAAGCCTGGCTGGCAATCACTCAAAAACATCTTGGATTTTGGGTAACTATAATGTTTGTGGGGCTCTAAACTATTGCTATAGCATATATATGTGTTTGTGCTTACCCCTGAAGGGATCAGTTTAAGCCATGAAATATGAGAGATGATTACTCCTAATTTATGACCAAATAAAAAAATAGTTTTAGATAAAAGAACTCTGGCTGGTACCAATCATTTATCAGAAAAAAAACCTGTGGCCTCATTTATTTATTCCTGATACTGTCTAAAAATAAAGTAAATTACCATGGCAAACTGAAGGAATTTATTATAACTACACAAGATCTGGTGCATTCCAAGATAAAGATTTTGAAATTATTTAGTCATATCATTCTCCCCTTATTTAAACAAGAAGTCTCACTAACTTTGTTTAAGGGGATTTCAGCAGAACTATTTGTCTGCGTAAAGAAAAAGGATTTGGCTCTGGAAGTTTGGAACTGTAAGTGATTATTTTTATTTCCAACTATTCTTTCAAGTGTAAAGTGCTGAATTATTTTGCTTTTAATTAACAAGAAATATGCCTGTGCTACCAGACATTAAGGGCATGTCTTCACTACCACTTTAATTCGACCTTAACGACATTAGGTCGAATTAAACGTGTACCTGTCTTCACATACATGCCCTTAAAGTCGATTTAAAGGGCCCTCAAAATCGAATTTGTAACTCCTGCCTGACGAGAAAAGTAAGGCTAAAATCGACTTCTCTATGTCTACTGTGAGTAGTGAAGAGGCATCTGAAGTTAAGCCTCCGACCTCCGAGCAGCCCCGCGGCGGGGGGGTCCGGTGGGGGGGGGGAGGGGGGGCTGTTCAGGCGGGCGGGCGGGGGGTCCGCGGGGCTGCTGGGGGGGGGAGGGGAGCCGGCGTGGAGCTGCTTGGGCGATCTGCTCAGCTGCTTGGTCAATTTCAGGTGAAATTGACCAGGCAGCTGAGCTGATCACCCAAGCAGCCCCTCGCCGGCTCCCCCCCCCTCGGGCGGGCGGGGGGGGGTGGTTCCGGCGGGGGGGGGCACTTCAGGAGGGCGGGGGGGGGGCGCGGGGCTGCTGGGGGGGGGAACCGGCGTGGAGCTGCTTGGGCAATCCGCTCAGCTGCTTGGTCAATTTCAGGTGAAATTGACCAGGCAGCTGAGCCAATCGCCCAAGGAGCCCCGCGCTGGCTCCCCCCCCCCTCGGGCGGGCGGGGGGGGGGGTCCGGCGGGGGGGGCTGTTCAGGCGGGCGGGGGGGGCCGCGGGGCTGCTGGGGGTGGGGGGGAGCCGGCGCGGGGCTGCTTAGGCGATCCGCTCAGCTGCTTGGTCAATTTCAGGTGAAATTGACCAGGCAGCTGAGCTGATCGCCCAAGGAGCCCCGTGCTGGCTCCCCCCCCCCCTCGGGCGGGGGTCCAGCGGGGGGGGGGGCTGTTCAGGCGGGCGTGGGGATCCGCGGGGCTGCTTGGGAGGGGGAGGGGGTCTGGCACGCATTGCACTGTGGGCTACCTACCCAAAGTGCAATGCAGGCTATGTCGACCCCTGCAAAAGTTCTAGGACAGACAGTGTCAACCACTGTCGACCTGCTGTCCTGGTGGGGACACACTGATTCGATTTTCTAAAATCGAGTTTAGAAAATCGAATTAAGGGAAATCGACCTAGTCCTGTAGTGAAGACATACCCTAAGTCTTATTCCTTGTAGAAATAGGATTGCATTGACATAATTTAAATTATTGCACCTTTCAATCTGTTGCTGAATTTTATCAATGTTTCTGAAATTTAAGGAAAAAGCATTAATGAAAAAATCTTTAAGTTGATACCATTCACCTGCATACAGCAACTGCATAAATAAAATCATTAGATTTCTTAAGAGCACTGGTTACATCATGACCGTGACAAAAAGCATGACTCTTACGATTCTCTTTATAACATCCCAGGGTGTTCATCTTTTTCAGCAGTTCCACTGAAGAAGCTTCACACCAGCCTCTCATTCCAAGAGCACAGTGAAGTCAGTGCCAAAGGCTTGAAATTAGCTAGCCTGTTACAAAAACTGTGGTCTGAGTTTCCCATCCCAGAATGCAATGGAGACAATGCTGGCTTGCTTATAACCAGCTGGCTTTAAAGGATTTGTGTTCAAGATCCTAGGAATTTTCCATTACAATTACTTTCAAGTTAACTGTGATACATGTGGCTTTAGAAAACAACCACAACCACCATGGGTTTTTTTAAAAATGTGAAATGCTAAAGGTGCCCTTAAGGGGTAATAACATCTTTTAAAGATTTTAAGAGTGAATATAAAACTAAAGATTGAGCTCTAACTTTGCCGTTAAGTACTTAAAAGAACCTTTACAAGTAAGGGGCCACACATGATACCCTCCACTGCTCGAAATGAAGGTAGCACAATACACCAAGAAAGGGGTCAAAAATCCATAGAGGGGTGAGAGGAGTTGCTCTGATGCATACTCAGACATCATTCGTAGGCCCTGTAGAGGTATTCCCATGGATTTGTGTCTGGGAGTGGGAGTGCAACAGGTAGTGGAGAAACTGGGGTGCAGCCACACGACATTACTGCAAATAGTGCCTGGTAACTACTATTATTTAGATCTGTTGTAGATTCCCTATATGTTGCTGCATCTTTTCATCACCAGTAGGACTACTGGCATAGACTGCAAGGCAGCATAGCTTCTTAGGCAACCTTAAAGGATGAGCAACCTTTAAAAGCTGCAGCTCTGAGCTGCCTAAAGATGGCTCAGCACATAAAGCCTTATTTATATGGATAAGAACAGCCAAATACAAGAGAGATTCAATACTGCCTCACATTCATAACTGTACAAGCTACCATATAAAGTGCAGGTAATTAAAAAAAAATAAGGCATTTATGAACATTACATTTTTTAAAATATACCACTATAAAACTACTGAATCAGCAGGGCCAGCTCTACCTTTTTTCCGCCCCAAGCAAAAACAAAACAAACAAAAACCCCGAGTGCTGCCCCGCCACCCCGAGATTGCCACCCCTTAGGAGGCGCTGCCCCAAGCATGTGCTTGGTGGGCTGGTGGCCAGAGTTGGCCCTGTGAATCTTCCTGAATATGAACTATAAAATATACTACATTTGTAGTCTCTATCTTCAACCATTTTGAGCTATAAAAATGTAAAAATTTTACTTTGTAACATGGCAAAAGTTTTATTTTCCTCACCTTTGCTTAATTCAAAAAGTGAAAACGTAAAAAGAAAAATCACTTTTGCACTGGATCCAAGCATGGTGAATTTCAGCCCCAAAGAAATTTGAGAAAGCAACTGAAAAAGAGGTTCTAAGGAAGTCGAAATTTAATCTTCAATATTACATTTTCCACTTGCTGTAATACAAGGATATGTGTGCTACACAGAAGATATTAAATGTGGTGATGGGGAGATATTTGTGTACTCATATCTCAATTAACATACTTCTCTGAAATTCCAGCTACATATTGTGTACATCAATAATGATTCAGATATATGCAAGACTAATGGATCTTCACAGTTCTGGTGACCTTGATTGTATTGTATTATTTTTGTAAACTGTTAGCAGAATTTTGTTGTTTCCTATATACATTTCTTCGACTGAACAAATGTTTGTTTGCAATAATGAAGTCTTTCAGAGATCTTATTTAAATAATATGTCTACAGAGAAAAACAGGTGATTAAGCTTTGTTTGAATAAATGAAAACACCCTTAAAAATGGAAAACAATTTAGCTTTTACAAATGGTAAGATTTCAGTACTATTCTGTAGAGTATGACATTACAGATGCCCAAATAAAAACAAAAACAAAATGGAAACACATTTCCTGTTTCAATGTGCTTAATATTTTCAAGGTTTTTACTTGCTAAGCTAGAAGATTACTGGCGATAATACTTAACACCTATATCATGCTTTATATTTTCAAAATGATGTACAAGAGTTAACTAATTAATGGGTATTAGATATACATGAGTGTCTAGACTGCAGAAATGAAATAGTGGCTTCTTTACTATTGAAAGTTGCAAATCTCTATATAAACTAGACAGCAAGATGATATTTAAAAATCAATGTGATTAAAAGTTGATGGTTCCTCCTAGTGACAATCAGTCACAGATGGAAATTTTATTTATATACACATCTCTATCCCCAAACAGCACTCTACCTGAATAATTTTGTGTTGCAAATCAGGATTAGGCTACATTTCTCCTGAACTGTAGATGCCTACATATGAAGAAAAGCTGGCATGAGGTAGGTGAGTGAAATCTAATCTTTGCTGAACAAGTGACTTTTAGATGTAGAATGGACGAACATTCATATTTGGGCATTAACATTTTACCACCATAAAAGAAACATATTGAGATTACTTTGAGAGAGAAATTTAAAAAAAATCGGTAAAATATGAAGCAGAATAATATGTTTGAAAATATTAAAACATGTATGGAGAAGGTAAAACTCCTATCTTACACATACCGGGAAGGTTGAGTCTAAAACATACAACATCTCTGGAGGATAATCCTACATAATAATCGGCTAGGGAAGTTTGTGTGAAGCCGTCATGCGCAGTAGAGACGGCCCTGACGAAAGGCGTGCTGGGGGTTGTAGTTCGGAGGCAGAAAATGGCCACCGCGTGTGCCCGCCTGAGGGATCCTCACTCACATGGAGCTAGAGCACCAAGGAGCAGTTATACATATAAAGTTAGCTGGGCTGTCGGGTGCATGACGAGGGGTTGAGGGGGGAGGGAGCTGAGCGGGAGGGAGGGAGCTGAGCAGGGGGGCCGTTGCAGGGGGAGGGAGCTGAGCGAGGGGGGGCCTTGGAGGGATAGGGGGCTGGGCGAGGGGGGGGCCTTGGAGGGGGCTGGGTGTGGGGGGGCTTGGAGGGGGGAGGGGGCTGGGCGAGGGGGGGAGAGGGCTGTGCGGGGGGGCTGGGGGAGGGGGCTGAAGGAGGGGGGTCTGGGCGGGGCGTTGAGGGGGAGGGGTCTGGGCGACGGGGGGGCTTTGGAGGGGGGAGGGGTCTGGGTGGGGGGGTCTGGGCGAGGGGGTGGGGGGGGTCTGGGCGTAGGGGGGGCCTTGGAGGGAGCTGGGGGGGGCCTTTGAGGGGGGGGCTGGGCGAGGGGGGGAGAAGGCTGGGCGGGGGGGCTGGGCGGGGAGGGGGCTGGGCGGAGGGGGCTTTGGAGGGGGGAGGGGGCTGGGCAAGGGGGGGCTTGGGAGGGAGGGAGCTGGGCGGGGGGCGGGGTTGTGAGCCCTTACCGTTGGCCCGTGTATACGGGCTTTTACACTAGTATAGTATATAGGACCTGCTGCTGTGATTTAACATCACAAACTTCCAAAGGAAAATTATTTGTGATTACTTAATCAGTACAAGTATATAAATCCATTGTAAATAGTAGTGCATCTCACAATTACAGGTTATTATTGATATTTTTAACTTTATTATATGTTTCTTAAATTCTAATAATGATTTTAGGATACACTCTTTATTCAGCACTGTTATTACAGTATATAGACTTTGGTCCATGTATGATGGTCCCAATCCAACTTTTATTAAAATCAGGGGGAGTCTTTCTGTTGACTTTAATGAGAGCTTGATTGGTACCAATATGATTAGAAACCTAAAGGAAACCATTTTACTATTTTAGGATTTTCCACAGTTTCATAGATTATAAAACCAGAAGGGACCAATGTGATCATCTAATCTGACACACACATCCAGGTGATTTCCCGAAATTAATTCCTGTTTGAACTAGAGCATATCATTTAGAAAAAATATCCAGTATATAAAAAAATCCAGTATAAAAATAGCCAATATTGATGGAAAAACCACCACAGCCCTTGGTAAAATGATCCAATGATTAATTACCCTCACTGTTAAAAATGAATGCCTTGGTGCCAATCTGAATTTGTCTAGTTTCAATTTCCAGTCTTTGGATCTTGTTACATCTTTGTGTACTAGACTGAGGAGCCCATTATCAGATCTTTGTTCCCTATGAATGTACTTAAAGACTGTAATCAAGTCATCCCTTAAAGATAACCTTCTCTTTGTTTACCTAAATCTCTATGAGGCAGTTTTTCAAATCCTTTAATCATTCTCATGACTTTTTCTCTCTCAACTCTAATTTATCAACTTCCTTCTTGAATTGTGGACCCCAGTACTGGACACAGTATTCTTGTAGAAATCACACCACTGCCAAATACTCAAATAATATAACTGCCCTTCTCATGTTCCTGTTTATATTCCCAAAGATCATATTAGCCCTTTAGGCCAGGGTGTCACACTGGGAGTTCATGTTCAGTAATTATCTTGTGTGAACCTCAAGTCTCTCAGGGCTTGTCTTCACTTGAGCCGGCAGAGATCGATCTTTTGGTGATCGATTTATCGTGTCTCGTTAAGACGCAATAAATCGATCACCAACGGCTCCCCCGTCGACTCTGGAAGTCCAGCTCCTCAAGAGGCGCAAGCTGGAGTCGACGGGAGACCGCGCTGCCGACCACCACCGCCGTGAGGATGGGAGGTAAGTCGGCTGTAGAGACGTCGATTTCAGCTACGTTATTAACGTAGCTGAAATTGCGTATCTACAGTCGATTTCCCCCCCTAGTGGAGACCAGCCCATAGTCTCTGCTTCCCAGAATAGAATCCCCCATTCTGTAAGGATGGCATACATTCTTTGTTCCTAGATATATGATTTAGATGTGGCTGTATTAAAATGCATATTGTTTGCTTACACCCAGTTTACCAAAGGAAAAAGGACATTAAACTATCTAAACTGCTACATGCCACAAGGAGCCACAACAGTAGTTCCCTTAATCCACCCAACAGTATTGTTAATCTTTCGAGCTGTACTCAGCCCAGAAGAAGAGGCTGTCCTATCTTGGGACCTCCCCTTTTGTCCCTCCACGCTCACAAACAAGATTCAGTTCTGTGGTGACCTAGAATTCTACTTTGGACATCTCCGACTCAAGGAATATTTCCAGCACACCTCTGAACAACATACTAACCGACAGAAAGCTTCCTAACAGCACTACAAAAAGAAGGATTCTGCCTGGACTCCACCTGAAGGTCGAAACAACAGACTGGACAAACACCTTCAAGATCTCTATCAAGCTTTCTTAAAACTACAATACCAACCTGGTGAAGTGAAAAAACAGACTGAGCCAGAAGAGTACCCAGAAGTCACCTACTACACAGGACAGGCCCAACAAAGAAAACAACAGAACGTCACTAGTCGTCACCTTCAGCCACAACTAAAACCAGTCCAGCACATCATCAAAGATCTACAACCTATCCTGGATGACGATCCCTCACTCTTACAGATCTTGGGAGACAGACCAGTCCTCACTTACAGACAACCTCCCAATCTGAAACAACCGCATACCACACAACAAAAACACTAACCCAGGAACCTATCCTTGCAACAAAGCCCAATGCCAACTCTGTCCCGATATTTATTCAAGTGACAGCTTCATAGGACGTAATTACATCAGCCAAGCCATCAGGGGCTTATTCACCTGCACATCTACCAATGTGATATATGCCATCATGTGCCAGCAATTCCCCTCTGCCATGTACGTTGGCCAAACCGGACAGTCTCCACACAAAAGAATAAATGGACACAAATCTGACATCAGGAATCATAACATTCAAAAACCAGTAGGAGAACACTTCAACCTCTCTGGTCACTCAATAACAGACTTGAAGGTGACAATTTTACAACAGAAAATCTTCAAAAACAGACTTCAGCAAGAAGCTGCTGAACTGGAATTAATTTGCAAATTGGATACCATTAGCTTCAATAGATACCATTAGCTTCAATAGAGACTGGGAGTGGCTGAGTCATTACACAAATTGAATCAATTTCCTCATGTTCAGTATCCTCACACCTTCTTGTCAACTGTCTGATATGGGCCCTCTTGATTATCACTACAATTTTTTTTTCTCCTGCTGATAATAGCTCATCTTAATTAAATATCCTCTTAGAATTGGTATGGCAACTTTCACCTTTTCATGTTCTCTGTATGTGTATATATATCTTCCTACTATATGTTCCATTTTATGCATCCAATGAAGTGAGCCTACAAAACTTATGCTTAAATAAATGTATTAGTCTCTAAGGTGCAACAAGTATTCTTGTTCTTTTTCCAGTTTACCAAGTAATCCAACTTGCACTGTATCAGCAACCTGTCCTTTTCAATATTTACCACTCCCCCAATCTTTATATCAACTGCAAACCTTATCAGAGATGATTGTATGTTTTTTTTTCCAGGTGACTGATTAAAATGTTATATAATGTAGGGCCGAAAACTGATCCCTTGTGCTTGATGATGATTCCCTCTTTACAATTACAGCGTGAAACCTGTCAGCCAGTTTCTAATCCATGTATACCACATTAATTTAGTATCATTCTAATTTTTACTCAAAATGTTGAAAGTACCAAGTCAAATGCCTTACACAGAAGTCTATTATAGTAGCTCTCAAGCTTTCCAGACGACTGTACCTCTTTCAGGAATCTGATTTGTCTTACATACCCCAAGTTTCAACTCTCTTAAAAACTACTTGTTTACAAAATCAGACATAAAAATACAAAGTGTCTCAGCATATTATTACTGAAAAATTGTACTCTCTCATTTTTACTAGACAAATAAATAAATTGGAATATTAATATTGTACTTCCATACAGTGTATTATACATAGAGCGGTATAAACAAGTCATCGTCTGTATGAAATTTTAATTTGTACCGACTTTACTAGTAATTTTTATGTAGCCTGTTGTAAAACTAGGCAAATAGCTAGGTCAGTTGATGTACCTCCTGGAAGATCTCTGTGTACCACAAGGGGTGTGCGTACCCCTGGTTGAGAACCACTGGTTTATTAGATGAATTAAACACTTTGACCTTTATCAACCAAACTTGTAATCTCATCCAAAAAAGATATCAAGTTAGCTTGACAGGATCCGTTTTCCATAAAATCATGTTGGTTGGCATTAGTTACACTGCCCTTCAATCCTTTATTAGGGCTTGTCCTCACTACGACAGGGAAGCATCGATCTTTTTGGCGATCAATTTATCGCGTCATCGAGATGCAATAAATCGATTGCCAGTGGCTCCCCCGTCAACTCCGGAAGTCCAGCTCGCCAAAAGGCACAAGCTGGAGTCGACGGGGGACTGCGCTGCCGCCCGCCGCCACCGTGACGTAAGTCGGCTGTAGAGACGCCAATTTCAGCTACATTATTAACGTAGCTGAGATTACGTATCTACAGCCGATTTCCCCCCCAGTGGAGACCAGCCCTTAACCAAGCTTTCTATCAACCACTGCAGTATTTTATTTATTTTAAAATGTCTAATATAAGTAGCTGCTGCTTAATAGCTTTCCTGAGTTGTTGTTGGAATGGAAAGTATTTCATGATCATCCTAGGATATGACTATATCATCTGAATTTTCCCCCCAAAATAAAGAACAAAATATTTATTGATCCTATTTCCTGTTTTGTATTATTGTTGATAATTCTACCATTTACCGTATTTTTCGCCCTATAAGACGCACTTTTTCTTCCCCAAAACGGGGGGGAAAAAGTTGGTGCGTCTTATAGGGCGAATGTGCGCCCCGGTTCCCCACTCCCCGCTGCGGGCGGGCTGCCGGGAGCGTCCCGGTTCCCCCCTCCCCGCCGCGGGCGGGCTGCCGGGAGCGTCCTATAAGACGAAAAATACGGTACATCTAGTAATGGATCGATACTGTTGTTAGGATTCTTTCTGTTCCTAAGATACTTAAAAAAGAAACAAACAAACTTTTTTGTTGGTTTAATAATTAAGACAAAGGAAATATTTTATTTTAATTGGTTTGCTGAGTTTTTTTAAGTAATTTGGTAAAGCCTGTAGGATGATGCATTCACAAATGAAGTGCTGAAGTTCTGCATCAGTGTATATTTTATTTTCTCCTTGTACAAAAAGGGAGAGGGGGAGGAAGAGATCTAAACCTCTATGCATGCCTGACATCTATATATACATAAAAGTCAAATGGTGTATGCGTGTATGTACGTGCGCTTACTCCTTCCACACCGTTTGAGCTAGAGACTTGAAATTTGGTACAGTTATAGGTCTTAAGGTCCTAATCAGGGTAAGAGTAGAAAAATTTTCAAATCTCACCTCTGATGCCCCCCAGGGATGAAATTCTTTAAAGCCCATTCACATTAACTGGGAAGCTGCTGTTCTCTGTGACATAGTTATGATGTCATAATACCCCCCTCCAATGGACCCTGCACTCGCTCAGCTCTCTGCCCCCTCCCCACCTCCGACGGACCCGAGTTGGGTTTGGTCGGAGGGTAAGTGAGGTAGGGGTGTCGGGTTTGGTCGGGGGGTGAGGTGGGGGTGTCGGGTTTGGTCGGGGGGTAAGTGAGCTGGGGGTGTTGGGTTTGGTCTGGGGGGGTGGGAAGGTGTCGGGGTGGGTGAGGGGTGAGGTGTTGGGGTTGGTCAGGGGGTGTTGGGTTTGGTGGGGGGGGGTAAGGTAGGGGTGTTGGGTTTGGTTGGGAGGGTGAGGAGGGGGGTTGGGGTTGGTCGAGGGGTAAGTGAGGTGTGGGTGTCGGGTTTGTTTGTGGTGGTAGGTAGGGGTGTCAGGTTTGGTTGGGGGGGAAAGTGAGGTGGGTGTGTCAGGTTTGGTCTATGGGGGGATGAGGTGTGGGTGTTGGTCAGGGGGTGTTGGGGTTGGTAGGGGGGAGACATGGGGGTGTTGGGGTTGGGGGGGTGAAAATGTGAGTCGGGGTTGGTCGAGGGGTAAGTGAGGTGTGGGTGTCGGGTTTGGTCGGGGGGTGAGGTGGGGGTGTCAGGTTTGCTCTCTGCCCCCTCATCCCTCCAACAGACCCCGCACTCGCTCAGCTCTCTGCCCCCTCCCCACCTCCGACTGACCTGAGCAACGCCGGGTATTTTCGCTAGTACATTATAAAAATTAAACAGCAAAGAGAACCCAAAACTTCCCTCCCCAAATCAGATCCTAATTGAAAAACCTGTTCAAAGTTTCCATGGAATTTTTGCAAGAGTAAAGGTTGGTTTGGGCATTTTATCCCAAATCTACTATACTATACTGTAATGTATCCTGCTCTTGTTCGTTATTGTGCTTTTATTACAGAGAAGGCTGCATTTTATTGGTGACATACATATATATACAGGAACTCCTCACTTAAGGTCCTCCCAGTTAACGTTGTTACTTGATCAATTAGGGAACATACTCATTTAAAGTTGTGCAATACTCCCTTCTAACCTCATTTGGCAGCTGCCTGCTTTGTCTACTGCATGCAGAAAGAGCAGCCCATTGCAGCTAGCTGGTGGGTGGCTGGAACCAGGATAGACCAGCAGCTCCCCCTATCAGCTCCCCACTCCCCTAAGTTCCCTGTGCAGCAGCTGCCCAGAAGGCTAACAATTGCCCACAGTTCAGATGTCCCTCCCCCCACTGCCATGTGCTGCTTCTGCTCTCTGCCTTGAAGCTGTTCCCTCAGACTCCTACTTGCTGAGAGGGGGGCGGGGGGGGGGGGGGGAGGGGGGAGAGAGAGAAGGAAGAGAGGTGCCAATGTCAGGGTGTCCCCCTCATCCCATCTTCCATAGAGCAGGGAGGGAAGGAACTTGTCCTGACAGCAGCTGCAGCTCACTGATCTAATTAACAAGGCAGTGTACTTAAAAGGGAAATGAGCATTTCTCTCTCACACACAGATGTGTGTGTCTGTCTCCCCTCCCTCCTTTCCTGCTGCCTTGTAGAGTATGAGAGTTAACCTCTGAGGGCTCAGCCAATTGCTAGTTCATCATTTAGCAGTAAGGCATTCCCTGGGAAATATCCCACCCTCTGACTTCTCCACTGTAACCAAGCTTCATAATCCTCATCAATGTGTAGCAGTATTAAATTGTTTAAAATTTATACTGTGTATATAATATCTTTTGTCTGGTGAAAAATGTTTTTCTGGAACCTAACCCCCTCATTTACATTAAGTCTCATGGGGAAATTGGATTAGTCTAACATTGTTTTGCTTAATGTCACATTTTTCAGGAACATAAGTACAACATTAAGTGAGGAGTTCCTGTATAGGCCTAGATCAGGGGTCTCAAACTCAAATGACCACGAGGGCCACATGAGGACTAGTGCACTGGCTCGAGGGCCGCACCACTGACACACACACACACACCCTCGCTGCCCCGGCTGTGCCCCCACTCCACCCCTTCCATGAGGACTAGTGCACTGGCCAGAGGGCCGCACCACTGACACACACCCCGCCCTTGCTGCCCCGGCTCCGCCCCCACTCCACCCCTTCCATGAGGTCCCGCCCCTGCCCCACCTCCTCCTCTGAGCACGCAGCTCCCCATTCCCTCCTGGAAAGCACTAGGCACCACCAACAGCTGTTTGGCAAACAAAGCAAGAGCAATCTACGAAGTCCAGAGCTAGAAACACATGCGGCCCAGCCAGGCAGCAGAGAAGCCTCCACTTCTGGCCCCTCCGTCCTGCAAACTGCTATGGGGGGACGGGGGGGGGCACCAGGAAGCTTGGGGGGCCGCAGGGAAGGGCTTTGCGGGCCGCATGTGGCCCCCGGGCCGCATGTTTGAGACCCCTGGCCTAGATCCTGTAAAGACTTGTGTGTTAAAGGCATGCCCTAAGTTGCCCATTTGTATAATAGTTTGCAGGATCAGGGCCATAGCCTATGAATTGCTTTAGGATTAAAGGTAGTCTATAAGTGTAACATTATTTTTCAGATATATTTACTTCAGTTCTTACAAGATATAAAAGAGAGGCTCCCCTGGTCTCTAGATGCTTTCAAAACTTATTTAAAAAATACAAAGCATCCAGCACAGCCAAATTCAGCGTCCTAACTTATAACTAAGCCAAAGAATGCAAGAAAAAAAAGAAAGCCAAACACAAAAATGAAAAGATTGAATGCAATGGACAGAGCTCAATTTCCTACAGTTATTTGGCTGAATAATATTTTGAGATTTGCACCTTTACCTCTCAGCTCCCCTTTTTTAGCCCTAATTTTTATTTGATGCAGCTACTTCTCTTCTAATCTTCCTTTCTCTAGCGATCGTTGCTTCCAGCAGAGGTACGGACTAGTACAAACTTCCCCATTACGCTTTCACAGCCTCCTTGAACCGTGTTCAGCGTCCCCGCGTTTAAAGCGTCTGAACTCATTTCCCCCTGCCCTCCGATTTGAAACTTGCTCCAGCGGGCCCCCATGCGAGTGCGTCTACAGCTCCCGGAGCAGGCGGGGGCTTTGCTGGTGAGAGGCTTCGGACCTGTCCTCAACCTACTAACAGAGCCCAGAGGGGTGCAGGCCTAGCCCCTGGTAGGACCCCTCGCCAGGGGGGCGCCGCAGAACACGCCGGCGCCTGCCCTCAGTCGCTTCACGTTGCAGCAGGTACGGGGCGGTGTTGCGGCGGCGGCCGCTGCCCGGGGCGGCGCAGGCAGAGACTTCGGAGCGCGGAGGAAGGGGAGTTGCAGGCGGGACGAGGCAGGTGCGGCTGGGAGGAGCCCGCCCCTTCGCGGGAGCGGGGCTGATGCGGCGGTGAGTGGCTGCGATGGCGGGCGACCCGCTCGGGTGCGGAGGCTTTAGTCGGCGCCGGCTCATGCCCGGCGGAGCTGAGCAGGGGAGCGGTGCGCGCAACTAACTCGCGGCAGGTGGGGACCCTCCCTCCGCGGGGTACAAACGGCGGGAGAAGCTGCGAAGGAGTTTGCTGCGGGGGCTGCATGCGGCGGACGGGAGGGGCCCTGGGGCTTCGCCTCTCCCCCCCCCCGAAAGTGCCTTTTCTCTGGAAGGGGTGTGTCGGGGGCAAGGGGCTCTCTGAGCGTCTCTCCGGCGTGCTTGTCCTGGGCGGGGTGGGCTGGGCCCTAGGCGTTGGGGTTGGTGGTTGCAGTGGGGTTGGGGCGTGGCCTGGGTGGGCTGGGCCCTAGGCGTGGGGGTTGGTGGTTGCAGTGGGGTTGGGGTGTGGCCTGGGTGCAGTGGGGTGGGGTGGGCCCTAGGCGTGGGGGTTGGTGGTTGCAGTGGGGTTGGGGCGTGGCCTGGGTGCAGTGGGGTGGGGTGGGCCCTAGGCGTGGGGGTTGGTGGTTGCAGTGGGGTTGGGGCGTGGCCTGGGCGCAGTGGGGTGGGGTGGGCCCTAGGCGTGGGGGTTGGTGGTTGCAGTGGGGCTGGGGTGTGGCCTGGGCCCGGTGGGGTGGTTGTGTTACATGTGTGGGAATTTGAGGCACTTTCAATGCACCTCGGGAAGGTCCTTAGCATCTGCACTCCCCCCTTGTGGGCTGAGTGGCTTGGGTGTGTGTGTGTGTTATAGTGAGAGTTGCAGTCCTGAAGTGACCTCCCCACAGGTGGTGAGCAAAACAAGAAGCCCCACTCCCATTGTAGAGGCTTGTAGCTGGAGAGCTCTTCCCCTCACCAGTTCATACCTGCCCCAGCCAGCTCCAGGTCTGTCTAGAGGAGAGAGAAGGGGGCACAGAGCTGGCTGCCCCCCCCCCCCATTGTGTGAGGGAGGGGACTAAGGGTGGGGGAAGGCTAAAGAGAGAGTGGCCTGGAAGGGGCCTGTCTGGGGAGATGGGGCAAGGGATGGACTGACATGGTCTGTCTGTCACAGAGAGAAGGGTCAGGGAGGGAGTATGCTGTTTGACTTGGAAGGGAAGAAAGGTGACTGGAGATGGGTATCTAGGAGACAAAGGGTGGGGGAGGGATTTAACTGGAAGATAGGGGATAAGAAGAGCTTGGCTGTGTCATGATTTGTTTGACTGGCAGAGAAGGGGGTTTGTCTGGTAGAGAGAGGGTGAACATGAAACACTGATGGGCTGATGAGTTCTGTCAGGAATCAAGGTGAGGAAGAGGTATGAAGCTCTGTGGCAGGCTCTCCCAGTAGAATTGGGGAGAGGGGTGACTATGCTGACTGGGGACTGTAATTTCCTCTTCTAGGTGTCCCTGTTGCCTGCTCTGGGTGGGGGAATGGAGAGTGGCATTCACTGATTGATGGACTGTGAGGTATTTCTCCATCATCTTCAACATAAATTTGATCCAGTAAAGGAAAAGAAAGGAAGCGGAGCAAGGAATATTTTAAAATGACACCTCTCCCCCTGCTCCATGTCATTCTCCCTCCCACACATTTCTTCAGGCAGTGTTTTGGATTAATAAATCTGGGATGATTTGTAACTCCTAATTGTTGCTAGCAGTATGAGAGCCATTCCTCTTTGGCTCCTTCAGTCTCTGCTGATTTTTAATGGGCCTTCACTCTGCTCTCCAAAGTCTAGTTTTGAGTTATTTCCCCCTGTGACGGTGCTGTTCCTGGTGGGATCCAACTGTGAGTGTCAGATCAGGACAGATTGCTTCCAAAGGGGCAACTACAGCCCAAAGCTGGGGTTTTTCCACACTAAGGCAAACCACCCATAGTTACTCTGCAGATGTTTTTTAAATTCTGATGATAAATTGTTACTGTGTCAGACAGTTAGGGGTTGTCTTCATTGTAGAATTAACTAGAATTATAAACTAAAATGTTGCCCCTAACTCTACAACCACACACACCATCCATTAACTTAAGTGTAGTGGTGCTTTTAACCAGCGGGGACCCGGGCGGGCTGACAGCAGCCGGGACCCGGGCGGGCGGGCTGCTAGCTGCCGCTCGGGTCCCAGCAGCCGAGACCTAGGCGGGCAGGCTGACAGCGGGCTGACAGCCCCCAGCAGCTGGGACCCGGGCGGGGGGGGCGGGCTGACAGCCCCCAGCAGCTGGGACCCGGGTGGGCGGGCGGGCGGGCTGACAGCCCCCAGCAGCTGGGACCCGGACGGGCGGGTTGATGGCTCCCGCCCGGGTCCCAGCAGCTGGGGCACGGGCGGGCGGGCGGGCGGGCGGGCTGACAGCCCCCAGCAGCTGGGTCCCTGCGCGGGTGGGCGGGCTGCTGGCTGCCACCGGGCGGGCTTACTCCCGGCTGCCGGCTGCCAAGTAAAACCTCGATATAACGGACTAATTCGGGCGAGGGGGTGTCCGTTAAAGCCAAAAGTCCTGTTATTTAATAATTTTAAAAAATTATTAAATAATGGACTTTCAGCTTTAACGGACACCCCCTCGCCCAAATTAGTCCGTTATATCGAGGTTTTACTGTATGAGTAATCTTTTGTGTGCATCACAAGTCGATAGTTAGAAGGTGAACAATCTAGATGTACAAATAAGTTTAGTGGAAGTAGCTAAGTGGTTTAATAATAAGCCATTTTTGCATTTATCCTTTTGAACAGATGGTCAAAATTAAAAAAAATAATCTGAAATTATTGATTTTATTAACCATTTTTATAGTATGACATAAAATGGGAAATCTAGAAGTCTGGGAACTTGGGGTTAATCCTTTGAATGCCTTTTTGTTTTGTAGAGGTAAAGGATTCAAGAATGATAAATCTCTGATGTTTCAATTAATAAGTTAATTGAAAAAGTGGGGTTGTGTTGAAATTGGGAAAAACATTTGTAAAATAGTTTTAAAAAAAAAGATGTAATCTATTTGAAGCCAGTTATGTCAAATGCAATATTTCCTGGTACAGTACATACGTGATTTATTTAATTTGGAGCTCAACATAGAATGTATTTTCAATATTCTACTTTGCTTCAGAAGTGAATGTTCTAAATAAAGTCACCTACTTCTTATAAAACAAAGGTATTTTTAAGCTAGTTATGTCCAGTTGATGTCCTCATGGTGAAAATTTCTGCAAAAAAAAATGCAAGAATCTGTTTATAATTTTCACTAGTATGTCTAAAAGTAAAAATATAGCAGATACCATATTGCTAGACTAACCAAAAAGCAAAATGTCTACCAACAACTTTTCTGGCTACAGTGGAGTGAACCCTGGACATTTGTATATTGTTCCTCTGTGTTACAGCCCCTATTACCTAGTAAACATGAATAACTAACTTTTACATAATTGTATTGATCTTTAAAATGTACTGCTTTACATGGCAGAGACAAGAGAAAACAAGTTATTCTATATAATAGTGGCATGTTTAAACCATCACACAACCCCTGTCCCATTAATAAACTCAAACAGATTCTGTGAGGAGACTAAATTTAAAAAATACAAATTACCGTATTTTAAGTTCCCTAATATCTGCTTGTGTGGAACTCTGCCAGGAATGCTCCCTATTTCCTGCTAACCTGAATCATTTGGATAGTGTTAGCCTGTTCCTTGTTTGGAAAGGATGAAGACTCCATGAAAGAGAAATACATGTGTTTTCACTAAGTCAAACATTCAGGTTTAAGAACATAAAGCTGTGCAAAATCAAGGTTCATCATCATAATTCTTTCTTAAATAGCCATATGTCTTCTGACACTCAAATAAAATATGGCATTATTGTTCTGTCCAGATAGAAAAGTATTTTGAAACCTTGAAGAGTACTATGGTCTGAAACAATTCAGTCCTTCAGACTCTTGTTTCATTAAATTTGACAGTAAGTTGCACCGGGACCATGTGAAGCGAGTCTGACTTGATTGTCTTAGAAATACAACCTCCATAAAAAACATAAATAAACTAGGTCATAGCTTCTGATGCAAGAAAGTGACAGCATCACTCTTAGACTCTACTGCCACTTTTAACAATGTTTTAGTGAATAATGCTGGCTGGTTGGTTTTTTTTTTTTTGTAATGTATCAATAAATGCGATATATATATATATATATATATATATATATATATATATATTGGTAATGTATCAATAAATGCTTTATGTTTCTTGGGGAAAGTCTGAGTCTATGAGGGAATGGAGGAAATATGGATCGACCAAGGTATACTGATTGTAATTAATTCTGAAAGTTCTGGTTATATTCCTGACACAGTCAACAAAATAAACCCACGACTTTTCTCCATGAATACTTGTGGCGCCTTAGAGACTAACAAATTTATTTAAGCATACGCTTTCGTAGGCTACAACCCACTTCATTGGATGCATAGAATAATTAAATAGCCTCTTAGAATTGTTGTGGCAACTTCCACCTTTTCATGTTCTCTGTATGTGCGTACGTATATATATATATATATATATATATATATATATATATATATATATCTTCCTGCTATATGTTCCAGTCTATGCATCCAATGAAGTGGGCTGTAGCCTACGAAAA
The DNA here is from genome assembly GCA_032164245.1 of Sternotherus odoratus. Taxonomy (NCBI): domain Eukaryota; kingdom Metazoa; phylum Chordata; order Testudines; family Kinosternidae; genus Sternotherus; species Sternotherus odoratus. The sequence continues at coordinate 109,570,664 of JAVMKO010000001.1, forward strand.
CTATGCTTAAATAAATTTGTTGGTCTCTAAGGCGTCACAAGTACTCCTGTTCTTTTTGCGGATACAGACTGACACGTCTGCTCCTCTGAAACTTTTTTCCATGGTTATTTTCAGCAAGGGCTCTGCATTTAGATTAAAACAGCAATTATTTTTTTAAAAGAGAAGTCCTCCTCAAATTCAAAATTAGTTACTTTTTGAAAAATTAAACAATAAAAAATAAATTCCTATTGTAGCTGGCTGTTATTTTATCTCTTATTTACTGATGCATTTGATCTGTTAACCAATCAGAAAGTAAGAGGCTCAGATTTTCAGTACTGGATATTGTCCAGCTTGCAAATAAAAGGCCTTCAGCTAGCCATTGCGTATCCACTACAACCACAATGAAGGAGCTGCTTTAACCGTTACTATGGCCACCAGTGAGTAGCTCTTGGAAGTCCTCCATCCTTCTGTATTATATAAATAGTAATGTAGGCACTGAACATAGTAACATAATGGAGCATGCACTGAAGAGCCAACTGCTGATGTATGTTAATCTGTTTGTTAGACATACATCTTGCTTAGTTTCTCAAAGAATTTGACAACTGCTGTATAAAAAGTGACAAGTTACTGTGAATGAAGCAAAATATTATTCTAATAACTGAGACAATTGAGCTCTAAAATAAATACCACCACGTTGCTTCATATTTCATACTACTTGCTGTACATAGTGTCTATGCAGCAATGAGCGGATTCACTTGTGATTTTATTCATTCAGATTGGAAAGGTTTTACTCAGCAATATTTCTTCATTTTTCAGTGGGATATTTACAATACAGTCTCCTTTGTATTGGTTATTCAAGCAGTAGCCCCCACTAAGGCCCAGTAGGGAGAATGTTTTGTGATGTCCATAAAAAGGAGAAGCTTCATTTGCCACGTTTCTGCTAAAACCTGAATAGATGTGATTGAACATGATCAGAAGTGATTTTATTCAATTTATTTTTTAAAAATACATCTTTAAGAAAAGGATATTTACAGTAAGGAAAATAATCAGGTGCTTTTTCTTGTCCACGAGATTTGTTAAACTGAATTCTGACACTAGCCCAACCAAGTCAGAATTTATTAAATGACTATTTGTATCTAATATGATAATAGTGAGTGACCTGTTATAGGATAACTCTATACCTCTGGATCTTGCTGTCTTTGCATGTACAAAATTTACATTGACTTCACTAGGAGTTTGCTTAGGGGAGAGCTGTCAAATACTCCTTAGTTTTTTAGTTAAACAAACAGTAATTAACTGCATCTCTTGGTCATTTAAAATCAAAATTTGGAATGCAAGTGCTCTATTAAAAGCAAAGACACATTGAACATAGAATCAAATATCACTTCTTGGTATGACACATCATAGAAAAATATTAAAATGATTTGTTGTGTACTCTTGTAATCATTTATGGAAAATAATATTTAAACTTTTTTCTGAAATCTCACCTTGAGAAATTTAATAATTTCCTAAATTAAGCTTATATGCAAAATCATACATGTGATAGGTCCTAAAGTTCTGAAGTTCTTTAAGTATCTTTATATATAACTAGCGAAAGTGCCCGGCGTTGCTCGGGTCGGTTGGAGGTGGGGAGGGGGCAGACAGCTGAGCGAGTGCAGGGTCCGCTGGAGGGGGACCAGAGAGCAAACCCGACACCCCCACCTCACCCCCCGACCAAACCCGACACCCACACCTCACTTACCCCTCGACTAACCCCGACTCACATTTTAACCCCCCCACCCAAACCCAACACCCCCATGTCTCCCCCCTACCAACCCCAACACCCCCTGACCAACACCCACACCTCACTCCCCATAGACCAAACCTGACACACCCACCTCACTTTCCCCCCCAACCAAACCCGACACCCCTACCTACCACCACAAACAAACCCGACACCCACACCTCACTTACCTCCCGTAGACCAACCCCGACCCCCCTCCTAACCCCCCCACCAAACCCAACACCCCCTGACCAACCCCAACCCCCACACCTCACCCCTCACCCACCCAGACACCTTCCCACCCCCCCAGACCAAACCTGACACCCCCCGGCTCACTTACCCCCCGGACCAAACCCGACACCCCCACCTCACCCCCCCGACCAAACCCGACACCCCCACCTCACTTACCGTCCAACCAAACCCAACTCGGGTCCGTCGCAGGTGGGGAGGGGGCACAGAGCTGAGGGATTCCGGGGTCCTTCGCAGGTGGGGAGGGGGCAGAGAGCTGAGGGAATCCGGGGGTCCATCGGGAGGGGGGAGGGGCAGAGAGCTGAGGGATTCCGGGGTTCCGTTGGAGGGGGGAGGGGGCACAGAGCTGAGGGATTCCAGGGTTCCGTTGGAGGAGGGAGGGGCAGAGAGCTGATTGAGTGCGGTGTCTGTTGGAGGGGGTATTATGACATCAGAACTATGTCACAGAGAACAGCAGCTGCCCAGCTGATGTGATTGGCCTTTAAAGACTTTCACCCCTGGGTGGCGTCAGAGGTGAGATTTGAAAGATTTTCGACCCTTACGACCATCAGGACCCCAAGACCTCTAACTGTACCAAATTTCAAGTCTCTGGCTCAAACGGTGCGGAAGGAGTTAGCTTACGTACATACATACATACAAACATACACCATTTGACTTTTATATATATACTAGCATAAGTGCCCGGCGCTGCTCGGGTCAGTCGGAGGTGGGGAGGTGGCAGACAGCTGACACCCCCTGACCAAAGCCAACACCCACCCCTCACCCCTCACCCCTCATCCACCCCGACACCTTCCCACCCCCGAAACCCGAAACCCCCACCTCACCCCCCGACCGAATCCGACACCCCCACCTCACTTACCGTCCCACCAAACCCAACTGGGATCCGTCGCAGGGGAGGAGGGGGCCCAGAGCCGAGGGATTCCGGGGACCTTCGCAGGTGGGGGGGGGCACAGGGCTGATGTAGTCCGGGGTTCCGTTGGGGAGGTGGGAGGGGCAGAGAACTGAGGGATCTCCGGGGTTCCGTTGGGGAGGTGGGAGGGGCAGAGAACTGAGGGATCTCCGGGGTTCCGTTGGAGGAGGGAGGGGTGAGCTGAGCGAGTGAGGTGTCTGTTGGAGGGGGGTATTATGACATCATCACCACCGAACTGCCCAGTTGATGTGATTGGCCCTGAAAGACTTTCACCCCTGGGGGGCGTCAGAGGTGAGATCCGAAAATTTTTCGACCCTTACCAGCATCTAGACCCCAAGACCCCTCACTGTACCAAAATTCAAGTCTCTGGCTCAAACGGTGCGGGAGGACTTCGCAGTCATACGTACATACATACATACATACACACATACATACACCACTTGACTTTTATATAGATAGATAGATAGCACAATGGTCATCAATAAAGATCAATATTGGAGATGCATACTATATTCTGATTCCTTCAACCTTAGATGTGTACCTTTAAAAACAAACAAAAGTCTTGACGTATAATGCTGTTTAATAAAGTGAACGATTGTCAGCTTTGAAAATAAAGCCCTCTATGGACCACATCTAATGTGGGTTTGTTATTGTATTGGTTACAGTAAATAGGGTCAGAGTTGGTCAGAAGCCTGGAGTTCAGTCTCCTTATCCATTCAGTTCCTGTCTACTATTGAGAAAGCCAGTTAGCATCACCTGTGAAAGTGCTGGCTTTGTGATATGTACCAATTGCCAGTGCTGCCCTCTCCTAATGTAAATTAAAAATAATCTTAGTTGCCCGAGTCCTACAAAGGAGATTTGAGAGGAATACACAAAGAGGGGTAAAGTAGGTATGTATCCCCCTTTTCAGAGGTGTCTTTTTCCACTGTAAGGATCACTAAAATGTTGAGAGAAACTGGTTTGGAGAAGTTTATATTGCCTTTGCCTTTTCTGAATGTGTTCTGTGACTAAAGGACTTAACTTACAAAAAAAAATTCAATAATTGAACTAGACAATATTGAAAACATGAGAAATGCAGTTGTTTCCTAATTTATTGTGTAAGCCAGAAAAATAGTTGACTTCAATAAACAAATTCTACCCATAAGTAGTTTTAGAATAATTAGCAAAACAGATTTCTATGTATAAATTCCTGAGGTGACAAAACATGCCTGTGTTTCAGGAGCATGTCTTAGGCACCTCAGCAAATGTGTAGTGTGATGCATCAAGCTTCTTTATCATGTTGCTGTAGCTATACAATATATACCCATGCATCAACTTGTCTGCACACCTTTATAGGATAATGGAGTTTGAAGTGCAATAGCAATAAAATGCCAAAAGCCTTTGGATGGCGCCCAATAAATATGAAACACATTTTTCAATATGGGTTATGAGCAGCGTTGCTATGTATTCTAAAAATATTATGAATTTCTACCCATATGTTATAAATTTTGTAGGTACATTCTAGAGTATGGTTTTCATTGTTTGGGTATTTGAGGGGCAGCTTGCTCTTTGCATAAATACTTACTGAATGTGTGCACTTTCTTACTATTTCCTGCCACCTGACTCTTGTGAATTCAATTTTGATGTCTTTGCCTTTGAAGCAATGTGTATTGATTTTTTCCTTCTCTGGGGGCACTAAGAGATCTCTGTATAGTTTTAGGCTAATACTACCCAAGAAGATGCGAAGATATCTAGTCCTTAACTTTGTATTCTGCAGGATTCCCCGTAGCTTTTGGAATTTAGCGTTCTGATAACCATACCAAGCACTGTAGCTTTTTTTGTAATAAGGAAACAACAAAATGGCTACTGTCCCAATCTAAGTTAAAATTTGGAACACTTTTTGGAGTCATAAGGGAAATAAACTTGTTGATTAAATACTATATCTTGATGCAAGCCTCAACACTTTTTTCCCCTGTTGTCATTGGTTTGCTATCAGAAATTTCCTGATGGGTGCAACCACAGGTGAGGGGATTGCACCTATGAACCTATACCTGAGATTACTTGTTTTGTCAAAGCAATTCCGTAGCTTTGAGGAATCATGAAATTTCTGAACCAAATCACTTACCGTATTTTTCGCCATATAGGATGCTCCGGCCTATAAGACGCCCCCGAGTTTTTAAATGAAAAAGCCGGACACACACACACAAAAAACAAACAAACAAACAAAAAAAACACCCCACCACCACACACAAAAAGTGCCTCGCTCTCCCGTCAGCCCGCCGCGCGGGCGGGCTGCCGGGAGCGCGCTGCTCTCCTGTCCCCGCCGCGCGGGCGGGCTGCCGGGAGCGTCCCGGTTCCCCCCTCCCCGCCGCGGGCGGGCTGCCGGGAGCGTCCCGGTTCCCCCCTCCCCGCCGCAGGCGGGCTGCCGGGAGCGTCCCGGTTCCCCCCTCCCCACCGCGGGCGGGCTGCCGGGAGCGCGCTGCTCTCCCATCCCCGCCGCGCGGGCGGGCTGCCGGGAGCGTCCCGGTTCCCCCCTCCCCGCCGCGGGCGGGCTGCCGGGAGCGCCCCGGTTCCCCCCTCCCCGCCGCGGGCGGGCTGCTGGGAGCGCTCCCGGCAGCCCGCCCGCGGCGGGGAGGGGGGAACCGGGGCGCACATTCGCCCTATAAGACGCACCAACTTTTCCCCCCCCGTTTTGGGGAAGAAAAAGTGCGTCTTATAGGGCGAAAAATACGGTAATTATAATTACCATCTTGTCTCTCTTCTCCCACTTTAATTCCTGCATGATTTTAGTAGCAAATATTTCATGTGGCACTTTAGCCAGAGATGGATTATTTATACTACTAGTGTAAAAGCCCGTGTACATGGGCCAGGCCACCCCATACAGTCCCTTCTCCCGCACCCCCCTCCCTGCTTGCCCTCCCATCGTCACCCTCCTCCGGGATCCTTCCCCCGGGAGGGCGAGGCCTGCAGTGCCCCTCGTGGTGGGGGGGATTGGGGCTCCCTGGCTTGGAGGGACACTCGGGGGCTGGCAGCGCCCGAACTGCCTCCCGCTCCGGGGGAGAGGAGCTGAGTCCTTCGGCTCCCTGTGCCGGTAACTCCCGTCGCTCCGCGCCCCCGCTAAACCTGGTGCCTGCCCCTCCCGGTAACGCCAGTCCTACTGCGCCCCCCGGTAACGCCCGCTCCCGGTAACCCCCGCCTCACAGCACCTTCTGGTAACCTCTGTCCCATCACGTTCTCCGTAACCCCTGCGCCCGTCCCTCCCGGTAACCTGCGACGGCCCCTCCGTCCTCCCGGTAACTCTTGCGCCCGTCCCTCCCGGCAACCCCGGTCACTCTGCGCCCTCTGGTAACCTCTGTCCCACTGCGCCTCCCGGTAATCCCCAGTAACTCCTGTGCCCGCCCCTCCCGGCAACCCCAGTCCCACTGCCCCCGCCCTTTCCGGGAACCCTTAGTAACCCGTGTCCTCTGGTAACCCCTGCCATGCTCCCCGCTCACCCCACTGATATCTCCTATCGTGCCATGCCCCTTCCACCATAACCTGAGGTAACTGAAGTCTTCTTTCTCCTGTAAAACCCTGCACCGTGTGCCGCCAAACTACAACTCTCAGCATGCCCTTCGTCCGGCCGTCTCTACTGCGCATGACGGCTTCACACACACTTCCCTAGCCGATTATTATATAGGATTTGAAGCTTAGATTCTAATCCATTAGCAGCTCCATATTTAAGATTACATGTCATTTGTTTTCTACTAATGGGTGGAAATTCCTTAATTAAATAAGAAAATTCAAAATAAAAGAAATCTGTGTTGTTTTTTTTTAAGTAAGTGTAAAAACTGTTTCATTACAGAATGAGTGAAGAGAATTGTGGGGGTTGCAGGAGATTATAGAACTTGGGAGCCAGGCTGGACATTAGGACCAGATAACAGGTCTTGCTAACAGGGCTAGAGCGAGGCCAGGAAAGACTGTCTCCCTGTCCAGACCATGCTCACAATGCTTGTAAGACAGCATAGTCTAGTGGATAGAACACTGAACTGATGGTCAAGAGACCTGATTTCTATTTCCACTTCGGCCATTGACCTTGGGCAAATCATTTTACTTCTTTGCTTCTGTTTCCCTCCCATGCTCTGTCTTGTCTATTTTGACTAAGTTTTCTAAGGCTCTTTTTTCCTTTTTGTTTGTCCTTTTTGTGTTAATTATATATAAATAAATCAATTATTCTCCATCGCCCTCGTAGCCCCCTGCCTCATTCAGTTTATAGCTGTCGATAGGGGTATCAAAAAAAGAGAAACATGGAAAGGGGGCATGGAAGATGAGTGGGAACACAGAGGGTTTGTAAAGACCACAGTATTGGATAATAGCTCATGAAATGTGAAGTCAGAAGGGGTTGTAAGAGGAGGGGATAGATGTGGAGAGTGGATGCAGGATTCTAGAAGGAAGATTGATGACTACAGAGGATGAATGAAGCACTAAATTGGTGTGAGAAAGTTACATGGAATTCCAGAGAGCAACTGTTTTGTTTTTATTTGGTTTTTGCTTAATTTGAAGGGGGAAAGATATTTCAATATATCAATCATTAAATGAGACCCGTGGTTCTAAACCTTTTATAGACCGTGACTCTATGTTGCAATATTTTGAAACCCCTTCACACATCTTACTATAAAGAAAAGGATGGTCACAACCTGAAATCTGTTCGTGACTCCCCCTATGGATTAGATTTGCAGTATATGAAAAGCAGTTATAAAAGTGTCTTAGTTATATGGCTTGTCATTTTTAAACAAGTCCATTTTGAATGACATATAATAAATGTTGAACCGAGTAATTATAACATTTTTAGAAATGTAGGTGCTGATTCTGCAATTGGATCTGTATAGGTGACTCCTGCACCTACATAGAACACTTTTGAAATCAGTTGGCACTCTGAATGGTCACAGAATTCTGACACTGTGCCGATCTGATTGGAGGATCAGGTCCATATAAACTATTACATGGATCTTTCCTTCAAGTGAAAATACACTTTGACAGTGCACATTGCTCTGTAACTAACATTATGATCCAGGTAAGTCACTTGATAGTTTTGAGTAGTTAAAAGCATAGTTCCCAATCATAGTGCTAGTTCTTGTAGAAAGTAGCAAAATGGTTCTCATTTCAGAATGATATTTCATGGTTACATAGTTGTGTTTGTAAATTATCTTTGAACCAAGTGCAATTTTATCATATTTTTTATTATTCAGAAATATTCATTGAAAATTTTCTGCAAATAATTCCTGGTCAGTCGCTTGTTTGCTGTGAGTAATAAATAGTGGAATTCAAACTCTTTTAATTGGGCACACAAATCGCATAGCATATTCCTATTCTCCACAAAGATGATCAGAAGTGGTAGACTCAAATTTCCAATGTGTGCATTTGTGGTTACAAACTCAGAATTTGTTTTCAATAGACATTCTGCAATATTTGTTTTAAAGTTTACAGTTTTGGTGAACATTTATGCTAGTAAACTCAGTAGCTAGAATATTTGATCAGTTTTAATAGTTTCTTACTTTAACTAAAATATATATTTATATCCCACTTCTTCTCTTTCCCCCTCATTATACACATACCCCATTAGATAATCAAAGACCAATGGTTGTGAATTGTAAAAGTTTATATCTTAAATCTAGAGATGAGTTAAAAGTCGCAATCCTAGGGGGTCCAGATTTGGATAACACCAAAGGTAGTATTGGGTAATTCAGATTTTTATTCAGTCCCTTATAAAAGTTTGGATTCAAATTTGCATACAACTGGTGAATTTAAATGGCAAATATCTAGTGAGAACTGTTCCTCGCTAACACTTTGCAACTATGCAAAGGATTCTGGGATTGGTGGTACAGGAAGACAGCAATGCTGCTCATTGATGCTGGTCTGTGTACAGTTTTATATTTGCAACAACGCTCCCACTGAACATCCCAGGTGTGGTGGTGGTTTTCTTTGGTCCCCATCATGGAGGAGTGGCCATCTTACATTCAAAAAGAGTCCCTCGTGGAGAGGGGGAAATGATAGTGGCATCAAGGTGCCCCTATCTTGGGCCTGTGGAAGAATCTATAGAGACAGGATGTGACTGGGGCGACCTTTGAATCTGGAAGCTGGATTTTGATCTGGGCATCCAAGTAGCAGGATATTTGAATGTGGAATTGGGATTCAGGTCCATCTCTTTTTAAATTGCAATTAACCAATTTCAATCACAAATTGTCTGCCTGTTCACTTTACAAAAGGGTGGAGGCAGATGGTAAAATTTGGCCAGCTTGTGCTTCTGCCTGCTGTCTAGACAGTTGGCCTGGTTCCCATTGGTCTAGCCCTAAATTTCTTTCTTGGGCGTAGGCCCACTAGGCCAGTTACCATTTTACTGTTTCTTTGGCAGTGTGCTCATGTGGTTGATAAATAAATAAGGGATGGGAATGAGCTTTTTCTTTTTCAGTCCTTGATATAGGATTGAAGAATGTGACTCACAAAGAATCAGTTTCTTCTAACACTGAACCAAGTCATTTTATTGAAGTGAGGACAAACATTATCTCTAAAATACACACACTCTCTCTACTTCATTGTTCTTAAAACTTTCCTTAGATCTTTCTGATTGGATTTTTGCTAAAGATTTTAAGAAATAATACATAAATAACTCGTTCCCCTTTATTTTCTTGTATAAATTTTCATTATGAATTAATATTTACCAAAAAATTTAGACCACCAGTGAGTCAGTGGCCAGTTCTGGTTAACTTCTGACTCTGTGGATGGTTTTGTCCAGTTTGATTCATTTGAAATATATTCCAAAAGCATAGACTCCTATTAGGACTCTTCTCAGCAGTACTGTCTCACTTCAGTTAAGCTGTGGTGTGAGTGCCATTGGTACTTGGATCATACAGCTATTCAACAGGATTGCTAACCATTTGAGGATTCTGCCTCTTCTGTACTGAGAATCTTTACTACTTTCTTCCATGTAGGATTTCAGAGTGCACCTATGTCCAGTGATAGCTGATGATGTGTGGTATCTTTTGTCATTCTGTGAAGAATTTACCAGGATTGGGTCTCTTGGTTTAGACTTGGGTGAGCTTTGGAATCCATTCTGACAGTTAAAAAGGAAAGCTTGAGACTTCTTAGATTTAGTGAGGAATCAGAGAGGTAGCTGTGTTAGTCTTGGTTTGGAAGTGGGTATTAGCCCATGAAAGCTTATGCTTCAATACCTTTGTTAGTCTTTAAGGTGCCACAGGACTCTCTGTCGCTTCTTAGATTTAGTGTGACTCAGTCTTCAGATTGTACTTAGGGAAAAGATTTACCTCTATGGTTGGTGACATTCTGGTCTATCAGTCCATAAACGGATGACCTGGTGAGCCATACTGCTCTCTGCACCAGGGACTGGTGGGAGATGGAAGTAATATGCTTTATTCTCAGCACTTGGAATTTAGAGTTGGAAAGCTGAGGCCTGTCAGCAGCGACTTTTTTCTTTTGGAATGCCAAAAAGACACAGATGCCTTTTTAATTCTTCGAAGGCCTATCAAATAATGCTGGTGTATGAGAGGCTTTTTAACCCATTGTCTTTTTGGTCATTCTGCAAGACTTGCAGACCCCACCTAATGTTTTAGGTTTTGATCTATATTAGATCACCATTCCAATGCACAAGCTTTCTCCTAGCATTTTGTAAAGCCCTAGTTATTCTATCTAAACTGTTGTTCTGCAAGGACAGTTGGACCATAATTCAAATGCCATACATTAGTTTTGGACAGATCATATCTTGTTACATAGAAATCACAGGCTAGATGAGGGCCCCTATGAAGTAACTGGTACAATCGTGTCTTACAAACTGCTGCATGGTTTTCAGCTGTGTTCATCAGTTATAATTTTAAATATTGAAGACAGAAGGTCACTCCAAATGACATCCACCTGTGCGTCTTCATGAACCAAAGCCTCGGGAGAATCTTGGTGATCCATAGGATTCCTTGATGAAATGGCAAGTGCCACTGGGGCTTCCTTGGTATATAAGTACAACCACCTTTTCTTGGTCTCTGCTATTAACAACACAAATGCCTTGGAATTTGTCTCAAGCTTGAACTGATGAGAATCCTGCAATATCTTGGGAACGTTATGCTCTCCAAGCATCCTTTTTTCTCTGGAATGAAACACTGCAGACTTCCAATCATCATTTCCATACAGCTGGAGTAGCACTCCACTGAAACCATAGCTGGATGGCATCCTCTGAGAAGTCTGTAAAATTGGAAAAGTCCTAAATTGACTGGATTGCTGCCAATAGATTATTTAGAAGATCATCAGAAGTGTTTTCCTGAATGTAATCCCAGGTCTATATTGTCTGTTTTAATCAGTTTGTAAAAAGTTTCGACTTTACAGGGCAAGTTAGGTATGAATTTGCTCCAAGATTGTATTAGACTGAGACAATGTGTCAGTCTCAGTACATTTTTATATAATGGCATTTCAACTGTACCTTTGGCTCTTCTGAATCCGCACTCCTCCCTCTTCATTGGTCATATGCCCTGTGTTGTCCCCAATCACATGTTCAACAATAGTTGTCCTAGCATTTATTTCTCTATTTAATTTAGTCCAGCAGCCTCAGTTGCCTTCTTCACTTTTTTAAAGCTTACATCATGTTCTTCCTCTGACTAAAACACCATATAAATAAACTTCCTGGGGTCCTGGTATTGCTTGCAGAGTCTCACTCATTTTCCTTTGGAAAATTTCTAGGGCGCATGTAAAGATCAATGGGAGGCGATAAAAGCAATATCTTCCCAATGTCATTATGAAAGTTGTTTGCTTGGCACAGTCAGGGGGGAGTGGAACTTGCCAGAATACTCTAACTGCTTCCAGTGAGAAGATATTATGGCCCTATCCATAGACTGATAAATTTTAAGGCCAGAAAGTAGAACTGTGATCTTCTCATCTGCCCTCTTGCATAACAGAGGCCCCAAATTTTTCACCCTGCATCAATGTCTATAACTTCCAATTGAGCTACAACATATCTTTTAGAAAGCAATTCAGTCTTCTTTTGAAGACTTCAGGTGACAGAGTTCTGGTGGAGTTTGTTCAGTACAGCACCCAAAATGGACCTTTAAAGTGGCTCTCAACTCCCTTTGCAATTTCTTGATGTTTGGGCTGGCAGAGGTCAGTTTGGCCACCAGTGTAAGAACAGCCGAAAAGCTGCTGCTGCAGCAGCTAGGGATCAATGTAATGCACTATCACTCCAGTCACACTCTCCATGCCACATCCCTACAAAGCATTTGAGCAATAAGAGAGGGTGGAAGGGGTGATACACCACTAACTGTATATCAGCTGGGGATTTCTCCATGCTGGAGAATCTTCAGCTGTCCAGCTGCATGACCCCTTGCACTGACAGGGTGGCACAGAAAGGCGATGGAATGGGCCATGATCTAGCCCTGTGTCTTCCACAGTGGAAGAATATACTTTTCTTTCCTTCTTGATTCATTAAGCCTCTTGGAACTTCTATGATGCACCATGAAGCTCAGCCACATGAGGGAGATAGCAGTACATTATGGGAAATATAGCTGAGCCAGAAACCATAGAGTCATAGAGTGGAGGCATGAGGGACTTGGAACTACAACTCCCATGAAATACCGTAGATTGGGCTATTTCTCTGATTTCTGTGCTTTGAAAGATATACTCCCAATGTGCCCCCCCCCCCCCTTTTTCCTTCTTGCATTTCCACTGCCTGGAAATGTAAGGGACTGACTCTCCTGTATTTTCACTTGCCATACCTGTGGGGTTTCTGCTCAGGGAACTTAGTGATATCACATGCAATGTTATGATGCTTCTCTCTTTCCATTTTGAAATCTCTTTTTATTTGCAGTATGCTTTCACTACTCCTTCAGGATGACATATTTTCAGTAGACTCCTGTGCTTTGCCAGTTGTTTCACCTGTTTTCAGAGTTAGCTGAGACTGTAATTCTGAAAGTTCCCTGTTTAAAATCCCTACTACTAGACAGACTCTTATGTTTTCCCCCCCTTACTAATACCTAAATTCACAATTATCAGCCTTATAAAGACTTTCACACTTTCTCTGGACCCTTTTGGGTTAAAACCACACCATACATGTATTCTTCCCCTTGGAATGACTTGCCATTAATCTTTTTAATACCAATACCATAGTTACTCTTTATTTCCTTCGTCAGGAAAGGCGAAACAATAATTTCAGCATCATTCTGCATTGCATAAATTAATGTGCTAACCTGTACTTCTCTTTTTTGCATATCAAGCTTAGCTGCTGTTTGGATTCTGAAAAAGCTCTCCTTCCACTCATGGACTTATTAATATCTTTTTGGCATTTTCTTTTCCTACTGTTTATGCAGGTTCAAAATAAATCAGCTTCTAATACCACATTATGTGCACTAGTAAGGAAGCACATATACAGTTTGTTTCTTGAGAGGACATATCTACACTACAGTGGTGATGCTGGGGTTGTTATTCCAGCAGAACCCCTCATGAAGATGCAGTATATATCAACAGGAAGAGTTCTTCTGTCGGCTATACCACCTCCCCAAATTATATTAGCTGTACCAACAAAACTCGTGTGTCGGCATAGTTGTATCTGCTGCAGTGGAGGTTTGTTGGCATAGCAGTATTAGCCAAGGGGTATGATCCCCTCCCCCCACACTTCTAGTAGACACATCTATTGGTACACCTTTATTTTATAGATAAGGCCTAAGATTAACAAGAACTTTATGCAGTAAGGAAAATGGTATTGTCTCTAAAACCTATACCTTCCACTGGAATATAAAGCTTCTAGAAATTCCCTCAACCTTTTCCTTCCTGTCTTCCTAATACAACTGTAAAGGAACAGTGCACATATCCTCCCAGAAAGGCCCATATTTCTATATTGGTCTTTGCCTCTCATTTTTGTGGTATTGTTCATTGTTGACTTTCTAAAGAAGTATTATTTCAAAGAAAATATTTCCTGCAACAAAATGAGTATTAAGTTTTCTGTCATTGGGACATTTCTAGTTCAGAGGCTAGTAGAAGTTTATTGGTAACAAGGAGAATGATTTAAGGCTAGGCATTGTGGGAAAAGTAAGAGGTTACTCTTAAATCAAATTTCATATTGTCTTGTGTGAGAGTTTCCACATGTTGTTAGTGCATACAAGAATTCTTCCCAGGAAGCAGAAACAGTGTGAAATTCAAAACAACATAATGATAAAACATATGGATTTTTTTAAAAAAATCTGTCAGTTCAAGTGGAGCAATACCACTCTTTTTAACTTGCCTCCAGTGGGTCTGATATGTTCATAAGCTGTTTTAAAATATGGAGAGTTCATTCTAGGACAAAGAGAAGGCTTTCTGTTTTTTAACATCTTCCTGTGTAAATGGCTTGGGGGTGGGTGGGCGGGGGAGAGAGGGAGGAAGGGAATTAGGCTCTGGATTGGATACTGATTCCTTTGCATTTTTGGCATTATGCCTCCTTACTGTTTTATTGTCTATTTTGGCTGAACTTGAAGTTCCAACCAAGCTACTTGCCAAAAAAAGAAAAGAAAAAAAAGTTAGGTCCTTTAAGGATACTGAAAAATGAAGCCAGCTTTTGAATCCGCCACGTCCTGTAAGCAAATAAAAATGAATCTGTATGGAGCTCAGACGTTCTTTCCTGTTCTCCTTTGGAGTCCAAGTAGGAATGGAGCAATTTTTCATCATGTCCAAAAAAAGGGCTAGAGTGCTTCAAAGCAACAAAAGGGAAATATTTTAAAGATTTCTGTGAGGTTATCTTTTAGTTTTTATGTAAAAAAACAAACTTGTACATCTTGGTTAGTGTAAATTTCAATTTGAAAAATCTCCAGCAGGAAGAAATTGGGCATTCATATTTTCTGCATTATAAGAAGATAAACCATTTTAAAGCAGCATATGACTTTTGTATGCATTTTCACTTCACAGGTGGCTTTGCAATGAGGCTAATATATATTTTGCAATGAGGCTAATAGAATTTTTATTCTAAGTAGCAAATGCTTCAGGATCCAAAAATATAATTTTATGGCATATGTAGAGGAAAATGATCATGAAAAGCCCACATGATATTGCCTGAGAGGACCAAAAAACTAGATGGGATAATTCTCATTCCCAAGATCAGCTTGAATTTGTAAAGGCAATTCCTTTCCGAAAGAGTTTGGTTAGCAACGTAGTGACCTGTATATTATGGTATTGGTAACCTCCTCTGTGGAGACAGTAAATATTTGAATTTTTAGTTATGCTAATTCCCTAACCTCTATGTAGAATGAAAATTAAAACAAATTAATAAAATAGTGTAATATAGAAGATAAATGGCTAGTACATCCCAGGTTGTGGTGGTGGGTTTTTTTTTAACATTCATTTATTTTGCCATTGTAAAATCAGAGTAATTGTAATCTAAGCAGAGTAAAGATTTACTGTGGACAACTGTTCTTTGTGCATAATTCTAGAGGAAACTGTTTTTGGTAGTGACTGAATGTTTAATCATTAACACACGATGAGGATGCTGCGCAAGCCTGACTCTGTAGCCTGAATGTTTCCAGCACTTCAAAGATGGTTTTGTACTTATATAATGCACTGTCTGGACTATGCTGTTGCATTTATTTATTTTTAAAGTTTAACCTAAAGCAAACTTTATTTTTTTTAAAAAAGAGAGAGCTATTACTTTGCACAAAGAAAAACAAAGAGCTTAATTTTTTTTAAGGATCTTCATAAAGGATCTGTCAGTCTCTTACTGAAGTGGGTCAGAGAGAGGCTGTTTCTTGTTGCTTAGGAAAATAGAGGAGAGAACACGAGAACATTTTATTGGAGTTCTTAGTAGTTTTTCTTTTTTAAATTTTGTGTATGTTTTACTTGCACCAGTCTAGAAAATTATCTAGTCTAATTATCTGGGAGCTGTTTGTAGTTTTATTAAAATATTGTTGAACTTTTTACATTTTTTTTTCTTTTAATGGAGGACTAGGTCTTCCACATGCCTGGTAAACCTGAAGCTTCATTTTCTCATGCCTTTTGTCTGTAGTTTGAAGGCCTCGTATTTTTGTTCATTGCCATCTCTATATGAGACAATTGTAGAGCTGGAATTTTAGGTCCAGGTTGGTAGAAAGTATTGAACATATATTTTGGGGGAGCAACAACAAAAACTGTTTAAGTGGGCCCAGAAGACTACTGGGGATCTTTGTCAGTCTGCTTATTGGGATCTGATTGTGGCCTGTCTTGCATGCCAGTGCAAAGGGAGTAGAGGGGGGCATAAAATGCCCTTTATTTTGTTGCAAGGGGAGGTGGAGACTTGGCAGAGCCTTGCCTTTACCCCACTCGATGTGCTGTGTGGCATAGTTGCACCCATGCATTGGGGAACTTATGCTGCAATAGGCCCCCATTTTTTCCTTCCCGGGAGCAGCACGGAGACTGTGAGATTGTGGCTCTGAGAGTCCTTGTCTCCCTTCAGGCTGCTCAATGGGTAGCTCGAGAACAGTCTAGGTGAAATCCTGGTCCCATGGGAGTTTTGCCTTTGACTTCCATGGAACCAGGATTCCCCACCACTGCCCCTTCTTAATAGTGATCTAGCCATGCATGATGATATTTTGTCTGCTAGAAATACCTTTAAGTAGAAAGAGCTGTCTACTTAAATTTGACTTTTGTATAGCCCTCCTCCCCAATTGGCCAAAATTTACAAAATAAGTAAAATCACCTTGAAAAGATTATTTGAGTGGGCGATGATTGTTTCATGCTGACACTGTGCTTAAAGAGAGAGAGAGAGAGAGAGAGAGAGAGAGAGAGAGAGAGAGACCTTTCCCAAGGAACTTCATCTCTGAGCTTTGTCCTGTAAACAGTGATTACTAGGCATTAAGTCTTATGTGAGTAGTATTTTTTAAATCCAAGCTTTACACCCAGAAATGTGTATAGGATCAGGCCCTATGTCAGATGCTGATAAAACCCTAAAACACCAGATCAAACGTATGGTGCTAGTAATTTAAAACATTTTCTTTTTTAGTGAGTGTTAGTAGAATTTTACTGATATCGGCAAATATTTATGGCTTTCCAGAAAAAGTGAATTTTTACAAAGGCATTGAATGAAGAGAAGTTGGGGGGCACTTAACAGTGGGACAGGGAAGGAGTTTCAGATGCAATGTTGGTGTAATTGCAATAAACATTTTTTGCCTGTTTTTAACTTTTTTTTTCTTTTTGATTTGGCTATTTTGTTGTTCATTTTCTATAACACCCTTCCAATCTGATACTTACTGATTCTAGCTGAATACCAAAATTTCAAGAATTGTTACACATTGTAGCTTTGATACAAAATGCTGTGCATATAAAGCAATCTATTTTAGAACATTATCCTCCTGTTGATAGTCTTTTTTTTTTTTAATCTGCTTTTCAAATTTAAAGGCAAAGCTCCAATGGCAGATTTATGACCTACCAATATTTCATTATAATGGATGTTTTTTTAAAAAATTACAAAACTGTTTTTGTTTACAAAAAAAAAAAGCCATTCCGGTTTAGAAGCACGTTTGTTGGGAAGGTCGGGGGAAGAGGGAGAAAAGAACAAATGACAAAGGAGCATGGGAGCCTAAATCCCTGCAACAGATTCCGTGCAAATAGATATTTCAGAAATGTGTCCTGAGTGGCTGTGTGCTTTAGCCCTGTTGAGATGCATGTTTCAAGGCAAACAGAGAAAAGGGAAAGTGTGCTCTGGTCGTTGGGCACTCAGAAAAGACTAACAAATTAGGGCCTTAGATAATGTCCTAGACTTTTCATCAAGATCGTATTTCATTGTTGGTGAGGGCTTAGATTTGCTTGTCATCAGTACAAAAACTCTGCTTTAATTTAAAGAGGTGTGATTACTAAATTGAAACCAATCCACAAGCAGCCTAATACCCTGGTCATTCCTACGCTGATTAAGATTTATTTTTACAAAGACAAAATCTGCACTTAAAAAAATATATCTTTGACACTATAAATGTGTACAATATAATGCATGAAATACATGAGGTAGGAACAGAAAGCTGTGCTTGAGTCTAGGAAAATGAGCTCACCAGCATTTCATATAGCAACGGTAAACTTGTTTGAAAATATAGCTGTTAATGTTTTAATATTTTGTCTGTAAAAGGAATATACTGTAGTAGCTTTAACAGACTGTTGGCCCCTGGAGAGCTTCAGTGTTGCATTTACTTGGAGTTTCTACAGTTGCTTGTGAGGTAATTTGTGTTTTCCTTCAGGTATGGCTAATGATGCCTAATGTACTTTGTTAACTCAGGGTAGCTGATGTTGTCTCTGTCCTGGACCTCCCAACTGCTGATGTTTGAAAACAAAACACAATTGGTAATTTTCTGGCTGTGCTCTATTTTTGATATTTTTCTGTCTACTTCATGCTTCTTAAAACTGAGTTACAAATAAGACAGGATTTAAATTTTTTTGATAGATTATAACCTCCTTTATAAGGCAGGGGAAGTTGCATTGTCATTGCAGTTTACAAGTAGCAATAGGAGCTTAGCCTGAGGATATTATAAAAGGATAGGATAAAGAGAGAACAATTTGGCAGGCAAAGCATTTGCCTAAGGGGAACAAAAAACTGCACTAATTGCTCTGGAGGAGTTTAAATTTAAACACACTGCTAATAAGTATACAGTATGGATGACTGTCACTGATACAGTGCATTTGTGTACTTTGACCCTGTAAGATGCTGAGTATCCTTGGCTCTCATTAAAACCCAGGTACTTAGCATCTTGCAGAATTGGGCTCAGTGTTCCCTTTATTCTGTTAATAAACTCATATTTTAAGTTTTTCAAAAGTATTTATTGATTCAGCTGGAACTAATATATCACAAATAAGGTCACAGTCCTTCAAATGGCTCTGCATATTCCCACTTACGTGTACTGTCTTGTGGTAGAACCTCCTTCTAGCCATGTTAGCTAGAGTGCTCTTGTGCCTCTCACCGCTGCCCTCAGCATCACTGACATTTGGAGGACAAGGCTGGACAGGGCAGAATTCCTCCCAGTTGTATGCCTGGACAGATGTGAACCTCTCTGGTCTCTTCAGAGCTAGTGCCTTTCTCTTCTTAGATAGTTGGTGGTGTTTTTCCAAGTTCCAGGTTATGGCAGAATTGAAGAAGCAGAAGCTGGGATTCAAGGGGTGTGCTTCCTACCTGGCTGTCTTCTGGAATCCAATGACCACATGTGGTGCCTCAAGTGCCTGGGAGAAAGACACTCAACTTTTGGATGTTCAGTTTGTTGTTGGACCTTCACTTTCAGAGCCTGCAAGGAGAGGGAGACTTGTTTGCAATTCCCCCTCCTCAGGGAAGCTCTCAAGCTAGACCCTCTGGATCTGATCAGTCCTCAGAGCCATGGTCTCTAGAGGTCATCCCAGTACTTGGGGCTTCGACGGGCTCCCAGTAACTGAAGGGTGTCAGGAGGCTGCAAACCCTGTAAGGGCTGGATCAGATTCCTGCAGCTAACTCAGTCAAGCCCCCAAGGCAATGTATGACTGAACTGAGAACTGTGTGGTCCGATCTGACTGCCTTGAGAGGAGAGATTGAGAGATTGTTTAGCCACTTTCACCAGTGCTGTACCTCATGCCTCGCAGATACCTGATGCCGATGGAACTTCTGTGGTTGCAGGACCAGGAAGGGTTCAGACTGCCACTTCCAGATCCAGGAAGATGGAATTGATTGGTGTGTCAGAATTGGGGCCATTAGCACCTTTGGTTCTGTCTCTCCCAGTGCTGAAGAAACAGGCATACGTGGTCACTGTTAGCAGTGTTAGTTCCTGTGCATCAGAGCTTCTGCATCTCTCCAGTTCTTGACAAGACAGCAACAGTTCTGAAGCAAAGACCTGTTCCACTCCTGGCTTCAAAGTAGCTCAGGAGATAGATTGGCTACAACATCAGACCCAGTGTTGTCTGCTTCTTTGAATCTGTTGTTGGTCTGTGGGTCATATGGTTCCAGCTGTATCCTTCGTTCCGGAGAGTCTGTTACCTTAGGTATCCCAAGTTTACTTTCTGGCTCCAGTGCATTAGTTGGTTCTGAAGGTGAAACATGGTTTCCAAAAGGGGAGGCATGTTTCCATGGTTCCAAGATCACCTTCCTCGTTTCCTGGTAGGAAGAAGAAGTCAGAAGATATTGCTGGTTCTTCCCTGGACCACCATATGCTTTCTCGACTTAGGACTCCCACAGGTTCCCTACAAAAACCTGGATCTCCATACTTTTCTCTGGACCTGCTGTTATCCCAGTACATCCTGACTCTGATCTGGACCTGGATCTTTCCCAAGAGGAAGACAGAGGAAGACTGCAGGGACCTGTGGCTCGATTCATACTTCTATGGTCCTCCTCCTTCAGGCTTGTTCCCTAACCCTTGTTGCTAGGGAAGTTGGCAGGCCTGGTGCCTTCTTGGGGGTCACCTTGGGGAATTTTTCAATTACTCTCCATATGGAAGGATAGGTAATGTTTCTTTGTAAAATAATCTGGCAGTCCAGAGATCCTCTGATTCGACTCTTGTGGATCAGTGAGCATTATAATCGGATGATGCCAGAAATGCGGTTTAAGAAGGAAGATGAGTAGGCAGTTCCCTTCTTTGAGCAGTAGCAGTTGGAAACAGATTATGAACCTGATTTATCACCAGATGAACATGTGGGGATGACTTCAGCATCCTCTCCTTTAATGGATGGCACCCAGTTCCACGAATTGGTGGATTGTATAGTATCCTCCATAAATCTTTCTGTAGTGCTTGCCCATTTTGGATGGTTAGCAACAGCTGGCTAAATCTGTGCGGACCATGACTGTGTCTTATTACCCTGTTTCCAAAAAAGTTGACAGATTGTATCAGATACTTTCTGAGGGGTTTCCTACTTCCATACCCACCCTATCCCTAATTCACAGGTGATGGCTACTGCCAGTAACAGGGAAAGACCTGGACAACTACACTGTACCTCAGCTGATGAGGAGAAAAGGAATGATTTATGGGGGGGAGGGGGAGGAAAGGTGTTCTCTTCATCATCCCTAGAGGGTAGTGAATTATCAGGCAGCCATGGCCTGCTATCAATTCCAATTGTGGGAAAACATGACATTGTCAGGTAATTCTTGTAAAAACAGTGATTGGAAGATGCTATTGTAATAGAGCGCCACAATGCAGCCAGGTACTCTCTCAGGGCCTCTTTTGATGATTTGGATTATGCTGCCAGAGCTTTGGCATCTTTCCTGGACCATTACGAGGCATACATGGCTTTGTTCATCCTCTCCAGGTCTACACACTAGGAGTATGTCTACACTACAATTAAAGACCTGTGGCTGGCCAGGGTCATGGGCGTGGGCTGTGAGGCTATAAAACTGCAGTGTAGACATTCGGGCTTGTGCTGGAGCCTTGGTTCTGAGACCTCATTGGGGGAGAAGGTCCCAGAGCCTGGGGTCCAGCCAAAGCCCAACTATCTGCATTGTAAACTGCAAACTGCACAGTCCAAGGCTGACTCAGTTGACTTCGGCCAGCCATAGCTGTGTCGCAGGGTTTTGATTGCAGCTTCGATTTACCCCAAGAGTAAGCTGAAGAACTCCCCTTTGAAGGGGAGGATCTTTTCAGTGAAAAGATGGATAAATTGGTGGAAAAACTAAAGGACCCAAATTAAGTGGCCTGTTGGAGGTGACCTCCTATGCGTTCTTTCCTTTGCCAGCAATAGTTTCACCCCCAGCCTTCATCATCTTACTTTCGGCAATATAAGCAGCCTTCCAGAGTCAATGTAGAAAGAGGCCTTTCGAACCCAGGTCTAGATCTAAAAAACCTGCTTCCTTGACAGCATCTGTGACACACAACAATAAAACAACACAATCCAGGTCGAGAGCCACTCAATCAGGACTAATCTACTCTCCTTTTGAGACAGGCAAGCTCATTTTATCAGTGCATGGAGACAAATTACGTTGGACCAATGGATGCTATAGATTGTGGAATGAAGCTGTGCAATACAATTTGAAAAAATTGCCTCTCCTGCTTCCCTCTCAAGAGACTACTCTTCTTGCAGATGCTTTCCTGCTGGACTGGGGAAAGGGTTTGATGTATGCCTTTTCCCCCTTTCCACTGATCGAGATGGTTGTGAGAAAGATGCATCAGGATAGGGCAAAGATGATTCACATTGCTCCAACTTGGCCACATCAGCAGTGGTTTACTGGCCACCTGAATCTTTGTGTCTTTCTCGGTCTCCAGACTTCTTGTCTCAGCAGGAGGACAAGGTCTTTCACCTGGACCTACTATCTTTTCACCTGAAAGCGTGGTAATCAGGCTTTGACTCTCTTGAGTCATGTTCCTTGTGCAGGATATACCAATTAACTATGGAAAACAGTCCACCAGAAGCTGTTATCACTTAAAATGGCCCAGATTTCAGGCCTGGATGAAGGGAAAACCTGACTTCCCTGTATCTAATTATTCCAGAACACCAGGAATGGAAGCAATGTACTTGACGTCTCAGGGGTTATTTAACTCATCATTTAAAGTTAATTTGGCAGTCATCTCCTTGTATCATACTTTAGAGGATGGCAGATAGTTGTTTGTTCGTTATTTGGACCGAAGGTTCATGAAAGGTTTATCAGATGTGTATCCCCCTGTTAGAGATCCTGTGCCTTCTTGAGATCTCAAATCGGTGTTGGCCATGTGGATGAAACCATCCATTCAACCCTTGGCTGAGTGTTCTCTGCATCACTTATCTCTCAAAATGGTTTTGGCTGACCTGATGGCAATAATGAGGAGAGTCAGTGAATTGAATACCCTTGAGACTGATCCACCTTTCACTTCTTTTCATAAGATCAAGGTAGTTCTCAGACCTGATCTCAGGTTCTTACCTGAAGTGGTATCTAACTTTCACATTAATCAGACAATTAATTTATTGGTATGCTGGAGGGAAAAAAGCTGACGTTGCTCAACAAAGTTTCACTGCAAGGTACCAGAAGGCAGCACAATCAGTATAAATGTGCAGAACCGTCTTGAAGAGCTCCAGTTACAAGTAAGCACCCTTTTTTTTCCCTTCAAGAAATATAGGAACTAGCAAATGGATGTTCATAGGTTACAGTAAGTGATGTCATAGAATGCTAATAAATAACTAGACTAGAAAAAAGACACACATTTTTAAATGGGGAGTAATTAGCCATTTAAATAATGTACTTAGGGATATGATGGATTCTCAGTCCATGGTTAAATCAAGACTGGAGGTCTTTGTCAAAGATATACTCTAGCACAGCCAGAAGCTATGGTCTTGATGTAAGAATCACCTGGTCTGAATAAGTTTATGACTAGGTCAGACTAGACGATCACAGTATTTTCTGCCAAAGTCTATTAATCTGTGAATGAATAAATCATTTTGAAAACTCTCTTCTCTTTTCTTTGTGTCAGCCTTGTGAATGTGTTTGTTACTCATATAATGTGTGATGGCCTCTCTTTAATAAATTCTCTTTTCCTGATCATTGGGTACTTGTGTTAATATACTGCAAGCAATGGAATCCCTGGCAAAGCCCCAGAGTACACTTAATGGAAGCCAGGGAAACTGCATTCCTTGCGGAGGGCTCGTGATTTTGGAACCTGTTTCCCACTAAGATCAAGTTTTGCCACCTTAAGGCACATTGCAAGATTTGCCTTTTTATGGAGATGTTTTTCTAATGGATGGGAAAGGTTCCTCCAAATCCAGAGTAAAAAGCATGGAGGAGAAGACTAAGCTGGAGAGCTTTGCTCAATCTGGAGGGCATGGAATATGTATTTAAAGGCACCCAAATACTATGGGGTGGACACTGTTAGAAATGAGTGTGATAAGAAAGTAGCTGACTTCATAATACTACCAGGATTCTAGATTAGAGAGCTACAATAGGATCGTAGTAATACCATATTCTATTATGCTGCTCCTAGCTCTGCCTCTGTACTACTGCTACAAGTTGAGTCAAGGTATGAATTTAGTTTATATATTGTATTTGGGAGGTGTCATGGTTATATGGCAAGCTGTGCTTTGGACCCCTTTTTGGTCTTCTTGAGTGTACTCTTCAAATGACAGGACTGGCATCCTGTAGTACCTTCCTCTCTGGATGGACCTTTTTGGATTCACTGTTAGACTGGATCATTGGGCAGCAGCTTGCCTATTTCACAACCATATTAACCCAACAGGCCCAACTGAGTTTGGCCCTGTAAACCCTTTGCCTCTAAGGGACCTGTGACAGCAGCTGAGTAAAGTGACTCAAAAACCTCTTCTTTAAAACAGCATTATTTATTCCTTCATCCAAATGCACATAACATGTAAAGCAAAAGTAGTAAATCAATAAAATTCTCTCTCTTTCTCTGTTTCCCTCTAACTATAGCTTAATCTTTGCTTGCAATCATTTCTAAGTACCTCAGCAAAGCTAATATCCATCTCTGGGTTGGAGAAGCAGACTGTCCTTCTAACAGTATACTCTCTTTGCCTCTGTGTTTCTTCTTATATGCCTGTCTGCTCTCACCCACACTCCCTGGGCAGCCCTCCCTCCTTCCCAAAGTCAGCAACTTTTAACATTTAGGATCCCCTTTGATTCCAGGGTTTCAGCTTTGTGAAGAGTAAACCATGTGATAGCCTCATGGGACCCTAACTAATAGTTCTCCTCCATTGTTCCCTTAAGGAGTCTTAACTTTGCCATTGTTTTGGTTTCTGTTGGTCTGCCCCTTAACGCAGCCTCTTCTGATTTAACTGTGTACATTCAAGCAGGATAATATCACACAGGTAACCCGAGGTAATGATACCTATAGAAATATTACACATACCTCCCTCATTCTCTGCAGAAGGGCTTTTATTTATCTCCATGCCTAGAGGAAAGCAGAGTTGGTTTGGGAGATGTCCTTAGACTCTCAGCAGGTGAAGCATGATACCAGGAGTCAGCACATGTGGGTGGATACCTATGTGTTATAACATGATACCAGCTGTGAGAGCAAGCATCAGCGTACTACCTAATGACAATGGGAAAAAAATTCTACTCGCATGGACTTACTTTATTACTTAATCTGTTACTGAAAATAGGGTTTTTTAATATCTTGCTATAGTGCTAATCTTTTTCACAATACATTTAAATGGATTTAACTCCTTTTGTGGTATGATGTATTTATTTTCATTGCATATATTAGCTGTATTACTTTTCTATGTGTATGATTTGGGATGGCATTGGTCAAATAAGGCTCTGAAACCTCACAGTCCAAGTTGTATAGTTGTGAACCTGGTGCTGTCTTCTGGAGCTGAGAAAAGAAATGGAAAAAATTTATTTTGAAAGACTAATTTATACGTAGCATTCTTCTATCAAATGGTGGTCTATATAAGAATTGTGATTTTTTCAAAGGTGCATCTCTGAGCACTGGGATCTCTGAGTTAAAGTTTCATTGTATTGATCTATAGTTTCCTTTACTTAAACAATTCATTACAAGGTTGAAATTGAAATCTGTTTCCATATCAAAAGTTAAATTTTTCATCTTCCTTTCAGCTAGCACTTCTAAAGTTGCCCATGAGATCTAGGCTGCTGGTGGTATATTTTTAAATTTATTTTTATATGATGGTGGAGCAGAATCATTTGTTTTACAGAGTTAATAGTACATGGACTTTATGAACAGATAAGAGGAGGCA
Organism: Sternotherus odoratus; assembly: GCA_032164245.1. Taxonomy (NCBI): domain Eukaryota; kingdom Metazoa; phylum Chordata; order Testudines; family Kinosternidae; genus Sternotherus; species Sternotherus odoratus. Next base: position 109,596,115 of record JAVMKO010000001.1, read on the forward strand.
AACAGTAGGCTACATTTTGAGCATAGTAGCCCAATCAGTATTTTTATAGTATATTTTGGTAAAAATTTCATACATTTCTCTTGAACATTTAGGAGCAAGTCTGAGGAAAATATCTTGGAGGCCCCTCAAAGATAATATTCCTTCAGCTACTGTGATCAGACCACTATGCATAGAGCTAGCCATGGGATTTTGAAGAGGAGCAGCAAAATGTATTCTTTGCATCCTGCTCTCCAATAATTGAACTGATTTGTTTTTATACAAAAGGGGAAATGCTTGTGCTGCCACTGGCAACCTCTACTTCTACAAGAAAAGAGGAGCTCAACTGCATCAGAGGCCTGAACTTGCTGTCAACAGTATAAAAAAAAAATAATTCCAAGAAACAGTGCTCCAAATATGTTACAAGTTGGGCTCTGTATGTGTGAGAACCACTAGTTCCCCATCCACTCAAGAGTTTTATTTGAATTCTAGTGATTTTTTCTCTCTTTTTCCTCCAATTATTAAATTTTTGACTCTTGAGTTGCCAGTAATATAAGTGCTCAAAATAAACCTTAGATATGTGTCCTTCATTAATTTTGGAATGCAGTTTCTTCCTCCTTTTATGGGTATAGAAGAATGGCATTAGAACAGCTCTTATTGAATCTTAATACACAGGTGACAGTTGAAGAGCACATCCAAGGCTCTGTTTTGTTCTTGCATTCAAAAGATGGAATACATTTTAAGGAGTTTAGTTGTCCTTCATAAACCATATAAATACAGTGTACATTGCAAGAGAATTTTACAGTCTTAAATGAAGGCTGGAGTTAAATCTCCTGTTGCCTCTCTTTCTACTTCTCAGTTATCCAGTTTGTTTAATACAAGGGGTAGGACTGACCATTCCCTTTGTTTCCTTCTCCAAGTCTTCCATCGGTTCCCATGTGCTTAGCGTTTCCTTCCTGGCTTCATCTGTCTTGCCTTCTCCAAGTTTCTCCTTTCAAACACACTTCTTTCATGATGCCTGTAAACCTAGTTATCTCTTGAAAAAGTGTTGACAAAATAGATGTGTGTATACACAAAAACATGGATCCAACAAGAATCATGCTAAATGTCATTACTGAAGTCCTGAATAGGGTGCTTCCTGTTATTCTGTGCCTCACCTCTGCACTCTTTTACGATTCTAAACTCTTTGGGGCCAACAATTCTGTGTTTATACTTGCTTGTAAAGTGCCTTGCATACTTTTGGTGATACATAAATAATAGCACAACCCTTCCAAGCAAATGTAACCCAGGCTTTAACCAATTCCCAAAGAGGACATGTGTAAATTTGTTAGTTTAGGACTTTTGAGAAATTTGGGATAGAACAAGGACCTACAAAGGAAATAAAACATTTCAGATTTAAATAGGAATGGTCCGATCCTGTTCCTAACCAAGTAAATGAGCTGGAGGCTGAGATCTCTATGGAGAAAGAGGGAGGTGCAGAGTGGCAGTGCTGTGGCATTCAGGGATTATTCACAGACCCTTGGATCTTGGTCATCTCAAACTGATCTATTGTTTCTCACTAGCCTGAGCTGTAAGCAGTAACTTACTACCTAACTGTCCAGAATTAGTAATGAGGTGAGCATGGCCCCTAAATTATGTATTTTCTTGGCTACTGGTGGAGGAAAAGAAAGGCAAGATGGTAGTGTTTGCCAGTCCCTTGAAATACTTCTGTCTTCCACGTCACTTCAGTGTATATGGTGTTCAGGTTTAACTAGTAGTTCTTGGAGTGCTGATCCCAGTGTGTATTCATATTAGCCCCACCCCGTCCCGATTTTTTTACACTTGCTGTCTGGTTACCTAAGACTAAGTGGCTCTCCAGCTGCATCATTCTTTATCAACTGGTGTGTCTTCCTCCACTTGATGGGGTTGGAGCTCCATCTGCACATTCACAAAACATTACATATTAGTCCAGGCCTCTTCTGCAGATGCAGCCATTGGGACAGCAGTATAACAGACATCTATATCAACTGTATCCTTGCATCTACCTCCTGTTTCCATTTGGATTACCGATTACCCACTTTTACACATGGGGATGAGCAATTGAAGAAATGGAGGTTACTTACTCCTTACTTACAGAGGTTCTTCAAGATTTCCGATTCCTATGTGCGTTCCACTACCTACCGTCCTTCCCTACCTCTCTTTTGGAGGGCAACTATGTGGGCACAGACCAATGGACTCTATTAGATTGGAATCTCTGGTTTCAGGTATATGGAGTGCATGCATGCCTACATCTGAATAAAGATAGCGACCACACATCTTGAAGAACCTCCATTTCTTCATTCAACATTTTGGGGGGAGGGTTTGTTTTGTTATTCTTTTTTTTGAAAACATTGCAATATCTAAGATACAGCAGGATTTTTTGGTTTATACAGCTGGTTGATGAGCTGTATGCTATTTTTGTTCTGCTGACATCTGGCTCATATGTTGTCTTGTTATTGCCCCAAATTGATGTACAAAGTTGTTGAATAAGAATGGTGAGAGGACTAACCCTATCAGGACTCGATACAAGAGAGAGCTTTTGAGGACAATGACTTGGGAACTATCTACCAGGAAAGAAACTGGTGAAGGCAGTTGAGCACAGTTCAGCTGATTCCTGTCAGGATATATGTGGGTCAGCAATACTTACAATCTACAGTATCAAAAGCAACTGAAAGATAGAGAAATATGAATGGTGATTTTTTTTCATTTCTGTCTGTTGCTATGAGGAGGTTGTATATCACTTTCATGGCCTAGCCTTATACTAGATTGGAGCTTTGGTCGGTTGACAATTCCAGATGTTATGAGAGAGAGAGTTTGCTACTACCCTCTTCGTAATCAGTCCTAATTTTTTCTTTGACTTCCTCTGCTGTGTTCTGGTCCAGGCTTTTTCCGGGTGGATGTGTGTGTGGAGATTTCTCCTTGCTGGTTGCTGTGGACTCTTACCACTTGAGGAATTGTTACACAATTTTCCATCCAGTCATTGGTGAGAAGGGGAGATTTCAGAGGGATGTGAGCCTTGAGCCTCCCCCTCCCCCCCGTCATGATCTCACTATTGCCTATTATGCATTGTTAGGAGTAGGCTGGTTCAGATAAAATGAAAATGTTGGTAGACTCCTGTATCAAATCCTGAGTGGGTAACTTAAAGTAAAATTTAAAAAGCCTGCTTTACGGTCTTCTTCCTGGGTTTAGCTGGCCAGGAAATAGTGAGAGAATAGGCTCTTTCCTACCAGACTGAAACCAGGAAGCAATGGAAATATTCATGCACGAGAGAGCCTATTCTTCCTATATCTAGCTTCGACTCATTGCTATATTTTTGCTGCTGCCTGGCATTGAAGTAAAGTTTGGACTTAGTGTGGATCATGCTTGGTGGCTGTGAAAATCACATTCTGAAGACCAGCAAGCCTTTTTTCTTTTTTTTTTTTTAAAGGGGGTACAAAAGGGTACAGATGGCTGTAAAGGAATTTAAGATGGGGTCGGGGGAACTCTTATCCATGGCAATTTAATACTGAATCAAAGTCCATCATTGCAGCTATCTATAGTTCCCCCACCCCAGGCTTACTACTGAAATCCACTGAGGGCCTATGCGGGACATCCCCATCCAAACTAAATAAATCGGCTTTCTGTTAACAGCAGTTTGCTAACAGATGTGGCCCAGAGACTGAACGTGTATTCACTGTATAGCCCATGAGTCAATATTTGGATGGGTTAGCTAAAATCAATAAATGATAACAAAAGTTAACTAATTAGACAAAATATACACCCAGAGTTTTGGGGCACTAAAAGTACTATTGGCTTTTTTTTTCTTTGTCCTTCAATGCTGTGTATCCTAGTTTTGTACATAATTTGAATGGGAAGAATGATGCCATGCAGCTCTTATTCTAATTATGCAAATTAAGTGTTCTCCTTTCTGAAATTTTCTGTGCATCTGGGCTTAGGACAAGGAAACCTGCAAATTGTGGAAGAGGCTGTGTTCAAAAGCAGGGAAAGAGGTCAAACAGACCTAAATAAGTAATGTCGTATGTATTTTGTTCTGTAGAATTTTATGACTTAGAAAAATGTTGAAGCACAGGTTAAAACTCTCTTGAATCTGCTCCAATTTGCCTTCCCAGTATTTATTTAACAAGTCATTTTAGGTCTCCTTGACCTTGGCAGCAATTACAGTGGTCATGGTTCCCCAGAAGGGAAAGGATTTTGAACAATTTCTCAAATGTACATAGGAACAAACAGGCTTTACTTATGCATCAAGAATTATATGTTTTCCTTTTTCATTTTTTCCCTTCCTAGACACTTTCTGTGACCTTTGTAGGTAAAAGCTCCATTTAAGTTCTAAGTTGTGGTAAAGATATCTTAGCAATATGATACATGTCCTTTTATTAAATTTAAATGAAGTTGTCTTAAACACTGCCAGTTGTGTTCTGGTATGGTTCTCCCCCCCCCCCCCCCCTTAAATACACCAGTGTGACACACAATGGTGCATCTATTCTTGCCTATTTTCTCCCATGTACTGTATGCTTTGCTGTGCTCTCTAAAATGTGCTGAAGATAGTTAGCTTTTTTAAATAGGTAGATTTTTATAGGTAGGTAGTAGAAGGAATATATCTGAAAATCATAAGAGAAGTACTCCTAGAACAATAGTGACACCTGTTAACTGACAGGTGTTTCTTGAAAAACTTTGTGATTTTAATTACATTTAGAAAACATTCCTTTATTACAGGGCCACAAAATTATATAGCAATAAAAGTGTATCGTCTTTGGAATGACATAAGTCTTATGTTTTTATTTTCTGTGTGGAGTTTGTAACTTAGCTATATTTCTAGTTAATACCAGACACTTTATTATATATTTGGACTGTTTTTTAGAATCTGTGTTTATATAACCTAGTTATCACCCATCAATCCAGTCAATAATTAAACAAGTAACACAAAGAACCCAGACTACTTTTATTGCTTTGTACTGAGTTAGAACCGTTGCTTTTCAACACTATTTTTTTGATGACACTGCTTTTCTGCTCATCATTGCCACTTATTTTTTCACCCACCCCCCACACCAAAAAAAAACGTATTTTATAATGAGAGGAAACTTTGACCTATAGTACAAGGGCCTTTCCCATACTCTTTGAGAAATAGTATTTCTTTTTTTTTCAAATACTGCTGTGAAGGCTTTTAATTAGAACAGCTGGAAACAACTAAAATTTACTTCTTCTCAGGCTGCTGTGATCAGAGCACTTCTATCACCAATGGAAAATAGCTACAAAGTACAGTTTCCGTAGTTGCAACTTGAACCAGTAATGATTTTTGAACCAGATATTTCAGACTATTATACTTAACTAGCGAAAATACCCGGCGTTGCTCGGGTCTGTTGGAGGTGGAGAGGGGCCAGAGAGCTGAGCGAGTGTGGGGTCCGTTGGAGGGGGGAGGGGGTAGAGAGCAAACCTGACACCCCCACCTCACCCCCCCCCGACCAAACCGACACCCCCACCTCACTTACCCCTCGACCAACCCCGACTCACATTTCCACCCCCCCACCCAAACCCAACACCCCCACGTCACCCCCTACCAACACCCGCTGACCAACACCCACACCTCACCCCCCGTAGACCAAACCTGACACACCCACCTCACTTCCCCCCCAACCAAACCCGACACCCCTACCTACCACCACAAACAAACCCGACACCCACACCTCACTTACCCCTCGACCAACCCCGAGCCCCCTCCTCACTTCCCCAAACAAACCCAACACCCCCACCTTACCCCCCACCAAACCCAACACCCCCTGACCAACCCCAACACCCACACCTCACCCCTCACCCACCCCGACACCTTCCCCCCCCCCCCCAGACCAAACCCAACACCCCCGGCTCACTTACCCCCCCGACCAAACCCGCCATCCCCATCCGACACCCCCGGACCAAACCCGACACCCCCACCTCCCCCCCCCCGACCAAACCCGACACCCCTACCTCACTTACCCTCCGACCAAACTGAACTCGGGTCCGTCGGAGGTGGGGAGGGGGCAGAGAGCTGAGCGAGTGTGGGGTCCGTTGGAGGGGGGAGGGGGCAGAGAGCTGAGTGAATGCAGGGTCTGTTGGAGGGGGTATTATGACATCATAACTATGTCACAGAGAACAGCAGCTGCCCAGCTGATGTGAATGGGCTTTAAAGAATTTCACCCCTGGGGGGCATCAGAGGTGAGATTTGAAAAATTTTCGACTCTTACCCTGATTGGGACCCTAAGACCTCTAACTGTACCAAATTTCAAGTCTCTAGCTCAAACGGTGTGGAAGGAGTAAGTGCACATACATACATACACACGTACATAGATGCATACACCATTTGACTTTTTTATATATATAGATTGCAGAGAGTGAAATGCAAAATCAGTGCAGAGAATCCCTGTGCAAGGCCATTTGGACAGTGCATGACACATGGGTGACATTAAGGCTGGGATATTCAAAGAGGCCTCATTGAGTAAAGTGCCCAACAAATATGGTCGGTCAGTGAAAATCCCTACCCAAGGGCTTAAGTGGTGTGAAAGTCTCTGAACTGGCGGGAATTTCATCCCAGTAGTATTAGTTTCTCAACAGTTTCACTACACTATAGTTAATATTTGTACAACTGTGGGCAAGACAAATTAAAATAGCTTTTTGCAAGATAAAGCTTTTGTCATTTTAAATTTAGATGATGATGATGCTCTTTAAAATCTATATATATAAAAGTCAAATGGTGTATGTATGCGTGTATGTATGTATGTATGTACGCTTACTCCTTCCACACCGTTTGAGCTAGAGACTTGAAATTTGGTACAGTTAGAGGTCTTAGGGTCCTAATCAGGGTAAGAGTCGAAAATTTTTCAAATCTCACCTCTGACGCCCCCCAGGGGTGAAATTCTTTAAAGCCCATTCACATCAGCTGGGCAGCTGCTGTTCTCTGTGACATAGTTATGATGTCATAATACCCCCTCCAACGGACCCCGCACTCGCTCAGCTCTCTGCCCCCTCCCCACCTCCAACGGACCAGAGTTGGGTTTGGTTGGAGGGTAAGTGAGGTGGGGGTGTCGGGTTTGGTCGGGGGGTGAGGTGGGGGTGTCGGGTTTGATCGGGGGGGTAAGTGAGCCGGGGGTGTCGGGTTTGGTCTGTGGGGGTGGGAAGGTGTCGGGGTGGGTGAGGGGTGAGGTGTGAGTGTTGGGGTTGGTCGGGGTGTTGGGGTTGGTGGGGGGTTGGGTTTGGTTTGGTTTGGGGGGGTGAGGAGGGGTGTCGGGTTTGGTTGGGGGGGAAGTGAGGTGGGTGTGTCAGGTTTGGTCTACGGGGGGGTGAGGTGTGGGTGTTGGTCAGGGGGTGTTGGGTTTGGGTGGGGGGGGTGAAAATGTGAGTCGGGGTTGGTCGAGGGGTAAGTGAGGTGAGGGTGTCGGGTTTGGTCGGGGGGGGTGAGGTGGGGGTGTCAGGTTTGCTCTCTGCCCCCTCCACCCTCCAACGGACCCCGCACTCGCTCAGCTCTCTGGCCCCTCTCCACCTCCGACGGACCCGAGCAACGCCGGGTATTTTCGCTAGTACTAAATATTCTGTATGAACAAAGTGAACTTTTAGTGCTCACAGAAGGTAATAGAGAACTTAAAATACAGAGAGGTAGTTAGTCCCCATGCCCGTCAGTCCTTGGCCTCTCTGCTGAGACTACTCAAGTTGCCAAATGTGGTGATTGTATGTGCTTTACATAGGCGTCGAATAAGAGTAAGACTGAGACTATCCATTCACTTGACACAGATCACTGAACAGCCAGCACTTTCTATGAATTTCACGTTACTACCAAGCCAGGCTGGATTCATACTGTTGTCCTGGAAATGGGAGGCTCTTTATTCCATTGCCACTCTCCTAATATATCCGTGGTATGTTAATATTAATTTTGTCAATAATGAAAATTTAAATTGGTATCTGGATTTCTATATTGTAAAGCAATTTCTGTTGTTACTGAGTTACAAATGTATAACTTCCAGTTTTTGGTTTACAAATTCCTCCATAGACCTATCTAGAAAATAACTTCTTCTTTTTTTAATGGAAAGTAAACTAGAATTTCGTAGTTAACTTTGCATTGAAGATTACAACACAGCTGATAAGGAGAGATTCACAAAGATCTCTGGGACAAATTTATGCCACACTCATATATTGTATGATATGGCATCTAAAACAGATTATTTGAGGGCTGCTGCATTTACTGTTCTATGCTGTAAAGCTAAGTCTTCATTACCCTATAAATATTTCAGTAATTTGTACAAAGTTAATATATTGTATGTATTTTTATAACTTGCAGTAGTATAAATGTTCACATATGTTCCATTCAGAAAAGAATGTTGAATTCTTCAGTTCTATAAGACCAATATTTAAGTCTGAGAATTGAATATTTAATTTTAGTAAATACGTAGCTCTGCCAAATAGAACAATATTTATTCAATAGATATTCTGTTCTCTTTTACTTTGAACAAAAAGGCAGCAACGACAGCCACAGAACATGTCATTTGAGTTTAATTTTTCTCACAACACTTTTTATATACATAAAACCTCAGAATTTTCTCTATCACAAGCAAATGAGTGTTTTGAGCAGCTCTGACAACACAAGGGCATCTCATATATAACTCAAATGCTTCCTTTTAAATACTTAATTCCCTAATGGTGCCCGTCTGTCAGGCCTTCCCTGAAGACGGACATCTGGTGTAGTTAGGCATTTTTTCTCTCCTATATAGAACTTCAGTAACCCCTTTCTGAGTGTGGTGGGTGCCAGATATATACACCCATTCACACTGCCCCCAAAGAATTTACAATCTGAAATGTGGAGATATGTATGCACACTTCATGTAGGTACCTGAGATTAGAACAGCCTTCCATTGTGTGTAAACGTTTGTAGAATGCTCCCAAAAGTTTCCAGATTTAATTAGACTGAGGCATAAACTAGACAAAATTTTCAGCCCCAGAGGAGTGAAGCAAGCCACTTCCAGCAGATTTGTCTGTCACTGTCAGAAGCATACTGCCCACTCTCTGTGTTATCTTTTGTTTCATTCTGTCTACTACAAACAACTCTTCCTTCACTTTTTAAGATTTATTGTGACAGATAAATTTTGTGGTAGTAGCCTTGTGATCTCAAGGTCAAGGCTGAATTATGATGCAGATCAGAGCAATTCAATTTCAGTGTTTTCTGTTTCACTGAAAGGAGTACTGATGTTTTTCTGTTTAACTAGTGCCAGTATATTTTTCTTAAAATTGTTTTTAACTTTATATATTTGAGTGCTGTAACTTTCTTTAAAGCTACAACTGTATCTTATGTGGCCAATAGTCCATTGTTCATCAGGCAGCCAGTCTTCTTACTTGATAATGCATAGTGAAAATTGTTTTTGTTACGGTTGAATTTACAAACTTCAAATGTAAATTATGGAAAAAACAGATTTACAGAAGTTTTGCATGTATATTTTCTACTATCTTGTTTGCATGGGGCTATTTTCATTCACATAGACAGATGGATGTATTGGCTAGGCAGTGTTCATCAAGTCAAAATACAAAAATATGTGGCAATGTATGTGCCAAGATCATGCCTAGGGTTTGGCGTATTGCCTGTGACTGTATTTCAAACATAGGCAGATGGAATTCTTTTCTATAGCCTTTGCAGTTGAAATGGGCAAGTATTAGATGTGGACTTTGCTCTTTATATCCTTTTTATCCACATGACTGATAAATAGTGGACAAAAACAAGTTGGTTCATAACAAAGTATGGGAGATATATCTGTTTACAAGTGCCTATGTACTTGATGGGTGTTTTGTTTGTTTGTTTGTTTGTTCACCATTTCTAATACCCTAAAAGTATCTGCTTATGTATCCTCTGCTTTTCAGTGTGTCTGCTCACAGTAGGATGTTACCACATTTTTGTAGCATTAGGAAAATCTATTTTATCCTCAAAAGGATATCACTAGCTATTCAGAAGGCCAGTGAATACAGTCCACTACATTTTGGCATTGGAGTTTTCAAAGGGGATTTAAAAAAGGAGAGGGAGAGAAAGAAACATGCAGCTGTCTCATGTAGTGATAGAGAGTGGACATGCAGAAACTTGTGAAATTAGAGGGTAGAATTTTTCTTTGGCTGGATTCAAATAGAATAGAGAGGGGGAAAGAATATAGACATGCCTGATTTCAGAAGAAAACTTGTTTGTCCTTTCTACACCAAAGATATTGCTTAAGAACACTTATGTTAGTAAAACTGACTGTCACGTCAGTGTCTAGCTAGTGGAGTGGTATAAGTTATTAACCTGTGTTTTCAGGATTTTTTCTGTGACATTTTTACTTAATTTTCTTTTCATTTACTAATAACTTTCCAACTTGTGGTGCCCTCCCCCCTTATTTTGTGCCAGCCTCTCCTTGAATGCCAAAAAAGTAATACAGTACATCCGTTTCCTGTAAGTTGGATGGGGGAGGCATTTTGTAATCATTTTTCTCCTGTAACTTAATATAAAAGTTCAGTCTTTCATGTGATTCAATTCATTTACTGAATAGAGGACCCATAACATTTTCATTTTTCCAAACTAGAATTTTTATTGGTACATTTCGTTTGTAACTGAAACTTGGAACCAGAAAGTTCTCCAGCCATCACTAATTTTTCCATTAATTTACTTTTATAAAACTGCTTATATGCATTTCAATGACCAACCAATCAAATCATATTTAACTCTTAGAGTACGTACAGAAGCAGTTTTTTTCAGACTGTATTACTGTTTGCCGTTCAGCTAGTTTCATATTCAGTTGCCAATCTGAAATTGTCATTTAAAGTTTTAAGACAAAACAACAATAGAATAACACTTGAGAGATTTTTGTCTTTTGGCCAATAAAGAAAATGACAGATCTTCCTTCTGCTTTAACACTTCAGGTAAAAGCTATACATCGAACACATTAACTTATACGCTAAGAAATGTAGGTAGGTTTCCAAAATGGATTGGGAATTGCCTTTGAAAGTCTGATTTAAAAGCGTAAAGTGCAGCTTACTCAGACTGGATGCCATTCTTTGCTGAGTTCTGCAGGCTGAGACAGCTGGGGTGTTTTTTTTGGTGTTCCCTTTTAGAGGAAAATGCTGGCTGTAAACCTTATTCTTGGTTTAAGTGTTCATAAAATCAGGCCCCAAGTAAAAATATAAGTACACATATATTTTAATCTACTATTCATTTAACAAAAGCACCTCTATTCATATTTTATCTTTTACAAATCCTTGCCTCCCCTTTATTTTTTCCTAAAAAGAACTCCCAGCTTCTGGGCCTATACTAAGTTGGAAGTTTCCCCATAGGAAGAAATGACAGCAGTAAAAAAATGCAGATTTACTTTACTTGTAAACAAGTCTTAGAAGATGACTTAAATGTTGAACATGCTTCATAGAATCATAGAAATGTAGAGCTGGAAGGGATCTCAAGGGGTCATCTAGTTCAGCTCCACATGCTGAAACTGGATGGAGTATACCTTGGCTGTCCCTGGCAGGTATTTGTCTAACCTATTCTTCTAAACTGGCAATGATGGGGATTCCCTTGGAAGCCTATTCTGGTCCTTAAGTTTTCTAATAATTATTTTTTCCTAATATCTAACCTAAATCTCCCTTGCTGCAGGTTAAACCAGTCACATCTCGTCCTACCTTCAGTGGCTATGGAGGACACTCAATCATTGTCCTCTTTATAATAGCCCATAACATATTTGAAGACTGTTTCTAGATCCTCTATCAGGCTTTTCTAAACATGCCCAGTTTTCTTAACCTTTCCTTATAGGTCAAGTTTTCTAAATCTTTCATCACTTTTATTGCTCTCCTCTGGACTCTCTCCAGTTTATCCAAATGTTTTCTAAAGTATGGCACCCAGAACTGGACATAATGCTCCAACTGAGGCCTCACCAGTGCCAAGCAGAGTGGGGCAATCACTTCGCCCTACCCCCACCCCGAAGTCTTTCATATATCATCCTGTTAATACTTCCCAGAATTATACCAACCTTTTTCACAACTGCCTCAGATGGTTGACTCGTATTCAATTTGTGATCCAGGATTTTTTTTTCAGTAGTACTAATGCCCAGACCAGGGGCGGCTCTAAATGTTTTGCTGCCCCAAGCGCAGCAGTCAGGCAGTATTTGGCGGTGTTTTCGCGGGTGGTCTGTCGGTCCCGCGGCTTCGGCTTACCCGCCACCAAATCTGCGGGACCAGCGGGTCACCCACAGAAATACAACCGAATGCCGCCTGACTGCTGCCCTAACAGCTACCGGCTGGCCGCTCCCTTTGGCTTGCTGCCCCAGGCACGCACTTGGTGCACTGATGCCTGGAGCCACCCTTGGCCCAGACAATCATTCCCCATTTTGTAGTTGTGCAGTTGAACTTTCCTTCCTAAGTGTACTACTTTGCACTTGTCTTTATTGAATTTCATCTTATTGATTTCAGATCAATTATACAATTTGTCAGGGTCATTTTGAGTTCTAGTCTTGTCCTCCAAAGTTCTAACAACCTCTCACAGTGTGGTGTTATCTGCAGATTTTATGAGCATACTCTCCACTTCATTATCCAAACCATTAATGAACATGTTGACTAGTACTGGACCCAGGACAGACCCCCGTGGGACAGATATCTCTCCTCCTGGTTCATGTGTCAAAAACATATTGGTTCTATATTCTCCTTGGTAGTATATTACTAGTATGTATGCAATCTTGAAGCACAGCAGTCTCCAGCTGTATTCAAAAGGACATGCCTAAAATAATTATAGAGTGGATATATACAGTGGTGATGCATTTGAAAGATCAGTTGCTGGCAGACATGGTAAATTTAAAGAATAAGTTTAAGTTCTGTTCCAAGGAGAAGGAAATGACTTGAAAAACCAGTATGCATGTCATATGGGTACAGAAGTGACCTCATGATCAATGTAATTTATGGTATACAATGCTTGTTACATGAGCTGAGTAAATCGAGTAGCATCAAAGCAGTTAGTTGTCTGACCCTTATGTTTTACTTCTTTTGTGCTATATTGGATTTTATCTTTATAACCAGGGATATCAACAAGGGTTTAAAATATGCTACACATCTGTTTGCAATTGGCTAATTTTGATGCTGGATTTCCTGAAGAGTTAAGGTAACATAAAGAATTGAAAGGGGATTAAAAGATTGCTGAGATTTCCAGCTAGACTGCTTTTACAGTATTTTCTTTTGGATTCATTCAGTCAGTTGCATAAAGGTCAGCTGCTTCAAACGTATTCCAAAAAACAGATTTTTTTTTTTGTTATATAGGAACCTTACCTTCTGTGATACGGCTCTCAGTGTAAATAACTCACTTGTTAAATATTAAATAACAACATACACATATACAAAGGCTCCCAGGCGAGCCACTTAGATGGAGAACAAAACTGGATCAGGGTTTGTCACCGTGGAACAAATAATGTCACAACAAGATATAATTAATCACACATTTCAACACTGAAAACTTGAATAGTTTGAGTAGTTGATCTGCCGCATGGCTGCTTGTTGACTTAGTGAGCACATAAGGGTATTGGCACCTAAGGGCCACTAAATTGATAAAATACAGATTGTCTGCTTTCTCTTGTGCTCTCAGTTTAACGTTTACCCTTTAACCCAGACATTACCTGTCTGCTGCCATAGTTACTAGAAACAGCCTTCCCCACAACTGGTTTCAGGGACAAGTACAAAGATTGTTGAGAAGGAAGAATGTTTTGTTGTCTCTTTCTGTCTGTTGATGTAATATGAGTGTCGTTTGCTCAGGTGGCATCTTGGATGATGCGGTGGATACATGTGAGGCCAAGTATCCTGAACATTGCAAAATCTCTTTATCTGCTGTATGATACTGGCAGGGTCAAGTAACCTGGTCAATACATATAGAGGAGGCCTGAAAAATATTAAATAATTTGTCAGAGATGATAAAAGTTCTATGGGGAGCAGGGTGTTTGGAGATACTCAACCTGGTGGGCTTTTTTTTAGACATGCCTGCCTTTGCTGTAATGTGGCGTGTTCAAAAGATGACAGCCTTTTTCTTCCCTCTCTTCTTCCCACCCCACAACACACATACAAGCAAACCACTCTTCAGAAGGTGTAGTGGGGTGTACATGCCATTTTTGGTAGGGCTTAGTTAAGTAATTGAGAGTGGGGAAGGAGATGTGGATAAACTCCAAGTTGATAAGGAAATGTCTTGCTCTCTGTTTCCCTTCTTAAGTTGAACATTGATTTAGAGTTTTGTATCTGCTTGGGCCATTACGTTATAAATTATTTTGGCAGGGACTTCATTTTTATGAGACATTTACAGCACCTGTTGTACAGTATTGTGTATGCTTGGAGATATATAAGAATTTCCTGTTTGTTCTTCTTATCTTAGTTTAGGACTTTATCCTGCAAACTCTTACTGACACGTGCAGTGATTACTATCATGAAGAACCCCTACTGAAGTCAGTAGTAAACACAGCATGCCAAATAAGTGTTCACAAGGTCAGTTCTTTGGATTGTAAGTTTTCTGGATCAGGGGATCAGTCTTGATATGTGATGTAAAGTGGCATGCACATTAAAGCCCTGCTGAAGTAATAAATCTTATAAATATATAGTGGATGTTCTTAAATATTCCAGTGGTTTGGAAGAGTCTACCCAGTTCTTCTAGAATCCTCATTTTAAAACTGAGGGCTATGTCTGAAACCACTAGATTCTCTCAGATTGGGGAAGTTCACCCTGAACTGTTGTTTTAGCTAAAATTATTTATTTTATTTAAATTAAAATTTATTGTAGGCCAATATTTATAAAAATTAGGTTAATAAATCCATACTTAGGCACCAGCCTGATTTCTCAAAAGTGCTGAATATCAGCTCTACCATTCAGGTGAATAGGCGGTGTTGAGTATTCAGCGCTTCTGAAAATCATGTGAGTGTCTAAATATGGCGATGGAATCTAACTTTAAGTTCCTATGTTTTTAAAAAATCTTTGTCATAATATGTTGACATTCCGCTTTTTACTAAGTATATTACTTATAATCTCACCTTTGCTTTTGTCATTCCTTCTTTCCCTTTCTTTAGTTCGCTTTTCCTGTTCTTTTATCTCTTGTGTATCTTACCTTTTTTTTGTTTTCATTGTAGTATATTGTGTTCTCTTCCTCTGTCATGTTTTTAATCTCTCCCTCCCTTCCACTTCTAGCAATCTTCCCTTCATTTCCAAGACCCCTTAATCTCTTGATTATCCCACTACTTCCCTTATCCAAACAGGTTTAAGATTAGCAGCTGTGTTAGTCTGTATCTGTAAAGAAAATGAGAATACTTGTGGCACCTTAGAGACTAACCAGTTTATTTCAGCATAAGCTTTCGTTGGCTATATCCCACTTCATCGGATGCATAGAAAAAGTTGGAAATTACCATACCAATTCTAAGAGGCTGTTAAATTTGGATCAGGAGGAAAAAAACCTTTTGTAGTGATAATCAAGTGGATCTGTGTCTGACAGTTGATAAGAACCTCTGAAAAGAAATTTAACTAGGGAAATGCATTCAATTAGTGTAATGACAAAGCTATTCACAGTCCCTGTTTAACCCTTGGTTGATAGTGTCCAACTCGTAAATTAATTCCAGTTCCTCAGCTTCTCATTGGAGTCTGTTTTGGAAGTTTTTCTGTATTAAAATTGACACTTTCAAGTCTTTAATAGAATGACCAGGGAGATTGAAGTGTTCTCCAACTGGTTTTTGAATGTTATGATTCCTGATGTCAGATTTGTGTCCATTTATTCTTTTGCATAGAGACTATCCGGTTTGGCCAATGTACATGGTAGAGGGGCATTGCTGGCACATGATGGCATATATCACATTGGTAGATGTGCAGGTGAATGAGCCTCTGATGGTGTGGCTGATGTGATTAGGTCCTATGTTGGTGTCAGTTGAATGCATATGTGGACAGAGTTGGCATCGGGCTTTGTTACAAGGATAGGTACCTGGGTTAGTGTGTTAGGTGTGTGGTTGCCGGTGAGTATTTGTTTCAGGTTGGGGAGGACTGGTCTGTCTCCCAAGATCTGTGAGAGTGAGGGCTCATCTTTCAGGATAGGTTGTAGGTCTTTGATGATTCGTTGGAGAGGTTTAAGTTGGGGGCTGAAGGTGATGGCAAATGGTGTTCTATTTTGTTGTTGTTTTTTAGAATTTTTTAGCCTCTTAAAATTGCTATGGTAATTTCCAACTTTTTCTGCTTTCTGTGTATATAAATGCATCTTACTTCTGTGTGTTCCATTCTATGCATCCGATGAAGTGGGCCCATGAAAGCTTATGCTGAAATAAACTGGTTAGTCTCTAAGGTGCCACAAGTATTCCTCATTTTCTTTACTTATCCAAACAGTGTTTTCCTCTTCTTGCCCCCCTCCCCCTTTACCCACTGTGAGAGAATCTTCCTCCCCCCACTCTAAACACTAGGGTAAAAGGGGGGGGGGTGTCTCATATGCAAGACCAAATAACTGTAAGCTACTTTCCTAGCCCAAGTTAAATACTTTCCTCACAAAACCCACACTTTACCAGTTGGGGATTGGGACCACTGCCACCACCAATGCTCTTATTCCAAACCCATGGACTGGGGCACATTGGAACCCCCGAGAACACCCCCTCCCTTTTCCTGAGAGATCGGGACACTCAGATACTGCTCCACCCCTCCCTTTTTAGCCTAGGGGAAAGAGAACGCAGCACACGGGCTCACTAGCTGTGTTCCTGCCAGATCCAAAGCTCAGATCACTTCAATGGAACTACAGACAATTCTTATAGGTATAAAAAGTTTAATAAAGAAAAGAATAAAGCATACAACTAATCCAAACTTCACAGATATAAAGCTTTCTAACCTGAGTCCCCTTGCATAAATTAGCCCCCTCCCCGGAGATTTCTCTCTCTCTCTCTCTGCTAAACGGCACAGTGTAAGGACACCAGAGATCAGAGAGAGGAGAAGAGACACAGGCAGGAGGAGAGCCCGGGACCAAAGTGAAGGTAAAACACTCCCCCCCCCCCCATAGAATTGAGAGCTTTTGATGTCATTGTCCTTTGGCTTCAGGTTTAACCCCTTACAGGCAAAACAGAAATTTTAAGGCACTTCACACTCATGACACCCACCCACCCCGTGCATGCACAGTCAGTCTGCTACCTACGTGAAACCACAAGCCAAGTACATCCACCCCCTGACAACCAGGTCTTTAGGGCTCAGAAACTAAAAGGGAAGACGAGGGCTTTGTTAGCTTGTGGAGGAGAAAGGGCCTAGAGGCATTTTGTTTCTTGTGTTTATTGAGGACTTCACACTTTGATAGCAGCCTGAATAGGACATGTCAGGTACTCAGAAGAGCACTTATGATAAGTGCGTGATACTCAGGACTGTTGGTAAGAGTCTAAATTTTATTTCCTTGCCCCTGTCTCAGGACCTGGGTCAGGATTATAAAAGAATATATCCAGTCAAATGGTCTGGATCAATATCCACTGCCTCCAAAGGGTACTATTACATAGTCCACTGGGTAAAAGTTTGTTTGCTCAGTGGCAGGAATGTAGCTAACATGAGTTTTCTGAATATCTGCACTACATTTATGAAGATTAGAAATGTTGAGTTATATGTTTAAGCTTTTATGAATAAAAATAGCAACCTACATGATAAGCAGATTTTTTTTCTGTGGTGACTTAGTGTAAAATAATGTCAAAACAAAGAAGGGGAACCTGATTAAGCTTTTTCCTTCATTTGAAGTTAATGCAAGTAGGAACTTGCACACCACTGCACAATAATTATTTTTTTCAATAGAAAATGTCAGCTATAATAGTGAAAGAGCTGTTATAAGCCGTTATAGAATAGGTTGAATGTTCAAAACACAAGTTAAGTAGTAAAGATATAGTCAGATTTATTTAAAAGTAATGTACAACGTGATGGACATTTATGTTTTTCGAAGTAGAGAGGCCACTTTGATGGTACCAGCAGGTGAATTTCATTGTAATTTCTACAGCCTCATCTCTTAAGACACTGCCCCAACATAAACTCAAATGTATTAAGAGCTGAATAAATGGCCTGATCTTAGAAAAGTGTTGAGCACTCAGCAGCTTAATGGCAGCAGCTGTATATTCAGCATTTTTGAATACCAGGCCTATGATTTTGGGTGCTTAGATAGGCACATGAAAACCTGAGTTTAGGCATTCAGTTTTGAAAATCTTGACCATCTTCGTCCTCAAAAATCTCAGCGTTCCAGAGAAATATCCCTCAATCACTCGTGGATTTTAACTATTCATCCATTTATCACTGGTTAATAAAATATTAATAAACTGTTAAAGTTTACTTCCTTCATGAAACCACATTGTTTCTCATTAGTATTAAAGAGAACAAGGCAGTTAATGCTAGCTGTGCAGAACTCTGTTAACATCACCTGAATTACCATGCTGTTCATATTGTCCTTCTCTTCAGTGTATTTAAGATCAATAAACTAACCTCTGATAAGGTAAAGCTTTGGATGGCTACACTTAGACAAGCCTCAGCCTCATTCTGCAAAATCTTTCCTTCTCACTGAGAGAATGGTGTTCCATAAAGCCTTTTAAAGATATCTTATGGATATTCATAGTTTTATTTTCTCTTTCAGCATACTCTGGTGGGGCACTAGCTGAATGGCTTTCACCTTAGTCTTTGAGGGTGTGGCTGATTGCTTCTCTAATGGTGTTCACAAGCCCCATACTGAGCATAGGAAAGAGGGAGAGGAGAGTCTTCCCTGCGTACAGGGTATCAGTCTGATCACACCCACATGAAGCTGCCATAACTTTCAGTGGTGGAGCGATGTGCCTGCCACTGTGACCAATAACCCTCCCCCCCCCCCCAACTTTAAAGGATGGAGAACAAAGAGGGAAAGGGAGGCATAAAGGAGTGGGATGAGGGCCAGAGGCCCACACCAGGCTATTTCTAAGAAACTAACAAAAGAAGACAGAAGTTTAAGGGCTGATAGACTCAATTTATGCTAAGACTTTATGGACTAGTCTAATTGTAGGCAAATTCAGGGCCATTGGTTAGGAGAAAGCTGGGACCCCAGGACAGTTGATAGAGTTCCTTTAACATTGGCCTGTTGGCACAGGTAAGAGCCATTAAGTAAAATAGCTGCAGATCGCTCATTTCTTGTCCAGTATTTTATCAAGAGGACTCTCAAAGCTACATTTGGGTTAGCTTTGGGAAGAAGGTTGAAAGAAATTTTGTGAGACTTCTCATAAATATTCTGAGGTCATGGGAAGCAAAGTGAAAAGCCAATGGGTGATATCAGTGAAGGCTTACTGCATGGAGAGAGACTGCCAGCTACTTCCTATACTTCAGATTGTTCTTCAAATTTCCTCTTTAAGTGAAGAAAACTGGCATGTTAAGGAATATCCACCATGTTCTGAACTCAGTTACAGTGTTTCCAGTCCCTCTGGATCAGTTTTAGGTGAACAAATGAGGCCCCATCCTGTTATGCTCCTGGTAAAACTGTAGTATTGGCCTGTTCTGATACAACAGGGCTAGTTGTGTCCCTCTTGCCTTTCTGATCTTTCTGAATGTACCCCCTCAAGTGTTTGGTCTCACGTCTTTTACCTATCTTGAGGTAGAATTTCACAATTCTCCTACGCTTCTCCTAGACTAAGGGACCTGTGTGGCAATTGTTCTTATCTAGCAGTTCTGACTGAGTCCGGCATCTGTGATTCTTCCCTTTGAAAGCATGTGAGAAGTGGTCTACAGTAACAAAAATAATCATATTAAAACAAAAGTATTGTTTGTGTTGCAGTAGGAACAAAACATTGAGAGGGAAAAAAGGGTTTTAAAACAATTAAAAAAAAAAGTTTACATGCCTCTCTAGCTTTCCTACAGCCCTACTTTCCTACTTTCCTACAGCCGTCCTTTGGTGGTGACCAAGGCTGGTCTAGCTTCTCCTGATGCCCCACCAGGATCCTTTTTCTCATTCTGGTTCCCCAAGTAACTGGTGCGCCTTTTTAAATCTGCCAGAGTTACTTCGTTCTGTGCTCACAGCCTTTTCCTATCAGGTCAAGACTAGTTTTGTGCGTTGGCCGGAGAGGAGGCAAAAGCGAACTGTTCTGGCATAGTCCCTTGATGCTTAAGTATTTTCTGAGAAGTTGCTTATCAGAGGAGAATTTCATTGATTTTTCTAATCCTCTATGTAGTTCTTTTCCTGTATATTGTGCAATGTGCACTAGCATTAACAACATCGTTAGATATTATTTTGTTATGAGTGGTTCAGCCAAAGCCGAAGAAAAAACAAGCATTCCTTCACAAAAGACTCTTTAAAAAAAAAAAAAAATTACGGACTGACCAGTTGCAATTGCCTTTCAAACAGGCCAGTCTCTTTAAAGACATAAAAAATCACCACATTTTTAAGTTAGTGTGTAGGTAGTGTGTCTCGTGAGCTCTTGATTTGCAGCATCCATAACTGTCTTGCCACGTGGAACCCGCTTCACTGGCAATGCTCAAATAACTATTTTGAAATTAGAAATTAACTTCAGAAGTGTCTGTAGCGTTTCTATCCTCACAGTGCTTTACAGAATACATTTTCTGGGAATTTACACGTAAACCTGTTAATTAGTTTGCTAACCAAAATAATAACAGGGACCTATCTGTATTGCTAAGTGCCTAAATGCCTGTAAAAAGCTGCCCCTTGGTCTCTGCCCCCTTTTTTAAAAATGGAGGTAATAGTTTCCCTACTTTATAGGGGTATTGCAGAGTAAATACGTTAAAGATTGTGAGGTGATCAGATATTACGGTGAAGGGGGCCATGTAAGTTCCTTAAATAGCTTCAATGATGGAGTCTATAATTGCTCTCTATGGCTATACTAAGGGTATGTCTTCACTACAGCAGTAGTTCGATTTCCTTTATTTCGATGTTGTGAACGCGACTGTATGCAGTCGATTTTGTGTGTCTTCACTAGGCACAGCAAAGCACAGCAAGTTGACAGTGTCTGTCCGCACAACTTTTGCAAGCGTCGACATAGCGAGCGTTGCACTGTGGGTACCTATCCCACAGTTCCCTGATCCCCCAGCAGGCACCATTTCGAGTGCTGCACTATGGGTAGGCATTTCCAAATTTCGCGCCCTTTTTCTGCGCCGCCGACCCCCATTACGAGCGGTGCACTGTGGGTAGGCATCCCATAATTCGCGCCCTTTCTCCGCGCCGTGCTAATGCCATAGCACTGCAAGCATGGAGCCCGCTGACACCACGGAAACAGTAATGGCCGTTGTGAGGACCTCGATCACGGTTGCGGAGTTCATGCTGCACTGTCTGCAGAGGAGGAATGCGATCCGGGGAGAACTGCGCTTTCTGGAACCCGACGACAGTGAGGAGGAGATGGACAAGGACGTGCACAGCGGGGACGACAGGGACACTGACGTTTTTGGAAGTAGGGCGACTGACAATCTGTCAAATTTGGTGGCAATGAGGCAGGCTCATGCCATCGAACGCCGATTCTGGGCCAGGGAAACAAGCACGGACTGGTGGGATCGCATAGTGCTGCGGGTCTGGGATGATTCCCAGTGGCTCAGAAACTTCCGCATGCGAAAGGGCACCTTCATGGAACTTTGTGACTTGCTGTCCCCGGCCCTCCGGCGCAGGAATACAAAATGGGAGCGGCCCTTACGTTGAGAAGCGAGTGGCGATAGCCCTCTGGAAGCTTGCAACGCCAGATAGCTACCGGTCAGTGGCGAATCAATTTGGGGTGGGTAGGTCTACAGTGGGCTTTGCTGTGATGCAAGTAAGCAGGGCAATCGTCGAGCGGCTGCTACACCGGGTTCTAAACCTCGGAAACCTGCAAGCCACAATAGATGGCTTTGCCGCCATGGGATTCCCTAACTGTGGGGGGCTATAGATGGGACTCATATCCCTATCCTGGCACCGGACCACGAGGCCGCCGAGTACAGAAACCGGAAGGGATATTACTCAATGGTCATGCAAGCAGTGGTTGACCACAAGGGACGTTTCACCGACCTGTACGTGGGGTGGCCGGGAAAGCTTCATGACGCTCGAGTGTTCAGGAACTCTAGGGTTTTTAGACAGCTGCAGCAAGGCACTTTCTTCCCCGACCAGAAAATTTCCGTGGGGGGGGGGGTCGAAATGCCGATCGTGATCATTGGGGACCCAGCCTACCCCCTAATGCCCTGGCTTATGAAGCCCTACACAGGAGCCCTAGACAGGGGTCAGGAGCTGTTCAACTACAGGCTGAGCAAGTGCAGAATGGCCGTAGAGTGTGCATTTGGCCGTCTGAAGGGGAGATGGCGTTCCTTACTGATTCGCTCAGACGTCGGCGAGAGAAATATCCCCATTGTTATTGCTGCTTGCTCTGTGCTCCACAATATCTGTGAGAGCAAGGGGGAAACGTTTATGGCGGGCTGGGAGGCAGAGGCAAATTTACTTTCTGCTACTTATGAGCAGCCACACAGCAGGGAAAGTAGAAGAGTACACCGTGAGGCCCTGCGCCTCAGGGACGCCTTGAAAGACAGTTTTATGAGTGGCCGAGATGGCGTTTGAGAATCTGCTCCCTTGCTGTGCTCTAAGCCTGCTGCCCTTGAACCCTCTTTCCCTCCCCCCTCCCCATGATTTCCCTCCCCCCTCCCCATGCTTGCAGAGGAAATAAAATCACTGTTTGAAAAATCATGGTTCCTTTATTGGTTCATCGGAAATACAAATACAGGGGATCACTGTCCTGGTATCCTGGAGGGAAACCGGCAGTCGCAGTGGGGGAGGAGCGGACAGAGGAGGGGGGGGAAGCGGGGAGAGGAGGGGTCGGCAAGACACAGCAGCTTTTAAAAGTTTTCCGAGAACGTCAGCCTGCTGCTGCTGCTTCTGCTGGTTTGTGGGGTAGAGTGGAGCGGCCCACGGAGCTTGCCCCCCCGTGTTCTCACCCCGCGTCTGGGTGGGGAAGCTATGGGAGTTGGGGAGGGGGGGAGGTGGTTACACAGGGGCTGCAGAGGTGGTCTTTGGGCATGCTGCAGCTCCACCAGAGATCGCAGCATGTCGCTCTGGTACTCCATTATGTGGAGCAAAGCATCCATGCGTCTTTCCTCGCGCTCTTCCCTCTTTTCTGCAGCGGCTCTCGATTCCTGCCTCTCTCGATCCCTTGCCTCTCTCTCTCGATCCCTTGCCTCTATCATTCTTTCCCTCCACTCCGTCTGGCGGGCTGACTCAGTGCGCGAGTTCTCCACAAGTTCACTGAACATCTCATCGCGCGTTCACGTTTTCTTTTTACGCTTTCTTATCTGCGGTGCACGGCGGGAGGAGCTGGCCGGGGGATTCTGAGATAATTGTTCATCTGTGTGCGAATGTGGGCAAAGAAAGTTTGAAAGTTATGAGACAGATACATTCAAGGTTAGGAGGCAGATGCAGTCTCGGACGGTACACAATGGGAGTACTATGCCATTTGCAACCTTAGTATTCAGAGGCCTGATATGATTTCTGTACAAGGTCATGTTCTACACCTAAAAGTGACTGACTAGCTCACAGAAAAGTCAGAGCATCTCAGACACATATGCGTGCCTCAGCCCAAGACGGCTTCTGAAATCACCGTGCAGCCGGCCATGGTAAGTTAAAAGTGGCGCTTGCATATCGTAGAGTAACCCCGCCCCCTTCCCCCCACCGCGTGGCTCCCACTGAAACCGCAAACTGCAAAGCAAATGCCAAAAAATCTCTCGCTAAGGGCTAAGGTCTTTTTGGGGCTCTTCAGACCGCTTGCGGACTGTTCAGATTCCCTGCTAGCTACTACCGCTACGGGCTTGGGTGGCGGGGGGTTGGTTTGCGTTGGATCTGAAGCGGAAGCAACCGCTTGCAGACTGCTCTGGTTCCCTGCTAGCTACCGCTACGGGCTGGGGGGGGAGTGGGCGGCCAGCATTCGTGGGGGGAGGGGGGTGCGGTTGGTCGGTCCTCAGCAGAAAAGAGTACTTTGCAGCTGGGAATCTTTATCTCCCTACTAATTGCAGACTGTATTTCAAACAGGCAACCATGAATGACATCACTTTGCTGAGAATTTCTCGGAGAGATAGAGAGCGCATGCTCCTTGACTCCATGCAAAGTCCTGGTCCATACGCCGCAATGCTAGCCTGCTCAATGATACCAGACAACTTACTACTTTCGTGGCGTGGGATGGTCTCCTATCACGGGGGACCACATAAGGCGGCTCTCCCCAGAAATCAGCTGCAGGGGATTCATCGCTACCTCCTGGATAGCTTCATTGAAATGTCCGCGGAGGACTTCTGGTCAATCCCGGAGTATATTGACAAACTCTGAGTAGAAATTGACCAGCAGTGAAAGCACGCTAAGTCCTTAGGGCAAGTTACTCATTAATAAATGCTTCCTTTACAAAATCACGCGTCATGTAATCACTTAAAAAAGAAACACTTACCCCCCTGGGAGGCTTGGGAGGGTACTGGCTCCAGGGTGACAAACAGCTCCTGGCTCTCTGGGAACACGGGTTCTCCGCTGGGCTCCTGCTGCTCCGTGAGATTTTCCTCTTCTTCATGGTCGTCCTCCTCGGAATCAGTCTCCTCCCTGACGATGATCCCATCGGTGGAGTCCACGCAGACCGGCACGATGGTGGTGGGGGCGCCCCCCATTATCTGATTTAGCTCATTGTAGAACCTGCATATCCGTGGCGCGCCACCTGATCGTCCGTTTGCCTCCTTGACTTTCTGGAACGATTGCCTCAGCTCCTTAATTTTCACGCGGCACTGTGTGGTGTCCCTGTTGTGGCCCCTTTCTAGCATGGCCTTGGAGACTCTTCCATAGGTGTTGGCATTCCGTTTGTTGTTTCGTAGTTCCAACATCACGGATTCCTCTCCCCAGATAGCGATGAGATCCAGCACCTCACGAGTGGACCATGCTGGAGCTCTTCTCCTCTGGCTGGTCTCCAGGGCAGATGAGCTCAGCATGGATTCTTGTGATGCTGAGCTCTGCATGGCGGCTAGTGCTGCTGATTGCTCTGAATGGCGACTGAGCAGTTCAGGTGAGCTGGCCACGCTGACCAAACAGGAAATGGTATTCAAATGTTCCCGGGTCTTATCTACCTGGCCAGAGCAGCGAGTTCAGAGTGCAGTCCAGAGCGGTCACAGTGGAGCAGTGAGGCAGTCCAGAGCGGTCAGAATGGAGCATTGTGGGACAGCCTCTGGAGGCTATTAATGTCGGTTCCGTCTTCACTAGCCCACAGTCGAGCTTGGAATGTCGAAATTAGCCTTACTTCTCTCGTCAGGCAGGAGTTCCAAATTCGATCTTGAGGGCCCTTTACATCGACGTTAAGAGCATGTATGTGAAGACAGGTACACGTTTAGGTCGACCTAACGTCGTTAACATCGAATTAAAGTGGTAGTGAAGACAGGCCCTAAGAATCAGAGAGGTAGCCGTGTTAGTCTGGAATAGCAGAGGTAACAAAGAGTCCTGTGGCACCTTAAAGACTAACTAAAGTATTGAAGCATAAGCTTTCATGGGCTAATACCCACTTCATCAGATGCAAGCAGTGCATGAGCAGTATATGGCTATACTGTGACCTAGGATTTGACTATAGGCATACATGCACTAAAATAATAGTGTAGCCACAGTAGCTTGACAGTGGCAAGCAGCAGCATGAGTTTGCTGTACACTGACCCCCATGGATATGTATTGTGTCGCTACTTGCCTCTGCCTGAGCTATCCTGGCTACACTACTATTTTTAGCTGAAGGAAAGCTAATGTGAATATATTTCTGTGAGCTGGAATCGCATTGCCAGCTCCAAGTGTAGACATTCCCCGATAGGCTGCCTCAACCGTATTCCCTCCTAACTCCTGGTCTAGCCAGCCCTGGTTACTGTTGCAGTATGATGGCTGGTGAGGCTGCGTGGCTAGAAGCAGGGCCTCTTGCCCTTTTTAGTTCAGTGATCATTGGTTGAGAAGGGGGTGGGAGCTGGGGAAGCAGCTTCTCACATTTCATAACATACTGCTGCCCCTTTTGTGGAGCAAAACTAATCTAACCAGACCTGCATCTTTGGGCTATGTGAGATGCCCTCAAAGGAGCAGCAAGATCCTGTCGGGTACTTCAGGAAGAAGTTCACAAACACACACACATTTGGGTTGTATTCTTTAGAAGGGCCAATATCATCGACCATCTCGGTCACCATTTTGTTATGTAAATGCAGGGGATTGGACTAGTGTGACTCTTGTGACCTCTCAGAAAATGGCTTCTGTTAGAGGAGGTGCTGTCCTCCTGTGCAGCTTGACTAAGTCTCAAAAATATTGAATGTGAATTAAGGGGAAAATGGCAAAGACACAGCTAATTATAAAAGGAAATGTATAGCCTTTCTCTTGTTCTTCTCTAGTCTTTTAGTCTAAGCTAATAGAAACATCTCATGTACTTTTAAAAACATGTGACATGCTTTCAGTAATCCCTTGATACTAACCTTAACCAATGCTTGATTTTTCCTGTCTGTCAGATTGCTTTTTCGCTGTCAGGAAAATACAGCTGACACAAATTTAATGGGCTCTTTTAATGGGGAGGATATAGGAAGTATCTAGTATACTTCACTTTTTAGTTGTATTATGGAATGGGCTGTGGTCTTTTCCATGAAACCTCATTTTGGGGGATGGAAGGAATACATGTTTACAGGACTAAAACAAGTTTAATAATGAAGTATACATGCAATTTTGTTTTCTTTCTGCCATAAGCAATAAAATAATTATGCTTTCAACCGAAGTCCAGGAAGCTCTGCTTTCTTACTCTGATATAAATCTAGAATAACTCAAAGTTAATTGAACTACTGCAAATTAACACTAGTATTTGGGAGGAGAATTTGGCCTGTTGCTTTTAGCATACAGGTAAAAGACAATCGCAACATTTACCAACATGAGGCCTCTATTTGTGTGGATAATCTCAGTGGTGCCACTCTTGTGAAAATTCAGAATTAATCCAAAACTTGGAGATTTTGGTCATTAGGCTATATTCTTATCCTTAAACAGAGAGAAAGAGGGTTCCCTGAGTACCATTTGAGAGGGCCTGGTGGAAGAATTTTTAGTTACTTTTAATGTAGCACCAAATATGTTAGTGATTATAAAAGTGTAATTAAGGTGTGTTCCAGTTTGGAATAGAAAATCTATATTTGTATATTTAAACTTCTGTAGATGAATAACTGGACATAATTTCTAGCTGACATGTATGTTCAAGATTTCAAACATGGTTGCCTAAAATTAGGCTCTAAAGTTGATACAGGTATTTAGGCACTGAAGTAAGTAGCCCAATTTTCAAAAGTGCTGATCACTCAGCAGCTCGTGTAATTGAAAATGACACTAAGATTTTTAATCTTGCTACTCCTGAATGAATCTTTTCCATAAAAATGGGGCGGGGAGAGACTGAAAAGCATCATCATCATTTATGACTAAATCTATCAACAAGGCTTTTGTGTTCTCATGTGTCCAGGTGGCAGATATTTTCCAAACATTCCAACAAGGCAAGGTGAAAATTGCTCTACCCCATTTTCATATCTTTTTACAAGAGGTCTCAAATACACATGACAAATGTAGATAATATGAGAGATTCCCTCACCTTGTAGTAGAGGTTGCAGCAAGGGTCAAAGTAAGGCAGTATGGGTCGGTTCAGTGTACCAGTAAAAAGGGGCTGCCTGTACCAGCCCCTACTGCCTTACTTTAAATGTTGCTGTGGCCAGTTCCCTACTGGCAGGGCCACCAACGGGGGGGGGGGCGCAAAAAGGGCAGGACGTTGAAGTACTGCTGCAGCAGCGCTTTAAAGTCCCTGCACCTTTTGCTCCCCTCCCTGGGCTGCTGACGGGGTGGGAGTGGAGGACAAAAGGAGCAGCAACCCTGGGACTGAAGCCCCGGGTGGCGTGGGCAGGCTGGCAGAGGAATGCTGATTTCCCCCAGCCCTGCCCTTTCTGGGGATGTGGGAGAAGCTTCCCCCCTCCCCCCTGTAATGGTAAGAGGGAAATTATTCTTTCACCCCTGGGCTGTAGCCTGGTTATTACAGGATGGGACTGAATCTTTTAGAATACATTTTGTTTTCTAATCATACAGTTCATTTACTCAGGCTGTGAGCTTTTCCCCAGGATTTGATGCTTAGAAAGTTCTTGTCCTTTTGTTTGTAGTTTTGATATTTAGTACAGTCAATTCAGCCTTGGTTGCTTCAAGTTCTCTACCTTGCACTAACAATGGCCCAGGCAGAAACCACTTTCCAGTCCATTTTTACCTCATGACATGAAATTAGATTGACCCTTTCACACTCTAGTTCTCATATGAGTAGGGTTGGCAGTCTTCCGGTTTTCAGCCAGAACACCCAGTCGAAAAGGGACCCTTGGTGGCTCTGGCCAGTGGCGCAGTGGGTGCTTGGGGCTAAGGCAGGCTCTCTGCCTGCCCCTAGCTCCACATAACTCCTGGAAGTGGCCACCAGGTCCTTGCAGCCCCATGGCACATGGGCAACCAGGGAGGCTCCTCATGCTGCTCCTCCCCCGAGTGCCAGCTCTGCAGCTCCCATTGGCCAAGAACTGTGACCCATGGAAGTGCAGGGGTGGCACCTGTTGCTACCCATGCCCCTAGGGACCTGGCCACTACTTCCTGGGAGCTGTGGTAAGCACAGTCGGAACCACACAACCTGTACCCCCTCCTGAACCCAACCCCATGCCACAGCCCGCATTCCCTTCCCACACCCAATCTTCTTCCGGAGCCCACATCCGGAGCCGCATCCCAACCCCTGCCCCAGCCTGGAACCCCTTCTTTCTTCCCCAAACCCCTCATTCCTGGCCCCACACCAGAGCTTGGCACCCTCAACTGAAGTCTTCACTGCACCCCCTGCACCCCAACTCCTGTCTCAGCCCATAGCCCTCTCCTGCTCCCCAAGCCCCTCATCCCTGGTGATGGAGGGAAGGGGAAGAGGACTGGGGCCTCAGAAGGGGAAGGGCCTCAGGGAAGGGATGGGGCAGGGTGTTTGGTTTTGTGCAGTTAGAAAGTGGGCACTTCTACATCTGAGTTTCAGTGAATTTTGTACTTGCAGAACAGGGAAGAGTGTGAACTAAAGGAAAAGTTACAGGGAAAATTATGTCAAAACTAGGGCCAAATTCAGACTTGGTATAAATGAGCACAACTCCACTAACATTAATGGATTTGTTTGTGTTTGTACCAAAGCTGAATTGGTCTTCATGGCATGCTCTGTGCTGTGGTATATTTTGTACATAGATTGTCTCTCTTTTCTTTTCTTTTTTTATCACCAAAAGTGGACTTTGCTCCTATAAAAATAATAATCAGGATTTATATTCTAAATATGAACTGGCATAGTAAATCTATACTTACAGTTAAAGATGTAACCACTTTTAGTTAGGATTAAATAATGACACTTTTATAAGGAGTGTTACCTGAAAGGAACAAAATTGTTTTGGCAGATTTACAAGGTGATGTCTGTTACAATATCACCCCTGCAGAAAATTGTTATTCATTTTATACATTTTTAAAGTTAACCCTAAATTTTTTTAAGAAACTTGCCTTTGCAGATATACAAAATATATACAGTAATAGGTTTTAATTGTTTGCAAATTCAGACTAAAATTCAAAATTTTTAATTTCCCTTTCATTTATGGTCATATGTAGAACTACAGTGAGAAATGCAGTAAATCTATATATATAAAAGTCAAATGGTGTATGCGTGCGTGTATGTACGTGCACTTACACCTTCCACACCGTTTGAGCTAGAGACTTGAAATTTGGTACAGTTATAGGTCTTAGGGTCCTAATCAGGGTAAGAGTCGAAATTTTTTCAAATCTCACCTCTGATGCCCCCCAGGGGTGAAATTCTTTAAAGGCCAATCAGATCAGCTGGGCAGTTGCTGTTCGCTGTGACATAGTTATGATGTCATAATACCCCCTCCAACAGACCCCGCACTCGCTCAGCTCTCTGCCCCCTCCCCACCTACGACGGACCCAAATTGGGTTTGGTCAGAGGGTAAGTGAGGTAGGGGTGTCGGGTTTGGTCGGGGGTAAGTGAGCCGGGGGTGTTGGGTTTGGTCTGGGGGGGTGGGAAGGTGTCGGGGTGGTTGAGGGGTGAGGTGTGGGTGTTGGGGTTGGTCAGGGGGTGTTGGGTTTGGTGGGGGGTAAGATGGGGGTGGGGGTTTGTTTGGGAGGGTAAGGAGAGGGGTCAGGTTTGTTTGTGGTGGTAGGTAGGGGTGTCGGGTTTGGTTGGGGGGGAAAGTGAGGTGGGTGCGTCAGGTTTGGTCTGCAGGGGGTGAGGTGTGGGTGTTGGTCAGGGGGTGTTGGGGTTGGTAGGGGGTGACGGGGTGTTGGGTTTGGGTGGGGGGGTGACAATGTGAGTCGGGGTTGGTCGAGGGGTAAGTGAGATGGGAGTGTCGGGTTTGGTCGGGGGGTGAGGTGGGTGTGTCAGGTTTGCTCTCTGCCCCCTCCCCCCTCCAACAGACCCTGCACTCGCTCAGCTCTCTGCCCCCTCCCCACCTCCGACGGACCCAAGCAACGCTGGGTATTTTCGCTAGTTAGGAATAAGGAGCAAGAGAATAATGATGTATTGTAGCTCATAAGTAAGACTGAAAGTTTTACTGTTCTGCTTTTATTTTTTTTTAACAGTACATTTCTTGGATTGCAGGCAAATTTTGATTCGTAACCAATTTTTAGCGTCATCCTGAAAGGCCATTTTTTCATCATCAAGGTTCAAATGTTTCACCCTATTAAGTGATGATTGGGGTCAGAAATGTAATTCTGTTTACTTTTATAAAGCTGAATTAGGAATTTGGCTTCTAGATAACTGTCTAGATTTACTTTGACAAACTAAGACCTCAGTTCTGCTGTTGACGCAGTGTTGTCCGCTCTCAGTATTTTGCGTATCTCATGATATTTAGTATTTTTCTTAAAGTCCCTGCTCCTGAGTTGCGAATTATAGCTTTCACTTTAAAAAAACAAACAAACAGACAAACAAAAAAGTTTCTAGCCTGAATAGTTACAGAAAAAGCTTGAAAAGTCTCAGAAACTGAAAGGTAAATAAAAGGACCAAAAATCAATAATGTTAACTTTCTAAACTGATCTCCTTTTTTTTTTCAGGCCTCACTTTAAATTTTTTTTTTTTTAAGAGTTGGCAATACTGCAGCTCCTGATTAGTCAAACCCATATGTTTATGTAAAACCCTATTGAGTGAAATAGGGCACTCCGCAAATGCAGGGGTGTGCCTGAACTTAGAGGACCAGGGCCTATGAATAGTTCACAGATGCAAATGATTTAACTACTCACAAAACCTGTATATTTTGAATGACACACTGACTTTCACGATCTTAGATGACAGAAAATATTCTGAAAGAGATGGTGGGGTACCATTAAAAGTTTTGTAAATGTGATTTACAGGATGTGAAGGGCATTATTTTAGTTTTCTTTGCCACGTGTTTCATATTTTTTTATTTGAATTTTACTCCACTTTTGAATACACTTATCACAAATGTGTTCCTTTAAATGAGAGAGACAGAACAGTAGCCTTTTGTGCATCTAAGGAAATAATAAGAGTCACAAATACCTATGACTTAAAAACTAAGTTTGTTTCTTCTACTAGATCTGCATTTAAGTAGACATGCTTTTTGGGGACAGATGTGTCACAAAGTTCCTCTAAAAATAAGTAATGAAAAAATGGGAGGAGGACCACAACCTCCCATAGTGGGTTTTTGTATTTTGTTTTTACTCTTAACACATAGATTGTG
Source organism: Sternotherus odoratus (assembly GCA_032164245.1). Taxonomy (NCBI): domain Eukaryota; kingdom Metazoa; phylum Chordata; order Testudines; family Kinosternidae; genus Sternotherus; species Sternotherus odoratus. The sequence goes on from JAVMKO010000001.1 coordinate 109,627,786, forward strand.
AAGCATTGTAGTCTTTTAAAATTAATTTCAGTACAGAACAGGAGGCTGCATATTGGTGAAATATTAAATATATGCTTGTCCCTTCAGCAATTTTAACTATATCCTAGTGCTCGTGATAGTTCATTCCCCCACCTCTCCATAGAACTAAAATGCAAATACATCTGGTGTGTGTTGGCTTTGTGCAAAAAATATCCGGACCTGGTGGCTTTGACCCTGTTTCATTGTGATTAAGCTTGTTGGGATTTTATGTTTTTAGTATCTGTCTGACAACATTTTCATTACTGTGTATTTTATTAAGATTCAAGTGGCTTTATTTTTATGGTGGCATCTGGTCTGTGTAAATCCTACTCAGGTTTAAAAAGCTACTTGTCTCAATACCAGACATAAGGGAATTGTGAAGTAGAGGGATGCTTGATGCCTGGATGAAGCCCCTTTTGTCTAAAATATGGAAAAGTGTTGTGTTTGTACATAAATAATACAGTAGACTCTCGATTATCCAGGAATGGATTAACCAGGATTTCAAAAAAAAAATGCACAACTCGCAGGGCCGGCTCTGACTTGGCTGCTTCCCCAGGCACACACAAAAAAACCCCACCAGGGCACAGGGCAGCCAGTGAACCAACACCCCCTCCCCCTGGCGCAGGGTGGCTGGTGAACCAACCCCCTTTCCCCATATTTCCTATGGATGGTGATTATCCAGGATTTTATTAACCAGAATTAATTTTTTCCCTATCATTCTGATAATCGAGAGTCTACTGTATAGCCATGTAGGCATAAAGGTCTGTTCTACCTCAGCTTGACTTTTTCAGTTTTGAAAACCTTTTCAGTGTTCATCTTGAAAACAAGTGATTTAAATATCCTCTGAATAAGCATTAGGCTAGATTAATATAGATTTTAATACCGACACCAAGCAAAGGATGAAATCCTGGCCCTATTGAAACCAAATGGGAATTTTGCCATAGACTTCACTGGAGTCAGGATTTCACCCTGGGAGCTTTGTTAAGGTGACTTCACCAAACTCATTCTGCATCTTGGGGTTGATTTTCCAAAAAGGCACTATGGTCCTAATTTTTTATCATCAAAATGAGTTCCTAGTTTCTTTGAAGCTTTGAAGGGTGTATACTGTGGGAGCATTCCCTCATAAATGCTACTTATCTGATCTACATAAAAAAATAGGATGCCCCATTTTATTTGGAGCCCCATATTATCTAGAGTTCTTTTCTGTTTGCTGTATTTCTAAAAAAATCAGTTGAAAAAAATGCAAATAATAATAATGGTGGGTACACAGACTAATCAGGGCTTCCTAACTGAGATTGTAAATCCATTCAAAACACTGCTGTACAAATCCTCTTCTTTCCTCATTGCTTGTTATGTCACCTCTCTTTTTGAGCATCTGACCCAAAACCCACTGAACTTACTGGGAGTTATTCCATTGACCCTGTCTTGGATCTCTCCACTGGCTCCTCCTCAGACATGAGCTTCTTGGATAGGCTTTTCAAAAGGGTCTAAAGGAATTATGGTATTTTTAAAGGTATTTATGTATCTAATTTACATTGATTTCAATGGAACTTAAAAATGCCTAAATACTTTTAAACATCTGGCCCAGAGTTCACAATCCCCACTGATGTTCAGGTGCTTTTGGAAGTTCCACCCAGACCCCTTACCCTTAGGGCACTTCACAATTTGGCCCTATCCTCTCTATCTGATGTCTTAATTTATCATGTTATCAACTTTTGGCCATTGCCCCTCCTCCCCTCAAAAAAAATGGTACAGCCACTTATTCTCCCCTTTCAGATCCTTGTTAAAGCTCACATATGCATGGAAACATGATCATATCATCTCCAATCTTGCAAATCATTATGCACAAGATTTCTTTTGGGCACGAGTAGTCTCATGGACTTCAATGGGGCTATTTGCATGTTTAAACATATAAGTATTGGCAGAACAATGTTGAATACTCTCACCTCACTTCCCCTCTCCCAAAACTTAGTTTCATCATTTTGTTTCATCCAACAGTTGCATCTTATCATTAATTCACATAACCAGACAGGGACTGTCTCTTTGCGACATATTTGTACAGCGGTTAGCGCAATGGGCTTGGGGCCTTTAGACAACAATGTGATATAGACAGTAAATAATAATAAACTGAAAACTGGCTTCCACTATTGAGCTATATTTTGTTACTGGCTTTGCTCAGGCTCTGTTGCTCCATGCTGCGCTTGAAGTGCATATCCAGTAGACTTTCGATTATTCGGGATTGGATTAACCAGGATGTAAAAAAAAATACACGCAACTCGTAGGGCCAGCTCTGGCTTTGCTGCCACCCCAAGCACACGCATAAAACCCCCCACCAGGGCTCAGGGCAGCCAGTGAACCAACCACCCTCTTCCCCCAGTGCTGGGTGGCTGGTGAACCAACCCCCTCTCTCCATATTTCCTATGGATGGTGATTATCTGGGATTTTATTAACCAGAAATATTTTTTCCCTATCATCCTGGATAATCAAGAGTCTACTGTACTTGAGTTCCCCAAAGTGCAGTCTGGGTTTCAGTTATAATTCAGTGGCATTCACAAAGAAACCAAAGTTAGAGATTCCAGCAGTTTTCCATTTCTACTTTTGATTGTACTCTCTGGTTTAGTATATTTACTCAGGATTTGAAGGTACAGATGGACAGAAATAATGCAATTTTCTTAAGTGCAGATGACTCCATGCCCGTTGACTGATGTAAGCCTCATCTGGATTCTTAGGGGCAAATTCTGCTCCTTCTTCTAGGGATGCAGAAATGCTTTCTTGCTGCAGAACCGGTCTGGTTCTGTTGTGTATTATGAAATGGAAGGAAGTGAATGGGTCATAGAATTTGGGGAAACCACATGAAGAGTTTTGGAGTAAAACCTCCTGGATATTCCCTTTGTGTTGGAGAATTGTCAGGACTAGAAGATGTGCTGATTTATGGATCTTTTTGATGCTTGCATCATGGGAGTAGAGTATGTGGGTTGCAGAAGCTACGGCAGTTATTGGGTTGGAGAAGCTGTTGCGAAGTAGCTCTGTTGCCGCTGTATGAGAGGATTCTTCTTCCCCCATTTTCCTATAGCAGAGTTCCCCCCGTTTTCAGCCAGGTTAGTAAGCCGAGAGAAAGGGTTAGTCTCCAATGTTTTCAATAAATTGATTTTTGTGCATTGTTACCCCAGCATGACTTTCACACTGATAAACACTGCAGCTAGACATGGGAATTTCCTTTGTAACTTGTGTGGTTTATATTTTGATGCTGCAAGACAAATCCAAGTAACTGAACAATTTTTTCACACTCCTTGTAGAGCTGTTGTAGCCTTCCTTACAGCAGCACTACATATGTTGATCTTTCAATCAGTTACATTACAATGAATCATGCCAGGTTAAGGTTTGGAATGAACCTCTCTAATATAACTGTCGAAAGGTTTGTGTGAAAATAATATTAATCTTTTTAAAGTTTAAAAAAAATCTACAGTGAAGACAACTTTATTGTGGTGTTTCTTATTCCTATTTTGTTATTTCTTTGTAATCAGAATGGCATTTCCTATTGTTAATGTGCTATAGTGACACAGTAATAAACTTCCTTAAAGTAAAATGCTGCTGGAGGTAACTTTTCAGTGACATTTTTCTTTATTTCTTTTGTATGAAAATCTCTGTTATTTTTAAATAGAAATGTTATTAATAACTTTGATTACGTGTGGCCATAGCCCATCATTTGTATGGCTCATGGCTTACATAGTGTACAAGTATTATATTTTAACAATTTAAATAATCGCAACAGACATGCAATATTTTGTCCTGACAACATTCTTAAGATAGGCAGTTAATTAAATGCTAGTTAGTAACTTATTTCCTATTTGAATTACTAAGAAAAAAACAACAATGAATATTACTGTTGTGGAATGACTTTATCTTCCATTTTCTTTATTTGTTCTAAAGCTCATAGAATAATAATTCACTGCTTTTATTAATTTTATCATAAAGTGAACTAAACGTCAAGGGAAATTGATTGTATATAAGCCTTATAGTAAAGTGTGTGCTTTGAAAAGCTCAAACAAAAGTCTCACGAAGTTGAAGTAGTGGTGTTAAAAAATCCTAGATTCAAATGATCTGAAAAAGCAATTCATTTTAATATACATTATAATTACTAAATGCTATTTTTATATGCAAAACTTTGAGGCATACTTTTTCAGAGCCAAGAAAAGTCATCTTGACCTCTGGATACAGTGTGTTGATGTTCAAAATATTTGACCTGGAAGTGTAACAGTACCTGATTGGTTGACCAGGGAACACGAAAAATGATACGTGAGCAGTACAACAGGGAAGTCTGTCTGTTTTGCAGAATAGAACAGCTGCCAGCAGATGGCAGCAGAATGGAAAAGTAGGCACATAAAATAAGACAGTGGACAAAAGAATTCAGATTTCTAACAGCCTAGTTTCACTAGCTGTTTTTGACTATGCAAGGTAAGTTAGGGTTTAACTGAAAAGGGAAAATGTTCTGGGCATGCTAATTTTTCGTATTCAGTCCATACCATATATCCTTGAGCTCCAAAGAACTGAACTGTATCTCTGTGAATACAAGATTTCTGATAAGACTTTTAACAAATTTGTTTTCACTACTCCTTTTCCCTAAAACTTCTAACCTTTCACTGCACATATAATGTGCAGAAGTGTTAATTTTGATTCCCTAAAGAAAGTTCGTTATACTGAAGAAACTATCCTGAACTTTTTAAAAATGGGGTTATGAACTTAACTCCAGCTTGAAAAAACAACAACACTGTAATGTCCTTAGACTGTTTCTGTAAGTATATACTCAAAGCAGAATGGCAATTAACCCTCCAGATTTGTTAGCTGCAAATAACCATATATGCTGTGAACGTGGAACCCCAAAAGAGGAACAAAGAAGAGTGAATTAGATTAATTTCACTCTTGAGCTAAAATCTACTTGAGTAACATGCACTTTTGGAAGAGGGCACAATACTGGTCACCTATGTTGTGCTGTACTAGGAGTTTTAAAAAAGATGAAGAATTGCAATCAGTATTTGCCTCTTTTGTTTAAATGTGCATGTATTTTAACAAATTCAGCTCTTCAGATTGCATTTGTAGGTTATGGTATAATGTGTGAATCATCCTTTCATGGATTCCAAACTAAAGACTAAAAAAATTTTCAAACAGGATTGAGGCATAGAAGAAAATTTCCACATGACTGTCCATCACCCTCAGCAAAAATATGAAAGGTAAGGAAGATATTTTGTTTCTCCTAATTGTTCCTTGTGAACACAATCCTTTTTCTAGGAACAAGGGACGGGTATCTAAAATTAAACAAACTCTTTCAAAGGTAAACAAATTAATTTGGATTTTTTTTTTTTTTACTCTTCAAAGTCTGCATTGTGGTGATTTTCCATGGGGATTTGTGTAAAGAACACATAAGTAAAGGAAATACATGTATTCGTTAACTATAACATGGTCATCTCTTCAAATGTAGTTCAGAATAGGGTTCTTATTGAACTGAATAGTCTTTGACAGTTTTATTGTAACTGAAATTTTATAAATTTAGTAAAATGTATTTGCGGGGGGGGGGGGGTATAGATACTAAGCCCTGTGTTCTACTTAGTACATACAGAAGAAGATGAACACAAAATGTTAACTCTTGTATTGTCATTATGATTTGATTGTCATAGTACAGCTTTTATAGCTTCTTCTAGACGTCTTTTCTAAAGATTTTCAAGTTCCACACAAATTATTTCTGGCAGTTTTAGTGACACAAAACATATTTTTTTCCATAACTTTATTCTATTCTGAAAATATGCTGTAGAGTTGCTTTATTTTAATTGACTCTAAAGTCAGTTTAAACAAGTTATTGTCCTACATTGCTTCATAAAGATTTCTTTTATTTAAAGGACTTAAGAGGGAACATCACTTGGTAATCAAAAACAGAATTTGTAATTGGACTGCCGTCTTAGATGTGGATAGTGAAACAATGAGGGCCTGCTCTTTCAATAGTACAGTATGCAGTGTACAGTGAATATCCGTCTGCTTACCACGCAGCAGATGAGCTGCAAAAATATACTTACGGTTAGCCATGTAGCATTTGCACATATTCAGATTTCTTTCCCTTGAGTGTTTTTCTAGTGATAATTTGAAATACTGCATATTACTATATTAGTCATGTGAACCTGGCACTTTTTAAATCTAGAAGCAGAGAAGCAAGTAGCGGAAGTTAAGAAATTCCATTGACCCAGTTAAATATAATTACAGAGGTTAGAATTGGGGCCAGGATGTTTGAGTTCTACATGTAATGTTTCACTGCTCGGCCTCTTTTGAATGGCATTACCTCATCTTGAATTCATTCAGGAAAAGAGTTGCAAATCCCACAAGAACTGATCTGAGTTATCCAAGGTCATTGCATGAACAGGACATGAACAAGTGCTTTTTTACATTTTCAATTACAAAAATATGCCTTTTCTCATATTATGTAATATTTTATTCCTTAATTTCACATATTAATTTGATTTGGGTGCAAAAATGTCAGACTTGATTACTTTTTTGCATTGTCTTTCCTATATATATTTGATTTGTCAGGTGCGAGTAAGTCTGTTTTGGGGTTTGGGGAGGGGGGGAAAGAGCAACTATGCTGAGGTTTATAATGGCTTTATGTGGGCAAATGACATCAATTGGAACAAATTACATACTCTTTCCAGTGATGTAATCCAGAAAGTTTGAATTGCTTTTAAGGTTCTCAGCCTGAATGAATTCTTTTTCTTTGTGGTCTTCAACAGTAATCAGGTTTTATATTGCAAGCACCAGGCTTGGTCTTTGTTTATTTCTACATTTGAGAATTGCTACAGGTAGCAAGCAGGTAGGAAAATTAAACAAATTTTATTCAAATGTTAGCAACTCGGAAATATTTTGGATTTGTATAGTGTGTTTCATTTGTTTATTTTGGGGGGAGGGATTGAATATTTTTGAAATGCTTATGAGTAGAGATGACAAATCAGGTATGGCTTTGGACAATTTAAGATGGCTTTTTATGCACAAATAGAAATATTAATGTAACACCGGAAGACCGCAAAATAGCATGTTTTGTATGCAAATACAGGTGAATGTACAAATAGAGATTTTTAATTACATGCAACAGCTGGTAATAAATCATTTGATATATTAAACGTGAAATGAAAAGCAAGTACAAAAAAAGAACAGAGTTGGAACTTCTGAGTCAAATACATATTTTTTTACAGAATAATCTAAGATGTTGATTACTACCTTTTACATTGTGATACAAGAGGTCATATTAGTGTGGGATTAATAATACATGGCTTTTAATATTATTCAAGATTTTTATGATATAGTGTACTCTTTGTTTTGTATTTTTTAATTTAATATTTCAAAAGATGCATCTACAGCCTAGACAATGTATCAGTCCTAAATTGCTGCCACAGTATGTGATCTAAGTTGTAGTTGCATAATAGTAACCTCTTTACACAGAAGATTGTGGAATGCCACTATTAAAATCTTGATGTAGTGGCCGTATGTAGATTAGTATTATCAAACTTTTAAATTAGATTTGGTAAGGATCTGTTTTGAGGACCAGATTATTTTTACCTTTATTCACTTTTTGTGTGGCACTTCACTTCAGGAGGAGTCTCGCTGACTTCGGAGGAACATTTTATGGAATTAGTTCAACATGAATGAGGGCATCAGAAATTATTTATAGCTTCAGAAGACAATAGGCATTTTTTAAAAGTTCAGAATTTCTGATATTATGTGCCATGTAACTTTTGGGGATCAATTAGATTTTTACATTTTTTTAAATGTAATAATAATTGGTAGCTTTGTTAAAATTTAGAAAATGGAAAATTGCAAACTTTTTTTTCTGCACACCTGTTTGCTGAAAGCACGAAGACTTGTGAAATGTGTTTACTATAGCTGTCCTATGACTCATATACTTTTAGTGAATATTGTCAGTAGCCTCATACTCTCTTCTATGCTCTTAAATTAAATTTTAATTGTTTTCAATAAGAATAGAATGGGTTTGTTTCAATTTTGTGTGGCCTAATTTTTTGTGTTTAATAAGTTTAAAAAGCTTTTTCTTTTTTTTTTTTTTTAAAGACATGAATTGCATTAGTAGTTTTATAGTCACTGTTGTTAAGAAGTACTCTTTCTGGAATTATTCAAACATAATACTTCTGGGGATGTTTTTCATCAGTATTGGTCTCAAAAATATTTCTCTCAAGCAATTTTTTTCCAAGCTCTTAAAAATGCTTTTCAATTATTTTCATTTTCCACATATTCGGACAGATGTGGAAATGCAAAAGTACAAGGCTGTTTGGTTAAAAAAGTGATATAATTTAATTTATCTGGCCAGTAAAATAGGTTTAGTAGCACACGAGTTAAGACAATCTAATAGCAGGCAAATTATCGGAAAACTGTTACATACTTCTTACTAGGAACAAGAGCCTCTATTTACCATGTAGAGGAATAGCACAAGGAGAAACAAAAGAACACCATCTTTAAAAGAAAAAATGTCTAAGGGTTGGATCCTGCAGCTGAATCTGTGCCAGCAGACCACACTGTCCACATGGATCCAGTTGCAGGCTGCAGCCTTAATTTCTCAGTGTAATCATGGGAGTCAGTTGCTTATGTGGTGAGATTGTCTGGAATGTGGAAGTAAAAAGGTAAAGGCTTAAATGTCTGACTGAACTGAAACTCTGTGCATATGTGGATGTAAATAAAATTGCATAGGTGATAAATTACACGTTTGGCTGCATTATCCGCCCATTAAAGCATCTTAAAACTTATTCTAACATTTCAACTTCAAGAAACCCTGCCACAGAACTGTTTCCTCCTCCTTCTCCCAAATCTGGAATTTCCTCCATCAAATAACACCTGGCCAAGTCCCGTGGTGCTTGAGATTCATTCGCAGACCAGTGACCGCTTTTGTGTGTGCATATATGTCACAGTTTTAAAGTCTGAGATATTGCTGCCTGTACTGGCGCAGCTGCTCTACTCCTGGAGAAAAGGAGTAAAAGCAGCCCTGGGGAGGGTTTAAGCCACGGGTCTCAAATTCAAATGACCATGTGGGCCGCATGAGGACTAGTGCACTGGTCCGAGGACCGCATCATTGACACGCCTCCCCTTGCAGCCCCCGGCCACGCCTCCACTCCACCCCTTCCATGAGGTCCCGCCCCTGCCTTGCCGCCTCCTCTGAGCTCCTGGCAAGTGCCACCCCAGCTTGTTCATTGAGGTCGCAGCAGCAGCACCTGGAAGCCAGGGTTTGGCAGTGGCCCAGCCAGGGTGCTTCACAGGACCCCTCTACAGCGGCAGCCGGGCGCAGTAAGCCTCCCGCAGAGGAAGGCGGGAGGGCGGCAGGGAGCCTGGCTTACCGTTCCTGGCCGCCGCTGCACAGGGCTCCCGGGAAGCGCCGCCCCAGCTCATTCATTGAAGCCGCAGTAGCAGTGCCTGGTAGCCGAGGATCGGCAGCGGCCCGGCCAGGCAGCAGAGAAGCTTCTGCTTCTGGCCCCTCCGTCCCGCAAACTTCGATGGGAGCAGGGACGCCAAGGATCTTCGCGGACCGCAGGGAAGGGCTTTGCGGGCCGCATGTTTGAGACCCCTGGTTTAAGCTGTGAAAGGCTGATTGGGGCGTGGCCCCATCTGTGGCTGCTTCCCCAGTCAGACCACAGCTGGCCCTGTAAGAGGGTTGTGGGCAAGAAGCTAACTCCAGCCCTGGAGGGAGAAGGGTTATAGCTTCCTGGGAGCAAGGTACCTGAGGTGAAGCAGTGCTGGGGAAGGGCAAAGGAGCTAGTAAACCCCGAGACTGCAGGCCTTGATAAAGGTCTATGGAAAGGTACTGGGGCTGCAGAGGGGAAGCCCAAGGATAGACAAAGGCAGCAGGTCCTAACCCCTTGCCAATGCTGAGTGGCCTTAACAAACTGCAGTCTTCCCCAGTGAGCAGGGGCAAGATGACTGGCAGTAGCCACTGAGACAAGATAGGTTTAGAGGGTTGAGGGTTCCCCTGGGAGGGAAAATCCAGAATAAGGGGGTACTGCTGGGGGTAGAACCCTGGGGTAAAAAGGGCACTGGGAAGGACATGGGAGCCATAAGGCAGGTGTGACAGAGGCCACCAGGAGGCGCTTCAGAGCTCAAAAGACTAATTCCTGAAATGACCAGCAGGAGGCACCGTGCCAGTGAGTTGTCGCTCCGCTACACTTCCCTTTTATTGCTAGAACTGGGAGCTTTATACCATTGGGAAGAGAAGCTTCTCAGTTTCCCTATGGAACTCCATGACAGTTTCTAGCAGGGTTCCAAGGTATTAAATTTTAAATGTGTGACATTTTCCAACATAAAATAGAAAAATTTATGGCTCTGTTGGTAATTTTTTTCATTTCTTAATTTTAAGTGTTTCTTCCCTGTGAGCATGATCAGATTCATTGGGCAAAATTTATTGCTGCAATGCCAGTAGAGAATTGGACCTATGGTAGCTAACATACCCTTGCGTTACAAACTGAATGATTCAAAAAATAAGCCCAGTAAATTATTTTTTTAAAAAAAAATTCAATGGCTGCATTTATAAAAGTTGTGTCTTCCACAAATGATAAAATGTGGAATGTAAAATGATCCTTGCACAACTGGTGGTATCCATGAAAGAATTGTGCCTGTCAGTCAATTGTATGCTGTTCCATTAGTATGCTGTTCCAAGGTTGCCGCACTATTCCTGTTTTATGCTCATTCTCTATCAAACTAAACGTGTGCCTGTAGATTAGCACATCCAAAGGACCTGAACATTTTCACCATTCAATATTATGCTGTTTTCTGTTCTGCCCCAATATATTGCTCTGTGTTTTTCCTTTTGTGGGGTTTGTTTCGGGGGAGTGGTGCCATGAAAGAGGTTAATTACTGTTATTCCTTAACACAGAACATCTTGTTGCTGCCTGACTTTTGTGGGCTTTCATTGTCGCTAATTATAGCTAGTTATAAATGATATTTTCAAGTGTATTACTTATACATTCTGGGCACTTTTATTGTTGAAACTGACTGTCCCTTGGGTTTCCCTGAGTTATGCATATCCAGCAACTGTTCCTCTTTGGAGTGGAATATTCATGGAACAACCCGGTATACCGCCACTATACCACCATCCCCTGCGAGGTCAATATCCTAAACCTCATTGTTGACTGTCTGGGTTCCTCCGGTACTTCACTCCTCCTCCTCTGTTCTTTACACCAATCAGACAACCGGTTAGCATATGCTATATGGCTACTCTGGTTTGTTGCAAGAAATTACAGCTCTTCTTTGAGTGATGTCCCTATGGGTGTTTCACTGTAGGTGTGGCAACGCCTCCCTGTGCCTCAGCTTGTAGATCTTCAGCAGCAGTGCCCATTGGGCCATACATGTGCTCTTCCCCATCTTGCGCAGTGAGCACTATCTAATATAGAGCTGTGCAGCTCAACTGACATCACTATGAAGTCTGATACCCCTGCTTCTCTGTCACAAAATCCATATGGATCATGCCTCTTCCCTGGAGTCACAACACTTCTCCCTTTCACCACTGAGAAAAAGAAGAGGACGGAATTCCAGAGCTTATGCAGGCAATCCTCTACTCTTTTGTGTTATCCAAAGCCTAGAACAGCACGAGGGCCCTGATATGGACCCCCATAGATGCAACCCCACATCTCAGTTCCTCCACATTAGAGCTGCTGGGGCCCATGGGCTATGTATGGGGCACATTTCCACAAATTGCCCATAGGATGGAGAAAGAAACACACACGTTCATCATCCTCATCCATCTCTTGACCATCTGATGTTGACCCAGTACCAGTGGAAGAACAGCAGGAAGAAATGGAGAAAGAGATTGCACCACCACTCCATTTCTCCTCCTCTTCCCTTCATGAGGCCATCAAGCCGCCACCTCCTATGTCGGTGGACGATTTCGAGCATTTTCAACAACTATTGCACAGAATTCTGGAATCTCTCCAGATCCCACTGAAAGAAATCAGAGAGTAACAATGCAAGCTGCTTGATATCCTACATGCCTCTACATCAGCAAAGATCACCCTACTTATTACTGAGGTCCTGTTGGACCCTGCCAAGGTGCTCTGGCAGATTGCTGCATCCATCCTGCCAACCTGCAAGAAGACAGACAAAAATATTATGTCCCCCAATGACTTGGAATTTCTCTTTTCCCATCTTCCCATCTAACATCCAGGTTGTTCATGCTGTATATGAGAAGGGATGCCAACATCACCCAGGGATCCCCCATGACAGAGACTGAAAGCTACTCGATTTATTTGATCACAAAACATATTCTTTGGTAACACTCCAATTCTGCAATGCCTATTAGAAGACTCTTATGGTCAAATATGACCATACAAACTATTCTAAAACACAAGACAACAAGCAGAAGGAACAGTTCTAGGTACTTGTGTCTGAAGAACATCTTTTGGCCTGCAAGCCACTACAAGCTCCCATGGACTCTGCAGACATGGCTATCCCCTCCATCGCAACACCTGTGGTAAAATATTGCTTTCTAAGTGAAAGTTCAAAGTACTAGGTTCTGATTTTCCCCCACAGAAAATATCTTCCTTCCCATTAGAGCCATGTTCTGCATTTCTTCCATTGCTCCTTTTCAAATGGTCCACTAACCAATAGTGTGTGGGGAAATCACTGGGAATTTGAGAGACATGATCATCCAAGCACATTGGTGATTTAGTTGTATACATTCTACATCATGTGCAGAACATTTGATATCTGTGTAAACATTTAGAATCTAATGATATTCAATTCATGAATAGAAGTGTTTGGTCTAAGGAGTAGCATTTGCTGCATTTCATTTGGCATCGTCATAGCAGAGGACTTTATTCCTTGCTCTTTACCTATAGACTAGAACATAAAAACAATGTGCACACAGCAAAAAAAAAACAAACAATACTTCAGAAACAGGAATGTTATGTGCCAAATACAGTTGTAGTATATGAAGGTTACTGTTTAATTGTACCTCAATGCCTGTTTGGAGACCCACACATAAAATAGTTTATTTTGCTTCTACATTTGTGCTGCTCTTCGTTGAGGCTTGTAAATCTCCACTTAAGGACACTTTGTTACTCTGCGATTTTTCTAGGACATTGCCTTTGTATTTCTGTTTCCCTCAAAATTAACCTTTTGGGAGGCAGTGTGGCCTTGTGGAAAGAGCTCTGGACTGGGACGTGGGAGACCTGAGTTCTATATTGATGTCTCTGCTGCCGGCCTTTATGGGTGACCGTGGGCAAGTCACTTAATCTTTCCGTACCTCTGTTTGCCCCTGTATGGGAATAATGATACTTACCTTCTTTGTAAAGTGCTTTGAGATATAAAGATGAAAAACATTATATAAGAGCTGGCTATTATTATTATCATTATCTAAGCAGTGTTTCAGTACAGCAAAACTGATAACTCCCCCTCTCCCCCCTCAACTTTCCTGCAAAGATAGGGGTTCAGGAGGGCCTCTTTTGTCAAATGACATAAGAAGTTGACATTGAACATTGATACGTTGGTTTTAGAAACTGAAGAATGATGCAGTTTTTTCCAGTCTGCTAAAGTATATGCTGCTCTCCTGCCTCAGTCTCTCTAGTAGGGGTGTAATCAGTGATCTCATTTACACTTGAAGTCTGTCTCCAAAGGAGGGCTCAGCTGGTTTTATTAACATACATTATGGTCCTCATCCTTAGTGTATTTAATGATGTAATAAAATCACTGGTGGAGTGCAATCTAATGCCACCCGTTGACTTGGACAGTGTGAAAGTCTGTGCTGAGTACACATGGTTGCATTGGGATACCCCCGTGGAAATCTTCTGCAATATAGTCTGCATTTCATCAAGGGTCTTGGATGTTACGCTTACGTCAGCGGTGACGCTTGTACTCTAGCCTCTGTGTTTTCCTTTACTTTCTGGAGATCATAGTTCTGTTTCCTGAGCCATCTAATCTCTCTGATAATGTTATTGGCTTTGGGGATTTTGGTTTGATGGACTATAGCTTTCTGTCATCATTGCCAGGCTTAATAACTGCACAGTTGGTGGATGACAACACTGTTATTTAACAACAGCCTTTGTGTTGGTGAGCAAAGTAGGATTGACACGGCTCAATAGTTTTGTATGATTTTTGACATTCTTCACCACATACAGTCCACATGTTTCGTTCTGATTCTGTCATCATATTTGAATGTACTTTCCCATAATAGATCACTAGCAGCAGGTATGTGAATGAAATCCTCTGTAAGATTCATAATGAGGCAGCATATTACATGTACTGTTTTTACAGGGATAGTAGACTGAAAATTCTTTCAACAGAAAACCATTCAGGATGCATTTCTGCCCCACCTTTAAAGGTATTCGGCCCTCACAGATTATTCCAAGGTAGAACTTTGTTTTTACGGTAGTGCAGCTATTTAATATATCAAAAGCATGTCAAAGTCACTAGTTGTATCCTCTATTTTGTTTTTCTGTTCAGATGATGACTTGAAGCACACACCTATTGCTGCGGCCTATATTTAAGTTCAGTAAATAAACTGGATTTGGACTTCACCTGTGTGAGTACTGCATCTGCCATCAGATACTTTGCACTACTTCCAAACCTTTTTATCCTAGCACAGTCCTGTGCCAGTGTTATGGTGCTTATCAAATCTGAATTATCACTGCATTTTTTCAGAATGTCTGATATGAATTGCATCAAGCTAGCATGGCATCAGATGAAAAATATCAGGATAATTGCCAAATCAAGCAGGAAAACAAAGAGGAAATGCTGATCCTAGCCATTCATCACTTTCAGGGAAAAAATGTTGACAGTTGAACTCTTTGCTGTAACTGATCTATAAAACAACTTTGCAGAGTCCTTCCATAGATTATTGAATGAAAGAGGTGTTCTAACAGGATGTAATTTTACACTGTACTGTGTGTGTGTACATTCTAATAAATTGTTTGCTTTGCTTTGGCTAAACTGAGGTGTATGTATTTTCTTCTTGCAATCAGTTTACAGTAAAGGGGGATCCCTGGGAGGCTTTGGTCTATGCATTTTCAATTCTCAGATCATTAGTAGTCTACACTCGGAGATTCTCAGTACATACTAAGTCAGTTGTATTTGCTTTTTAAAAAATGGATTCTTTTCTCAGTTAAGAATATTTAAAAATTCTTCTAATCTTTTGAGTAGATATGTCTATGGGCATACCCAGACTCTATTACCATGAGAAAAGGGTAGGGTGAACAAACATGGCAAGAAGTTATATTGATCTCTTTTGGCTTTTTCTCCGAATGCTCAGTTGCAGCCATTATCACATCAGTTGGTGTATAAAACAGAAACTGGAGATGGAAAGAGTGCAAATATATGGGAAAATAGTGGCGTATATGCTTATAATTACAGGAACTACAAAAACTCATAAATATGAATAGCAATGACCATACAAAATGGTCATAGCATCCAGTTTGCTGCATATAAGGGAACTGAACGAAAACATTAACACAAACTTTAATATTGTATTGTCATTAGCAACAGGCTACATGAATCTGTGATGAATGAACTCATCAAGTGTAGCCTTGACATTACTAGAAAGAGTTGACTTTCCCCTTGAACCATCATAATTAACATGTGAAAGCCGGTCGTTCAAAATATTGGCAGGAATATTTTTTCCTAAGTAGAACAGCGTAAACGTCAACCTCCCCTCATAAAAGAACTCAAAGACATGGGTGGGATTTGCTGACATCTTGCCAAGGTGGTTACCTCAGCTCAGTGTGTAATCCATCTTTTCATGTTTTAATGGCAACATTGCATAATGCATACGGTTCTCTCAGAGATTGATCATGATCCAGAGGATCAGAGCCAAGCTTTGGAAAAGAGGACAGTACAAATCTATATTAATTTTGTACAGTAATACATCCGGTAATTCACAGCACTACAAAGTACGCTGCTTTGTTAACTGCTTCATGGCAGCAGTTGTTTGGGGCTTCTGTAGAGTCTTGCACTAGGCTGCCATAAGTTTCAGTTCATGTTGCTTGGGCAAAATATATTGGAGAAGAAAAACTGTTTTAGAATTTTTCTTTTTTAAAAAGCAGCACTTGCATGTAAATAAAATACCCTCATCTCCCAGGAAAGTGAGGTTGTTCAGATTCTGTTGCATTACTTGATCGCCAGTAGAAAATTGTTTTAAAATACCAATGGTGGATAAGAATTCTGTTTGCTCTTTTTAAATAAAATATTTAAATTTTGAGATGTGATATTTTACAAAAGTCAGTCCAGTTGCTTGAATGTGAAAAGATAGACAAATATGGCTGTTCCCTGCATTACCTGAACAGTTGACTTAGCTACCAAACAATAGTTCAACTACAGTATGCCTGTACGCCTGTACAGGACAGCTAATATATTTGAGTGGATGGCTGTCAGTTAGCAATGTGAGTATTACAGCCATCTCCAGTTCATGGAAAAACAGCAAAAAAAATGGGTTGTATCAACTTAGATGGGGTATGAAGGGCGGCAACGGAGAGACATTTCCAGAAGTATTGATTCGCTCATGAATGAATGTGAAAACATTTTAAGGTGCGCCTACTATAGTTTTTCTCTGGCCTGTATAATATAAAGAAAATACAAGATGGCAGGATGGGGTATAAACATTTTATTGCTCATTTGGGATGACCTGCATGACCAATTTGAGATTTTTGTCACTCATCAGTAACATGGCTATTCCAAACTCATGCCAATAAAACCTTCATGCCCCAGTACACCATCATATGTTCTTGCTATATCATAATATAATGGATGAACCCTGTCTCATTCTCTGTAGTCATTGGATGGTGTATAGTGAATTACTTGGATAACCTTCATCTTCTATTATCTCTTCAGATTACCACTCCTTGAAAATTTGTCCAACTAAAAAAATACTTTTCTCTTTTTGGAAAATTGGTTCTGTGTGAAATAGAAAAACTTTTATTAAAGCTTAATTTTTATTGTATTTTTTACCTTCACCGTCTGGATATGCAGACACCTCAACACAGAATGAGTGTAGGAGGTAAAAAACTGTCCTGTTAAAAAAAAAAAAAGTATCCATTTAGGTCTCATTAACTGACATGTAGAGCCCTGTGCAGATAAAAAAATTGTGTCTGCATTTGATCTGTGATCTGCAGACCTTTTCAAGGCTCTACTAACATGTTTTTAACCTAATGTATACAAGGCAAGTTGTTGTTTTAATTTGTTAGGTACTTAAGATGAACCCTAAGTAGGGAACTTAGTTGAAGTAAACACTAACACACACATGTTAAAATGACAACTGTCTTGTCTACACTAGGATTTACACAGATGTTAGCTAACATGTCATAAATGCACTTTTTCTTAGTGTAAATATGGTATTAAAAGGGTATGTAGGACCATTTATTTCCTAGGCTCATTCTCTCTAGTATTAAAATAAAAAAAATAAATATTTTTTTATATATTAAGGCACTAACTTATTAGAACACTAAAAAGAAGCAAACAAAAATATAAAATGTGTTCTTTTTACATAAGTTCAATTTTTTTTAGTTTAACTTGTTACTGATCCAGAGACAAAATCCAGATAGAAAATATCATAAATTTAATGAATATGTGTGATGAAAATACTGGTGAATAATCAGTCCTGTTCCATTATAGGCAATGAATTGTTTTCTGTTCTATTACTCTGAGGTAAATACAGAGTAACACCGTTAAGTGGAGGGTAACTGACTGCAGAAATTGGCTCAGTATTTCCTGTTCCATTTTTGTCTTAGTCTTACAACTTTGTACAAACTTTAACAACTTCTGAACATCTAACTATATGATTGTCTACTCCACACAGCAAAAATTCTGGAAGGATATAATGCAACCGTTTTAAGTCTGAAGCTTCTTTTTAAAGTTGAGTTCTTTTGCTTAGGCAATGTTTTCACATTTCGAGCAGGTTTGCAGAGTCCAGGAAGCAATCAACTTTTTCTTAAAGGCTTTTTATAATTTTGCAGAGCAAAGTTGGGTAGAAGTTGAATGTTCCAAAGAGAAACACTTGATTTTTGTTCTTTAAATTATGTAGAAAATGTAGATAGGTTATGAAGTATTGATCAGTCTTGGATTCTAACAGCAGGATTTTTGAAACATTTATGACTTTTTCCTCTAATGTTCAATGACTTTTTAAAATATTTTTTGCTATTCTTAAAACAAACTTGTTGAAAAAACTGACAGTTACATATCATAAGGATATAAAGCATATGTATCCATTCTTTAGCACTACAAGGTTTCAATCTGTACAGTCTCTAGCGCAATATCTATTGCGCTACATTGGGAAGCGCTACAAATAAACGCACTATAATCTTCAGTCTAACCATACCCTATGTGTTCTCTCCAAGAAAAAACAATACAGCTATTCCTCTGCCCTCCCTCTGCAATAATATACAGTCATGACAGCAATACCTCATGATTACTTCAGGCCAAACACTAAGTTTTAAGAAATAATTTCCCCTGAAGTAAGTTTTTAACAGTTGAGTATCACAATGTATGTTCCCAGACACAATCTACATTAAAATGGAGTTAAATATCCTAAAAACAAGCATTGCAAACTAAGAAAATTCAAACTTGAAGTTAAACGGGAAAGAAATCCAAACATGTTAAGATATAGAAATGATCAGTGGGGGCACTCAAACAGCCTCCCTTCCTCTTGAACTTTGCTTTCCCATGCATACATATTTCTTCCTTCTTCACCATATGTTCCTCTGCACATGTGCTCCTCAGTCTGTCACTCTCTTCTTTGCTCCCTGCTTTCCTTGTGCACATGTTCCTCAGTATCCCTCCCCCCTGCACCCCAGATTGTTCTGCATGCACAAAACACATCCAAATTTTCTCCACCCTTCTCTATCCCACATTCTCCTGCATGTGCACTTTTTTAGTTTCCCCCGGTTGCTGAGTAGATCTGATTCACTGGGTAATGTTTTTTTGGGCAGGGGGAGGGAAGAATAGGATTAACAATCATTTTTGTCATTGTTTTTCATAACCAGAAGTTTCTGTCAGCAAAGGCTAGTGCATTTTCAGAGAAACTTGTAAAGAATTGCTTTCTTTCTAAATGTTTGCCATCTTCTGTTGACCTCAATGGCAATGAGATATTTGCTGTCAAAAGAGCCACTCTCTCATTGTTCTCAATGGGAGTGAATCCAAACTACGAACACTGTGAGGGACAAGTGAATGGAGGTAGGGGCCATCTTTGCTAAGGAGGCCCTCTGTCTTGAGTCCCATTGTGAAAAATGGAGCTGGTGTGTCCTCAGTCCCACTGGGAACCATAGGAAATGATAGCCATTTTGATAGGAGGGCAGTTTAATGGAATTCTCTTGAATAGCTTTAGCCTCTGCTGAAGCAGAAACTTTCCATTATAAAGCATAATAAAGACTATTAATCCTAGCATGATTTAAATTTACCTATGCAGAAGACTTCAGTGAGGTTTAAGAAGTCTGAAAAGTTTATATCATTCTGCTGAGATCACTCAGGCAAAGGAAGGACTGACACCTGGTATCAAGTTTCTTAAAGGACCAATTTTAAATTACTTTTAGATCATAAACTAATTACTGGATTTACTTGCAAGTACTCAGGAAAAAAGTGCTGTAATTTTTGGGAGTATACACTGTGCTTTTACTACATACCAAAGCAGCTGAATCCCCACTTTAAGGCAAAACTCAACTCAACCTTAATTATGGAACTGCATCTGGCACCTCTGTAATGGTGAAAATTAGGAGCCAAGTACATTTTGGATATTTTTCCGTTTTAGAAATAACATGGGAATTTTCTAAGGACAAAGTCATGTCACTGGATCTTTTTAACTTTCTGTTTCAAAATAGAACAGCAGCTCTTGATGTAATTATTTAATTGCATCCATGTTGTCTACATTCTAGCTGCACAAAAACATTTCTCATGTACAAAGAGCGAAGTTAGGAAACAACAAGAAAAAACAACCCTTTCCCCATAAAAATAAATAAAAAACAGTTTAACCATATAAAGATGTGATATCTATTAAAACAACCACATAAGAAGAGTTATCCATTTAAATTTAGCAAGTTAAATAAGAAACAATTATGGTTAGTTTTCTTAAATCCATTTATTGAGGACAATGAGTTGGAGAGAAGGAACCTTTAGCCTTAGTTGTTGCATGTTTAATTAGATTCATCTTAAGGAAAATTCATTTTAGTGCAATTTTTTTTAATGTAGTGGATTTAAATAGATACCTCTTTTACATGGCATGCTTTTTTTCCTCTCTGTTAATGTAATTATTTATTAATTACAGTGACACTGATCCTCATAGGTGCTACTCCCACTAGAATTGTGGATGCTTGGTATCTCTGAAAATCAGGCCCAGTGTAATTTCATTTCTTGCATTAGAAAAGTCTTATTAAATTATTGTCTTTTCAAAGTAAAAGGTTTTAATGCGTGAAGAAAAATGAACATTCAAAATAATTAAAATAAGAAATATATGCAGAGGTAAGGAATTTTCTTATTATTGGTATTTTTACTGTGGCAGAATCTATAAGTCCTAGTCATGCACCAGGACCCCATTGTGCTAAGTGCGGTACAAACACAGAACTAAAAGATGATTCCTGCTCTGAAGAGCTTGTGTTTAAGTATAAGGCAAGTTACAACAGATAGGGAGAGCACAAGGAAACCGTTAGACATCAGGCTATATTCATTGCATCAAATATACAATAATATTTTACATTTGTTCACTGCTTTGTTGTCAAAATTAGTAAGAGGAAATTAGAGAAAGCTGACAAGGAACAGCGTGTTCTATAGAAGAAATACCATGCAGAGCCAGAAAATTGTCATCATACAGTAATGATGTCATTCTCTCATTGGCTTTACTCCTAGGGGGATTCTGCACCATTGTGCGTGCACAGAATTCATGTGTCCTGCAGAATTTATTTTTTCCACAGAAAATATATTCTGCCCCAGAAGTGCTACAGTTCCACCCTTCACCCAGCAGAGGACACTGTGGCGCCAGCACAGCCAGCAGCATGAATGGGGCAGGCTGTTCTGGTGCCACAGCAGCCTCTGGTGGGCAAAAGGTGGAACTTCAGCACTTCCTGGACAGAATGTATTTGGGGGTGGGGGAATTCTGTGTGGGTGCAGTGGCACAGAATTCCCCCAGAAGTAGAAGTTTATCACAGCACCTGGGCATGGAGCAACTGGGGTTCAGAATGGCTAGTAGGGGAGAACAGATTGGGGCATGGGCTCAGGGGCTAGGGAGATCATAGAATTGAGCCAGGGACTAAATGGGAGTGGGGGGTGGGGGCAGGACCGGCGACAGGGTGGTACAACGGTTACAGCTGTACCGGGCCCCGGACTTCAGGGGGGGCCCCCTGAAGTCCGGGGCCGGTACAGCTGTAACCGTTGTCGCTGGGGCTGTGAGCGAGGCGCGGCTCGGGCAGCCGCTGCCGCGCTCACCAGCCCCCTCCCCCGGCAACCAGTAGCCAGCCCCGCCCCCCTTTGCTTCTCCTGGCAGCCAGCCCCACCCCCCTTTGCTTCTCAGGGCCGGCCACGCGGCCGCAGCACATGCGGGGATTGGGGCCCGCAGGAGGTAGGAGATCGGCGGGGGGGGGGCCGCGGGAGATCGGCGGGGGGGGGGGCGGGAGGCAGGAGACCGGCCGGGGGGGGCCACGGGAGATCGGCCGGGGGGGGCTGCAGGAGGCAGAAGATTGGCGGAGGGGGGGGCCGCTGGAGATCGGCCGGGGGGGGCCGCGGGAGGCAGGAGACCGGCCGGGCCCGCTGGAGATCGGCCAGGGGGGCCCCACGGGAGGCAGGAGACCGGCCGGGGGGGCGCGGGAGATCGGCCGGGGGGGGGTGGTGGGAGATTGGCCGGGGGCGGGGGGGCCGTGGGCGGCGGGAGATTGGCCGTGGGCGGGGGGGCCGTGGGCGGCGGGAGATTGGCCGTGGGCGGGGGGGCCGTGGGCGGCGGGAGATTGGCCGGGGGCGGGGGGGCCGGGGGCGGCGGGAGATTGGGCGGGGGGGCCGGGGGCGGCGGGAGATTGGCCGGGGGCGGGGGGGCCGTGGGCGGCGGGAGATTGGCCGGGGGCGGGGGGGCCGTGGGCGGCGGGAGATTGGCCGGGGGCGGGGGGGCCGGGGGCGGCGGGAGATTGGCCGGGGGCGGGGGGGCCGGGGGCGGCGGGAGATCGGCCGGGGGCGGGGGGGCCGGGGGCGGCGGGAGATCGGCCGGGGGGGGGGGCCGTGGGTGGCGGGAGACTGGCGGGGGGGCCCCGCGGGCGGCGGGAGACTGGTGGGGGGGGCCCCTGCGGGAGGCGGGGGACGGGGGGGGCCCATACGGTCTGCCGTACGGGGCCCTAAAATTCCTGTCGCCGGCCCTGGGTGGGGGGGCATGGCCACATAAGAATGGGGGAGGGGAGCTGCAGGGATCCATCAGGGTGAGGGTTCCGGTGACAGGGATAGGTGTGCCTAACTGAATGGGAGAGGTGTGGGATCAGCCGCAGGGGAGGCTCTGTAACAATTCTGTCCTCCGCCCCCCACAATATGGTCTATATTTCTCCCACCCACACCCAACAACTCTCTAGTTTCGCTCCAGGGTCCTTCCCTTGCCCTCCCCTCCTCCATTACTCCTAACACTCCGAAGTATTTGTATTGCTTCTGACGGGTGCAGGAAATACAATTCTATATTGTAATTTAAATTAATTACTCAAAGTTCTGTGTTAATATACCTAATAAGGAATATATTTGTCAAAAAAAAAATTCAGAATCTTTTTTTTGGTCTTTATTGTTAGACATACTTGTTGACAGATATTTTGAAATAATTTACCAAAATAATTGAAACTGTCATGATTAGATTGTGTTATTTTGACAAAATTATGCACAGTGTTGCAGAATTTTTAGGTTTTTTTGGTGCAAAATTCCACCAGGAGTAGACTGTCTTGTAGCACTCTGTCACCCAGTCTATCAATAGAGCTCCTGGATATGTCACCTTTTCATAGTTATCTGTTAATTAAACCACTCTGAAAGTAAAGAGCAAACCTAATCAAATGTGTGGAGTTTGTCTTTGAAGAGATATTCCAATTTTCTCTCTTTGAGATGTAGGTGATTTCCAGTGTTGTTTTTATATTTTACTAATGGTGATTGCTGTAGGAATCAGCACTCTCCTGAACCTAGTATGTTGCTCAATTTTTGTTATAGATGTTAACAAATCTAGAGCTTCCATGGTGGTTGCATTGGGGCCAAATTGACTGATTAGTAACTGTCTAATCTGTAGATATTGAGTTATTTCATTTGGAGGCCATATTTTTGCCCCACCACTTCACATCTTAAAAATTACATGTGATAGAGAATAGCTTTATCTATCTATTGTCTACTATCAGTTTGCTTCTGATTTGTAGGGCAGAATTACCCTCCAATACTAGAGTTACTTGTTGGGGAGGGCGGGGAAGACAGAAGGGAGGAAGAATCTGAAACAATTTTTTCTGTAGTTTTTTTTGTTTTTTTTTTAAATACAATCCATAATCTTCTGACCAGCTTTACTCCATAGGCCATTGAGCAGGAGGTTCCACCGAGGCAATGTCCTGACCATTTTTAAGGAAGTACATCAGGGATGGGCAGTCTGCTAGATCATTTTATGCAACCCACTAAAGCCCTGCATGAAGCATACAGTCCAATGGTGGCAAGGGGAAGAGGGGGTTAGGCATCTGGGGAGGACCCCACCTTTGCATCGATGCACATCACATGGTGCTGTGGTGAGAGTTCTTTTAGGATATGGCTATACTACCCGCCGGATCGGTGGGTAGAACTCAATGTATCAGGGATTGATTTGTCGTGTCTCATCTAGATGCGATAAATCAATACCTGAATTGATGGCTGTACTCATCTTGGTAGGAGGAGTAAGCAGAGTCAGCGGGGAGCGGACACGGTCGACCCGCTACCGTGGGAAAGGCCGGGTTAGTCGAACTAAGATACTTAATCTAAATACTTCTAATAATCTATATACTTTTAAGTACCTAGATTAAATTCATATACCACCAAGATTTCTTCAGTGTACATTTAAATCACAATTAAGTGACATTGTCATGTTCAGTTTGGGACTGAAATTTAAGACAGGGTGCTGTTGGAAGGGCTCTATGAATTTAAGAAAGACCATTTGAATTGAATTTTTGATGGAAATAAATCTCTAGAAATAAACATTCACCTGCAGTGTCTGTAGTCCATAGTGCTTGAGAACAGGAAGTTGAAACTTACTAACTGAAAACAGACCAGTCTAGATACATTGTCCAAGCTGATTGAAAGGGGAAAAAATAAATAACCAGCAAACATGATAAAAAAGTAGTCTGAGCAGAGGTCATACTAACAGTAATTCCAAGACATTTCACTATGTCCGGAGAAATGTACCAAGTAATATAGGTTAACTATAAAGGGTATGGTAGTATAGTATCTGCAAGTGGTGGTTATTTTTCAATAAAATTATAAATATTTTTATCCAAAGCACAGTTTTCTGGTGACTTTTTGTTAATGTAAAGATAGGTACATCAGGATAGGATTATAACAACATGATAGAGTTTCATCTTTCTCAAAACAAGGGAAAACCAATTCAAAGACATCTTGTCTTTTTAAGAACTGGTTGTTCATGACTAGGGTGACCAGATGTCCTGATTTTATAGGGACAGTCCGATATTTGGGACTTTTTAAATATGGGCTCCTATTATCCCTCCACCTGATTTTTCACACTTGCTATCTGGTCACCCTATTCATTACTCAGACAACTAAATTACACAGTGTTAATACACTGTGTTAAGATGCATTCTTTTACCCACCCACTTTTTTAGACTCTTACTATATGTACGGTAATATTAAATATAACTAGGAAATCAGTTTCACAATCTACTTTATGAAGGACTGTGAATTTGCATCTTCCTCACTGTGCCAGTCCCAACAAGTTTTGCACAGAGACCTGACATCCTCAACTGGAATGTGTCACTTCAGAGTACTGTTTCTTAGTGTCTGCAAATAATGCATTACAATGAAAAATTACTTATTTAAGTAAGTGGTGAATATCATATACACTTGTTTTCTTGGGTCTGGGAATACCTTATGTGGTTTCTCAAGGAAGAAACAATTCCCCCTCCCCCCATGATATTAAACTTAATGAAGAATATATCATGCAGAGTATACAAGACATCTCCTCTGCAGGGAGAAATCTCTTGTTCAAATTGTAGGTAATTTCTTTGATAAGAGAAGGTCACTGACTATAAAAGAGTTCAGTGAAGTCCATTATATTTTAATCAATATTAATTACATTACTGAAGTTATTACATGCAGTTATGTGCCAACCTATCACTGAATATGTTTGAACCCCTAAAATTTGCTTAAAAGATGGACTGAACTCACATTTGAGTTGCCAAAACCAATGGTGTTTTTGATCCCTACTTTATTGCCTATTGGCTTTAGTTCAGTGCTAAAGTATGTCACTCTAAAGCCTACTATCCCAAAAGGTTTTATTGTAAAGTGACATTTAAGTATCAGAAAGTGGTAATTAACAATCTATTTTTACATATGATATATGCAAAATAATGTCATTCCGTCAGAAGCAGGATGTGTAGGGAAGAAACATGAAATAACAAACTTGATATTGTAAAATTTGGACCGCCACCATATAATTAATGGAATGCCTTAGAAAAAGTTTCTAAATGAATGATCCATTGAATGAGTCATTAGCTTGGCTTGTAGAAAGAACTAGTAGCAATTTTTTGGTTGCCCACCCTATTTTTTAAAATAGGATCAGAAGTGTGTTCCAGGGAATCACACTTGTCAGAGTGAGCAGAGGATAGTATTCATCTTACTGTAGCCCTCAGATATCATAATCAGGATTTAGACACCTTTATGCTAGGTACAGCATAAACACTTACAAAGATAAATTCCTTGTCTTAGAGTTCATAATCTAAGAAATAATTTGAAATCTTCTGAAAGAGGTAAGTATGTATGTATTGAATAGAGGGGTAAGGAGAGATGTTCAAAAATTGCTCTGGATGTCAGAGTTAAAATATTTTCCACTTCACATTCTAGAGTTTATGCTTCGATCCTTCTAATATGTAATTGAGCTTGTGAGAGAGAAATCCAGATGTGGATGAAGAATTTGACCATATCACTGGAATAAACCAAAAACATATAGCATAGGAAAGGTGTAAATGGTCTGGCATCTATCTGTCAAAGTACAAAAATTACCTGACCAATAAGGTGCCATGAAAGTAAGAGCCATGATCAGGATTTATCTATACTCTCAGATCTCTAAGGAATGTCCTGTGGGCAAGAATGGTCTCCTGTGGTATTTTTTGGGCAGTTTGCATAAATATACATCATTCATTTAATTTAATATGCATAAGGTCACCCAATTTCTTGGGTAACTGTACATAGCCAGAACAGGAAGAACAATATTGACCTTGAAGTCAGACTCATAGTGGATCACTCACATTTATCTTGGAGTGCTTTGACTCATGAGTTGAAGTTATGAAACTCAGAGAAAGCTCAGAGTGACTGGAGCATCTTCTTCCAGAGTTTCAATAGCTTTGGATGCCAGAGTTAAAATATGCATACAAATCTTGTATTTGGGACTATTGTAGCCTACATCTTATTATACAATACTCTAGTTATGAGCCTCCATTGGTGACATCTTCTAGTTGCAATTAAGATTACTACTTAAAGCATCAGGGATATGTCTCCATTTAATATCTGAACTGACACGTGCACAACTTGGACAGCTGCAACTTTCCAAATCCATGCAACTTTTAACTAAAAACATTACTTAACACATTTTTTTAGAGTTCTAAAATGCTGCCAGTTATTCAGCTCAAGGTGCATCTATATTTAATGAAGCACATGCTGTTTTCACAACAAACAATAACAAATATGGGTCCCCCAAAGTAAAGTGTATAATCTCCAAACATTCTTTTCAACAACTCAAGCAAAAGAAAGAAAGAAAAAGAAAAAAAAAAAGAGAGCCTTGAACCATGCCACAAAAATTAACCAACTTGGACAATGTTTGACCAATAGAGGAGTTGAATTGAAGATCCCACCAGTGAGAAAGTCAGGACACAGCCCCAATATGCTTGTCTAGGCTCAGGTTAGAAATTTCTCACGTGTCCAGGATCCAAACCATGTAAATGTTTTGCTTTAAAACAGTGTTGTTGTAGCTGTATTGGTCCCAGGATATTAGAGAGAAAAAGTGGATGAGGTAATATCTTTTATTGACCCAATATCTGTTGGTGAGAAGGATAAGCTTTTAGGCTTACATGGAACACTTCTTCATGTCTGCAAAATTTACTCTGAAGAACTCAAAAACGTGTCTATTTTACCAGTGGAAGTTGGTCTAATAAAATATATTATTCACCCATCTTGTGACTCTTGTTTTAAAACAAATTACCTAGGGGGGAATAAAATAATGAAAAAAATGCTTTTAATAAAACCTATTCTAAACAAATGTTAAGGTTGAAAAGTGAAACATTCAAAACTTCATGTTAAAGAAAGAAAAGTGAAAATTAAGGTTGCCCACACAACTCTCCTTCCTTGATCATATGCAGGACAGTGCCGTGTTTTATTCGATATGTGAGTATATATAATACCTACATATATACATACATGATATAAAACTATCAGTGTTCAAAATATATGTATGGGGATTAAGGGGGGAATGATTTAAATCCAACAGAATGAAGCCAATGTGAACTTAACATTTTAAAAGCTTTAATGTTAAATTTGGAGTAATTAATATGGTGAGTTGGTAGAAATGAGAAAGCGGGAAAAGTGCTGTTAGCTACAGGCAGTAGAATACCCCATCTGGAGGCTTGTAACAGTGATTGTGGGGGAACAAGAAACTTCTGGAAGCTTTGACCACACTCCTTATGAGCACCAGCTGCCATGTACCCCCAAAACAGGCATCTGGGGAGAATATTTAGCTATGGAGAAGTAAATTGTAAAAATCTGATGAAAAATGGTCTTGCTAATTTACGGATTAATTTAATAAAACCCAATTTGCTTCTTCATTTGATCTTTCAAAAGCCAGCTCCTGCTTTTAATAGACAACATCTTTGTGTGCTTCCAATCAGGTTTTATTCTACTTAGTAAGCTCACAACCAATGACTATAAATTGGACCTTCAAAAAAAAAAGTGTTTGCAGTGATACTGGATATACTGTTCCACATCTGTACATCGTAGGTTTACAACATCTGGGTTGCATGCGCTCCCCCTCTCCTCTCCCCTCCAATGCATCCAATCCACAGTTTTCATGGGCACTGAAAACCAGATGCAGTGCTATGCAAGCAGCAGTCTCTCTCGATAGCTCAGTTTTTTCTTCTGCCACTTCCATCACAGCTGCCCTCTAGTATCACTTTTCCCTTATTTCCCTCTGGAACCAGCTCTTCTAGCTCTGCTGATTGCCAGTCAGAGATATGGCACCTAAAAAAAAAAAAAAATACTAACCAGGAGGAGTGGAGTGAAGAATTCTGGCCACAGACAATTATGGCTCTTAGAAGGTTTGGGCCTGCCACTTGAGATTGTGATCAGGCTGCATGTGGAGGAGGAAGAGAACAATCGTTCTTCAGTTGATTGTCAGAGACCAAGGTGTGGCAGGTCATGCCTCGTGTCTGGATATCAGCATGAATGGTTGGAGCCAAAGTCAGTAACCCGGAATAGGATGCCAGGCTCAGAGCAGGTGTCAGAGGCCAGATACCAGAGCCAGAAGCCAGAGCCAAAGTCAGACATCAGGAACTGGAACGAAGGATCCGAGCCAGGTTATCTGGAGTGAGGGAGGCAAGACTGGATTCAGGGTAGGAGCAGTGCTGGTGTAAGGAAGGGAACAAGGCAGGAGCAGGAGTTAACACAGCAGTGGGTGAATGCTTTGAGCAGCTGTTGGCCTAATACTGTTGCTGATCTTAAGAGAGCATGCCTATTGGTTCCTCTAGCTAATTGGGCAGTCTGGCCAATTGGGCGATTCTGTGTAGACCTGAATCATGACTTGAATCTGTAAATTGGAGTTCTGTACCTGCAGAGTGCTAATCTGGGTTTGTAAACTTAGCAGGGCATCTACCAATCCCAACAAGGAGATAATAACTTTTGTAGGATCCATCATAGAAGAAGCTGCTACCCCATTTTGGTTTGTGGCTGCTCAAATTGTCAGAGACCAGGACATGGGTGGTCGTGCCTTACCTAGTGTCTGCAACAGAAGTCAGACCTAGTGGTCAGAGCAGAAGTTGGTAGCCATGAATAGGAACCCAGGATCAGAGTAGGAATCAGAGGTGAGAGCCAAGGGTCAGGTTTAGAGTCAGAGATAAAAGTCAGGAATTGGAGCCGAGGGTCAGAGCCAGGTTACAGGGCTGGCTCTGAGGCTGGAACAGAGCTGGGAATGAGCAGGTGCAGTTGTGGGTGAATACTTTGAGCAGCTGTTGGCCTAATCCTGCTACTTGTGCTTAAGAGAGCATGCCTATGGGTTCCTCCAGTTGGTTGGACAGTCTGGCCAATTAGGTGCTTCAGCTGCGAGCTAACTGATTTAGTTGCAAAGGAGAGGGAGCTAGCTAGCTCAGTTGCATGCCTTAATCCCTGACACTGATAACAGCTTTGGCAGAGGGGTACAAAAAAGGGGGAGGGAGAATGTGAAAGAAGAATAGAGGTGGGAGAGAACTGGGAGGTGGAACAGAAGGCATGTAGTGATATCTAATTCCATGAAACCTGCCGCACCTGTGATTTATAAATACAAAAATACTTTCCAGTTTGTCAGACTGGAAAAAAATGTGAAGGCCTCAGAATCAACATCTTGTTAAAAACCTCAACACCTCTTATCCCATAAAGAATTTCAGTTGACTAGCTATATTGTGTTAAAGAAAACTGTTTATACTAATGAATTATACTGACTTTTTTTAGTGATTTAAAATAAACATGGAAACCAAGTCTTCTGTATCTGAAGAAATAAAAATGAGCACTCTGCTATAGTCACTTTGTATCAACTATATCATCTCAGACAGCGCACTATTATTAGTATGAAGTATGTAGAAGAGAAAGTTATGAGTGTGGTAAACTAGTCCTCAGCATCACATGGTCTGTCTAATGTTTGATGGTAGACAAAAGGGCGATTTATATGAGAAAAGGATGACCGAAAACAAAGACATGCAGTGATATTGATGGCAAAATAAATCATCAGACCACTAAACAGATCAAGCATCTAGCTCCTAAACAATTGTACTAATTCAGTCCAGTTGGTGAGTTTTTGAGTTTGCTTTACAGATGCTAAGTCAGCTGGGAACAAACAGATATGTTTGTCTGCTTCAGAGAGAAATAGCAGTCTTGACAAATTTTGTCAATGTCCCTGATAATCAACTATAGGATTGAGCTTCTTTGTGTTGGTAACTAATAGCACTAATATATTTATGAATGTTTTTGAAGCTTCCAAGTCCTTAAAGCACAGTAGTAAATCTTCAAGTATAACAGAAGCTGCAATTGAGCTAGATGTTCTTTATCCAGTAGTTTGTTTTTAACTTTTGTATTCAGTTTTAAAATATTGCTTTTAAAGGGCTCATCCCTGGTCCTGTTAAAGACACATCTGAGCAGTGTTGGAATGCACCTTAGGAGCCTGGACCAAGGCTTTAGCTACTGGATGCCTCAAGAAAGGTTCCTACATCTTGATTTTAGTTATCTAACGAGGAATCTAGGTTTGAAAATCCTGTCCCCACTTTTTGAGAGAGCAGGCTGAAGCTAGGGCCATGATACCAAATGCATGTGTATCTTCAGCGAATATGTACAAACTGGGCATTTTGTGTGTATAATTGATAAGTTAGATGGTCACTTGTGCACATACTACTATATAATTTACATGTGCTGTTGTAATTATGCACATAAATTAGGTTTGCTGATGCTTAGGCATTTTTGCACTGAGCTTGGAGCTTCTGTCCTTTTTGAATGTTAGTCACTAAAGGTCAAACGGATATTGTTAAAATTATAGACTTCTGTTTCTCATGTGGTTGGTTTTTTGTTCCTAAGGGCTCACTGTGCTGAGCCAGATACCTGAAGATGTTAGTTATGTAGCCCCATTCTCAAGCTGATTTTTCTGCTAATGTTACAGACCATTGCCATTCATCTGGTTTGGAAATAAACAGCTATTGCAGACTATAGTCATTCACTTAATGAGTTCTTCCTTCCATGAAGTAGAACCAGGTTACAGGGTACTTTGAATCTCATTCCTTTCCATTGTTGTTGTTGTTGTTGTTGTTTTTCCTTAGTGGACAGCTGCTGAGAGAATCAAGTTCTCTGTACTAAAATTAGCCTTGTGATAGCCTAGAATTTGCTAATAATTACTGTAGTTACAATACATAATCACTACTCTGAGAAACAAAACTACTGCTTCTCATGTACAGACTCTCATGCCTTTAGCTTGCTGGACCATGACAGTTTTATGTATATTATATATTATGTTTGCATACACACTTGCATTGGTTTAACTAAACTGTTTTAGTTAAACCAGTGGAAATCCCTTTGTGGATACATTCACAGTAGAACCTCAGAGTTTCGAATGCCTCAGGAATGGAGGTTGTTCGTAACTCTGAAATGTTAGTTACTCTGAACAAAAGGTTATGTTCTTTTAAAAATTTACAACTGAACATTGACGTAATGCAACTTTGAAACTTTACTATACAGAAGAAAATGCTTCTTTCCCTTCATTTTTTTTAGTAGTTAACGTTTAACACAGTACTGTACCGTATTTGCTTTTTGTTGTTGTTGTTGTCTTTTGTCTCTGTGGCTGCTTGATTGTGTACTTCCAGTTCCAAATGAGGTGTGTGGTTTACTGGTCAGTTCGTGACTCTGATGTTCGTGTGTGTGTGTGTGTGTGTGTGTGCGTGTCCACACGTGTGTGTGTCCACACAGCATTTTGCATCAGTTTAACTAAATCAGTTTAAAATCTAAATCTTTAAGCTAAATTGGTGCAACTGTGAATATAGATAAGCCTTTTGGTTCTGATCCAAGCCCCCTTTAAATCAAAGGGAAAACTCCCACTAACTTTAAGGGGACCAGGATTGGACCTTTATATATGATGGTTGAGTTGTGATTTGAATTTAATAGTACAAGACATGTGGCAGGTCTACACTACCCACTGGATCAGTAGGTAGCGATCGATCTTTCAGGGGTCACTATTCCGGTAGCTGATGTTGCATATCTTAGGTCGATCCCCACCCCCAGTGTAGACCAGGGCATGGATTATAAAACATCCAAGCTGATTTTTAAACCCTTTTTATTCTGCCTCAGACACACAAATAAATGTGACCTTTGACATAAGTCACAAAGGATTGCAGGACATACATGCACAAAGAAAACTCATGTATATCAGAATACATTGCCTGGGCAATATATATCATGGAGGCAGTGGTGAGTGCACTATCATTTATATATTGCATTTTGTCTTTTCTCGTATTACTATATCTTCTATCTTAAAGCAGGCTTTAAACTGTAGTGAAGAAAATACTACAATATTAATATCATATTGAATAAATTAACCTACGCTTGGTAAAGCCACCTGGATCTTTTGTCACTTTCTGTGACAAGAAGCAGGAACAGATGTGATTAGACAGAATATAAGTTACAAATGTGCTTGCATGACATAATATGATTTGATAATTGAGAACCAGCCATCCAACACTCCCATTCCAGGTCAAATGGCAGTCTTCCATGGCAAGTCACCAAAAAGATGATGGGGAGAAGACAATTATTGCACACGCGCACACACACACACACACACACACACACACACACACACACACACACACATATTACCTCTTCTGCATTTCCTTAATTAAAACAACTTCACAGGATCACATTGTCATTTTCTGGAAATTGAGTTGGCATGTTGGAAAGGCACAAATGTTTAATTTTTACCATTACATTGGCCTGAATTGAGTCTGTCTTGCTGGTAAACAACTTTGCTTTTGGTTTATGACTGACAAAGTGCTGCTTCTTTGCTTATATCACATGGAAGAGTGGATTTATAACTCAAGACTGATAAATTATAGCAACAAGGGATTTTCTTTAATTAATTTCTACCCAAAGGTCGAAGTGTGTGTATGGGAGGAGATCAGTATCTGCAGAACAAACACTCCTCTTTCCTGTTTGTTCCCCTTCACACTATGTTGCTTCCTCCTTTCCTAGATGATCTGCACCTCAGGTTTCTTGGAAATTATGACTGTGCTTCTACCTGCCCAGACTCACAGAAAGAGATAGAAGTCAAGGTGAGATTAGGAAGGTCTAGGGAAAAGGGGGAATGAACAAGCAAAAGAGTGGTTGAGAAATAAATCTGTGAGGAATACACCAAGTATCCGAGGAGAAGAGAGGTGGAGGACGTGTAGGGATTGGTACCCCAACATAGACATTTCCATTTCTAGATCATTGGTTCTGTTCTTGTCCAAGTTGCTTTTCACAAAATATTATCATCTGAAGGCTATTGTTGCCCTTAGTTGAATGAATTGGTTATGTCAGTCCAGTTCTTAATGAATAAGGGTGTGATTTACAGAGGTACTTAGGTGCCTAAATCCTGCTTTTTGGCACCACTGCAATCCACAGAGCTCCTGCTTGGCTGCTGTCTAGGCACCTCAACTCACTCAGTGCCTAAGTTTTTTTTAAGCAAAACGTTCATAGGTGCTTTTGATTCTGCCCCTGAGCATATGTACTGCTTCCTCCCTCTGGGTGCTTAGACACCTATCTACCACCTAAGCCCTAGAGCAATTCACAAACTGGGGGTAGATACGTATTCAGCCACCCAAGTCACATGTGGGGTACTAACCCCATAGGCATGCTTAGAGGCTGTAGACTGGATTTAATCCTATTCAAAATCTGGCAGCAGCAGGACTATCATCTCCCTTATAACCTTTAGCCTTGTGACTAGGGTATCAGCCAGGACCCATGAGTCCCCCCTTCCTCCTGATGGAGAGCAGGGATTTGAACAGGGATCTGCCATGTGTCAGGTGAATGTCCTAACTTCTAGGCTATAGGGTCATTCTGACTGTTTCTGGCTCTATTAATATTTAATATGGTGGAGCAGCTTCTCTAGGAGAGATTGAGGAAGTGCCACATCAGAATATGCCATAGCGCAGTGGTTAGAGCAGTGGTTCTCAACTTTTCCAGACTACTTTCAGGAGTGCGATTTGTCTTGCATATCCCCTGAAGTTTTACCTCACCTAAAAACTATTTGCTTACAAAATTATACATTAAAAATTCAGAAGTGTCACAGCATATTATTATTGAAAAACTGCTTACATTCTCATTTTTACCATATAAAATAAATCAATTGGAATATAAATATGGCACTTGCATTTCAGTGCATAGTATATAGAGCAGTATAAACAAATCATCGTCTGTATAAAATTTAATTTGTACTGACTTTGCTAGTGCTTTTTATGTAGCCTGTTGTAAAACTAGGTAAATATCGAGGTTAGTTGATGTACCCCCTCAAAGATCTCTGTGTACCTCAGGGGTACCCCTGGTTGAGAACCACTGATATGGGGGCTCTGACTTCCTGGGTGAGTGAACCTAGCCACCACAGTGGTTCTCAAGTTGTGAGTCAGGACCCAAAATTAGACTTCAGACCCCTGTCTGAAGCTGAAACCTGGGGTGGTGGGGCTTGGACTCTGCTCCAACAGGCTCACATAGTAACTTTCTTGTCAGAAGGGACTCGCCATGCAATGACAATTTGAGAACCCCTGCACTAGACTAAAGTTACAAGGGAAAACTTCCTTCTTACCACCCTGTTTTGTTTCAGGCCCTGCACACGTCACAGGGCTTGTCTACACTTACCGGAGGATCAGTGGACAGTGATTGATGCATTAGTGGTCAATTTAGCAGGTCTAGTGAAGAGCTGCTAAATAGACCGCAGATCGCTGTCCCGTCAACTCCTATACTCCACCTGAACGAGAAGCGCAAGGGAGTTGACATAGTGTAGCATGGACCCCACGGTAAGTAGATCTAAGTACGTCAACTTCAGCTACATTATTCATGGTATCAGCTTTTGGGGGCAGCTGGAGTAGCCACTGCTCCAACTGCCCCGGGACTGCTGCCAGGGCCGATGGCAGTGGCTACTCCAGCCACTCCAGGGACCACTGCTCAGGCAGTATCCTGGGCCAGCCACACCAGCCTCTGCTCGGTCCCAGGGCCAGCTCTTTGAGCAGTGGCCAATGCAGCTGGCCCTGGGGGCTGCTTGAGCAGTGACTGGTGCAGTTGGCCTGGAGACCGCTTGAGCAGTTGCAAGCGCAGCTTCCCCTCTCCCCCCCACCCCCCACACACTTTGAAAAGGGCCAAAGAAAAGAGATTTTGCAACCTGTAAGCCAAAGTTTTCTCAACCACTCTGGGTATTATCTTTGCTGGACACACAGGAAAATCATCATATTCTTTGGGTCAAGGATAATCTTTTCATCACATTTATATACAGGACCTTACATAATGGGGCCTTCTTTCCCAGTATAAATAAATAGTAGTAAACCATAATATTTTTCCCAATTCACTCTGCTTAGTATTTACTTCCATGGGCAAATTTCCAGTCAAGTTCTTCTGTGGAACTTACTCAACATATTAAATGTAATCCAACATTGTCGCAACTTTTAAAAAACAGACCTTGGAGCAATACCCAGAAACCGTGGTAGGGTTGGAAGTTTGGAGTATGGTGACTGCATTGCAACTCTGAAGAGTTCAATATATGTCTCAGTAAAGTAGTTCATTTGTATAGGTTCAGCTTATAGAATATCCCTTTTCATGTGAGAGTCCTGTTAATTATTGTCATGTAGAAAAGCAGTTAATAAAAGTAAGCTTTTTCTCTGTCCTGGGTGACAATAATAATTCTTTTAAAAATGTGGCAATAGTCGGAAAAATGACTAAAATGACATTCTGGAGGGTTTTCTGTTGACTCCCATATCCATTTTTTTCAGTTTATAAGTCAGGTGGTTCTGCTAACCATGAACCCTGAAAACTCAGCCTGGGATTTGAAAATCAAGCTGGGTGCTTTCAGGACTGCATGCTAATAAAGATTTTTCGGTTGGAAGTACCTGACAACTTTGTGGCTGATGCATGAAGCAGAATAGAGTCCAGCAAGTTCTTCCATAGCTGTATTGTCTCTCTGTGATAACTAATGAAAACTTGCTCTTTTATCTGTAAAAAAGAAGATATAATTCAGAGATGCACGAGGAGACCACATGTTGAATAAAAAGATGTCATTTTTACATAGTTTAGTAACTGCAGTTTAACTTAACAACAGGACAAAGTGGTAACTTGACAGAAATGCAGGTAGGAAAATCTAATTTACTGCTCAACTAACCAGAAGTGTCTGCTAGTCCTTCCTCAGATGTTGATGTAAGGAAACAGTTCCCCTTTTTAAAACTAAAGCACTCAATATACGCCGTCCAAATAATATGTCTAACACAGAGATATTCATTAGGACCTTCATTTTTTACACTGAGTACTGTTTGGATGCCTCAATCTTTTGGGTACCCAGCCTGAGATATCTTAAAGGGACCTGATTTTCAGAGGGTCAGTGCTTAGAATAAGGCTTCTTTGGGGTATCTCAAATTTGAGTGCCCCAAAACAAAGGCACCCAATGTCACTAGTCGTTTAGTGAAGGTGTTCATTTTTACTTACCCAAGCCAGCTTTTTAAAAACAAAGCATTATTTATTCACCCAAAGGTACATAGCACCTAGAGCAAATGGTACAAACAGTTAATATCTATAAAGATACTTCCCTTTACCTTACTGTTCATCTTTCCTTGCAAGTTTTGGTAAATTCTATTCAGCATAGTTACCTCCGTCTCTGGGCTGGGAGAAATAGCCTGCTTGCTGCAGTTTGTGTCTCCACCTCAGTATGTGTCCGTCAGCATCACTCCTGTCCCCCTCCACTCCCAAGTTAGCTGCTGACAACCCACTAAAGACCCATTCTTTCCGAGGCCAGCATCTTTAAGGTTTGAGTATCCTCTTTGCTCCAGTACTCAGATAGGGTGACCATTGATGCATCCCCAAAACACTAGACACTCCAGTACTTCTGGGAATGGTGTGGGCCTGCCCTGGCCTGCGTGACCCGGCAGTGCTGATGTGACCATGCTTGTACTGGCAGAACAGCACTCTCTTCAAAATGGCATTCTCCATCGTGTGTGGCATATTGGAGCAAACCATGTCTGGTTTTATATCCCTTATGGCTTAAAATGGTAGAAATGGCCTGTCTATGCTCAGGCCCTGTGAAGAGAAAACCTTGCCATTCTGGATGGAAAGAGACAGGGCCCTATCCTTCCCCCCCATTGTTTCCTTATGGAGCCTGCCATCATTTCATTTGCTCTTTGCCTCCCCCTCCTCCCCAACATCCTACTTTAATTAAACTCTGTGTAACCAGGTAGGATAATATCAAACAGGTAAACTGAAATGCATAGGATATGTATAAAAATAATACACCTAACTCCATCATTATCCACTTTGGACTTGGGCATTTTCCTCTCCCTTACCACCACCACCTTCATAATTCTGAAAAGTAACTGGGAGTCTGTTCTTTCAAGGTAAATTGGAAGGACTTTCCTACCATCCATACAAACAGTATGTGAAGAACATAATGGATATCTCCTAATACATATTATGTATAGAGCTCAGACCTGTTCCTTTTCTGAAATCTCTACCCCTACTGGCATGTTTCTGGATGCTACTTATATTTGAGTGGTAGGTAAGTGTCAGGAGAAAGCTGGTGCTGTCCGGAGAAAGCTTTCAAGAGAAGGCTCCCCTTCGTGGCACACTAACTTAATTGCTGTCAGCAGCACAAAGCTCATATTAACTCATCATGGTAATGTTTAGTTCTTATATTGGACCTATAGCACTTTTCCATCTGTAGAGTTTCACTTTTGAAGCAATCAAGTTGAGAGAAATGTTGATATTTAATTTAATTTTCACCATTTCTGATGTTTGTATTTCACTCAGTTCAGCTTGACAACTATAAATAGATCAGATGGCTTTATTTTTGTTTTTCTGTGTCATTTCTAGTGAAACCCAGAAAAAATTCTGGTGTTCACTAAAACTATCGAAGATGCTGGATTTATCCTTCAAAACCAGGACAGTTTTCGAGAACTTGCTACACCCTCCAAGGCTAGGAAACCTTGCAGCTGCAATGTGTGGAGGTAGTTCAATCAGTTACTAGCAGTGACACCTCTTTTTAATGGAGAAGGATCCAGGTGAGTCTTCAGTAGCTGTATTACATCAGGCAGAACAGGAGGGGGATGCCTCGTGTCTTTTCCCAGGCCAATTTGTGGGTCGCCCAGCCCTCACAATGAATGCCCCAACCTTGTACGTGGTATCCTGGCAGCTAGTCTGTCTAATTTAGGTACATGGCCCCCATTATCTGAGCATATCAGTCTTTAATGTATTTATCCTCCCCTGAGAAACGGAGATGTGGAGAGATTTACCTCCTAAGGTCACACAAGAGGTCTGGGGCAGCGTAGGGAATTGA
This sequence comes from Sternotherus odoratus, assembly GCA_032164245.1. Classification (NCBI taxonomy): domain Eukaryota; kingdom Metazoa; phylum Chordata; order Testudines; family Kinosternidae; genus Sternotherus; species Sternotherus odoratus. The sequence goes on from JAVMKO010000001.1 coordinate 109,666,259, forward strand.
AACTGGGTCTCCTCCCAGTCTCTGAGTAGTGCCCTAACCAATGAGCCATTATCTTCCATCCCAGTTAGGAGATAGGCCCGCAGCTACATCCCTGCTGTAGTACACAAGTCCTTGAAAAGAGGCCACTGTCATAGTGAGAGAAACACAAATAGTGCACCACACTTCCAGTTTTGTTTTAAGAAATCAATCCCTTTTTTTCTTATTCTTAAAACAACCAATTTACAAAACAGAAGGACCCAGAGATTTTTGCAAGATGTATCATGGTTTCTTAATAAAAATGAAATAAACATAGGCAATGCTATAGAGATTTGTGAATAACTTATTTGAATTGTTTTACTTTTAAAATTAAAACATTTATATTTGGCAAATATTTTAGATGCATCTTATCATGCATTTTTGTTCAATTTGGGGGAGGGCAAGGAACTGAACTTGTGTTGATTCAGTGACACATTACTTTAGCGAATGAGTATTTTTTCTCAGAGTGTCTCTGAAAAAAAGTATTTATATTCACTAGAACCAACTGCAGTGCTTTAGTCCATCACACAAGATAAGAACAGGAGCAGTAAACACTCCCTCCATATCCCTTCTTGCGGCTGGGGTGAGCCTAGAACTCAGGATAAATATATCAAACTTGCATTCCTTGCTGTATTATAATCATTGCCTACTGTGACGGGGCAAGCCCAGATGGCTATAGTAGAGTGATGAGGAACAGGTATGTTAGCCCCAGGCTAAACAAATCCCTGCTACCATGGTAACCAAATGGCACTTGCTCCAGGTTAATCAAGACACCTGGGGCCAATTAAGATCTGTCTAGAAAGCAGTGGAGATAGCTCTGTTGATTGGGACACCTGAAGCCAATCAAGGGCTGGCTGGAACTAGTTAGCCTCCCAGTTAGTCAGTGAGGCACGCATGTTAGGAGCTGTGGGAGGAAGTTGTGCTGTTGGAGAGACTGAGCAGTGTACAGCATATCATGCACAAGGAAGGAGACCCTGAGGTAAGGGTGAAGTGGAGCTTGAGGAAGTGGGGGCTGCTGTGGGGAAGTAGCCGAGAATTGTACGTGTTCTGTTGCTAAAAGGTCAGCTACCATGGCTGATACTATTAGGGTCCCTGGGCCGGAGCCCAGAGTAGAGAGTGAGCCCGGGCTGCCCCCTTTTGCTTCCCCTGATTAATCACTGAGACTGGGAGACAGAGACTGTGCAAGGGAGGAGAGCTCTCCTCACTTCTCTTGCTGGCTTATGATGAAAATGGCCCAGTAGGCTGTGACCCTTGCCTCTAGAGAGAGAAGGGCTATGTGAAGGGTCACAGTGAGCCTCTGAGGCTAGTGAAATCCACCAGGAAACACAGGATCTACAAAGACAAGGACAGAGCTTTGTCACACTATATGCAGACAGTATGGATGCACCTGCTATTAAGGTGATTCATGCAGTGTTCGAATGAGGTTTTTATTGTGGGGGAAAGCTCTCTAGCTCAGCTAGCCAAGAACTAGTGTTAGTCATTCAACCATATATTGCTTTTTTCTTGAGTACATATAGTGATACAAATTCATTCCCTGATCGTGCATTATACAAGTATTATGCCTTTGGGAGGAAAAGAAAACATTTCAGGTGTGATTTTTGGTTATACCTGTATTTATAGGCAATTTGGTGGGGTGTGGAGTTTTGTTTTTTTTTTATTCACAGACTTGTAATTCCTAGAAGGGTTTTAATTTAAAAAACAGTAGTTTATGTGGAATCAAGGCAACTTAAGGAGAGCAAAGAAAGATGTACTTAAAATTCCAGACACCTTCTGAATAAAGTGTAGTTTTTGGCTAGGTATCCCACATTGTTTTGAGAATTTCAGTGCAACTACCTTCACTACTCAGAGGCAATAAAGTTTCAGAATGTGTTTTTGGTGTTGCTGTTGGTTTGAAAGTATATTAGTGTAAATGGCACCACATGAATTGTAACAGGTGCTTTCCAGATGGTCTAGTCTTTAATTCTTCTTCACTTTTTATATGCTACACTGGGAATAGTAAAAACAAACCTAGAAAGAAACGTCTGTCATTGGCTGGATTTAAAGAGTCCCCAAAATATTAGCCATGGCCATGTCTGGTTAATCTGATACAGTGCACTGCAGGGCTAATAAACCTTTGTAGTATAAATGTGAATCAAACAAACTGAGCCCTCATCCATCCACAGGGACCTGTCTGTCTTGTGGGTGAAACATGGCTTCCTGTGGTCCATAGCTCCAGTCTCTGATTTCTAGGAACTGGTTTCAAAATCTGGTCAAAACTGGAATATGCATTATTTAAAAAAACAACAACAGAACTTCATCCAGGGAGAGGGGGTGTAAAAAATCTTCAAAAAAATGCCTGTGAAATTAAAATTCAGGTGGTCTTGGCCCACTTCCTAGCTGATAAAAGTGCAGTTACATAAGACCATATGCTACGAATATATTTAGTTCAAAAGGGCCCCAGCAGTGGAGTTATGAAAGAAGAATTAACTACCTGTATCAGATCTTTGGTAGAATCACAAGGGGCAGATAATTTTTCAGGGTTTATTGCTATCTTCCTCCATCATGTCACCTGTGTTCTGTGATTCCCACCAGCTCTCACAAGCTAAACAGACTTGGGCTGGGCCAGTGATTGAATGGAAGAGCTCTAAGGAACACTTACATGCTTCAGGAAGTGATGTTTGTGATGCAATAGTGTTATATTCATGGCATATACATAGAAGTTAGATAAAAACATAAAACACTCTTCTTGCTGGAAGGTTGCCATGTAACACTGCTTTATGGCTCAGAATTCAGAACCCTGTCACAAAAATCCAAACAGAGAGACTTAGTAGGTTGCACCCGAAAGCAGAGAGGCATAACTCAACCTATCTTACAATAAACTGTCTATTTGTAGAATGACCAAGAGAAGCCAGATCCCACGGATTCCCTCAGAGCCTCCTAGCCTACAAGCAGAAACAGGAAAACCCTTATAATTTAAAGTGATAGCTAGTTATTTGAACATAGTTTACCTTTCACTGCATTTATTTTATCAAGGCCTTAATATGGTGATGGTGGTGCTGTGCTGCTGGAGGTGCTGTCTTTTGAATATGAGGTAAAACTATGGCCCTGATCTTGTTGAGTAAAGACCCCAAGTGTACTTTTTCCTAAAAACAAGGCTTTGTCCTCGGCAAACTGAAATAGGGTAATTATAATCTTCCCACTTTATAGTCTCCTGATGTTCAATTCTGTTTCAATTGGATAGGATATTTTTTTTCTTCCTGTCCTAAATTGTTCAATACTAAAACACTGTTCTACTTCAGAAATAAGCAACATAAAGTGTGGGTGCGACTAAACCTGCCCTTTCTTATCTCATGGGAATACTGTGAGGATTAATTATTAATATTTGTAAAGCACGTAGATGGAAGATGATGTTGGAGGACCCCGGTGTGTATGCGTATACATATTTGATCATTTATTACCATACTTTATTATTTACAATCTAAAGATAGCTGTATATTTGTTACCAAATGGTGAATTTTATGGACCACAATTTAATGGTGTGTACTGTTAATTCACATAGTAGAATCCATTTGTTAAAAGTGGGGCAAGGGGGAAATGTCATAGGGTGACATTTCATGTATTTATATTTGTAGTAATAGTAATGAAAAGAGCCCCTTTAGTTGTGCATCTTTGAGCAGTACTTACTGAAGATTTCATGACTTTAAGTTCTACATCCAGGAGACAAATGGCCTCATGGCTGCTAGCTCAAACAGGCTTTGTGGGTGCTTCTGTCTATGTAGTTGCGGATATTCTGAAGGGTTACTTAAAAATAGCTGTTGATCGCCATCTGTAGTGACAGGACATAGGAGGATACTGGAAAAGGAGGAAAAACAACAGTGTCCTGTAATCATGAAGAGATGGATATGTTGAGCATTATGTGACTGCATATGACCACACCTTCCTGGGGCACAATCACAGACTCAGCCCTAGCTGGTTAAAAGGGATTATTGCTGGATGCATTCTCTAAAATCCAGAGTCATGTAATGCATGTTAGCTATCAGTCAGTTGGAGAAGCATATGTAAAGAGCAATATAGTCCAAAGATAGGTTCTTCCTTGTTTGGTAGTCATTTTAGGGCTCAGCATGAAGGGTAAGAGTATCCATGAGGTTTAAGATTGCTCCTGTTTCTATCTTTTTTTTAAAAAAATAAAAGGCTACCAGGTCTGCGAGGAGACTCCACTTGTATTTCTTCCCCCTGGAATAGTTATGGGGGAAATTTTCTTGCATCACAAACCTTCCCCCAAACCCAGCAACTATATAAAATGTTTGTACATGGCCGATAGACTATCCAGGGTTTGAATCCACCAAAGGGGATTACGGACACAGATTTGGGAACTGCTATGAAACAGTTCCAAGAAAAAGAACGAGGAGTACTTGTGGCACCTTGGAGACTAACCAATTTATTTGGGCATAAGCTTTCGTGGGCTAGAACCCACTTCATCTGATGTATAGAGTGCAACATACAGTAGGAAGAGAGAGAGAGAGAACATGAAAAGGTGCAAGTTGCCATACCAACTTTAAGTGGCTTAATCAATGAAGATGAGCTATTAACAGCAGGAGGGGAAAAAAAACACATTTGTAGTGATAATCAGGAGAGGATGGCCCATTTCAAGCTGTAGGCAAGAAGGTGTGAGCAATAGTAGGGGGATACTTAACATGGGGAAATAGATTCAATTTCTGTAATGACCCAGCCACTCCCAGTCTTTATTCAAGCCTAATTTAATTGGAGCCAGTTTGCAATCTAATTCCAGTTCAGCAGTTTCTCATTGGAGTCT